>OX596380.1:47709737-49078737 GCA_951394425.1 Tipula unca
GCTCACGAAAAACATTGAGGTTCTAAATGTCCTGCACGGAAGCAGTTGGTACAACTGGTAATGCTGGCTATTATTTTGGCTCGGTTTTCAACGTTCATGTTTTTGAACAGAGGATATTTACTAACCAAGTGTCACGCATTTCTGCTGAATTTCCTAGTTCTCGCAGTCCACGAATAACATCGTCTGAAGTCTCGCACAATATCTAGGCCTTTGGTCCAAAAATAGTTCAATCAATGACGAAACGATAGATTTCGGCTTGTTATAAATCTGTTTATTAGTTTGTTCCATGCTTTTTCGTAATTTTGCTTCGTGATCTTTATGTGGAGTATTAAAATTTAAAATTTATGGACTGCACTTAAACTTTGTTCTCATGGACCAACGTTGTAAATAAATCATGAAAAGATGGACACAGTTTTTAATCACTATCGAATGGTTCCATAGTGATTTTCGGTAACTGTACCTTGTGATTCTGATCCATTCCTTGAATAAGAGTTTGTTGTTGCCCCTATAAACTGACCTAATGTGGCATTTCGATTTTGAATCCCCGATTTATGTTCATTAGACCGGAGGTCATTTGCACCTTTTATATGAGAAATAGTGTTGAAATATATTTCATCCACTACGTCGGCTATTGGATGATACATATATTTCATATGCCAGTAGTTCTATCATCAATCGCATTACTAAAATTTCGTGTGGCCTAAATTTGATTGCCTTTACAGGTAATGACAACCGGTGATATTGGAACATGACATTAGTGAATATATAGGTAAGCAATTGCAAACGGATTAATTAATTGATTTTTTATTTTTGCACAGTACATTTTTATTTTATAAAATGAAATCTTAATTGGGAATAAAAAAAATATAAAAATTTGAGCGAAATGTCAATTAGAATTTGTAATTAAAATTTTAGATACACTTATTTGTTAATATAAGACTCAACAATTACAACAAAACATAATGGTCCCAAATTTAGATAAATTTACGAAACAAATCGTGTTGCATGATTTTTTCTTAGACTACACAACCGAGTAATTTCGTTACAAACAAACAATTTGAAAATCCGGTTCTACACCCGTACTTAAACCCAAAAAATTTTAAACATGCGATCGACTCATTACCACACACACATCTCAAAAAACTAACCCAACGTTCCACACAAAAACAAAATGAAAATGTACAAAAAAATCAGAGACCCCCATTTCAAATCAAAACTGGGGAGTAGTACGTACGTACGTATAATGTACATACGTACGTACCAGCAGCAGCAGTAGCAAAAAATTGGTTGTATAACAAAATATTATATTTTATGTTATATCCAAAAATGTACAAAATGAATGTTTGTGTAAAATAGAAAATTGTGTAATATTGTCATTTCCATTAAATTTTTTTTATATTTTTAGATCCAACAATACACAAACCAACCAACGAACCAGACCAACACCAACAACTGTACAGAAAAGTTTTGTATTTTTCCAATGTACGTGAAATTTTTTACCAATTTTTATTTGAACAAATTTTTATTTGTAGTTTTTTTTTTTTTTATATATTTTTGTGAAATTGTTATGATTTGGATCGAGTAAAATACAAATAGACGACGACGACGACGATGACTATATATTATATAGAAACAAGGAATATGTAAGGAATATTATTGTTCTTATTACTATTATTTGTATTTTTCTCAGAAGATGAAATTGATGTTAAATTGTGGTACATAGCACGTTCGTACATACACACATACATATATATCGAGATGAATCAACGAGGCAAAACAGAAATATGTATGTTTATGGTGAACCCCTTCAACAAGAATTGTATAAATTTGAACCCTTATGTTGTATTGAATTCGTTTTGTATAATATTGTTTGTATTATTATTTATTTAAAACGATTAAATATTTTCGAAATGAACTTAGGTTTTTGTTTTTCCTTATTTGCTATTTTCTCTTCCAAGTATAAAAGCTTAAATTTATGAGCTTCCAATATATACGTTTTTTTTATAATTTTTTTTGTGCTCTCGATTTTAATTTGATTTCTAATTTCATATCACGATTTTTAATACAAAAATACACATTGCTCGCATATATATGAATGGGGAATGAATGAAAGCTGGTTATTAACAAAATATATAATAATTCCGTTTTTCCTCCTGCGCTTCCCATATAACTCTATTGTACACCACATTATTATATAAATGCTTTGTGCTGAAATTGCAACAAATAATTGATTTTAAGTAATTTAATTTCTTTTGCCACACCATATATTGTGTATATGTACGTACAGCACTTTTGCGCTGATGTATGTGATAAAAATCTTGAAATGCATTTTAAATTAAATTTAATTAAATCCTTCTTGCGCTCTATATATATGTACATATACACATACGATTGTACGTCATGTGTGCATGGGTACCTACATAATAGTGAACATGCAAAGAATTATTTTTATATGTTTCGTGGAGCGCACAAAATCGTATATATGTACATACATGTGTCGTGAATTGAATTATGAAATAATTTTATACGAAATAATATTTTACAAAATATGCGCTTTTATGTAGGAAAAAATTAATTTTTGTGGTGGTAGGACGGTTAATCTGGAATTATTATTAAAATCCATCGAAATCCCAGGTAATCTTAAAAAATTCAACATACGATTGGCAGAGATTGTATTTTACTATTTATAAAGTTAATAGAGTGCCCAGGTGTATGGCATCTTTCGTGTTGACTGTTTGCTCCTCTTTGTTTTTTCTTCAATTTGAATAATGAACTCCCAGTGTATTGAAAATGTCCTACTTGATAAAATTGACATAAATTGTGTAAAGAGCAGTACGATACAAATTATTTTGGTATAGGTGTGGTTTTGTTCAAATGAATTGCGCCCATTTAAATTACGAAGCGGAAACGGTTTTTTTTCTTCTGATAGAGCTGTGACTAATACGATTTGACTTTTTAAAGTACATCAACTTTATTCTATGAATTGAATCTTTTAGACAAAAACAATTAGAACCAAAGTTAAATTTGGCCACTATAGCTGATCAAAGCAACTCAAACTAATAATTCTAGATGCAACTATTGAAGTCCTAGAGGTACTGGACCACCCATTGATATTGCCATTGTCAGTAAAACACTTCGGATTCTACCACATCACATAGAGTTTTGTGCAAACTTCATTTAACAATCATCTAGTCTGCCGAAAATATTATTAAGAAATATGAAGGTGAAAAGTTGGAAATTGGCTTTGTATACCCCAAGAGAGGTCGAACTATCCGTAGCCAGTTACAATATAGTGTGATTCAAGTAGTAGAGGCTTGTCCGCACAAATCGTATCCTGTCACCTAAACAGCAGTCATCAACATTGCTCAGTCAATCAAATGTCATGGATATGATGTATGAAGAATTAAAGCAACTTGGAAAGGAATCTGCTGAAAACTATAAAGCCTTAAACAATAAATTTGAAATTATTGTTAAAAACTTAACCGAGGAAAACGCCAAATTGAAATACATACCAAGTGAAGGTTATGCAGCAAAAAATCGATACAATGGAGCAGCTTGAATACCAAAACTCAATTGATGTGGTTGGTGTTCCTTTCGTGCCGAATGAAAATACTGATGAAGTTGTGATGCGTATCTTAAATGATGGTTTGGGTTTGCTGATTCAGGCGACTGACATAAGCTTTTCATACCGCGGAAAAAGTAAGCGGTTTTCAAACGAGTAAGACTATACTCATCAACGAGTCATTGAGTTTCAAAATGCGGGAATTATACTATCAGGCTAAAATCTTGCAACTGGAAAAGGAGTATAAACATCTTTGGGTACGTAATTCTAAACGAGATGAGAGTGAGAAACTAGAAATCAAGGACAAAGAAGGCCTGCTCAATTTATAAATTAAAAAACTTAAATTTGAAATGTCTGTTGTAAGTTGTATTCGTCACGATCAAATGGTAAATCTCTCATCAAAAAAAAATTGCCCTATATCCAAAGATGAAAGTACCTTGTGGATAATCCACCAAAATCCCCGTAGCTAACGAAAAAATAGTGATAAAATATTTGCACATCTTAATTCATATCCCAACCTGCCGGATATTATATTTTTCTCAGAGATTTGGATTGGAAGTAATGAGGTTTCTAGTTATAACATTCCTAATTTTAATTTGGTTGATTGCTTTAACAATTCTTACTCATCCGGAGGTATATAATTGAAATCTGGTCTTAATTTCAATTTTGTTACTAAAACATTAAAAACTGCTAACAATGTGAAATCTCAATGGCGGCTTGTAAATGAAATTTTAAATGGAAATAGCGAGAAAGCTATTATTGAAACCATCAGATCTCAGAATAATAATATTCTAAATGATGAAGTAAACATTGCAAATGAATTTAATAAATATTTTGCCAACATTGCTGAAGATCTTAAAGATACTATTCCGTGTGCAAATCAAGTGGCATTAGAAGAATCCCAGTATTTATTCAAAAAGACACAAGAGAAAACTTTTTTCTTTAATTCAACTGACTGCTGTGAGGTACTTGATACCATTAATTCGTTAAATCATTCATTAGCATGCGGATATGATAAAATAAGTAACTCTCTGATCAAAAATGTTGGTCCGCTTATTAGTTATATTTTTATTCTTAGTATGTCAACCAGTGTTTTTCCTGATGTCTTAAAGAAAGCTGTGGCCATTCCACTACATAAAAAGGGAGATACACTTAGTTTGGGTAACAATCGACCAATTTCTTTGGATGATGCTCACTGATTTGCAAGATGCTCACAAACAAAATTATATTTTCTTTAAATAACGCGTTCGACACTGTTAATCACAATTTATTATTATTGAAGCTAGATAAAGCAGGGATACGCGGCATTCCAAACGAATGGTTTCTGCCTTACCTTTCTGACAGCCAGCAGGCGGTAAAAATTGGGAATTGTATTGGCGAATTTAGAAAAATTAAGTGTGAAGTGCCACAGGGATCTGTTTTAGGACTGATCTATATTAATTCTTTTTTCGAACTAAAATTAGATGGGCATTCAGTTGGTTTTGCTGATGGTGTAGCGATGGTATATAGCTCCAGGGATAGTGATACTAATATCCAGAAGATTAATAACGACCTTCAAATTCTGAGATGCTGGTTTGACCTACACTACATGGTTCTCAGTTCTAAAACGAATATTCTATACATTAAATTATCTGGAGTCGTGTCTAATCCAACTGATGTTGTATATCATTCCTCAGACTGTTTAAATAATAGTGTTACATGTTCAGACTATTGTAAAGTTTTAGATGTAGTTGAGTCGTTTAAATACTTAGGAGCCATGTTAAGTCGTCACAAAATTATTTGTTAGCATGTAATAGAAAATTGTACCTTCTACGTGATATTTGTCCTGAACCCGTACTTAGATCAGTGTATTTTGACATTGTGCAGTCAAAACTTCAGTGTGGCTTAACTGGTTGGGGTGGAATTTACTATTCCAATTTGAAGGCCCTACTAGTTGTACAAAATTTTATAATGAGAACGATATGTTGCAAACCACGATTAATTTCTACCCTACCCGTATTTAGAAATTTAAACATACTTCCGTTAAGACATTTATACGTTTATAAAGTTTGGGAATCTAAAAATATTCGTTAAAAGTAACTAGCTATACATTACGTAATGCAAACTACGTTAATTGCCCACCACCAAGAAAGGAGCATTTAATACATTTTTTTAGCTCTGTGGCGGCTAAAATTTATAATCAGCCATCAGATTTTATTTTTTTTTTATTTTTCAATTTAATTTAAATATTTTAAATAAACAATTATTACAATCTATAGTCACCTGGACTAATGAGCAATTTTATTCTAACTTAATTTACTATGTTGTATTAATCTATGGCTTCTTCCCACTGGTGTTCCATAGTGTCTGATAAATTGAATTAAACCACATCGTTATTGTGGATTTTACATCAGCATTACGCTGTTTACACTAGCAATTACACCAGCTCAAAAGGTTTTAGCCTGCGTACAATATCTGTGTTGTTTAACAGCTTAGTTGCCTCAGTGTTAACATATTGTTCGAGCCTTTGCCTATGCCTCAGTGCATTTTCTTGAATTTCTTTTGAAACAGTGTCCACTTTAAGGTTCCTCTGCTTGGTACAACCCCAAAGTTGGAAACCATAAGTCCAAACCGGTTTTAATATTTGTTTATATAATAGAAGTTTATAGAGCTGAGCTCCTTCCTATCAGCCAATACATCTTTCTATATTTAAGCCCCAGTTCTTCACTTTTCTTTTTGACGTGTGCTTTCCATCGTAGTTTTGCATCTAGTGTCATGCCAAGATACTTAGCCGTGTTGGCATACGGTATTATTTCTTGATTAATTGTAACTGGAATATGTTCGATTGTAAAATTGATGTGAACTGATTTAGTTTTGTTAAGTTTAATTCGCCATCTTTTGGTCCAGTTATGTACTTGAGTAATGCGCTAACTGTATAAACTATGAGTTAATTCTTCGTTGCTATCTCCAACAGCTAAGATTGCCGTGTCATCAGCAAATGTCGCCACAGTGTTGTTTTCTAATACAGGGAGATCATTAGTGTACAATAGGTATAGGACAGGACCTAATACACTGCCCTGCGGTACTCCTGCCTTGATTTCTTTCAATCCAGAATAGAAATCGTCTAATTTTACTCTAAAGAATCTATCTTTCAAGTATGATTCCAATATTGTAGTGAATTGCATTGGTAGTACAGTTCTTAACTTATAGTTAAGTCCTTCGTGCCAAACTTTATCAAAGGCCTGTGCAACGTCTAAGAATATCGTTGAGCAGACTTTTTTCTCCTCTAATGCTCTTTCAATAATATTAGTTATTCTGTGTACTTGATCTAATGTTGAGTGTTGGTTGCGAAAACCGAACTGATGATTTGGAATCAGGTTTTTCCTCTCAATTATCGGATTTAGTCTTTTTACTAATAACTTCTCAAAGAGTTTAGACATAACTGGTAATAGTGATATTGGCCTGTATGATCCAGTTTTGTGTGGTGGTTTCCCAGGTTTAGGAATCATAATTATTTCTGCAATTTTCCAAAGGCTGGGTACGTATTTCAATCGAAAGGCGGCATTTATAATATTGGTGAGCTTTAATAATGCTTTCCTTGGTAGTTCTTTTAAAATTTCTGCTGTGATAAGGTCATAACCCGGCGCTTTTCTCGGATTCATGTTTGTTTTTATCTCATACATGACTTCTTTTGGTGTTGCTCGTAGGATTTCTTCACTTTCCTGTACAACCTCTCCAGTTATTATTTCGGCTTCCAATGATTGGTCATCATGTGGTTCAAATATTTTTCCAGGTATTCAGCAAAATTTCGTACTTTATCTTCGTTATTTCTGGCCCATTTGTTATCTTCTGTTCTGATTGGAGGAATCTGCATTATTGGCCTTTTAATTCTTCTGGTTGCTCTCCAGAGATAATAATCAGTACTAGTATCCTTAGATAATTTTCTGAGGTAGTTACTGATAGATTCGTCTTTCAAATCTTTGATTTCCCTTTTAAATAGCTGAGTCAGATTGTTTAGCTTAGTTTTATCTTGAGGGGCTCTAGTTTGTTGCCATATTCTCCTTGCCCTTCTTTTTTCTGCCAAAAGCTCTCTAATTTCTCTAGGGTAGTTGTTTCCCTTAATTTTCTTTTTAACTTCAGGAGTGTTTCCCAAGCTGACTGCTGTATGTCACATATGAACTTGTGAACTTCTTTTTCTAATTGCTCCTCACTCCTTAGCGGAACCATTAAGTTAATTTTTCTTTCTAAAGACAGTCTAAAGTATTCCCAATTTGTGTGTTTATTTACTAAACTAGGGCAGCTTTTTTTTTGAATGATCCTTTCACTTAATTTCAAAAGTATTGGAGAGTGATCAGAGCTTAAGTCAAAACTTTCATCAATATGTATATAATTTACAGATATATTTTTCACTATAAAGAAATAAATCAGATCTGGTATTTTATTTGGATCAGTTGGCCAGTAGGTCGGTTTACCATTTGATAAGGCTTCACAACGGTATTTTCTGATAGCATTGAGGAGTTCTTTCCCTTTGGTTGTTGTTAGTCTAGAACCCCAGTGAGTATTTTTTGCATTAAAATCTCCTCCAATTACAAATCTTTTCCGTAGTTTACTGAAAAATTCAAGATAATCTTTTTCTTTTAGATAGTATTTCGGTGGGCAGTAAATTCCAATAACACTAATAGAGTTATTTTTGGTCTTGATATTAACAGCTGTTGCTTGTATTTGTTCTGTTTCATATTTTAATTCCTCGAAGTGATTAATACTATTTCTAATTATAACAGCACTACCTCCCTTGGCAGTATTTCCCGGGTGAATAGTGTGATATGTTTTATAATTTCTAAATTTGATAATTGATTGTCTAGTGAAGTGAGTTTCAGAGATGAGACAGACATCGATTTTCTCTGAGTCCAGAACCATTTTCAATTCCTGTTGGTGTTGCTGGAGTCCATTGGCATTCCAGCATAAAATCCTTAAGTCGTTAGACATGGTTTTGTTTAGGGATGGCTCCCTTGGTACTGTATTCTAGTTTCTGTAATCGCTGATCAAAAGTATTAAGTTTGCTTAATATCAGCTTAAGCGTTTGATTTATGTCGTCTGTTTGAGTTTTTTGTTTTTTTTCGTTACTCATCATTTCTTGAGCGTAAGTTTTTTCGCCCACTTCTGCTTGAGAGGCTATCGATGCTTTACGCCTTAACTCTCCTTTAAATGATCTAGGCCTGTTTATTCCAACAGTTTGCTTCTTTATTACATTTGTATTTTTAGCATGTATGTTTTTATTTTTGATGTTTTGCAATTCAATAGCAACACTGCATCCTCTGTAGTTAGCTGGATGGTTTTCTCCACAATGTACGCATCTAGGCTGTACATCTGTGGGTTTGACACAATCTCTAGTATGGTGTTTACCTGTACATTTGACACACCTGGGTTCTTTGTTGCAGTATTTTTGAGTATGTCCATATGCTTGACATTTTTTACATTGTGGTATAAGCCTAGATCTTCTTAGGGGCTCAATATTGACTTTGCATCCCAAGATATACTTGATTTGATGTATTTTTTCAATATCATCATCTGCGCTGAATGTCAGCATATACATGTTCAGAGGCTCCTTACTTCTTCGTTTTAGCTTAATCGATGCTTCAGTTGCATTAAAACCTTTTCCTTTCAGGTCCTCAATTATTTTTTCTGGTTTACATGTAGAGTGCAGATTTTTAACCATTACCCTAATTGGTCTGACTTGTTTGTTTTCAAACGTATGCCAGGAATGTCCCCCTTCGCTTAATATTTTTGTCATTTCTCTGTAGGTTTCACCATCTGCTAAGTTTATTTTGATGTTGTTTCCTCTCATCAATTTTGTATTAAACTTATCTGTTTTAGTTATTGTTTTAATTTTCTCATACAGTAGATCATAGTTTTTAACTCCATCGATAACTATTGGGGGTGGTGGAGGTAATTTTTTTGGATTGTTTTGGATTATTTTAGGAATTGTCTCTTTTAGTTGAGAAGGAGTAGGTGTATCATTCCTTCTCCTTTTTTTACTCTGACTTTTGACTCTAATCCACTCAGTTTCGTGAGCTAATTCTTCTTCATCCGTATGGTATTCTTGTTCCATTACTTTTTGGGTAGGAGGAGAATCAACGTTGTCCTTTGCTTTAAGAGCTTTAACTTCGTTTTCAAGAATCCTTATATGTTCCTGCATCCAAGCAATTGTATCATTTAATTGCTTATTTAAATTATTAGATTCATCCAATGCAGCATTGGCCTTACGCAATTCCTAATACAGCATTTCTTCTTTTTTAGAACAATTGTTGTCCTCTGGAAAAGCATTTCTCGGTAACTCCACAAGTTCTGTAGGTATTATTTTCGTGGTGAACGTGCTACAGGCTCTCGTAGGAGACCTCGGTAGAACCTGACTCTTTTGGAAAGGATCGATGTTATCCATTTCTGCTTCACTCATTCGTATATTACAATTCCTCAACGTATCTTGGGATTTTTTCTGATTAGAGCGCCTATGGAAAGAAAATGGTTCCTCGTCGTCACACATTTTACCGACCGGATTTGATGTTCCCCATCGACCCAATAATTTTGGCCGGGAGTGTATATAAAATAAATTTAAAAAAAAAAGCTTACACTGCACTTTTAATTTTTTTTTTTTTTCACTATGTTCAATATGTACATACATAAAATAATTAAAAAGAAACTACCCTCACTGCACTTTTTGATTATTTTTATTTTATCGCTTACTTCACCGATTCCACGTCCAAACCCCACAACGATTTGAAAGAGAATAGCCATCAGATAGTTTAAAACAAATTCCTGTTTATTTGACAAATAGGAAGAAGATAAATAAAATAAATAATTAATAAATAAATATATAAAATCGATCGAACTGCTCGCCATTGTATTTGGATATATAAGTTTTGATCAAATGGTAGTTGAACACCCATGACAGTTATAGACTAACCAATGGAAAATTTTACACTGTTTCTGCACAATCCAACACAGAATGAAATGGAAACAACATAGCCCATCAATATTGTTTTGTGCCTGGAATGTCATCGTGATTTAAACAAAACGTAAATTAATGTGCAATTCGTGCTAAATATATGCAGATTCTTAACAAAAGCCATATCGATGTTATGCATTTACCATTTTTATGCCATACCATGGAAAAAAAACTAATAATCCATGGGTGCTTTGCACAGATTATTTCGAATTAGACTGTTTAAAGGATATGTCTGCGTAAAGTCATTTCGACAATTTGCTGAAAGTACAAATTTTCACCGACGACGTGCACATAAAATAACAGTTTACAAAGGATACAGGATCTGAATTTAATTTCGTACTCGGTGTTGGTATTATTTTGAATATAGGAGTAACATTTTTTTGATTTTGATAATGAATTGTTGATCATTGGTGCACTTTTCAAATTTATGGTCTAACTTTTGTGATTATTTGTGTTTTAATGTTTTATACAAATTTTGCTTTAATCCAGCCTTTTTGTATATAAATTTTGTTTGCTCGTGTTTTCGCGGTGCCCCTTATTTATTCTTCTGTTCAATCCTGAACAGTTTTTTCCCATTTATAAAGTTGTTGCTGTTGTATATATATATATTTTAACACATTTTATCATTTATATCCCTTTTTTTGCTTAGAAAACACATTTATACACAAAGATTGTAAATGATAAAAAAAAAAAATGTTGTGTATATAGCAGTTTGCAAGCTAAGATGAATACAACAAAACTAAATATATATACAAATTCTGAAAATGGTAAAAAGGAAGTTTTTTTTTTCTATTCTATGAAAATATATAAACATTTTGTGTATCTCGAATACACATACGTACGTTCGTGTTTATATATGAAATGGGAAGAAAGGTAATTTTCATGAAAAGAAGATGAAAATTGTGAAATCTTTTTTTGCCATTTTTTTTGTGTGCTTTCCATAATAGCATAATATTTGTATAAATAAATAGCTTTATATTTTTGAATTGGTTTTACACAATTTTTTCGTAGCTGATTGATTTTTGTATGTGTGCTCAATGAGATTTGGAAATATTTTTACTTTTTATTACGGATTTTCAGTTTTTTTTATTTATTTATTTTCTGTTCATCTTCGAGCTAAGCTATACATATTTGCATGCATCCACAATATTTACAGGATTTAATCTGGTATATTTTCATCGGTGATTTACTATTTTATTATGGGAAATATTGTAATAAGCTTCGGTTTGGAATATACTGGATGGTTTATTTTAAGAGTCAACTGAAATGCCAATAACTGTTTTAAGGTTTATTTGTAAGAAACCGAGCAAATAGCACAATGGTTACAGCTGCGACGTTTAATTTAACATGTTATAGTTTCTTTAATTTATTGACCTGCTCTATTGCACCAACTATACATATCACTTATTGTACTTATCAACTTATCATCATTTTTGATACTTTTCTGTTGCACCAAATTGAAATTTGATAAGCACTCAATTGAGTTATAATAAGTGATAAGCATTCACTTATCCAAAATTAAGTTGCACCAATTCGCAAAATGATAATTTTATAAGTAATATTTTGATAAGCCATAAGTTTGAGGTTTTTGATAAATTGTTCGTAGTTTTGTTGCACTAAAAATTTTAGAGCTAAGAGAGCTACAAGCTAATGGTGGTTAAAAATTATAGTGGCATGACGGAAATCTGTTAAAAATGTTTATATTTTTATTATAAAATGAGAACTTTGGTTCATCTCTACTTGTTATAGGCTTTCAGCTTATTATTTATTATTACATAGGGCTCAAACAACTGAAATTTATTAAACGAAAAATTTTTTTTTGTAAAAAAATTTGTCGGTTTGAAAGATTATTTGCGTGCAATATCATGGGTTTTCCAATATGCATGGAGTTAATAAATCGACTGTGTGTAGGGTCATTCATCGAGTAGCAGATAGCATCATCGATAAAATGATGGCGGAAACCGTGTGTTGCCCCGAAAATGGCCAGGATATCCCATACTGAAATTTATTGCGATGAGTGGTTTCCCTCAGGTAGCTGATTGCATCGATGAAACAATAATTAATTATCAAAATTAAGTGTTTTTCCCTAATTGCAAAATCGCTAATTTTTTTTATGCCCCTATTATGGTTCTCACCTCACCGAAAAATACGCCATAAATGTCACTTGAAAAGTGGTGAATACTTTGAAATTTTAGTATTATCGTTCTCTGGGTACAGTGAGTCTAGTTTCAAAAATATACACTAACAATTTGGTAGTTATGGCGCATTGATCGGAGGTTCGAATTTCAATACTACTTCTGTGGTATATATAGGAAATGATTGACTGTTTTTTGTTGAGACAGCATGGGTATTTGCAAAGTTATTCTTCAAGCAGATTTTAATAAGTACATACATCTGGCACCTTATTCCTGTACTAACGAAACCAATCAACACACAATAACTTGTACATAATGGCTATGTATATAATGGCATATAATGACTAAGGAAGGAACTTTATTTCAAAAATAAAAAACACTTTTATTAAATTTTACAATGTACAACTATGAGATCATCATGATATGTATAGCCCCCTCTGTGCGAACCATTAGCTTTGTTATAAGTATCCGCAATGTTATGAAATCCTCACTATCAGCCTCAAGTTTTCTGGTAAAACCTAAGACATTTTGTATTAGGGATATATTAGGTATTACACACATGCTCCTGTATAATGAGCCGAAACTGACTTTAGAATTATTCACTGTTTTATGTAAAGCGAGAATCATAATACTAAATTTGAACTCATACGACTTGAAGTGGATAGGTGAGTCGTTCGGTGAAGGTGAGAACCATAATAGGGGTATTAGTGAATGTTTATAATACAGGTACACTAATGAAAATAAATTGGTTACGTTTAAAAAATAAAAAAAATAAAAATGTACGTTGGGTGGATTACTGCAGCACTGAATGCCTCAAATGGGCCCACGGTACAATACCCAGACAATCACACATACTTACACGTTAAAAACACCCAACCGTGATTTTAGGTCCCGATCGGGAATCGATCCCGAGACCCTCGATTACCCTTACTGTGCCAATGAGGGCGACGGTTACGTCTTAGTATTGTTGAAAAATTATTGACAGTTAGAAACAAGATTTTAGTTTAAAAGCCACAAAAAAAAAGTTTTACCATTTATTTTATAAAATCTGAAATTAGAACTCTCAAATATTATTCAATTTCTCTAAATGTATTAATTTATATAGATCATCAGAACATATCATAAAAATTTGATAATTTGTCAATTGGTAAGTATAGACATTTTGATGTACAACGCTTATCACTATTAAAATTTGATAAGTTTCGAAATTGATAATTGATTGAGATTTTGTTACTTTTGGTGAAACACTTATCACTTATCATTATTAAAAACTTACTTTTGATAAGATGATAAGTAATAAGTGATAAGTAGGTAATGTACATAAGCGCGACGCCTCCAGGGACATTTAATAAAGTGTTGAAATCGTAATTTGGCGTTCATATAATAAATATATTAAATAGATGAGCCCGGCCCCCCTTGCCGGCCCTAAATTTTCCGTCAGCCATATATCATATTTTTTGTAACAACCTCATGTAACAGTGGTTGTTCTTCATTAGCGGGATTTTCCTCTGATATCACATCATCGGTTTCATTCAGTCTTATCTTCTCAACCAACCAAATGAGGATATGTGTATGTGGCAGTCGGAGTTTTCACCACTCGATTGAATACATTCAACAACGCGTCTCGCCGAACACGCGATACTTTAAATAAAATCCATGAGTGATTTTAATTTTTTTGTTTGAATACCCTTACGCTGATGTCATGGCGATCAATGGGTCAGGAAATAATATTGTTCTGTCCACTGTGGATTGCATAGTGACGTACACACGGTATCTTGAGCGTATTCGTGCATATGTCACGGACTTGTGATGTATTTTGGGGAGAATTGTCATTCTGCCGATATTCTATTCATTTCCGTCAGCATTGATGGCATCCCGAAGATGAATGTATTCCTCGGAACGAAGTTTTGCCTAGTTCAACCTGATAAATGTTAATCGCTCTGTTTCAACTTAGACGGACATATCCACAGCATATTGTTGAAATATACGCCGACAATTGAAGAAATGATTGTCATCATTTTCTCAAACCATCAGTCTTTATGAAAAATAGCGCACTTCGTTGCAACCAACCAAAAAAAGAAATGAAATTTTCTAGATTTTTTTTTTATGAAATGAAATTATTAATGTCAATCCAAAACAATATTTTTCGTTTGCCCATTTGAAGCGAGCACAAACAAACAATTTGGAGTTCCAACTCTTGAGCAGGCTACGTATAGCTGTCGATGTGAAAAGCACGGCTCCTCCAAATTTAATCCGCATATGTGAAGCGTTTCTCCTTGCGCACTGGGAATTGCAAACAATTAAATTCAAATGGCATGTCTGTTGGAATGAGTGGAATACGTGGCATGAGCACAATTTCATCTTTCGCTGTTTCGGTCAATATTGTGGCTTCAATTAAATTCGGCATCAATTTTTTTACTGTCAATCTTGTGTGCCATTGCACAGTTTTGGTGCATTAAATTGTTAATTAATACATTTTTTTAATAAGTAATAAATTATAGATTTATCAATTAAATAAAATTATAATTTTTTAATATTTTATCTTTTTAATTTAATAAAAAATTATTTATTTTATTTAATAATTTAAAAATTTGGTAATTAATATATTTTTTTTTAATTCATTGACGTTAAAATTCATTAATTAGTGCTGATTAAATACGTTTAATTATTGTCTTTCTAATAAATTAAATTATCAATTGACTAAGTTCATATGTTAATAATTAATCAATTTATTGTTTTAATATATTAATAAATAATTAATTAATTTAATTAATAATTAAATAATTTATGAATTTTGTTATTCAATAGTATATTAAATAATTAATTATATTATTTAATTTTTAATTTATGTATTTATTTGTAAAAACATTTTTAATGCATTTACCTCATAATTTATTAAATTGTTAATTTAATTATTTTTTAAGTTTTTGATCTATTATTTATTAATTTAAAAGTTTGATAATTTAATATTTTATTGATACAGTAATTTAACAAATTATATTTTTTTTAAATAATTGACCTAATAATTTAATAATTCTTTAATTTGAATTATTATGTTTCTATTCAACAAATTCATCAATTTATAATTTTTTTAATTTGTTGATGTAATAATTTATTAATTTAAATTATTATCTTCGTAAATAATACATTTTTTAACTTATTGTTTTTATTTTTTATTTTTGTAATTATTAATAAGATAATATATTTTAAACAAAATAAAATACATATTTGGTAATTGAATAAGTTAATAAAAACACAATTTAATGAATAATAATTCAATCTATTAAAAAATTATGATAGTAACAAATTAATAAATTATTAGATCAAAACATTAAAAAAATTATAAATATTTAAATTAATAAGTTCAAAAATTAGCAAATTTAAAAATAACTAAGTAAAATTAATTATTATTTAATAAATTATAAAGTATTTTATAAACTTATATATTTATAAATTGGTAAATAAATAAATCTCTGAGTTTAACGAATATTACTAATCGCCTTCGTTAGCACAGTAAGTAGCGTGCTTGCTTTGTTATTCGAGGGTCTCGGCTTCGATTCCCGGTGGTGACCAAAAATCATGGCTGGGTATTTTTAATTTGTAAGTCTATGTGTTTGTCCGGGTATTGCACCGTGAGCCCGTTAGTGGCATTGAGTGCTGAAGTAAACCGCCCAATTTTAATTTAGTTTATTTAAAGAATATTGAATTAATAAATTGATAAATTATTAAATTAATAAACTGCAAACAATTATAATTTAAAATAATTAAAGAATCAAATTTATTAATTGATAAAACTTTTAATTGGTAATTTAATACATTTTTTAAAATTTTAAACTTTTAAATAATAAATCAATATATCAATAAATTAACGGATTTAAAAATAAATAATTAACTTATTAATATGATAAATAAATAAATTATTCGATAAATCAATTAAAAAAATTAAAAATAATTAAATGAATTAATTAGAAAGATAATAATTTAATTATAAAATTAATAAATTATTAAATTAATAATTAAAAATTAATTTCGAAGGTTATATTTAAAAATAATTTAATTAATAAATTAATAGTTTTTTTAATTTTATTATTTGAATAAATTTTCTTGAGACAATTCGACATTTGAAAGGTTTCCCGCCATTTGTCCCGTTCTATAAAAAGTATATAGGGATTTTATGATTGTTAAATTACAGAGTTTTAAAATTAGCTTTAAAAACAAATTTGACAGAATTTTAAATGCCGAAATTGGTGGTTTTATTCGAAAATTCTGTAGTTTGCAAAGGACAGACGCATTACGAGTATGTTCAAAGTTTTATTTAAGACTTTTTTGCGAATTTTGAGAATTTTTTTGTGAATTTTTGTGAGACCGGCTTTCAAGTTCATAAATTTAGTATAATTTTAAAAGATTACGACAGGTTTCAAAATTCACAAATTTGTTAAATTTAATGAATTTTCATCAAAATTTGGCAATTAATGTTTCTGCGAGATAAAATCTCGAAAATACACGTACTAATCCACCAAATTGTAATACTCTGAAATAATTATATAAATTTCAACAGTCTCCTATAAGTACATTTAACTCGTATTTTTATTAAATTACGTGCAGGCGCAAGGACATGCAAGTTTAAATCAATTTCCGTTCTGCCACTCATTGAATAACAATCAATTATATTTAAATAATATTTCATCAGTATGTAGGAATGTATATGTACGAACCTACATGTATGTAAATATAAAAAATATGTAAATCGATATCATTACCATACCAATTCATTATTATCATTTTTAATATCGCATAAAGCTTATTTTTAACTTTTTTATTGTTATTAAAGCTCGCACAACCCATTTTATTTTGTGGATAATTTATTTTGTTCATTCCAAAGGGAAATCGAAACTTTTTTAATTCGGAACAGAATACAGAATATAAAAAAACATTACAACAATTAAAAATCCTTTTCGATTAGTATATATATAAGTAATGTTCTATGGAAAATTGGAAAAACACACACACACACAGACATACCACAAAAAAATCGATGATGATGGTGCGGAGGGAACGAGATATTAAAATACAAATTAAACATAATTTAAATATAAATGAATTTTTGATTGAAAATGAGAAGAAAAACGAAACCAGCAAACGAACTTTTTTTGTTTGTGCTTTTGAGAGATTTCGATCGGTTATTTGAATTTTATAATTAAAATATCTTACGGTTATTTAAAAAGAATAATCTGATAAAGTAAACGAACGAACGAAAAAAAAAATGAAAAACGATTTCGATAAGTTTGTGCTGTGGTCGATAGCAAAGCGAGAGATAGGACGCAGGATGGGAAATTTTTTCCAAGATATGATTTGCGAGAAATCAATGTATTTTTGGGATAAGGTCGTGTACACGAGTAATATTTATGCCTCTAATTAGGTCAAGCCAGTTTTTATTATATATAAGCAGGTTTCTTAATTGGACTATTAAATTACTCAAAATTCAATTGTATAAAGAAAACATTAAAATTGAGTAAAATTTCAAATTAAATTTTTAATTTGAGTCGACGAGACATTAATGCCAATATAAATTTTCAAATCTTCATTTCGCTATTCTGAAAATAAACATCAGTTTTATTGGAAAATATCAGTTTCAATAAATCCACATCCGTGATCATTTGAGTGATTCGGGATGACAATTTCTGAGGCGTGATTAGCATGCAAAGTGCACATTGGACAGTTTATAAAATTAATCGATTTTCACATATAATGTCCCTTCGGGTCCGATAAAGGGTTGGTCTGCACACAGTTTTGCTTGTTGATCTTTCCATTGGCCCTAATTTTCTTATGTTCTGGTATCCGCAAACAAGAATGCCTTTGTTCTTGTACTTCAGTTTATTAAGGGTTCCGTTGTACTCGTAAAGCATATTGGATCTGAACCAACACAATTTTTAAGAGCTTTGAGTGCTGCTTAACATTATAAACCTTTTTGTGTTAATTTTGTTTTTGCATTGAAAGTTTCTTGTTGCTGCTAAACTAGTGTAGACTGCTTCTCCTTCTCCTATTTAACCAGTTTTGTGAATAGCGCTATGTAGGTTTGTTCTTCACTCCCCCTAACTGGGATGTCAATTTTGTATTTTAAGATAACCGGCTTCTTTTAGAATCTCATAATATTTATTGGCGTCCTTTAGATTATATATTCCTTTGTGAAAATAACCACTTGACTACAGGACTTCATGTGGTTTTCAACGCGTCTCTGGTTCCACGACATGCTAGTCCCTGGGGTCTGGCAAACTTGGCGGTTGCTGTACCTTCAGTTTCTTTTCTTTCCTGTTTGGCTGAATTCTAAGTTTATTTTTCTTGTACCAATTCCAGATGAGACCAAGGGCATTTTGCCACAAGTATCCCACAATGAGATCGTGTTTACCCCTAATTTTTAAGGATATGTCGTCAGCATAATATAACCTATCACTTTGTAATGAATCTGGCCTAGATAATTTTCGCCTAAGTGACCAGGCTAGTATAAACACCATTCTGATGTTTTGGTCAATAAGTTTTTCTATCGTCTTCAGCATAAAATACGAGAGACTTAGTGGTCGATAAGATTTTGCTTTAATATATTCATACCACTTTTATATGAATGTTACCTTTACTTTCCTCCATTTCCGAGGAACGTGGCCATAATTTAATATATTTTTATATTTTTAAGTATTTTCCTCCATTCTTGAAGGAGTAATGGAAGTACTGCATCAGGTTCAGGTTATGTATAAGGTTTAAATGACATTAGTATAGACTCTACACCATGAATGTTTTCTTTGCAATGATTATTACTTCTTCTTGTTTTGTTTTGCTTAGTTTTGGTTCACCTCTGATCTCTGTGTTTCCATCAGGTGGACATTCAGCAAAACGAATCCCCATGAGAACTCTTAAAATTTCTCTGATAGTTGTGGTTGTTGTTCCGTAACTGTTCCGCAGAAAGGATTAATTATCTGGTGCACCTCTTAACAAAACTTCATGAACTCTGGAAATTTAAGATCTTTCTTAAAATTAGTAAAAGCACTACGATAAATTTCTCAAAAAGCAGTTTGTTTTACTTTCGTCTACCCATTTGCTGTTGCTGGTTGAGAAACTCCAATTAACCTTTCGGCCAGATATATTCCTCTCGCTATAATTTTTTGCACCGTTGCTCAATTAGATCAAAACTGTCTATTCTTATTTTGACCGCGTTATAGTCATATTGCTTAGGCTTTCTCTTCGACTATGACGGAATCTCTAACCCTAGGAACAAATTACAACTGTTAGAAACACCCTGACATCTCAAGATATAACAAAGGTTATAGGATAATTTTAACAAGGTTTTCTTCATTTTTCCATTTACCAGCAAATAGAATGGCATATGATGTCGAGAAAAGCCACTATTATTGGATATTTATTTGGTGTTTTAAGGTTAGATTAGAGTGGATGGTATGGCACAATTCGTTCTTAATTCACATCTATACGTAAGGAGATTAGAGTGTCGGAGCGTTTCAAGCTCAGCTTTGGCCAGACTTGTCTTCCTACATTATTGTACATGTGACGGTCGACGTAGCGTTCATATGTGAGGGTGTTAGTCTACCTAGTGTCACTTTTTAAAGCGATAATTTGAGTGCTGTAATAGGCCTCTAGGGTAATAGGATAATTTTATCGTTTCTAGCCAGTTCGTCCGCCCTGTAGTTCCCCATAATGGTCAAATCACCACTGTCCCAGACTATCCGGATGTTGAAATGGCGCCACCCGTGACGTTAGATAAACTGAGTCGAGCGACTTGATTACCGCGAGAAAATGGGCCTCGCTTATAAGCATACAGGCCCTTCTTTGTATATCTTCGGATTCATTTGTCTAAGTAAATTTTCCAAGAGCTGGTTACCATACACTTACTCATAACACAAATACACATCTATAACTATGGTAATCAAAAGTCAGCATAATAATTCCAATTTCAGTCCCCATCCCAACGCCCAGAAATCTTTTCTTTGTCAGTGAAACATAGTTTGATGCCCTTTATGATAGGGGCTACACTATACCGGAAATGTATGTTTCCTAGTAAAGATTACCACCTGAGTCTTGGACGAGCTTATTGCCCGTTCACCTCTGATGGCTCATGTCATAATGATTGGAAGGGCATGTTGGATTAGCCACATAAGGGTTCTCATTTATTTTCAAGAGACAGTTATCTGCATAAGCAATCACTCCATTCCTCTCTCTCTCCAGTTCCAATACCAATCCATTGATTGTTTTGTTCCAGAGAAGAGGAGACCAGGCACATTGATTTCTCAGTGTATGAAAATCGGTGTTTCCACCGATTTCCCTTTATAGTATGCTTGTTGATACTGTGCTCACTCATTAGTCTTTCCAAAGTTATCAACTCAAAGGATGTAACATTTATAGGTGTTAAATAATTTGGGTAGCCAAATGAGCATTATCCATACTTTTTCGGTATTTTGAATTTTTTTTATTGTCTCCAGCCAGGGGAGAATAATCGACGATTTTTTTTGAATTGTTTGGAATTTCCGTTGGTATGATTAAGACACAATGAAGGTGTACAAATATTTTTGGGGCACCTTTCTATCATTTTTATTTGGAAGTTAAAACTACTATTTCTCAACCACTACACTGACTTCGAAAGCGTAATACTATTTCACATAGCTGACAAGGAAGCTCTGTAGCGATTTTTACTGAAGTATGTATAAAGAATATCGTTATGGCCGGAGAAACAAACATCACGTTTTAAAGACCCAGAAGATTTAACACTGTCACGAGTTATCTTGGGTTGAACAGTGTCAATTAGTCTATAAGGGAGCATTTTGCTCCTTTACAATTAAATTCATATAATAGTATCCAGACAAAAACTAAAATAATGGCTTAAAGTAATGCATTTCGTAAATCTCTCAGCAATGGTGCTGACGTGGAAGGCATTTCACATTGAATTAAATTTATTGGCAAAATATATTCAACTCATATTTATGTATGTACATATTTATTTTATCAATATTAATAATAATAGTTTGTTACCATTACTGGCTCCTTACTGTGTCAACAATTTAGCTCCAACTGTCTTAGACAACCTGAAGAAACCAAGTCGTTCTCTACATTGTGGCTCTTCTTTCATGAGAAGAGATTATTTAATGTACAATATCCGGGATCTTCACCAGGTCACTGATCTCGAAATTGTACAGAGCTTGGTATGTACCATCAACTTTGCGTTTTGGGTCCCCCTTGAGGATATCGCAGGATTTCATCGGGATTTTTAAAAAATTCCTCTGACAACATGTGCGTAAATAATCCATCCCAGACTTTTTAAAATTATTTAATTTGTACAGTGGGTTCAGCCCAGAATGTTTTTACATTTTATACATCCCAGACTTTTTCGTTATCACAAAAATGTACAGTTTGTACCATAATACTCTTCCCAGACTTTTTTAATATGTAAAATTTATTTGGTGGAAAATAAATTCTTCAGGGAAAGCCGATGAAAGGATGGTTATTTTCTCTTTGTGATTAAGTTCAGGACCCTGTTAGCAACGAAAACGCGAGCTTTGATAATTTTGCGACCCTTGGAATTTCCGCAATTCCTAGTAGCGGCAAGCGGAATGGGAATAGCCCAGCATTAAATCCTTTTACTGATTATTGGTAGAATGGAAATTCAATGTAAAGGAATATCTGTCATCTTATGCATTTTGATTATAGATTCAAGTCCATCTTGAATGGGACCATTTACCCACAGAGAGTGTCAGTCCCGTAGTAAATATAAACTTGTATAAGAAGATATCTATAGAGAGTTGTGTTAAGCACCAAGTTGGTGGTAAACTACATCTAAGACTTAATATAACCACTAGACTGATAGCGAACAAGTACCGTGAGGGAAAGTTGAAAAGAACTCTGAATAGAGAGTTAAACATTACGTGAAAACACTAAGAGATTAAACCCAATGAACTCGAACTTGTAAAAAACAGATTAATTGATATATAAAAATTGATTTGTAGATGTTTGTCAATGGTTTTATATGAACTCCTTTCGCATTCACTTGTGTCTGTTTCTTAAGGAACTATAAAACTATAAAAAGATCTGACACAAGTATCTGATCGTTCGAGCATTTTTGCAAATGTTAAATAAATACAGTGTGAGTGATCTTATAGGCAATTAAATGATTTGGGACACCTGTGGGACCCGTTTTGAAACAACTTTCAATATTATTTTGCCAATAATTTTTAACAATTTACCAATCGATATTCGAATGTGCAGTTTTCTACATTTTTGGCTTCACCAAACTAAATATATCGACCATCTCCTTCATTCAAATAGGTTTTATTTTTATTTTTTAATTGGTTGAAACCCATACGGACTCCGCACTCAATGCCGAGACGGCCCATGGTGCAAACCCAGGATTCTATCATAGTTTGCAGAAGCGCACTGCAGCCTTAGCAAACTGTACAAGTTTGAACCAAGGTATGGAGGACAACTGACCTACATTAATACATCTACAGCTGAAAACCTGAAGCCAAAGAATATTGAAAGTTGCACAACTGCACACAAAGTGCAAGTAGTCATCATATTCCTCAAGACAGTCCTCACAAATAACACCCAGAGATAAACCCATTTGTTAGAGATGCCCGTTAAATCAACCATGAACCGTAAGAATCGCGACCAAAATTCTTAGCTGGTCCTTTTTCAAAGAAAGAGCATAATTAGTTCATTTCAAATTACGCTCGCTAATGAAGTTCTTCGCCATACGACAACTGAAAGTAGCAAGCCACTATAGTCTTAAATCTTTCAAAGCGTAGTACTTTATAACTTTCTTGGCACCTGTAAATGTGTTTTAATCCCAGCTACCAGAAAAATAGCATGGCATACTGGTTACAGGAGGGCATTTCTATACATTATGGTCAAAAACTGACAAATTTCATATGGCCGAGATTTCAAAAAATTCTGGAGCTCTTCTGACTCGAACGATTTTTCTTAAACTGCTCCTGTAGGTGTGTTTTGATCCTAGCTACCAGAAAAACAGCATGGCATACCGGTTACAGGAGGGTATTTCCATACATTATGGTCAAAAAACTGAAAAATTTCATATGGCCGAGATTTCAAAAAATTCTGGAGCTCTTCTTACTCGAACGACTTTTCTTAAACTGCTCCTGTAGGTGTATTATGATCCTAGCCACCTGAAAAACAGCACAACATATTGGTTACATATTGATTTTTTTATGAGAAATTATTAATGTAATAATTGGCGTGTAGTTCAAAATATAAAATAATTTGTTTGGTACAAATAATTTATTAAAAGTTTACAAATTTTCTGCTAACCTTTAATTAGTTGTTACAGAAATTCTTCTAAAAAAATGCACAAATTACATAATTTTTCTGCTAGTTAATAAAATTACAGCAAAAAAAAATCTTTATCTATAGTGCTGCTCCTTGTGGTGAGTAGAAAAAATACATTTTTTCTGCTGAAAATTTTCTGCTATCTTATCCTGCATTTCAACTCATATGCTGCGGAAAGCCGCATAATTTTCTATAGAATAATTCTATAGAGTAGCTTGAGTAGAAGGAACGCCGTTGCCAAAACGATATACTTTAATAATTCAAACAAATATTACAATTTCGTGATACCAAAATCGAAATTTTTAAGAAAATTTTATTTCGAAATTTTTTAGAATTTTAAACACACATCATATGGACAAATTTTACACTTGTTCAGGTAAGCTTTTATGTAACAATTCTACGATTTTACCATAAAGCTTCTCAAAAAAAAATTATTTTCTCAAATTTATAGACAACAAACTTATTTCGTAATAATAAATAAATATAAATTAAGCCACAGCATAAACCAAATCAGAATACGGGTCAGTAAACTATTTTTAATCAATAGTTTTGTTGTTTTTTTCGAAATTTGACCACATCGTTTACCTTTTTAGTTGAAATCAAATATATTTGACTTTTGCATACAAACAAATATTTAAAAAAAAAATTTTTTAACTTTTTATAGTTTACCACATGAAATTAAAATATGTACGAGCATATACATAAAGTTTTACCGTTGAGTACATACGAGTATCTATACATAATATGTATTGCTTTTTTGATTAGTTTTAGCCTTAAACTATTTTCTTTGTACTATAAACTCTGTAATAATTTTTCTATATACCTTGATGGAAGTTTTTTTGAAAATTTGGAAATACTTTTCTATACTCTATATACGTACGTTAGTTACACAAAGCATATAGCTCTTAAATATTTTCTTGTGCTAAAAGCTCCAAATTTATCGTACGGTATTAGAAAAGTAAATATTTTCGTTGAGTATTTTTTTTGTTGTTATATTTTGATTAAAATCTTTAAACAATCTTCTCCATGTACATACGAGTATATATATGTACGTGTGTTGTTGTCTGCCTATTGTATGTGCAAACACAATAAACCATATACAAACTCTATATAACTGAATATGTACGTAATATTTTGGGATGAGGTTTTGGATATACTGTATATACATATGTATATACGTAACAAGCTTTTATGTTATCAATATTTATACAATACCATCAAATCAACTGTGTATCATGTTGATAAATTTGTGAAAAATTTAAATAACTTTTCCATGGCACTGTGTTGTTACAAATTTTATTTTTTTTTGTTTTGAGCTTTTATTTTTGTTATCAAATATTTATTCGGTTCTACCTCATTTTTAATTTAAATTTTTAATTTTAATCAAAACTTTTTATTTTTATATTTTAACTCTATATTTTTATGTTATTATTATTATATTTTTATTATTTATTGTTTTTAGTTTTTATACATCATATCACATAAAAAACAAAGTTGTCATATAGCGAGTATATAGTTTAAATATTGTAATCACATAGTAAAACTTAAGCCGGGGTAAATATCATAAAGTAAATTAAATTTTCGTGGTTTTTCACAATATACTCGTATATAGCTATATATCGTATGTTCACAGAGAACAGAAGACGCGACGATATAGTGTATGTAGGAATAAGTAATGTATACATAGGTATATCGCGTTTGTTTAAATGAAAAAAGTTTTTCATTTTTTTACATTTATAATTACATATAAACGGGGCCAGACTTAAGTAAGTAAATGTTTTATATAATAACGTTAGAACAGCGCACAAAATAAAATAAAAATTAAATTAAAATTTAATTAAGATAAAATAAAGTTTGTCCTTTGAAATTAAATTTATTTAGTTCTATACAATATTTATACTTGTTTGATTATGTTTAGCACATAAATATAAAGGGTGTTTTTTCAAGCCTGATAGAACTTGAAATTGTAAAATTGTTTTCTCTCATCTAACTGGCAAATCTGCATCAATAGCCTCACGCCTTGTGATTTTTATGGCGCACATAATCGTTCAACTGAACACGCCATTCGTCGAACTGTGGATAGATTTCGTACCATATACTCTCTAGAGGATGCAATAACATCAATACGTCGAAGGAATGTGCATACTGAAGAGAATATCGCCGCTGCAAACGAAACTGTGGAAGAAAATCCAAACTTCTCGGTAGCCTGTTCTCAACTTTAATACAGAATTGAGACTGCGTCATTTTACACAATCGTACCAGTTTTGTTGGTATTTCTTGGTATTTCAAATGAACCACAAGCTCTCTCGACTGATCGAGACAAAGGCCTGCCGGACATCTAGGAACACCTGATGTACGGGGATGGACGTCTCATTATATTATGATAGAATCATCCTCAGCGACTTGAACAGTGACTGATCGATTCGTACGAAATCCTCTTCGTTAGTTATCAACTAAGTTCTCCGCTAGAAGAGTAAATATAGTAGGACGGTAACTTGTATGCTGTGCAAAGTAGAGCTATTCTGCATTAATTCCCACACTTCAAGCGGTCTGTTTCTTGAAGATAGGGTATATCGGCGCTATTTTTCATTCGTCAGGCATAACTTTGGTTGCTTTTCTAATCGAATAAAGTCTTCAATAAAGTATCCCCTCCGAATATCAAAAGCTCCGAATTAGCACAGCCCACCTCAGGTGAGCGGTTTTATTTTAATCTCTGCTTGACCCTAGAATATTTCTCATGGGATGTATTAAAGATGACTCAACAACAGTCTCTGACACGTGATGAACCCAAATCATGTTTGTAAAATGTTCACTCTATGCGTCGAGTCCTGCATCGATATTGACACAGAGGTTTCCATTTCGATCCCGAATATGGCGGTTTACTCAGGCCTGAAAGTATGGTGCAATTCAATAATTCCTCTACAGATATTATACGCGAACTGAGCATTGCTGAGTTGTTTTATACTTTCAGAAACCCAGCCTTCCACAATACTCTACTTCCGTCTACAAATCTGCTTAGCTACCCACCTAGTAAGAGCAGCCTTGTTTTACCTCGTGAGACGTTGTTGTATTTCACTGCGGGTTATATTTTTTTGCACGACAACAGAACGACATTTGTGTTCAAACCATTCTTGGGTCTGACTTTTGCTACACCTAAAATCTGTTGAGCAGCACTGGAAATTTTCAGCACCTCCCAAACATAAATAACACATTGAGGTGGGCAATTACTCGTAGATTCCTCAATGTTTTTGCTGACAAGATCCTGATATCTTTTCTTTTTTTTTTTCATTTATCAGACCGAAACGTACCATGCATTTCGCATTGTGTTTCGAAACTTGTACGAAAACCTCCATTGTAGCTTTGCAGCTACCAAATTATGATCGCTGCCCACGTATTTGGTTGTTGCCCGACATGTTCCCACATCCTGCATAACCCAAGCCATTCCCTTTGAAATGAACACGGAGTCAATTTAGCTGCGGGAAATTTTGCGAGGATGTTGATGATGTCCATGTTTCCAAGATCGTGATCAAGTGCAAAGTACATTATTCTCTCGCCGTTATGGGTAGCAGTTTCGTGTCGGGAGTACGGACCTATTTGTATACAAAAGTTAATCTGAATTCTGCCAGCGCTAGCATTAAGGTATTCTTGGAAAACATGTAAGCACAATTTAGTTTTACGAGATATGTAAGTGCCTTCCGATCACAAGGGCCAAATTAATATTCATATAAGCCAGTACGAACGCAATCGGCTCAGACAATTTCATGAGCGGAAACACTAGTGACAATCCATTCAGAATGGGCAAGTTAATGATGAGATCTCCTATAAGGCCACGAAGTATCTCTGTGGAAAATATAACAAAAATTAAAGATCTCCAGCAGATGAGTAACAGTAGTTCTCAACAAATATCTGGGAGTGATTTAAATGATAAAATAATCCAAACATTACAAGCCGAATTAAAGGAAGCACGAAACGAGATTCATAAACTGAAACTGATGATAGAACAGAGTCAGCCACAAAAGAATGATTATAATATACCTGATTCGAGCGAAGAAGAAGAAATAGTAGCACACGAAACAGCATGGCTACTACCAAAATCCAAAAAAAGGAAGCGTTCATCACAAAAAGGTAATCAAGCAGGTACTACACCAGACATAACGGAAAAATATCCAAGTCCAAAAACGAAAGCTCAGTCCGAAAAAAATAACACACAAGGAAAGCATACAACTTTTCAAACAATTAAAGAACCTAATAAAAGCAAGCAAAATCCTCCCCCGGTAATACTTAGCAATGTGACAAACTACTCAGTCTTTAACAAGTCATTACAGGACAACAGCATCAATTTTCAAGCTAAATTGATGAACAACAATCAACTGAAAATAAATGTAGATACCGAGACCGATTATAGAAATCTAACAGAATATTTAAACGGTTCGCAGCAACAGTGGCATTCATATGAAAATAAACATACGCGTCCGATAAGGGTTATGGTTAGAAATCTACACCAATCATGCAACCCAGAAGATATTAAAAGAGAACTGAGCGAAAAGGGTTTTAAAATCCTTGAAGTCGCCAATAAAATTAAAAAGTCTAAGAAAGGGGATGAAGAAATAAGAATTCCTCTTCCATTATTCATGCTGACCTTCGATAACAAAGAAGATATAAGAAAAATTTATGAAATAAAACATATGTGCCATATGGGAGTAAAAATCGAGGCGGTTAGAAGTAATCGTATGATTCCGCAATGTAAACGTTGTCAGCGATATGGCCACACTCAAAAGTTCTGCCAACACGAGCCTAGATGTGTTAAATGTGCTGAGAAACATTTAACTATTGCTTGTGAGAAACCCAGGACCACCGCGGCAAAGTGTTCAAATTGTGCACAGGCCCACCCTGCAAGCTACCGAGGATGTCTGGTAGCGAGAGTACTCCAAAAAAGAAGAAATAATCTAAATAAACCAACGAGTTTACAAAAGAGTCAACCAAAAGAATCCTTTAGTCATCATGTCAGAAGTGGTATATCTTATGCGCAGGTGGCTGAGACAGGAAAGGTCAGCTCAGGACCGGTGTCGAATCCTACACATTCGAATACTATGATGGAAATGATGCAGAATGTTATGAATGCAGTAAACAACCTCACTGAAAGGCTACAAAGATTGGAGCAGGGTAATTCTGCTATATTATACTAATTATTTCTCCCAAAATGATATATCAAGAAAACCTGAGGATTGCTACATGGAATGCCAACGGTATTAAAAATAAAAAACATGAACTTGAAGCCTTTTTAAAAATGCAAAATATCGATGTGTGTCTGGTATCTGAGACCCACTCAACTAGACAATCTTACTTAACAATTCAGGGTTACCAACTTTACGAAACAATTCATCCGGATAACCAAGCAAGAGGAGGAACTGCTGTTATAATAAAAAACTATATTAAACACCATGAATGCCAGCAATATCAATCACCTGAAACCCAGCTTACCGTTGTAGAAATTACATCAACCAAGCAACGTCTTCAGATAGGAGCGGTGTATTGTCCACCTAGATACAACCTGAAGAAATCGAACTACTTGAATATCCTACATCATTTCAATGGTAGATTTATATTAGGAGGGTATTTTAATGCAAAGCATGTTGACTTTGGCTCTAGGCTTACAACAGTCAAAGGTAACGAGCTAAAAAATGCAATAAACGAAATGGGATGTAACATACATTCCACTGGCAAGCCGACATATTGGCCCACGGACGTAGCTAAAACTCCTGATCTACTGGATTTCTTTATATCAAAACAAGTTTCATCAAATTTTATTGAAGTAGAGGATAATTTAGATATGGACTCTGATCATTCTGCAGTGATACTTACCATAAGCGACAAAATAATTAGAAAGGAAACAAGACCAACTCTTGCCAATAAAACAACTGACTGGGAGAGCTTCAGATTTGAATTAGAAAGCAATATTAACCTACAAACACGACTAAAAACGGTAACGGAACTAGAGGAAGAGATAGAAAACTTCACAAATATCATTCAGTTAGCCGCGTGGAATAACACTAAAGGAACAGCATCCAAAACTATTGGTAAAAGTTACCCAAGAGAAATTAGGAACCTGGTCTTAGAAAAAAGGAAAGCTAGGAAAAAATGGCAACAAACGAGGAGTCCATCTGACAAGAAGATCTTAAATAACAAATCACAACAGCTTAAGCGTGAAATTCAGAAGCTAAATGAAAAATCGTTTTCTTCGTATCTTGAAAAGTTGACGGCTGATGAAAATACAGGCTACTCATTATGGAAGGCAACCAAAAGAATAAAAACCCCAATTATGCAGATCCCTCCTATTAAGCGAAGTGATGGCTCTTGGGCTAGGGATAATAAATCAAAAGCCGAAGTGTTTGCTGATCACCTGGCTGGTATTTTCCAACCGAATGAGACCGAATCGGATATTATAATCGAAAACGGAAGCAACGACTATGGGGGCAGAATCCCTCTTATAACCCAGAAAGAAGTTAATAGGGAAATAAAATCCAATCTGAGGACCGGAAAGGCTCCAGGATATGATCTTTTAACAGGTGAAATTCTAAAGCAACTATCAAAGAAAGCTATTGTTAAACTAACCCATTTGTTTAATGCTGTTATTAGATTACGGCATTTTCCTTCTGCCTGGAAAGTTGGGGAAGTTATTATGCTACCGAAACCAGGTAAACCGCCAAATGAAGCTAAATCATATCGTCCGATATCCCTGCTTCCTATCATCTCAAAGCTAATGGAGAGACTTCTTCTGAGAAGAATGACACCAATAATAGAAAGTCGAAATCTAATACCGGATCACCAATTTGGATTTAGAGGTAAACATTCAACAATTGATCAGGTTCACAGAATTACAGACATTATAGAAAAAGCGTTAGAAAGTAAGCAAATCTGTTCTACCTTATTTCTGGACGTGGCAGCAGCTTTTGATAAGGTATGGCACGAGGGATTAATACATAAACTAAAAGTTATGCTCCCGGGACCATATGTTGAACTTCTGAGGTCATACTTATCTGAAAGACTTTTCCGAGTAAGACAAGAAGATGAGTATTCTGAACTGAGAGAGGTAAGGGCAGGAGTCCCACAAGGCAGCGTTCTGGGCCCAGTCCTATATCTACTATATACAAGTGATATACCACAGTCCGATCATGTAAGCATAGCAACGTTTGCTGACGACACTGCTATACTAGCAACAGCGCAAACTGCCGAAGAGGCAGCGAATAAACTTCAATATGCAAGTGAAGAAATTCATCAGTGGACGAAGCGATGGAAAATCAAACTTAATGAATTAAAATCTGCTCATGTCAACTTTACGAACAAACTATTGGTTAATCCGCCGCCAATTAGCATAAACGATGTCATGGTGCCATACGAGAACTCCGCTAAATACTTGGGAATGACACTGGACGTTAAGCTCAAATGGAAAGAGCACGTGAAGAAGAAAAGAAAGGAGCTCGATCTTAAGTATAGACAATTGTACTGGCTAATTGGACGAAGGTCAAAATTAAGCATAAACAACAAAATATTGATTTACAATCAAATCCTAAAACCGGTCTGGTTATATGGTATTCAGCTTTGGGGTTGTACTAAAAATGCTAACATCAAACCTATACAAAACTTCCAGAATAAGGTACTTCGGAGTATAGTGAATGCACCGTGGTACATTCGAAATAAGGATTTGCATCGAGACTTGGGGATACCGGATGTAAAATACGAAATAAAAAGATTTGCAACGAAGCATGAATCGAGGCTATTGCAACATGTTAATGCGGAAGCCTCTCGGCTACTGAATAATGAACATTTGGTTAGGAGGCTAAAGAGAACCAAACCCTTCGAGCTCGTTAGTATGTGAGCAGCTACCTATCAACGAACAGGCATTGGAGCATCGCTGGATCTACAGTGACCTAATTATAGTTTAGTTTTAAGAATTCAGATGTAAATTGATGGTTAGTCTGAAAAGACTAGTTTCAATAAAAAAATAAATAATAAAAAAAAAAAAAAAATAATATAAGCCAGAACAAGGTTCACACAATTTAAAATACTCCCATTAAAGTTTGCAATCCATAAATCAAAAAATTCATCGTTGTATTCAGCATTTCTGGATTACTAGTTGTTCGAGTTGTTATAATGATGTGTGTTTAGCGTATAGGTAATGCAAATTATTGTTCCACACATTATTACACTTCTAGAATCAAAATTCTGATAAGACTAGCACAACTTCACCAAGCACCACGCCGTCGAGTAATTCTTCTGGTATTACAGAAACTGATATAAGCAGCATAGTAAATATGGCATCAACAATTATAGGCAAACTGTCATTTAGCGTACGCTGGTAAGCATATGATCTTCAGACTGTAAGCCATGGTTTGTATTTTGCCCAAGGCGTTAGTGGAAATTCATGGATCGGCCGTTTTAACATATGTAAAATATCAGTTCATGATTTTTCGTGGAACGTTAGAATACATTTAAATTTAATCAAATATGGAGGTGAACGACGATTGCAACAAATCAAGTTAAAAACAATAACATATATGGGACTAGTCCCGCTTCCTTCTTATAAACAGAAAGGATTACAACCGGCTTAGATGTTGATGATTTTAAGTAGAAAATGCTATCAAGCTGCAGTTATGGCATTTCATAAATGGTGCTCTAACAAATTTATACTTACTGCAGATGTGGTTGAATTTGACGAAGCACAATTTGTCGTGAAAACCAGTCGAAGTTGTACCAATGCTTTGAGGATATATTGCTAAACAACAAAAGCAACCAATCTCCATCAACCAAATATGTTTATGGAACAACTGGTGAAAATTAAAGCTAAATGTGGATCAATGGCCTTAACTCATAAGCTTAAGAATGCCGCCTTTACATTGTTATCATTATGACTAATGAAATACCAGTTTTGAAAAAAGTGAGAGTGAATCATACGAATAAAATGAATATAGTTGTAGCACTGGTAGACAACTAATGGTTAATTGGTTACAATTGCTGATTGAGTTAAAGGCATGAACCCAGTCTTCCAAATAATGTGCTGCTGATAATCAGTCGATTCAGGCCACAAAGTAGAACAAGCTCCGATTTAACTATTTTGAATAAGGAAACGGTTTAGGTACGCCATTATTACTTGTTACTGAATTATTTGAATTTTAGAATTATGACTATAGCAAATCCAGACGTCAGCAAAAAGGCCGACATAATTTTCCTCCTTCCCCAATAACGATTGTTGGCGGATTGGCAAATTGCACCATACGGCTGGAGTTGGAGATTTTACGAGAGTTTGTTTTACTATGCCGAATTCAAAACATAAGGAATTATTTCCGGCCTCGGAAGATCTTAGGAGTTAAACTATTTTTCATAATAAATTATATGGGGCCATAAGAAGGTTGAGGATTGAAGATTTTATCAGAGCATACTCTTACTATGCCCAACTCAAAACATAAGGAATTATACCTGGCCTCAGAAGTTCTTAGGAGTAACAATTTTGTTTGTATTAAAATATTTAGGGCCATATAAAGGTTGGCCAATTGTGTAAATTCCACCATACGACTGGAGTTGGCGCTTTTACTGTGCACAATCCAAAACATATAAGGAATTATTTCCGGCCTCGGAAGTTCTTAATAGTTAGAATTTATTTCATATTTATTTATCCGGGGCCATCTGAACATTAGCCGATTGTGCAGATTGCACCATACGGATGGAGTTAGAAATTTAACCAAAGCTTGCCCTTACTAGGGCAAACTCAAAACATAAGGAATTATTCCCGGCCTCCGAAGTTCGTAACAGTTAAATTTTTATTTTATTTTATGATATTTGGGGTTTTGGCCAACTGTGCATATTGCACCATACAGCTGAAGTTGAAGATTTTATCAGAACTAGCTCTTTATGGTCACCTCTAAACATAAGGAATTATTTTCTCTATCCGAAGTTCTTTAGGGTTCTTTGACGTATAGGTCAATAACTATATTCTTTCTGTCTTTTTGAAGCGTGCATTTTACAACCCTGTACTTTAGTATAAATTCAAAATATAGAAAAAAATCGCCCAGCTGAACCAAGAATCGTACCTTATTAGAGATATACGGGACAATTTCTCTCCTACTCGTACATTTTTGGGTAGCTTAGAACTATGTCTAACCAAACAATACTACAGCTTTCTTAAATTTAAAAGATAAATAACTTAGGACAGGGGTGTTTTACCTCGTTGTTCATTAGTACAAAATTGAAATATTAAAATATTTCTCCTACTAAACCAGGGATCGTACCCAGATAGCGATATACATTTTTGGGTAGCTAAAGACCATATCTAACTAACAAATATGTAATCTTTTTTAAATCGGGAAGATAAGTATCTTACGACAGGGGTGTTTTACTACGTTATATGCTAGTACAAAATTGAAATTTTTATAAAATTCTCCTACTAAACCAGGGATCGTACTCAGATAGCGATATACATTTTTGGGTAGTTGAGGACCATACAAACTAATACAAACAAATTTATTTAGTATTAGGACAAATTGACGCGAATCTTTTAGTGGGAATTGATTAACAATAAATATACTGCCAGCCCATTGTTTTGGTTTTAACGTAAGCGGACATTGATGAAGAGATTATTCAAGTGCGGGGTCTGATAATTGCTACAGTTACACAAATGCAAAACTGGGATTCACAAATAACTGATACTACATCTCTTGAGGCCATTCAAATCAGTATTGCAAGACTCGATGATTTGTTCAAGAATTTACAAAATCTGGAAACCAATTTATTTGTATTTCCAAACCAGGTTTCTAAATTGGAGGAGTTTGAGGAGAAGTACTTCAATTTAAAGGAAATGTTGCTAAAACAGGTGCACATTATTCAAAGACATCAGACTCTTATTGATGTTGGATCAACAAAAAGTTTTCTTCAAACGAGTAAATGCTGCAATAATCCAGCTAGCAGATGGAACCTTCAGAACTTGTAAAATTGCCAGAAGTACACATTGAAAAGTTTAATGGTGTCTGGCCACACTTCGAAGATTCGTATATACGTCATCGATTCACAACAATGAGTCTCTGTCAAATGTAACCAAACTGAAGCTATTAAAACGATTGTTGGCGCAGATGGTCCTGTGTTATTAATTAGGAACTTACTCGAAACCGATTGCCTAATTACATGGAGTCTTAGGAAGAAACTAGTTGCTAGGTACAACAAGCCCAAATTTATGTTAAATTCATATATAGCATTGTTTCCAGATCAACCCTCTGCTATATATGTGCGGGCTCGCAGCTGATTAACGTCCTCTCAGCGACAAGGCAGCTGTAACGCAATTGTCTGTTTGCCAAAATTGTCTCAAGTACGGCCACCTTATGCACACTGATAAATTAGAAGATGTTCAAGCACATTCATCCGTATACGTTACAAGAAACTTTCAGCGTTTTTGGGAACTTGAAGAGCTTCTAAACTATACGATACTTTCATCTGATGAACAAATCTGCAAAACTCTATTCATCAGTTCTGTTCGTTGAACTGATGAAGGCAGATACATGGTACAACTGCCGGTTAGGTCTCCTCGAGACCAAATCCGAGAGAAACAAATATATTTTGCTGTGGAATACACGAAATTTATGAAAGAATATATGTCACTTGGACACATGGAATTGGTTTGTGAACGACACCAAAATGAACGATTTTGAACAGTTTTACTTACAGTTGCACCAACCATGAAAGATCACATCGTTACAATCCTCACTCGTTTTCGAAAATATACCTCTTCGCTTTTTCCATGAATGTGGAGAAATTGTATCGGCAAGTACTAATTACTCCACCCGATGACAATTTTCAGTTAATTGTATGGAGGAACAAGGTGGCAGAATAACTCAAAATCAATCGTCCCAAAACTGTAACGTACGGGAAGTTTTTGGCAGTTTGCACTCTCCATCTCATTGCAGAAGACAATAGCTTCGAGTCTCCTGAGGCCGCTGCAATTGTTAAGCGAGATTTTTACGTGGACGACATGCTTCCTGGCAGTGATACACCTGAGGGAGCCATTCGATGTTTTGAAGAGCTAACGAAAGTTTTATCTGGAGCTGGATTTCACATGACAAAATGAATGTCAAATTCTCCGCAAGTTTTGAAGAAAATTCCTGATGTGTTGAAAGATCCTTCGATACTAGAATTTGATGAACAGGCAATGACGGTCAAAACTCACGGTTTGCGCTGGAGACAAAGCAAGACGTATTCTCGTTCAGAATCAATATACAGTTTTCAAGTGAAATCTCGACCAAACAGAAGCTTTTCTCAGTCATTTCTATAATTTTTGACCCACTTGGTTGGATATTCACTTGCTTCAGAATAAGCTAATTCTGCGGTTGTGTTTCTTCGTTTAAGGGATCCCAATGGCCACGTTCAAACAACACTTGTGATTGGTAAAACTAAAGTTGCTCCGATGAAGCAACTATCATTTCCGAAATTGGATTCATTCTGAAATATTGCTCTTCAAAGGATAACCCGGCTGATTGTGCATCTCGTGGAATTACCCCACGTGCATTTCCGAACTACAACCTTTGGTGGCAGGGACCCAACTGGTTGAGGCTTTTTTTTGAGATCTCACAGCGCTCACTGAAATCCCACCTGATGAGAGAAGGTCACTTGCAGTCACAAATATTCAATTTTCCAAAAACGATATAGTGACACATCTTTTGGAAAGGTTTTCATCAGTTGACAATGCCAAACGTATACGTTGGCATATTTATTTAAGTTTAGCCCACCTCAACGCCTACTGTGCTTCGTTGATTTATTACGAATGGCTGAGAACTTCTTGTTGAATGCTATGCAGAAAGCCGTGTTCGGATGAGAAATCGCTTCACTTCAACGGAGCAGTACAATTTCCAATAATTCCAGTCTAATTTCATTGTCTCCGTTTTTGGATCATGATGGAATCTAGAAAATGTCAACTCAACCTATGACATTGAGCATCCGGTTAAACTATTCAAAAAACATCGGCTGACGGTGCTCATTGTTCAAGGCACTCATTTAGGCAACTTACATCCAGGTACGTCCCTGTTCTGTTTGTTAAGACAGAAGTTCTGAATCATTTATAGTTGTAAGCTGATCGGTCAAAAACAACCTATCACTACGCAATTAATGAGAAACATACCAAAGCAGCGTGTTACCACCAGTAGTCCATTCAATTGAAATCAAAGCATGGCCGAACTAGATGTCCAATTACTAAAGGGTACACAGCACTTTTCATCTGCTTTGCAACGAAAGCAGTCAACATTGAATTGGTTTCTAACCTTAACGGGGGGAGCATGTTCAAGCAACAACATACTAATGATAAATTATTATTATGTCGATCAATTCAACAAATGTCCACGGATATACGTCTTTATTTTCGAAAATTCGGAGATATCCGCAGGCTCTTGTTTATATTTTCGAATAGCTTAAACCAACTAATATTTATTCGCCGATCCCAGAGACATCCACAGGTACACGTCATTTACATTTTAAAATTCAGCCCATGCCGAAACCGGGCATAAGTACCCGTGGAGATTTCTAGGATCGGCAGTAAAAATTATTAAAAATTCGTTTAAAGTTACAAAACTTCAAAATTCTGTAAACTAAATTCCCATCGACACAAAGGTGGCAGTTGTTCTAAGCTATACAAATATATGTATTTCAAAGCATCTCTTCATCTCTAGATTCGGCGGCATAAAACTTTCAAAACACTTCAAATTCAAATGTTCGTACAATAAATTGCCGATTAGATAAATAACCAAATTTAACAGTGTAATGTTTTTAGTATTAACGGCATACTGTCATCATTTTTAGTTATAGAGAAGTAAATGATTAGATAAATAAACATACATATTCATATATGTATATACATACTGTGCTGCTGGATACATAATATAAACGTTATTTTAGTCTGATTCGCTTAGCAACAACAACCGATTTTATCAAGCAAATGCTATTATTAGCTGTATGTACTCAGCTTCTAAATATATACACACCAGAGCTTTGAACTACATAAATTCTAATCTTCCAATTTCTCTTTTAACTCAATTAGACAGATTTTATCTTCATTTCGAAAATTTATCTTAATTTTTTGTTTTTTTTTGTAAGATTTCTCTATCAGATTTTTGTTGTTGTTTAAATATAATCAAAAATTCAAATGGCGCTTTCTAAGAATCTATATATGTATAGGTATTTGTATATAGATACGGTATTCCATATTATACTTCAAGTACATTATAGTGAAAATATAAGTGTATACCGTAAGTAAAGAAAGATAACTTTCTATTTTTTTTTTTTTTTTGGTTATAATACGCAAAAAATCTGATACGCACAAAATTATAAAGTTAGAAAAGATGAAACGTCTTGGAATGAAAAAAATAAAATAAAATAAAAATTATCAAAGGAATACCGTATAGATTGTGTGTGTGTACCCTGTATACAATACTAAAAGCCTAGAAAGAAGAAAATAATAATTTAATAAGTTGAGAAATTTTATAAAAATTTACAGATATTTGAATTTAAGATATCGAAATGGATGGGATTTTCAAAAATAAATTAAGCCGAAGTATACATACGTATACACAGAAAGTAAAAATTTAAGCTTTAAGCCGTTTCAGCCTTTTTTATAATACTGTACCCAAAAGAATAGTATTTATGCTTTTAAAAAATTGTAGTTGTAGGTATATAGGATTTGTTACGCAGAGTTATGATATAAACCGACCAAATAATATTTTTTGTGGGATACCTTGTCCAAAGTTCTTTTAAGTTAACAATCGCACAACTTTTTTTTAAAGTAGTATTTACATTTAAATAATATTTTATTTAACAATATTATTAAGGGCCTCGAAGCAATATAAACAAAAAATTATTTCTACCAAAACCATAAATAGAATTTACTTTAATTCCAAGAATTATTTTTACAAATAATTGTTTATTTTATTTTTTTTTTTTGTTAAGATGATTTAGACGATTACTGATTGTGTATCTAAAGAAACGGTTTGATGTTTTGGCGTAGAATATGTCTTAAGGCTGATCATTTTGATGGAAAAAGAGTTATATTTTGGTAAATAGCGTTATTAGTTAATAATAATTAGGGCGTTGTCATAAAAAAAAATTAACAAAAAGAAACGCCCTAATTTTTTTCCCAGCTCATGTGGAATTGGCAAATAATGCTGGCCCGGTACAATCGTGAACTTTTGTTATTCATCATTTTAATCGTATTCGTTTCGTATAAACAAAACCGAGTACTTCACTAGCGGCTGTACCAGATATTTTTCTCAATACAAGTTATGAATTGATCTGAAATATCTTGTTGTGGCATAAAGTTTCATAAAATTTTAAAAGACTGTCGAAATTGGCTTTTTTTTGTTTATTTATTCAGATGAGTCCACAACAGTTAATCGAGAATAATTTACCTAAATACATAAAAATTTAAGATTCGGTTCGGTTTGAAGACGATACCGAACCATTTAGCATAATTTTTTTTTTTTTAATTTGACGGATTTTACTCCAGCACTAAATGCCACTAATGGACCCACGGTGCAATACCCACATTCACACTAACATTCATTCAACCTATTCATCCCATTGACACAAGTACAGTATACCACCTGCGCATTGCATAGCTGCATGTCACCCTGTACAGTGACATAGAAGACCATAATTAGTATAACGAAGGTCCTGGAGTATGTTATCATCTTTGGATACGGATCAAGGGAAGGGTTTCTTCACGTTATCAAAAATGTCTGCAAGACTTCCACTCGGTCACCCGGTAACGTGTGTTCACCGTTAGACTGTAGAAAGTTTACCATGTGAATATTGCTTTCGCATTTCATCAAAGATGTAGGACAGAAAACTTATATGCATATGAAAAAACGCCAACACATTTTAGAATTTTAATGGTTTTAAGGATTACAACGTAGTAGCTATACAGTGCTAAAATTTTGTCATAAGATATACCGCAGTATCTCTTGATCATCTTAAATAAATTAAATTTGATTAACAGCCTTAAATCAACCTTTCCAATTATTAACTCATCCACCAAATCAAATTTCAGAGTGTGTTCTTATACATAACCAAATACTGAAAAATTACATATTTTAAAGCAAGGCACAGTACCTTCTCATATAAGTAAAATAGCCGCTTTAAACACTCCTTTGAAGTTATCCGTGGGCTTTTTAAATTTTTTTATTGACTTTTTCGTCAATTATAGTTTGTCCTACATAATTTATTTGGTTCTATATCCCAATCCGTTGAAAGGAGGGCTATTTTATCTTAGCGATTAAGTTCCCTGTTAAGGCCCCTATTACTAACCATTATGCCAGCGTTGATCATTTTTTGGCCGTTGGAATTTTATCATTGATCAAGCATTTATATAGCGGTATAGTTCAAACAGTCAAAAAATCCTCAACGCTGGTACAATAATGGCCAAGAACATTCCAAACTCAATCGTTATAAGAAAATAGCCGACTTTATAAAGCCTTGACCAGATGCAAGGCAATTCAAACAGTGGTTTCCAACAAGGTTCTTAACTTAATCGCTAAATAAAATCGCGCTGCTTTCAACGACTCTCCCAGGAGAATTTTTTTTATAAACCCAAATAAATTTTACATACTCGTATTGAAAAAGTTTTATGGTTGAAAAATTCTGGGATTATATAAATGTAAGGAGGGATAATAATAGAACTCAGCACAATTATCAATTCCAGAGATCAATGAAGTTTTTGCAAATCAACGGAAAAATAATTATTTCACTGTCATTGACTTGAGTTTTTCAGGCCCAAAAGAGGCTATGCCTAAATCGACGACGTAATAATTTTTGGTGAATACCGATAATAACATTTCAGGAATAAAGCCTTGGATGCTGCGAATATTAATGTCCAACTAGACAAGTGTAAATTATTGAAGGCGAAAGTGGAATTCCTAGGTTTTAAAAAAATTATTAACGGTATAAAGCCAAGCGAAATAAAAATACAGGTAATTTTTAAAGTTTCTCCATCTGCACATCGTACAGCCCTAACACCGTTTCTTGGCATGTCAAGCTACTATCGCTGCTTCAATAAGGATAATGAAAATTAAACTCAATCAAATTCGATACGTTAAATTGCCAAGTTCAAGCTTTAAAATTAGCTAATTTATAACAAATGTCCTATATTTTTCAATTCTAACAAGATGCAACACATCACGTTGTGTAAGGTGGCACTATTCCAATAAGGCCGACACTGATTATTTAACCACCGAAAAAATCATAATTCACTACTCGTATATTACGTACACTGTCATTGAATGAGGCAAGACAATTTTTTGTGTGTTTTACAATATCAGTGCTTGGAAAAGTCTGCTTTCATATTTGTGTGTATCGCCTTGGTATTACATTTTTTAAGGCGATTCTACAGTTAGAGTACATCAGTCTCAAATTTTTAACCTGCTTTTTCAGGTGGCAAGATAATTTACCACGAACATCTAACTGAAAATTGTTTATTGTACTCAATTTGGTTCATTTTTTGATTTGTTAAACTTATTTTTGGTTTTAGGCTTAAGATCAACCCTTTGAAATTTTCTAGGACGCATTTTAGAGGACGGAATTATTCAAATTTACAAAAAATTTAAAAACTACTGTTGGTTTTGAAATTGCTTTAATTTTTAATTTGTTAATTCTATTTTTGATCTCAGGCTTATGACCAATCATTTAGCATTTTTCAAGAATGTAATCAATATTTTTGTAGCATGAAGTTAGCCAGCCTGTCGATAATTTGTGTACATGCGCCCACAGAAGCCAGCCAGCCCCAAGATAAAGACTCATTTTACAATGACTTGGACGATCTGATGGGATCTATACCCGAACACGATGTTAGAATGCGGTAATTGGGGACTTTAATGCTAGAGCTGGCAGAAATCAGGCCGACTTGTGTGAAAACATAGGTCCGTACTCCCGACACGAAACTGCGACCGATAATGGTGAGAGAATGATGTACTTTGCAATTGCTCATGATCTTAGAGTAGCAAGCACATTCTTCCCTCACAAACAGATACACCTAGAGACATGGACACATCCTCGCAAAACATCCCGGAGCCAAATTGACCACGTGTTAATTTCAAAAGGGCGAGCTCGGGTTGTGCAGGATGTGAGAACTTATCGGTCAGCAACCAAATACGTAGGCAGCGATCATTATTTGGTCGCTGCAAAGCTACGATGGAAGTTTTCGTACAGGTCGGGGAACACAGCGAAACGGATGGAACGTTTCGACTGTGAAGGTCTGATAAATGAAGATCAAAAGAAACGATATCAGGATCTTGTCAGCGACAACATTGAGGGAGCTAATTACCAGTCTGACTGCGTTAACTCTGTCTGGGAGGTACTGAAAACTTCGGTTGTCAGTGCTGCTCAACAGACTTTAGGTATAGTGAAAGTCAGACCCAAAAATGATTGGTTTGATGACGAGTGTCGTCTTGCAGTTGAGCAACAAAATATAGCCCATAATGAAGTGCAACAACGTCTCACAATCGCAAGGAAAAACAAGGCAGCTCTTGCAAGAAGGGCAGCTAAGCGAATTTGTAGACGGAAGAAGCGAGAATGGTGGAAGGCCGAGGTGCTGAAAGTACAACAACTCAGCAATGAGCGCAGTTCGCGTAATTTCTTTAAAAGAATTACTGGACTGCACCATACTTTCAGGCCTTCGTCAACCGCCATTCGGGACCGGGATGGAAACCTCTGTGTCAACATCGAAGCAGTACTTGACGCATGGAGTGGACACTTTACTGAGCTGCTTGATGTTCATCATGCGTCACAGACTGTTGTTGAGCCACCTCTAAAACAGACTGCGGAGATTTGCACTGAGGAGCCATCCCATGAGGAATTCACTAAGGCCATGCAGAGAATGAAACGAAACCGCTCACCTGGAGTGGACTGCATTAATTCGGAGCTCTTGATATTCGGATGGGATACTTTGTGGAACTGTCTTCTCGACCTTATTCGATTAGTATGGCGAACCGAAGTTATGCCTGATGAATGGAAATTGGCCGCGGTATGCCCCATCTTCAAGAAGAGAAACCGCTTGAAGTGTGAGAATTATCGCGGTATAGCTCTCCTTTGCACAGCATACAAGTTACTGTCATACATTTTATTGGATAGAATCACTCCTCTGGCGGAGGGCTTGGTTGGTGACTATCAGGGAGGATTTCGTCCGAATCGATCAGTCACTGATCAGGTCTTTTCGTTGCGGATGATTCTATCTAAATATTATGAGACATCCATCTCCGTACATCTGGTTTTCCTGGATTTCCGGCAGGCCTACGACTCGATCAATCGAGAGAGTTTGTGGTCTGCCCTGGAATACCTAGGAATGCCAACAAAATTGGTACGACTGTGTAGGATGACAGTGACGCAGTCTCAATGCTGTGTTAAAGTTGAGAACAGGCTATCGACAATTTTTGCAGTTAACTCGGGTGTTCGGCAGGGAGATGCTCTGTCCCCGATACTCTTTAATCTCATGTTGGAGTACATCTTTCGTAAAACTGAAACACCTCAGCGCAACATCTTATATCGCCAGTCCAATCAAGTGCTTGCATATGCAGATGACATATGCGTGATTAGACTGAATAGCAACGGAGTGAAAGAAATACTTGATCCGCTTGTAGAGTTTTCAGCTTCTGTTGGACTTCAGATCAATGAGTCCAAAACGAAATACCTGATCTCTGGTTTTAGAGACAATGGCACTCCAGATTTTAGTAGTGGCCACCACACGTTTGAGGGAGTGAGGAGGTTCAAATATTTGGGCTCTCTTATCACTCACGATAACAGTGTGGGTGAGGATATTAAAGTGCGGCTGGCAGCTGGCAGTCGTTCATTGTATCCTCTAAGGCCACTGCTAAAATCTAAACACTTATCAAGTGCCGTGAAGCTGAAGCTTTACAAAGCGTTGATCAGGCCCGTTGTTATGTTTGGATGTGAAAGTTGGGCGCTGACGGATGAGTACGAGAGATGGCTCCTTACATTTGAGAGAAGAATCATGCGTGTGATTTACGGCCCTAAACGCGAAATAGATGGTACATACCGAGCTCTGTACAATTTCGAGATCAGAGATCTGATGAAGATCCCCGATATTGTACATGAAGTTAGATCTCAGCGAGTACGCTGGCTCGGTCACGTTCTGCGTGCTGATCCGGAACGAATTGTGCAGCGATCTCTGAAAGGAGAGCCACCATATGGTAGGCGCAGAGGTCGTTGCAGGCGACGATGGCTCCACGATGTAGAGAACGACTTGGCCTCTTCAGATTGTCTAAGACAGTATGAAGACCAAGCTCAGGATCGAAACCGTTGGAGCCAGATTGTTGATTCAGTAAGGGGCCAGTAATGGCCTTTAACACTGTTATTATTATTATTAATCAATATTTTTGTATAACGCGTTGTAAAGTACGGAATTATTTATATTTTCATCAAATTGGAAAATTTCACAAATTAAAGATAAAACTAGCTATACTGATTATTTAACTAAGGCCGTTACTGATTTAAACTTATTACCAACTATCAAATTACTGTATATCCAGAATTCGTTTTTCTCCCAAAAAAAAAATGCTTAAGGTCATTTCACAAATGAACGTTCTAGCTGTATAGTTTCTCTAGAACTTAGAATAACCCTGAGTTTAATCAGGTCGTCGAGTATATTTTGAGTACCCTGGATAATAGAACTAATCGTCATTTGCTTAGGGACATCACTATTCAAACTTCTCCTTCTGAATCTCCGCTACCAGCTGAGCCATTTGCCCAGGATCCATCGCAAGAATTAATTAAGTGGTACAGAGTGAAGAAACTATTGTATACCTTAAGCTTTTCGAGTTCTTCTGTCACCCTAAATATAGTATTTCAGTACTAAACTTGGGCTATCTGAGTAAGTGATTGACTGTCGATTGGTTGTTGCCGCCAATGTTATATGTATACCCAACTGCTTCAACTAGAAATGTTTGACCTGAGGGTATTTTGGTTCGTCATTTTATTAAGTCCAAGGGGAGTTAGATTCGAAGTATAAGTTCTGATTCAGCTCTATAATAAGAAACTTCAATCAAACAGCATTCACATCGCTTTACTACCACAACAACTTCAACATCGGTGGTAAGTAAATTATTTTTTTTTGTTCAATTTGCAATTTATTTGCCAATTTCTTCGGATCAGGGCCGTATCAGACAATTCGTTCGTTTAATCGAATATATGAACCGTATCAGACAAATCGTTTAATCTTGGAAACAACCAGATATTCATTCAACTATTGTTTATAGTATACAGAAGAATCCTTCGATTGTTTATCCAACTGCTTATCCTTCTTAGAAATTGCGAGGAGAGCTTGTGTGATCACCTCATTGTTTCTTTAACGTAATCGAAGTAAACGAAGCGAGAGCATCAAATATCGCGGAATTGATATACTTTCTACCAATCCAAAGCTCTTTGAAACAATGGTTTATGAATTCTTGTTTTTTCATACAAAAAAGTTTATTTCACCTGTGCAACGTGGCTTTTTTGCGGGGAGGTTGATAGTTACAAATTTACTGAGTTTCTTCGGCCAACTTCACAGTATACGATTGATTCTACAGATGGGCGTGCTCTATACTATTTTGATCGAAAAGCTAGTGAAATTTAACTTTTAAACTTCATCACAGTCAGATGTTTGGGATCAATTTGTCAAGTTAAACGATTCGTTCTCGCTTGCTCCATCATTCGGGGTACTGTTAGGCTCCGCATTGCTGCATCAGTAATTCTTGAATGATTTGGGTTAATTGATCGAGTTTATTACTGATCTTGGAGTGACGTTCTTTTGAATTTTTAGTTGTAACATGTGCCACTAGACACATGGTCTCTGCTATTTGTAAAGCAAACATCTTGCCGATTAATTTTTTGATCCATTATGATTAAAGTTTTTGTTTGTGTCATTTGTTCATCCATTTTTGAATACGCCTCTCTTTTTTGGTCACCTTCATGTCTGTGTCGTTTGACCTCTGACGTCTACGATCCGTATGCAAGGATGAGCGAGGTAGATTACGCCTAGTATAATCTACGAATTTATTTTAAACAAACCTGTACGTTATTTAAAAAAAGCTCATTTATATTATCTCGTTAAAATTTTAATTTTAATTAGCTTTTTAAATATAAAAACGCTAAGCAAATTAATATTAAATAATGGTTTTCGTAATTGATCAAAAAATGTATACCACTAGATTGCTTATATAAATACGTTTCATTTGATATATCACATGATATAATCCAAGTTAAAAATGTTATTCCACCATCCAGCATTTGTGATCCAGGTGATTTTTTACCAATTTTTGTATCCTCTTATCCATTTTACGAAACTCTATGAATACTTGTGAAATAAAATTCCAAGTAACAGGAAAAAAAGTTCTGGGTAAAACCGCTTGGACCACAGATGCTGCATGATGGGTTAACATTTTTAATTTGGATTATCTCATGAGATATATGAAATGAAACGTATTTTTATAAGCAATATTGTGGTACAAATTTTTTAATAAATTATAAAAACTTTTAATTAAATATTAATTTAAGAGTAATTGTCTCTTGAAGATTCTAAAATATTCGGTGAGTCACGAAAAATTAGCCTCGGTCTCGACACGTTTGTATAATAAAATCATGTGATGCACACATCAGAATTTTTAACACGTCTTCGTATTTTTGGAGTTGTCAGGCATATTTATCGACAACCACAAGGAATGAACGCGTTATATTGATTGACATATTTTGGCTAAACCATTTTGAGTTCTCATTTATAAGTTTATCATTGAAAACTAAGTTTACTTTATCCTCAACATAACTTTTATTAAAGAATTATTCTCATCTCAAGCTGTGTGCGTAAAAATTGCAGAGAAGTAAAAAATTTAAACAAATTTATGTAAATTACTTGCGTGGAGAACACCAAAGGATTAGTCTTAAGCTTGGAATTAAAACTAAACTTGACAAATTAAAGATTAAAATAATTTTAAAATCTACAGGAGTTTTTAAATTTTTTGTAAATTCGAATAATTCCGTCCTCTAAAATGCGTCATACCAAAACTTTGATAATAGATCTAGGAGGAATTGGATAGGAGGAATTGTACAAATCTAAAACTTTGCGAGTGCTATATATGAAAATGTTAACTTATGCTTAAAATCGCACATATAGAGTTTATTTTAGCGGGTATCGAATACCTTGCCACTCAGATATTTTTCTGTTTTTTTGAGTACTCGAATACCAGGATAATTATGACAGGTGTCTCCGAAACGTGTTTTTAAATTATTCATACAATGCTACCACGAAAGATCTGTCTGAACAGCTTTTAATAAGTTTATATCCGAGTCAAAGTAATAAGGGAATGACCGTGGGACAACACAAAATTCTCTGATGTGGTGTTTGAATTGATCATCATTCTAACTTCGAATAGAAAATTTAAATGTTGAGAAAGCATTGAAATTAATCAAAGCAAAATAATGGTGGTACGCACGAAATTAACTCCTTATAAAAAATCCTACAGCCAACGAGTTCAGATCGATATGGGCAATTTGTTTCTTGTTCGTTAGTTCTTTATCGGATTGATAAGATCGAATTTTTCGAATTGCCAAAATCTACAGCGATTTCTCAGATTGATTTTAGTTTCATTAACTCATGTAATTTTAAACGCATTTGTGTGTTGTACTCAATTTATGATTTTGTCAAACCTATTTTTCATTCCAGGGTTAAGACCACCCATTTGAAATTTTCTAGATCTATATATGATCAAAGTTTTGGTGTGACGCATTTTAGTGGATGGAATTATTCTAATTTACAAAAAATTTAAAAACTTCTGTGGGTTTTAAAATTATTTTAATCTTTAATTTGTCAAGTTTAGTTTTAATTCCGAACTTAAGACTAATCCTTTGGTGTTCTCCACGCAAGTAATTTACATAAATTTGAAATATTACTTTGGGTGAACGAAAGGCTCAATTTGGCTAAATCTTTAATTTGAGAACTCTAGTTTTAATTCCAAGCTTAAGATCAACCTTTCAACATTTTCCAGGTCTGTGAACAACAGTTTTCTTTGACACATTTTAGAGAACGAAATTATTAAAATTTACAAAAACGAAAACGAAAGGTTGAATTTGGCTTCATCTTTAATTTGTCTATTCTTGTATATGACGCATTTTAAAGTACGGAATTATTGCAATTTTCATCAAATTAGAAAATTTCACAAATGAAAGATAAAACTATATTGATTATATTTAATTTAGGCCGTTACTGATTTCAACTTATTGACAATTTTCAAATTACTGTATATCCAGAATTCGTTTTTCTCCCAACAAAAATACTCAAGGTCATTTCACAAACGAACGTTCTAGCTGTATAGTTTCTATTGTACTTAGAATAACCCTGAGTATAATCAGGTCGTGATATGTCGAGTACCATAAGAGAAATAATCGTCATTTGCTTAGGAACACCGCTATTCAAACTTCTCCTTCTGAATCCTCGTTACCAGCTGAGTCATTTGCACAGCATCCATCTCAACATAATTTATTACCAACTCAGCCTCCCGCTCAACATACATCTCAACATAATGATAGTATTATTGTTACAGGTAATTAATGGTAATTAAATATTCTAGTGAAGTCTGTACTAGTGAAGAAACTGTTGTATGCCCCAAGCTTTTGGGCGTACTTGACAACAACTTAGACATTATTATCTTTTCTGAGACGTGCCTTACTGAATGTTTTATGTCTGGAGAATATTTTCCGTCTGACTTCATATCTCAAATGTTCCATTCTTGCCTTAACATGATAGCTGTCCGTGGACAAATTTCACTGTTTAGAAGTTTCATCGTCTCGACTCGCGGTATGTAATACCTTTCGGCTCAAATCAGTACGAGATCTTGTGACGATGGACAATTACTGAGTTTTAGATTTGTACAATTTCTCAGCAAGGTCAAGGCAAATTGTGGGTATTTTGGAACCGTTTTTACAGAATCACAATCTGAGTGTGATGTTTATGGGGAAATTTCAAAAATTTCTGCGTAAAGGGATATTTCCTTGTTGCTAACCTTCATTGTGCGTTTTAAACAATTCGCAACTATACGAATTTCGAAAAAATTGCCAACAATTTTTGATTCATTTGAAGAGGTTCGACTTTAACAACCAACTCTTGGTCGTTATTAATTCTATATCACCAGGTAGTGTTATAAATCGGGGAAATGGTACGATTTCGAATTTGTGCAAGATGTTTCCAAATTTGTGGTGATGGAACTAAAGCTTTTCCAAAATTGCAAAAGCTCATAATGGCACTTTTATCCATTCCCATTTCAACCGTGAATGTAGAAAGAATATTTCCTCAAGAAATGTATGAAAAATAGAAAATGACGAATTCTCGAATCAAAATCTTGAATTTTGACAACTTTTTTTAATTTTGTGATATTATTTAACTGAAATGTAATTATAAAGGCGAATTTGTGATAAAATAAATAAAAAGTTTTTCCCTTGGAAATTAAGTTTTTTTTTGGGTCGGTCTGGTAACACTATACAGCCGGTCATACATTCGCTGCTTACATTTGCAAATATGTGAATAAAGGCAGTGATATGGCTGTTTTTGGAGTAGCTGGTGACAATAGCAATGATGAAATCGCCTAATATCAAATGGGGCGCGACATTACCACTTATGAAGCTCTTTGGAGAATTTATTAATTTCCAATTCATGAGCGATATCCTGCTGTTGTTCAATTGGCTGTTCATCTTGAAAATGGCCAGTGTGTGTATTTTACCGTATTTAAAGCAGAGAGAAGCACAATCACCAGCAACAACATTAACTGCATTCTTTGTTGATGGCCATCCGGGTGTATTTTTTTTGCAGATACTATGGGAAGAATATACACAGTTCATCCAAACAATGCAGAATGTTATTATTTGCGGTTGTTGTTAGTAAATGTTGTTGGACCACGTTCATTTCAACATTTGCGCAGAGTAAATGGTCATTTATGTGTGACATATCGTGCGAAGCATGTGAGCAATTAGGTTGACTTGAAAATGATGCGCATTGGATTGTGGAATAAATCAAAAGATTTTATGGCAGAAGACTATTTGATTGGAATGCGTCATCACACAAGAAACGCTGATTTGGTGATTTCATTGGAAACGTATAATGAGGCATTGATAGCGATTGGAGATATGTGCCTAACGATCGCAAATAAAGCATTAGGGCAATTAGGTTTGTCACCACCCAATCGTCCAATGCATGATTTATATGATCGGGAAAAACATTTGTGATATTACTTATATTGGCAGCCATTCAATGGCAACGAAAAATTGCATTGGCACTTGCTTCGTCGGGAATCGCTCCTACTCTATTGGATGGTGGACGATACAAACACAAATGGATTGATTACATTGCCGAACAATTTTTGTACCATTCTACAATCAACAGAACAGTTGATTGAAAGTGTGTTCCCAAATATTGTTCAAAATTACAGGAATCACAATTGGTTGAAAGAACGCGCAATACTGGCTCCAAAAAATGTACACGTCAATGCAATCAATTATCAGATTCAAGAAAAAAAACCAGGTGGTGTGTCATTATATAAATCTGTTGATAGCGCAATGCAGATGATGGATTGAATTATCCAATTGAATTTTTGAATTAATTGGAACCACCTGGTATGCCACCGCATTGTTTGAGTTTAAAGGTTGGCTCATCAATTATTTTACTTAAATGCACCAAAACTGTGCAATGGCACAAGATTGGCAGTAAATAAATTGATGCCGAATTTAATTGAAGCCACAATATTGACCGGAACAGCGAAAGGTGAAATTGTGCTCATACCATACCTATTCCACTGATTCCAACAGAAATGCATTTGAATTTAAGCGTTTGCAATTCCCAGTGCGTCTATCATTTGCCATGTCCAGCAATAAGGACAAACGATTCAAATATGCGGTTTAAATTTGGAGGAGCCGTGCTTTTCAGATGGACATCTATACTTGGCCTGCTCAAGAGTTGGAACTCCAAATTGTTTGTTTGTGCTCGCTTTAAATGGGCAAACGAAAAATATTGTATGTATATCCAAATGTTTTGGATTGGCATTAATAGTTTTGAAATACAATGCATTAATTTCATAAAAAAATTCTAGAATATTTCATTTCTTTTTTTGGTTGCTTGCAACGAAGTGCATCGGGGTTCGCTATTTTGTATATTAACACAAAATTACAATTTCAACACTTTAGTAAATGTCCCTGGAGGCGTCCCGCTGCGTAGCGGGCATAGCCCGCTAGTATATATATATATATATATATACCTATATATATATATATATATATATATATATATATATATATATATATATATTCGCTACCTGTTCCAATCTTAATTGATTATTTAAAATTTATAGATGATATGGATATTGCTGAGAAAATAATTTTGGCATTTTGAATACGGAAATACAAATAATATCATGTGTACCCTTCATATTGTGTTTCCATCGTAAACGACGATGAAATTGTATTTTGGTCAGTTAACCATTTTTGATTTGCCAACACGAGCTAATCAATTTATGTAAATTAAGTTTTACAATTTTGAGCATTTATTCTATAAAATCGTCGTATGAGTTGGCTGATAACGTAAGACGTCCTTAACTATAAAAGGTCACCCATTGTATCGTGAAATTTTATTTATCGCATATGTGCGTATGTCGTATACCTTTGTATCACAATTCCATTATATATCTTTTCTATAATATACATTAGAAAATTATGGTTTGGAAATTCGTATTAAACATATATAAGATTACAAACATCTGTTATTCTATTTTTAAATATGCAATATTCTATTAAACGTACAACATGTAACTTATACTCGTATGTATACATATTTGTAATATGAGATTCTGTCTGATGTACAAACATAATATACGTATGCACACACACACATATCTAGTAGATAATGTAAACGAATCGAAATTCTATGTTATATAAGCTTTTATTACCTTTATGTTTTCTAATATACATATACAGATCTAGAACAAGAATAACATTTCCAACATAAGAATTTTTAACATTGTATACATAAACACGAAAGACAGTAGAAAAAAGCACAGGAGAGACGAAAAAGTTTCATAATTTTTTTTGTGTTTTGTTTTTGGTACATACGAGTACATATTGAATCGTAAAAACGTGGAACATAAGAAATGAATAAATTGAAGCATAACGAGAATTTCACCAAAAAATATTTTTATGTATGTATGTAAGCGGGAAAAACTGGGTGTTATGAAACTGCGAGATTACCTTAACATGAAGTACAGGTATAGATAGTTTTTGGAGCAACCGTTCTGTAAATAAAAAAATAAAAGCACCGAACGAGCTTTTTTTGTATTGTTGTTTTCTGCTTTATATTGAAACATAAAAATTTGTTACAAATAATTATGAATTAAATTGGCGCGGGCTTTTAAAAATTATATTACCTCATGAGACAATTTTATATCTATACTAGCGGGCTATGCCCGCTAAGCAGCGCGACGCCTTCAGGGACATTTAATAATTTTGTATTAATATAGCTGACCCGGCAACCTTCGTTTTACCATATACATTATTTCTAGGGCTTGTTTAGGTACACTGTCGATGATAACGGAATATAAAAAAACCAAACCAATAAACATTTATTTTTTAAATTTATTAAAATTGATTCTTTAAAATTATGTACATATCACTAATTATCACAATATTACTAAAAAACAATATCAGTCTCTTAATGCAACAGAGTGTGCAATATTTTTTGTTTTCCCATCTTTAGCTAACACAAACAAACTGGATAGTTTGCCCACTCGAGAGCACGCCACGTATAATTGTGCGTGTGAAAAACATGATGTGCTCAAATCTAAACCACAGACAGACATCGTTTGGCCTTCATTGCAACTGCCAATATAATTGGAAATTGAAGGCGTTTAATTTGAATTGGTACATCTGTGTGTATAATATGGATTTGCGGTAGTAATATATTTTTACCTCGGAATTGGCCATTTAAAATGATGGCTTCAATAACATTTTTCATAAATTTTTTAATAACTACGAAGCAAAATAACCGGAGATCCAACCTTCAGTTGTAAATTATATGGTGGCATGCCTGGTACATCCAATGAGTTTAAACACTCTGTTGGATAATTCACAGCTTCGGTATCGCAAACTGTATCAATAGATTTGTATGACACCAATTCTCCTGGCAATAAATCTTGTATCTTAAGATTCAATTCGTTGACGCCCACATTTTTTGCTGCTAAAATTGCTCTTTCTGCCAGCCACTCATGATTTGTGTATTGTCTGTGAACATCGCGAAATATTTGGACAATGAGAGAATCTTGCGAATCAATGATTGTGCAGAAATCGGTCCGTAATTAAATGCATCCAGTTTCATCTGTAGTAGCTTTTCCATTGCCGATATCTAATAATTGTTGTGAGAATGTTTCAGCAGATGGAGCTTGAAGCATTTGAACGTGCATATTTACTTTCAGTTGTACTTTAAGCACGCGTTGTATTTTAAGCACGCGTTGATCTCATCAGCGTATGTTGAACGTGGAATGACAGGAAGTGTTTGTCTGAAATCACCTGAAAGGAGGAACAAGGTTCCGCCAAATAGTTTGTCGTTATTTTTTATATCTTTCAATGTCCTGTTCAACGCCTCAAGCGAATGTTTGTGCGCCATAGTACATTCATCCCAGATGATAATTTTACACTGTTTCAGCATACTGTGGCCATGGAAGATTGTTTTTTTATGTTGCACACTGCGTCTGGGTTATTTTGAATATTTAGTGGCAGCTTAAATACTGAATGAGCTGTTCTACTTCCGTCCAATAAAATTGCCGCAATGCCAGATGATGCAACAGCCAATGCGATGCCATTATTTGATCGTATTCCGGCGAGAATTAACGAAATAAGGAATGTTTTGTCAGTTCCACCTGGTGCATCCAAGAAAAAGAAACCACCTTGTCCTGCCGCAACTGCGAGCATGATACGGTCGTAAATGGCAAATAAAAATAAATTTTTGTTTGTCATTCATTAGTGGGACATTGCGAGCAACAATCGCTGCCATTTCCGTAGTATTGTATTGTAGTTTACGATTCAATTCAGTGTTAATTAAATCAGATGCATTTCGATTGGGCGAATGCATACCGAAATGACTGAGCGGTAAATTGGTAATAATAATGCAAAGATCCTAGTGTCGCTGAATGCTATCGTTTGATCATTGCATCGTGTACGATGTTGATGCAATATATCATCAGTCATTGAATCTTTGTGATTATCCCATAATGTCTCTGCTCTGGCCGGAAAACATGTAGTCAACACTATAGCGCACAGTAGACGAATTTGTCTTGCTGTACAGTTCAATCCTGCTTCAGCAAGCATACATTCCCACTGGTTGTCATCTTCCAGTAAACCGAGTGCAAGGCTTGCATCTTTATATGTTGGATACTGTTGCTCATTCACTTTACGTGACATTAACCAACAACAGCCGGAGATAAAAGCACTCAGTCTGCCTTGGATTACCTGTAAATACTCGTCCCAAGATGTTTGATTTGAATAAACCGGGACATGCATCAATTGGTGTGCCTTGCTTACGGGGCATCCATTTTTTTGTTGGTGCCCATGTGAAATAACATGGTACTTCTGAATAGAGTAATGTTCGTGCAAAAGCACCAAAAGCATCCGCACGATTACACAATTCAAAAAATTAGGTGAGTGTAGTTTTTAGTTGATTTATCGCACGATCAATTGCTGTCTCGCTCGTGAATATGCGCTGTTCATGAATTGGGAAACCAAAGATACGCCAAACAGCTTCATTGGAACTGGTGGCTCCACACCGGTGGAGCATTCACATTGGTATTTTCAACGCGAAATACAGCCATATCATCGCCTTTATTCACATACTTGCAAATGTGTTTGATGCTTTTCATTGAACTGAAGAACTCTACATTAATATGAGCATTGAATGTTTTGCTCAGCAAAGGCGAATATGGGACCACCCAACGGTTAACAATGTCAATGTCTATGTTATTGATCTTTTTAACAAAAGATTGTCCTCCATTATTGGGATTTGTTCGACGATATATTGGATATCCATCAACATTTGTGATCGTATCGTCAGTGAATTTTTTTGGAAAACTTTTAGTACATTTCCCGTCTGCCATGCAAGGAGATGAACGATTTAGAATCATATTTGTAGTAACAATATCAAACAGCATTTGACAAGTAGACGGATCTGGAATTTCCGCAGAAATTATACTTTCGATTTCTTCAGGACGTATTTTATCGATTAACCATAGCAAAATGTGTGCATGAGGTAATCCGCGCTTTTGCCATTCAACGGAACAAATCCAGCAACGTGTGGGACCAAATACATGTAACGTTGTAATGAAATCAATTAGAGACCTTTTTGTCTGAAAACACGTGCTGTAATGTCATGGCCGTCCATATTCTCGCACGTCAAGTCAAGGCGTCTTGTATATATTCTTGCATATGACGTGAACTGCTTATGTACGATAATGGTAGAATGACAGAATTACCAATTTGGACGGCATCGGCGGTGTTGACAATAGCGTCTCGCAGGTGAATGTACTCTTCCGCACGTAGCTTTTGTTGATTAAATTGCAAGTATCGTAGTCGTTCAACAAAAAATTCCTCACTTCACTACAAGATGTCAGAACAATGAGGGGCGCTGACGTACACAGTGATCATCAACTAGTAATAGCACAATTTCAAATCAAGCCAGCAGCTGTGAAACATACAAAGACAAATAGGAGGAAATTTAACACAAACAGATTGAGAAATATTGAAACAAGACACGTCTTCAATGAAACGCTCCAACTCAATCTCCATAGAAATGAAGCCACCAGTATAGAACAAAGATGGAACCAAATTGAAGAAGCATATATCAAAGCTGCCTCGGACGTACTCGGCTACCAAGAACACAATCGGAAACCTTGGATTTGTGATGATACATGGAATAAAATTGAGGAACGCCGTCAACTTAAGTTACAAATGCACCAACATAACACGGCAGAGGTGAAACACAAATATGAGGAAATAGCGCAACAGGTAAAGAAAATGGCAAGGAATGATCATAGACAATTTGCAGAGAACACTCTCAAGGATGCTGAAGTGGCAGCAGCAATCCAAAATATGCGAGCACTACACCAGTGTGTAAGAAAGATCACAGGGAAAATTACAAATATACCACCTATAAAAAATGCAAATGGTCAAATCTTATTAACGGACGAAGCACAGTTAAAGAGATGGAAAGGATATTTCGAAGAAGACGTCATCGACAGCACCGAAAATCTCTGGTCGTCAATTGGCACCGATAACGAAACTAGCAACACCCATCCACCAACGGAGCGGGAAGTTAAAAGTGTCATTGAGAAACTGAAGAACAACAAGGCTGCTGGAACAGACAACATAACCGCCGAAATATTCAAAGGAAATTCATCTACAACTGCAAGTGCACTAACACCTATAATTCAAAAGAAGTGTGGAATTCGGGCAAAATACCACAAAAACGGAAAGAAGGTTTGACCATTACAATCCCCAAGAAAGGTGATCTAAGGGAGTGCAAAAACTGGCGGGGTATCTCTCTCCGCAACACAACAATAAAGATACTCGCAATGATCATCCTTGACAGAATCTCACCTACGATCAATGCTAAATTAAGAAACGAACAAGCTGGTTTTAGACCAGGAAGAAGTTGCACTGATCATATCAACTCAATCCGTATCATTACTGAGCAATCTAACGAATGGAATTCACCACTGTACCTGCTATTCGTCGATTTCGAACGCGCATTTGATACGATAAATAGGAACGCAATATGGCAGACACTTTATGAAATGGGCATCCCAAAGAAATTAATAGTACTCATACAAGAAATGTATCGGGATGCTGGAAACCGAGTTCAATATAAAGGAAAGCAAAGTGAAACATACTATAACAACCAAGGAGTAAGGCAAGGATGCGTACTATTACCAACGCTGTTCTTGATAGTACTGGATGGTGTAATGCGGAAATTAGACACTACATCCCCTAACGGCATACAATGGGGATTAACAGGTAGACTCAATGATCTGGACTATGCAGACGGCATATGCCTGCTCACACACAAACACTCAGACATGCAGCAGAAAGTACAACAGCTATCAGATTTAGCTAACAAAGTTGGTCTCAAAATTAACATCAGGAAAACCAAGATAATGAGATTCAACACGAATATAACCACACCGATCCACATCAATGAAATACAAATCGAAGATGTAACCGAATTCGTATACCTTGGATGCACAGTAGCAAAAACAGGTGGGACAGAGGAAGACATAAACAAACGCATAAATAAGGCCAGACATACATTCAACATGCTACATAAAGTCTGAAATACTTCCGTCCTATCACGCAAGACCAAGATACGAATGTTCAACTCGTGTGTGAAATCGGTACTACTGTATGGGTGTGAAACATGGAAACACACAGAAAAAATCAGAAAGAAGCTACAAGTATTCGTAAACAAATGCCATCGACGACTACTGAAATGCTTCTGGCCCAACGTGATATCGACCTGCATAGAAAAGTAATATCGACCTGCATAGAAAAACAAACCAGTCAGACATTGCGACAGAAATTAAGAGACGAAAGTGGAGATGGATTGGCCACACACTGCGGAAATCACCATGTGATATAACGAGGATGTCATTGGACTGGAACCCGCAAGGGAAAAGAAAAATAGGAGAACGATGCTAGCTGAAGCGAAACAACTCGGTAAATCATGGGAGGAAATAAAAGCTGTAGCCCCCAACAGAGTAAGATGGAAAAGCCTAGTAGACGCCCTATGCCCCTAAATTGGAGATTAAGGAAAAAAAAAAAAAAAAAAAAAATCGTAGTCGTTCGCTCTCTATCTTCATATACATGTCGACCATGAATTGTTGACAAAGCTCACGGCATCGTAGAATAACGTTGTCCTGATCACGTCTGATCATCAACCGATACGCATAATAATCCTTCGAACTAACATTCTTTATTGTTTCAGCACCTGTTGCGGGATCTCGTTGTTTAATATTTCCGCAATACCCGTCTTGGCCTTTCCAGAACATAAGCGGATATTGGAGAGCGTCATATGAGCGGTGTGTATCAGCAATGAATTGTAGATTATTATTTCTTCTACGAATCACGATTTCCCGCGTAGCTGTACGATCGCCGACCATGATTCCAGCAACATCATCAAGAACAGGTGCATTAAATCTACGAATGTGCTCTCCAGCAGGTGTTTTATCAGGATTGATTACAATATCGTGATTATTACTTTGTAATTTGTGCATGTGTGATTTGAATATCATTAACAATTCACTGTGCTCATTCAATAGAGCATCCAGGTCGCCGAAGAAAAGCCTGGCAAAAAGTGAATTAAGGTGATTATAGCCACAACGTGAATCCACGCGTGCATCCTCACCACCCATGAAGTAAATTTGTAAAAATTTAGGTGATTCGTTTGGCATTGGCAGCAATGAACCCACTTTGTGATAAATTTGGGCTTTGATGTTGAATGTTGAATTGAATTGTTGACCATTGATAGCATTATTGTTAACTATTTCTGTTGCTCCGAACGATGTCATTTGGAAACATGAATTAAATGTTCGAATTGACTTTAGGAACAGATTAGAATCTGGATCCGTACCGATAAGTAAACCATTTAATGGTTCAGGTGGTGTCTCAATAATCCACTTGTATATTGCGGGCGTGCGCTTCTTGTATCCCTATCCGGTGAGCGCATTTTCCCTCCTAACACGAGTACAATATTATGTTTTGTATTTTTTTTTACGCTGCTTCGGGAAGAGATATATGTGTGTGTTTAGCAAATATGTGTGTGTTTATATATAGTTACATATGTGTAGTGTAGGTTGATAGGATAATAAATAAAAAAAACGACGGGAAACATAAAATAAAAATCGACATTTTTTTTGTGTGTCCGCGCACATAATACGTTTGTTGCGTTGGAAAATTTACCAACCGGCAACAACAACAAGGCGAAGGTAAGGTTGTTGTAGCAATTTTTTTGTCGGTCAAACTCAAGATTCTTGTAAGTTATATGTATACATAAAAAACATGTTAACATGTTTTTTTTTAGCTGCTCCTCATACATAAATATTTTGAATAAATTATGAATGAAAAAATACAACAAAAAAAACAACTTAGTAAGGTTTCAGGTAGTTTTGATATGATTATGTTCGGTATAATACATAATATATGAAAATATTATGTTATATGTTATATAATATTTACATAAAATATATAAAATTAGATTATGAATAATTTAATTTCATCTTTATGGTTAGTATATGGTTTAATAGTACATAAAAAAAATCAATAAAAAAAAATCCACCCAGTAGATTTATGATAGATTGATAAGATCGGATGAATGAAAATAAAGGTGACTTAAATAACCTCTAAGGTATATACATTATATATATATATAGACGATATATATTAATATATGGAAGCAACAATTATCTAAATGGACTAATTATTTATTATATTGCCGGTTGGGATTTTACGGTTTTTTATTTTATTTTATGCTGTTCAACCTTTTTAATACATAGACGTATGTATTAAACTCACTCCGATTGATCACCTTTATGTTATGAAATTGCTAACAGGCGCACACGTACCAAATATTTATTTTTTACTGCTGGTGGCAAAACTAATATATGAATTGTGTGTATGAAACTAAGGAGCTACACACAATCCATAAAACTTAGCAAAATAACATCTTGAGCATTACCCGAAATGCTGAAAACTTATGTGTTACCATGTTCACGCTGCTACACCAGCTAAAGCTTGGATATAGGACGAGTATTTTAACGAAAGTAAAGCTTGTATGTTATTGGTGTAGCGTTCGTATAGTAGGTGAACCGACTGCTATTTAACAAGAAACAGAAAATGAAAAAATTGGACAATAATCTCTAGAATTTTAATTATTGCTTGCTCATTTAAAATGGACTTTGTCTTATGCCGCAAATTCAGGATTCTATCCTTGGTCTAAAACTTTTTAAGACAACATTTACATTTCTTATAAAATTCGCATTTGTTGGAGTGTATAACGCAATGGCTAATCCCATAATTGATTAAACCTGTTTACTCATTTTAATTTGGTATAACTTCACTAGGTCAAGTGGCCTTGTTCTTTGGAGTCTTCTTTCAACTTTCAGAATATGGCGAATATTGAGGTTTCCATGTTCCTGGAGCCTTATTTCGTGTATGGCAGCATGCATTTTTATTTAATTTTTGATGTATATTCCATCCGTAGGTCCCTGTGAAGGTCTTAATTTCTTGTGTACCACGGAGAATTTACCGATATAGCAGCAGCTTGTTGTGAATTGTAAGGTCAAAAAGAGCCCATACCTATGAGGCAATACATTTATTTTTCACTTTATGGTAAGTCCTTTCTTTTCTTTTTGTTATACTCTCTCCAATTAAGCTTGGCATCGAGGGTCATGCCAAGGTATTTAGCTGTGTTTCCATATGGCATCTATCGTGAGTTAATTTCTATTGGTTAAAGATGGTTAATCTTTTGATATGTTAGTTAATACGTGTGAATTTCGTCTCATTAAGCTTGATTCGATAACATTTTGTCCAATCGCCACAATTGCTGTCTCATCTGCAAAGGCGGCTTGTGATTCGTTCATTTCTGGTTGGTATATCCCTTGTATATACTAAATACAGGATAGGCCCCGACACACTCCCTAGCGGGAAACCGACAATGAATTTTATTTAGTTCGGAGTATTCATCCTCATATTTCACACGAAAACTACTATTGGATAAATAAAATCTTAACTGCCTCGGCAGATCTCTATGCATAGCTTGTATTCCTGTGCCAAACTTTATCGAATGCTTGAGCGACATAACGGAATAGGCTTAAGCATATTTTTTGCATTCTGACATTCTTTCAATGTTTGTGCATTCTATGAACCTGTTCAATTATACATTGCCTTTCTCTGAAACCATAATTGATGTGAATGAATTAATTGTCGGTCCCAAATTATTGGTTTTAGTCTCTTTAGTAATTTATTTTTGACATAATTGGCAGCAGAGAAATAGACATGTATACATTTTTTATCGTGAGGTTGTTTATCAGGTTTTACTATCTTGATTACTTCTGCTCAACTCCATTGCTGTGGAACATGTTTTAACCAAAAGGTCGCATTGATTATGTGTAATAACTTATGAAATCCTTTATCGCAGGTAGATCTGTGATACTTTGGCAAGTAATCAAGTCGTACCTTGGTTTTTCTTTAACATTCATATTACTTTTCACCTTTTTCGATTTTAAATTCTTTGAGAGTTATACAGGGCGTATGTCGAACTCATCTAGCTTGTGAATTCATTACATTTTTGTTGCCAGTTTATTTTGGTAGTGGTTGGAAGGTTTCAGCCATATCTATGAAACCTCTTGCCCAGGTCAAATCATCCTTTTTAATAGGAGACACTTGCATTTTGGGTCTTATGAGTCCTTTCGTCGTCTACCAAAATAAGGGATCATAATTATTTTGCATCAGTTAAGCTAACTTATCTGTTGATTGATTCATTTTTAATTTCCTTAAGCAGGGATTTGGGACTGTAACATAAATTGATAAGGATTGATTTGTTCTTTGGTGTTTGATTAATTTGCCAGGTTTTACGTGCCAGTCGTTTTTCAATTTCGAGAGGTCTAACTTCCGTTCGAGATCTAACTTCCGTTGGGTAGGATATGTTAAGCATCTTTTTTTTCGGTACCTGGAGATTGGTTTTCTCCTCCATTAATTTAGGAAATAGTTCCCAGGTAATTGATAATAATAATTCCATAATAGAGAACTGCTGTTTTCAATATGGATGCAGTTCTGAGATAATCCTCTTGCTACATAAAACCCTAAGAATTTTAGCTTCGCCATTGGGTCAGTATATTGGGGAACCACCAGAGTAAAATTCACATTTTGATGTACGGTCTGCTTGAAACAATTCTTTGCCCATTGACGTCGTAAGTCTAGATCCCCAATAGGTGTTTTTCGCATTAAAATCACCTTCAATATTAGAATCACGTTCTACCGCTTTAAATTGTTTAATATTGTCCTCCTTTTCCAAGTTATGCTGGAGAGGACAGTAGATTGCAGAGACAGTAAGCTGCCTGTGTTTAATGTGAATCTTTCTCAGTAGTGACTTGCATTGTTGTAACGCATGGGTTGTTTCGACTGTGAATGTCTGATAAATGAAGATCAAAAGAAACGATGTTAGGATTTTGTCGGCGACAACATTGAGAAAACTAATTGCAAGTCTGACTGCGTCTGAGAGGTACTATGATAACTTCGGTTGTCGACTTTAGGTATAGTGAAAGTCAGACCCAAGAATGATTGGTTTGATGACGAGTGTCGTCATGCAGTCGAGCAACAAAATATAGCCCATAGTGTAGTGCTACAACGTCTCGCAATCTCGAGGAAAAACAGGGCTGCTCTTGCTTGGAGGGCACCTCAGCAAATTTGTAGACGGAAGAAGCAAAAATGATGGAAGGTGGAGAAGCAAAAATGGTGGTTTATGGGCTTGACGGGAAATTTAACTTTTCTTTTGAAATGGCGCCCACAATCGCTTACATACTGAAAAAAAAGTACACGATACAGAGCCATATATCAAGGAAAACTATAAGGGTGTATGGAAAAAATCCTACGTTTTACTTTTATGACCTTCCAATTATGTCGAAATCGTACAATTTTTTCGAGCCAGATGTTCAAGAAATCGTATTAGTGCAACGCTTATTTTTTGATATTGTATTAAAAGTAACCTTGCACAACCCAATCAAATCTGACATGATGCCAAATTCTGGTAAACGGCTACAGCATTTCACACAAGAGTAATCTGGAACGATAATGTCACTTCATTAATGAAAAACAAATAAACTATAATTTTATCAGAAATTCGGCTACACATGGTATAAATAAAACCGAAGGGTTAAAAAAGAGGTCATCACGAGAGAAAGGTAGACAAGTCAAGGTTGCCAATCATTCTATACAAATGACTTACTATATAAGCGGCCAATAAACCTATCGTAAGATTGCGGGCACTTAAAATATTGAAACTAGTTCCAAAATTAAATTGTAAGGGCAAACTTGAGCCGTGACTGTTCAAAAGTAATTGGAAAGTGCTTTTTTGCTAAAAAAAAATGACATCCTTGATCGAGATCAATTATACACGTCAAAACAAATATTTTGGCGGTGGAAGTCTATTGGTATGATGGGTTTTACTTTCATCAGGAACCGTTTTATTAACCTTTTTATCTATTAGAATGGACAGTTAGAAGTGTGTTGGCGTCGTTGAAGATCGATTTCTACCAATTCTGAATTTTCATCGAAATAATATCCTGTCATTCTTACAGGACGGCTCTCCAATCCACAAAAGTTGCTGAACTTAATTTTAAATTGTGGAAAAATGTCCATTCATATCCTTTATTGGTTAGCGCAATTCAGTGAAAAATTGGTGACCTTCACGTTTAGAAATTTGTTAAACTTGAGCTTGCAGTCATTAATTAATCTCAACCATAACCAATATTGCTGATGCAGAACAATTTTCATAAAATATTTGTAATAAACTACTTATTGTATATAAATATATTGTGAACACTTAAATAATTTAAAGGCAATATCAAAATCACTTACCATTTCCTAGTAGAAGTAATCCAAATAGTATTAGCCTTAGTGATTCCATTATACACGTTCCTGTCCTCATGTGCAAAAAATTTATAAATTTTTTATCCACCTTCAAAATAATTTCTAAACACCTGCACACACACTAAAACACACTCGGCCCGGGTCAATGTTGATATAAATCGCGGCGCGCGCGTGTCAAACTATAATATTCACCAGATCCTTATATAGTATTTCATATAACTTTGGATTTTTGATACAAATAGTAATAGTATTTCTCAATCATTATAGTAGTAATTGGATTTGATTATCTGAAATTAAAAAAAGCAACAAAACCATTAATTAATCAATTTAATTAACAATATTTTGATCAAATATATAATTTTTCCACAAAGGCGCAGCTATACACGAATGTATAGCACAGACGGCTGTGTACATGAAGTTAAATTAGTGAAATCATAAAATAATTGGGTGGAGGTGAGACTCATTGGCCCCTCAGTAAAATCTAGACTGTATATAACAAGAAAATTAAATTAAAATTGATTCAAGATCGTAGAATCGCTAAATGGTGTGATTGAAACAATGTATACAAAACAGCTATTCCTGGAACATCAAATTTAAAATATAAAGCATTAAAGTACTTTACTTCCTTTTTATGTACTTGCTGTTGAACGAATTACATTTTATGTGTTGCTAATAATTTACCGGAAATAATTTAAAAAATTTATTAGTAATCGTTCGTTAACTTAAGAGGTATGTGTTGCGTTTGAAATCTTAATGTGTGCGTCTTTCGTAGTAATCTCTGTATTCTCCAAATTCACATTCTTAGAATTCTTGAAGTTCACGAAAATCTCAAACATTTCATAATTTGATTGTGAAATTCTTTAAAGAAATTTTAGTGTTAAGTCTATAGATTAGAAACATTGATTAGCGGATGTGTGGTTACCCTAAAATTCCACGTTATATAGCAAACTGCTCGGCGCAATGAAATATTTGTTTTCAAACGTTCTTTTTCAAAGAAATTTCGCGCACTCCTATAGTAGCCGTCAACAGCTACTAGAGTTCATCTGTTATATTTAAACATTTTGTTCGAATAGTTATTTACAATTGTGATGGAAAAATCTGGCACCATAAATTCTATATTCCCTCTTCCACGATCGTGAACGAACTACCAAAGTTTTTTTTTCTTTAAGAGATCTTCTTCTTCTTCATTTTACGACACCCTCTTTGGTCTGGAACCCAATTTTAGGGTCATTATATTTTGTTGGTTAATTTATTAAAATCGAAGACAAGTAAATTCTTCTTTTTTTTTTTAAAGTTTCAGTCAGTTTTTTCGATACAAAGTGCTCTAAAATGTGGAACAAACGTAATGTGCAACACAACCATCTAGAGCGAGATACCAAAAAAAAAAAAATCATGAATATAAATCGCATATATAGTTCCAAACAGCACCAATATTCTTACACTGGCTTCAATGTAGTCGTTGGAACATTTCGTAACGGTATAGCCATGTACAAGAGCACATTGTTAAATACCTCGAAATGCATCGTGGGAAACATATATAAAGCATTTGAAACGACAAGAAAACTTAAGGTATTCAAGCTCTGCCAAATAACCAATTGAAATATTGAGAGTATAAGAGATGTCCTAATTTACTCCTATTTGTTGAGACCTGTTTGACAATTGAAAAATATCATCGGCTTCTGCGTGCAACAATAACAAATGGTTAATGGCTTTTAGTAAAGTCTAGCATACATGTAATTAAAATATAAAAGCTATTTGGCCAATCAAGAATAGTGGCCAAGTCATCAACCTCGTTAACCAATGCAGTAATAATTGAAATTATTTTCTTTTTCACACATGCCATTGCTCTTACTGGACTGACCCAATCTTTTTAGTGAGGTCTGAGAATTTTCAAAATACAATTTGGATTTCGCTTATCGAATAAGCCATAAGCAACCTTATTACGGGCTGTATAAGTACGTTGAACCTCTAAAAGATTCTATCATGTGGATCACAAAGATAACGCACATACTCTCTGCTACCCGAAAATATTTCAGGAATCCTAGATGGGAAAATTCTAGGAAATATAGGGAAATGTATTAGGGATTCAAAGCCAGTAATGTAACGGGTAGTGTATGCTGTGACAAGCGGCTGCAACCGATCCTTAAATGCTGGTTGTCCTATGGTAAAGCATATAGGGCTAAACAAACACTAACATGGTTCACAGACCTGGGTACCTTGTATATGGGAAAGACTTTAATAGCCAACATCGGGAGAAACTGTTTCGGGAATAACACTTCAATAAGGATAACCTAAGATTATATAAAAAGGAATTAAGGAAGATAAAAAGGTAGTTTTGAAAATTTTTCAGTGATAAAATGGAGAATTTTCCGAGACCTCTCGTCGTAGGAAGATATTGCCTACTAATGCAACCATTCCCAGTTATTTAATTAAACCGGATGGTACTGCTCCTATCTTGACGATATCGTAACTTAAAAACAGATCCTATGAACGTTATAGGATTTCAAACCCTACAAATCTGATCCAAAACAACTCGAACGTCAAAATGGTGTTTTATTTTCTAGAGATGGACTATCTTGTAAGAAGGTTAACCAATCATATGCTTATAAAAAGGGCACTTGGCACTGCGAACGGACCACTCAGTAGGAGACTTAGGTGCTTAAAGGAAGCAAGGAGGCGCCTTTTTCTCTACTTTCTGGAAGATGGCGATCAATGTGGATAACTGTTGGAACTATATAGAGAATGGGTAATGATATAGGTGTTTCTGGAAAATACATAAGCACGACAACGGACGCTTCTAATCATAGACTTGCTTATACTGATGAAGCGAGATTTTTAGGTGTAACCTTAAACAGTATGGACAGTTGAAACCCTAACATATTTAAAAGAGTAGACAAGGCTACTATAGCTATGTATTCATGCAGGAACGCCATTGGAAAGGGTTGGAGTCTGAAATCGGAGTTGGTACATTGACTTTCCGTCACTCTAGTAAAACCAACATTTTTATGGTTATAAGTGAGGAGTTAAAAACGAAACTTGAAAAGCTCACAAAACCATGTAATTAATCATCCAAATAAGTGTAACATATCATGGCCATTGGTTTGTCACCATCATAGGCACAGTTAGTAGCATTCTTGATTTGGAGTCACTGTTGTGAGTTTTTAATGTGTAAGTATGTGTGCTTAGTGCTGGAGTTATTTGCCCAACTTTATTTGGATTTGTTTAGTTTGGAGGTTTTGATTTGCTTGCTTTTGAGGATAAACAAGCTGAACCAATGATAATCAATGTTATGTATCCATCCTGTGACCCAGGGTAAATAAGGAAAGAACTACTTTCTAAAAATTTAAGAATGAAAAAATTACCCTAATTTTAAAGAGAAAAGATATAACCCAACTTCCCCATTTTGCACCCATCTAAAAAGGATTAAACATATCCTTAACATTAAACCCCCATTTATCATTAATATAAAACCCTCAAGCAGCGAATGAAGATCCTACAAAATCAAGTTCAATCCCACAATGCAAAAAGTGTCAGTTATATGGACTCACACTCAACAAAACAACAGGGACCGTTATATCCCTACCACTATCCATCAAGATACATCAATGTGCTAGAAGAAAACTCAAGCAATGTGTGCCAACTGTAGAGAACGCCATAACGCTATAGAACGTCATTGCGATATAGTTGTGCGATTGTTTCAAACAATTCTGAATAGAATCAAGCAAAAAGAGCAAAAACAAGTGAATACTGTTGCATCAGTGATTTAAAGTCTCATGAAACACAAAAACAGTATAACGTCAACAACGCATACAACGTCGATAATGTAGAGAATTCCTAGAGTGGTTTTGTCAATTAGTTCTAAACTAAAGGGAGACCAAATTGCTATAGGAACAATGCGTTATTGGTGATAGTTTTATAGAATGTCCATCAACGCATTGAAATCTCTTTTCAAAAAGAGCGGAATTTAAAACTAATCGTGTACAAATACCATGAATCTACTTCAGCGTCATGTTTATCCATTACAACTTTATCAAATTGACGCAAAGCAATGATAAATAGCGTTATAAAGAGTGGGGCCCTCTTAGTAATGGTGGAACGGTATAGAAAAGCTCGCAGACACACGGGGAAAAACTGCTCACAAAAAATCAGACAAAAAGATTATAACTTTCATTAAAAATAATCCGGGGAACTTTAACTATGACCGTGCCATAAAATTTAACACACCCCACTCCATGGTAAAACGAATTCGAGTTCAGGAAGGCAATGGCCTTTCTCAAAATTCAATTATTGATGACGCGTTCGAAAATATCAAATGGAATTTGGCGAAAGACACTAGTAATGTTGGATTCCAATGCCTCAAATCTAGCTGGCTTATTCACATAGACTTTGGACTTTGCGAAGCCCTAAAGAAAAGAGGTATCTAGAGGCATCACACGATCTAAACAGCCAATTCAACGATTCGAACCGTGAAATTAATTACTCGCCAACATGATTTTTCTATAAGTACATTGCTATATGGTAAATAGCGCCGACTTCTTAGAAACGAATGTCGTCGAGGTCGAGCTCTCAATTTCAGACAGCAAATATTCAGTTATCATGGCGCAATAACTAGCACTATTCTCAGCTTATACGTCTCGGCCGTCTTGTTTTTCGAAGTAACATGGACGAATGATTTGAAAGGCGCATAAACCACACCAAATCGTCTATTTATCCGAGTATCATCCAATACTGTAAACTGGGTTTCCAACTTTTCGATTCAAAAAAAAATTTATAATTTTCTTAGGACAAACTTCACAATTCTATATATGTAGACTCGTGAAGTTTGTCCTAAAATTGTACTAAAACACAACAAAACCAATTTTCGTTTATGAGTGTTAGTGTGCAATGCAGATTGTCTCGATATAACGAATTTTAACTAAAGAAAATTATCTAGGAAATATACATGATTTCCTAAGGTCTTAGATATGCCAAAAATATTTCAATTTTGAAAAAAGGAGGGGAGTAAGGGGTTTAGGACAACCAAGTTTGGTATGATCTCATGTATTTCGATTTCGTGATTTTTCCTAATTTTCTTAGGAAAATCCTAGGAAGCGGACACCATAATGACGCATATACCAAGATGCCCTAAGAAATTAGCTATCTGAAAACTATTTTAATTTTGGGAAAAAGTAGGGGATTAGGGGGTTTAGCACAACCATGTTCGGTATGACCTCATGTATCTCGATTATATGATTTTTCCTAATTTTCTTGGAAAAATCCTAGGAAGCGAACACCATAATGACGCATATATACCAAGATGCCCTAAGGTATTAGCTATGCGAAAAATATTTCAAGTTTAAATAAAGTAGTGGATTAAGGGGTTTAGGACAACCAGGTTTGGTATGACCTCATGTATCTCGAAAAAATGATTTTTCCTAATTTTCTTCGGAAAATCCTAGGAAGCAGACTACGGTGTTTGGTATGACCTCATGTATATAGATTATATATTTGATTTTTCCTAATATTTTTCCAAAATTGAAATATTTTTCAGATAGCTTAAACCTTAAAATATCTTGATATATTCGTCAACATGGTGTCTAGAACTAGAACTTTCCAAAGAAAGAAAATTCAGAAAATCATTGTACCAAATTTGATTGCCTTATGATGAAATTCGTTATATCGAGACATTCTGTTTTGAACACTAACACATATAAGAGTAATTTGTTTTTGTTGTTTTTTTAGGAAAATTTAGGACAAATTTCACATACGTACTTTTCGATGGTATTCCTAATAGTGGCCGTTTATGTCAACAATAACTTGGTCTAAGCGCACGAAACACATTCCTCACAGAACGTTGATTTTCGTAATAAAGCTGAACAATTTATAGACGCTACGCCAGGCAGTCAGTTTTCTATGATGAACTGGCAAACAATACTGTATAAATAAAAACACGATGACAGTTTGAAACTATTCATGCGTCATTTGTCAAAAAGAAACAATTGGAAAAATCACCTAGAGATGGACGCTAGCGTATTAGATTTCAAATCGCTAAAATATCGTAGGTTGTTGGAATTATTTTAATTGTCGACGTTCCCAAAAAACACTGCCAAGTAATCTACGTTTTATTTTACGTGTCGACAACCGCGTAGATTACATGGTATAATCTACACCGCCCATCCCTGCTGCTTGCTCTTAGTGCCAAGATAATCTCAAAAGAATGCAATGCTACATTAACGAATAGATATACAGATGGGAAAAAATTCAAAGATGTGCTTAGTAACCGAAAGTTTAAATGGCGTATAAAAAAAAACCAACGATGAAAAAACTTGAACAATTCATAACTAACATACGACAGTCGGCATAAAAGAAGAAAAAAGGAGAGCAAGGAAGCAATGGCAGCACACCAGTATTCTGAAATTTAAAAAATCTAGGCTGCAGTACCGCAGGGAAGTGCCTTGGGACCGATGTCCTACCTATTGTTCACAAACGAAAGAAATCTCAGCTTGAAAAATTCTTCAATAGTCGAGGAGACGGAAGCGGAAGTGAAGGATAATCAGAGGCAGTATGAGCATGAATTTAGATTCCCAATTTCCAAAAATCAATTACTAAGCGACTTTCAACCAAATAATTACTTTTATTATGTATATACATTTCTGTTTATTCGAAGGATTCAGATTTTAATTAAAAACATAATTTAATAAAGTTTCTTTCATGAATACAACAACAATATAGCAACACGAAAATTATCGCACAAATACTTGGAAACGATATATCCATAATTTTATTCCTTCGTCTTGCTGGGTTGCCATACATACCATACTCTTATTTCATTTCTAGTACTTCATGGTCTCAATTCAATATAGCTTTGATTTCTGTTATTTTATTTATTATTTCAACAATTGATTAATTCCGTGAAATTAATTTTTATTTTTCGAGAAATCAATTCGGCAGAACAAAATTGGAATTGGAATACATAATTGTTTTGTTGTACACGACTAAATAATTTTTTTTTTTTTTTGCGGATTAAGTGAAAATTATGACATTGGGTGTGTGTGTGTGTGTGTGTTGAATACAAAAATTATTGGTTTCTAATAATTTATCTTTCATATAAATTATATTTATTCAGTGTCGAATGGTTAAAAAAAGAAAACTACTTTGGGTTATTGTTACCACCCACACACATTCGTATATAATACACAAAAAAAAAAAAAAACAGAAGTGAAATCGATAAAAATTAATCAATATGAAGCTCATTTATCTATTTCATCGGCTGTAGTTATATACGGATATCCAATATATACATTATTCAATCAACACATAAATCGTTATCGCCCACACCTTATATACTCTTATTCTTATCTGTTGTTATTTGAAGACGCAAAAAATAAAAAATAAACAAATAAACGTGTATATATTGACAGTAGTTGATATATTTATTTTCATTTCATTAATCGTTTCATTAAAGTAACGAAGAAAATCATTGGACAAACCTGAAGATGTACACACAAATAGCAATTCCTATAATTTTCTTCTTTCTATTTATTTATTTATTTGTTTTTTTATTTTTAACAACATAAAACAAATAAATTTAGATTTAAAATTCAAATTTTTATCTTCTTGCGTGTGCAGATGAGGTGTGCTGATGCTGTGCACGAGCCAAGACAAATATATAGAAAGAAAACAGTCATTTTGAAAAATTGCGTATTTAAGAAATTTTTCTATTATTGTTAATCTTATCATTATAATTTATTGTTAGTTTGTTTGTGATACCAAGAGACGGTATGAAAAATGTGATTTTTCTTTAGATCGGTCGAATTGCGGCAATCTAGAATTGGACTAGTGTTTGTTTTGTATAAATAATATAAAACAAACAAACAATAAATAAATTGAAGATAAGATAAAGATTAAAATGATTGATATTGGCGAGAAGTTGGGATACAAAAATGATGAAACAATCGCAACAACAATATGAATGGTAAAGTATATTCGGAAAACGTTATACGAAGCAAAAGGGTGTATAAAGGTAGCACTTTAAAATAAATGTAATCTTCTTATTTTATCAATTTTATTAATGTATATACCTATATACATTTAGGGGTTTTTATGTACATGTATACGTATTTATTTAACTGGATTTGTAACCTGCCTGTCCAATTCCAGATTAATTGCGAAATAATAGAAAATCGGAAAAGGAAGATTTTATTTCAATACATTAATTTTAAATTATAGAGATTTTTATTTTAAAACCGAGTTTTTGGTTCGTGTAGGTATTTGTATTTGTGGGTTAACACGAATTTGATTAGCGTATATATATATAGGAATTTTACAGCCCATACAATACATATATACCAAAAAACATTAAATAACAAAATTCGTATCAGTTATAAAGTGTCAGTCGAGAATTGCGCGGTGATCAATAAAAGATTTTACAATATAACGTCTTCATAATTAAATCAATAAAAATTTCGACTTATACCAGCTTTTATTAAAAAATAATCACGTTATACAGTAAATCACCCCAATGTTCGAGAAATAAGGCGTGAACAAAACCTCCTGTAAATTAGGTGCATATTGAGAACCAGGTTGCAGAGTAACGTCAGTTAAAGTGTTTTAAATGAGCCAGTGAAAGATTGTAAAGAAAGTGTTTGTAGTTTATTCTCGAATAAATTGGATTGCAAAAATCCTTACGAATCCTTAGCAGAGCCCGAATCTCGTATCAATTTGGTGTCTGAAGTAGGATTTTGCAATACATAATGTGGGAGAACATTAGCTCTTGCACATCTCAATAGCTAAAAGAATGGTTGGAACGTCGAGGATTACCAATGGGCGGCATAAAGGCCGAGCAATATGTAAAGCTTAAAAATGCGGATAAACGCGAGCAAGAGGACATGAGCAGTGTCAAGGTCGAGATAGTGTGAGATTGTAGATGTCCATATCCAACACGAGAACGATGAGCGGATAGTTGGTGTTGGCTAACCAATGGCTGCTACTGCACAACCGGAGGAACAGAAACACATTGGAGCTATCCTCATCGCCCTGCTACTACAAATGAAACAGCAGACGAAACAAACCAAAACAGCTTAGCTCTAAAATGGAAACAACAAATGCAAAAATCGAGCCAATCTTTGGACAAATCAATTATAGGGCAGGATAAAGGAGGTTGAATGCTGTCCGGAAAACGCTCCCTTGCACCACAACGATACTCCGAAGCAAATCAGCACAATCACATCAATAGAACCGCCAACTGGAGACCACCAAATGATTTTGAAAGACTGTACCTGGATCAGAGATGAGCAAATGAAACAGTTCTAAAGGAATTGGGCTTAGGGTACGGACAGAGCCATATCCAGGAATTTTGCAAAATCCAGCTGCGTAATAGGCGACAACAACGAAGAGAACGTCTTCGACAATCAGAACGACAATCAGAGTAAATGCCGAGGATCCTGTATGGCCTGAAATTGCGTTGGATGAATGCGAGAATGGGTTGCTGGTTAAACTTTGAGAATCGGTCGACAGCAACAGTACCAAACAATAGATTGTACTACCAGAAAACTGGATGAGCGCATTTGAGCACCAATAAAACACTGAACAAGATAAGACGCCGGTTATATTGGGCCAATTGTATAGAAAAGACGTGAAGGATTGGTGCAGGAAATGTGAGGTTTGCCCCGCTAATAATGGACCACAAACAAGAACGAGAGGAAAGATGAAGAAATACAATATCGAGGCATCGTTCGATCGGATAGCTATGGATATTGCTTGCTCATTTCGTCTGCCAAAGCTGGAAATTGTTACATACTCGAATTCATCGATTATTTCAGTAGAAGCATATCCGATTATGAATCTGGAAGCTGGAACAGTTCCGAATATATTTGTAAACAATTAGATATGCAGATTTAGAGTACCGTTATTAGAGCTCCATTCCGACCAAGGCCGAAATTTCGAATCATCCGTCTTTCTTTGTCAAATACTCATTGATGGTTGCTCCGTAAAAATATCGAATTTGAAGTTATCAAAATCCGATTGGAATGTGTGACCTCCTAAACTTAAAATTGGTTCTATCGTGGAAATTGTTGAATGTTGAATTTGATTCAGAAAAGCATTTTCGTTGTAAAGGGTGTTTTCCAAACAAGGCGCAATCTTGAACACCAATTTTCACAAACTTTTCGCAGCATTTGCGGCCGTATTTCGCCAATAACTCTTCGAATGTTTCAAAGAAAATAATCCAATGGGGTTAAATCACACGATCTTGGTGGCTAATTAATTGGACCATTACGCGAAATTATTCTTTCATCAAAAGTATCTTTGAGTAAACCAATTGTTGGAATGTACAACTCATGGGCCGACCCATGTTCCATGTCACTGTATAGGGTGACATGGAGCTGAATGGGTTGAATGAATGTGTGAATCTGTGTGAATGTTGTGCGAATGTAAGGCAAGGCTATGGACCAATCAAGTATCTATGCCACGTCCTTTCTAAAAAAATCATGTCCCTATAAATACAGCTCACCAATCATTGTTTTTGAAGACAGATGGACCAATGACTCCACCCGCCCATAACGCGCACCAAATATTATTTTCTTTGGGTGTAATGGTGTTTCGACAAAAGCTTGAGGATTATCCTCACTCCAAATGCGACAATTCCGCTTATTTATACGTACCCATTCAACCAAAAATGAGCTTCATCAGAGAAGAAAATTTTGAATGGAAATTCAACATCAATATCAATTTGTGCTTCAGCCCATTCACCGAATTGGCGGCACATACGATGGTCGTTTGGCTTTAACTCCTGCACAAGTTAAATCTTGAAAGCTTTAAAGGCAAGATCCTTTCGTAAAATCTTCCATAAAGTGGAAGAACATAATCCTAGTTGCTGAGAACGGCGACGAATTGATTGATTTGGATCTTCTTCAATACTTTCCTGCATACAGCGGCTATAGCTTCTTCAGCGCGCACTGTTTGGCGACTCTCGGGATGCCCATTATCATTAAGAGTAAACGTGGTCCAAAAATGTTCTATTTTTATTCAAATTACCGCTCTGAAAGACGATTATGTACGCCATAAAATAGACGAAGTGCACGAAAAATTTGACGAACAGAACCATTATTTTGATAAAAAAAAATCAACAATTTGCAAGTGTTGCTCTGATGTAAGTCTATCCATAATGAAATATCAAACCAAACTATACAAAAAACAACTATCAGCTGTTAAATCGGTTAATGTCAAATAAAGCAGTGTTGCCAACTCAAAGTTGTGAAGCCCTAAAAAAAACACTCGTTATATTGTAATGATGTTTTAGTCAAGGCGTGACTTCGTTCATATTGCTTTAGCAGTTCTTGCGCATTTATCAATTAATGTTTCATGCTTGATGAGTTTAAAAGTATTAGGAAAATATAAAATATGAGAAACTCTTGCTAAACAATAAATAAAAGTTAAGATGGTACAAAGATTAATTTTCACTTTTATTCCGCTTGATCATTTAATGGCCCTCGACCGATTAGTCGTCTAAAGATTGACATATCTGAAACCATGGCCAATTTTACTCGGCGCAAAATAAATCCAATATATCCGAATTCTTGCTAAACAATATGTGAAAGTATAAGAAAGATAAGATCCAAAATGACCAAATTCTAATCTACCATTTTAGCATGGAAACAAACCAGACAAATGAAGAATTATTTTCTTGCCGAATAGATTTTCAGCGATATCAAATATAATTTTACCAATCTATTAATAGGCTATCATCGTACAGTTTGTGGAATTGTGCATTCATTATACAAAAATCAATGGTAGCGTAGTCTCCTGAATATAGTGCGAGGTATTTTCAGTTATGTATATGGTGTAACAAACGTGTTTAGCATGTGGTTTTTGAAGAAAGGTCTTGAAATAGAATTAATTATTTTAAATGTGCAATATGTTAGATTAGGATAAGTTAGAATGGCTGCTTCGGCACATTTATATCGGGTACGGGATAGTGCAAGATTATATACTTTGCTTTCACAGCTATTATAACTCATCGGAGCTGCTTAAGTATAGAGTTCTGATAACTTTACAGTTATCGAGGCCAGACTTGTTTTGATGTGGTGTATTTCTCAAGGGCCCCGCTACTTTTCAACAAATGCTAATTTAATTACTAGAATAGGCCTCTATAGACTATCCGGATGTACGTTACGATTTATGACAGGGTGCTCAACATGTGCTCAACATTCAACATACTCCGCTGAAAAATTGATTCAAAATGTGAAAATGTCAAAAATAGTTGAGATGATTTATCAAAGTTAATAAATTATTGTTCAAACAATAATAAAATAATTTGTTGTTAAACTTGCAGATGGTAATGCAATCCAACTTTTTACTTTTGACCCTCGAAAGCTTTGAAACATAGCAGGTGTTGTTGTGTAAACATTTGGTAACAATATTATTGATCTATCTATCTATCTTTGTAAATTTACCATCATTACCGCAAGATGAACGTTGATAATGCCTAGTGGCCCGAGAAGTGGTGCAGTTTTTCATCATTGATATATATACAATAGAAATCGTCAGTAATCCTGGCACCCATCAAATCGAAATACGAAAATTCCTGTAAACTTAACGTTAACAACATTCTCGGTTGCCCTGATCAAGTGATATTTCATACTGCTTCTTAAAGCATCTTTTGCAACTCTTACAGCTTATTCACATCAATTAAAACATCTTTGGAAGTAACCACCAATAACGGAATCCAGTCTTAAAACTGTTGTATAACGAACAAAAAAATAATGATCGATTTCAATATTCTCATTTTTCTGACAATCACCAGAGTGGATCAAACAAAGGCGGTTTACCAATGAAGCTTATACGTTTCGATATTGACCTTGAACATAAAATTATCCAATCCTTAATTTTAAATTTTAAATTAATCCTAAAATCTCTGTTTATTTTTGGTTTCGATGGCGATTAAAAATTATTCGAAATTTGATGCCCATTTACGTAAACGTTACAGTGGCTCTTACTTAAATTTAAAAGAATGTTTAATCGAATTTACAAATTCCAGAAGAAGTGTTCAAGCAACGATCATGAAGAATGGAAATGACACAGTTCCATTTCATAGGTTACCGTGATTAACTTAAAATATTTCAAATATTTGATTTTCACCAGAGTATTCGCTGGTAGGGGACATGATTAAAGTCACATAATTTCTAAGGTGAGATCTGGCTGTTTACAATGTGACCGATACTCAATATCTTCTATTTAAAGGCACTGATCGTCTGGATACTGCCGTGAAACTAAATACGTTTCTTTCATTATTGGATGACGTGGGAAATAGAAATGACGAATGAATGGATAAGTTCACTTAAGGAAAGAATATGCATTATGCAGATAAAGGCCGTATCAATCGCGATATTTAGATTCCTGAAAAAGTCCTTTGCACTGTTGCTATTGAAGATTCATATGATTTACCGTTATAAGTTGTGCACTCCCCGAAGAATGTTGTTAATGTAAACATCAACGATGACATAGCTACGACATAGGTGTTTCACGAGGTGTATCACCGCGCACCACCACAAATCGATCTCAACATGCGGATTTTATCTATTCGCTTAGTCAAAATTCATGAATTTTATAGATTACTCCGTGGTATAATTTATGCGTGGAAGATTCAGATGACGGACAAAACAATTTTAAGCTACGAGATCCAGGGACAGCATTCAAACTGAAATATGTGCATAATGCAAATTAACTGAAAATCGAAGTTAATGATCAATTTTAATGAAGTTTTCCATTTAGAAGGAGATATTTCAACCATAAACAATGCTGTATAATACTTAGGTTAGGTTAGGTAAGCTAATTTCCAAAGTTTCAATGACATTACTCTAGTCCGAGTATTTCTATTAGAAATACAGTATGTTTAGTTAACTGATTTACTTTTTGTTTTAGGCCATTTTCAATTCAATAACAAACCTTTAAAGGCTTAAAAAGACCCGATAAACAAGGTTTCAGCTGGATTAGTTGGCACTAAGTGGCTAATGGACTAAATTCGATCACAAATCCAAATAAAACTGTCAATTCAAGCAGAACTTGATGAACCCTAAAACATGAAACAGTCATAAATGTCCACAGCCCAAAACAGCCAAGAACATTATTGTTTTTGGTGTTGCTTGAATATATTGCCGGTGCTTTATTAAGGAACTCAGTAGTACTTTTGATAAATATACATTTGGTAAGCTTTCTGTCTTCGCATTTAACGAATTAAAACTTGCTACAACAAAAAACCTACAGTTTAGTAAAATAGTGCTGAAATTTAAGCTTGATGTTATGCGACGGTTTGAATCAGAAGTGAAACCTTACAAAACGTTAAAATTCAAAAGTATTAAAACTAGCTCTTAAATGATAGTGCGTTGTATTTGACTAAAAATGAATGCTCTATCTATTGTGACAACATGAGCTGGAATTTAAACTGAACAGAAGTCGAACAACGGACACTGATACACATTCCGCTCAGCAAAATAATTATTAAGGGAAAAGCGAAAAATATTTTGAACGATTTACCAGAGACAGTGCCATTAGAAGTAAATCGTTCAATGAAAATTTGAACAATAGTTCATGTGGGGAGAAAGGGAAAGCAGGCAGTGCGGATCATACGGCTGTAGAGAAGTTTTGCAAATTATTTCAATCTGTGATGTAGTTTACTTCTCAACAGATTTTTATTGTTCACGAAAATGGCTTGCTTTGGAAATGTCTTCTAAAGAAAACATGCATTTCATAAGAGAAATCTGTTGAATCTGGCTGCAAAGTATGCTCTGGCTGCAAAAAATCAGTTAACTGTATTTTCGATGAAAACGAACAATAGTGGTTTTGAATTGATTGTAATTCTTTGGTTAGAACCAAAATTATCGAGTCAGTGCAATGAACCAATTTTACAGGTGAATTAGTTTTTGAAGAGTTTCAAAGACTATCGGCAACCTTAAGATGATGAACAGAATCAATAATTTTAAAAACTACCAAACAAGATGATATGTCATCCGTCCCATATATACGAGTGCAGAATTTGTACGTTTAAAGAGGAGTGACTGTTAATTAAATATTATTATTTGCTTGATCTGAGTGGAAATTGATGTCATATTGGGTGGATATTGATCAATATATCTCGTAACATTAACATCGAAAGTATCTTCAGCATTTATTTTTACTTTTACACCTGTTGTAATAATATTACCTGCGTACTTTACCAAGCAAATAGCATAGTGGTTAAAGCTGTGACGTTTAGATCCGGTGGTACTGGGTTCAAATCCCAATAGGAGCGAGGGATGCTAACGAGATTCTTCGTCCTTGATTTCAATCGGTATGATAATGGACACATCTATGACCTTCTGTGGAGAGTGTAGAATCCAAGGGCCGAACTATCGTTCATGTCAGTGCAGCCTGGCATGGAGCCATACATGGTCAAACAAATCAGACCTGTGGCCGTGCGTCCTCGATTTGGCTGACAAACGGCGTAAGGCAAGGACGGAAATAAGCCAACTGTGAAATAGCCGGGAGACCCGTGAGCCCCATAACAAATAGAGATTAAAAAATAAAAAAAATCACTTTGATTTAAAATTTAGTCGATTCCAATCAATTGTTGATTATGGTCTTTTTTTGTCATTTTACTTGCATGATTAAGAACATAGTAATTTCGAATTCACCACCCTACCCTAGTACGGAGCTTCAGAAAAAATGTTTATTTTTTGTCTATATTTCAAGCAATTAGCATAACGTGAAAAGAGTTAATGGGAAGTAATTTCTCTAATTTATATACATCCTCGGACATTTATTTCGAATATTGAGCAATTTTGGCGCGCAAACTATCTACTTCCCTTTTAAATTTCAAGTTTATATAGCTGTTATGTGATTTACTTATTTCAGAGTGTTATTCTATAACAATTCATTTTTCCCTATTGGGGCTGAATTTCTAAAAAATGTTAGCTTTGTAGTTGGTCGTGTTTAGGCGAATCAATAAATCGCCAATTCAGCTATCTATCAGGGTTTCAAAAAAAATTAATTTTAGTAGATGTCCATTTCAAGCTACGAGTAGCTCCAAAAATATTTACCGCTACAGTGAAAAGTGAAAAGAGAAACATATCCAGCTTATATAAACATCGAAAAATATTATTTAAGTAGCAGATACATGTTCAGAGTGCCCCTACTTTTCAACGTTGTAGATGAATTTGTATTTAGAAAAAATACGTTAGTTATTGGAACTGTATGGGGAAAAGAATTAACCTCCAAATCAGCAATATATTAAAGACGGTTTTCGGCCTAATCTTTTAGTGCAGCTCATTTTAAGGAATGAGCACAGTAAAGGTGATTGGATGAAATAATTAGCCTTTTAATTTAATCTCTTATAAGAAGATTTTGCTTTTAACCTACATTTCTTGATTTTATACCTGTTATGGTTTACATAGTTCAGATTGCTAAAGCACACGTTCCTAATAAATTGCCAAGAGTTAGTCAGAATTGTTTGGAAGAAACTTTCCAATATTTTCTACAATAAGTTTGTACATAAGTATATATGTTGAAACGATTTACCCTCTCAATTCAAATGAATAGACCAAATAAACTTGATCGATAATATTGATCGTACAGCTACGTATTGTCAAAAGTATACAGATTTTACAAATTAATTTTTCTTGTGAACCGTATTTACAGAAATTCGTCCAAAATTATGGTCATTTATATAGATACCCTTTAAATGGTATCGTAAATCGAGCTCATTTTATGTGTTCCATCTTGGATATAATATTTCAGTTAAACCAGCTCTCCACGTAAACCAGGTTATACCTTAAAGTTACGAGCGTTCCAAACCCATGCCAAATATTGTTTTGTAATTTTTGAGGACATTTCTGTTTTGTAAAAACGCCCTAATCATCTAATTCAATAGTTCAATAATTAAAAAAAAAATATCTCCGCTAAAAAAAAATTAGGGCGTTAGTTTAATTTTCTTGAATGTTTGTGTTATGTAGATTTTCAAAAATATGTTTTAGATAGATTTGTTCTCAATACACATAATATATTAAGTTAACACCCCAATTTTTTTTAAAATTATTTTGACTTAAATATTTTTTTCTATCGGAAATCTGAAAATAAGGATTGAAAATACTGAAATAACGTGAGTTTCAGCTAGTCAGTAACAATAAATAATTCATTTAACTAATCACGAAATGTATATTTCTTCATCTGTAAAGCTGTTTGTAACACGCGTGTCGGTAGGGATACACATTTTCTAAAAATATTGGCAATATATGTTTTAACAAGCAACTCGTTCCCAACATTATAACATAATTGGAATAGTATTATAAAGTGTATAACTGTCAATAACAACGCAAAATCGATGTTCTTTTGTACAAAAGCAAAACAAGCTTACATAGACATTCAATGTGTACAAATATATAATGTAAATACTCTCAAAACTTTTATTATATTTTAATATTCATTAAAAAAAGCTCTTTAAAAATGTATAATTTTGTAAATACATAGAAACGGTTTTACATATTTAAATTAACAAATGTTAATTTGACACCGCCCAGAGAATACTATCAATCCAAAACCGCACTAAATTATTCCATATTCGTATTTCAGTACAATAATAAACTTCTTCGGTTTGTTGTATTCTTATTATACTCCTTGGTGACGCAAATCTCATCGCTATTCTGATTTTTCCCATCGAACTGCGTGGCGAATTGCGTATGTATATACCCAACCAAAATCAACTTTAATATTTAAAGTCAATCAAACATAAAAAAAAAAATCGAAAACGGAACGACGCTTCAACAACAAAAACTTTTTTTTTTGTTTTTTTTTTCGTAATAATAAAAAAAAGCTCAAAACCAAATAAATAAATAAACTATCATCTCTAATCCACCCTTCTATTCATTTTTTATTGTTTTATTTCAGGATTTAGATTTCAATGAAAAAATCATAAAAAAAGCACGAAAGCTCTGGAAAATAAGAAGAAACCCAAAAAACTAAAAAAAAAAGCTTTTCTTATCCGATTTTTTTTTCTTCTATATATTTTACTCTGGTGCTGTGAGAAACTAAAATCCGATATCTTTTTGACAGTTTTCTTTAGATATATATACATTTATACCCGTTTCGTATATGGCTTTGTTTATTGTTGTTGTTTTTTATTATTATAAGCTGAGAGAGTTAAATAAAAAATGGATTTTCCTTTTTTATTTTTTAAGAATTTGACTTAAAAAGTTTGACCTCGATATCTATTGTTTAAATTCGTCTTATATTATGTTGTTTTTACTTCTTTATTTTTTGGAGCGAAGGAAAATTCGTCAGAAAAAAAAACTAAATGAAGGAAAATGAAAAATTATTATTGTTGGTTTCATGTTTTATTGATAGTCGTAAAAAACAATATATTTTTTATTATTTATCCTGCCATTTTTAGCAAAAGTTGTAATTGATTAAATTGTATACCATACAAACACACACACACACACATATATTCAGATATACAAAAAAGCTCACCAAACACACATGACATGATATATAGTCGAGTATCGAACGTCAATTTATTTCGTGTATCGTATACACATGTACACATACACACACAGCCGAAAAATGTCTTAAATCTATTTTTTTTTTATTTATTTCGGTTTTGAGAAATTGGGTAAAATGTCTTATATAAATTGGGTTGAAATATTGTATGTCTGTATATATGCGAGCTTTATACCGGATATTAATAAAAAATGCGGTGTATTGAGACAAAATTTAATTTTTATGAACATTTTGCAGGAAAACCTATATAAAAGTCTAACTGTATATTGATTTAAAAATATAAAATATGTTGGTTTATGTGCTCGCGACACGACTTAACCATGTACTGCAGTCAAATTATATTGATTTACATAAAATAATTTGTTTGGCGGGAAAATACGTATAGAAGCTTTAAAACAACTAAAACGGCGTGGGTTATGCAAATGAAGATAAATGAACTAACTTTATTAGGTTTGGTGTGCGGGTGGCCACCGCGCTATAATGAGAATAAAATCGGACCGTGGCGCACTACAATTTAGAGTATTTTACATAATATTGTATTGGTTAATATTCAACTTGGCCAAATTTGCGATTCTTATTTACGTCATAGAAATCGCTTTAACTTTAGGGAATACATATTTTAATTTTTTGAATAAAAAAGCTAAGTTAAGCATTTAATATATCGTATATATCCGTCTATGCCAAATATTATTAGTGATTCAAATTTAATCCAGCCTGATTTGGGTCATATTTTTATTTTTTGCAGATAATTTTCATGTAGGCCTAAATTTCCAATTTTTTTTTGTTTTTTCTTTGCTCTTAGAAATGGGTTGATCTAAAATGGATTAGTGGTTAATCTGTCTATACTGTAATTTTTAGACAATTTATTTTCTATAAACGTAATGTTTCAAAGTGGGGGAGTCCTTTGTGGTTTTGTCTGCTGTACATTCAATGTCTAGTTGACTGGAGCTTACCTAAATTTTAAGAAAATATTAATTTTTTATTTTCCAATTTGTTGATAAAACGAAGAACGTAATAAGACATAAGGCTGTGTAACATCAACGATGTCGCATCTGGAGTCATGGAAAACCAAATATTTCCGCTTTCCCAGGTAGTTCATGTGTCCCATATATATTGGGATATACAAAATATAAAAAATCGGGATATAACGAAAGTCTTGTTATAGAATACTTATTTATAGAAATCCCGATTTCCTAGAACTAAAAATCTAGGTGAAATGAACTCTTTTTAGCGAACCTCGTTATTAATTATAGCGCATGACTTTAAAATTCGGCAATCTTACTTATTCTAAACTTTACTTCTTTATAGCGAGCGTCGAAATCATAAACAGTAGTTTGAGAGGTAATAACTATTGTATATTCGCTAAGCAAAATACCAATCACAGCAATAAAAGTACTAACATGTGATCCATACACAGTCTAACGTTATTTTTCTCTTATTTTAAAGTAATTAACAAAGTTAATTTAAATTTTTCGAAATAATGAACTTCTGATTTTAAGACATCAATGTAGCCAACTCTCTTTGTACCGATTTTTTCCTTATAACGAAAAAAAGTTTTGGCTCCTTGAGGTTCGTTAAACTCGTTCGTGAAATTAACGGGTTAGGATTGAAATAATAAAACTTCACATGATGCTTTTATTTTGGGGCATACTAAACCAAGTGCACCCTCTAAGACTAATCGTGGAGGTGAAAAAATTTGTTACCATAAACTCTATGTTAAGAATCGGAAAGGATTTTTTTTTCGTGTATGCTTACCGGCATTTAAGAGCATATTGCCCGTAGGATTACAATGAATTAACGGAATTGGTAAACGCTTTTATGAATTTGGTACAACACCAAAGGGAAAGTAGGGGAGGAAGTAGAAAAGACCAATTGTGTATATGCGCGCAAAATAGAGACCGCGGATCCAAAACTACATCCAGATAATATCTTTAAGCAGATTTGCCCATCCATCAAATGTAGAATATGTTCAATAATATTCATGTGGATGCACCGGTTAAAAAATATGTTTTCCAAAATATTTTACGTTGTAACTTCAACATTGCTTTTACAACACCATCGTCTGGTTAATGTTCCCAATGCTTAATGTACACCGAAAAGCTAAAATTCAGCAAAGCCAACCAGTTCACAGTTTACAGCAAAGGTATTTTATAGTTTGGCTAAGGAAAAATCTGACAACAAGATGACATTTTCAAAACTTCTTGATCAGGTGTATTAGCGTATAAGTCGCCAACTTAACTGTAGAACTTTTCTATTGTGGAAGGATCTTTAAAAAAGAAAAATATTATATTCTTGTACTATCAGAAAAATTATTCGGAGTATGGTACGGTGATTCGTTTAGGAAGCCAAGATTGCCCAATATACGACTGGAAGGCTCATTTTTCATTTCATTATAACACTATAGGAGTTTATATAAACGAAGCGCTTTATTATAAAAAGATTGCAGCGGGGAAAGGTCGTAGGGATGAAGTCGCTTACCGATCAGACGTATCCACAGCACGGTCGATGAATTCCAAACAGGTAACGCGTTAATTCTGCGAAATTGAAAGATGTGAACAACTGTGAGATAACTGGAAATCTCATATAAAGTATTATTATTTTATAAGGACTCATTGGATGGCACTGCACCGGAAAATGATTTAAATATATGTGATGAGGATGCTAAGTGACACCTTTATTGAGGATGTTGATCTACTTATTTAAAGGAGAATGTCAAAAGGGCATGCGATGCTGTTATTAACGGCAAAATTAAAAAAAAACTACCTCGAAATTATATAACGTCCCACGCTCAACAATACAATACGATAATATTATCGAAATTTAAAAAAAGTCGTCCTGGCCCCATGACCGTTCTTACCAAGAGTGAAGAAAAAACGATAATTGACTGGATTATCGAAAGTGCCAAAAAAGGTTTCCTTAAACTTCGGGAAGAAGTTATCACGTCCATAAATCTTTTTTTGGATAATTATCCGCGAGATCATCCAAAGAATGGGATAGTTTATTTTTGAAACGAAATCCGTGCATTACAACAAGAATTCCAGAAGCGGTAATTGTTTCTCGATTAACGTCACCATATTTCAATAATTTAAATTCATTTACATTAAAGATAATTGCTGCCACCTCTAAAACTAGTCCGGAAAATTTGTTCAAAAGGTTCAATCAAATTGAAAACTACCTGACAGACCAAAATTTGTTGTCCACTTTATTCGATCCGTCTCGCTTATTTATTGGAGATGAGACCAATTTCCTGCTTAGTCCGAAATCGAAACAGGCACTAGCAATATCAGTATAAGGGACTCGGTCCCACCATATTGGGGTGTGGGAAGAATTGACAGTATAGATGGATAACGAAAGAGGTCTTCTTTAAGAACATTTCCAATATTTTTTATCCGTACTTAACTAAAAACAACATTAAATTACCGGATATTTTGTTTGTTGATGCACTTAACTTAACTGTTGAGTGTTTTATGTAAAAAAGTTAGATATAGTTTTAATGGGTCTGTACCCTAATGCCACACGAATATTGCAGCCTTCTGATATCGGGGCATTTAAACTTTAAAGTCGGCATGGCAAAAGGTTGTACTAAATTAGATGCAAGACAATATGCAAGGATTAGGAAATAAGTCATTTCATTTCAGTCAGTCTTCATACTGTCTAAGACAATTTGAAGAGAGATTGACTCCTATGGTGGCTCACCTTTCAGATATCGCTGCACAATTTGTTTCGAATCAGCATGCATGAACGTGATCCATCCAGTGTACTAGTTTCTGCAGTTCCGTATACCTATATAGGGCGGACAAGGTATATTTTTTATTATGGGACTTTCCAAGCGTATGTGGGTTGGTCCTATAGCACAACAATTAACTACTCATCCATCTTCTTCTTACAAAAACTAATATGTCGACGGAGACGGACATCACTATAATGACACGTGAAAATTGATGACTAAAGATTGCTCCGAAACGCATGCATCAGTTAAAGAACGGATGTGAGCCTTTCTTAATCGTTTTTGAAAATTACGGTTGCGGCTTAAGCTTCGATTACATAGATGGGTGATTTAAATTTGTGTTTAATTATTACTGCGTTTGTCGATTAACACCATTCAGGATATTATCGCGTAACTCAAAATAGTTTACCGTTTTTGTTCAACGTGTGCCAGTTGATTTGTTTTATGTTAACACTAAAATTTGTAATTGGGCCAATTTTTTGCCAAATTCCAGAGACTTTTTATAACTGTACTAGACAGTAAAGTGCACATCGCAAGCACCTCGTGAAAATTCCGCAAAGATAAAATTACCAAAAACATGGAAAACTTCAGAGTATTAAAACTACAATGATATAGTTTTTTCAAAAGCAATTCAAAGCTAGTATGCCCGTTGAAGGTAGAATTAAAAGAAATGACCAGCCACCCTCAGTAATACCTCAGATATCAGAATTGCATAAAATTGTTAAAGATTATTAGGAGCCACAGACCTATTGAAAATATATATTTTCATCTTTGAAAGATCATATCGTAATACAGTTCCTTCTGGTCCAACCGCACATACTATTCAGCAGAATGCAACGAACATTGAATCACACAAAGTTAAATAGCTTACTAAAAGCCATAACTGAACGGATATAAAAAGTTAAGAAACTGAGCTCCATATATAGGGTTTTCCAATAAGAGTGATATAATTTCTTTAAAAAATACAATTAGGTTCTGAATAAAACGTCATTCAAATAGTCCACACGACTCCTTCTGCAGGAACGAATTCGATGAACCCAATTTTCGAGCACTTTTTCCATTAAATCAAGTCGTATGTCATGAATAGCACGTTCAATATTGACTTGTAAAGCTTGAAGAGAGTTTGGTTTATTGCGAAAGCCCAATGACTTCACATAACGCCACAAGAAATAGTCTAATGGTGTTAATTCACAACTTCTTGGAGGCCATTCAATATCACAATTTCTTAAAATAATCGAATCTCCAAACTGTTCTCGCAATAATTCAATTGTTGCACTTGCTGTGTGGCACGTAGCCCCGTTTTGTTGGAACCAAATGTTATCAAGATCAACTTCTTCCAATTTCGGAAAAGTTGGTTATCATCAATCTATACCGATCTTCATTGACAGTAACGGTGATACCAGCTTCATTTCGAAAAACCACACCAAACTGCCAATTTAGGTGAATGTAATGGTTTTTCATGAATAATTTGTGGATATTCTTCGCACCAGAATCGACAGTGTTGTTTATTTACGGCACCACTCAGATGAAAGTGGGCCTCATCGGAGAAGATGATTTTCTTAAAAAAATTGTTATCGTTTTCAAGTTGTTCCAAGGCAAAATCAGTAAATTCACGACGTTTACGGTGGTCCAATGGCTTCAGTTCTTGAGGGAGAACAATTTTATCCGGATGCAAAACAAAATCATTTCTCAAAATCCGCCAGGTTGTATGGTTTGAGACAGTCCCAATTCTTGAGAACGTCTTGGAATCGACAAATTGCGGTCTTCAGCAACACTTGCCTGAACGGCAGCAATATTTGCATTACTTCGAGCGTTTCTTTGTCTTATTGGCACTGGATCATTTAGTAAAGAAAATGTACGCTCAAAATTTTCAACAGTTCGACGAATAGTGAGCACACTTGGACGATTATTACGACTATAAAATGGCAAAAGCGCACAAAAAGTTGCAATTGGAGAATGATTTTTTTGATAATAAAACTAAATAGTTTGTAAACGTTGTTCTTGCCTATATCTCACCATGATGAAATTGTAAACATTACTGAATACAATGAAACAATAAATGACAGATCATGATATATTACAAATGGCCGAGACGTCACTGGTAACTGCTATAAATTTTCGAAATTTGATTTGGCCGAAGTTGTGTTGGCTATTCCTCGTGGGCCCAATTACGTTTAGAATTGAACAGAATATTTAAGCGATACTTGAAATCAGTACAAGAACACGCTTTTGCCTTCTTTTATACTCCGTTTACAGCAAAAATCAACCATAAAACTGAGACATTTGGTGTTGGTTTGGTAGGAATGTAAAATGTTGCGGAATTATGGTCAATTTCAATTGCAAAGTCATGATAAACCTGTGACAACATCTAATAGTCATAATCCTACAGTTAAAGACTTCAAAAACTAATGATTTATTTATGAACTAGTACTATCGTGGTATTGGCCAGTCTTATGAGGAATGTTCACTTCCGTGGGCGCATGTATTTTGCTAAGTATGTGGAAAAGTCAATGTAATTACGCTAATTTGTACTAAATGTGAGAATATCAAAAAATTTGATATTCTCCAGTTACCCTAAATAAAAATATTTAATGGGAAATTAATGCTGTACGAATAAGATTAGTAGCCACTGCCACTCATCAACGATTATTTAACTAAGAAATAGAATTATTTCTTGCAATCAAAAATCAAGGCAATTCACTCTATTAAGCATTCAAGACGACCATTGAATCAATTTTGTGTCATGATTTCGGTTTACGTAATGGTCCCCAGTGAACCCTTTTCATTACTTCGTAAAGATGCTAGACCACTAAAAGAAGTAAACATCTCCATCAACTTATCAAAAAGTATACTGAATGGTATTGTGCAAAGTATATCAGAGGCATACTAATTCCGAAACCCAATAGAGCAAAAAACTAATTCATGAACCATATCGTAATGCATATTTTAAAAGTATTAAGAGCAAAAACAGCTTATAACAACAGTATCTCACAGAGCACCGAAATGCAGAACCATCGGGCTTTGATTATACATTTTCAGCAAAGGCAAATTGTAAACCAATACGGTAATAAGCTAAATGCCTTACTACCCGTTGACAGTAAGGATAGTGACTCAGATAGCTATGTTTAAGCTAATCATGGCTGTTGCCTGCCTGAGGTAAATTACTTGAGAATTAATTACCTGTAGTTTAATGGAAATATTCCAGAATAGTCTTAACTACAATGATAAATATTTTAGCACTTCAGAGAAAATAGATCAACAGAGGACACAAAATGATAAGCATTGTAAAAGAGTCTGATCAACATTACAATCTGTAACTTTGCCTATAAGCATCATAATGGAGTTAAAGAAAACCAATTGCCTCACAAATTTATATACAATATCATTAATACCTACTTCTCTGAAAGAACAGACGCTGTAGCTTAGTCATGGCACAACCTTAAAAAAGTGTCTCTAAGAGATTCCCACAAGGATCCTTTTTCGGCATATACACTTATAGAATATTGTCTTTAACAGTAGTATGAACCATATACTCCACGCAGTAGCACGTGACAACAATAGTTACTAATAGTTACATCCAACTATATGCTTATCTCTGCCATGATAAATTGGTGCGTCGGATGGCCTGACAAAATGAACTTTCACCACCGGGTAACACTAGATAGCACTCAAAAAAATATACCTCTGCGTGGCAGTGATGCAAACAGGGAAACCTGGCCCAGCATACCGATTAGTAAATAATTGAAAACGAATTTTAAAACATCATAGAAATGGATATATGCTTTGCTTAAATAGATTAGATCGGTTTTCCAAAAAAATGATGAAGCTCAATGCGTTTATGATACCTTATACCAACTACTCGAACATCAGCACCTATTTAACGTTATCCAAATTTTATCAATACAGTTTATATTCAGTTTGATAAGAGCCTTAATCGAGCTTTTGAGGCGAGTTAAAAGGTCTTTGGTATGCTTTCATTACCAGCGGCGAAATCAAAATTAGTTTAATAGAAGCATTCGATACGAATTCATTCGCAGAGGCCTTACAATTGCGTATGCCGTCAATAACACTTTTAAAAGCTCGATAATACTATCTTAAATAAGCTAAAAGCATTATTAATCCAGTATTAATTCAAAATAGTAAAGTAATAATTTTGTTTTCAATCAACCAAAGCTCCATAATCATATAACTTGTTGGAAAATTTCTATAACTGAAAATCTCTCTCAATCTTAATAAAAAAGCAGTTCGACAGAAAAATAAAATTTATTTTCGTTTTTGTTATAACTTTTCATTATCACATCATCAAAATTCAATTAAGGTTTCCACGAAAAAATAAGTTCAATTCTTATGAAACTGGCATTTATGCCACATTTGACAGTTATACAATAAATAAAGTATAAATTAACTCTTACGATTGGAGTATATGGTAGACAATACCCGCACATATATACTCGTAGGTAAGGAGAAATCAAATAAAACGAAATATATGTATTATATTGAAAGCTTTCATTTTTATCTTGAAAGCTTTCACATTAAATTTTATTTATTTTTTTTTTTTATATATGTAGGTACCGAAATATACGCGTCATATTGATTTATCTAAAAATGAAATCGCATTAAATAAATAACATACGCCGGTGTACGAAATCAACATAATATAATTCATTATATAATGACTAGACGCGCAACATTTCTCGAAAATTTTCCCGGCGTTACCAAATTCTTATTATTATTATTAAGCCTGGTTACAAGTGGTTAGAGGCCACACCCAATTTCCTTTCGTTAAGTATTTATAAGGCATGCACGTTTTATAAGTCATCACTTATTTATTGTAAATATAAATAACTTTGCTGGCATACCATAAATACGTATGTATGTACATATTTTATCATCGCTACCCGCAATTTACAACCTTATATACGCATACACTCATATACAATATACATAATCCAAAAAAGCTTTAACACGAATGTGTGTTTTGTCGTTTCCTAATGGGAATGACACCTTGAACTTTACAATTTTTTCGCTTTTTATTTTGACACTTTCAACACACATAAAAGTAAAATTTGTCATCATAAGCAACTGTGAAAATAAATTTCGAACATAAAAAAAGAAAAAAATTCACTGATCTTTCATGTACTCTGTTATATCATTCATCTTCTTCAAAAAAAAACTGTATTCTGTATTTTATCTTGAGACATGATACGAAATTTATCAAAGACGGAATAGCTATGTATATATACATATATGTGTACACATTTTATATAGACGAAAAACAAATTTAATGACGAACAAGAAAAACCGGAGCGCACATATCCCCAGAAAAGGAATGGAAAATGTGTGTGTGTGTGTGTGTATCGTATTGACAACAATTTTTGTTAACAATCTCCTTTGAGGATAAATTATGTAACATGATCCTCACAAATAAAAATGAAAAACAACCCGGCAGCACAAAAAAATGTATACAACAAAAAAAATTGTTAAAAAAGCTTTGTTTCAACTATTCGTCAATTTTTCGTAATCTTAAACCCAGTTCGTTGCGTTGTCTCTTTGTTTTAATTTTACGAAAAGAACGAACTTTGAGAATCCAAACTTTAAAGACTTTATATAATATATTAAAATCTGGTGTATGTATGTACATATGTATGTTCATCTGATATATAAATGGTATGGCTTTATTCCGATTAATGTATGTGTTGTGTCAAATTCATTTTTCTTGATAAAAGTTAAGACAGAACCGAAATTATTTTATTTTTTACTGTCGTCTTCTCAAATAAATAAAAAGTTTACTTATTTTGCGAGAGCATAAGAACCCACAAACACACAAATCTTAAATACTTGTATATTATGTACATATATAGCGCATACTTGTATGATGGGTGTGGTGGTGGTGGTGCGGTTTCAGATTAGGATGACTGAAAATAATGATGAAAAATTGATTTTACTTGTTATTTTATTTGACATATTTTTTTTTCTACTATACAAAACAGTTGATAATTCCTATATACAAATATATAAGAATATAAATAACGGGTTAAGATGAAAATGAGTCTGCCAAACCATAACATATGATCAATCAATAAAAATTGGATTATGATTGACTTAAAGTTTAATAATGAAAAGTCATCCATTCTATATAATGTATCGAAACAAATTGTCTATTATACACACAACTCAGTACATGATCTTTTGGCAAACAGACGCTTACAAACATAAATATAAATTACGGTAAACGCCCTAACAACATTGGTCCATGAATTTGCAAATTCATAAAACGAATATACCGAAAATAAAAAATTTAAATTCGAGTAAAAGCTCTTAGACTCATCAAAGTCATATATATGTACTTTGTACGTATATATGGTTGCTTTTATGTATATACATATATATATGTAAGACAGATTGAAATATACCAAAAAAATAAAAATGTTTTGTTGGTACTAAGAACGAGAATAACACACACAGTAGAAATAAATTCAAGATATCAAAATAAATTGTGACAAGAAAATCCATCAATTTTACATTAATCTTGAACTATAAATCCATATCCATCCTATAATATCGGTTTTTTATCTTCGTCTCTCTGTTATTTACTTTTTCATTTTTTTTTTTTTTTTTGTTTAAATGAAAAACTCTAAATCTTTTGTGTTAGACAAAAAAAAATTGGGACTATCACTATTTGTCGTTATGCTACTGTTTCTATTTAAGTCGTCAAGATAGTATTGTGTAGAGCTTTTTTTCGGTGTTTTATTTTCAGTTTATTTACATAAATAACTGTAATTTATGAAATGGGCAGTTAAAGAGTTTGACAAAAAAGGCAACACCATATATATCCATATACATATCCGAAGAAATAAAATTGGCAACTTTATCATGATACCCTTTAGTGGACGAGGGTAACTAATTTGGATTTTGAATAATAGTGCGTGTGTGGATTGATTTATTCCTGATTTTACGATACACATACATATATCCATAATATAGTTTTGGATTAAATCATATATGGTCGAATTGAAATTTATGCGGCACCAATAGGATTCAACGATATCATTGGTGGCGATTTCAATGCGAAAATCAAGGGGATCAAAACTTACAACTCTCAAATGGAAAGTTTAGAATTTAATTCTGGCCCCTGGATACAAATAAAATTCCAGTTCTAATAGACTACAAGATCTGACATCAAGATTGTTAATAAAGAAAGCCAGTTAAAGATCCAATTAAAGCGTCGGTACAGTTAGAAGACGAAGACCTCCTAAACAATATTCTTCCATGAGCTTAACGAAAATGAACAAAAAAAGAAGCTTTCCACGGGGATTAGTAAAAAAAAACAGCAAGCACGAAAAACCTTGGAGGGCTCCACAAGCCAAGATAATATTTATTCACCTTTATATAACAAATTTAAGGTTTCAATCAAACAAATTAAAAACTAATCGCATAAGGCCAAAAAGATACCAAATACTCTCTTTGGAAAGCGACATATTTGATGACAAAAATAATTCATTAACAAGTTATAGAAGAAATCAAAATGTGTCGCCTTCCATATAGTTAAACCTGTTAAAATCAACTTGGGATTAAACAATTATCATAAGCATTGTTATTATTACTATGTCCCAATACTGGAAACATTAAAATATATTTTAGAAGATCTACAAATTAAATCGCAGCTGACTTGTGATCAAGAATATAACTATTCTAAACTTCAAGTTTTACAAAAATAACAATTTAATTTATAAAAAAAATCGAATTGAGCTTTTATTCTATGTTGACGCGTTTAAAGTGTGCAATCCATTAAGCTCAGCCAGATCAAAACACAAGCTGTTAGGAGTTTATTTTGTTCTTGGCAATTTACATGCTCACAACAGGTCACAAATCAATAACATAATGCTCTGTTTGTTATGTACTGAATCACACATAAAAACGTTTGGGTTTAATTCTATTTTCGAAATCGTTATATCAGATTTAAAAGTACGAGAAGAATTTAAAATCAATTAGCGAACGCGTCGTAATTTAAGAACCAAGCATTTATGGATTCTAGTAGAGGAGTTAAAAATAATTCATGTTTTAATGATTTAAATTTTTTTTCATGTAAGCAGTGGCCTTCCCCCATGTATTGCCCATGATTTGTATGAAGGGATAATTCATCTAGATTTCTGCTTAGCTATTCAATATTTCGTTAGTAACGATTGGATCACATATGACTATTTCAATATTACATGTAATCGGTTGGCTAAATCAGTGAAATTTAATATAGTAGTAAAAAAGTTGGTGGCCATGCAATGCAAAACTTCTACCAACTCACTTTAATATCATTAGTACTCCATGGTAAAATTAAAGATTCAAACTATAGTGTTCTTGAAATGGTTACACTATACTCTTGGAGATAACTCAAATTGTCTCATCACATATTGTAACTTTTACCCAAATCAATTGTTTAGAAGGATTAATTGATCGATATTTCGAACTAAGAATTTTCTTATTTCCAAATAATAGACTTATTTGCAAGCATCATTATATTCAGCACTATCCGTTGCTTATGAAGTTTTACGGTCCATTAGTAAAATTTTCTACACTTAGATTTGAAAGCAAACATCAATATTTTAAACAGATTGCTGCAAAAAGCCGAAATTTTATTAATTATTATTATTATTATTATTAAGGATTCTATCCCATTTCGCAAACGCGCACTGCTGCCTTCGCAAACTGAACAAGTTTAGACCAAGGCAGAGAGGACAACTGATCTAAATTCAAAGACCTAATGTTGAATACCCGAACTCGTATAGAACTGAACGCAGGACAACTGCACACGAAGTGGAGGGGGTTGTCATCCTCCTCAAGGCAGTCCTCGCAAATAACATCATGAGCTAAACGCATACGATGTAGATGATCTTTAAAACGGCCATGTCCCGTAAGAATCGCTACCAAGACTTTAAACTGGCTCTTTTTTAAAGATAAAGCATACTTTGTGGACCTCAAATTGGGCTCCCCAATGAAGTACTTCGCCTTACGACATCCAAAAGTCGCAAGCCACTGAGACCTTAAGTCTTTCAAAGCGTAATCCTTAATAACTCTCTTCCCGTAGTTGAAAGATATAGGAGTAGCTGGTTCAGGACCAATTAAAGTTGATTGAGAGCCAGCTTTGGCTAAACAATCCGCGATCTCATTGCCTATGATGTCACAATGAGCCGGAACCCACATGACCGTAACTTTATTGTTAGAACAAAGAAGGTTCATGAATTGTTTGCATTCCTTGAAGAGTTTAGAAACAGTCAAGAAATTTTTTAAAGAGTTAAGTACTATCTATAGTTCCGCCTGAAAAACAGTACAATGCGAACCAAGACTACCGCGAAGTCTCAGATCCGTCCAAGGACAGTAGATTCCAAAGCCTGCACCGAGGTTAGAACGAGAGCCATCGGAATAAAAGACAATGGACTCATCTAATTTATTAAGAAAAACATGCGAACTCCACAAATCTCTCGAGGGATAAGCCACCGAGAAAAGATTTGAGAAATGGAATTCGGGTAGTAGTCTGTCGTTAACCATATCGATTTCTGGTAAACATGAAGAATATTTACTAAACATTTGTCGATGTTCCACGATAGAACCGAAGAGATTCCATGCCCCAATGCACCTCAGACGATAAGCTGCAGAACAGGCTGTTCCTAGAATAAAGGTGCGTAACTGAGGCAAGGAAAGAATGGATTCCATAGCGAGAAGTGGAGTCGAGGACATAGCCTTCGTTATGGCTCTACAAGCAAGGTTTTGTAGACCATTAAGCTTGGCTACAGAAGCCCTCAGGTCAACTACTGGCCACCACACAATAGAGGCATACGATGGTAGCGGTAGGACCAGTGATTTATAGATAAAAGAAAGCATTCTAGGGCTTAAGCCCCAGGATTTCCCAAAGGCTCTTCTACATTGCCAAAAAATGGCAGTAGCTTTTTGAAGCTTGTAGTCCAGGTGATTCTTCCAGGAAAGTTTACTATCCAGGATAACACCAAGGTGCTTGACATGGTCACATTTTGTGATCGTTCTCCCAAAAAGGGAGGGAATAGAAAATTCAAGAGTATTCCTCTTCCTTGTAAAGACAATTAAATCAGTTTTAGAAGGGTTGACGTGAAGACCCTTCTCAACACACCATGCCTCCACAATAATCAAAGCATGTTGAGTTAGGTCGGATAAAACACTGAGATGTTTGCCTGAGACTGTCAGAACAAGATCATCAGCGTAGCTCTGAGCAATTTTGCCAGATTGCTGCAGCTTCACAAGCAATTCGTCAATGACCAAAAGCCACAGCAGAGGTGAGAGCACACCTCCCTGAGGGCAGCCTTTGGTGGCCTTAACAGAAACTAACACACCATCCAGCTCCGCCTCCACAGTGCGAGATTTAAGCATGGATTCAATCCATAGGATAATGGTGCGATCAATGCCAAAATTGGTACAGGCAGTAGTGATCGTAGCAAACGAAGCGCTATCGAAAGCTCCCGCAATATCCAGGAAAGTATCCACAAGAAACTCTTTATTATAAAAAGATTTTTCAATCCTGATTACAAGTTCATGTAGGACGGTTTCACAGGACTTACCGACTCTAAAAGCATGCTGCATGTTACTGAGTGGGGATGTGATTAGAAAATGATCTCTAATGAATCTATCGACAATTCTTTCCAGAGCTTTAAGAAAAGTTGAGGATAGACTAATAGGCCGAAAGGACTTAGGATCCGTATAATCGAACTTACCAGCTTTTGGGATAAAAACAACTCTACTTCTGCTCCAAGAATTTGGAACAGTGCTAAAAGCAATGCACGCTTGAAAAAGGTGGAGCAAATGATCCTGAATTTGAGGAAAACCCCGCTGTAGTTCAGCAGGAAAGATATCATCAGGACCGCCAGCCTTATAAGATGCAAAGGAAAATAGGCTCCATCACAAGACATCATGATTGATCAGCTTGTGAGCCAAACTCCAATCGGGACCCGCAACAGCCGTCCTAGTGAGATCGGCTGCAACATCATCCCAGTTGACGATATCACAACCAGGAAAATGAGCCGAAAGGAGCAGCTCACCAATTTCCTTGTTGAAGTAGGTAAGCTGTCCGTCCGGTAGACGAAGAGAATCCAGTTTACACGTACTGTTCTTAGCTAAAGCTTTATTGAGTCCAGCGAAAGCAGAAAGACTGTTGATTTCCTCGCAGAAGCTCAACCATGCGGCTTTTTGAGCGGATCATAGACTTTTTTTATATTCCTTTTGAGCTAACAAGAAGTTATCCCAGTCAATCTGTTGCTTAGACTTTTTTGCGTTGTTCTTCAGTGTCCTAGTAGATTTCGTTAATTTCTTAAGGTCAGAGTTCCAAAACGGTTTGTTCCGAATCTTTTGATTACTGATAAGAGGGCATAATTTTTCAAAGGCTATCGTAATTGCCAATGCAAGTGACGATGCTTGATCCTCAATGTCCTTCCTCGACCGAATAACCCTCGGGTGCGCAAGGAAAGAACCAAGCTCGAGAGAGAAAAGACCCCAATCGGTTAATTTCCGATTGCGGTAAGGTTTAAGAGGTGGTCGTTTAAGGTTGATATTAAACGAAATACACCTGTGATCAGAGGTGGGGATGTCATCCGTCACTCTCCAGTCTAAAATTAAATCAATAATGGACATGGAGCATAAACTAATGTCAATCACCTCCTGCCGGATAGAGTTGACAAAAGTAGGCTCACTTCCAGTATTGAGAATCTCAAGCTTAGAGGAGCTTATATAATTAAACAGCGAAGAACAACTGTGATTAATGTTCGTACTACCCCAGATCGAGTGATGAGCATTAGCATCACAACCGATCACCAAAGGGGTACGCTTGTTCTTACACCATGTCACAAGATTAGTGAGTTCCTCAGAGGGAGGAGGTGAAGAAGAGTCGTACGGCAAATAAACTGAGGCGATGACCAGTTTAAAGCAGGAATTAGCGGATACCAGAGTAATTAGAACAGCCGTAATATCGGCCGAGCTACACTCGTGAATAAGAACTGCACTGATATTATTGCCAATAAAAATGCACGCTCGAGTTTTATTGACAGAATTCTTACAGAAGATTCTGCCATTAAATAAGTTCAATCCAGAGACAATTTTATTAAAGTCATATTTAAAAATGTTCATTATTGTGTGGATCAGTCGCTGGCTAGTTGCTAGTTGCACTCGAGAGTTGTTAAGCAATATGTGTAGAATTACATGATTATGATAGGCAAATTTTCCCATTGTCACAAGTGTGCAAAATTCAATGGAATTTTTTTACTGTGTATAACATATCAGAATATCACTTAAGTACAAGACAAGTAATTAATAAGGCATTTGTCCAGATTGAAAGATGTCATACGTTATTGAAAAGTAATAGCAGTATTACTGATACCAAAACCAAATGAACAACATTCCGGCTGAGAATTGTACAGGCTTCCAACAATATCAAAAATATTTGCAAGGCTGCTTCTCACCAAATTGGCTTTAAACAAAATCACTCCACGCGATTGAGCAAGCGCACATAATTCCAAACATAATTGAAGATTCTCGAAGGATGTCGAAGCAGTTTTACCAAATCTTAAAATCGTACATTACAAGCCGACACTTTCGAGTCAAAAAAATGTGAAGAAGAATTTTCAGAATTAATGAAAATATCTGTGAAAAGGAATACCACAAGATAGCGTTCTGGTACCAATTCTATAACTTCTGTATAAACCAGAGATCTACGAGTTACTATTTAGTAACAATATACATGAAGCCAAACTGTGGAAGGCCATACTACCATGTACTTGACCCTTAGGAAGGAACTCTGAGTTAACCCTACATAATAAATCTCTTATATCGGAAAATACTAAGACCATTATGGACCAAACCATTGGACGACACTATAACCCAGTAAGACGGTATTGTCTAATCCAGGAACCGTACCTCATTAATGGTGCGGTTTTCGGTTTAAATTCGAAGATTGGCAGGATTTTTCTAAAGTCCACCGGCCTTAAAACCCGGAGTGGCTGATCTTGCGCGACGGTGCTAATCATGTGGCTGACTCGTGTTTAAAACTTGTCATTGCATCAGTCTATTTACTATATAATTCAACCTCCACCTCCTTCAGAAGAAACTGGTTGAATCTTGTAATGTAGTGTAGGGTCTATAAACTACCTCTCGTGATTGGTTGTGATGCTAATGCTCGTCATACCACTTGGAGTAGTTCAAATGCCAATAATAGGGGATTCTCAATGTTCAATTATATTTACACTTCTGAGTTAGAGATTCTCAATGTTGGTTGTGATTACTATTAGTTTGTGCTGTATGACCATCGTTCACTGGATTCTAATTTGAATTGTGACGGATAATATTCTCACCTGTGATCAAAGGTTTCTTTTAATATTAACTTTAACAGACCACAGGTTAAACCATATCGTAACAGGAAACTTACGAAATCGTTTCACTACTAGATTTGAATAATCAAATTAGATCTATCACAGACCAGATAAAGCATAACAAACCCTTCTGGTGTTCGGAACTTAAAAAGTTAAAGAAGAGTGTGCGAAAAATTAAAAGTAAAGCCAAAAATACGAATCTCGTTTCGGATTGGAATCGATTTTTGGTAGCTCAACTATAAAAAAAGCCTATAAGATCTATGCACAGGGCTGCGTGGAAAAACTTCTGTGAGGAAATTTATAGCTTATTTGTTCTAGCTAGACCTAGCAAATCTATGGCTAAGAATGATACTTGCAGACTCAATAGTCTTCGCCTACCTTCTGGCAAACTCACCTCCTGGAGGCGAGAAGTTGGTGAGCTACTGTTTTCTGTCCACTTTCCTAAGTGTGACATTGTTGATGCTGATTCGGTTGTGGCTGCCTCCGAGCCTCCTCACATTTTTATCGGTACTCCGAATTGGAACTTAGCCCGTAGTCTGATCACTACTGATGTTTTTCGTTGGATGGTTTTTTCGTTTGTACCTTTCAAATCGAGTGGTCTGCTAAACTGCAGCATTGTTTTCTACCCATTAGTACTCACCTGCTCAATCTGTTCCAGACGTGCGTTGCTTTAAGTACTCTGCCACGATCCTGGAGCAGGAGTAAAGTAGTTTTCATACCTTAAGCTGGCAAGTCAGATTATACCGAGCAAAATTTTACGTCCATTAGTCTGTTCTTTACTTTTCTTAAAGCTTCAGAGAGCACCATCGACAAATTTATTAGGGATAGCTATTTAATTACCTCCGCTCTCAGTAACATTCAACATGCTTACAGAGCTGGCAAGACCTGCGAAACTGCTCCACAAGAACTCGTAACTAGAATCGAAAGTACACTTAATTAGAAAGAGTTTCTAATATGTACATTCCTGGACATTGCGGGCGCTTTTCATATCACTTCGTTTTCTACGATTACGAGTGCGTGTACCAATTTTAATATTTAAAAAACCATTGTTAGATTCATCGATTCTATGTTCAAGTCACGTATAATTGAGACTGGATAAGGCTCATCAGTATCAGCCAAAGTAGCCACAGGCTGGTCGCAACGAGGAGTAATCTCAGGAGAAGTTCTATAAACTGGCTGTGGCTTATGGTTATCGATGAATTACTTGTTAAATTGCAGCGATCTAGGTTCATCCTAGGTACTAAGAACGCCCTTAATATAGTAGAAGTTTGGTGTCTTGAAAAGGGGTTGTATGTCAATCCCTCGAAAACTGACCAGGTTGGCTTTTCCAGACGTTCTATACAGACTGTTCTAATTTTAGACAGTAAACTCTCCTGGAAATTTCACCTTGATTATAAGCTGCAAAAGGCCAATTCTAGTAATTGGCAATGTTGAAGGGCCTTTGGCAATTCCTGGGGTCTGACCTCCAAAATGATGGCATTCATCTATAAATTACTGGTTTTACCTTTGCTGTCGTATGCATTAGTTGTATGGTGGCCAGTTGTTAAACTGATATTTTCTGTAGCAAGGCTAGATGGATTGCAGATGAGGGCCTGCAGGACTATAACCTGGGCTACGTAGTCTGCTCCCCTTATTGCTATGTATACTCTATTCTAAGTTTGCCCGAATTGTAATCTTAGATTCTTGGTCTTCTTTCGATTGAGGTGCATTAGAGCATGGAATGCCTTCGGGACTTGTACGGGGTTTATTTTTAATTTCGTGCGATTGAGGCGTTTAAGTTTAGTGATTAAGGAAAGGATATTATTATATAGCCGGATAGTAAAGCCGTGAGCAATACTAACATGAGTAAGGATCATGTGGCTATGGTTGGGTATGGATCGCGAAGTAAATTTGTAGGTCACTAACCAGCAATTCCTCTATCCTTCAATGGTGGGAAGGACGCTATTAAGAATTTCGCTTTAATTGAACATGGACTGAAGCGTCTTCGAATGTTGATTTCCTGGTGTTCAATCTGGTTAATCGACGTAGACAAGTGACTTTACATAACCCCAAGGAAAATAATCCAATGAGGTTAAATCATACGATCTTGGTGGCAAATTAATTTGACCATTACGCGAAATTATTCTTTCATCCAAAGTTTCTTTGAGTAAATCAATTGTAGCTCGCGCTGTATGGACAACGTCCTGTTGGAACCACATGTCAGCAAAATTAATGCCAGCTAATCGAGGTATGAAAAAATGTCTAATCATGTCCCTATACCGCTCAGCATTGACAGTAACATTCTGACCGTCATCGTTTTTTAAGACATATGGACCAATGACTTCGCCAGCGCTTCTGCTTATTTACGTACTCATTTTGATTGGAAATTCAATATCAATATCAATTTGTGCTTCAACATTCGCCGAATTGGCGGCGCACACGATAGTAGTTTTTCTTTAATTGAAAGGTTTTAAGCTAAGATGCGTTCGTAAAATCTACCATTAAGTGGAAGGTCACAACCCCATTTGCTGAGAACGGCGACGAATAGATTGATTTCATTCTGCTTCAATGCTTTCCTGTACAGCGGCTACATCTTCTTCAGTGCGCACTGTGTGGCGTCTCACAGGATGCACATTATCATTAAGAGTAAACGTGGTCCGAAAACGATCTATTGTTATTCGAATTAGCCACTCTGAAAGACGATTATGTACGACATAAAATGGACGAGGTGCACGATAAATTTGACGAACAGGACCATTATTTTGATAAAAAATTTCCCAAATTTGCAAGCGTTGCTCTGATGTAAGTCTATCCATAATGAAATGTCAAACCAAACTAAACAAAAAGCAACTATCAGCTGTTAAATGGGTTGTCAAATAAAGCAGTGTTGCGAACTCAAAGTTGTGAACCTCTAAAAAAACACCCTTTTGACGAATCTAAGTTCATCTCCAACGCATGGGACTTGCTCAGGGTGATCTTTGTGACGACTGTCTGATCTCAACTGTTTTCTCACGGAGCTTTGAACGTAGATCAGTTATTATCCATTTCTTGGTTCAAATTTTTACAGTTTGCTAAGGTTGCAGTGCGCTTCTGCAAGATAGGATTGATCCTCTCGGTTTGCACCATCGGCCCATTGTGGCATTGTGTGTGATGCCTCTGTAGGTTCTAATCGTATTAATAAAATAAAATAAAAATACGGGCTCAAAGGAAGAAGCCACTAGAACTGGCTACCTATAGGAACCAAACTACGGTTAAATATACTTCAAATTAAATTTTACTGAGACAAATTCAGTTCCCCCAGACATATTTTCATAAAATGCAATATTTTCCCATTTTTTTGTAACCTTGCTAAAGGATTGATTTTATCACGTCTATGTACATCTGACAGATATTTTTATCTGAAAAACACTTTTACAAAACATTTCAAATTCAAATTTTCGTATAAATAAAAATCAAATTGGAAAAATTGCCAAATTTAACAGTGTAATTGTTTGTTAGTTTTTTTAGTATTAAGGTCACTGTAATTTTTAAATTAAAGTCCTATGTGAATTTGGAGAGGTCTTTGGTTTTTGTGCTTGAGTAAAATGTTAAACTGTGAATTTATTTTGCTTTCACACTGTTAAGAAAATATGTGCACTTGCAGTAATTTGTATATTTTGTGTAAAAACTCCACACATGGTAGGCGAAGAGGTCGTGGCAAGTGACTAGGCCTCTTCAAATTGTCTAAGACAGGCTAAGCTCAGCTTACCGGTTTAGCACAACCATCGATATTGTGTAACATTAGTAAAAAGTCATTGCCGGAAGATATGGTTAAGAGGTTGAAGTGGGTGAAATTTATTTCACACTAACACTATAAAATATTTCCGTACTTGCAGTAATTGGGTAGACGTAAAAAAATATGTGTTCAAGCTAAAAACTTTTCATTACTTCTCCATTTTTAATTCATTTTGTTCCAAATCAGATTATTTTTGTTTACAACTTTAATTTAACAACTCAAGATGGGGGAGCACAAAAAACCCAAAGAATATAATTAAAAACTTTACGTTAGAAAAATGTATGTAGCATATTATATTTCTATAGCATAATGTATGTACGTATACGTACAAATGAAAATTCATAGAGAAAAATCCAAAAAATTAAAGAAAATATTCGTTCTGAAAATTATATTTTATTTATATGCAAGCTTTCCTTTTAACCAGGATTTTCTTCTATGTGTGTTTACTTATTTTCTTATATTCATCGGGAAATGAAAACATTTCCATTTTAATTTAAAAACTAAACAAAACCAAAAAAAAAAAAAGATGTGCACAACATTATGTTGCAGGAAGTAAATAATGTATCTCTCTCCATCTCTTTCGTTTTTTGTTTTGCAATTTATCTGAAAATTTTGTGGTTTAACGCCTTTATTATAATTGGAAAGCCTGTTTTCAATGAGCATTTGTATTTATTTTATTTAGCTATCATATTACCTACTCTAACTATGTGGGAACTTAAGATTTATTGTTAAACTATGACTTGTGGTAATTTTTATACATATATTATCCCCTCCATTTTATAGTATGTTGGTAGAGGTACTGCAAAACTATTATTCTAGGTGCTCTAAAAAATAAATAAATTTTATTTCCGGTCAAACAGAGATATTTTTTACGGTTTTCTAATTAAATACGAAAGAACTAATTAAAAGTTTATATTCGTTCGGTGTGCAGCGTCTGTACTATTCTCTGTTAAAGGTAAATATTACATGTCTTTGCCAGACAATGAGCATAATAATATAAAAGTATATATAAATAAAGTTTTCAACACAAAAAAATAAGAAAATGGCAAAGAAACCATTACTTCTTCTGCAAATTATTGTTAAAATATTCTTACACTAAACTTTTACTCGGTTAGTGAGTGTTTGGTTTGGTTTCGACTATAATATAGTTTTATATGAAAATTATATTTTATAAAATATAAAAATGGATAATAATTATTACAATAACGCAGTGTACTGAGTATGCAAGTATATACATACGATGAAGGAGATGAATAAAAATATGTTTACTTATTTTTATAACTTTGTGTATTGTGTATCCATGGTATATACACAATATAGTTTCAGCGATTTCAGCTTAATGGAAAATATTTTAGTTTACTTCCGTTTGTTACATTAATCATGAACAATTATGCTTAGTAGAGTAAAAAGCATCATAAAAATAAAAACTGTGTATACAGTATTATGCAATTTTATTATTTTGTGCGGGAAATGCTAAAGTTTTAACTTTTTTTTAATTATGAACATTTTATGATGGTTGAGGTGATTTATGTGTGAAAAGAAAACATATTTTTTATTTTTATTATTTTGTTCCTCACAAAAAAAAAATGTTTTCCGCACAGATCAAAACTATAGGTGACCGTAATGTTGTGCAGTCGATAAAAATCGTCACTATATCTATATCTATAGATATTTAATTGAAATAGCTGTGAGCGTCGGATGAAATGAGTCGATTAGACATGAATACTGGATAGCTATTTTTGTGATTAATTGTTTGTGGCTCATCAGAGTGGCCAAGAGCTGCCCACAAGGAGGAGTACTTCACCCATGCTGTAGCTCATAGTAATTGATGAATTACTTGTTAAATTACGGGGATTTGGTTTTTTTTGTAACGATTACTGGAATACGTGAAGCACCTAGATGGTAAACTCTCCTGGAAATTTCACCTTGATTATAAAGAGATAAGCCGCAAAAGGCAATTGCTTTTTTAAAAATGCAGGGGGCCTTTCGCAATTCCTGGGGTCTGACCCCTAAAATTATGATGGCAATATAAAAGTTATAAAAGTAAACGAAAAAACGAAACGAAAACATTTTCACCAACTGGCATCGAAAACGAAAATTTATAATTTTTTGTAGCAACTTTATAGATGTTAACAAATCCAATAACACCGCTATATAGGTCTAATAGACCTATCGTAATGGAACATTGCATAGAAGAAGATTTTTCCAAACGGGGGATTTGAGATGAGTTTTCCAGCATTTTTTTACTTATAGTTTGAGTTATTTCTAAAAATGTTTTTTCATTTACACCAATTAACAAGGCAATCTCGGAGATACACAAATGACGGACAACATAGGGTCCCCACCCTAGGGGCCCCCTGTAGGGTACATACCCTAGGGACCCCCTAGGGTCCACATCCTTAGGTCTCTTCTAGGGTCCCAACCATACGGACCCCCCTTAGGGTCCCAACCCTTCCTGTGGCCCCCCCTCTAGGGTCCCCACCGTAGTGACCCATAGGGTGGTAAGCCAGGGGGAGGGGGCCCTTAGGGTGGGGACCCTAGGTGGGGGACCCCTAGAATATGCGACCCTAGGGAGATGCCCTTAGGGTGGGGACCCTAATGGGGGGCTATAGGGTGGGGACCCTATAGGGGCCCATAGGGTGGGCTCTTATGAGGACCCCTAGGGTGGGGAACCTAGGGAGGTGACCCTCAACTCATTTGGGATGAGTTTTCCAACATTTTTTACTTAAATTTTGAGTTATTTCTTAAAATTACTGTCTTAAGATATAACTCAAAATATAAGTAAAAAATAACTCATCTTAAATCCTCTGTTTGGAAAAATCTTCTTCTATGAAATGTTCCCTAACAATAGGCCTATTAGATCTATATAGTGGAATCTTGCCCAAATCTCCGAGAGTGCCTTGGTATATTGTTTGTTAAATTCAAGAATGATTCTACCATAAAATTATTTCGTTTTTGTATTTAATTCCGATTAGAAAAATTATTTATTTTTTGTTAGAAACTTCACTCCGGTAAAATTATGTAGTTCCTCTACAAATCACTGGTTCTACATTTAAGTACTTAACATATTACCGCCTCGCCTCGACTTTTTCATATTCCACAAATATGAAGCTTATCACCAATTCATATTAGAGCGACGCTTTTTCGTTTCATTTTTGCAGCTGTCACAAATAATTTAGTTTTATTTGTGAAGTCAAGTGGTAAAGGTACAAATTTTGACGTAATAATAATAATAAATAATTCGAATTACAAATATGCAATTATAAAAAGATGTAAACTGTTAAGGAAAAAAATAATTGCTACATACAACATTGTTTACATTTAGTTGTTGGGTGCTGGACCACTGTACTTTATGTCAACAATTAAAAGAATATGTATTACATTAGTGTATGTTGTTGTAAATTAAAAACAATGGTACTCTAGTTAATTATAGACGATTCAATTGTATCGGTACAACCCTTTAACACATGCTAGATAGATTTGCATAGATGCTTAGATTTCAGAATTTCATTTCTACTATTTCTGGTATTGTGAAACAAGTTTCTGCTGCCATAGTAAAAATATTACTGCCAATTTACATGGAACCCCGATCCACTGATGGTTGGAAACAAAGTGGAAGTGAATTTTACCCTTTGTGGCAAATGCCAAACTAAAAACTCATATACAAATGTTTAAACCACGAAAATCCGGATCAAAATATTTTTGCTATAAAAAGCATTTTTCTATAGTTCTCCTAGCAGTTTGTGATGCACACTATCGATTTACAATGGCTCACGTCGATGGATATGGTTCCAACAGTGATGCGGGCATTTTTGCTGCATCAGAATTTGGCAAAGCATGGTTGAATAATGACGGGGGCGTTCAAATATCTGAAGATGACATTCCCCCGAAAAGTTACAAAAAATTTAATTATGGGAAAGATTGTTGCTTGACTTAGTTATAGTACTAACACACTAAAATTAATTTATTTCAGATCACACTGGGCGAATACTGCTAGTTAGAATGCTTGCTCAACCGAACTACGCAATAGATTAGTAGTTTTGCATAACATTTTAAGATATTCGCAGCGACCTACATCACCGAGATCACTTGAATTAATAAATAATCGAGAAGAACTAGCTGAATGGTTTATCAACGAAGGAAAAGTAAAATGGCAAGATCAACATATAAATTAAAAATACTCATGTAAATTATATTTAATACTCATGTACATTTTATTGTAATTAAAAGATATAAAGATATTCAAAGTAGATGTAAGGTTGACAAATGTGATAACGCCTTGTGCGACTATGATTTGTTAAAGTCAAGTGTGGAACGCATTGCGTACGCCTCGTACAGCTAACTTCATTGCATCATATTTTTAGTTTTCAAAATTATCAATTAAAGTTTAATTATTTGATAATTATTTATATTAATTTCCATAAAATTTATCATTTTTAACCCAAAAAATTTAATTAATAAAATTAAATAATTTAATAAAAAAAAAATGGTGGCCGGTTGTATAACTTACGACTTGACCTGTATAGCAAGGCTGGTTGGACTGCAGATGACATCCTGTTTATGGCTACGTCTTATACTGCTCTTCTTTCTATGGAGTCTCGTCTATAATTGTCCAAATTGAAGTTAAACGAAACGAAAACATTTTCACCAACTGGCATCGAAAACGAAAATTTATAATTTTTTGTAGCAACTTTATAGATGTTAACAAATCCAATAACACCGCTATATAGGTCTAATAGACCTATCGTAATGGAACATTGCATAGAAGAAGATTTTTCCAAACGGGGGATTTGAGATGAGTTTTCCAGCATTTTTTTACTTATAGTTTGAGTTATTTCTAAAAATGTTTTTTCATTTACACCAATTAACAAGGCAATCTCGGAGATACACAAATGACGGACAACATAGGGTCCCCACCCTAGGGGCCCCCTGTAGGGTACATACCCTAGGGACCCCCTAGGGTCCACATCCTTAGGTCTCTTCTAGGGTCCCAACCATACGGACCCCCCTTAGGGTCCCAACCCTTCCTGTGGCCCCCCCTCTAGGGTCCCCACCGTAGTGACCCATAGGGTGGTAAGCCAGGGGGAGGGGGCCCTTAGGGTGGGGACCCTAGGTGGGGGACCCCTAGAATATGCGACCCTAGGGAGATGCCCTTAGGGTGGGGACCCTAATGGGGGGCTATAGGGTGGGGACCCTATAGGGGCCCATAGGGTGGGCTCTTATGAGGACCCCTAGGGTGGGGAACCTAGGGAGGTGACCCTCAACTCATTTGGGATGAGTTTTCCAACATTTTTTACTTAAATTTTGAGTTATTTCTTAAAATTACTGTCTTAAGATATAACTCAAAATATAAGTAAAAAATAACTCATCTTAAATCCTCTGTTTGGAAAAATCTTCTTCTATGAAATGTTCCCTAACAATAGGCCTATTAGATCTATATAGTGGAATCTTGCCCAAATCTCCGAGAGTGCCTTGGTATATTGTTTGTTAAATTCAAGAATGATTCTACCATAAAATTATTTCGTTTTTGTATTTAATTCCGATTAGAAAAATTATTTATTTTTTGTTAGAAACTTCACTCCGGTAAAATTATGTAGTTCCTCTACAAATCACTGGTTCTACATTTAAGTACTTAACATATTACCGCCTCGCCTCGACTTTTTCATATTCCACAAATATGAAGCTTATCACCAATTCATATTAGAGCGACGCTTTTTCGTTTCATTTTTGCAGCTGTCACAAATAATTTAGTTTTATTTGTGAAGTCAAGTGGTAAAGGTACAAATTTTGACGTAATAATAATAATAAATAATTCGAATTACAAATATGCAATTATAAAAAGATGTAAACTGTTAAGGAAAAAAATAATTGCTACATACAACATTGTTTACATTTAGTTGTTGGGTGCTGGACCACTGTACTTTATGTCAACAATTAAAAGAATATGTATTACATTAGTGTATGTTGTTGTAAATTAAAAACAATGGTACTCTAGTTAATTATAGACGATTCAATTGTATCGGTACAACCCTTTAACACATGCTAGATAGATTTGCATAGATGCTTAGATTTCAGAATTTCATTTCTACTATTTCTGGTATTGTGAAACAAGTTTCTGCTGCCATAGTAAAAATATTACTGCCAATTTACATGGAACCCCGATCCACTGATGGTTGGAAACAAAGTGGAAGTGAATTTTACCCTTTGTGGCAAATGCCAAACTAAAAACTCATATACAAATGTTTAAACCACGAAAATCCGGATCAAAATATTTTTGCTATAAAAAGCATTTTTCTATAGTTCTCCTAGCAGTTTGTGATGCACACTATCGATTTACAATGGCTCACGTCGATGGATATGGTTCCAACAGTGATGCGGGCATTTTTGCTGCATCAGAATTTGGCAAAGCATGGTTGAATAATGACGGGGGCGTTCAAATATCTGAAGATGACATTCCCCCGAAAAGTTACAAAAAATTTAATTATGGGAAAGATTGTTGCTTGACTTAGTTATAGTACTAACACACTAAAATTAATTTATTTCAGATCACACTGGGCGAATACTGCTAGTTAGAATGCTTGCTCAACCGAACTACGCAATAGATTAGTAGTTTTGCATAACATTTTAAGATATTCGCAGCGACCTACATCACCGAGATCACTTGAATTAATAAATAATCGAGAAGAACTAGCTGAATGGTTTATCAACGAAGGAAAAGTAAAATGGCAAGATCAACATATAAATTAAAAATACTCATGTAAATTATATTTAATACTCATGTACATTTTATTGTAATTAAAAGATATAAAGATATTCAAAGTAGATGTAAGGTTGACAAATGTGATAACGCCTTGTGCGACTATGATTTGTTAAAGTCAAGTGTGGAACGCATTGCGTACGCCTCGTACAGCTAACTTCATTGCATCATATTTTTAGTTTTCAAAATTATCAATTAAAGTTTAATTATTTGATAATTATTTATATTAATTTCCATAAAATTTATCATTTTTAACCCAAAAAATTTAATTAATAAAATTAAATAATTTAATAAAAAAAAAATGGTGGCCGGTTGTATAACTTACGACTTGACCTGTATAGCAAGGCTGGTTGGACTGCAGATGACATCCTGTTTATGGCTACGTCTTATACTGCTCTTCTTTCTATGGAGTCTCGTCTATAATTGTCCAAATTGAAGTTATTCTTTCTTGGTTTTGGATTTGTACGAAGCATAGACGGATTATTTATAAGTATAAGAAGTCATATATTCCGGAGGTTGAAATGGTGAATGGCACGCTGTTGCCTTAATTTAAACTTCACCAATTTATTATTCATCGTTTTCTCTTCAAGATAGATGTAGCTCTCTCAAGATTTCTATAGACAGTCGTATGAAACTATAGATTTTGGGTAGTCTGGGTAACCACTGTTTTTAAAGCTGTATTAATTTGGCTTGACCATAGTGCGTTTCAAGCCTTTAAGTTTAGTAATTTGGGGAAGGATATTATTCTCTGCACAGATTTAGTAATATTATTTGTTTAATGTCTTTAATAATCCCTTGATTTTTCCAAACTGATCATAAATTGTAAGCAGCACATTAATCTCCTCTGCTCCAATACTAATCATGAAAAAACTTTTTCAGGGGTGTCTTTTCATTGTGGCGTTGAGGGAAATTAGATTGCTGACTTTTTCAGGTAAGCTGGATTGCGTACTAAGTCCTGAACAGCAATTCATGTATTTTTCAATGTTCTCATATTCATTAGAATAAAGTTTAAAATCATTGGAATCTTTCTGAATTTAAGGTAAACTACTATTTAGTACTTAGGAAACAGAATGTGGTTATTCGGAAACGCAGCCTTTCATCTATGAAGCCGCAAACAAATGATAACAGCATGAACGTGTCCCAGCATTCAACAATCGAAATGCGATTGCCAAAAATTAGTATCTCGACATTCGACGGTGATTATACGGAGCGGCAATCGTTTTTCGATATGTATAGCTCCACGATTCACGATAAGCATACTTGGACTGAAGCCCAGAAATTCCAGAGGTCTGTTGAAAGGAGAAGTCACAGAACTGATTCACCATCTTGCTGTCATTGATGACAACTACAACGAGGCGTTTCAAAAGCTTATTCAGTGGTATGACAGAAACTAACCGATGCGCTCGACGAATCGCTTTATAGAGGAGTTAAGGCATTAAGAGCAGACAACCAGAAAAGAGATCCTTGGCTTCACGAGCATAACATCGACCCGAAAAATCACTGGCAGTAAAGGAGAATATAATAGATATTACAATTGTTTAAATTGTGAAAATAATTTACAAGATTGCAGATCAACAAGAAGGTATCAACATTGAGAAATGGAAGCACTTCCCGCGACAGTAATAACATGGTTAGTGCAAACGTTAATAACATTTCACCAATAATTTGGGAACCAAAAGAAAAATCGAGTGAAGACGAAGTTAAAACGTTCGCTACGAGATATACTAAAAACGGCACTCATAAAAATTAAAGATGGCAAAGCGGCGAGTGGCAGACTTATCTAGCATTACTATAGACTCCGCAACACAAGAGTCGTTCATTACAGAAGCGTATGTATGCAGAATTAAAATGTCAGGCGTAAAAATGCGAGAATTTTGGTGAAAGGCTACGCGGAACTGGAGTGGGAACAACCAAGGATTCAGTTGATTTAACAATAGCAGCCAATAGCGTCAACACCACTGTAATGACGCAAGCATACATTATATATATATAAGATATCAGGCACATTTCTGCTGACCCAACATATAACAATTACGGCCACATTAGTATACTACTGGGGTGAAATTAATACAAAATGAATTTATAGAGTTACCCAGTGGACCAAGAGCGTTCCGAACAATTTTCGGGTAGAAAGTGGCTGGGAAAATGAAATCAAAGCAAAATCAATCTAGAGGGGTGAAGAATTTTAACATACTATTAGATATCGATAAATCACTCCGCAGAATTTGGATAATAGAGGAAATTCATAAATTCATAGAACGAACTACAGAAGAGGGAAAATGCAAAGAGTTGTTTCTAAAAACGACTTACCAACAAATGACAACCGATTGATTGTAAAACTACCATTCAAGTATTAGTAAAATGTACAAGGCATACATGGCCTAGTATATGAAGAACTAGGCCACATCTCTCGCGTAAACCTAACCCTACAATAGCATCCGCGAGTTGCTAGATTTTGAGATTAATCATTCTATGAATGCGCAGTAAAATTACTACAGCATACTGATGGATCATTTCTCGTCTCGCTGCTCTCCATTCCTTTTAAAACAACAGGCAATTCTTTTTAACTGATGGGTTCCTGTGGTCAATATTGTGACCCGAAAAATCGCATCAAGCATTATTGACTGGAACTGAAGATTTATAATTTTTAAGAACATAAGGGGCTCTATGCAGTTCAATTAAATTTCAAACGATATCAAAGCTGGGACATTTTTGGTTCAACTCAGCTTATGTTAAAAAATTTCCCAAGTTTCTCAATTCAATTGGAAAATATAAAATATTTGGATAACATCAAATATATCTACGATGGTGGGCGAGGTAATAGAGTGATTGACTTTGGATTCGTGGGCCTAGGTTCGAGTCCCATTAGCGACGGTATTATTTTAATTTAATATCTTCTGTTTTCAAATTGGTTCAACACACAGCTTCTGTTAAACAATTTTCATATTTTTCAAGTACTATAGTATGTATACAAGATGGGTATATAGCGATGGTGCAATAAATGCAGAGTCTTTGCTAAAATTTTCAATATTTTCTATTAAAATGACAGATATAAAAGATTTGTATAGCATGAAATATATATGCGGCGGTGGTCCAGTAAGCAAAGTCAGTGACTTTGGAATTATAGATCTCAGTTCGATTCTCGTTTGAGCCAAACGTTTTTTGATTTAATTTCTCCTGTTAAATTGTTGTTGATGGTGAAATAAAAATAATCCAACTTTTATTTTCTGTTCAAAGCTTCAATATTCCCCATGTCAAAGTGGCAAGTATAAAAGATGGGTATAGAGCGGTAATGAAATTGTATGGCGATTGTCAAATAAGCAGACTCCTTTGCCAATTTTTTATATTGAAATGGCAGCTATAAACGATAGGAATATCACTATTTTTATGTATGACGGTAGCTCGGTGGTAAAAGAAGCTGGGTGATTGGATTGTAATTACGACTAATAGTTCAATCCCCATTATATATTTTTAATTTAATTGCAAATTGGCCATTTTTAAATCAAAAAGCAATTTTTTTTTAATTTAATGAAAAATGTGTATGCCCACTAATTTTGTTAACCCTTAATTCGAACACTGCAACAACATCCACGATTCCAAATCCTATGTCACCGCTTACTTAACCACCTCACCATTACCATATATTGATTTGCCGCCATACTCATCCTTTATATTTGCCAATTGAAGGGAGAAGTTAAATAAATTAAATTAAATATTATTTAATGCCAAACCGAGGCGTGAACTCAAGCTCACAATTCCAAATGCAACGACTCTGCTTAATGGACCAATGGCGTATATAAATTTGGTGCTATACTAATCTTTTATATGTGCCAGAGAAAATTGAAAATTTACCAGCAGGAATGGACAATTCATTATACGGTCATACACAAGAGATGGCTCTTACATTTTCATTACGGTCATCTTCAAGAGATAGCTCTTATACTTGCCGAAGAAATTAAATTAAAAAAGTATTGGCGCTAACCAGTCTTGAACTCGAGTTCACGATTTCAAGAGCAATATCCCTGCTTACTCGACCACGGGCGTAATTAAAATTGATGCTGAACAACGATAGAAATCTTTACATGGCACAACTGATAGAAATCTTTACAAAAAAAGTTATAACTGTCATTAAAAATAGTCTGGGGAAATTTAACTATGACCGTGCCATACAATTTAACTCACCACCCCATGGTAAAACGAATTGGAGTTGAGTAAAATTATAAGTGCTACCGAGTTATTAAATAGCCAAATCGTTGAGATAAAATATGTACCAGACTGATGACAAAATGTTTACAAAATTTAGTGGATGTGTTTTGATGGATGACGAAAGGTACATGAAATTGGTTTAGAAACACTTCAAGTTAGATACATTTACAAAGAAATGTACGATTTGCCCAAGTGTGTGAAGTTACCCCAGGATTCCATCCCAGAAAAATTAAAAGTTTTCATTCGGCAATACTATTCCCATGCCATCCCAGGATTTTAAAAATCATCCCAAATTTGATATCATCATTTTTAAAAATTGGCACACCACGTGTTCTATTGTGCCAATTACTTCTTGTCCTAAGAAGTAATTGCCACAATATAGACTCAGAAATTCGTTTAAATATGGCCCCATACATCAAATTAGGAGTTTAACCACTGGTTCTCAAGAACCATGATCGCCGGAATAAGTTTCCTTTGTTTTGGAATTGGCATAATGTTCACTTGCTGTAAAAAACCATAAATTAAAATCCGTATTTCTAATATGGGGCCATACACATATGTGCCCATTGCGTCAATTACAACATACGGCTAGTGTTCAACGATTTATCACAGCAAGTTGACTTCATGCAAATTCGAAAACAAAGAAAATTTTTTCCGGCGATCATGGTTCTTGAGAACCAATAATTAAACTCCTAATTTTATGTATGGGGCCATAATGATACGAATTTTTTAGCCTATTGTTCCAATTACTTCTAACGACAAGAATATATATAAGCTAACACGTCGTTTGCAAATTTTATAAAATGATGATATCAAATTTGGGATGATTTATTAAATCCTGGGATGGGATGGGAAAAGTATTGCCTGATGAACATTTTTAATTTTTCTGGGATGTACTCCTGGGATAACTTCACACACTTGATTTGGCCAACAATTTGCAGTTGTGTGGCCAGGTTTTTGTCACATTTTTCATAACGACGTATTTTGCCACTAATTCTTCAACACGATTCAGCAGTAAAGTTTTGGCCATATAGCTCGTTCACACGACGCTAATTCCAACAGAAGCAATAAATTTGCACGAGATTAATCAAATCAATGTTATCTCAAAGAGCCCACAGGTTTTCAATGTATCGAACAATTTGTGGGTATAGTATGGAAGGAGTGCTGAAGTGCAAAAGTCACACCGGTTGTTATCCCAGAAATAGAGAGCATCAAACAACATGTGCGTGATTTTATCCGTAATAACGAAATCTATAGAGGTGATTTGTGCAAAAATTAAAAAAAATCATCCAATTCAATTTAATCGTATATGGAAACTTTATTATCATTCGAAAGAACATTTCTTGCCAATTATTTTTTTCAAATGATGGCCGCAACTGCGAAGGTTTCAAAGTCCAATTTTTGATGACGCGTTAGAGACTATTGACTGGTATTTGGCGAATGACACGAATAATGTTGGCTTCCAATGCCTCAAATCTAGTTTGATATTTCTAGTTGGTTTAGTCACATAGGATTTGGACTTTGCACAACCCCAAAAAGAGTCTAGAGGTATCACACGATCTAAATAGCCAATTCAACGATCCGAACCGTGAAATTTTGGAATATGTACATTGCTTCGCGCGCTATATCACAAATAGCGCCGACTTCTTGGAACCAAATGTCGTCGAGGTCAGACCTCAATTTCAGGCAAATAGTTTCTTATCATGGCGCGATATCGGGCAACATTCACAGGTAAGTTCCGGCCGTTTCTTTTTTTGAAGAAATATAGACCGATGATTTCACAGGCCCATAAACCACAGCAAACCGGCTATTTGGTTGCACATCATTCAATACTGTAAACTGGGATTCAAACTTTTCGATGGCATTCCAAATAGAGCTATGGATAGGCCGATTATGTCAACCGAAGTTTGGTCTAAGCGCACGTAACACTTTCCTCACGGAATGGTGATTTTCAAAATAAAACTGAATAATTTGTAGACGCAATACCTTGCTCATTCTTTCTATGATGAAATGGCAGACAATGCTGAATTTACTACTCATGGGTCTGAATCACTCACTATTATGGTATATGTGATTCCCGATTTAATTTGAATCATGTTTTAATATATTCCTTTACATCTTAACTGAATTATTTTACAAAATAATCTCGCAAACAGTATACAGAGATTTACATGGCGTAATCTACCTCGACCATCCCTGCAGAACGGAGTGCTAAACCGAAATTCAAAGAAAACATATAGTGTATCCTGTAATACTTTAACTATTTGTATACAGCAAAAATAATTTTTTGCACAACAGCCGGAAAATATCGAAAACAACTGTACACTTTTTATTAATATCAATTTTCTTCATTCATATTAAAACCAAAACATAACAACTAAAATAATTTTTTTTTTTTTATGTCTACCAAACTTTTATTTTAGATAACAAAGACCAAAAATATGTAGAAATATAAAAATAAAAACAACTTTTAAAAATTTCAATAAATGTAATAAAATCACAGAACAAAAAAAAATTCGTGTACGAGTACATAAAAACAAAAAGTTTTCTCCGAGCTTTTTCTCTAAAAAAAATATACAAAACCAAAAATAAATTTATTAACCAGATTTACCATAACATTTTTGTTTCATCCTCTATATGTGTACATCGAAAAATTATTTAATATCCACCCATGTTTTTATAATGTTCGTCGAACATGCATAATATATTTATGAATATTTATCCTATATAGATGAACTTTATCGTGCCTTATGTACCTACAATAGTTAAACTTTACCTATGTACATAATACCATAACATGCATATAACGAAAAATATAAATTAATGAAAGCTCAAAAGTTTTTACCTATACACATAGTTTTCAATACGAGATATACGTATACGTACGTTGTTTAATAGTTAAAAACTACAACAAAAAACTTATTATTTGTTTCAATTATTATTTAAAACAAAAAAAAAAATTATAATCAATAAACAATTCTACCTGTTGTTGCGTATCAAATATAACAACACAATATGCTTTTTACGAGAGTATCTTGTATCTATTCGCAATAAATTGAATTAAGTATTTTTCTATATACCGAACATAATATTGAAAGATCCAGAGAAGAGCATAAAAAATAATGTATATACATATATGTAAAATACAACAACAACAACCAAAAAACATAAAACTTAACAATAATAATAAAATAAAAGTTTATGTTAAGCAAAATGGTTTAAGCTTTAAAGTAAAGTAAAAATTGTAAAAATGCGCGCGCGAATGAAACAAACTGGAAAAACAAATTTTTTTCGTTTTTCCTCTAATTTTTCCGACTTCGATCGACATACATATACTATGGGTGTATATAGGTACCGCCATATACATACATATATTAGATTCAAGGTGAAACGATGTTACATAATAACGACTTTCAATTTGGTTATTTAATTAAATTTTGGGATTGGTTTTTGTTGTACAGATATACATATTCAATATGAATATTATACCTTTGAATATTTAATGCGATTTTAATGACTTTTCAAAATAAAAATGAAAAATACTGGAAAAAATCTTAAAGAAGGTACATACACACATACGCATACACAATTTATAATAATATATAAAACGATTTTGAATGTTGTTTTTGGTTGATGATTTTTTTTAAATTTTTTTTTTTTGGTTTGCTTGTACCACAAGCTGTACTCTTCAAAATTACTGTTGTTTTCTTAAGTTTTACGAAAAGCTTTAATAAATATATATTTTATATTGAGCTGTTTTGTTTTTGTTCTATATATATACAAATATACTTATATATACTGTAGTGTTATTGCTCGTCGAATTTAATGTCATTAGGAATGTTAGAAAGATCATTTTACTGGAATAAATTTTCTTTATTTTCTTGGGAAAAACACCTCTAGATATATACATACATAACCATGATATATACCTCTCATCTTGAATGAGTATTCAAATTTTGTATTCTGTGAATTATTCATGGCATGATGATGGGTTTAAGTCATTTATAACGAGATTATGGAGCATTATAGATACAATTACCTGTTGTAGCGTATATATATATATACATACATATTATTATTATACAAAAGCAATGACGTAATTTACACTGATTTTGGTACTTTTAAATTTAAATAATTTTGTAGTACCAATTGCACCATTAAACTGGGAAACTCATTAAAAATGTATTTATAGAGTAGAAATAAATTACAAATTATAACGCTCGTTTGTAACACTAATGTATTATTTTCTACAACGACGTGGTAAGGTGGGAGGATCATGAGGGAGTACAAGTCGGTCAATTGGCCAACGCGTCAATGTTGATGAAGTAGTGGATAAAAGAAAAATCAATAAAAACCAATTTTCTTAAATTTTAAAATAATTAATTAAATGAACGTAAAATTTGATAACTGCTAATGTTGACGCTGGTAAAGTGGTTGCGCCTGCTAGAAATTCAAATGGTTTCATAACAAAATAAAAATAAGAAGAAACGATAAATTAAATAAGCAGTTCTTACCACAATCGTCCTAACAGAACGCATAACCATTTTTGTCAAAATGAACAAGTTGAAGATCAAGAGGGTTACATTGCGTATACATCACGGGTAAATTGTTATAAAGAAATCATTCAAATGCTTGATAAAATTTATATAAATGCAACGTGTGTCAATGCAGGAAATAATTGCGTGGATACTACGTTGAATGAGTTTCTTGGTGTTGAAGAAGATACCATTTCACAGAATATTTTATACCTATTGTTGGAATTGCATTGCAAACCTCTGATCAATTATTCCATTATTCAGTTTACGATTGGTTGTTGTCGCATCAATTACTTGGAAGGCTTTTGGGAATTTCCGAGCCGTCATTGGGAGCTTATTTCAAACAGACGGTCGATAAAAATCCCGATTATCTCATTTTGACTGATTTATTATGGAAATACCATGAACAAAATTTACAACATTCAGCTGCCGTCAAAGTGAGTGTTTTTTAATACTTTGACATTATTGTGAGGACTTAAAATGTTGTTTATATTATAGCAATCTAATTAAATTGGACGAACGCTTTGAATACTTGGCTCGCACAGTAATGTGTATGCGTAATGATCCCGGTGGTTCATCTGCCCATAATGATGTACTGCTGAATTACTTGGAAGATAAATTTGAAACAGCACGTGTACAAAAATTAAATCTTGATACATTATCAAACTATCGTGCTACATCAGCAATTGCAGATGCCATAAATAGTTTGAATTATACATTGTACGATAAGTTGCAATTGTATTGTGATTTATCGAACCTTTTGAGCTTTGGGAGTGTGCACTAACCATGTTAAATTGTTTCCGGTGTAATGATCCGCAAGAAATTGAAAATGTGTGGAAATGTGTATTAGATAAGGAATACAATCATTCAGGCAATGCAAACGAAAAATCATATCGAATTTTATCGAAAGTACAGAATTTAGCTAAAAAGAGCATGGAGCATCTGGGCAATGTTTCCCAATATGTATATAAGTATTTTTAATAGATATTCAATTGGATCAAAAGATTAAACTCATATTGTTTTTAACATTTTTAATCAAAGAATTGAAACTTCGTTGCTGTAAGCTAAAATTGGATCACTATCCAGTACCAACGGCATTCGTTGAAATGAACATTGATATAGGTATTATTATTATTATTATTATTAAAATTGGCTGGAACCCACGAGGATTCCGCACTCAATGCCACAAAGGCCCATGGTGCAAACCCAGGATTCTATCCCAATTCGCAAACGCGCACTGCTGCCTTCGCAAACTGAACAAGTTTAGACCAAGGCAGAGAGGACAACTGATCTAAATTCAAAGACCTAAAGTTGAATACCCGAACTCGTATAGAACTGAACTGATATAGGTATTCTCCTAGATATTTAGTCTCGGCTAGTATCTTTAAATGATCGTATGTGGTCAACCAATGGCCATGAATATTATTTAATTAAATCAATTGATTCATTCACATCATATTTAACAAAACAATCAAATTTATTAATTAAAAATAGTCGAAAAGTTGGTGCTAAAGTGCAAGAATTGATATCAGCATCATTGAATATTTTATATTCACGGAACTGTACCACAGGATTTATAAATTTACTGCAAGAAACACAAACCAAAATCGATCGAATTATAAACTAAGTTCGTATATTTCTGCCTAAAATAAATGTTATAATAAAATTTTTGCTAGAAATTTAAATTAAATTAAGAGTTAAATTAAAAAAGTTTTATTTTTGATCAACCAAAACTTTCTATTTGCTAAATTTCTTGTGACAAACTGAATAATTTTAATGCTGAAATTATAAACTCTATACCATCCATGTATGGTGATTCTTGAGATACTACTATGGTTCTTTGAATGTCGTTGATTGAATTCTATACCAAAATGGAGTTATACTATTTCTTTATCTACAAATCATTTCGTATGCATAACCATAATAATTGTCAGAAATATGTTATGACAGCGGAGTTTTGTTCTTTTGTTTGGCTAATGAAGATGCATATTTTAATAAATAATATAATACGAGTACGTAAATAATATAATATATACCCTTCATAGTACGAGTTTTAAACCCTAGGATTTAACTCCATAATTGTGTACGGAACTTATAATTTTAATTTTCAAGTCTTTCCAAAAATAATCGCGTGACTTTTTTGAAGATGAACGTAGCGTACGGTAACATCATTATCGTAAGATGATTGATAACTTTCTGACACCAGGTTTGGATACACACAGCCAATATTACAATTGAATTACAGAGATCAGTTTATACATATTTATTTTTATTTTCTAATTTAAATTAATAATCCTATTTTAGTAAACAACGAAATTATAATATTGAAGAACAAAATTATCCATTTCAAAATAATTAAATGTTATTGAGGTTATGTTTTATTCTAGCATCGTCATTTTTGTTTACATACTCTTTCTCAGTTTAACTAATGAATTTTTTTTGTATTGTGTGAAGCTCGCTTTGCATGCAAAAATTTTGCATACCAAACATTTTTCATCATCTAAATCGGACATTAATAATGATGATCGGTAATAATGCGAATCCGGAAATTCTGATATCGATCCATCAATACTGGTGATTGGTGGGGATATTGTCAATTATTTTGACCGTGTGTAGGGTTTACCATCATTACTCTTCATTATTTACTCTGTCGTCAGGTTTTATACTATTACTTGTCAAATTTTAGTAAAGAAATTTATTTAAGTTTTATTTAATACAAATTAAAAAGTGAAAACAAATTTTAAAAAATTCAAATATATGTAAATATGGCTGAATCAGTAGATAATATTATCTTTAGTGAATCAGATAAAATTGACGATATCGAACTATCTGGTTTTGAAATCGATTATACAAATACAGATAATCAGAATATCGAGGGCAATGATCTATACTCGAATTTGTTGAAACGTATGAGGCTTTGACTGAATTCTGGAATAGCTAATCGCGCAGATGTCTGATAATTATAGGAAAGAGCTCAAAAAAATATTGTCATCGAAACGATCAGGGAGCGGAACGGATGAGGTATATACACCAACATCATATGTATTTTATGCCCTCCAATTCTTGGACAAATTTGAGCAGCCTGTAAAGGAAAATGTGCAGCAAATAAACGAAGTAAACTACTCTATCAGTACAAAGAAAATAACGATAAATAAATTTATATTTAAAAATTAATAATTTTTTAAGTCTAGTCGAAGTGACAGTACCGGCAACAGGGAACGATCACCAATACAAGTTCCTTCCGCATCGATTATGGCAGCACTAACACCAAAATCACAGCGGTACAATCAGCGAACCAAACAAACGGTAATATATATGTATATATATATATATATATATATATATATATATATATATATATATATATATATATATATATATATATATATATATATATATATATATATATATATATATATATATATATATATATATATATACAATATATATATATACATATATATATATACTCGTATATATAATAAAATTAACTGAATTATTTTTTTTAATTATTTATTTAAATTAATTTAAAATAAATTTCTAAATTATTAATCTTCACTTAAATTATTATAGTAACCGCAAAACTTGTCTCTAATAGTTTTTGCATGTGAAATACCCTTTCTTTTAAAGGTACTTTGTAATTTTAATAAATTAAATTCAGCCGAATTCCCGTCACTTGCGAAATACGCTTTGTTATTTTCTTTTGCTAGAAAATTGTGTAAGTAGCAACCCGCCATTGTTACGGTTTCGGCCTTTTTTGGTTCGAGATTTATTGCCTTTTGGAATATGCCAAATAGAGAAACAAGAATACGAAAAGTATTCTCAACAACTAAGCGGCCTCGTGAAAGTCCGTTGTTGCAAGCATGCCGCGCTTCGTTTATTAATTATTAACAATATGGTTTTTGTGAATTAAAATCTAGTGCAAATAGTTAAATTAGAGTGAGCCTGATTTCTTTTGTTTTCCCAATATTCCCAAAATCGTGGGAAATAACCACCCATTCTTGAGGAGTTGTGGGAAACTAAAAACAAACAATTAATTAGTATTTACTACTTTAAAAAACCCGCAAAAACTTACCTTAATATAATCTTGTAAGGTCGTATATGAGCACCTCTCAAGTTTCAAAAATAGCCTTGCTTATTGACGCAGGAGACATGACCGCCGAAAATTTTAACTCTTCAAAGCTTCTACCGGTAACTAAATATCGCAGAGTTAGTGCAAGCCGTTCATTAAAGGGTAAACTTTGTCGCATATGTGTGTCCTGCCTCTTAAGAAATGGTTTAATGAATCGCAGCAAGTAGTAACACCTATCTTCGATCGTCCGAAAATAATTTTTAAGATCACAGGCGTCTGTTAAACAAATTTGTATCAACCAAACGACATGGGAGTAATGGTCACGTTTATCAAACCAGTCCTTCATCCAAAGTCTGCGTCGCCGATTTTTTTTTTCGCAACATATGCTAGAATAATAGCAATACACGCCTTTTCTTGATTATCCATTTATTTAAAATAATCTCAAAATTAAACACTCTTGAAATATTATATAAATAAATATTTATATTTATTTATACTAATAAAAACACCACGTTTAAATTTTCACGACGCTTAAATGAAATGTCACAAGAACGAAATATATACTCCAACATGAAATTAAAGAGTACCTGGGATAGAGCATCTCCCTGCCGAACACCCGAGTTAACTGCAAAAATTCTTGATAGCCTGTTTTCAACTTTAACACAGCATTGAGACTGTGTCACTATCATTCTACACAATCGTACCGATTTTTTGGCATTCTTAGATATTCCAGCGCAGACCACAAATTCTTTCGATTGATCGAGTAATTGGCCTGCCGGAAATCCAGAAACACTTGATCTACGGGGATAGAAGTCCCATAATATTTAGATAGAATCACCCGCAGCGGTAAGACCTAATCAGCTGGGATACAATCCTCCTTGATAGTCACCAATCAGGCCCTCCGCTAGAGCGGTGATTCTATATCCAATAAAATGTAGGATAGTACCTTGTATGTTGTGCAAATTGTCAGTTGTGCCAGTTTCTCCGAATTAATGAAGTCCAACCCAAGTGAGCGGTTTAGTTTTAATATATTCATGTGGCCCTAGCGAATTCCTCATGGGATGGATCCTCAATGCAAATCTTCACAGTCTGTGACGCATGATGAACACCAAGCAGTTCGGTAAAGTGTCCGTTCTATACGTCGAGTACTGCGTCTATTTTGACACAGAAGTTTCAATCCCGGTCCCGAAGAGCAGTTGACGCAGTCCTGAAAGAATGGTGTAATCCAGTAATTCCTTTAAAGAAATTGCGCGAACTTCGTTCATTGCTGAGTTGTTGTACTTTCAGAACCTTGGCCTTCCACCATTCGTTTTTTTTCGTCAACAAATTCACTTAGCTGCTCTCCTAGTAAGAGTAGCCTTGATTTTCCGACACTCGTCATCAAACCTATCAGTTTTTGGTTTGACTTTCACTATACCTAAAGACTGCTGAACAGCACTGACAACCGAAGTTTTTAGTCTACACAATTCAGTCTATATACTTACACAATCGGTTATTGACTGCTTGGGAATCCAAAACAGCCTTCTTTACCTACGACCCAAGCATAAATCCAACTCAAAGATTTCCGTGGTCATCTCCACTGTATAATAGCCCTGGGACACTTGTTCTCCACTTTTAGGTCAGCGAGTTTCTTGAACACCATCTCCTTCGAAACTCCTTCATGCATGTGATTAGGCCCTCTAATGTTCCTTAATTCAGTTACTGCACGTTCCACGTTTTTGTTTACTTTATAAACAGCTTTTTTTTACGGATGAGGGTCGTCAGCCCACCGATCCAACCGTCTAGTCACTGCCTCCTATGACAAGCAATAGATTATGTGGTGGTATTCTTGGAAAACATGTTCGTGCAATTTAGGTTTATAGGGCATGGTGCCCCTGGACCACAGCTATCTTGATTAATATAAGAAAATTTATTTATAAGTACAATTCGGATAATACTCAGAATGTAGATCCAGCACAAGTTGAAACTAGAAGTGAAAAACTCAATGAAGCATGGAAAGAGTTTCACTAAATTGAATATCAAATTGAACTCCTGATCGATTTTATGAAATTAAGGTAATTCTAAGGCGTCTAGTTAACGTCGGGTGTTCTATCATTGGTATTACGACAAATAATGCCAATGAAATCAAATCCATGATAGACAACCTTAATCGCAGGCAGATACCATAGACAGAAGCAAATTATGCGCTAGCTTGGGAAAAACTAAAGAAACGGTACAACAAAAAGTAGTGTTCCGTAAGAGAACTTAATGAACTGTTTCTAAATCAATCGTGTTCAAGCTCTTGAAAAAGATTGGCAATCTCACGATTCCTATGGTTAATACACATTTTAACTAAGAAACTCGATATTCGCAAGCACAACAAACCTGGGCAAAACACTCAAATAAAATAAAAGTTCCAACAATAGATTGGTTCTTAAAATTTCTGATTAAGGTGACTGTTTTGAAGCTTGGATTTTATTTAAGCAATTCCACCCAACATAGTTCAAGAGCTATTCAAATACAAATATCATTAAACATACGCAAACTCAAGGTTTGATTTTTAGCTCAAATTGATTAAATTAATGCACTCAAATTTCGCATTTAAAATGCACTCAAACTGTGTTCAATTCAAAGCGAAATATTACTTTATTTTCACTCATGCAATTCATCTAAAAAACCATTAAAGATATTGACTCAGATTCATATTAGAACATTCGACTTGGCATTTCACTTAAGCAAATCCACTCAAAAAATATATACTCAAATATAAGTAACAAATTATAATTTAATGTGCACTCAAAAAATATATAACTCGCACTTAAAATTTAACTCAACTCCATTATACAATTCTACCTTGAATGGTCCGAGTTTTAATTTTAAAAAGAATTCTACATTCTAACAGAAATCAAGGATGAAGAAGCATTTCTGAACCTACCTCTATTGGAATTCGAACCCAGTTAGAACCAGTTTCGAACCTACCGATCCAAACGTCAAAGATTTAACCATGTGTGCTATTTGTTCGGTTTTTGGTATTGGGTGCTGGTGTGATCCTTCCGACTTTATTATATTTTAAAACAAGGCGATATTTTATGCTAACCCGGCTTAATTAGTGCAACATTAATTAAGAATTAGTGAATTAGAGGAGTACATAAGATCTCTATACATAAGATTTTCCAGATTACTACAAAAATGTTCCTAGATATAAAATCTTTTGCTGCGAATGATACGAAAACTGCCATAACCCCATAGGGAGAGGCACGTTATGAAATGTTACAAATTCATTTATTGTTAAAATAAAATTGGTTTGATAAATGCCTCAGAATATAAATGTATATGCTCCTCCCTTCCACAAAACTACAGCTTCCCGTTCTCCAGAATTTTCTGTCAAGTTGGAATTGAAAAATGAATTTGTGCTTCAAGTTCTCTGGAATATTCGAGACATTCTATTATAATACGATCATTACATCGAAAAATGTAATTTTACTAAAATTGATCAAATTTAAGCAAATCGCTGTTTGTCTGGGTCGCAGAGGCGTTCAACGATTGCCCCAAAATAATAAATATTGATGGAAGTTTACTAAAAACGAATCCAGAAAGCGCACCACTTCCCTGTTCAGTTGCAGGATATGAAATTTGACGACCCTTCAATAAAATGACAATTTGTGGGTTTAAGCGAAATTATGAATATCATAGCGAGCACCTCATTTGTGGTATCGGAATTTTCAATGAATATACTTGCGCTGATATACTAATTAAAAATCAAACCAGCTAATTATAAACATATCAATTACTTCAAATGCACGATATAATAATTTTCAATATAGAATATTAATTTATGTGATTTATTGGAAATAATATAAACAATTTTCATGCTTTACAATTTTCAATTTATTTAATTTTTATTTTTACGTTTCGTGCCATAGTGGATTAATAAAAAATAAAAAAATCAATAATTTTACTTTGTCACGTCATGAAAAATCATAAATTGATATCAAGTATGTTAAATGCAAATATATAAAAGAGTTAAACTATGGTAAATTTGTGTATGGTAAATCAATTTCGAGTGTATATAGAGAAGCTGCATAATGTTATGTGCTCCAAGTTTAATTATACTAATTAGGTTGGTAGCTATGTATATAAAGTGCATACATACTGCAGTTTTGATATTATTTATCGATGTAGAAAATTACATTCAAATAATTAAAACCAAATATTATAAATCAGGGAGCGAGATTTGCACAAAAATTGAAAACATGGTAATTAATTTAATTATGATGTGTAGTTGCAATATAAATGATTCACATACATTTGTATTTTTGTGTCGGTTTTTATGGCAAATTGGCCGCTGTAATTTTCTTTTCCTGTAATTTGTAGTTTATTGTTCGCTAATTTGCTATAAACAAATTTGGAAAATGTTACAACGTTTAATGGAATTGTTTAATGGGCGGATTTATCACGAGAGCAAGGAAGCATATGCCTAAGGAAAAGTTTCGTAATTTTTATATATGTTTGTTTTGGAGTCGACATTAACCCTTAGTCACTCTTTGTCAGAAGCAGATTTAGTTTTCATCTTCACATGAGCCCATCTGTGCCATACAAACTATAGCTGGTCGTCAAATTGAATCTGTTGTGGATTAAGTATAAACTGATAGGAGGACATAGAAGTCTCCTGGAGAAAATAAGCGGTTGATAAAGTGTTTCCATTAAATTTAATTCATTTTTAGAGTTATGTTAACCCATACAGCCCTCAGTCCGGCAATACTACTAAAAATTAACACAATATAGACATTACTTTTTTGGGCAACAGGCAATGCATAACCCATCCAGAATAAAATCAAGTACTAAATATTGTTATGGTTGTGGTGTGCCGAATGTAATCAAACCAAATTGCCAAATGTGTAATTCATCTAATACGGAAAACTCATGGAGGGGTATGAGATTAACTGGTCAAACATGTCGAGGAAATTGCAACCAACAATTGCCCAGAATTGCACAACAGGTAGATACAATTTATAGAATAAATCCACCAATTTTCTACGATTTACATCATCACTCAACCAACCGATTCAGGAACTACGTAAATATTCAGCAATACCATATTATAGTAATTCTGATTATACACCAACGTATTTTTTATCTTCATATCATGCTAATCCATTCAAAGACAAAACGGTAGAAGTTTTTGATACTCAATGCTAAGAAAAAATATTAAAAAGATGATTTCTGACTCTTATAGCTTGGCATGGAATTCAGAGACTTGTTTGGATTGGCACTCTAGCACTAATCAACGAGATGTGGTACAAACAACTTTCTTTGCCATATAATCAACATACGTGGTCTTCCGGGTATGAGAATAAACTAGCTTCAATTGTGGATACATTTCCATGCTCATCACGAAATGGACTCATCGCACTTAACTTCAAATGCATTAAATCGATGTAGGTAATAGGCTTTGCTGTGAAATAAAGATACTATCGGATTTCTTCAATTATTCAAGCTGAGATATACTCAGAGTAAGATAGATTACAGAGTTGAATGGGATGTTAGGTTACAGTAAAAGACGCATACTAACTACATATCGTCCATCGACTAGAAATGTTTTTTGGCTTAACCCTTTCGATGTAGCGTCTAGAGAAAAAACGTCTTTACTGTTCCGTGTGCAACGCCCCACAAACGATGTTCAGACCAATGAATAAAATAATTTCATATACCGGTTACATGATTGGTATTTCTTTAGACAACTTTCTCATTGTGACATTTCTGAATAGTTAACAACCACAAACCTAAAATTAAATGTGGAAAAGAACATAAGTTCGTACTCAAGGAAACAAACAAGGAAATTCCTCGGTTATGTGATTGGAAAGGGAATTATTCGCACCGATAGAATCAATCAAAAACTGCTCAGTTCCTAAAATCGTTCGAGAACTTCATAGATTCCTCGGGATGACCGAGGAAATATTCTAAAATCGCCAAATACAATCGAACAAGTGCCGCATCAAAGTGGCTTCTCTTGCAAGGCCTGCCCTCAACCATCATGGCAACCAAAGTATAAGTGATAATATTTTCATTATTCGGCATGCACAAGAACGAAACTTGAATGGCATTTTGACAATGGCTGCGTGAGCTGCGTGAAGATTATATGTGGGATTATAGAAGATAAATTTGTTCGCCTTATTGTATTGCCGCGTTGGAAAAGTCCACTAAAATTTGGGTACAAGAAGTTTTTTTTAAGAAAGGAATGAAATAAATAAAAAAAAAAAAAAATTGGCACTAAAATTTTAGTCGACCTTGTCAATGCATTCACATAGTAAAACACACGAAAATTATGTTACATCGAAGTTGGTCGGTTTTTCGTGTGTTTTACTATGGGAGCGTACGAATAAAACTTGGCCTCGGGAAATTTTGATATTTTTTTTTTCTTATTATTGTTTCTTTTGTTATTTTTGTGTATTATACTTTAGGCTATAGTAAGTGTATTCCTTCTATGAAATATGAATAATCAAATTTTTGTAATTTATTTTTTAAAATCGATTTCTGTGAATTTGAAAATTTTTATTTTATTCTGATGACCGCAACTTTATCGGACACCTTAAAACGAGCTATTTTTGGAGAGGTATGAATACTAAAAATAATTGTAATCCAGTGGGTTTTATTCTCATAGACTTTAATATGTTATTATATAATATATGATGTTTCACGGAATTGATAAGTAACATGATTTTGATTGAACCAAAAAAAATTCTCATTGCCTTCATTATTTTTAAAGAATTTTTAATTCCGGTGAGCTTAAGGAGTTCAAATAGAACCGTATAATAATAATAATAATCAGATTTTAAAGGCCATGACTGGCCCCTTACTGAGTCAACTATTTGCTCCAAAGGTTTCGACTGTCTAAGACCAAAAGAGGCCAAGTCGTTCTCTACATCGTGGAGCCATCGTCGCCTACAATGACCTCTGCGCCTACAATATGGTGGCTCTCCTCTATCGTTGGACAATTCTTTCGTTTTAAATTGGAGAAATTTGCGAAACTGGCCTATTTATTTATGTAGCTATTTGTAAAATTTTATCAGCGATGGCGTAGTGGTGGCCAACAGGGTCTTAAACTCAACTGATATGAGAAAATAGCCGTCCCTTCAAAAGCTTTGATGTATACGATTTTTTTAAAATTCTAATGGTATTATCAACGCTGACATAGAGATGGCCAACAAGAAGCCAAACTCAATCGCTATGAGAAAAAAACCGTATTTTTAAATACTTGGCCATTATGATTTTTTTCGTAAAGATTTAAATGAATTTTACGTATTAAAAAATCTGGAATGAGTATTTGGGTACCAACTGTAAATTTTCTAAAATAACGAAAATAAGTCAGAGGTAATAAACTTATTTAATTATTTACTGCCATGTTCGAAATTAATTAAATTCATAGCCACCACAAAAACCTATATATATAGTGATTCGACTATATAGCAAATAGTAGTACATTGAATATTTTGTGTCAGTCATCCTATACCAATTTATTTGCTAACTTACTTAGTATTAATTAATATAAGGCAAAATGTTGGTCTAACTACTGTACCAAAATAAAATTTTCCAGTCATTGTTGTAAATAAAATTCCTTATTTTATGTTCATCTCTCTCTCTCGATTTTTCTTCCATCGTCTATAATGAATAACAAAATGTCCTTTATCTTATAGTGTATGTATATTAATCCCAAACTATGAAGCGTTAACAAAGTTCATTTTAAGGATCAAAAATATTTTAACACATTTCATAATTATCATTCCATTTATCCTTACACTATAAAATCGAAATGATAAATGAAGAAATTTTTCTTTTTATGTTTCGTTTCGGTATTTTAATATAATTTGAGTTCCGTTCCGCATATGTATGTACATACATATATCCTTCGACATATTTAAATAACGATCTATAATTTTTGAACCCTTTAAAAACAACAACATTAGATAATTATACACAAATGAAAAATTAAATATAATCAACGTATATACACAACAAACTATATATGGGATGATATACTCTTAATAATATATATTATAAAAATACTCTAGGACCCGATTTTATGTTTCCTTTTTTTTTTTTTGTTTTCCTAAAAGCTCTCTAAACGGATACATCGTAATATGGATATATGTGTATCTGTTTTGTACCATAATCTTAATGTTTTCTTTATCTTTCGTATATATGTATGTACATTCATAGAACTGAAAAAGGATTTGGCTTGAGAGAAAAATATCCTTAACAAGTTTTTCGTATTTTTTTGTTTTTGTTTTGTTTTGCAGAGCATCCTTATACGAATAAATAAAAATTATTATAAATATTTAGGATATTAAAATATATTTCAAAAATAAATCCTTTTAACAAATAAGATTCGTACACATAATATATCAGGATATTTATATTAAGAAATAATGGTAACAGTAATAAAAATACAAATTTAGTGTGCGATTAAAACTATGTACTATTTATGATTACATCACATTTTAATTACATAAAATATAAAAAATGTTTTCCTATTTGCGATTACGGGGAAATATATAAAATGTACATATAATTATTATGTTGTAAAAAAAAGTACGTAAACATAAAACGAAAAATTATGTCGTACAAGCACATTACTATGTATATATACTCGAGTACTCGACATACATAATGTATATGTACTCGTATATATATGAATTTGATATAATTAAAAACATATCAATTTACATAATTATGATAATATGATTATTTGTATGTACAAAATGTAGGCATTTCCCATTCATGTTAAATTGGATGAATGAGTGTTAAGTTGAGTTGTTTTTTTTTTCTTGTATAATTCACGCTATGGGTATTAATTTTTTAATCGCGTGATGAACGCTACATACATTATTTGAAATGATATTACGATTATGTATTCTCTCTTAAAATTTATTTATAATTTTGTACAACACTCTAAAGATTTTTATTTTTATTATTATTAGTGTTTTTGTTGGATTTGGTAGTGGTGTAAAAGCGGAAATATTTCGAGTGTAAATTAATGATCCCAATGAACATGCTTGACTTGTGCTATATAGTTATGTATAGAACACACGATTTATTAATCATAATTTTGATGGATCGATTAAGAAATGTATAATCTAATTTGTTGTGAATAATTATCTTTACTAAAAATTAGGGTGTTATACATAATATGTATATGTTTATATAGTTTTCGAACTAATTTTGATGTGTTTTGATACGCAGCTTGCCTAATTCTGTGGATATAGAAAATCAGTTTAAACAGATTTTGCAAGACGTAGGAAATTTGTGCCAGAAATTCAACCAACATTGAATTAAAAAATAAGTCCAAAAGTAACATCTCTTTTTTGTAATGCAAACTAAATTATTTTGGCAGAAACAAACAAGCCCTTCTTAAAAATTGAGAATGAAAATTAAATTGTCTTAAGCATAGAAATAATACATAGAGAATAGAAACTAAACTAAAATAGTAAAGTCAGTCGCACCATCCAAAATGGCCGACACCAAAATAAAAACAAATAATTTTTTTTCGTCAGTAACATCGAAAAAATGTATTAAATAAAAATTATAATTATTTTTTTAAGGGCCATTACTAGCCCCTTACTGAGTCAACTATTTGGCTCCAACGGTTTCGATTATGTACATGCTCTTCATACTGTTTAAGACAATCTGAAGAGGCCAAGTCGTTCTCTACAGTGACGCCTGCAACGACCTCTGCGCCTACCATATGGTGGCTCCCCTTTCAGAGGTCGCTGCACAATTCGTTTCGGATCAGGTATGCATATGATGCCCGGATAAAAACTATTTCCATAGATTTGTGGTTAACATCATTAACAACAAATGGATTGAGTGATTCTGTCACTTTAAATATATCTGCCTCATTTGTGAAGAATAAATCTAATATTCTCTCAAGAGCATTGGCTATGTTGTTGATTTGCTTTAGGTTAAACCCAAACATAGCATCAAGAAAGACATATTCCGATTTTGATGTGATATTGCATGGTAGAAAGGAATCCATATCTTGACTAAGTCATTTGGTTTTGTGAGATTAATTAATTCGTCAACTGCATCACTGCATCTGCCGTATATTTCACTACACGAACTCGGTGGAATTTAGGCTGTATAAATAAACAGATTCGTCTGATTTATTTTGATTTTTACGCACACGTGCTCGATAGATGATGGAGTTAAATTTATGGCAATACTGGAAACCATTGAATGCACTGCGATAAGTACACCGCCTTCTGATTTTTTATCACTTGTTGATGATGAACGATCACATCTAAAAACAGCGTAATCATTTCCAAAGTATTCCTTACTGTTAATGTTATAGGATTCAATGAGCTTTCACCAATTACATAAATTAAATAATTAGTTTTCAGAACAAAATTGAAAAATTTAGAAGCTTTTGATGCCATCTTGTTCACGTTCTGGAAGTATATCGTAAATTTCTCGGATTTCTTATGTTTTACTGATTTAGCTGATTGTTGATTGTGATAAATTTCCGACGGCATGGAAATAAAAGGCTGGTGTTGATTAATAATTGTGTAAGATCGAGCCTTCGCCACAAGTGAGTATAGCCTGTCATTCTTAACTGGTGAAAAATATTTAAAAGAACGTGTGTGTCGTGATATAGCAACTATAGCATGAGGCACACTGTCAAATAATTCATGCGGTTTCGGATTAGTTCTTACATTTGGTGATGTTAAACCTTGCGCTTCATGGATCGTCATAACATTACTAGTTGATGGTATGGCGAGTTGAGAAACTAATTCTTTATCCGCCTTTGTGAAAGTTAGATAATATGTATTATCTAAGACAGGTAGCATCGATAATGTGGATGGCAAATTAAGAAATTCAACCGAGGTTTCCAAGGAATTTTTAGAGCTGATATTAGGATAAAATTCCTTTAGAGCAAACGTACGCATAGAACAAGATCACTACCTAGTTTATGGTTGTTTATAATCCATGTAGATTTACCACAACCAGGAACTCCTTGAACATTTGTAATAGTTGGTATCGTGATGTTTTCCTTTTTGTACATAATGTTTAATTGGTTGTAAATCAGGAGATCCAACATGATTTCCGTGCCCGATGAACAGAATATGTACCTGTGTGATGTTAAAAAGTTATTGAAGTCCTCACAGATCTTAATCAGATTTTCCCCATCAAAGCCAAATTGATGTTTAATAATAGGTTTTTCTATATAATGTTTGGTATGATTGTCGAATACAAATATATTTACCGACCGCAATGAAGAAGCTACATAAGACTATTCACTGAGATCTTACTTCATGTACAATAACAGGGATCATCATCAGATCTTTGATCTCAATGTTTGATAGGTGTTTAGATTTTAGCATTGGCGTTAGAGGATAAAAAGCACTGCTACCACCCACGCTTTAATATTCTCACCCGCACTGTTATCGTGAGTGATAAGAGTGCCAAAATATTAAACCTCCTCACTCCCTCAAACTCGTATAGTGGCCACTACTTTAATCTGGTCTGCCATTGTGTGTTTTGTTTTGGACTCATTGATCTGGACTCCAACAGAAGCTGAAAACTCTACAAGCGGATCAAGTATTACCTTCACTCCGTTGCTGTTCAGTCCAATAACGCATATATCATCTGCATATGCAAGCACATGATTGGGCTGGCGATATAACATGTTGCGATGAGGGGTTACAATTTGTCGAAAGATGTACTCCAGCATAAATAAGATTAAAGAATATCCGCGACAGCGCATCTCCTACCAAACACCCGAGTTAACTGCAAAAATTGTTGATAGTCGTCCCAATTTTTTTGGCATTCCTGTAGATTTTCCAGAGCAGACCTCAAACAAATGTATCCTATAATTTGGATACCAAAAATGAAATGACAGATAATGGATACATTCAATATAGAAATCATTTACCAATGGCCACGGTTCATATATGACATTTTGGTCATGTTAACGGATAAATCTTAATTATAGCGAAACATGAAAGGTGAATATTATGTAGCTATAGAAATTTCTTAACACGCGAGGATTGATAATCCATAGTCTCTTGTATGATTTCCAACGACTGTCATAAATATTTGGCTAATATAATTTTTTTATTGCTTTGTCACAACAAGGCTGTATTGATTACATAGAAATCTTATACAATTCTTGTTAATTAATTTCTAATAAATCTTCCAATTTATTTGGATTTTAATAAGAGCAGTTTTAGCCACCTACCGCATAACCACTCACATTTTCAGACTAACGGATTTAACGAATTTATATTTGTGGCTTGCCCTTTGGCGATTGAATCATCAGAATTACGTTCAACTTATCATCGCTGGCCTCAGATTGATTGCTAGTTACTACCTTTAAATCGCTTGGAATTTCAATACAATTTAATAGATTGGCATCTCTATAATCGTCATGTATTTTTTAATCCCTTCTAAATTATAGAATAATGTTTAGATAATATCGCACTTAGCGCCATATCACTCGAAATAGCTGATACTACCAATTACTTTGAAAAATCTGGAAACCTGTAAATCGGAGGGTTAACAAGAATTGTGTTAAAACGAATTTATTACTTTACTAGCTGTTTCCGCAAAATTTTTTATAATAAGTCTTGGATGATGTATAATGGATCTCATTTAAACCGAGCCGGAGCTCCCTTCATAACCGATTAAAGGGAGATCTGCCAAATTACTTATTATAAAATTCAAGGTTTAGCCTATCTTACATTGCCGGATGTATCTAAGTATAAATATAAGAAGTGCCAACATTAATTATTATGTGGAGTTAATGACTATTATGCTTACGGGAAATGAGCTGATGAGTTGGCAATAAGGTTGTTTTCCTCTCAGTAATCGGATTTAACCATTTTACAAAATTTTAAATGTCTCGATACCAAATTTCACTCAAACCTGTCCTCACATAACCTTTCCTAACATTCGAAAAATTATCTTGTATCAATAGTAGACAATGTACAGTGCAATACTTGTTATAAATTGTATGAATGCAATATAAATACTTGAATAGTGAAATAAACAGTGTACGCACTTAGGTAGAACACAATACCTGAATTTCTTCTTGCAATTTTGTGAGCTTGACATTGTTAGCATGGTGGTATATAAGCTCTCTTTAGAGGTTGAATATTTAAAATAAATTCCCTATAATTTATTTTACTATTAATGTGTGGCCAGAATGCTTTAGAAACTGTTAATCATGTTTATTGTCATTTCGCATGAATTTTATTGTATAACTCAAGATTTTTGCGAAATAGGACGTGTTAAGCTGCTTGTTGCTATGCGTCCAAAATTATATAATTTTGTATTTAAGAAAATATAATGTGACGCTATAACTTCCTGTTTTAGTCACCACCATACCACGAGGCCGTGTTCCATTGTGTCAAAAAATTACGTGACAACGATTGAGCATTGAGTTGGCAGTAATTTAAACATTTTCTATTAAACAACTTCATGTTATCGTGATTCCGTGGCACTATTGAAAAAGATTATAAGTTGAGAGTAATTTAGATTATGTCTGATAGAGATCAAATACATTGTAATCAAAATTACCGGAATATTGATTTTTGAAAAGTTCAAGTGGTTAATTTCAACGTATGAATAGAATTAGATAGCCTTTACCAATGATTTAGAGATTTGAACAAATTTCAATAATAAAAATTCATTGTAAAAGTGATATATAATCAAGATCGGTTTAGCAACGAACACGTAAAAGTCAGTGAAATGTAGCATACTTTCAATTCGGTATCTGAAAATGTAAGCTTGATAAAATTGGTCTGCAAACTTTTATTGGTCCTATAGTACTAAAGCTGTACGCATAGCATTGACCTAGTGATTCAGGTACGATCCAAATCACCACCAGTAAAAGCCGTGGCACAGTTCCAGAAACATTGAATTAAGCCAAAACCGTGGTGTTAAATTTTAGATGTGAAGATGTGCTGACTTTTTTACAAAATTACGAATACCAAATTTATTAATCCTGAAAATTCGAAATTGGCTCGCTACTTCCAAATCTAAATTTTAATTTACAATTTTAGATTTTAGAGAAGCTTTGAAATTTGTGAAAATACGTACTACTGTGGAGTTTATGCGCAATTAAAAACTCTATACAGTTTAACAAATATATTTGGAAAATGGAAATTTTTGTAGTATCAAATTAGAATATCGTTTTGATGTTAAATATTGAAGTAGTCTTTAAATTTTTAGTTTTTTGAAACATTACTTTTAAACTTCAGTCAATAATCCACAGCTCCATCAAAAATCGGATTTAAGGCAAGCTGCGTAAGGCACTCATTCATTTACGGACAAAATGGTGCTAACATTATAACCTGATTCACTCGTTCTGTAGGGTTAGCCTGTGGTGAATATACGGCTGTTTTGAAATGTTGGATGTGATATTTATTGAAAAGCTTTTCAAAATCTTTCCCTACAAACTGCGGACCATTATCTGAAATGATGATGCGTGGTACCGAAAACAAACTAAAGATAACCTCTTCTAACTTTCTACCTAAAGTTAAAAATTTGGAATTTCTTACTGGGAATATTACTGGGTATTTTGTAAAAATATCGACAGTTACTAATAAAAAAATGTTTCCCTGTTTTGATCTGGGAAATGGTCCCATATAATCAATACTAATAATTTCCCATGGTCTAGTAGCTTTCCTCATTTTTCCCATAGGAGGCCTAATTGATATTGTCGGTGATTTACTAGCTTTGCAAGTGTCACAATTCGCAATATATTTCTGAACATCCTGAGTCATATTGGCCAGTAGTATTGTTGAAACAGTCCTTGATAGGTGTTAAAATTTCCGAAATGTCCGGCTCTTGGTTCATCATGAAATTTTTTTAAGAGTTGTAGTCTTGCATTTGAAGGACTAATTTTTTCCAAAGAAAATATTCTATATCATATTTACTAGTATTTTGAAAGAGTTGGTATAATTCATTTTCCAAAATTCTATAATAGTTAGGGTATTCGTCTGGGTTGAGGGTAATTTTTCCTATCAAGTCATAGTACCAATTATCATTCAATTCAATTTCTTCAACGCATCTGGAGAGAGCATCATGAACAATGTTTGCCTTTCCAGGACGATGAATGATTTCAAAATTGTAATGTTGGATTTTTAAGGCCCAACGACCGACACGTCCTACTGAATCACCTTGACGGAGTAACCACTTTAGAGCGGCACTATCGGTAAATATGGAAAATTTGGATCCCTCCAAGAAATGTCTACACTTCGTTAGAGCGATTAATATACTTAAACATTCTTGCTCTAATGTTGTATATTTTTGTTGTGAAGGAGACAGTTTTTGTGAAATGTATGCAATAGGGTAATTTATTTCATCTATTGTTTGAAATAACTGACTTCCAACGGCTGTAGTGGGAGCGGTGGCAATTGCTTCTTTTAATTCGTTGAAAGCCTTATTTGCTTCCGTTGTCCAAATAATTTTCGTTGGTTTCCCCTTTAATAAATTGGTTATGGGTGACACTATTGTAGAATAACCAGAAATAAATCGTCTATTCCAACCTGCAACTCCTAGAAATTGACGGATTTGCTTTATAATTTTTGGTGCGGGATAGTTGATAATTGCATCTACTTTATCTGGAACAATTTTTAGACCTTTCTTATTTACTATAAATCCTAAATAATTCAATTCGGGTACACATAATTTCGATTTGGACTAATTTATCGTGAGATTAGCATTCTGAAGGTTCTGTGCTACTATCTTCAAATATTCATTGTGATTTTCAAAGGTATCGGTGGCGATAATAATATCATCTAGGTAGGACCATACGTAAGGATGTAATTTAGGGCCTAAAACTGCATCAGCTAGTCTTGACATAGTAGCTGATGCTCCCACTAAGCCAAATGGCATGCGGGCAAACATATATAATGGTCTGCCTGATAAGGCGAAAGCTGTTTTTGGTTGGGATGGCTCATCTAGTGGTACTTGCTAGTATGCATCCGAAAGATCTATTGAAGATAGGTACGATGTTCCTTTTAAATTTAATCAAATATTTTCGAAATGGGGCATTGGGTAGGAATCCTTCACTGTTTCTTATTTTGCCATTTGGTTTATAGACAATTATCATAGGTGATCTCCATGGGGAAGACAGGCATGGTTTTATGACTCCTAATTGTAACATTCGTTGAAGTTCAACATCAGCTAGTTTTAAAACATGGGGAGAAATTGGATAACATCGCTGCATAGCAGGTGGGTTATCACCTGTATTTATGGTATGTGGAACTAATTGTGTACACCCGAAATTATCTTTAGTAGGGATGGGAAAATTATTAATAATTTGTTTTAATGTAATTAATTGCTGTGGTGTTAAAAATGTTTCAAAATTATTGGAATGTACTGGTGTGTCTGAATTAATGTAAAATAGTGTTGGGTTTAATTCAAAGTTCTGCCAAAAATCCATCCCTAGGATTAGATCTTGGGATATTTGGGGCAATACATATATATTGTAAGACTTCTTTGTATATTGTTAAATTGAATGGTTACGTCTACAACTTCACAATCCTGCAGAGATTCACCATTATCTATAAAAACTTTTGTGTATTCCTTGCGAGTGGTTAATCGATACTGAGCTATAAATTTATCTGCATATTTTCCTAAAACCGAAATCGTGGCACCGGTATCTAACAACCCGGTGATAGGTACGTCATTAATTTTAATTTCTAAATATAACCTATTGTCACTTGGTTTTTGGATAAATATGAACATTACATTTACAACATTCCGAAGTTGTGGCCACTTCATTACTGGAAGATAGTGATGGACTATTGTTATGGTGAATGGTATTAGATGAAGTAACTTCGGTACTGCCCGTGCGTAGGTAGGGATGAATATTATTTGTAATGGAAAATGTGTGATTGAGCAAATGTGGGTGACAAGTTTGACAATGAGGAAATGTCGTGTGTTCTCTACCACATCTATACCACAAATACTTGGCTCTGCGTGGTTTCGGACATGATTCAGGTTTATGCCCATTTTCAAAACAATTAACGCAAGAAAAGAATATTTGTACTTTAGTTTCATTTTGTCCTAAAGGATTTGCTACCGTAGAATTATTGCGATCATTGCTATTTTGAGAATGAAAATTTTTGGAATTACGATAATTTGGTTTTATATGTTGACAATTTGGATGAGATTGTGAAACTGTTTGTTTTATCTTATTGGAAAATTTTGAATTTCTAAATGGTCTGGAATTTCTATTAGACGAATTTTGTTGGTAATTTGATGACGAATGATTGGGGAAGTTAAACGATTTAAGAGGATCATTCTGGTCCATTATATTTAATTTCTGCATGCGTTCGATATCCCTACACAGAATAGTCAATTCCTCAATAGATGAGATATTGTTCAAATTTTAAAAACTTAATCCTCTTAAATAAGTGGGCCATAAGTTATTATACAAATAACGCAATGTTTCTTGTGGACTAGGAGTTTGTCTTAATTGTTTAAATATTAACTCCATAGAAGAAAGATAGTCACCAAAAGTTTCAAATCGTTGTTGTTTACGGTTTCGTATTGCGTCTCTAACCTGTTCGTCAAAATCTGGATCGGAATACTCCCATCGTAGTGCTTCCGAAAAATCAGTCCATGTATTGAAATTCTCGATATATGCATCATACCAGTGAAGAGCACTGCCATCTAGCAATAAGAAAATCGACCCTAACAATTCTTTCTCACAAATATTTTGGGATTTAGCCATTCTATTCACTTTGGTGAGAAATTCATTAACATTCTCATTACTTCGGCCGAAAAATTTCAATTTCCAATCTTGAATTGGCACTGGTTTCCAGCGCCTTTCATTGAATCTACTGTTAATTATTTTATTTTGTTGATTTAAATAAGAAGGAATAGGAGATTTGTTAATTTGTTGGGTTAGTAGTTCTGCTGGTTGAGAAACCGTTATTGAAGATTTGGGTTGTGATTCGGTATTATTTGAATTAAAAGTATATTTAGGAATGGCACCTAAATAAGAAGTACTATTTGGAAAATGATGTATTGCTTCTGGTGGACGATAAGAATAATCAAATGGATTAGGATTTGACCACGAAACAGCGGTTGTTTCTGAATTGGTTGTAAAATTGAAATGTTGTTGAGTAAACATAATCCTAGAGCTAGGAATGCATTTAGGAATTGAATCTAGATATGATATTGTTTTGGCAAATCTTGAGAGGTAGTTGCCCTGGTGAATGAAACGATAAATTTGGATTAGATGGAACTGTATAATAAGCTGGTATTGGTTGTGAAATGAGAAAAGATGTACTTTGGTTACTGACATTTAATTCAGACGATGACTATCAAAAGTGACTGAATTAGAAGGTTGACTCGGATTTTCAGTTACTTTCATATCAATTGGGGAATTAAACTGTATACTTATTTCTCTTCGAACACTACGAAGCCTACGTAATATTTTCCGAATTTCGTTTTTTAGTTCGCCATGCATTTTAGTTCTTGTTAACCGTCCTTCTAAATGTTTTAAAACATTCATCATGTTTTGTGATGGAAACTGTTGAATATAATCTAATCTTAACAAAACCAGTTCAATTAGTTTAGGAATATCTTCATCTACCTGTACGTTGGGTATTAAATTAGGAGAAATTCACTCTTCCTCTAAGAGGTTATTCAAAATATATGAAGGATTATCGGAATATTGATCCAGATCTACATTTCGAAGGTCCAATTCGTATTGGATCTGCTGTTCATTTAAAAAAAAATGTATAACATGAAATTGTTCTTAATAATGATAGCAACACAAAACTTGTATATAATATTCGTAAGTATACTTATCATAAAATATTGAAATGTATTTTATTCATGAAAATGGATATACGTTCGCATCCCTCCCAATCATAACCCATGACTCGAGAGATGCAAAGTGCTAGGAAAGCCTTTTTTGATGACTTAAATCCAGAAAAATTATTTTTACCTATGAAAGCTGTTCACAATTGACCAATACAACAATCGTTTTAATGATTGTATTTATGACAGTGAAGTTAATACTAAAAAAAAAATTACGCTGTTGAATTTGGAAATTTTTCCAATTAGAATTTTAATTAAACGAAAATTGAATTTGAGATCTTTTTTAAATTTTATACTTTAATTCTACAGATAGCCACATTCTCTCGAGGACACATTCGGATAGCGTTGACTTATTAGCAAACGTAGAAAAACTGCCAAAGCTCAAACCATATTCCAATTCAAATACAATCTAGTGCAAAATTTAGTAGCAAAAAATTTTGCACGCCCTTGTTTAAAGTAAATCAACGGAAACCTTAATGTTCCGATTAATAAAAACAATCTCTATCTAGTAGCTAAGTGAGTTCAGTCAAGTGTGTATATGCATTTTTGGGTAGCTTTGAACTATATCTAACTAAAAATTATTAAAGCTTTCTTAAATCTAGAAGATAAAAAAATTGGGACAGGGGAGTCTTGTCTTGTTGTATGTTAGTAAGAAAATTTTTATTAATTTCAATTTTTTACTTACTCATACAACGTGGTAAAACACCTCTGTCCTCAGATACTTATCTTCTAGATTGAGATTTGAGAAAGCTTTAATGATTTTTGGTTAAATATAGTCTTCAGCTATCCAAAAATATATATCGCTATCTGGGTATGATCCTTTTTCAACAGGGCGGTTTTTTGCACGCTTGTCCTATGTCATTTAACTTTAAGGTTTTGAATTTCTACTCAATTTTTTTTGTAGGCTTCCGGTGTTTTTAGTTCAGCAATATTACATTTTCAATTTATCTTCTTGCAAAATTAATACTAGTCTGTGAAAAAATTCATAATAACGAGAGATTTATAATTTTTACTAATACATTCTCAGACTAACAAAAAATTTGGATAATTTTAGGACAAACTTCACACCCGTGAACCTATGGACTATTTATTTATTTTATGGTGTACAACAGATTTTGTCGCCTATTTAATTATTTTAATTGGTAAAAAACACGAAAATTATTCAAAACACTGTAATTCTATATAAGTAAAATAAATAGTAAAGTTCATCAAAATTTAGTCTATTCGAACACAAAAATCACAGTTGGTCTCATCGATCTGCAAATATACATGAGGACCCTTATTAATTTTATCGCCCTGTTAAATTTCAAAATCCACTACAAGGTCTCCGGATGTGCTCACCACAAAATGCAACCATTGGAAACTTCAAACCACTTCTCCAGTACTTCTCTTATCTCGAATACCGAATGCACTTCATGGTCAAAAATACCCCGAACAGCTTTTTAATTTCCTGAACTGATATTTTTGGCTCATTACCACGTTTCTGCATCTGATATATGTTGGTATTATTTGCGGTATCGATGAAATGTTGTTTTGAAAAATATCGAGCAAAATATTCCATCGCGGCGAATTCACGTTATTGTTTCGGCAATTTCATTTTCTGGTATTGCGGAGAATGATTGTGGCGTAAATACACCTCAATACCATTCGTTCAAAGTTGTATTTCCAGGTTGATTGTTGTGTTGTTCATCATCTTCTGATTCGCTAGATATATTATCTTCCGGCAAATATACTAAATTTGGATTCAACACGACATCTTCTTCGGAATCTGATCCCGAATCGGCAAGCATTTCGTCAATTTCATTTTGATTACAAAGCCACTGGCCGTTTCTATACACAACTAAAAAAACGTTGAAAAATAATTTCAATGAATGAGGAAGTTTAACACACACACACAATTGTGTATGTTAGATTTTGCAATCTTTATACGTAAGTGTGATCGCAAGTACAAATATATTTTTACTCTCACATTTCTTAATTACTGTTAAAGGTATATATCTGTCGAGTACACTTCAATAAAGTAAATTAAAACAGTATTCCGTATTCAAACAATATTTACGTCATTTCAATGTTGAAAGACTGGTATAGATTTAATTTTTTAAGCTATTATGAATGTAACATCAGTAAAGTGAATTTGGATTACATCGCTATATGCACACTAAATATAAAAATTGTATCATACATATTGTTGGATTTATAGAAACTGATAGTGGCTTTGTTAAAAATGATAAAATGAAATGATAATTCGTTTCTTGTTAAAAATATTAACTATTTATGTATGTATACATATTTATAAGCATTTGTAGACTGGCTTACGCCATCCGCCAAAAAAGTTAATTTGAATTTTTTTTTTGTTTTGTTTGAATTTTATCTGATCCAAAATCCAAACAGAACATCAACAAAATTCTAATAAATTTCATATAAATCAAATTGACTTTTATCAAAAATTAAATCATAACACAACAAAATATTTATTTTTCGTTGCTATACATGGCCGTATCCTGTATACATATCTATATACATAATATACGAAGAGATATGTTGATATCCGCATCCTTTTATGCTGTACTATATATACTCATACAAACTAGAAATTTTCTATACATATTTTTTGTTGTGTATATACTGACTGGCTGCTATCCTTCCATTACGTAAATTAAACTGAAACATGGATGAATATTAAACAAAACAGACTATTTGGATTTTAAATATTAAATAAAATTTGGTTCATAGTTTAATGTTTGAAACGAATATATTTAAACAAAAAACTATTCAAGAGTTGAGTGCGGAATAAAAGAAGGCCACCGCCATAGATACCAACAAAAACTTTATAAAATAAAAATTCAATTCTTTTGATGATGTACGCTGCAGTGCTCATAATAATGATGCTGATGATGCTGATCAACTTTAACAAAAATATTACATATGGTAAACGTTGCATAATACATCATGTAATGTGTATATTGAGCTACATACAGGATTTTTTTTTCAACATATTTGTGTGTTATTCTTTTAGTTTTGAAAAGGTAAAAAATTAAAAAATTATTTAACCCAAAATTCACAAAAACTAAATAACATACAACAATATATATATAAGCTCCATACATACGAGTACAAATACGAGTGGAGAAGAAAATATGTGTATACATACATATTCGGAAAAATGTTTTAACCCCGAAGGTTTGAAATTAAAAAAAAAAATGTTTTTGCTTTAATTTTATATTCCAGAATTTTTGATAACAAAAATATTATTTCCTTCAAATATACATATATACATATACATGTATTCAATCGCATTAGTATTGGTGTTTGTTGCTGTGAAAAGCTACGGGTTTTCCCACATTAACTTATATATACGTTGGTTGGTTTTCTGCACGCTCAAACACAAAAAGTACCCTGGCTCGAGAAGACAATCAAAATTACATATTTGTTATACATACATATGTACACATACATAAAAATATATAACTTACAAGATTTTCGAGATTGGATCCACCATTAAAATGTTTTTTATGTGATGCTTAATTTACTTTTTATTTTTTTTGGTCGTATTTGCAGTGGGAGAGAAAAATATTTTTGGTCCTAAAAAAATTCTTTGAAAAAAAAAAAAAAATGTTACAGCCCAAGGATTTAGGTTTTTAAATTTGTTGGGTTAAAAATACGATAAAATCGTAAACAAATTACAATTTTAAATGGTTTTGGTTCCGTTTGTACAACATTAAAAATTGGAATAGATTTGAATTTATCAAAATACAATTATATATGCGCGTATATGTGTAAAATATAACTGCGGAGACCTGCGTTATCAAAGTCTAACTCTGTCAACTTTCATTATACACAATATATCATAAACATTAATAAAAAAAAACAGACACTCATGTACCTATATATAGTATATTTGCTATGTCCATTTACATGGTGTAAATATCGGTATATGAAAGGGCTTGTTGGCAGGAGTATCCGCAAAAGTACAGGACTATATCCGCAATAAGCTTAGTGAAAGGTTCTATTAGCAAAACTCTAAAAGCCCAAACAACGTTAATATTTTAACCCGAAGTTCAACTACTCTCCCCAAAAATGTATTACCTATATACGGAAGTTACTGGTGTGAAGTTTCGTATACGTATACGAAATTTGTTAAACTAACAAAAAAAAATTACCTGTATTAGTAAAACAGTCGGTAAAACCAATGTTGTAATAAGGAAGAGTAAATTAAAATTTAAACAAAGTTATTACTGAGAATTTTTTTGTTAAAATAGCAAGTAAAAGTTTATTTAAAAGTTTATAGTTTATAGTTTACCTATGTACAATACAATACATAATTATTTAAATAAGTAATATAAAAAAATACATTTTTACAATGCCATAAAATTTAATACTTAAAAAAAATTGGGATAATAAAAATAAATTTCTTTTATGAATTACGTATATACAAGTGATACATTTATTTGGCAATTTATGAATTAAAAATATTGATAAAGAATTCTAATTCTATTATATTATCAATACATAATTAATATAAAAAAAATATTTTAATTTTTAAATTTTAAAAATCAAACCAACATAAAAAAACAAATTATATACAAAATAAATAAATTTATATATTGAATTTATTTAATACTCGTTTGGTCATATTCAAAAAAAATTAAAGCGACAACGAAGGCAAAATACACCTAAAACCGAACAAAAGCAAAATTCCGGTGATACAGTCCTCTCGCATTAAAATTCCCGATTTTTATAGACGCAACCCACACTCATGGTTTATGCAAATTGAAATGCAATTTCAACTTTACCCATATTTCGGCGGATCGCACAAAATTTTTAACTGCAGCAAGTTCATTACCTACCGATATTTTTGATGCAATAGCCGATGTAATACAACCACCACCAGAAACAGACAAATACAATACGCTGAAACAGGCATTAATTGAGAGGTATTCGCTGTCTCAAGAAAAACGCTTGGAAGAACTTGTCGATTAAAAAGATATCGGCGATGATAAACCATCCGAGGTTTACAGGGCCATGAAAAGGCTAGCGGGTGAAAACATCAACGAGAGCATAGTGAGGAGATTATGGATCAGGAGGATGCCAAAAATTATTCAAGTTGCATTGATTGGGTTCGAAGACAAACCAACCAGCGACCTGATTAACAAAGCGGATCGAATGTTTGAAGCAACTGAAATACCCAACATTTCTCAAACAGATTCCCCCTCAACATCGACGTCATGCAATCAATTACTGCCAACACATAAATCAGAGATTGCAGAGTTGAAGGAGCAAATTTCCCAGGTCCAGAGATCATTCTCAGCCCTCACTTCAGGCAGTCAAAATCGCTCAAGAAGTCCGCGATCTTCAAGATCGCCACGATTTAGACCGAGGAGCCGCAGCAATTCTGTACGTAACTACAGATTTTGCTGGTATCACCATAAGTACGGTAGTAGAGCACAGAAATGTACAAAACCGTGCCAGTTTATAGCCCAAAAAGATGGATCCACAAATCCAAATTCTTTGAACGGTTAAGTTCGACTATCCATACGGCAGATAGTCGAGAACAAGCGAATCGCCGTCTTTTTCTAAGAGATCAAATTAATAATCTCCTTTTTCTTGTGGATACTGGGGCTGATCTTTCTGTAATACCAATAAATTATTTCCAAGGAAATCGATCTCGTGATCCAGTTTTGTGCCTTTCGGCAGCGAATGGTACAACAATAAATACTTTTGGGACAAAATTACTTTCTGTCGATATAGGGCTACGGCGCACCTTTGCTCATCCTTTCGTGCTCGCATCAGGGAACCGACCAATTATCGGAGCTGATTTTTTAACAAAATTCGGTCTACTCGTCGACCTGCGTGGAAGACGAATCATCGACCCGGCCACGAAATTAACTGTCAGTGCATTGACAGTTTCGGTTAATACTCCCACTCCAAAACACTTAGTGGTTGAAAATGGATACGGGAACTTATTAAAGGAGTTTCCTTCCCTCCCGAATCCCCAAATTACAAAGTTCCAGTAAAACACAGCGTGGTTCTTCATATTTTTACAAACGGTCAACTTCCGTTTTAGAAACCACGCCGACTGGATCCTACAAAACATAAGGCAGCATACAATGAGTTCGCACATATGATCGAATTAGGTATATGTCAACCGTCGTCCTCTCCGGTTTCATCACCACTCCACATGGTACAAAAGAAGGACAGCACAGATTGGCGTCCATGTGGAGATTATCGTCGACTGAATGCCATTACGGTACCGGATCGTTATCCGATACCACATATTCACAATTTTTCAGTACATCTGCAAGGGTGCTCTGTATTTACGAAAATTGACTTGATCAGGGCATATCACGCAATACCTGTAGCTTCCGAAGACGTGCCTAAAACGGCAATAACCACTCCATTTGGGTTATTCGAATATAAACGAATGCCTTTTGGTCTTCGGAACGCAGCTCAAACTTTTCAACGCTTCATGAATGAAGTATTAAAAGATCTTGATTTCTTATTTGTCTATATTGATGACATATTGGTGGCAAGCACAACTGAGGAGGAACATTTATGTCATTTAAGGCAAGTTCTACAACGACTTGCAGAATACGATGTCAAAATAAAGACATCCAAATGTGTTTTTGGTGTTCCATCACTTGAATTCCTCAGCCACCACATATCTAAAGATGGCGTAAAACCTTCGCCGCAGCGCATAGAAGCCATAAATCAGTTCCCACAACCTACATCAATTAAAACTATTCAGAAATTCGTCCGGATGGTGAATTATTATCACCGCTTTGTCCCACGTTTAGCCGAATTTCTTCAACCAATTCATGCGCAATTGGCAACGTTATTAAAACGACCTAAAACAGCTAAGAACTTCTCTTGGGCTGATGAATGCAATAACGCATTTATCACAGTTAAGCGCGCACTTGCTGATGCAACATTATTGGCACACCCCCAAGAAAATACTATATATAATATTACATCTGACGCATCAAATATTGCCGTAGCAGCAGTATTACAACAATTTAACAAAGGTAGTTGGGAACCATTAGCGTTCTTTTCCAAGAAACTGTCGCAAACTGAAATCAAGTACTCCGCATTCGACAGAGAACTGTTGGCTATTTATCTAGCCCTTAAACACTTCCGATATTTCGTAGAAGGCCGAATATTTACAGTCTACACTGACCATAAGCCCTTGATTACGACTGATATCCGACACATTTCAGGCAAAAACAATGTGGTCGCAGACACCTTGTCACGAACATGCGACCCACAAGCTGCCTCAATTAATGAAATCCCAAATATACACAAAATATCAGAGTTACAACGTGCGGACGACGAAATAAAAACTCTGATAAACAAAACTCGTCCTACAAGTACCAAGTATATACTTGAACTTGTTCAATTCGCTGGCTACGAATTATACTGCGAAATTTCTTCTGGTAATCATCGCGCATACATTCCTCAACCAATACGACGTGTAGTTTTCGATTCACTGCATGGTCTTTCGCATCCAGGAATTCGCGTTTCGCGGAAACTTCTCTCCACTCGATATTTTTGGCCAAAATTGAATCTAGACGTTAAAAATTGGCTAACAAACTGTTTGTCATGCCAGAAATCCAAAATCATACAACACACAAAATCACAACATGGCAAATTCAAAATCCCAGAAATTTGGTTTCAACACATTCACATATGGATTTAGTTGGTCCGCTACCACCATCTGAAGGAAATCACTATATATTCACTATCGTTGATAGATTTACTCGTTGGCCTGAGGCATATCCCATTCCAGATATTATCGCTGCCACCATTGCTAAGACGTTCGTCGAGCAGTATGTATCAAGGTTTGGCGTTCCCCTTGAAATTACGACAAAGATCAAGGCAGCCAATTTGAGTCAAAACTCTTCTCCGAACTAACAAAAATTCTAGGTTCACATAGATTTCACACCACCGCCTACCATCCTCAAGCAAAGGGAATGGTAGAGCGCTTTCACAAAACGTTAAAAACTTCGCTTAGAGCTCGAGGTAATACTAAGTATTGGAGCTCCTAGTTACCCATAATTTTACTGGGCATAAGAGCATGTGTCAAAGAGGACCTTAAATGCAGCCCAGCAGACCTGGTATACGGCCAGAGCCTCAAACTACCTGGCGAAATATTTTCAGGCCCAAGTTCACAACCCCTTCCATCGACTGACGATTTTATACAACAGCTTCGCACAAAGATGCAAGATTTAATCCCAGTCGATACTCGCAAATCGACTCAGTCCAACATTTTCATTCCCAAAAACTTAGATAATTGTGAGTTCGTTTTTGTTCGTGTCGACAGAACACGAGCAAGCCTAACTTCTCCTTACGAAGGACCATTCAAAGTTATTCGTAAGCTTCGTAAATTTTTCATAGTTGACGTTAACGGGAGACAGCAATCCATCTCAATTGATCGCCTCAAACCAGCATATGGTATTTTGTCGACGATCAATTACAAAAATAATAAGGTAAAAAATGTCATATTTGATATTCCAGTAAAATAAATCAACGCGTGGGAATCTTACTGCGAGGGGGGTACTGTAGCGGCCCTGAATAAATACAGAATCCGTCTTAACATAACGAAAATCGTACTATGCGAAATGGACCAATGAAAAATTAACATATCATCCAATAACGAAAATTCAGTACTAGATTGGATCATAAAAATCCTAAATTATATTTTACTTTAAAATATTTAGTTAGTCATAAGAAATTATTATCCATAAAATCATCTGATTTTCAAAAATAAAATTATGTAAAAAAATTATAATACAAATTATATTTATAATTAAATATAAAGTTTTAAATTAAAATGAAGTGTTTTTAATTAAAATAATATATTGAGAAATAGCACTTCATTGAGTTACGTGTACAAAATAAACTAATCAATGGTTTTGTTTGGTATATTTCGAACATTTAATTCAATTTGACTTTTAATTGGCTCCCTAATTACTCGGACCATGACCTCGGCCTATTATCAAGCAACGTGCTTTCGAAAAATATAATAAAATAATAACATAAATTATATTTTCGTAATATTCGTATTAATATTATTTATTTATTACAAACATTGGTGAACCGCCGCAGTTTTGAGCCTAAGAACTCAGTTCACTGTATAGAGGATTGGCCAGCTCACAGAGGTTTTACCGAAATTTGGCTTATGTGGAGATTTGGCTTAAATATGGCTTATATTGTGGAGCGCCTAAATCAATGAGATCCCTTTCATTCAATCAGAGAGCCCGTTTAGAGGGTCTTGTTTTATACTTCATTCTGTTATTCACTTATATGGAGCGCTCAAACCAATGACATCCATTTAGGGACCTGATCATTCATACATAAAGAGAGTGGTGATACTGAGAATCGCTTGGTTAGCCTTGTTTGAATGAATACTAATTTCTGATTAATGATGTTCAATTAGTAATTAGTGATACTGATATACTAATTACTGATTTTATAATTAACAGTGGTTGTGTACCCGGCATTTGGTTGAGGATAATGTGTGTGAGGAATGCGGGGTACCAGAGGATATTGAACATCTCTTGCTGCAATGTGCCAGATACAGAGACAGCAGAGCCAAGCTTAATATTCTTAGGAGCGAAAGCAGTTTGACTCAATGCATGAAAGAGAGTGAAGATGTTTACAAGGAAATTTAAGAATTTATCAAAATTATACAAAGAATTGTAGCTGAGAGTCGCCGTAGTTTCTATTTTAGCAATAGTAACCTAACCTAACCTAATAGTAATTATGTTCCATAAACATCAATTTATGTAGTTTTAATAAATACTAAAATTTAAAAAAAAAATTGTCTTTATTTAAAATAACTTTAAATGTTTCGACCACAAAGTGGTCAACTTCAGAAAAAAAAATGTTGCTACTTTTTTGTTGTGAAAATTAACCAGGTGGAAGTATCACTGAGCGAGTGACGCAGTGGTTAGAGGTGCGTCTTTTGGAGAGGGAGGTAACGAGTTCGAATCTCAATAGGGGCAGGATACAAAAATGAAATTTTTTCACTCGATTACGATCGGTGAACTAATTAACACCACTTTGACCCCCCCCTATTGGTGTGGAGAATTCATGGGCCGAACAAATTTTAATGTCACTGTACAGGGTGAACCATTTTCAGAAATACCTGATCTCTAGTTTTATGGACAATGGCACACCAGATTTTAGTACACTACACGTTTGAGGGAGTGAGGAGGTTTAAATATTTGGGTTCTCTTATCACTCACGATAACAGTATGGGTGAGGATATTAAAGTGCGGCTGGCAGCTTGCAGTCGTTCTTTGTATCCTCTAAGGCCAGTGCTAAAATCTAAACACTTATCAAGTGCTGTAAAGCTGAAGCTTTACAAAGCGTTGATCAGGCCCGTTGTTATGTTTGGATGTGAAAGTTGGGTGCTGACGGATGAGTACGAGAGATGTCTCCTTACATTTGAGATAAGAATCATGCGTGTGACACACATGATTTACACATGATTTACACACATGATAGCGGACCTTGAATATTGCGCAGCTTGTTTTTATTAACTGTAAAAATGTTAAACGGTAAGTAACAGTTGAGAGAATTTCGAACTCGAATAACGTCTTCATCAGCATATTTCTGATAAACTAAAATTGGCTGTGATACCATTTGTCATAAAACAAATTTGTGCCCAAATCATAAAGTTTATGGTGTTATTTTTTAAGGTGGATTATTGACAAGACAAGCTTAAAGAAATCGTTATCTATTTCTGAAAACTTAGTTTTTAAACTATCACTGTCGATGCCTATACAGATTGCATAATAAATTTATTTAAAAAAAAAAAAATGGGAAATATTCATCAAATTTATGGCACATTTTTAATTCTTTTGCTTACACCGGCCAACCCTAATGAAATTTTCTGAAATTATAGATAATTGACAAAGGAGAAAAGCTAAAAGAAAGTGCTTGTTGATGCGTTCAGTAGTTTAAGCGATTTACGTTATCAATAAGTGACATATAACCTACTAACAAAACAACAAATAATTAAAATCCTAAATAACAAGGCGTATAATCCATCATATCGGAATGGGGCTAATTTTATTTGAAAGATCACCCCTTAAAATTTCACTCACATACGCCAAATCCCGGTGTAAACTGTGTGAGCTGGCCAATCTTATATTCAATGAACATTAGAAAAATTACCATTTAAATTTTAATCTTATCTCATTGAATTTATCGAAGTAAATTGAAAATATAACTTGAGGAATATATATATATATATATATATATATATATATATATATATATATATATATATATATATATATATATATATATATATATATATATATATATATATATAACGTGCTATATTAGGAAGAAGTATAGACAGGTTAACTAATTGCCAGGCTCAAACTTCCCTCTTTACACGTTAATACAAAAATTCGTGCCGCTGATGGCTAATAACTTCGGACAGTTGGGCAATTGTGCCCTTTAATAGTAGACAATGTAGACTATTCGTAAAAAATGTCGATAATATAGACGATTGACAGAGTGATTTAATTGCATAGTTCTAAACGATGGTGGCCAGAATTATTTAGGTTTAATGAGATACGGGCGGTGACGGATTTCTCTCTTTCATTGCATTTTAATCTGTTTTCAAAATAGGTTACGAGTAGAAAAGTTTTAAATTAAAATATTTTCATAATCACTATACATTGTAATCTGGATGTTCACAAAAATTAGTTTTATCTAGGGATGTTAAAATTAAAAGTAAACCACTCAAATTAGTTCCCTTGAAATTTGTCCTAAATCTGTCCTAAAATAAAAAAAAATTAATGTATAATTTTTTTTAGGACAAAATTCACAATTCTATATACGAGTAGATGGTTGAAATTTGTCCTAAATCCTAAATTTTTTGATACATGAATATCAAGTTTTATAAATCTTATAATTTAACCGATTATGTGAGTTTTTCCTGCCAAATATTTCTTTTGGCATAGGCCTACCAAATAAATAAATTTCCAAATTTTCTTGGGATAACCCTGTAAAGCAAACACATATGGCGTATATACCAAGTTGTCATTCGCTCTAAACTACCCAAAAAATATTTCAATTTAAAAAAAAAACAGGGGATTCGGTGGTTTAGGACAACCAAGTTTGATTTAATCTTATATAACTGTTGCCCTAAGCCTCATACATTTCTTAAAACTGAAATAGTTTTCGGATAGATTAGACCACAATTTAAATATTATTTAATTTCTGCATAGACCCAATAATAATAATCAGTTTTTAAAGGCCGTTACTGGCTCATAGTGACTCAGCTATTTGGCTCCAAAGGTTTTCATCCTGAGCATGGTCGTCATACTGTCTAAGACAAACTGAAGAAGCAAAATAATCCCAAAATCTGCCAGGTGCCAGCCGCACTCTAATATCTTCACCCACATTGTTATCATGATTGATAAGAGAACCCAAATATTTGAATCTCCTCACTCCCTCAAACATGTAATGCGGCCACTACAAAACACTGGTGTGCCATTGTCCCTATAACCAGAGATCAAGTATTTCGTTTTGGACCCATTGATCTGGAGTTCTTCCAACTGAAGCTGAAAAGTCTACAAGCGGATCGAGTATTTATTTATTTCACTCATGCTTAGACCCAATGAGTTATGTATATACATATGTATGTCATTATGATGTTTGTTTCCAAGGATTTTCTGTTTAGAAAATTTGAAAAAACATACAATCGACATATTATATATGAAGTCATATACCAAACTTGGTTGACCTAGCCCCTCTAATCCGGATTATTACAACCCATTAAACCCAATAAGCCCTTACATTCAAAGAGAATTGATAAAGAAAGCAATAGAATGTTCCTTTTGAAAGTTATAGAGCCTTTCAAGATATATGCGGGGACTAAAAAGTATTTTGGGTTGATTAGATTGATTAACACCCGATCTAAATTTTTATCAAAGGAAAAACAGCTTTGTTCGTAGCATTTCAAGGGTCCTTTCTATTTGAGTTATACAATGGGCCCAAACTCAAAGCAGGTTGACGGATCTAGCAATTGGGTTAAACTAAGAACTATTTGGCTTACAAATAGATTTTGGCAAAATTGCACCTAATTCGAATTATCTTCTGCCCTCTCCCATAAAACTGAAAACAATTTTTAGGTACGTGTGGTTGGTATCGTATAGGTTTGCAAAATAGTTTTTTACTGTAGTTCCTCCAATCTACGATATTCTAAGGATACAAAAAAGGTTTAAATGGACAGCTATATACTAACAATTCATTTCTCAAAACTATAATCACATCTAGTATCCAAATTGTATTCTCACGAATTTTTAATTCACCAGGCTATTCACGATTCAAGCTGATGGTGGGTGAGGGCAGTTCCCACTTAAGATACGGCTGATGGTGGAAGTGTATTTACGCTTAATTAAGTCAAAACATTTCCATCATTCGTCCATACATCGAAGACACTCATTTTTTTTATTTTAAACTATGGGTCTAGGAAGATGGGCCATAAAGTTGAACAATATGAATTTACTCTCAACGATTAAAAGGGTCAAAAAAATATCTGCTGGAGATGTAAATTGGTATGATAAAATCTTTATGGGAATTCGGGATGAGCCACAACTATCCCATTCTTTGTAATAGAGGAACACAAAATAGTTGAAGTATGCAGGACTGACTGGAATCAAAAAAATACGTTTCACTAGTTCAGATTCAAGATTCACTACCTGGGAATCCATAAACAACTAAATAGATTTCGTAAATTGTATTACTGGCCAAAAATTATAAAGCTCGTAAATTCTTCAGATTCATAAGAGTGTCAGTCAGCGAAACCAGTCAGTAAATTGCAAACCCCTATGGGTAACTGCCGAACAACCCGTGGCAAATCGGGATAACTCCTTTATTATAACATATCATCGTAGACCTTTTTGCGAAATGTATTTTGCCGATGATGAGAGCTACGAGTGTAACAACTTACTTCTGATAATGGCCCTAAATTTATTTGCAACTTTCAGTTACAAATTATAAGCCGCTTAGAGGGTGAATCGTTGAATGATGGATGCAGTACCATGGTAATTTTAATATAATTTGAGTCGAGAAATAACTCATCTTCATTCCACTACGCCACGCTGAGGACAAAGTTAAATACCTTCAAGCTTAAGACACAAAACCGAGGAAAATTCAAAAATCAAGTTTAATGGTTATCACATCTACAATTTAAAATCCAATATGTGTAAATTTATGGTCAGAGAAATTGTGTGAAAACAGGAGTTCCTGACGATTTCTGGAAAACTTAATATTAAAGCATCATCTTATCTACGTTCCGATAAATCTATTAGTGTTTTTGAGATTAAAGCTGCTTTTATGGAACTACAAAACTCATCAGATCATCACACAATTAATAATTTACATACATGTTCGTATGAGCTTTTGCTTTTTATTATTTCAGATTTGTATAAAGATAATTTTTGTACAAAAAATAAATAATATCGAGTTTCAGTCGAGCTTTTTAGTACAAAATGCATTTAAGACAGCTATGAGCCATCATCTGTTCAATGAAAATGGATGGAATTTATACAATGAGACTTGGATTCAGAATGATGCAGAAGACAGATAGGTAGAATTAGAGTTAATCCTACTACTTCGTTAAAATAAATCTTTTATTTGGACCATATTTCTGGAACATTGAGTGATTCAAGTACGATTTTAGACAGCTTATATAAAAATGAATCGCTGAACACTGGAGGAATTGCGTGATGTTGACCAGCCCAGTTTAAAATATATTCAATTAATAATTACTACAAAAACTTGAATTCTTATCAAAAACCAAATCGTAAGATCCCTTTAACCTTATAATGAATTACTGGTGCCCGCTCATAGTTTTAGCGAAGCTCATAGTGAATTTTTTTATAAGTAGTAAAGAGACAATTGCAATCGAATACCAAAAGGTTTACTTTAAAGGGTGGCATAGCTTTAGATTGTTTTAATACAAACTTTTGCTTAAAAAACCAAGAATAAATTGGAAAGCTTAACTAATATAATAAAATTGATATATATGAAGAAGTTAAAAAGTTCGATTTTTGTAAGCTTTCACAAAACATTAAAACTTTTTAAAATAATTGGCTATTAAAAGCTTTTAATCCTTATTAAAAATACAAAGTTTTTGAAAACTTATACTTGAATTAAAACAAATTTTGTCTGAGCATCTGCTCAATAAATGGTGGTCTGCACTGAAATGGCAATAGCGCTAGTGAAGAATTGTGAAAAGCTTACGATAAGTTTTTCAATAATTTTTATTTTTTTAAAGTTTTCGTTTAACATATTTGATTATCAATTGTCCATGCCGTGTGAGCTTTCTCTTCTGCCTATTTGAAGTTTGATGAAATTCTTTTCCTATGACTAATTATTAATAACATTTAGTTAAAATTGAGCTTTTTGTTAAAGATTACATTTTAGTGAACGTTAATAGATCTATGTACTCAATGAAGGGTCGGTCTGCACTGATATGGTAAATAAGTCCATTATAACGAATTGTTTCTATTATTCAATAGAAAAGCCTTCTTCAGAAACTTTTTGCCATTATTTTATTTTCCCAAAATTGCCATTTAAAATATTTGGATATCAATTTTTCATGTAGTACGAGCGAGTTTGGCGATTTCAGGAATGTGATATACTTTTCTCTACGACAAACAATTAATGTCATTAAGCAAAAACTGAGCTTTTTGATTTAAAAAAATACATTTATGTGCTTTTATAGATCCATCTGCAATGAATGGCTATACCCTGCAGTGATGTAGCACATCAGTCAATGATTTCGGTTCAAATCCACTTGTACGAGCATTTAGACAAATCGAACGGTTCCTAATTTCATCCTCCCCCTTGTGTCAGTCCACAAGTGGAAGGATGAAATTATAAATTGGATATGTTGTGTTATGTTAATTTAAATCATTTGTTGCACATTTGATAACATAACTAAACAATACGAGTCGCTTTGCCAACTGATATTCTCACGGTGCGATTTTTAATGGTGTTTCGCAATTTAAGTGTGAATTGTGTCATCTAAACAAAGTTAAGTGGGCGCACTGGATCTGATCTAACAACAACTGAATATAACCTTACTTTTGAATAATTTAGAGAGTTAAACATTTAAATTGAGTTGTGTCTCGAGTTATGATAAATTTAGGTACTAGTTTCGGAATTTGAACAGTGGAGTTTACATATTTGGACACCAAATAGAAAACAATCAGATCCAGATACAAATATGATGGTACTTTATCAAATGAAATTAAATTCTTAATTAACTTAAGTATAAAGAGTCTATCAGTTTAGCCCCAGTTCAGTTTAAAACAAACCGCTGAGTTGAATTTTTCCTATCAGAAAATTTATCATAGACACTGATATGACACTAATTTGACATGGCATTTGGATTGATCTAAGTATTCAGAATTAAAATCACACCGGCTAAGAGATTAATTGAAACGATAGAATTTTAAAAAAAAATTTATTTAATTTAATTCATGATTTTGGCTTTCAGAAATTTCGGAGTGCAATTTTTGGCGAAAAGTGTCTGGCCAATCTTGAAATTTGGTGACCTGGTTCGAAGATTATACGGAGTATGAGTATTAACCTGAGTTTTCGAAGCATTTTCACTAAAACTTTCAAGCATTTTGTACATACCATACATTTCTAGTATAGAGGTATACATGTTTGCTATACATGACATATAATGTGAATATGTTGGCCAAACAGGAATAAAAGGAGAGCAAATCCTAGCGATTCGTGTATCGTTCCTGGTAATATCTATGTAACAGCGTCGATGTGGTAACACCGCCCTAACAAAAAGTGTATAACCCTATACTTTTTCAACAATTGTTTTATTATGTGAGAAACAAACTGTCGCCCATTATTGGGTTTTATACTTTCGGGAACGTCAAACATTAAAAGATGTTTTTCTCTAAAAGTTTGATAACCTCATTTGCGGCGTCGGATTATCCCAAATTATGAATACTGATCGACCTGTACCAAAACAGAAGTGTGGCCCACACGAGTTTTGGGATATGGCCCTACTAGATCCAACAGTCTGTGATATAAAGGTAATTAGTAACAAACAAAGAAGCATTCATAAAATTCAGTTAGAAGCTTCAATGAATTTGGAAAGTTTATAAGATACTATAAATTGTCGAATTTCTTTCATATTGCTATAGGTCAAAAGATGTAGTTTTAATGTGCAGTTTTGGGAGAATTGGACGCTGTCCTATCAACTTAGCGAACAGGTTCTGGGCTAATCAACTTCCAGTCATGTATATATGAGTTCCTTTTTATACTGTTAATTTAACAACATGTTGAATTTCTCCAGGCTACGAAAATAAATAGAATGTAGATCAATATGAATGAGAAAATCTATAGCACTGAAAGAATTTGTTCCACACTTTTTACCATTCTCTGCAACTCATCCATAAATGATGAGATTTTAAATGCCATTAACTGCCATTTAAGTACCGTTATCACAGTAACTATGTGAGGCTAACCTTTCACGTAAGATCGTTTCATCAAATTATAATGGCATTGGGCTGGGTTGGGAAATATCGAGAAGAAAATATCCAGTTGCAAACATCTGCAACTTTTCAACGTAAATTTGCATGGTTTCTCCTTGGATTCTCTTAATACTTTGTCTTCGTCTGTCAAATTTTTGTTCGGCACAGCATGTTTTTAACTAGAAAATTAGATCAACTTTTATCGAAACTCTATACAAAGCCGGAATAAGTGATAATCATTTAAGAAACGAGTTTTGTTCATATTTGATCTAAACCATTTTACGAGTCAATTTAAAAGAACCATCTCTTAAGGTCACTGATTATTATAAATCTCCTGCTAAATGCTTGATTGGGCAATCTCATATTCTAAAATATATTTTCCATAATTTGAAATTTAAAAGACTTGAATTGTTTTATTTTAGGCGCGTCCTGCAGTCAACCATGATAAATGCTTCATACAAAATTTTAATATAACAATAATTTTGCAAAATCCAATATAATTGTGCCGCCGAAAATCTGACAATCTATAATAAGCCTCTTCGTTTTTGCACTTTTCCACTTTTCGCATAGAATATATCCGTTGTTTCGGACGTTTCGCCACGAAGTCCGATAATTCTCAGTAACTGGTTTTGTCGCTCGTATATAGAATGTAACGTTGCTTTACATGCACCACTCAAACATATGATAAACCATATTCTAAATAATAATGTAACATAATGTAACATTCTAAGTTCTGACAATTTCAAATAAGCCTCTACGTTTGATTCTCTTCACTTTAGATATATGCTTAGTTGGTTCTATTTCAAAACCCAGTTAAATTGTAAAATCTCAGGAAGAATTTCATCCTCTTAAGTAAATTGCTGGTATATGTTAAAGCTGGTACATTAAATTCATTTTCATCAATCAATGAAAACAAAATATGTTTGAATGGAAATTTGACAAACAGACAGATATAGTACAATACATTCTTAGATTCAAGAATGAATATCGCTATGACTTTAAATTTGATGTTTTTAAGAGAATATTGCAGTTATCATTTTTTCAGTGTATTTAGGAAGTTAAGCTGTTACAGTACTGCAGTACTTTATCGAAGCTGCTAAAAAATAATTTTAAATGGGTTGTTAGTTCTACGATTATATCCTGCGTGAGTAACAAATATTCAAGAAAATATGACCGTAGAACATACAATTTCCTGGCGACCAAGAATTCCAATTTAAATCACGATCTATTAAAATACCAAGGTATCGAAATTCAATGATTTAATTTACTAAAGTACAACAATTTGAAGGACATTGAAGGACATTGAAGGTTACGGCTGCTGTCTTTTGATTAGCGTATTAGCAAAAGCATTAGGAGACCCACGTATAAAGACATATAAAGGTCCTAAAACAGAACCTCATTAGAACTCCGATTTAAAAGGCGTGGCGTTTGAAATCATATTATGAAAAATGATAATGTTATTTCCATTACCACTTAGGTTCGCGAGGATTGCTGGATATGATGATTTCGAGACGTCTGTTTAACAGATTTTCTGATATTTTGGCCAAGCGGTTGGGATGAATTATTAGAGGTGGACAAAAATAACCATGAAATTTTCTATGTCGAAAAGAGTGTTTGCCATGATCCATGATCCTTTTGAAATTTGTTGGAAAGGGTGTCCCAAAATTAACGCAAGATTTGGATTAAATAGGAACCACAGTTTTAAGTCTTTCATTGTTTTATTGAATCATAAAATACATAGGATAACCCTTATCACATCGGACAAATGTTTTCCACAGCTTTGCTGACACATACGCACTCTTTTATTGATATTCTGCATTAACTTTTTGCATAAATGTTTTGCATAAATTTCGTTGATGCAGCGTTTAATTTCCTCCTGTAATGCACGGATGGTTGTGGGCTTGTTGACATAGACCTTTGACTTTAAATAACCACATAAAATGAAATCTAATGGTGTTAAATCATAAAATTTAGGGGGCCAATTCTGACCACCGAAATGAGAGAGTACACGGCAAGGAAATGTCTCATGCAGCAAATGAATGGTTTCACGGGCTGTATGGCATTTAGCACCATCTGGTTGAAACCACATGTCGTCTATATCAATATCATCCAACTGAGGCAGAAAGAAGTGTGTTATCATGTCTCGATATCGAGCGCACCAGTAACAGTTACTGCTTCACCAGCCTCATTTACAAAAAAGTATGGTCCAATAATGCCTCCAGCCCAAAATCTGCACCAAAATCAGACGCTGTGGATGTATTTATTTTTCGACAATCACATGTGGATTTTCTGTACCCCAAATGCGGCAGTTTTGGCGACATCAAAGCCATCAAGGTGAAAATGTGCTTCATCGCTTAGGATGAGTTTGCTATAAAAAACAGCATCCACTTGTTGATCCTCAGTAATCCATTCAACGAACCCTCTTCCCTGTGCATGGTCATTAGGCTTCACTTGTTGTGTTAAATGAATTTTGTAAGCATGTAGGCACAGATATTTAGTGAGTATAAGCTGCAGAGAGCTTCTTGAAATTTGCAATATTTGTCCACGACGCCGAATTTATATTCCTGGATTTTCACCACCACATAAATTATATTGGTACTTGTATGGCTTGTTTTTGGACGACCGCCGTGTGTTAAGCGTCTTCAACTGATCCAGCCTCCTTGAATTTTTCAATTAATCTCTTAACACTTGACGAAGTTAAAACACTATTCCGACCATATTTTGTATGAAATCTTCGAACTGCGGCTGCCAAACTTTCATTATTTTTAAGATATTCTTCAATAATGAAAATACGTTATTCTATCTTGTAATGCCACATTTTTACTAACCCTAACCTGAGAGCTGTTAATTTGTTTTTTTTTTTTTTTGGGGTTGCTAACATTTTACTGCACAAATGGCGACAAATTCCAATCTTGCGTTAATTTTGGGACACCCTTTAAATGCTATAGCGCAGTATCAACATTACAAGAAAATTTTTAACATCGGAGTTTTAATATCGGTCATATGCGCTTGATTTTCTTCTGAACTATACCATTCTTCTGATATTCCTTTGTTATTTTGTATTCTCGTATAACTATCGACTTATGAACGTTGTAACGAGAGTTGCTTTTGGAGACATGTTACTAAATCAGAGGTTATTACTAAAGGATGTTTCTTATGTGGGAAATTCTGGTAGTATGTTTTTATATATAGAACGGCAAGTTCCAACTCTGAATATCATTACAGTAAAATATCTTGTACATTCGTGCGTGTATACCCAAACTAATTTCAATTTATACCCAACAAAATACTAAAATATTATTCAAAATTAGTATTCAATTTGAAAATTTATAATACATTTACATAAACATAGTATATATATACATTTATGTGTATGAGAGTACCATAAAAATGATTTCCATATATAAAATTTCCTCCCTTTTACAATCCATCCGGGTTCATCCTTCACATTTCTAATTCCGACATTGCTACAGATATGTACATAATTCCTTTTGTATAATCACAAAAATGAAGAATAAATTTTAAAACATAATTTTTTATTTCATGTACCAAATTTTTGTTGTTCTATTCTTATGCTGTGTTCTTGCTTTCTTCTTGCCATTGTGTATATACAGCATATAGCAATTCTATAGAAAATTTTTTGATATAAATACAACAAAAAAATTTAAATTAAATTGGGTGTCTGTCTCTTTAACTATTAGAATTTGAAACAATCGTTCCCCGCAGATTGTGTTCCAGTGCACAAGAAAAATAATAATTATTGCGAGCTTTTTTGCCTTGGTTAATTTTATATATAAGCTTTTATTATTTTCCCAGTTCTTTCCATTCATTATTTGAATTTTTCTTTTATCATCTCGTTTGTCCTCAACATATTTTTTGTTGCGAACCGTAAAGAAATGGTAAAAATGTATTTCGTATGTATATACGAGAAACATAGATCAAAAATTGTTAAAATGTAAATTTTTAACATAACTTCTGTACATATACATACATACCGGACAGACAGTTGGAATTTTATTTATGTTCGAGCTTTTTTTCTTCTCTATACTTTGTTATGGACTCGTATGTTATTCACTTTATTGTATGTTATCTCCCTGGGATCATAAATTTGTATCAGTGCAGGTTGATTCACAGTACGGCCGCATGGATAAAAACAGTGCATTGCAAATCACCCTGTCACATCGATATATATGTATATACGCAGATACAAGAAAAATATCCTTTTTCCATTTATTCATGAATAATTTTATTCGAAGCACAGAGATATACAAAACTAAAAAAATCGAATCGTCTACGGATTTTATTCCATTTGAAACGATGATGACGATAATGCGAAATTGGAAAATTAATAAAAAAAAAACATAAATGTTTTGAATAAATTTAAATGAATATAAAACAAAAAATGTCACCAAAGAAAAATATTTTCTTATATGTACGAGTACGTACTCGTATGTATGTATACGTACATATACCAACATATACCAAATACTATCTCTCAATATTATTGTTTATCTTATTTAGTATATACTCTCGGTATACGTTCATTTGCAATTGAAATTGGTTTTGAAAAAAAAAAATGTTGTTGCTAATAATATTCAACCGATGCAATCCGAAATAAATAAACTTTTGAATATTTTATTTATATTTGTTGCCAAACAATATAAACAATAATTGAATTAATAATTGGATTTCTTAATGCATTCTGTGATAAGTCGATTGTTGATATAGAGATTTACATAATATGATTTGAATAAGTTTATAGATTTACAATATTTTTATCATGCTGAATATATAATCTGTTGATAATCTGTCGAATTTAAATGAAGATTTAGGTCCGAAGAAATTTTGAACTCACAAAGCGGTTTTATTCCATTCTGAACCATTTTTTAGCAGCCATCAAAAGGCTTGCCAAGTTCCCTTTTAAAAAGATTAAACACACATAAGAGCTCAGAATTAATATAGTTCCGGAAAGGTAACAAGTTGTGGGAATGCTTGCAAATCATACATCTATAGATAAAGCATTTGCTGGTGATATTACCTGCCGACCAGCAGTAGACGATTAATTTAAAATTTACTGTTTTTGCACAACAGCCCTTTGCACAACAGCCCTTTGCACAACAGCCCAAAAACAGTCAATTTTAAATTATTGCTATAAGGCGTCATAAATAATTGCCAGGCGATGGGTTCTAGTTATATAGGCGACATTAGGCACAAAGAAAGTCCAGGAGACCTCTCGTCTTAGGAAGATACTGTCTACTAATCCTACCAGTCCCAGTTAATTAATTAAACCAAATGGACGAATTGGACTGCTTCTAGTGAGGAATATTTGAAACTTCTCATCGAAACCCATTTTCCAGGAAGCACATTCACTGCGCATAGAAGATATCGTACCCAAAAACGGATCCTATGATCACTTGAAGGTTTCAAACCTGAATCGGCCTGACCGAGATATTCCACTGTAGATTCAGAACAATTCGTTGATTACTCTCCCCTGGCTGGAAGTAATCTTCAAAGGGTCTTTAAAACTGGTCTGTATTCCACGGGGGTAGGCAGAGTTCAGAGGGATGTTTATTCCGAAAGCGGATAAATGCTCACATGGCCACCCAAATAATCCAAGACCCATAACTATATCATCCTTTCTAATGAAAGCCTTGGAAAGGCTGATTTATATCTATATACGTTCAAAAATAAAGCCTAGTGACTGGGCCCAGGCCCAGCATGCTTACTGTAAAGGGAAATCTGTAGACACAGCTATGCACGCCCTGGTAAGTTTAATTGAGAAATCAATATTCTCGCAAGAGTTTTGTAAGGTGACGTTCTTACCAATTCTGGAGGGATTGTTGTTCCTAAGGGTGGATTACTCTGTAGGTGGTTTAATAAATCACATGCTGGGGTCAGGATGGTTAACTCGGAGCTAGGGGAATTCATCATCAGGAGGTGGGTGGCTAATTGAACCACGCAGGGAGGTGTCTTATCTCCTCTTCTCTGGAACATAGCAATCAATGGGTTGCTGTTAGAGCTGGAGAGAGAGGGGCTCGGAGTAATTGCTTATACAGATGACGTAGCGGTAGCTGTCTCTGGTAAATATTTAAGCACGGTGAAGGAGGTAATCCAAAATGCCCTCCAAATCATTACGAGGTGGGCCATCAGATGACAATCAGCTCGTCCAAAACTAAACTGGTACTAATTACTAGGAACTATAAATTCCCGGTGGTAGATACACCTCTCATAAATAGCATGAGACTAGCTTTAACTGATAAGGCAAGATTTCTAGGCATAATCGTGGACAGTAAGCTTAGTAGGAAGTCGAACATTTTGGAAAGTGTTTACTCTTATAAGGCTAAGATAGCCATGTACTCATCCGGAGCTGGTACACTCGATATTCACTGCTGTATTAACACCTAAACGTATGTATGGGATGAGCGTGTGGTGGCTAGCTCTTGATAAAGTTACTTACAAAGAGGGGATCGAGAAGATGCAAAGTACGGCCTGCATGCTTATAAGCGGGGCGCTGAGGTCATCACCAGCACGTGCCTTGGAGATTATGTTTCACCTTCTCCCCGTCTATATTTGTGGTAAGCAGATGGCACACCCTATATGCGCCCGATTTACAGCCATATCTCAGTGGCTAAAACCTATACGGTAGTTCGTCTCCCTGATCACTGCAGCGTGTACCAGGCAGAGGTGATAGCGATTGAGGAGGTCCTGAATTGGTTGAGACATAATTTGGTATCCGCGACGGATATCGCAATCTATGTGAAAAGTCAGGTGGCAAGTAAGTCTCGACACAGTTTCTCTGACGTCTAGGGTGGCGATGGGTTGCCACTTGTCTCTGAATGAGAAGAGTGAGCATTTTAACATTCAGATAGTCTGAGTCCCATACGACTCTGCACTCATGGGGAACTGCAGGGTGGACGAACTATAGCTAGGCAAGGTACAACTCTCCAACTGCTACCGGAAAAAGGAAATTTTGGGAGGCCTATTAAGGCACTCAAAACTGTACTTTAAAAGGAGGCAGTAGCCTCAGCGAATGAAAGATGAACGATCACTCTCTCATGTAGTGTAGCAAGTCTGGCCAGCGCTAAACACATTGATCTCCCTACGTAGACATGAACTAATAACGATCGTGAGCATACTCACAGGACACTGCCCACTTGGACAAACATGCGAGGAGGCTAGGTCTAGAAGATAATGACTTTTGCAGAAGCTGTATGAACGAGGAGGAGGAAGAGAGGGTAGTCCACTTCCTATTCTCGTGCTCGACTTTAGCACACAAAAAACATACATTTTTGGGCAAATTCTTAATGGACTGCTTCTCTGATCTCGAAAACTGTCCGGTGCGAGACTCATCACGCTACATAAGTAGCTCAAACTTGTTCTCATTGGGGTAATAGGGAATTAAGATCCTGTGGTATCACAACGGACCATCGCCGGTCTAAGTGTGCTGTAGGAGCCACTCAACCTAACCTAACTTATATAGGCGACAGCTTTCAAACCGAAACAACAAAAAACAACCGAACACCGGTATAGTAAATAAATCAATATTCTTACAATTAAGATTAAATAATAATAACTGCTGTAAGCAGTATTAGTTCTTTGTTATTGAGAATCTGTATAAACTCTGTAAAACACTTATTAGGCATACATGCTCTTCTGAAAAATGCAAGAAATTCCAAATAATTTAAAAAATTGGTTCAAAATAAATATAGTGGACGAGAACGGAGACATCAAAATTAAAAACTATGACAACATAGGCTGAGAGCTGGATTACGCCATGTCATATACGCGTGGTCGACACATACAATATTACGTAAATTACTTGGCAGAAAGACTGAGCCGGGCGCAGCGTCTATACAATTTATTCAGCTTTAACACGAGTGTCAGCGTTCTGTGAGGAATTTGTTTCGTGCGCTTATCCCAGTGACACGCTGTGGATGCATTTGTTTTTTGACTGTCACATGTGGGTTCTCCGTACACCAAATGCGGAAATTTTGGCGATTAACAAACCCTTCAGGTTGAAAATGTGCTTTTCGAACTGCGGCTGCCAAACTTTCATTATTTTAATGATATTCTTCAATAATGAAAATACCTTGTTCTATCGTGTAACGCCACATTTTTACTAACCCTAATAACCTCTCAGCTGTTAAATAATTTTTTTTTTGGGGTTGCCAACACTTAACTGGCACATTCAAATCTTGCGTTAATTTTGGACCACCCTTTCCTTAGCAGGAGCATTGCCACGGTTTTTGGTAATTTCACGTATGTTTCGTCATCCATCAAAACACATCCACTAAATTTTGTGAACATTTCGTCATCAGTCTGGCACAATTTTTGGCGAACAAGTGTTGGTTATCTGAACGATTTGGTTTTTAATAACTCGGTAGATCTTAATCCGCTAGTCTTCTTGAACTTGAATTCTTTTTACCATTGAGCGGTATCTCTTTATATAGCCTTCCTTAACTCGAATTAAGCTAAATTTTATAGCACGGTCATTGCCAGAGTCCCCGCTTAATATTTATTCCTTCTTGTAAAGATTTCCATCAGTTGTGCCATGTTTCTGATTTCTGTGAGCGTTTTGTTTCCGATATTTGTGCGAACTGTTATTTTTACGGTATAAAGGGAATCCCACTCTGTATAGTGCTATATATCGTTGTTTTGGGTCAATTTAATGAAAACAACCTTTTCTATCACACCCATTGACAAACCTCAAATATTCTGTTAATCACTATGGACAACACCTACAATACTGATCGATTCTACCATACAATAGTGATAGATTCAAACATACAGGACTTACACGGTTACAATCTAAAGAAATACACAATAGCCAAGAAATTCAACAACCCACACTAATTTGCAAGCTATTTTCTCTCGCCATACCTCAGCATACTACCCAAGTAAGGACTCAGATCCCCAACATGATGAAGAATATTACGATCAACATCTTCATTCAACCTATAATTAAATGGAAGAAAACCCATGTTGCTGACATTGAAATCGATCAACAGGATTTTCGCCTGGACCAAAAAGTCCAGGCTCAGTGGAGGCTCAGGTTTTATAGCTCCCAATACCTGCCAAAATAAATCAAGTGACAGAAAATACATTTTATTCTATTCGATACTGAAGCCCACAGTTCGTTCACAAATCATAATACTGTTCCACCTGAATTTCTCAATCAAACCAGTCACAATCGCAACGATGTTTAACATCACGCAGTTAGACACCGAATTAGAATTTGAAACCGAAGAACCCCTAAAATTCTAAGTATGTATTCCAATTTACACCTATTTTAGCGGTTTAATTACCGTAAACCTTCTCAAACAAACAAAGTCAGATATCAGCTAAGCTCAGAATCTCTTAATTGCTTACCCACAACCAAAATCCCTATTAAATTTCGATTTAATCTGGTCTCTCAGATTTACTCGATTCCCCGAAAAAACAAAACCGCCATTAAAATCCCAGTCACCGTTAAGTCGATCTATATATGGAACCGTACCAGTTTCCAAATAGTTTATTAAAACAAATGTAAATTCTGAACTAGATGATCTTAGCAAACAATTAAAGTTAAAAAGTATTTGTCAAATGAACATTATTTTGATAAAAAGTTCATTGGCTCAAATCAAATAGATTTGTGGAAAAATGTTAATCAGTTTTTGAATAAAAATCATCGAGTAGATCTAGTGGTAATAATTCCCTCTTTTTCGATGGCCGCTTCGTTAATAACTCGATTGATAATGCTAACTTAAATTTAATAACCACTTTGTTAAGGTTGGTAGTTCAATTGGTGGATACATAAATTTAATACGGTTTACGAGTTTTCTAAATCCATGTTCTTTTCGTCAATAACATCAATTAAAGTATTTAACATTATCTGCTCATCAGATAGCAGTAATGGTGGTGGTCCTGACAATATGGGTAGTAGTGTAATAAAATGTAGAGCTTTCCTTTTTCGGATGTTTTGTCGGATATATTTAATGACATACTGAGAACTGGAGTTTATCCGAGCTGCTTAAATTTTTTCTTCAATTTTAAATATGGTTTCAGGAAAGGGATGAGTATTGAATTATCATTATTGGAAGTTTGTAGCATGATTTATACTGCTCTTGATAAGCAAAGAGTTGGAGTATTACTTTTGGATCTGCAAAAGGCGTTTGGGTGCATTGACCCTGATTTGCATTTGGATAAAATTAAGGACTAACTATGGATTTCGGGGTGTAAAATTTGATCTACTGAAGAATTGCTTAAGTAACAGAAAACAATCTCTTATGTTCAATGTATGTTATGTTAACTTGTACAGTTTGCTAGGGCTGCAGAGCGCTTCTGCGATTTAGGATAGAATCCTGGGTTTGCACCATGGGCCGTCCCGGCATTGAGTGCGGAATCCGTTCGGGTTCCAACCAACATAATAATAATGTTATGTTACATATATGTATATGTACAAAACTTTAAATAAATTATTTTAATCCAATTGCAAATTAATTAACGTTGATCATAATTATTCAACTAGAACGTCCAATAATTTAGCTGCTAAATACAGCAGAAATAAAATATATAAATGACTGATACACAACGTACAAATTCCTTTTGAATCAGCTATTTTGAATGTTTTGCAACTAAAAGAAATAATAACTAAACCAAAAGAATAATATTACATTATTTTGACTCCTCATTTCAATAAGGACAATTTTAACATCTACCAAATAATACCCAGTTCCTATCTAAACCAAAACCAAGAACACGTCTTAATCACCACCCATTATAACCCTATCAAAACAACATGGAACACTAAAATGATTTCAATAACAGAAGATACAAAATTTGTGGAACCAGGACCATCAACCATCGAAATCTCATCTAATTGCACGAGATCTTCAAATAAAATCCTACGATTCTATTCTTCTCAGTGTGGTACGTCAACATCGGTGGAAAAATAAGTTCATCCATCCATTCTGAACCTTCCATGAGGCAGTCAAAATGGCACCTGGGAACGATCTCCGTAGCCGATACCTATTACTAGAAGTAACCCTACACGGCATTCATAACTGGACAGTTCAGAATATACCAGAGCCACATGCCAAATCTAACGGATTTCATCTATATGTACTACAATATCTTACACTACCACCGGAATACACATCTACTTAATATGGTCTCAGCTTTTATCATACTTAGCAGAAAGAGGCTCCAACCCTGTTAGGTTTTCCAGTTCGCAAGAAAACTCGAAAAACAGGAAGTCTCATCTTCGGCCGGAGGAGTTATATATAAAATTAAAGTTAATTCTTTAACTTGCTACGATTTAACTTCCGTTTTGTGAGATTTTGTTGTACGCCTGCACTCACGGGATCACTAAAATTGGGTTATTTATAAAATAATAAAATAATTTTTTCATTTTTTCGATACCAAAATTTGGTCGACCTTTTCAAACACTCACATAGTAAAACACTCGAAAAATTGTGTGGTACCAGGGCTGGGCAATTTTTCGTGTATTTTGCTATGTGAGTGCTTGGCAAGATCGACTAAAATTTAGTATAAATTTATAAATTTTTTTTAAACCTATGTTTTGGATTAAATAAAGATTAGCTAAAGCTGTTTATGGATATTATGGTTCAACTAATACGATTTATTAATAATAATGTACGAGATTTAAATTTATTATTATTCGTCGACCTTAAGAGGAAAATTTTAATCAAATGAAATTTAAATTTAATTTGTCAAACAATTTAATTGATAAAACAACGAATACCCCACCATATCAATAAATGGTAACGCTGTATAGGTATAAGTGAAAAAATACTATTATACCGGATTTGGAGAAGAAACCAGGTTTACCAAAAAACCAGAAACGCTTGAAGCATTTATATAGGAAAGGACTTATATTTACAAAAAATTGAAACACAGCTACCGAACAATCATCAAAAATCGTCGGTTTCATCGAAAATATTTGGTAAAATACAGCAATTGAAATACGAAACCTCAGACCAGCACATACTAGGCCCTGTATTATATTTGATTTAATCAGCGGACCTAAATCAAGATTAAATTATGTATAGGACATAAAAGCTGATCAAATGCCCTTTCAGATGGTTTTGTGTAGGGCACTAGGACGATCCAGTATATCACGCATTATTAAAAAATGCTAGGAATGTTTCAGAAATATCGCTGACCTTCAAAGTTGAAAACCACCGTTTTTTTAATACAGTGGAGGTGGAAGAGGTGGCTTAACTCATCACGTTTTTGGAAAAATCTGTTATTTTTATTTTAGCTAATCACCGACAGACTAACAAGAAAAATTTGTTTGGTCAATATGAATGTTGTTTACCAGACTGGAATACAATTTAATTGTAATTTTTTGTTTAATTCATTCGGCTTTTTCTTGTCAGACGTGAACCCAAATGAGACGAACTGATGATTAGTAATAATAATTCTTCAAGAGCAACCCATTATGACGGATTTAGAGAAGAATACGAAACTGTGCAATAAATTTATATTGTTGTGTCAGAATTCAGAAACTCTTTACAATTTTACAAACTCTTAAGTTTTAACAGCCATCTGTTTATTCGAAATACGCTTGCAAAATTTGAGTGCATATCAATTTATATTCGCAAGCGATGCACAGATTTCACAAAAGCAGTGAATTGGGTCTTGTAAATTTATACAGAAGACCTACCAAAATCAAAGTGATGGACTTAATAGTTGAGAGACCAGCTGATCCAGAGGTTTCCAAATATCAAAGTTGGCAGAAAACATTTCTTATATACATAGTGGAGGCAGTACAAGCCTTTGTCATCTATATATAGAAATTCTGAAACAAAAATGCGATTACCCACTAACATACAGTTTACCAAAGCTTATGTATTAATAGGATATGTGTGAACATAAGCATTACAACGGTATACCAACGATATATCAGAAGTTGAAATGTATATAGGTAAACATAAAAATTCCGACTCAAACATGAAAGACAGAGCAGAGGTGGGCCCAACACTCATCAGGTTTATGGAAAAAAAGCTAACTCAGGATACATCATATATATTAAACAAAATGGTCCAACTAATAAAAGTCACCAAATACAATGGATGGAAGTCCATCGAAATATTTCTCATGTCAACTAACTTTTGGAAAATTGATTTTGTCAAACTGAATTTTGCTCACCAGACTGGAACAAATTGTTATTATTTTCATTTGTAATATTCCATTCTTTCGTCTTATACATTTCGGTTTTTGATTTAATCAGCCTAAAACGAAAATAATTGGAAGGATAATACAAAACATAAACATTTTATAAGAATTGGAAGCGGTATGAATGTGGTTCGAGTATTAAAGAAATAATGAAAATTGCTACCTACATGTGACAATAGCCAATAGCACATCTAAAATCGGGCAAGCCCCAAACCTTAATTTGGGTCGACTGTGACAGCGGGACGAGAAAACGAATCTGACAGAATTTTGATTTTTGAAGGTATAACATTACAGTGTTATCCAATGAGATTGGAGATGTTAAGTTGGTGTTTATGGTTTTTGTGTATATTTAGCAATATCAGAAATTGGAACTAAAAATTGTATTATGTAGAACATGCCCATGACCAAATCCACAATTGAATATATCGAGAACAGTGAAAATTAAAGTGATTGTTTGTTAGAGCAACAACTCCATATAAGCGGCAACATTCTTTGTTATGAATTAATCAAATAGATCAATAGGTCAGCGACTGCAGTTAAAATAATATTTGGGAATTAAGCCTAAACCAGTGTAACTGCCAATAATAAAATATATTAAATTATACTAGACTTTAAAAAAGCTTTAGTATCATGAAAGCTTTACTTAATGCGTGGATTAATAATGATTTAAGAGCAAACATATTTAGTTCACATATAAGACACGATAAAAACAATAAATACTGTTTATACAATTTTAAAAAGCTTTTAAAAGCTTTTCTAACAAAAAATGATAGATATAATAACGTCAAAGCTGGCACATACATTTGACATTTTATATTCGTCGAGGGTCCCACTTTGTGCCAAAAATCAATTTTTGTATTACTCAAAGCTCTTTTGGACCGTTAAGCTCATTCAGAATAATAAGCTCGTTTAAGGCTTTTAATTGTTTTTTAATTATACAAATAGAATTATTTATGCAATTCTAGTTGACAAGAGAAGGCTTTCGAGAAATAAAGCCGCATAAAAAATTAATAATCTGAGGAGCTTTTTTAAACCAAAATTCGTTATTCTACTTTGATGCACTATACTATCGAGAGAGCATCTGTAAACATTCAACAAATTAATATTCAATTATTTGTACAATTTGATTTGAAAGACGCACACAGGTCGATTGTCGAAGCAATCGGCATTACTCTCTTTTACATGGATTCATCTCTGGAGAATAACAATGTTTGATAATTTATTTGTTGACGCCTTTAATTAGATTTGAGACATTAGTCCTTGTTATGGGGAAAGAAATTAAATTCCACTTAAATCTCAAGAATTAAACGTCTTTTATATAATTTGAAATTCTCTTTGTGTCTGTGCAAATTATATTTTATAATATAAAGAGATCTCTTTGTTGTTTCGTTGACATAAAACAATTTCACAAGATAATTATTTATACTTGTTGGAAAAAAATTGTAAATAAGTTTAATTTATAATAATTTGATAAATTGTAAAAATGTTTGTACAAAATTTCGAGACTCAATAAAATAAACATAATTAACTGGAAATCAACTTTTGCTAACCTCTCTTTGAATATAACAGTGTGAACTTACAAAATTACAATGTTTGTACGTCTCATCGATATTGAATGACTGACCTGAAAGTAAAAAAAAAAATTTTTTTTAATAAGTTGCGTTATATGTGAAGCCCGTAGATACCAAAGAATCAACTTTCATGAATCAACTCGCAGGTGAAGTCGAACAACGTAATATATACGTTGATAATCTGCTATATTTTGTAATAGTTATCCTTCAATGATGCGCTACATTTTTTTTTGTACATGGTTAAAGCTGGACCGAGTCCAAAACCAATTGAGAAATTGCATCTATAGTTTGCTTTGTACAAAATCTTCTTTCTCTAAATAAACTTGCACCATGCCAAACAGAGAACTTGTACCTGCTCAATTGACGCCCAAGCTAGCAGCCATATCATATTGAGGAATAGTTTAACATTTCATGGACCTGGTTACATTTGTCAATGAATATAAAGGACGTTCTACAGTAACTACCGTTCAAGAGCTTGCTTATATTATCATAAAGAGCATCCAATACTTACATTACCATTAATTTCAACTTTTAGTATTTTTATGAAGTAACCAAAACCAAATAGTTTGCAACCTGCAATTATACCATATCCCTGAAATGTTTTCGACAACTAACAAAATTTAATGATTAGAATTGCTCGAATGCATCCAGTAAAAAAATAGCAAGTAAAGAGTGGTTTTTCCACAAATACAACGATACTGGGTGCAAACAAAGGTATCATCATGTTAGTTTGATGATTTAAATATTCCAACCACCAAAAGAGGATAAAAACCGTTGCAACAACTGTTTCAAAATTTTTACTGAATAACAAAACTATATAAGACAACATCGATGTTGGAATCCATAAAATCGTGTCAAAATAAGTGTGTGTATTGGCGAGAAAGATGTTGACTTGCCACATTTTTGTGCATGCCGCCCATAATTCTGTGAAGATTTGAATGTTTCAGAACGCGCTAAGTTAATGTGCCCACCATGTTGAGACGCATGTCTCTACTATCCAGTCAACTATTCCAAAAAGTTTCACATTTAATAGATGAGCTCAATAAATGTATCTGCTCATTTATTAGTGTAGGTCCTTGTCAGCGTTTCCTTCGATTAGTCACAAATGTCGTTGTCCAATATTGAATATTGATTTTTTAAATCTATTTTCCAACCATTGCCTTCCTAAATTGCGACTATTTTCTATTAAATTCTAGTATATGTATTAACCTTGTTCTGAGGAGCATGTATAAGGCCTGTGAAGTCGTCCCATACAACTGATAATTTTTCTGCAATTTCTGTAGATTAGTAAAAATCATCCTTCCAAAACATTGCTGATGCTCAACAGTATACATGCAATACAACCTGAAGTTGCTGAAGTTCTTTCAAGGTGAATACTAACCGAAAATCCTAACTGAAAACGATTCAAAAAGATATGCGTCCCCGAATAGGATTCCTATCATATCTGCGAAAATAAGGAGGAATAGGAAACATTATTCCACCTCCCTAGGTGGAGCTCAACTACTGACCAGTACAGTATGTCTATGCATATCCTCTAGAATAGCCTATGTTAGGAACCTAATCTTATCCACTACAGAACATTACAATTTGTACATAATTACATGGATAACTGTGCTAATTCTAGAGCTAATAGATAAAAATAATCACGGACATTTTGGAACGTGTGCTTTTATTGGATTAAAATTAATCGATACATTAAGGTATATTTATATACCTTGATTGTATCGTTAATAAGATGAATCTGAATAATATGTAGACCGCAAGGTCCGGTACCGGCGATAGATCTTTCAAATGTCTGCTCATCAACTATTGATGGTAGTATCTATATATGATTACCATAGTTGCAATGGGTAACGGGGAATCAGGGTTCGATTCCGGAGGCCACCACATCTAAAGAAGGCAGCAGGCGCGTAAATTTCCAATCCCAACACGGAGAGGTAGTGACAACAAATAACAATACAGGACTCAACCCGATGCCCTGTACTTAGAATCAGTACACTTTAAATTTTTTTACAGGGAACAATGGCCCTTTAACTCTGATGCCAGGTTCAAAAATAGAGGTGGTATATTGTGACTGGGTTAGTAAAAAAAAAAATGGATCAGTAAGTACATCATCTTGATGCTATGACTTATTACTGTAGTGGCTTAAACGTAAGTTTATCTGCGTAGTAAATCTAAGTTAGTGTTCTTTAGCGAGTGCTGGTCTACAACAGAACCATTATTTTGACAGAACAAATTAGAGTGCTTAAAGTAGACCAAATTTTTAGATCAAGACCTAATAATTATAATAGAAGCAGTTGGGGGCATTAGGATTACGGCTCGCTTTTGGGCAGTAATCCGAATTTTTTTCATCAGTGAGGCCAACTATATAGTTGATTGATTCATTTTTAACTTTTTGATACTGTTACCTAAATTATTAAGAATTGGTGTGTTCTCCGGTGTTCGATTAATTTGCCGGGTTTTATGTGCCCGTCGTTATTATCTTAAAAGCTTTCTAACTTCCACTGGGTGGAATATGTTAAGCGTCTTCTTATTTTGTTTAATAGGGGTGCTTGCCAAAGTAGCATATTGAATGGTTTCATTATAGTTGTTCCAATTCGACTTTCAACTGAGAATTTCTTATCAGTACCTGGCGATTGATTTTTACATGCAGTTATTTTTGAATTGGTTAATCTGGGAGCAGTTTCCTTTCAAATTACCTTTCGGCATTAGGCCAATATGTTGGGAAACCACCAGAATAAAACTACATTTTAAAGTCTGCCCTGCTTGAAACAATTCTTTACCTGTTGACGTTGTAAGTTTAGAACCCCAATAAGTATTTTTCGAATTAAAGTCAACTCCAATAATAAAATCACGTCCCAACGATTTAAATAGTTTAATGAAGTATTCTCTTTGTTTCTTCTTCGATGTTTGTTTCTATATGGTGTTATTTGGTTATTTTATAAATATTGCCGATTCACCTCTTGCGCTCTCTCCGCTGGATGAATGGAATGATATAAGCTATAACTCCGGATATTGACCCTTACAATTTATACACTTGGTTGGCACATCTCTCCCTATTGTACATGCCTGGTAATATGTTTACCTGAGCATTTTACAAATTTCGGATCATGACTGCAATATCTTTGGGTGTGATTAAATCGCTGACATTTTTGTAAATAGTTCCTATCGTAAATATTTTGAACATTCTCTTTGTTATCAAATATACCAGCATAAAAAGGGGAAATCCCTTTTCACTTAAAGTTTGGATTCCTTCCTGGTTTTCTGTTCTCTCTTTTTTAATAATATTCAAAGCATCTATCTAGTATTTTGATACCTCTTGTCATAACTTTTATAGGTTGAGCTTGTTTGTCCTCATAGGTAAACCACTGATTTTTACAGACGTCATTATGTAACGCTGTTACCTTATTTTCTTTGTCAGTAATCGATTTCATCAGCAAACTAATTTCTGGGTAACTGCTTTACGCCCACAATATTTATTGGTGAGGGAGGTTTTTCTTTCGGTTGCACTAAATTTGTTGGTTGATTTACTATCGTTTGGTTGATGGACCTCGGATTGAACAACTTTTGGTTCGGTACTTCAAAATACGCCACAATGTGCCATATGTGAGACTCGGGGCTTGAGAACGGGGACGAATTGATTGATTGCGGTCTTCACGTACACTTTCAGCTACAGCAGCAATGTTCACATTAGGATGGACTTGACGTACGCACATTCGCGTGATGAATAATAATGAAAAAGTGGGTCAAAATTTATTGATTGTTTCGCGAATAGTGCGTTCAGTTGGACGATTATGAACACCATAAAATGGTCGAAAAGCACGAAAATCATTTTTCACTGAACGCTGTTTTTTGAAATAAATTTTCACAATTTGTAAACGTTGGTCTCATGTAAATCTGAGCATGACTGTTGTCACGCATGAATCTCAATTGGAAAAAGAAAGTACCTCCTATTGGATCACTTTTTACTTCCGCTATCATTCCATTCAGCCTCAGGTGACGATTAAGCTTTTCTTTTCTTACTCTTCTTTCTTTTCTTACCCGTTTTAATACATCCTCATGAGTGGAGTAGTTGAATTTCTCTGGCCTCAATACCTCCTATTTTCCTCTGTTCTTTTGAATCCTGATTCAATTTTAGCTTTTCATGTTTTCGCTTTAGATGATTGATTTCTTCCCTAAGTTTGGCAAATGCTTGCTTCATTTAATATAGTTTGCCCATAAGAGATTCAAATTTCCTTTATCTAGGCCAATAGTTTGTTCACTAGGTTCAGCTACTCGAAACGCATAATTTCCGCTAGCATCACTTCTGGAATTGCTCCTTTTTGTTTTACAATTCCCACGGGGATCCAAATAATGAATAATTAATCTTACCACCTTTACACGTACTATTGCTCAATAGATGGCAGTATATACCATTATTTATATTTCAGTTTAAAAGTCAAATTAAAATTGCAAAATTTAAATCCGAAACTTTATATGCACGTTGTGTGTCGCACAATAAAAGGAAGCAGTATTCTTTGGAAGACCCATGATACTGTTATAATTTCCAGCCGGAAGTTATAAAAATTGGTAGTGCAGATTATATTACAGCTGATAAAAATTCATACAGCCGAAAGTTTTCAGCTGATGGTTTCCAGCCGATATATGTCGATAAAGAAAATTTTTTATTTTTGGATGAAAATAATACGATTAATTGGATTTCGATGCAATTGTAAGACAATTTATAATAATACTCTAAGCAAAAGCTTCATGTGGGGATTCTGGGAAATATAAGTTTTCCAAAATCATATGTAAATAAATGAGAATTTGTAAAAATTCAGCCTCTAGATTGTTATGTCTGGGGATATGTTGATTGTGTTTCTCCAATAGCTATGACTAGAAAATTGTTTTGGTCCAAGTTTCATGTGGTGATCCTGGGAAATTTAGGTTTTCCAAAATCATTTGTAAATAATTGAAAATTTATAAAAATTCAGCCTCTGAAGTGTTATGTCTGGAGATGGATTGATTTGCAGTGTTCTAAATTTCAGTAATTTTAGTAGTATGATTGATAGAAAGAGAAAATATACTTCAACTCTAATGTTCAATTTAAAACAAAAATGTATCTTCATTATCGATTTTTTTCGGCTGGAAACTGTCGGTTAACTTTAACACGGTAGACCCATGAATGATCAAATTTCAAAAACATTTTATTAGTGCCCCCTTGACACCATGTGCACGAACAAGTAACTTTATATATAGTCAACATAATTTCCAACAATAATTCTCATTAAACTAATACTACCTATAGCCCATATTTTCAACCATCTTTGAGATTAAAAAATATACAACAACAACATTAAAATTAAGGTTCAAAACCCATTTCACAGATTATAATACGTTACTATATATCATCATAATATTTATAGGCACAACAATTCACAATAATTAAAAATTGAAACCGAGATTGTGTTTAAGATCATTGCTTTATGCTAGAAATATATGTATATGGGAACGAAAGCATATACATAAATATGTATATGGTTACACTAAAGTGGGCCGAAGAGACAAAATTTAATTAATTCGTATTTTTATTTTTATGTTTAGTGTTGGTTTTGCTTTTGGTCAAAAAACCATTTCATGACACAAAAAAAAATGGTTTCTGCTTTTGGGAAAATTAATGAATTTCGTTTCTGATATTTCAATTTCCATTCAGGGCTTTTAGATATATGTATATATCTTTTCGGTTGGTGTTTGGTTGTATATATGTATATATGGACACAAAAAATAAAGGATTGGTCTTATTATTTTTTTCTTCACGATATTGTTGTTGTTGTTGTTGTTGTACCAAAAAGGATAAAAATCTAAAATATTTAAATTTTAATTAATTTTTTTGTTGTACTTTATCGTTGTGTGTCTGTGGTGTTGGAAGTTTTGGTCGGTAGCTAAATGTTGCTACGTATATACATATATATATATATTTTATTATACGTATATAGTTATATATGGAAAATGCTAGAAAAAAATTAATTTATCACCACAATGGAAACTATGAAAATATTATAACCTATCAAATAAATTATAATAAGGATATGATAATATTTTGTTATCAAACAAAAAAATAAATTTAAATCAATATATATTATGTACATATATGTATGTGAATATTTATTTATTGAAAATGTTTGGTAGCCGACGAGAAAACCGCACTGAACAACAAATCCAACAAAAAAAAAAAAACACCAACGGAAAAATGCTGGGAAATAAGCAAAATTTTAATATAAATTTTCTTTAATAATCCATCCGTTGTTGTATTTTAATCATAAAATTTATGTACGTATATACCTACGTACACGGCACATAAAATATGGCATAACAACCTCAACCGTAAACAGAAGAGGAATCGCCATTAGACAATATTTTCATATATAATGGGCAACAAAAAAATAAAACAACACAATCCTGGATGAGTCGGATGGAAAGGTATATAGAAAAACACGAGCACAAAAATGTAATGGGGGAGGGGTAGTATACATATAATATAGACCAGAAACAATTGAGTAGGAGAGTGGAAAAAATTAATATCCGGTGTTTTTATTTTTATTTTTATCATTCCATGGTAAAAACATGTAACTAATATCTTCCGGCAGGAATAATTACTTCGTTTGTCAAAACACATATACACACACACACACACATACATAAAATAATGTGCACAGCAGCACCAGTAGTACACAAAACAAAGACATCACAATTAAATATTCTGAACTCAATTTCCTTTTAACGTTTTGTTGTATATTATCCTTGTGTTGCTGCTGCTGCTGTCTATACACACTTTCCTTTTTGTTTTAGAAGTTTCTCGGTTTTTTTTTTTATGTTTGCAGCCTAACTAGCTAGCTATTGTATTTTCATCGAATCACCGTTTTTAATTTTAAATGAAAAATGGGTACAACAACCAAAAAAAAAAAATTAAAAATTCTTTTCAAAATAATATTATTAAAATTACCTTTATTAAACAAAATACCCTCAAAAATTACCACCATCATTCAATGGAGAACGTTTTTTTTGTTTTTTATTATTTTGTACACCAAAACAGAAAAAGGAGAGGGCGGGTGGAGGTTTAATTTTTATGGGGCGTTCGAAAGTATTTCACCCAGTTTCGTGGATAGCGGCACCGTGGTGGCACAAAAGGGTATACAAATAAGCTCAATTAAGCAGGATAAAAAAATCAATTTTTTTAATTGATCATTGTATAGGGAGATGAGATTCGATTGGCTATATATGGTACACGGTTATGGTGAATGGGATGGCTTGGTACGTGAATTTGATTTTCGTTGATGCTACCTAAAATGAAATTCAATGAGCTCATTTAATTGGTGGTATTTTAAAATAATAGGATGAATTATGAATACAGAAGTCTTCGCGAATTACAGAGTTAGGAAATTTAAGGAGCTACATTTTAGAGGGCTTGAATATTAACATTGTTATCTCTACATCGCTACATACATCGAAAATAATAAGTAGCCATTTTGTTGAGATGAGTCATATTGCTTCATAAAGTCGAAGTGTTTGAGATAAATGAACAAAGGTGAATTTTGTGATCTCGTGTGCTTTTCATTCATAAAAGATCGAAAGTTGCGTTAAGTGATCAACGGCGTGTGAATTTTTGTTAAACCGAAAATTTAAATTTCCTTCATTTTAACATTATGAATCACAAATTCTTGCGGGCCTTGCTGAGGAACACGCTCAAATCAAGTCGCCAAAAACTCATATACCATCTTTCTTGGGAGTGACAAGTAGTCTGATTTGTAAACTTTTCACGATTTATACAACAGCGCGATCCGTCGAACATGCAATCTCAATCAAGTCCAAAAATTTCTTAGTATGATGGCTAAAGGAAAATATATTAGAGGTCTCAAGTTCCATCAAGCTACAGATACATATGACCGCAAGAAACATATCATTAATAACTTGGTCCATAAGTTTAAACAGCATCCATCAAACCCAGAATCCTTGGCTATAATCTATATCCTGCTGCAGAAATTAAATGAAAATTTAAAAATACGTGACCTTACAGGAAATTGTCGAATTTTTGACGTGTCTTTGACACCCAAGCGAGCTCATTCTAAACCTGAAATAAGAAGTCCCGTTTATCCCAACTCCACCACAAAGATTTCCATGTGCCAATAATAATAAAAGTTTTGAAAATGTCATTACTGCTTAAACGATTTCGATCCTGAGCTTGGTCTGCACACTGTTTTAGACAACCGGAATAAGCCAAGCCGTCTCTGCACCATGAAGACATTGTCACCTGCAACTATCTCTGCGCCTGGTAGCTCATGGTAGCTCTGCTTTCAGAAATCACTATATATTTTATTCCGGATCAAAACGTGACCAAGCCAGCATACTCGCTGAGATATTACTTCATTCATGGATAATGTTGGTGATCTACATCAGACCTCTAATATCGATTTTGAACAGAGCTCGGCATGTACCAGCTACGTACCAGCCATTTTATTTTCTGTCATATGCAAATGAAAGCACCTAATTGGACTGGCAATATTAGTTGCGGTGCTGAGGTGTTTCAGTTAAACAATAGATGTACTCCAACATAAGAATAAAAGGTATCAAGGACAGAGCATCCCCCTACCGAATACCCGAGCTAACTGCAAAAATTCTCGATATCCTGTTCTCAACTTTTAACACATCCTGATTGATAGTCACCAATAAAGCCCTCTGCTGGAGGGGCAAATCTATTCAATATGATGTGCAAGGAGAGCTATGCCGCGATAATTATCACACCACAAGCAGTCTCTGTAATTGAAAAAAAGGTTATCGCGGCCGCTTTCCATTTGTCAGGCAGAACTACTCATCGAATGGTAGTTGCCAAACGCGTTTGCCTTTAAACCAAACATATTTGGGTATGACTTACACAGACACTATACCGTAAGTTTGTTGAGCTGCACTGAAAACCGAAATTTTCAGTACCTCCCAAACGAATTCACACAGCTAGGTTTGCAATTAACTTCCTCAATGTTGTCACAGTCGAAACGTTCCATGCGTTTCGCTGTGCTCCCAGTCTTCTTCTATTCGAGTTGTTCAGCGACCAAATGATGATCGCTGCCTACGTATTTAGTTGCTGACCGATAAGATTTCACATCCGGCACAACCCGAGCTCAACCTTTTGAAATTATTACGTGGTCAAATTTACTGCGGCTCAAAAAGAAATCCATCTCCAAGATTTTAGAGGTCATCTCCACTGTAGAATAATATTTAGTCCTGGAATACATGGTCTTCAATTTTAGGCCATTGAGTTTTTTGAAGAACAATGATGTTCAGCATATACTCGTTTATGTATGTGATTAGGTACCCCAAGACTCCTGGCTTTCTAAGTGACTGCATCGATCTTAGATCTCAAGTCCGGGTACTAGAGCGGGGTTCCGGTATTAGTTTGGTAGTATCCATTTTATCTTTTGTTGACATTACAAAACAGTTGAGTCTTTTCGCGGATGCGGCTCGTCAGCCCAGTGATCCAACCATTTAGTCGACAAGCCAAGGATACTGTGGTGGGATTCTTGGAAAACATGTTCTCGAAATTTATGTTTACGAGACACGTGTGCCCCCCGACCACAAGGGCACAGAGAATATTTTTGACGACAACTATCCAATTGACGGGCTCAACAATTCTAGCTGCATACAAAAATATTAAATTCGTGATTTTGAAGTAGATTTGTATTACCATAAGTTTTTAAGAGATCAGTATTTAAATATTTTTGGGCAACAGATTTAAATTAAATTTAATATAAGGAGCATGACATGAAATACAGATAAGCTGTTTGCTTATATTGAATCCGAGAATGCGAAGCCCTGGCCTATTGGCCTAAATGGTTTGGCGGTAATTACAAGTAATTCACTCTCGACTTTTGATGGTTTTGACATATCATTTACCTTAAGGTTCAAATTAGTGTTTCTATCTTCCGACTGAATTCTATGAATATTTCTCTTAAGTTTAGACCATGGACGTCCTATCACTTTTTGAAGCATAAACGCACAAGAAATAAAATTTGTCAGCTTGCGAAAAAACACACAAACCAAAAGGAGATAAAACTATTAGAAAACTATACAACCGAGAAAACTTTGTAACGATTTCTTTGTGAGCGTAGGTGTTTCCAATTATTTGACTGCTGATATGGATGCGATAATTAAAAATGTGATAGTCACTGAGCACTATGGAATAACGAAAAGTTTTTATTTGTCATTCATTTCTTCTCGAGAGCTGTACACGATCATAAATTCCTTTAAAAATAAATGTTCTCCAGTATTAGATGATGGTATATCCAATGGTTTTGTAAAGCAAATTGCTCATTTTGAATTCAATTGCAGAAAGCTTTAAAAAAGGCGTTATCCAAAAATAAAAATTAAATTATAGAACATGTTTAAATAGTTATAGACCTATACTCGTGTTATCAATCTTCTCGAAGATATTTGAAAAAGCCATCAAAATTAGAATGCTTCTATCTTTAATGCAGTTTGGCTTTCTTCATCTCTGTAATAGATTAGTGCGGCCAAAGGATTAAAAACTATAGTCATGATCATTTTATCCTTGAGGGCGAACACAGGTAATGCGTGGCATAATTATGATAGAAGCAGGGAACCATCTATTACGGCTGGAGTTGCTCATGGTTTGGTTTTGGGCCCTCTGCTATTCCTTGGGTATGTTAATGGAGTTTTTAGGTAGTTATTTTGCGTCCCCTATCTGCTTTTGTTGACTTTTCATTTGCGAACACTGGTGTAAGCAACAATATATAGCTGCTATTGGTCACGACATAGATGTACTACAATCGGTATAGGTTACGGGTAATAACTTACTTTTGGACAATGGTAAATTATCATTTTAGTTTTAAGATATTTTAATCATTTAAATTCTTAGAAACGCATTTTTATGATCCAGATGTTGGAATTACCAACAATTCAAAAAAAACAAACTTCCATTTGCATTATATACTTAATCCCTTTATATTTACTTGTATCCTTTTATTGGTTTGTCAATACATATATGTATTAACAAATTTATGTATCCCTTTTCCCTTTCCTTCCATTTAGTTTTAAAATATAAAATAGATTTTTAATTATTTTGCTCCCTACCACTAATTATGTACTATATAACACTAGAAAATAAATAAAAAAGACACAGTCCACTAAAATTCATTAAACATAAAACTAAAATTGATGTTTCATTTTTAAAAAGAAAAATTCGCATTTTTTCCGTACCAGACAATTCAGCTAAAATGGTATTTTTTATTGAAGTCAAGTAGTTTCTATCTGCATCTTAAACGGCTATTTTGCATTAAAAATTCTTAATGAGATTAAATACTTATGGTTATTATTATAGACGTTAAATGAATTGGAATGCGCGCTTTGTTGGTTTGAAGTCTAAATTACTCTTGGAATCCAAGGGAATGTATGCTTTGCTACTGTATTACTCGCCATATACTTTCCAAGGTTGTGGTATTTTGCACTTGCCGATTATATTCTTCTGTATGATCTCTCATGTTTGTGTGCTGCCAGTAGCATCACTTGGCTCCGATATAGACAGAAACATATTCTCAGATTAATGACTTTTAAAGATATTCTTTAAACATCTCGGAAGATTTAAACAACTGCGGATATACTACCGTTGAAACACATGTTTATGTACCAAGTTTTAAGAATATTTTACCTTTATCAGCGGAAATAACTTTGTTCATTATCCAGATCACAATTAACATTGGACTTATAAAGTCGAACACAAATATTATTAAATGTTGGACAAAATTTCTGCTTATCACTCAGAAACAAATTACAAAGGTAGTACTCACCAAGATGGGAAGATAATGGGCTTTAATTAGAACCCGCATATTGATAGCTTTACATTGACCTCGAAACTACTAGAATGTATGAACTTGAAAAAACGAGCAAAACCAAGCTTATCCTTTGAAATATTTACATAGATGCTTTGGAGGATTAATTTAGGATGGGTTAATCCACTTCAACACAACCCTCAAAGTAAGCGCAAAATTTGGAAATAACTAAAAAACTTTAACATATCAAAATAGATTATTAAAAATTTCCTGAACAAAAAATTAGGACATTGCTCTAACGTATTATTGGAGTATTGAAAAATGAAAAATATAGCAATTAAAGATTTGGATTTAAAGAAATTAACAAAACAATTCATTTTTATATTTTTATGGATGAAACATTTAGTTTAGAAACAATAACAAAAATTCAAAGTTATTAACAAACGTTGAAAAAACGCCCTAATTTTTATTTTTTTATTTTTTGATTAATTTATGTTCGCCATAAAGACAGAAAATTCCGCTTAAAAGGTGTCTTATTTTTAAGCAATATAGATTCTCCAAAAATATTAATTTAATTATGGTTTTACATTAACAGCGTATAGTAAGTTTTGTTTGGATGTATTCTGAATTGATTGAATTTGATAATTCTTGAATCCTCGTTTCACCTATATGTTCGTATTAGTATATGTATTTGTTCGATACAATCACCAAAAATATCTTCTGCGGAACTTTCCGTTAATTTGATCGTTTGCTTTAATATTAAATTTTAAACTGTTGTTAAACGGTGCCTATAGAGTGACCTCACTTGCAACAGAGAGCCCGAAGGTATCTATTTTCTGATGGATGCCGATCTTTGGAATTATCACTGGTCACCGTAATGAATCAAGCGCAGTAAAACTCCGTTGGGGTGTGTTTCCTGCGATTCGGATTTTATTCCTGACCTTTCAGAGGAAACTTTCATAAATATACTGTACTAATCGTAATGAAGTCAATTCCGATTGACAAACTAAATGTGTTGAATTTATTCGACAATATATTCGACATCCAGTCACTTAATTCAGTCACAAAAAAAATTCGAGTAGTGTTCCGCGCATCGGCCAAGACATGAAACGGTGTGTCATTGAACGACACGTTACTCGTTGGTTCACAACTACACGGCGCACTGGTCCTCACGATTTTTTGATTCCATTAACGAAAGATCACTGAACATGTCATAAAAAAATCTCGGCAAGTAAAGGTGGATTCACATCTTCGACGATTGCAATAAATACAGCCACAGGACCATTTACTTTATTCTGATATTCGATATCGAATCTAAAATATTAAACTAAGTTAATTTAACTAAAATTATTGGGATACCCTGACAGCGAGTATTGGTTTTGTCTGCCTCAAAACATAATCTTAGTGATTATGACACAACAGTACTCGATCTTCTTTTTTTGGAACCCGATCAACGATGACTTGTTCTACAAAATTAAGGAATGTGCATTAGACAAAATGCCTACTAAACGTCTTGATCTAAGTGATAAAGCCAAATTCTATGATACAACGGGCATATGGACCTCAGTAATAGTGGCCGCAAAAATATTCTTTCAGGTTTAATGGTGAGAGAAATTTAATTGAAATACACAACTACCAGCTGATACAACAATAACACTTGACGCACGCCGCACAAAAAATATGACCAATGTAAGTACTTCTTTAACTAAGCGTTGTGGATTACATCGAATTAACGAAAGATCAAGTTATATTATCTTGGATACATCAACGGTAAGGACTAGATCCAATCTATTGGGATTATTCCACAAATTATAACATACGATAACCACGTCTTAGTTATGTATATATTGCGATCCAGCTATAGTATATAAAATATAGGAAAACTAAGTTGATAGTGGCATCTTAAGTGGAGGATGCTTATGTAAATACGGAAATCGTCACGGCTATGCACAATCATTTTCTGGATGGCAATGGATTCGACGGTTTATCGAATATCAATAAATAAACCAACATACTGCAGGCACATATAGTAAATGGGCATGATTAGAACTAAACCATTAAATTATAGACGTTGTAGTTATACAATAAGATAACCTTTCACCATCCTGATGGCACGTTAGACGCATTATCAATGTACCAGAGACGGACTAGAACGTGTAGATCAAGTACAACAACAAGTAGAAATCAGATGATCGACTCATCAAAAACCAATGTCTGCTACTAGTTATCAGAAGAATGTACAAGATCGAGCAGTGTTCCCGATACGATGGTAACACTAATTTACACATCTTTGTCATCTATTTTCCAATTTTGGTATTATCTTTTCAACTCACTTGGATTTTATAAATTGTTGGCATTTTATCATTTTATTTACAAAATCTATGGTTTGGGCTAGAGCATTCAATCCCGGACACTTTTGGATACCGAAATAAGATTTTTTGAATACCGGGATCACGGTACTGACAACTTTTATGTTAAATTTTATGTTAAACGAAAAAAAACGTTCTTCATAAAATGTTTAAAACCACAAAAGGAAAAAAACGCTCTTCATTTTGAGAACAAAACAATTTTTTTTCTGCATGCGTTCCGTTAGGAGAAACTGCAAAGCTTGAAGTCCCAAGGGTAGGGATTCAGCCTATCTTTCGACGAATGGACTTCTACAAGAAATCGACGATATCTAAATTTAAATCTGCATATCAAAGGAAAACATTGTAATTTGGGGTTATTACGAGTACATGGATCGTTACCAGCAGAAAAATGCATTACATTGATTGCTGAAAATTTAAAAACTTTTGGTTTGAGCTTGCATGAAGATATCGTTTGCATTACAACCGATGGAGCTTCGGTAAAAAAAAAAATCGGCAAAATGCTAACCAATGATCAACAGCTATGTTTTGCACATGCTATTCATTTAGCAGTAGTGGCTACCTTGTATAAAAAGCCTGCACAAACACTTTGGAATAAAGCGGTCTAAATGGAAGCGAATGATGATGATGATTGCTATTTCGAGTAAGAAATTGATCACCACGATACCGGATTTCAAGTAATTTTTTTACGAAACTGAACCAGAGTTATCAGATAAGTTATTACCATTGATTACAAAAGTAAGAAGTATCGTCAGATTGTTCCGCCACTCACCAACTAAAAACGACGATATTCTTCAAAAATATATTATCAAAGCAGAGTTTGGTAAAGAAAAATCGTTGTTATTGTAATTGACATAAAAACTCGCTGGAACAGTCTTCATGTTATGCTAGAAGTTTTTTTTGAAGTAAAAAATTGTTCACTCAAATCATTGATTGATATCAAATCAATGTTATCGTTCAATGAAGAAGAAATGGAATTGATTAAGAATTTGCTGTCAACACTAGAACCTGTTAAATTAGCTGTTGAAGCACTATGCCGTCGAGATTCAACACTTTTGACAGTAGATGCAACGATTTCTTGTTGGATTAATAATTTGGGCAACAACCATTTAGGTCTTCATCTTAAAGAAGCAATAATCCGCCGAGTGAACGAACGACGAACCAAGTTATCTAGCTTGATGCAATACTTGCACAAAAGTAATCAAGTTTACGACGACTTTGAGCTAAATTTGTGTTTATACTTTGAACGCCTCACAAAAACTCAGATAATTAACCTGATTGTTGGTTTCAGTACTCGTATGTCAAAGCCAAGTTCAAATGAACCATCGCAAGAATCTGATAACGAATTAGACAACGAAATTAATGAAAATTATGAAGTTTTGGTGTCTCTACAAGAAAAACTTGACAGAGCAATCAATCAAGAACTAAATTCAAAAATTGCACCAAAAAGGTCAAAAACAGCAAACGATCGTATACGTATTGTCAAAAAAGAGCTGGCAGTTTTCGAGGCAGAAGGTTGTCGCGGATCTACACTCGAAAAAACTTACAAGTATTTGAATTCTGTACTGCCTACCAGCGTGAAAAAAATTATATCATCATTAAATGATGAAAGATTGGATATATTGTGCTTTCCTCGGTCACATTTTAAACTTCCCAGCAACTGAATTTTTAAATTTATTAATTTTCTACTAAATTGAATTAATTTTTATATTTCTTTTATTCTTTTTTTATTTGCTATAATAAATTTTCTGAATTATTTGTTTTTCGTTTAATATCTTTCCATTTCAGATTTCCTTTCAGTCCCGGTGCCAGTACCGGGAACCTGGTATTGAAAAAATCTAGTACCGAAATCCCGGTTTCAAAAAAATGGTTCGGTATTGGATGCTCTAGTTTGGGCATATGAGTATTTTAATTTTTTGAACAAAACTCTTTAATGAAACAAAGTGCTACATTCGATTTTCATATTGCTTGTTATTCATATGGCCGTCGCCAGGGGCTGGCTATTTATTAATTGTTGCATAAAGTCTGTGCTATGTATAGAACAAATTTTCAATTAAGCAATATTTTTGATCTTTTTTGTAGTGCCAATATTTTTTGTCATTTGGTAATTATTTCACTTTAGTTGAGAATTTCATTTATGAAACGACATTTCAAATTACGGAGATTAACACGATCAAATTTTTTTTAATATAATTATAGATATACTGTATCCGAAACTATCTAGGATTAAATTAAAAACGCTGATCCTGATTTCGAAATTAATATGTATGAGAGTAAATTGAACGCAAAACCATGTTTTACCATCACAATAAACTTTCAACTTTATCTGTAATTATCTAAAACCAATTTTCAATATCGTCTGAGCACATACAAGTACATATTCCCAAAAATATATTTTTATTCCAACAAAAACCAAAAATTTCTAGCAAAATACAATTTTAATAATTAGTATTTTGTTGTTATCGTCTTCTCCGTATCAATATGTGTACAAAACAAAAATAACTTAATAAGAATTTCACAATGTTTTAATTAAAATTTAAAACCTCGTTGAAATATTTATGTATGTATGTAAGTATGATTATTTTTATACACCACCGCGTGCCACCGCAGCCTCACAAGTCATAACACAAACCAAAATACAACAAAAAAAAAATTAAAACAATCAAAATATTTAGCTATTCACAAAAATATTAAACAAAAACAAAATAATAAATAATAATTTTATAATAAAATAAACATTTAATGAAATAAATTAAATATTATTAAAAAATAAAAACAAACGAAACGAAAAATCTTAATTAAAATTATTTATCAAATTTTTATTTAAGAAAAATATGATAAAATGATTTTTAATTGAATTTTATTTTTGTATATTATACATAACTCCGCAATGAATTTTCTATTGTACATAATAATAATTATTAATATTTATTTAGAAAGAAAGTGTTTTATTGTTGTGTACAAAAATACAATTTTTTATTTTTTTTTTTTTAATAAAATTCATAATAATATTTCGTAACACAATAAATAAAATTTAATTTATACTGAACAATTTCCTTCCTTAAATGATTTTATTATTTAAAAAAATAAAAAATAAAAAAAAACCTAAAAAATAAAAATGTAAAACGTAAACAACGTAAATTTTTTGTGTTTTATAATTGAATAAATTACAAAAAAATAATTACTATGATATTAACATAATAATTAATAATTAAAAAATTAAAAATATTTTATAAAGGGATAAATTTGTATTTTATATGTATGTTTATGGTTATGCTGGATTGATGATGATACTTTTAAAAATTATAATACAAACATATAATTTTTAATTTTATTTATTATATAAATTAATACATTTTTATGATGTATATAATATTAATTAATGTGCTTGGGTATATACTATATAGCTATATTATATATACGCTTAAAGCATCAAATTAAATTTATGATATGCTTCAATAAATTATATAATTAGTATATATACGTTTATTTATTTATATAATTTATGGCTACAGGGCAATTATAAATTAAACGATAATATACTAAAACGTTTTCCAACTATTGAAATATGGGTATATAAGTATGTATATCTGACCGTTTCTTTAACGTTTGGGTTACGTAAAATCAATAGTAAAAAAATATTAACAAGCTACAGAGTAGTTAAAATCTCGCCTATACATATATTATGTTCTTAGTTGCGTTTTTGTAACCCCCGATAAATTATGTGCCGAGCATCTAATTGTTTGCAACAAAATACATATTTAACGCGCTATTTGGAAAAACAATTAATTATTCGTTTAACACCAAACAATTTTTTGTTTATTCAATTTTAAAAATACATTTTTTATTTTAAACTCCAATTTTAATTATTATGTTGTAGCTAAGAAATTTAATAAATTTTTAAAATTGCAGTTACAAAACTGTTTTAAAATTTTCGCTTTAAACTTAACATTTAAAAAAAATTATTTAGTTTTAAATTCGATAAACTTCCGAGTGAGATTTTTCAAAATTTTAATAGTTTTTTAGATCTAATTTGATATATATGCTTTTTTAGAAGGAAATTAAAAAAAATATTTTACTGTACAAAATTATTTTTATTCTAAGAGTTCAACAAAATACAAAATTAACAAAATGTGTGTGAAATTTTAGAATTTCTTGAAACTACAAAAGAGGTTGAAAATTTAAGTTCTTACAATTTACATTTTTTATAAACTTTGAGAATTGAAGAAACATTTTTTATATATTTTAAAATAATAGTTTTTAAACAAAAATAAAATTTTATAAATTTAAATTTTCAAAAGCTTACTGAATAAAATTAAAAATTTGAGAATTATGAAATTAATTTAATTAATTTACAGATTATAAATGATCGTTTCAGAATTTTCAAAATAATTTATTAATTGTAAAAAAAAATGTTAATTCGAATTAACAATTTTTTAAACTAGTTTCAATTGCAGAATTTCTTAATTTAAGGAATTTTGCAAGTTTTAATAATTTTCATTTATAGATTTATTAAAAACCTTTTTTTTTTTAATTTCTTCATCATTTTTAAATTTAGTTTTAAGATTTCCCAAAAATTTAAATTAAGTATTTTAATTTTAGAGTTTAACTTCAAAACATCAATAAATATTTAATTTTGTTATTATGTATATTAGATTATTATGTATAGAGTTCCATAATATTAAGCATGTACGAATTATGCAAGTTTTTAATTTTAAATCAATTTGTATTCCGAATTTAATTTTTAATTTAATGTTATATATTAACCCAATAATTTTATAGTGTTTAGAATTAAATTAGTTTAAAAATTTAAAACTTGAATGGTAACATTCAATTACAGATTATATATGATCGTTTCAGAATTTTAAAAATTCTTTATTAATTGTAATAATAAGTTGTAGCTCGAATTTAATTTTTTTGAAACCAGTTTCTATTGCACGATTTTGGAATTTTAAAATGTTTTAATAATTTTTATTTATGGATTTATTAAAAAACTATAATTGTTATTTTAGTAATTCTTGGCTTTAACATTTTTAAATCTTTAATAGGATATCGTTTCTAATATCAAACAAAATTTAAGGTTTTTTGGGGGTTTAAATTTATAAAATTTTAATATTCAGAGTTTTAAAAACTACACAATAATATTTATTCTAAATTTCACCAATATATATATGTTTTTTCTAGAAACATGAAAAATGTATGTCAATTTTTAAAATTTATTAATTATTAGAAATTGAGATATTTAAAAATTATATTTTTTTTATATAATTTCGGGAATACATATAATATGTAGATAGTTAAAAGTAAAATTATTGTTAAGTTTTAAAATAATATAATTTAAACAAAAATCTAATTTATAAATTTAAACATAATTTTTAATAACCCAATTTAAAATTTTAATAATTTAGAATTTGTTCAAATTTAAAATTTCCACGCCATTATCAATTGTATTAATATGAACTCGAATTTTAATTTTTTTAAACCAGTTTCGATTAGACGATATTTGAATTTAAAGGATTTTGTCGGTTTCAATATTTTCCATCTATAGATTTATTACAAAAGTTTAATTTTTTATAATTTTTAAAATGTTTATTTACATTTCCTTAATTTTTTTGAATATATATAGAACGAAATAATTAAAAATTTTGACTTCAAAATATCAATAATTTTTTAATTTTTTTTTTAAGTTTTTTAAAATTCCAAAATATAAAGAACTTAAAAAACTTTTAAAAATTAAGCAAGTTTTTAATTTTAAATCAATTTTAATTCTAAATTTAATTTTTAATTTTAATTTATTATAATAATCTTATAATTTTGTAATATTTAGAATAAATTTGGGTTTTAAAATTTAGGGAATACCTAATGTGAATTCTAAGAATTCAACGATAGCTAATCAGATTTAAATAAAAAGTGTGTAAATTTATAAAATTTATTTAACCTTAAAACAAGTTCTTGAAGCTTATTCTTTTTTTTTACATATTTTGAAAATTCAAGCCACATTTTTTATAAATTTAAAATAATACAAAATATATGAAAATTTAATTTTATAAATTTAAATTTTTAAAGCTTATTGACCCAATTTAAAATTTTATGAACTAAGAAATTTTACAAATTTCAAACATTGTCATAAATTTACAAATTATAAATGATCGTTTCAGAATTTTAATAATAATTTATTAATTGTTATTAGTTTTAATCCAAATTTAGTTTTTTTAAACCATTTAATCAGAACTGTGACTATTTTGAATTTAGAGAATTTTGCAAATTTTAATAATTTGTATTTATAGATTTATAACAAAACAATAAGATTTTTTTAGTATTTCTTCGCTTTAACAATTTTAAATTTAGTTTTAAAGTTTCCAAAATACAATCGTTTTTGATATTAAACAAAATTTAAAGTTTTTTACCGGTTTAATTAAATTAAATATTAATATTCCGAGTTTTAAAATTTACACAATAATATTTATTCAAAGAATTCAACAATATACAGATATGAAAAACGTATGTGGATTTTTAATATTTATTAATAATTAAAAATTGGAATATTAAAAAATTAATTATTTTTGTAAAAGAATTTTAGGATTAGATAAACATAATTTGTATTAACATTTTTGTAAGTTTCAAAATATTAGAATTTAAACCAAAAATTTTATTTATAAATTTAAACATAATCTTAAAAATTTAATAATTTAGAAATTGTTAAAATTTAAAATTTACACACCATTCATTTACAGATTATCAATGATCATTTAATAAAATAATTTTATCAATACGATCTTTGAATTTAAAGGATTTAGCAAGTTTTAATTATTTTCATTTATTAAAGTACTTTATTTTTTTTTAGAATTTCTTCATCATTTTTTAATTTAATTTTAACATAATATTCAAAAAATGTTAAATATTTATTTAGAACGAACGAATTTAATAGTTTAACTTCAAAACATTGATCATTTTTATTTTTAGAATTCCAAAATTTAAAAATTATGCAAGTTTTTAATTTTTAATAAATTTGAATTGAGAAATTAATTTTTAATTTTAATGTGAGGTAATAACCCAAAAACTTTATAGTATTTAATCTTAAATTAGTTTTTAAAATTTACAGAATAATATGAAATTTAAGAATTAGCCAATAAACAGATTTAAAAACAAATAAGTAAATTTTAAAAATTTATTGAATCTTAAAAACTATGTTTAAGATGTAAGTTCTTGAAATTAATATTTTTTGTTACCAACTTTGTGAATTTAAGGCACAAATTTTTAAAATTTGTAAATAATAAATAGGATTTTAATTAAAACCAAATTGTATAAATTTTAACTTTTAAAAACGAACTGACCCAATTTAAAATATTAATAATTAAGATATTTAGGAAATTTATAACTGGAATGTTTACTGATTATTAATTTTATTTTAGTTTATTTTATTTATTTATTTTATTTACATATTAAATTGTGATAATTAAAAAAAAAAAATTTAATGATCGTAAAAAATTAATGATCGTTTCAGAATTTTCAAAATAGTTTATTAATTGTAATAATAAGTTTTAACTCGTAATTAAATTGATTTAGATGCGTGATTTTTGAATTTGAAGGATTTTGCAAGTTTTATTAAGGTTTATAAGGTTTTATGCAAGTTTTATTAAGGTTTCGATAGCGGTCAAAATTATTTAAATATTGATAATCAGAGTTTTAAAATTTACACAATTATTTTTATTCTAAGAATTCAACAATATACAGATATGAAAAAGGCATTTGTATTTTTAATATTGATTAACAATTAAAAATTGAAATATTTAAAATTAAAATATTTTTTAAATAATATTAGGATTAGGTATACATACATAGTTTGAAGCTTTGAAAAATCTTTGCAATTTTTGTAAGTTGTAAAATAATTGAATTTAAACAAAAAATATAATTTATAAATTTAAACATAATTTTTATTAACCCAATTTAATATTTTAATAATTTAGAAATTGCTCTAATCTAAAATTTCCACTTCATTCATTTACAGAGTATTAATATTCGATTCATAAAAATTGTTATCAAATGTATTAATGAGATTTTAAATCGAATTTTAATTTTTACAAATAGTTTCGATTACACGATTTTTGAATTTAAAGAATTTTGCAAATTTAAAGAGTTTACATAAATTTGATTTATAGATTTATTACAGAATTTTATGTTTTTTAAAAATTTCTTCATCATTTTTTTATTTAATTTTAACATTTTCAAAATGTTTTAAATATGTTTATAGAACGAGAGAATTTAAGAATTTAACTTTAAAACAATTAATTAATTTTTATTGATAATTGGAATATTTAAAAATTATGTATATTTTTTTTATATAAGTTTAATATTAGATATACATAATTTGAAGCAAACTTGTTGCAAGTTTTAAAATATTACAATTTAAACCAAAACTTTAATTTATAAGTTAAACAAAATTTTTAATAACCCCATTTAATATTTTGATAATTTAGAAATTGTTCAAATTTAAAATTCCGTTTAAAAAATTATCGTTTTCAACAATAATTTTAATTATTGTATTAATATGGTTTACACTCGAACTTTAATATCTTGTAAACCAGTTACAATTACGCAATTTTTTAGTTTAAAGAAGTTTGCAAGTTTTATTTTTAAGATTTCAATGTTTTTTACGAGCATCAATTCATAATCTATAATATTTTTAAAATTTTAAGAATTCCAACATAAAAAAATCTTAAAAAAATTAAAAAATTTACAAATTTTTAATTATTTTCAAGGCAGAGTTTAATTTTTAAATGCATACGATTGGGTTTTAACCAACATATTTTAAGTTTTTAGAATTTAATTTGATTTAAAAATTCACAGAGAAATATGCTTTCTGAAAATTGAACAATCGACAGATTTTAAAAGGAGCATGTGAATGTTTACTAGTTATTAACTCTAAAAAATATGTTAAACATTTGTAGTTCTTAAACTGTTCATTTGTCATATAATGAGAATTTAAGCAACATTGTGGTAATTTTTAAATTATAACGTTTTAAACCAAGATTCTAATATTATTTCAATTTAATTTAAAGAATTTACAATGTTAAAAAGCTGCTAATCCAATTAAATTTTAAGTACAAGTTTAATATTTTTACCATTCATTAACAGTTTATTTAAAAATAATTTTATTAATTGTAATAATAAACTCGGATTTAACTTTTTATCAAGCAGGTTTGATTGTACGATTTTTAAATTTAAAGAATTTTACCAGTTTTATTAATTTCCGTTTATAGATTTATTATAAAAGTCAAATGGTTTCAATAGTATTTTTAAATTTCTATTTTTTTAAATTTATTTTAACATTTTTAAAATTGACGAAATATGTATATGCAACGCAAGAATTAATTCAAAACATCTAATTTGAAAATATTTCTATTCTAAAATATTAAAAAAATTCTATAAAATTTTAGTATTAAATGGAGTAAAAATTGAATTAAGTTTTTTAATTTTAGACGTTATTTTCAAATTTTATAGGTGTTGGAATTTCATTTATATTTTAAATATTAACAATACGAGAAAAGCGTCAGGAGTTTGAAAAATTCATAAGTACAAATTTAAATAAATAAGTTGTTAGAATATAGAAAGATTTTTACATTAAGTTTTATTATATCTAGGAATCGTAACTTATAGTAACTTTCGTACGAGTTCTAAAAATTTTAAGAGTTTAAAATATCAATCAAAATTTAAGCTTTGTAGATGGTTGGAATTAATTGAAGTTTAATATTTAGAATTTTAATATTTAAAAGATAATATTAATTCCAAGTATGATATAAACTTTTTAATTGTTTTAAAATGTGTTAAATGTAAAAAACTTAAACAAAACATTTTATTTTGTTAATTTAAACAATAAGGAGAATTTTTTATTTTTAATAGCTAGCTAGTTCCAAATGTAAAATTTTAAAAAATTAGAAGTTTTTTTATTTTATTATTTAATTACAATTCATTTATAAAAATAATTTTAATAATGAGATTTTAAGAACTAGAATTTTCATATTGGTTAACCAGTTAACATTGTACGATTTTCTATTTATGGGATTTTGAAGTTTATGTTCGAAACATCTAATAAATTTCAATATTTTTGGATTATTACATATGAATAAGTTAAAAGAATTAATGAATTTTGCAAATTGTTAGTATTAAATAGATTTTAAAATTTAATTTATGTTTTTAAAATTGACAGAATTTAACATTTACATTTAAAAAATGAATTATTGTTTCTAGATAATTTAATTAAATATTTTTAAACTTTTTAAATATAAAACGGCAAATTGGAATTTTAATTCTTTCTACATTTATGATTTTTGTATTAAGAATATAAGAATAATATAAAGTTTTTAGGCTTTCGAATTAAAAATTTTTAATTTATATTCTTCACCCTTGAAAATTTAATGCCAAATTTAAACTTTTTGATCATTAATAGATTTGAAATACATTATGTAATTAAGATGTTTCCAAATTTCTCAGAATTTGTTTTATTTTTTAAATTTACAGAATTTTACTATAGTTGTATATTTTGAGAATTTACGAGTGTGATTTCTAAAATTGTTTTCCGTTTTTAATATCAAAAAAAATTAATGCTTTATTGGAGATGAAATTAAATTTAATTTAAATATTGAGAATTTTAAAATTTACAACATAATAGAATTCAACAATGAACAGATTTGAAAAATAGTATTTGCATTTTTAAAAATATTTGTATCTAACATAATTAAAAATGTGTTCTTTAAATTTATATTTTTCTTAGATATTTTGAGAATTATGAATTATTAAAATAAAAAGATTTAAACTTAAAATTAAATTTTATATATTTAAAAATTAACATTTTTATAACAAGATTATTTAACTGTAGTGATAAGATTTTAACACGAGTTTAAATTTTCTTTAAACCAGATTCGATTGTAAAATTTTTTAATTTAATGGATTTTGCAAGTTTTAATAAATTTTATCAATTGATTTATTACAAAACATTAAACATTTGTTAGTACTTCTTCGATTTGAAACTTTTAAATGTAATTTTTATTAATTTTAACATTTAAATTTTTTTAAATAAATTAATTCTAATCATCTAATTTGTTGAATATTTGTTGAATTCACATTTAAAAAACATATGAAAAAATCAAAAAATATTTTCAATATTTCAATTTTTTATATTCAAATGCGATCAAAGTTGAATGTAATTTTTTGATTTTAAACATTTTTTCTCAATTTTATAGTTTAATTTAATTTATAATTTTTAAATTTACAGAATGAGAAAAGCTTCAGGAATTTGTTAATTTATTATATTTTATTATTTATTATATTTTATTAATTTTCATTCAAAATAAATTGAATTGCATTTTCTATAATTTTTAAAATAGTTAGGATAGATAGGGTTTAAGATAAAGTTTTATTTTGTAACTTTTACTGTTGTAACAGAATGGCAAATTTATAAATTTTTTTTACATACTTTGAGAATAAGATTTAATTTAAAACAACATTTTTTTTTATATTTTAATATTATAGGATTTCAACAGAAACTCTAATTTTATAAATTTAAATTTAAAGAATTTAATAGCTAGCTACCCAATTTAAAACATGTAAAATTTTATAAATTTAAAATTTGTCATTTATTTAAAAAAAATTATTGTAATAGAAAAATTTTAGGAACTCGAATTTAAATTTTTTTCGGTTTTGATTGTACGATTTTAGAATTTAAAAAATTTGGCAAGTTTTAATATTGCCAAATTTATCCTTTATAGATTTATCTCAAAATCTTTAAGGTTTTTTTAATACTTGTTTGTTTCGACATTTTTCAATTAAACATTTAGTAATTTAAATATTTTTAAAATATGTATTTGGAATTCAAGAATTTTCCAAATTTATGTTCTAAACATCTCTAATCTTTTCAATAATTTTAAAATTGTAAGATACGAAAAATTGGAATAATTTCAGTATATTGGTATTAAATAGAATTTTAACTTGAGTTTTAATTTTAAACTTTTTTGGAATTTAATTTATTATGAAAAAATTAACAGCCCGAAAAGCTTCGTAAATTTATGATAAAGAAATTAAAAATTTTAAACATTAGTATTATTTTAAGATTTAAAATATTAAGTTTCAAATTAAGCTTGATAAATTAGCACGCTGATTTCCAGATTCTCTGTGCAAAACATACATTATCGCGGAAAATTGTCTCAGAACATTCTTCCTTAGTTCCTAATTTTCTCTAAGTATCTTTCAGAAAACGTATGAAGATCCAACAGACTTCTTCCGATTTGTATGAGCATTGCGATAATCGAATTGCTTTAAAATAATATTAAAAAATGTTATGAATTGCTTGTTTCTACAATATTTCTATAAATGATGAAAGTATTCTCATTTATGAATGGCTTCTATAATATTGGAGTATAGCCATGGTGGCTTATTTCGACCTGTAAAGCCAATTAAACATCAAAGTCTTTAACTAAAAAATATTTTGAAGACTAGCGCATTAAAAATCATAAGTGACTGATGTTTATTTATATTGATGAGTCTATCAACAAATCGCTGTTCTGTTCATATTGAAGTTTATTGGTCTACTAACATTGAGACAGCGCGTAACCTGCTCTGCCATAATTTATGCCGGAACGATCAATAGTTTTACTCCGTCCTTATCCCAAAAAATAAATAAATGAAAACAAAACCCAGCATGGTCTAAATGGCACTGTATACCATTCAAAATACCATTGCTATCTTTCCAAATTAATTCAATTTCAGTTAACAGTTTTATCACAGTAATTATGGAAAAATACATATTTTTATTTATTTATGTCTTTCAAATGATGTTAGAAATATACATAAATAATTTGTTATCATATTCATTTATATGTCTAGATACCCGTATATGTATGTATAGGAGTATTTATGCATAGAAACACATACATACTTATATATGTACATATTTAAATAATGTTATACTATCATTGCTTAAGGCGTGCATATGTGATTTACGATCAGAATGACAAATTATTTCCACGCGTACATTCAAATATTTATACATTTTTTGCAAGATGTTCCAACCCTGCCTAATTTTTTTCCTATTATCATTAATACAAATAAGATGATTGATTTAAATTTGTTAATGTAAATTAGAATTTAAAGCTATTTTTGTTGTTGTTCGTCTTACACCATCATGTTGGCAAAAGATCGCGACGTTTATATATTCTGCTCATCTCATCCTCTTACCATTAGAGATATAATTTAATTTATACAGAATTTTGTATTATTGTCATTATTTTATGGGTATTAATTTAATTTTTTTGGAAGATATGTCGTTAAATTCTTTTATGTAATTTAATTTACGTCATTGTCGTCTTCGTTGTTTATTTTTTTTTTGGGTATGTGGCATTAGATATGTACATATGTCTTTTGAATATTTTCTGTTTTGCGTTATTCGAATGTGTATTCGATTAGAAATAAATTGTGCAAAATTATATTGGTGCCTGGTTTTGGTATATTATGACTGTTAAGATTTTAATATGGTAATGCGTTGTGATAATAAATTATATTTTGTCTATTCGGGCTGACAAAAGACTCTGTTTATAAAGTCATCAAAACAAAAAATGGATACTACCAAAAAGACACCGGAACCCGCTCAAGTACCCGGACACGAGATTTAGGATCGGCACGTGGAACATGCAGTCACTTAAGAAATCGGGAGGTTGTTAGAAAGGGCTATACGTTACTCTACAGTGGAAATTATCTCGGAAATCTTGGAGCTGAATTTTTTCTTGGCCCGCAGATAAAGAAGGTTGTTTTGGATTTAAAAGCAGTCAATATATCCGATTTTGTAAGAATCGCTTGCGCATGAAGTTAGCCAAGGTGGTGGTAATTTGTGAACATGCGCCAAGAGAAGTCAACCAGCTCCAAGATAAAGACTTGGACGATCTGATGGGATCTTTACCCGAACACTATATATGAATTGTAATTGGGGACTTTAATGCTAGAGCTGGCGGAAGTGAGACCGACCTGTGTCGTGACACCCGACACGAAACTGCGACCGATAATAATGGGAGAATGATGATTTTTACAATTGCTTACGATTTTAGAGTAGCAAGCACATGTTTCAAACACAAACAGTTGCATTTAGAAACATGGACTTATCCTCGCAAAATTTCTCGCAGCCAAATTGACCACGCGGTAATTTCAAAAGGCCGAGCTCGGGATGTTTAGGATGTGACTGCGTGATCCTCGTCTAGAAGGTACTGTAAACTTCCGTTGTAAATGCTGCCAACAGAGTTTTGGTATAGTGAAAGTCAGAACCAAGAATTATTGGTTTGATGACGTGTGTCGCCTTGCTGTGGAGCACAATAGTGGAAGTGAAACTAATTTTCGCAATCGCGGAGAAAAAACAAGGTTACTCTTACTAGGAAGGCAGCTAAGCGGATTTGTAGACGAAAAGTAAGAATGGTCGAAGGCCGAGGTTCTGAAAGTAGAACAACTCAGCAATGATCGCAGTTAAGTATTTTTTTAAAAGAAATTACTGGATTGCACCATACTTTCAGGCCAGCTTCAACCACCATTCAGGACCGGGATAGAAACCCTTGTGTCAACATCGACGTAGTACTCGACGAATGGAATGGACACTTTATCGACCAAAACGAAAATGCTCACCTGAAATGGACTATCAAAGAGGATTTCGTCCGAATCGATCAATCACTGATCAGGTCTATTCGCTTCGGACGATTCTATCTAACTATTTTGAAACTTCCATCCCCGTACACCAGGTGTTCCTGGATTTCCGGCAGGCCTATGATGCTGTGTCAAAGTTCTCTTTGTGGGTTAAAGTTGAGAACATGCTATCGACAATTTTTCCACCTTTTCCTAGAACTCACATAGTAAAACACATGTGTGTTACTTGAGTGCTTGGGAAGGTCAAGTAAGATTTTTTTAACAAATTTCAAAAATAATAATTCCGAATAAATAATTGTCGATAACAAATTTTAATCGACGGTTTAAAGCCACACACATATAGTAAACATACGAAAAAGTGTCTTACGCCATTACTAAATCATCCACAGTGCCATATTAGATTAATAACGAGGGATTTAAGATTTTATAAAAGAGTAGCAGCGGCAATGGATGTCTGAGTTGCATAAGGTAAAGTCTACAACAATCAATCAGTAAAGCGGGTTGATATCTGTCCATTTTGAAGTAAATTTAGGGCCAAATTTAACTGCCCGTGTGGCTCAGTTAAGCAGTATCTCATTCGTAAGTGATGTTATATGTGTGCAAAAGCTGGATTCAAATTCAGATGTCAGAACAGACGTATTGATAACTCGACTAGCCCTCCTTCATATCTTTGAAAAATTAGTAACATGAGTGAAAATTACGGATCTCAGCTTGCTTTCACCGGAAAATAATCGATTTATGATTTTTAAGGTATAGGCAAAAACGTTATATTGCTTCTATTTGTTTATGCCATCCATGGTCACGTGATTTAACACCAAATCCGAAAAACTCGAAAAGCATTATAAAAAAATCAGCATCAAAAAGGACAATGACTGGGCTTGAGTATAACACAATCCTAATTAACTGTTGCTTACCTCTACTTTTCCTCACACAATAATCATCGAACACCAACAATCCCAATATCGTAATCGATCGTTGAAATTTAAAGGACTCATAAATCTAGAAAAAGATCGCTATTAATACTCTTTGAGACTTGTACGGATAGAATTGAGCGACAAACACACGGATCAAAAACATGTATTGTGTCCCAGTGAAACTAGTTAACCAATTCGAAGAACGTAAATCTTAGAAAGCAACTTACTGTGTAGACGACTTATTAGTGACTAAATGAATGGGCCATTACTCTAATGACATACAAGCGTGTGAGATTATTAAAAAGCCAGCAAACCTAAAAGTCAACAGCTTGTTGTCAAAAGATGCAGGTAGCCGTCAGATATCCTTCAAGGAATGTGCAGCGAGACATGTTTTTTAATAAATAACCCGTACCAACATGCGCTTAACGATCAATTCATCAATTGAGATGTTAAGAAACACCAAACTTATGATAAATCGATTCAAGAAATTATGAAATCGATAGTCTTCAGACATTACTATAAAAGATAATTTGGATGTGCTGACACAAATAAGAGGGCATGTTCAAGAATACGCGACTGGATCGACCGGGGGCTACAACCTACTGTAATCTTTCTCGAACTCTATATACACTTTTATCCTTAGCCAACCCACAATTTGTGTTTTCTTACACCTACTCATTGAGACCATTTTGATAGAAAGAACGGTATGTTTTGCCAACAGGTGCAAAGAAAATCGAGTACTGTATCTTCTTCCTTTTCATCTGAATAGCTGCACCAGTAGACAAATGAGAAGAAAGCGAGTTTACTTGCAAGCTTGCCTATATGAAACAGTGCACTGGAATAAGTTCAATAACCATCCCAACCTGATGTCGAAGAAATATAATTTTGGGCAGACTGGTACGCATTTAATATGGTACTATTTCTTTCATATTCTTCATCCTCTTTTGAGATATTACCGGTAGTGGCAAGTCGAGCGAGCTCATCGGCCTTCATATTCCCTGTAATATTGACATCCCTAGAATTATATTCTACAATTCTAAAGTGCAATCGGCGTGTGGCGGAGAAATTGAACCGCTTTAATAGCAGCCTAACTGTCCGTAAAAATGCGAATGTCACTGGCTGATATTACATTATACCTCAACCAGTCTCTCTCATAACATCAGTCTACCTACTTCCCAATTCCTTTTTGAACCAGTGGTAATTCATCAGCCAGTATTCTGTGGAGGAGATTACATTTAGAAAGTAAGGTCAGGGTGGGTGTCCCGAGGACTAGCATAGACACGAACTATAGTCCGCACATAAGTGTAGTACATTTAAAATTTCTCATTCCCTACACATTAAACCATCCTTCGGTTGATGCACGAGTCGTTGATTATTCCTGAAGTCAATCTCACTATGATCAGATCACCTTGTCCGGACCTAAACCGGTCTAATTTGAACCAGATCAATCTAATTATAATACACAAGTTGGCGTTAGACCATCTGGCATTCATCGATTTTATAGATTCCTCGTAAACTAGGAGTGAACATAACGAGAATGGTATTTGAATATTTAACCTGCTCGATGAGACAAGCCATATTGTGCCTTACAAGCCCATCTGCTATTACATAGCTATTTGTGAAAAAAATTGATTATTTCGCAAGACACGCTTTTCAGCTAATTCAAAACAATAAAATTTTAGAATCTCAATCATCTATAAACTTAGTACGATTTATATCCATGAGCCGTGTCAACCAATTTTTGGCCATAGCCAGTATCATTTGGGCTTCAGTCTAGCTAGGTTGATCCAAGCACCGACCAAGGGTTATCATCAGGTTTACAGTATATACAGACATAAACTGGATGATTTTTCTATGAATCGTAGGTGAGAAAAATAATTTTTAATTCTTAGTGCTAAGTGGCGAAAACGCCCTAATAATTTTCTACAATTTGGTAGTATATTCAGCCATAAACTGGATGATTTATCTAATTATCGTAGGTGGGAAAAATAATTTTTATTTCTTAGTGCTAAGTGGCAAAAAAGCCCTAATATTTTTCTACGATTTGGTAGTTTTGGTGTTGACAATGTAAAGTGCGGTATTTCAAAATGAAATTTGTCGAATTTGGTTATTTACGAAATTTTTTTAAAACCCTTGGGATATTTTATTTATAGGTATTAAGAAAATCATGGAAGTTTGCGTGTTGTTTATCAGACAGTAAACAGTAAAATCCCTTCAAGGAAATCAGCTCGATAAAATCCGTGTCCACCTTTTTTGGCTGTCATCTGTATCATCTGGGCCTCAGCCCAGGCAGTATGATTCAAGAACCTAATAGGGGCTGTCACCAGGTTCATTAAAAGCATATACAGACATAGACTGGACGGTTAAATTAAGTACGGTATGTGGGCAGCAATTCTTTGATTTTTTATTTCGTAATGCTAAAAATGGCGAAAACGTCCTAATATTTTTCTACGATTTGGTAATTTTGGTGGTTACAAATAAATTACGTTATTTCATCATAAAAAGCTTTGTTGAATTTTTAAAAATTTGAAAATAAACTAAGTAGTTTAGAAATAGCAATTTTAGACAAATTTTGAAAAACGTGTAATTAGGTAATTCCCAACTATATTTATAGTGACATATGCTAAGTATATACGTATGTACATAAAGTAGAGGTCAAGCCTCTTTAATGTGCGTGCGTTATTGTGGAAAGTTCGTTGTCGACATACAATTATATCTATAATTAGAAATGTAAAATAATATTTACATTAGCATACATAATATAATTGTTATTTTGTTATTCATAAATGGTTTCGCGTGACAAACATAATATACACAAGTTCATGTTTAGCAGCATAAAATTATATTAAAAACTAAATATAGCGTCATGGAATATGGTCCAGTGAAATTTTAGTCTTTAAGTATTCTGTACAAAATGAAAAAATTACAACATATTTTATACGATTTCATTACCACTCTTATAATACGAGTATATACCAAAAACTTGAGCGGTTTAGAATTCCCCACATAAAAGTCGGTTTTGATTATAATATGTACATACTCGTATATATACCAAAATATTATGTTGAATATTTTATTGTGACGCAAAATTTGAATATAAATATACACACACAGCCAGCACAATTGAGAAACATGATATTCCACCGAAAAAGCATATTATATACGCTTACAAGAAAGCACATTTTTTTTTGTTGTATTCAATATATATACGATTGTATATGATTAGAATTCACTGGAAACATTATGTATTTTTTTGAATGTTGTTTATTATGTACGAGCGTATGTAAGCTAACCATCATAAACAACGAAACATTTCAATTTTCTAGACTCTACACTACATGGTTGGGTGTGTATTGTGTGTGACAAAGTGTCACATCAATATCGGTCCTTATTAAATTTTGTATTTTGTGGATATATACACACAGTGCTAAATTGATAATTTATGGCCCCAGGACACACTGTTTACAATACTAAAATTGTTGTGTCAATGAGCCTATATACGAATATATTAAGACACGTGTACGGAATATTTAAAATCAAGCCCGCAATAATAATTACTAAGCTACTTTAAAATCCTTAAATGTTGTTGTTGTCGTTTTGTATATTTAGACAAAACTTTTTAATCGAGAATTATTTATCACAACAATAAATTCTTTCACTTCATTAAGATAAAATAAAAAATGAAAATCAAAGTTCTATTTATTTTTTCATAGACACACACACACAATCGCACACCAAAAAAATTGACGATAAGAGGGAGTTTATATATTTTTATAAGAAAAAAGCACAACACAATCAACTTTTTCTTAACTTTCGTTATCGAAACCAATAAAATCACACATTTAAAAAAATAAAGCATACAGACAGAATACATACTTATATATATATATATATATATATATATAGAGAGAGAGAACGAAGAAAAAAATAAGAAAAGTTTTCTAATTGAAATAAATTTTCATTTTTTTTTTTGCTTTTGTTTTATCTATTCAATTTATCCAGCAAAGTACAAACAAAAATATAAACCGAAAAACCTAGAAACAAAATGAACGAAAACTTCACGATGCTTTAAGCTTTTTCCCTATGTTTTTCCCATTTTTTGGTCTCTCGCACATACATACATATTTACGTACATACATGTTCTCATTTTATGATTCTAAACACGAAATACACCAAAATGAAAAAAAAAAAAAAACTTTTCCAGTTTTTCCCTTTCGAACATAAATACCAATTACCAATTTTATTTCAGTCTTTATTTTTTTTTTTAACAAAACAAAAATAACAAAAAAACTTTTCGGTATAGCGCAAAAATCCTTTTTTCCCTTCGATATTTTTTTTGGTGTCATCATCAACCGGGGCGAAAAATTCAAAACGAAAAAAAAAAAGTTCAAATTTGATTTTTGGTCTCGTTCTTCGAGGGTGATATTTTAATTTTAAACGGTTTCCTTCTCGTAAAATTGTTAATAATAATGTCTATATACGCGCATTTTATTGAAGGCGCCCCGAAAAAGCATATATTTTGAGAACTTTAAAGCTCGTACAAATAAATTTTAAGTTTAATGCTTTGCAAGCATATACCCGTCCACAGTAAAATTTATGTTTTAAAACCAATATTAAAGCTGATCGACTGATTAAAGCTCTTCGCATCCAAATCTTAAATTTGACATCATAATGCTAACATGCAGATAAATCCACGATAATTTTTTTTAATAACATGCAACATGCGGAAGTACTGCAACATCTAAGTATATGTTGCACCCAGCGATTACTCAAAATTTCTAACGATTTTACAAAGTGTTTTTTAAAATTTTATTTTACTTTTTTTTTTTTTTTTAGGAAGGACGTGGCATAGACACATTATTGGTCCATAGCCTTGCCTAACACAACATAGCCTTGCCTAACACAACATTCGCACAACATTCACACACATTCATTCAACCCATTCATCCCACTCACACAAGTCCAGTATACCACCTGCGCATTGCATAGCTCCATGTCACCCTGTACAGTGACATGGAAGATGGATCGGTCCATGAGTTCTACATTCCAACAGAGGGTCTTAAATGTTTTCAATTTAATCACCAATCGTAATCGGAAGATGAAAAATCCCTTTTGCATCCCGCCTCTGTTGGGATTCGAACCCGGTACCTCCCGATCCAATCGTCGCAGCGTTAACCACTGCGCTATTTGCTCGGTAAATTTCATTTAAGGTACAAGGTGCTCTCAACCATATCACACCCAGCTATGCCATAAGCTATTTGTTTATACTGCTGACATTCAATAGCGGCATTCCCTGTTATGAAAAATAAAATGTTGCAAAAGATACGTCTTCGTGGAAAGGAAATAGCGAAGTATCACAAAATGTTTATCCAATTGTTGATCTTTTTAAAGGTTTATTAGATAGTGGAGCCGTCATTTCGGTATTAGGACGCGGTTCAGAACAATTCAACTAAAAATGCACAGTTTACCGTTTATCAACCGTTAGTGGAGAACAACAAAAGATATCCTTGGACACGTCGTAGTCAATATTTCGTATGGTGGAAAAACCAGGAGAATGCGACTTCATACAGCTCCAAACCTTACGGTGTCACTTTACTTAGGAATTGACTTCTGGGGTTGACTTCGATCAAACAACGGCTTTATCTCGTTTCACCTAAGAAACAAGAAGAAATATATAAGGAGCTTGATCGAATTTTTGCGATTGGGGTTATTGAGGAGAGTGCCAGGTCATGGTCATCCCCAGTGGCAGAAGTGACGAGGGCAAATGGGATAATTCGTCTATGATGCGAGACAGGTAAATTCGGTTACTGTGAAAGACGCTTATCCTTTGCCGATACTAAGCCAAACAATCTGTCGGCTAATGCATAAGGCGATACCTCATCGTTTGCATGACCAAGTGTTCGTGTACCTAGATGATTTACTAGTTGTTACAGAAACGTTTTAAGAATATGTATCCCTTTTGTCGGAAGTGGCTAGATTATTAAGAGCTGCAAATCTAACCATAAATGTCTAAAAAGTTAATTTGTCCTGAAGGTGACGAAAAGTCTCGGTTATATGATTGGTGAGGGATGGCTCAGAGATGGACCCTGAAAAGTTTCGAGCCATAAACGAATATCCCGTTCCAAAAACAGTTAAAGAAATACGAAGATTTCTGGGAATGACAGGCTGGTACGACCGCTTCATACCAAATTATTCAGGCATTGCAGCACCGACTTATGAAAAAAAGGGTCAAAGATAACAATGGAATGATTGTGCTCAGGATGCATTTGATAAACTGAAAAGAACTCTCGTCTCTGCCCCAGTATTGGTAAATCCGGATTTCTCTAAACATTTTTATATTCAATGCGACGCGTCTACAACAGGAATTGGAAGCGTCCTATTCCAGAAAAATTATGATTAGGTAGAGCACTCAATAGCGTTTATGTACAGATTTTGAATGATGAGCATAAACCGATGTTTATCCCGGTGTTATGGTTGGGATAAATGATTTGTTGGGTTAATATAAATTGAATAGGTTACCGCTGGTGGGGCCTAACCAGTTATTTATTTTATTAAAACACGTTGGTAGTTGTGTTAAAACTCATAATTATTATTATTTCGTGTTTGGTTCTAGGTATACAAAATAAATGTTGACTATGCATTTATAACATTTATATGGAATTGCATAGTCAGTACACAAAATACAATTAAAACTAATAAAATTATAAAGTCTGTTGTCATCAATAATGTCATAATGACTATACATGTTACAGCGCATAACATTCTCCCCCCACGTGACGAAGTCAACAGATTAGACAGTGGATTCTTCTTGACTCTTCTTCACTATTCTTGACAATGGACTCTTCTTCACTATTGTGCCGATAATAGTATTGAAGAAATTGGACAATGAGACACATCGTTTGTACCAAGTAAATTTAGAGAATCCTCGAGACATTCAACCTATGAGTGATTTTCTAAAGTTCCTAGAAAGGCGTTTCCAACCGTTAGAAGCAACTAACATATCAGCAAAGGGATTTCAACAAACAAGAGTCGTTTTAGATCGCCCAAATGCGGTTTTATCACAAGCACCAAGAAGAACTTTTGCTGGAATAAGGAAAACATGCATTGTTTGCAAGGCATCACACGACCTAACGAAGTGTCCCACTTTTGTGAAAATGCCAGTGCTAGAAAGATCAAAAATCATAACAGGAAACAACTTATAAGCAGAATTTGTTTAATTGCTTCACATGGCAATTATATGAGTAAAGAAACCTGCGTGGTTTGTATGGGGAATCATAACACGTTACTACATACAAGGGAAGATAAAACTTCACTATATACATACCGCCAAGAGCAACCCCATACTAAATATTGAAGTACCACTATTAGCTACAGCGCAGATAAGGGCAACTAGTCGTATTGGATATGCACTACAACTACGCACATTAATAGATCCAGGATCACAGTCATCGTTTATCACCCAAGCAGCGGCCGAATTACTAAATTTAAAAAAATTTCGTGTTAATTTACAAGTCAGTGGGGTTGGAGGAATAAAGACCAGTAACATAAAATATAAGGTGTATGTAACAATATCAACACATAACACATCGTATTTCCAGCATGTGGTAGAGGCTTTTATTCTTCCAAAATTGACTGAACGTCTCCCAACTGAACCAATAAGGGGAGCCAGAAACACCAGCATCAGTCGGCACGATTCTAGGCGCAGATGTATACGGAAACATTTTAGTGGACGGGGTAATAAAGGCCGCGCCAGATCATCCAGCAGCTCAAAGAACGGAATTAGGATGGATTCTTATGGGAATAACATAACTCATAATAATCTTGATTTGGAGCTTCAACAATTATCTGCCCAACTTCAATCAATCCAGGCGGCCACCAAAGAAATCATCAAAAAATCGAAACAAGCTGTTACCGATCACTCATCATATGACCACTATAAGTAATGTGTCGATCTAGTATCGATTGTGCAGCAAATATATCAAGAATGTGACGTGAAAGACAATATTAATAATTTGCAAGAGAAGAATAAAATTATACAAGAACTATTTAATTAGAAAAATGTTATTCTTCCGATGATGCGTAATGTAACCGATCTAGGTGAAACGGTTTATTCCCAAACGAACATCGAAGGACGTGAACATGTCAGAAACGATGTACAAAATTAACAACAATCGGTTGATTCGTTATTTGATAGCACTGCATCTTCCAGCCGTTTACTTCAAGCAAATCTCTCGATTTGGTCAGGATTTGAGGAAAATCTACGTCTAAATAATTATAATCTAAATATGAAGATATAGTTACAAATCATCAACAATACAGCAGAGCGGTAATGGATACCCAAGAATACATTGACGCAACCCACCATAAAATCAAACTCTGGGGTGATTTAGAACTTGATCTAATTTCACTTCAAACTAACTTGGAACATATGAAGACCTTAAAAGCTACAATTCAAGATGATATTGAACGAGTTCAACAAATTCGTTATTTGGGTAAAAAGTCGTGCCAGGCACAATTGAATCCGGTCAAATCAATATAAAATCACAAATTGATTGTTCTCAACAAGAGTGGCAAGGTTTGCTATCATCTGTAAATTCCACTATTGAGGCAATCGAAGGTAAATTTCATTCTTGGAAGGAATACGAAAATCTCCGTGATGGATGTATTTTGTGGATAAAAAATATGGACAGCAGTTTACATTCAATCGATCTAAAATCATCGCTTCCCGAGAAAGAAGAACAATTCAAAACCATTAAATTAGATCAAGGTGAAATCCGAGCTAAAGAGTTAGAAATTGATAATGTAACGGAAAAAGCTCAAGTTTTGTTTAGACTATAGAGGCTTACCCGGTTCCAGAAATCCACAAATTTCAGAATTAGTTTTTAAATATCAACAAATATTCCATAAAATCAAAGAATTAAACTCACGTTGGCAGAATTACGTCACGTCTCACCAAGAATTTATTAGTGCTATCGGTGAATGTCGTCATTGGTTGAACGAAATTAATCAAAAACCACACTATTGTGCCGATCTTACAGCCACATCACAAAATGATTTAGAAGAAAAAACGAATATAATTCAAGATCTATTGATGCTAAAAGATGAAGGCTGCGCCCGCGTTCAATCGATTGTTGGAATAGCTCAAAGTATTTTAGTAAACACAGCACCACCCGGCCATAAAGATATCAATAACTCCATAATGTCACTCCAACAAGAATGGTCCGATATTGCATTAAAAATGATTGATTTTAAATCATCATTGGATGACTGGAGTCATCAATGGAATGGATTATTGGAACAAATACAACATGTGAATAAATCTATTGAATGGATGACCACCACCCTTTAGAATACCGGAAGGGATCGTTGAATGTTGTTTCGGACAGGTTACCGCGAGTGAATATATAGCAGCAATTGAACAACCTGGTGATGGAATTTTCTGTCTAGATGTAGGTATAGATAGTATAAAAGTAATCCAAGAAAATAAATTAACTCTAAAATATTCGATCAGGTAGGACAAGAATCCGAAACGGATATACCAGCCTGGAAGCTTGTTAGTGCCCAATTAAATTAGATTTTTTTAAATTCTGACATTAATGTCAACTAGGGAAGATAAAATTAAAACTAAACCAGTCAGATTAATAAACACTTTAGTTTTGTCTTAACCTTGAAAGCACCGAACTAATTTTAGAACCCAAAAGACCGAGTGGGGTCACTTTGTTCCCCCATTTAAAATTGCAAATAATAGTATATATCACATTTGTAGGACAAGATTTACTGATCACTATCACTAGAATTTCCGTGGTGTAGACATACAATTCGGTTTTTGTTAATTCTATGTTCGTTACAAACAAATCTGGCACATTCACTGCACTTTATTTTTGATTTTTTGTCTCTATTTCTGTTACATAAATAGCAGCGACCACGTTTTTGTCCTTCTGCAGATGAAGGACATCCCTTTACTACTTTTGGAGGTGCAACACCACAAGCTGACAAAGCACGCTGTAATTTCGGATTTTTTTTTAGCATTTTCTAATCGTTGTTCCATATTGTTTTTAACCAATTTTTGTCCAAGGTATAATAGAAACTGTTTTCGGCGTGATGGGTTCAAAAGTTGCCATTGTGGATTGTTTTGCATGAAGATATTGAATGCGTTCAGTGCAGCTATATCTAAGACGTTTATGAATATTATGTTTGGCCAGCGAGCTGATAGAAGTACTCCAAAAAATGCATCAAGCTCAGTTACAGTTACTGTATTTAATTTTTTTTTTTGTTTATCAGGAAATCTTTCATTGTACAACCCAATCACTCGTTGTGCCTCTTCGTTAGTATGATTAACCATTATTTTTTTCATTCAAGGTGTTATCAGTTTATTGAATATATCAATAATTTCAATTGCTGAACTCATATAACTGGTCACATCCGGCCTCAGGTTCAAAATCTCTTCAATCGTCGCGTCTGTGGAAACGGCGTACGGGACCAAACTCAACCTGACTTTGCAACATACTGATCGGAATTCTCAGAATTAATTACCTCATAGCCGTTATCAATGTTAGTTGGCAAAGCATAATCAGGTTGTTCATCTCCTATTTCGATTTCGTCATCTATTTCTGAGGCTTCTGGATCATTTTCGTACTCTGGATCATTATGACTATCTACAGTAGCTTCTGAATCACATTGTTCATCAATTTCACTTTCACTGTCAAACAAACTATTCAACCGCATCTTCTATATACAAATAGTTACCTCGAGATGCCATTTTTACTGTAAACAAAACAAATTAATAACAAAATAATAATACGAAGTACCATAAGTCTCCCGAACGAATAATTTACCTTTTTATAATAAAATACGCGATAAAAGTGCACAATTTGTACCACATTCGACGAACTATAGTAAATGAATGAACTACACGAAAGGAGAAAATAATACAAAAAATATTAGCGATATAATTAGGGAAAACCCATTTTTTGGGGACCTAAATTACCCCGCTTGGTGCTTTAAAGGTTAAATGTGTAATAAAAATGAGGAATTTTTTAGGACAAATATCACAAAGTTTGTCCTAAATCCTAAAAATGTTTACATGTGCAAGTGAGAAGTTTATTCGGAAAACCCATAAATCTTATTGTTTAACCGATTATGTGAAATTTCTACAACTCATGTGTGTCAATTAAATAAATTTCCAAAATTTCTTGGGAAATCCATTGGAAGCTCTAACACCATAATGACGTATATTTCAAGATGTAATTTGGTCTAAGATATCCGAAAAACATTGGGGGTTTAGGACAACCAAGTTTGGTATGTCGATTAAAAGATTTTTCTAGATTTTCTTGGGAAAATCCTATAGGAAGCTGACATCATAATGCTGAATATCCCAATATGTCATTATGGGTCTAAGTTAACCGAAAAATATTTCAGTTTTGAAAAACACGCGATTGGGAGGTTTAGGACACCAAATTGTTTTTCGATTGAATTAATTTTCGAATTGTTGCCCTTCTTAGTCCCTACTTTTTTAAAAACTAAATCAATTTCTGGATAACTTAGAACCAATCAAATCGTGGTATATATTTCATTATTATAAAAAATTGGAGGTAACCAGAAATACGGAAAATATAGTGTTGATTACTTAGCAGTGTTTTGTGTCAACGTCGACAAACAACGTCAAAAACCTGCTTAATTTTAGCGTTTGAGCTCGAATGAACCAGTTAAAACAGGTCATCCAGATTACATTGAACTATGAAAATTCTAGATTTCTAGAGATAAATTATGGAAATATAATAATTTAAGACTTATCTAACCTAACTTAATTTTTTGATCTTAATCCATCGTCAAACCGTTATTTCCGATTATAAGCATTATAGCTATAAGTTAATTGCGCCTACGAGAGACATTGACGATACTGTCATAGAAATCAATAAGTACATCCGCAAATTCAACTCATACTCAAGTACAAACACAATTTCTGTTTTTCAGATTTTACTTAAATTGCTTAAGATCGTAACAAATCTACGTTGAAATAATAGTCGTTAAATTATAATTAAAATTTGATTCAAGACCATACTAGAATTTTAACTGGAATTTTACTTAAGAAAATCGATAGTTCAGCATTGTTCAACAACTATACAAAAACAAACACAATTAAATATAATTTAAAATTCACTCTTTTGTTGATCTTCAAGTGAAATATTAATTTATATCTCACTCTAAAATGAAATTAAAATTTGACTCAAATTCCTATACCTTAAATTATAATTCAAAATTTAACCGCAAACTCGAATAACACACATAAATATTTGTTCAACTAATAAATTTTTAACTCAATTTAAAATACACTCAAATTTTGAAAAATTACTTTATTTTTCATATTATTTTATTTGTATTAGTACAACCATTAAAGGTTTCGGCTCAAATTCATACTAGGATTCTATTCTGGAAATTCACATTTGCAAATCCACTCAAAAAATATATATACTTTGAAGTCTATGCAAACTCAAATATGAGTAAATATTTATAATTTAAATTGGACTCAAATAATTTATAAATCACGTTTAAAATTTTAATCAACTCCATAGTACAAATTGACCCCGAAATTTCACTCTAAACATTCCACTCAAAATATATGATTCAAAGTTTACTCAATCGCAATCAAATATAACAAAAAATTATTTCCTATAATCAATGCAACACGCATTATTATTTAACTCAACTCCATAATACAATTCTACCTAGAATTTCACTTAAAAAAATCCAATCAAAATATACATCTACTAAACTTCAAATAGTATAAAAAATGACATTTTGAAAGCGGGCATTTTTATCCCCACCTTCGATTTCAAGCAATATTCTTCGTTTGCTATTTAATTTAGGGGATGCTATCTTAAATAAGAACTTTTCTAACCTAACCTAAATTGAAAGGATGCATTGAAAAAGATTCGAAAACTGTCCCACCCGAATCGCATTTAACCAAAAAAAATCTGGCTACCGTAGATTAGAACTAGTTCACTAAATCACTCCATAAACCATTTACTTTATCGAGGATTCCGCGCTTGTGGCTTAAGAGAACAGTTTAGAGACAAATTCCACATACGTATGTCAAATTATTATTTGTCCCAACGGCTTATCTGAATCGCTAGTCACAAACAGCTTCACAACCACTTAAATTTAAAAAGCGTAACATATAGCAACTTCTAGCAATAATTTTTAAGCCAGCATCTGATATTTTATCGCATTTGGCAGCCGAGAAATATCTTAAAGTATAGCACCTAATTTAGCCAAATCATAAAGTCCAAAATTGCGTAAATTGCATGGTGTAATCTATCCCGCCCATACCATAGCGGTTAAAAATATAAAAATCTAGCCCAAATTAATCGATTCATAAACCGAATGCTTATTTTAATAATTATAAGTTTATAACTTTAGTTCGCCACCCGATAAAAATTAGGGCGTTCTATATTTGGCCTTCAAAGTAGCCAATGATTTATAAAAATAACAAAAAATGTATTTGTTCAATTTTGTTTAATAAACATTTAAAATTTAAAAAAAAGTTATTACAAAATAAAAACAACGCCCTAATTTTTTTATTTCAAATTTAAAAAATAAACATCGTTAACGTTATTGCGCTTACCTTATATGCAAGATTTCTGATAAATTTTTTTTCAAGAGAGTATTGTATTACAACCACATTGTATGAGGAAGCATTGTGTATACGATATATTATTGTAAATATGGATTTTCTCATGCTTCAACATATTTTGTCGAAACCACATACCGTGCTCTAATAAATCCTAAAAAAATTATTTATATATACATATGTACAAACATAACCAAAAATTCAAATATATATATCATCGCCTAACATTTCGTTTTGTTCGAATTTAGCACAGCATACGGCATTATAAATAATAATATTTCCCAAATAATAGAAGAAAAAAAAAATTATTAATTTGAATCCCATCCAATTCTCTAGATTTTATATATACGTATATATACATTACACTGTTACTGTTTGTGAAACTTATTTCCCAAGTATGTATGTATATATATGTGTCTTAAAATTCTTAGAAGGGTATACGCATTATTAAAAAATAAAAGAAAATATTATTCAAATCAATGAGTGAAAATATAAATAATAGGCTCGCTCTCCCCCATGCCGAAAAATTTTCTTTCGTTCCCTTCGTGCGGTTTTTGCGTACACGAGTATAAATCCCGTCGTTGGCATACTACACAAAAAAAATTGAAATCGGCCTTGTGCGTATGACACAAAACAATATCAATGTAATAAGCTTCTGTTTAACCCGCAACGAAATGTATTTCTTATTGTTGGTGCTTACAAGTATAATATTCATAAATCTAATTAGAATTTTTATATACAGCTAGCTAGAAAACAAGTACAAATATATCTCTCTCTCTCAGTCTTCCTCTTATTATCGTGATATGAAAATGACATTTTTATCATACGAGTATTAAGATGCTGATAAGTACATATATGCGAACAAAAAAATATCATAAATTTAGGGATTTTTTATTTTTTTATTTTTATTTTATTCATTTTCTAAAAAAAAAATATATAAAAAAATGTGTTTCTGAACTGAATATGATTTTGATTGATGATTGAAAATAAATTTCAATTATTTAATTTATCTTCAAAAATAGAAAAATACAAATATTTTTTTTGCTGTTGTTGTGATGAAATTTTTTTTTTATATATAAATTCGAAATAAAATGTTGGAAAATGAAGAAAAATATATTAAGATTTATTTTTATTTGGATTTATTATATTTTTATTATACAGGGTGATAAACTAATTTTTTGTGTCGTTTCAAGCAGACGCAGCCCCGAAATATTTGATTAAATTATCAATTATACAACAATAGATGTTCTTTAACAAAATTCGAATGCTTAAACTCATAAATTCACAATAAAAAATCTGGATCCGAACGCCAAAGTGGGCAAGTAATGAAACAAAAAAATAATAATTTTCTCGATAAATAATAACAGGTTTTAAAGGTTATTACTGGCCTCATACTGTATCAACAACTTGGCTCCAACGGTTTCGATCCTGAGCATGGTCTTCATACTGTCCTGCAGTGACCTCTGCGCCTATCATATGGTGGCTCTCCTTTCAGAGATCGCTGCAAAATTCGTTAAGAGAGCGGGAATATTTCAACCTCAATCAAACGTGTACTGGAGTCCAATAGAAGGTGAAAACTCTACAAGCGGATCAAGTATTTCCTTCGCACATATCATCTGAATATGCAAGTACCTGATTGGACTGGCGATATAAGATGTTGTACTGAGATGTTTCAGTTTTACAAAAGATGAACTCCATTATGAGATCAAAAACTGTTGATAGCCTATGTTCTCAACTTTAACACAGCATTGAGACTGCGTCACTGTCATCCTATAAAGTTGTACCAATTTTGTTTTTATTCCGAGATATTCCAAAGCCGACCACAAACTCTCTCAATTGATCGAGTCATAGGCCTGTCGGAAATCCAGGAACTCCTGATGTGTGCAGATAGATGTCTCATGATTAGGACCAAATCCGCCTTGATAGTGACCAAGTGAACCCTCCGCGGCGGCTCCGCTAGAAGTTTGATTCTATCCAATATAAAGTAGGACAGTAACTTGTATGCTGTGCAAAGGAGAGCTATACCGCGATAATTCTCACACTTCAAATGGTCTCCCTTCTTGAGTATGGGGCATATCGTGGCCATTTTCCATTCGTCAGGCATTACTTCGATTCGCCATACTAATCTAAAAAGGTTGAAAAGACAGTTCCACAAAATATTCCCTCCAAATTAATGCAGTCCACCCTAGGTAAGCGGTTTCGTTTTAGTCTCTGCACGGTCCTAGTGAATTCCTCCACCAAGCAGGTCGGTGAAGTTTCCACTCCATACGTCGAGTACTGCGTCGATGTTGTCACTTACGTTTCAATCCCGGTCCCGAATGGTGGTTGACGAAGAACTGAAAGTATGGTGCAATCCAGTAAGGCTATTACATTAAATAAATTACGCGAACTAAGCTCATTGCTGAATTGTTGCACTTTCAGAGCCTAGGCCTTCCACCATTTGCGCTTCTTCCGTCTACAAATCCGCTTGGCTAACCCTCCGAGCAGATGTTGCAATTTGGCTGCGGGAATTTTTTCGAGGATGGGTTCATGTTTCTAAACGTATTTGATTTGTTTATGTGCGAGAAGAAAGTGCTTTCTACTCTAAGGTCGTGAGCAATTGCAAAGTACATCATTTCCTCACCATTATCGTTCGCAGTTTCGTGGCGGGATTACTGACCTATATGTTTTCACACAAGTCGCCCTGATTTCTGCCAGCTCCAGCATTAAAGTCCTCAATTTCCATTCTAACATCGTGTTCGGGTATAGAACCCATCAGATCGCACAAGTCTCTGTAAAATCAGTCTTTATCTTGGAGCTGGCTAACTTCAGTGGGTGCGTGTACAATCGGTTATTTACTGCTTGGAAATCCAAAACAGCCCGAGGTATTTTCCACTGTTGAGCAACGTATAGTCCTGGGACTCATGATCTTCACTTTAAAGCCAGCGAAGACCTTCTTGAAGACCTACGAGTTCCAGTCGATACTCCTTTATGGAATTAATTTGGCCTTCCAACGCTCCTGATTTTCTAAGTGGCTGCACATTCCACGTGCCGATCCTAAAACGCGTGTCCGGCTGTTTGAGCGGGGGGCCTGTATTGGTTTGGCGGTATCCAGTTATTCGTTTGTTGATATTGCAAACAGTTATTTTTTTTACGGATGCGGGTCGTCAGCCCAACTAGTCAGTTAGCTTCTTACGACAAGCAAAGGATACTGTGGTGATATTCTAGGAAAATATGTTCATGCAATTTAGGTCTACGAGATATGTGAATGCCCTCTTATTGCACTAATGCAAAGCTAATTCATACAATAATTAAAATTCGATTCAATATACTAGTCGACGTTGGGCAGCACACACATAGTTAACAACAGGAAATGTCTAGAACTGATGTAAGACAATTTTTTGTCTGTTTTACTTTGTAAGTGCTTGCACAGGTGAACTAAAATTTGGTATCGAACCAACATAATAGTTTTTTTTATTATTATAGTAATAATAATAAACAGTATTAAAGGCCATTACTGGCCCCTTACTGAGTCAACAACCTGGCTCCAACGGTTTCGATCCTTAACATGGTCTTCATACTGTCTAAGACAATCTAAAGAGGCCAAGTCGTTCTCTACATCGTGGAGCCATCGTCGCCGGCAACGACCTCTGCACCTACCATATGGTGGCTCTCCTTTCAGAGATCGCTGCACAATTCGTTCCGGATCAGCACGCAGAACGTGACCGAGCCAGCGTACTCGCTGAGATCTTATTTCATGTACAATATCGGGGATCTTCATCAGATCTCTGATCTCGATATTGTACAGAGCTCGGTAGGTACCATCTATTTCGCGTTTTGGGCCGTAGATCACACGCATAACTCTTCTCTCAAATGTTAGGAGCCATCTCTCGTATTCATCCGTCAGCGCCCAACTTTCACATCCAAACATAACAACGGACCTGATCAACGCTTTGTAAAGCTTCAGCTTCACGGTACAGCAGTGGCCTTAGAGGATACAAAGAACGACTGCCAGCTGCCAGCCGCACTTTAATATCCTCACCCACACTATTATCGTGAGTGATAAGAGAACCCAAATATTTGAACCTCCTCACTCCCTCAAACGTGTGGTGGCCACTACTAAAATCTGGTGTACCACTGTCCCTAAAACCAGAGATCAGGTATTTCGTTTTGGACTCATTGATCTGAAGTCCAACTGAAGCTGAAAACTCTACAAGCGGATCAAGTATTTCTTTCACTCCGTTGCTATTCAGTCCAATCACGCATATGTCATCTGCATATGCAAGCACCTGATTGGACTGGCTATATAAGATGTTACGCTGCGGTGTTTTAGTTTTACGAAAGATGTACTCCAACATGAGATTAAAGAGTATCGGGGACAGAGCATCTCCCTGCCGAACACCCGAGTTAACTACAAAACTTGTCGATAGCCTGTTCTCAATTTTAACACAGCATTGAGACTGCGTCACTGTCATCCTACATAGTCGTACCAGTTTTGTTGGCATTCCTAGGTATTTGAAACGGGACTCGCCAAATAATCAACAATAGTAATGATTATATGGGCTCGTCCCAATTCCTAGAGATTGTGCAGTTGACCGCCACCGCAGCTATATATATCCTGCTAGCTCATGGGGAGGATATGGTCGTGGGGTTTGGTGGGGTCAGGTCTGCACCTTGATAAGCTGCATTTTTTTAAAAATATAGTATTCTGGTACTGACTTTGGGCAAGAAGAACCGAGGACCACAAGCGCACGAGACATGTTATTCTCCTGCTTTGCAGTGGAGCGAACAACAGAGGAAAAAAACTTAACTTATCTAAACATTATTATTTACATATATCTATTTATAAAAAAAATCAAAAAAATATCCCACATACCTTTTTGGTTTATCCTAGAAAATATAATATAGTGGTATATCCTAAAGGTAAATCACACAATTACACAAATCACACAATTACAGTAAATGATTACACAGTTCAATTTTTTTTTTTTTTTCACAAAAGATTTTATTTATTTATTTTTTTTTTTTATATTTATTTACACTCAAAACAATTTCTATTTAATTCCAAAAAAAAAATAACTCGTAACGAATTAATGTTTAATAACAAATTTCTTTAAATCTAACACCAAAAAAAAAAACACAAAATTTTAGAACCACAACAATAACAATAAGTATATCAAACACATATATAAACTAATCAAAAACACACCCGAACTATCCGGCAAAATAAAAAAACTCTATTTTTCTCAAAAAAAAAATGCCCGCGTTACGGATTCGCGATCCGTTCCACTTGATGGACAAGCTTGAACTCTCTTTTTTTTTTTACAAAAACTGTCCGCGTTACGGATCCGCGATCCGTTCCGCTTGATGGACAAGCTAGAACTCTCTTTTTTTTTTACACAAAAACTGTCCGCGTTACGGATCCGCGATCCGTTCCGCTTGATGGACAAGCTTGAACCCTCTTTTTTTTTTTTACAAAAACTGTCCGCGTTACGGATCCGCGATCCGTTCCGCTTAGTGGACAAGCTTGAACTCTCCCTTAAGAAAATTATTTTTCTTCACCACTTAAAAAAAAACGGGGAAATTTCCACATTTTAAAAACATAGAATGATTTCTTCCAATCCGAAATCAATAAATTGCAGGTGGGAGGGATTAATATAAGTTTTGCATATAATTATAAAACTTTAATTTAGGGCATCCAAAGTTAATGCACCCAAAAAAAAACGTTTTCATATGCATTGGAAATTTTTATAAATTTTGCTGAAAGCAAAAAAAAATTGGAATATATTTTTATTTCAAAATAAAAAAAATTGTATGCACTTAATATCAAATTTCATTTTTTTCATAAAAAAAATGCTTGAAATTAGAGCACTACGCGCACGCTTATTACAATTAATGTAATGTATTTAAAACAAAAAAAAAAGTATGTCAAATATGTTGACCTACAGAAGTATGAAATATGTGCGAGAAATGTGATTGTTGGGAATTGGGATTGTAATGGGATAGAGGAACTCATCCCGTTACAGCGTGGGGAAACCCAATAACCCTGAGATGAAAGAGATCTCATGCTCTGTTGGTATGAGGAAAAAGAAAGAGTGTCAGCAGATTAAATTGCCCAACGTGGCGGACGCCCCACAACCTGAGATAGTCTCAAAGCCGGGCTAATTAATTACTACTACCGAAACGAATTGATTTTTAATTTAATTAAATTTTAACTTAAATTTTGAACCTATATTTTCGTTTGTGTGTTTTTTTATTTTTACTTATTGTTTTTGTTTTGGATTCTCTTAATATTAATATTATTACTAATAAATTTTCTTTATGACTATATGAGTGTTATTTTACTCTAAATTTACAAAACTATAAATTTAAAAAAAAATTAACAATTTTCAATACTAAACTAAATGAAGGTGCGGTTGGGGCTGATTTGTACACATGATTGATTTTTTTAAATGTGGACGATGAATATTTTATAACATCTGACAGTAATGTTTGATCATCAGATTTGTTTGTTTCATCCTATCTGCTTTGCTGCTATTTTCATTAGGATATTTTATCGCCTGACTGATGAAACCGAGGATGAAGACGATGATTTTAATAGCGGTTGTTGTTGCTCTTGGAGTTTTGGCTTCCATATGGCTTTCCGTAATGTTTTTACTTCTTCTTTTTTTCAAAGTTCACGGTAGGTACTATACTAGTTGTATTATTATTACTTGGCGGTTTAACTGATTTTTGGTCTGTTGCGACAAGCTCTGGCATTTTGAGTATTGTGCTTGTCTACAATTTTTAATTGGACTGGTTGCTTCTGCTTGTATGATAAGTCAACTGCCGCCTGGTTGTCTTGTATCCTTTCAACTTCACCATTGGATAAATTTATATTTTTACATTCTCCTCATTATCGTTTTCACCGTTGGATTCATCTTGATCTTCGATCAGTTCACTTCCTTCATCATTTTCTTTTTTTATCGTAACTAAATATTATGTTTATATACACATATATATTTATTTGGTGTAAATACACTTTATTTTTAACTTATTATCGTTGATGTGAACATTTACGCTCCGTAATCTCGAATGATCAGTCCCGAACATGCTATTCACAATTCCATAACATACCTGTAGTATACGATCGATGAAACTGCTGTTTATGTGTTAGTTTGAGTTACAGTGGTTGTATACATTACAGTAACCGTCATCGTTTTCTTTATATTTAACACTACTGATGCTAATGCATCGGACTGTTGGAGCTGTCAACTGCTTTGCTATTGTTGAAATCACTTCATCTGGTTCCGTCACGTACATTTTCTTCATTAACAATTTAATATGCGCCTTTAATATGCACCTTTAATATGCGCCTTTTTAAGGTGGCAACAAAAAAAAAATTACGCGGTAGTTTCAAATTAAACGCTCATGGATTGTATTCTTAGGATTTAATATAGTATTATCTCGAATTTCTTCTGGTTCAGCTTTATCTCCAATCGTCATCAAATTCAGCGACCACTCAATGTCATCATCTCCTTTGTTATCCTCTTCTTCTATATCAGCTTCATCTGATGTTCCTCGTCTATCTAATCTTCATCATCATCCCCTTCATCATCATCATTTATCCGTGTCATCTAAATTATTTATAATCCCTAATGATCAAACAGGTTTTTCATCTTGTTCATGCTTACGTTGGCGTCTAACCCCATGAAGACACTATACAGTGCTCCCCACATGATCCGTATAATAGGATTTAACTATACTATATAAACTAACATTTATTAATTCTTATTCTGATTACTAATATATGTATATATTTTTAATTTATAATTTTTTTTTTTTTTTTAAATTTAATTTTTGGAAAAATACATTTCTTTAGTATTTATTTTTTTATAATTTTAATCTCATGACAATTTCGGGATATTAATTTACTTTACCTTTAAAATTTTGATTTGAGAACATATTTTAATTGTTTTATAATTATTGTATGTTTAAGAAAATAATTATTTTATTAAACAAATTTTATTGATTCATTTAACATTACCTTTGTCAGCACACAAGTTAGGTATATTTAATTCATAATTTAATAATTTAGTAATATTTTGTAAAAACTACTTATAATTTACAAAGAGTAAATGAAATTAATTTATGTAGATGAAAGAAATGTGTTTTTTTTTTTTTTTTGTTTTCTAGGATCTAAACTTATTCTAGATTTCAAACGAAACTTAACTTAGGCTTAGTTACTGGGGTTTCTATCACCATATCCGATGGGCTAGAGACGACCAGGCTTCACCTTACCATTACATTACCTGTTCACAATACTCTATAGGCATTGTAATGGTAAGTTGGAAAACGCGGAAAGCTGATATTTGCTTTTTATTTATTGTAAAAAAAATTATTTTTAAACACAACAATTTTAACCTTATTTTATTTAATTAATTCTTTTTTTTTTAAACTATAAAAATTTTCCTCTCGTTGCTCCCCACTGGTCCACAAAAAAAACTATCCCACGGTTGGGATCAAATAAGGATAGGAAAAGGTATGTGTGAAAAACCGAAATGGTAATGGAATTTTATTCATGACCCGATCTCGCAATGAGCATTCAAAACCTACTACCAGTAAGTGAGCCTCATTGCTACAGTGTCAATTTCTCTAACATTCCATTTATTAATTTAATGGTCATGAATAACACCCTTGTCCTTGTTTCCACAACTCCGGATTCAAATTCCTTTCAGGAAGACACGGGCTGTGCAAGTAACAAGTTGTACGCTATCCATGAAAACAACTATTTAATTCTTATGTCCTCTTGACAGAAAAAATAATTGTTCCTTCTACCATTAACGCTATAGCGCGCCGGCTATTGCTCTTTGAATTTCTTTAGGTCATTGATGCTTTCAGTAACTAACTGATGAGTCAAGCTCGCAGTCACGCCCATCCACTAAACAGAACGAACACTTGCCCATTAGTTACCTATTTACACCCTGGATGTCACTAAAACTACAGGTGAACTGGCAAACCCATCCCTAAGGATGACAATTTTTAAAAAAAATAATGAAGTGAAAAATCGCAAACTTAACTATAACCTTTTAAGAAATTCAACACAAATTTATTTGATTGTCCAGCTGGCACTTGCTTATGTCAGCCTTAGTCAATCTATTTCAGTGGAAATTTCGATTTCGAAATTCGACCTAGGATACGGAATGATGGTCAGATTGCCTGAGAATGTGCAGCCCTTTATACCCCCGAATTCTGCTTTCGGCAAGAAAGGGATAGTGCACATTACACCCGGGATCGCATCATTCACCCTTGCTAGAATCGAACGGCAAGACCGACGGTTATACTAGTACGAAAACCGTACACCAACTATTTGGGAAAAAGAAAGAATTGTCTCAATTTCAAAACATGATAGTAAGATTTTAAACTAAACCAGCTTCTATGTGCTGACCGTAAATCACCTTACTATTATGATTCAACTGAACTGTTCCATTCCGCTTTCCTTGGGTAGGAGCTTGTCGAATGGTTCAATCCAGCTTAATTTGAAATTAAAACATTTACATACCAAAAAAAATATGTGAAGAGAAAAAAAAATAAATGTATTTATTTATTTCTATTTTTAATTCAGACCGTTGTTATTTGGTCCCTGTGTTTGGGCGCCATCTGAAACGGGACTCGCCAAATAATCAACAATAGTAATGATTATATGGGCTCGTCCCAATTCCTAGAGATTGTGCAGTTGACCGCCACCGCAGCTATATATATCCTGCTAGCTCATGGGGAGGATATGGTCGTGGGGTTTGGTGGGGTCAGGTCTGCACCTTGATAAGCTGCATTTTTTTAAAAATATAGTATTCTGGTACTGACTTTGGGCAAGAAGAACCGAGGACCACAAGCGCACGAGACATGTTATTCTCCTGCTTTGCAGTGGAGCGAACAACAGAGGAAAAAAACTTAACTTATCTAAACATTATTATTTACATATATCTATTTATAAAAAAAATCAAAAAAATATCCCACATACCTTTTTGGTTTATCCTAGAAAATATAATATAGTGGTATATCCTAAAGGTAAATCACACAATTACACAAATCACACAATTACAGTAAATGATTACACAGTTCAATTTTTTTTTTTTTTTCACAAAAGATTTTATTTATTTATTTTTTTTTTTTATATTTATTTACACTCAAAACAATTTCTATTTAATTCCAAAAAAAAAATAACTCGTAACGAATTAATGTTTAATAACAAATTTCTTTAAATCTAACACCAAAAAAAAAAACACAAAATTTTAGAACCACAACAATAACAATAAGTATATCAAACACATATATAAACTAATCAAAAACACACCCGAACTATCCGGCAAAATAAAAAAACTCTATTTTTCTCAAAAAAAAAATGCCCGCGTTACGGATTCGCGATCCGTTCCACTTGATGGACAAGCTTGAACTCTCTTTTTTTTTTTACAAAAACTGTCCGCGTTACGGATCCGCGATCCGTTCCGCTTGATGGACAAGCTAGAACTCTCTTTTTTTTTTACACAAAAACTGTCCGCGTTACGGATCCGCGATCCGTTCCGCTTGATGGACAAGCTTGAACCCTCTTTTTTTTTTTTACAAAAACTGTCCGCGTTACGGATCCGCGATCCGTTCCGCTTAGTGGACAAGCTTGAACTCTCCCTTAAGAAAATTATTTTTCTTCACCACTTAAAAAAAAACGGGGAAATTTCCACATTTTAAAAACATAGAATGATTTCTTCCAATCCGAAATCAATAAATTGCAGGTGGGAGGGATTAATATAAGTTTTGCATATAATTATAAAACTTTAATTTAGGGCATCCAAAGTTAATGCACCCAAAAAAAACGTTTTCATATGCATTGGAAATTTTTATAAATTTTGCTGAAAGCAAAAAAAAATTGGAATATATTTTTATTTCAAAATAAAAAAAATTGTATGCACTTAATATCAAATTTCATTTTTTTCATAAAAAAAATGCTTGAAATTAGAGCACTACGCGCACGCTTATTACAATTAATGTAATGTATTTAAAACAAAAAAAAAAGTATGTCAAATATCTTGACCTACAGAAGTATGAAATATGTGCGAGAAATGTGATTGTTGGGAATTGGGATTGTAATGGGATAGAGGAACTCATCCCGTTACATATTCCAGGGCAGACCATAAACTCTCTCGATTGATCGAGTCATAGGCCTGCCGGAAATCCAGGAACACCTGATGTACGGGGATGGATGTCTCATAATATTTAGATAGAATCATCCGCAGCGAAAAGACCTGATCGGTGACTGATCGATTCGGACGAAATCCTCCTTGATAGTCACCAACCAAGCCCTCCGCTAGAGAAGTGATTCTATCCAATACAATGTATGACAGTAACTTGTAAGCTGTGCAAAGGAGAGCTATACCGCGATAATTCTCACACTTCAAGCGGTCTCCCTTCTTGAAGATGGGGCATATCGCGGCCACTTTCCATTCGTCAGGCATAACTTCGGTTCGCCATACTAATCGAATAAGGTCGAAAAGACAGTTCCACAAAGTATCCCCTCCGAATATCAAGAGCTCCGAATTAATGCAGTCCATTCCAGGTGCACGGTTTCGTTTCAATCTCTGCATGGCTTTAGTGAATTCCTCATGGGATGGCTCCTCAGTGCAAATCTCCGCAGTCTGTATTAGAGGTGGCTCAACAACAGTTTGTGACGCATGATGGACATCAAGCAGGTCAGTAAAGTGTCCACTCCATGCGTCAAGTACTGCGTCGATGTTGACACAGAGGTTTCCATCCCGGTCCCGAATGGCGGTTGACGTAGGCCTGAAAGTATGGTTCAGTCCAGTAATTCCTTTAAAGAAATTACGCGAACTGCGCTCATTACTGAGTTGTTATACTTTCAGAACCTCGGCCTTCCACCATTCTCGCTTCTTCCGTCTACAAATCCGCTTCGCTGCCCTTCTTGCAAGAGCAGCCTTGTTTTTCCTTGCGATTGTGAGACGTTGTTGCACTTCATTATGGGCTATATTTTGTTGCTCAACTGCAAGACGACACTCGCCATCAAACCAATCATTCTTGGGTCTGACTTTCACTATACCTAAAGTCTGTTGAGCAGCACTGACAACCGAAGTTTTCAGTACCCCCCAGACAGAGTTCACGCAGTCAGACTGGTAATTAGCTTCATTAATGTTGTCGCTGACAAGATCCTGATATCGTTTCTTTTGATCTTCATTTATCAGACCTTCACAGTCGAAACGTACCATGCGTTTCGCTGTGTTCCCAGACTTGTACGAAAACTTCCATCGTAGCTTTGCAGCGACCAAATGATGATCGCTGCCTACGTATTTGGTTGCTGACCGATAAGTTCTCACATCCTGCACAACCTGAGCCCGTCCTTTAGAAACTAACACATGGTCAATTTGGCTCCAGGAAGTTCCGCGAGGATGTCTCCATGTCTCAAGATGTATGTGTTTGTGAGGGAAGAATGTGCTTGCTACTCTTAGATCATGAGCAACCGCAAAGTACATCATTCTCTCACCATTATCGCTCGCAGTTTCGTGTCGGGAGTACGGACCTATGTTTTCACACAAGTCGGTCTGATTTCTGCCAGCTCTAGCATTAAAGTCCCCAATTACCATTCTAACATCGTGTTCGGGTATAGATCCCATCAGATCGTCCAAGTCATTGTAAAATGAGTCTTTATCTTGGGGCTGGCTGACTTCTGTGGGCGCATGTACACAAATTATCGACAGGTTAGCTAACTTCATGCGCAAGCGAAACTTACACAATCGGTTATTGACTGCTTGGAAATCCAAAACAGCCTTCTTTACCTGCGGCCCAAGAAGAAATCCAGCTCCAAGATTTCCGAGGTCATCTCCACTGTAGAACAACGTATAGCCCTGGGACACATGGTCTCCACTTTTAGGCCAGCGAGTTTCTTGAAGAGCAACGAGTTCCAGCCGATACTCCTTCATGCACGTGATTAGGCCCTCTAACGCTCCTGGTTTCCTTAGTGATTGCACGTTCCACGTGCCGATCCTAAATCTCGTGTCCGGGTACTTGAGCGGGGGTCCGGTGTCGTTTTGGCGGTATCCATTTTTCTTTTTGTTGACTTTATAAACACTATATTTTTTTACGGATGCGGGTCGTCAGCCCAGCGATCCAACCGTTAAGTCGCCTCCTACGACAAGCAAAGGGTACTGTGGTGGTATTCTTGGGAAACATGTTCGTGCAATTTTGATTTACGAGACATGTGAGTGCCCCCCGACCACAGGGGCCATTATTATAGTATTTTTGTGAATTCTTCTACTTAGATGATACTATTGTCAAAGTAGAACAGTTTTTGGTAATTTTACCATGAAAAGTTTTGTTTTTATTATTGACAACCCTAGGAAGGTATAACACCATAGCGAGGCATATGCCAAGATGTCTGAAGGTCTAAGCTATTCGCAAAGTTCTTCAATTTTGGAAGAAGTTGAAATTTTGGCAATTCAGGACAATCAGGTTTTGCTATAACCTCATGTATAAAGCCGCATATAGCATGAGCTTATAGACCCAATGACATTTTAATATATGCGACATTATGGTGTTCCAAGGATTTCCCAATGAATATGAAAAATCATATAATCGACATACATGAGGCCATACCAAACTTGGTTGTCCCAAACCCCCTAATCCCAAACTTTTCTAAAACTGTAATATTATTCGTCAAACCCAAAATCATCTAGGTGTTTACTTCGTCATTAAATTAAATATTTGAAAACATTCTGCTTTGCACACTACCACGTATAAGTCGATGTTATTTGAGACATACATATAGGATCTACGTTGATTCTAGGCATATATCCTCAGCAGTAATCATAAAAACCCAATTACAAAATGTTTTTTTTTGCCAACACATGTCTTGCAAGTGTTGTTGATTTGTTGTTTGTATATAGTTGATGAGCATGATGGGCAATGGGCAATCTCAAAAACCATTATTATTATTTGACATTATTATTTGACATCGGTACAACATATGCTCTAATTTCAGCAACCCATTGGATTATTTCTGGTACATCAAGATGTGGTTCAAATATGTTGAGTTCATAAATCGCCGGTCTAGTATAATTGTGGTAATGTTGGTAACTTCTCAATCGTGACCAGGTATTTTGCCAAGCAGTACAATTTGTTATCATTTCTGTTAAATTAATAAAAGTAAATGGAAAGAAATAGAATTTCTGACATGGTCAGTTTTAATTTCAGGATATTTAAGCATGTTAGAGTTTCTGCTTCTGATAACTTATCAGTATAGGAAACAATTGCGGGTTCTAAACACTATCTACTACTAATAAGTTAACAACTCGTTCAATAATACAATTCGATACGTATGGCAATGAAATGTTAGGAATTTATAGTTTTACAGAAACTGACCTTCGGTTAATCCTAAAAAATTCATATATTAACTCAATGTCATTTACTCATTTTTGAAAAAGCAAGGAATACTGCTTCCGTAAAAGACTCGTAAGAAATGGCGGTATCCTCACCCAATAATCAAATTTTCTTAGTGAGATGTGACCCAGCTATGTCATTTATGAATAGTTAAAACATTGGTGGCCTAAGAACAGTTCATTGTATTAAAGTGTTACTCTTTACTGATTGCGACCAATTGCTCCGGATTATGAACAAAATATTGAAGTAGTTCATAAGTTGAGCCACGAAATCCATAATAAAACAGATATGCAAAAGCTCTATAGAGCAGATTAGCAAGTTCAATTAAGGCAAAATCAGTACTATAGATCCTTGCCTAGAGCCATACTAATAAATAGAAATGATTGTGTATAGTAAACAAAGTGTGCTTCACAATACCAATAGTTCTATAGTTAACCTGTTATACGTCCAATTAAAAAAATATTAAAATGGTTAAAATGGTTCGTGAAAGCTCAAATAAGGATATATGCCCTCATCATATACAAATGCTCCATCCTATTACATGTGGCATTAGGCAGAGGATGCCTGTGGATATTTCGATCAATTCAAAACAGTCGTCCGAAAGATGTTGGTTCAGGACATACGAATGTCGAACGAAAAGCAAAATTAAAATCAGTAAAAATTCATCATACGTGGAACTGGTATTTTATTTGGTCAGGTTTCACTTAAATTTTCCAAATATCTTTTATTGACTTTGAAAGTGGTTTTCCATTTTTCTTTCTTTAAACTAAATTGATTCTACTGAAAATTGACAGAAATTAGGTTTAGCGGTTATGTCTTATGACCACAGATATTGTTAAGTTGCCGAAGCTATGGATTTTAAATCAAACTCAAGAAATACATCATGTTCCAAGTGTGTTTGGTCTCATATATGGTAAAACAATCGATCCAGTGTATATTTAAAATGTCAAGCTTCCTCAAATTTATATCAACACGTTTACCAAAAATTACTTGTAGAAACACTTAAACCGATCAATTCTCTGCGAAACCAATCGAGACTGCTCCTGAGTTTAAATTTTGAAAATGTATACCAGTTTAAAAGGTTAACGATGACAGACACCGATCGTTTTAGTTGAAGAGTTTGACCAAACCAAATGCATATTATGTAGTACTATAAAGTACAATACTGTTCATTCAATCAAAATCTCAAACATCAAGAAACTGTTCTGATACTGACATTTTTGATGTCATCGAAGAATCGGTTAACCACCAAAACAACAAATCTGATCGATATGCGGTTGCCATAGGATCTGCAATTATGAAATTCGATAAATATCTTTTAAAAGCCTCAGTATTTGGATTGTTTAATCTAAAGAAACAATCACATGAGGTGTTACATCATTACCAATGTTAAGAGATCCATCGTCGCCGAAAGAAAATGAGAAACTCAAATTGAGTGTTAGTTGACTTGAAAAATGATGTCAGAATTTGTGAAATTTATGTCAGAATCACCAGGACAGCTCTCACGCATTTTATGAAGATCGAAACCTTGGGTAAGTCGGTATCGAATATATACTGAATAAAAACGCGACCAAAACTACATGTTTAGGCTGTACAACAAGTTCGATCAACAATCTCGTCCAGAAGCAGCCCGTTCGTCAACTAATTACCAGAACTGAACTTAAACTTAAAGTATTAGGGAAATTATTTTCTATATGTATGGAGTAATGATAAATATTCATTCTCGAAAAACCTGTGTTGCCCAAATTTCACATGAAACAAATTATGTGTTGTTTCGACAAAAACGGTCCGCCTCCTCAAAAAGACGAACGCGCCTTGGGGGCTACCGTCAATCAATTTTTTTACTGGTTTGGGATTAACGCAATTGGATTAAGATCAACCGAATGATAAAAATATAAAATTAATGAGCTCCTCATCCTGCAGACAAAACATAGTCATTATTTGCTTCTTCTGGGATTTTATTGCTTATTCGTGCTAAAGTCAAAGCAGCTGAATGTTGAACCAATTCATTGTTTGCTGGACAATCATTTAAAAGGGAAATGGACTCACGGAAATCAAGAAGCTTATGTGATACTGAATTTTTTGTTGTCATCGGAGAGTCCGTTATCATGAAAACTGATCGAGGAGCAGTCGCCATAGGATCTGGAGTCTCAGCCATTCTGCAATTAAAAAACCTTATTGGTTTAAAGTATAGTATGAATGACGACGGTAAAAGACTTATGCAAGAGTATCAGCAGCTAAAAATCGCAACTCTGAAAAGATGTCTATATAGTTTCGGTCGATTGTTGCTACAAATTGGTTAAGCATTCTACATGTACTCTCTAAACCTAGGTAACCGAAATATCGTCGGAATTTTTCATCATCGTTGAGTCCCAACTGAGTCACACCACGGAACTTATTTTCTAATAATGATTACCAGGTATTCTTGTATGGGATAAAGATCAGTGATCACTTCCAGGATCAGATAAAAGTATGCCTTAAAAAGGCCCGGGTCCAAGGGCTTATTTTAATGTAGCGCCAAAATGTCAAATTAATAAACTTTAAACAATGCAGAAATATTTCAATCTTTCAATTTATTATTTAACTTACCGAGAAAATACCACAGTTCGAACCGCATCAGTGGCAAGATGTAGGAAGGATTTTGTATCTCCCGATTACGGTTGGTGGTTAAATTGGAAACAGCTAGGACGCAGCTTAGTACAAGTTAGGGCTTCTTAGATACTGAGCAAATAAAGTACAGTGGTTGAAGCTGTGATGTTCATATCGGTAGGTTACGGATTCGGTACCCAAAATTGTAAGTGCAGCATGTATGAATCGAACCGTACAAAAACGATCATTAAATCAGCCTTATAGCCGTGGGTGTCCGATTAGGTTAGTATAACAACTTAAGGAAGCAAATAAGGAACCTTACTAAAGAGTATAGGCGAGCCCTTCCTTACCCACACTATACTATAGTAGAGAACTAAAAATAAACACAACAAACCGTTCGAATTCTAAAAAAAGAGATTTCAATTGACGGCATTGAATTTATTTATAAAATGTTCAATGGTTCGCACATTTTAAATTATTTCCAAATTCCGTCATCTTTATGACTCAGACGTGGCCTAAAAACTTTAAAAAAAATATTTTTGTAAATTTCAAAATTTTCACATTCTGAAAATTATAAATTTACTATTAACGATTAGGTACATATGTAATTAAAATTTGAAATCAAATTTGACGTTTACAATTCTAAATTTTAACTGGAAATTTGAAAAACCATGGCAAGGACGTAAATACGCAAACTTTTAAAACTTTGGAAGAGCTTTGCATCCCAGAACAATATTCTTTATCTTTCATGATTTCTCGTATCAATCACATCACGTCATGTAATGTGATTGATATGAGTATGAGAAAGCCACTGCAGCAGTTAAATATTATGATAAACCAAAAAGTTACAAAATTTTCATTGTTCGCCTTCAAAATCATATTTAACGACGAACTTGAAGAGAATATATTAAAGTGAAAAACACATCCGTTTTCCAATACACCACATATACAAGCCAGACAAGTTGATTGCCTTGTACACGCGCACACACATTCTGCACGTAAATGAACAAAATTGTTTGAAGCTGATGGTATAAAGCCTATATATTCATCGTTTCATCACAAAAACGTTTAATTTACGCAAAAATATTCAAAGTATCATTTTCGCCATTATAACTTTCAAGCTTTTTACTTTTTGTGTATACTAATGCTTTTCAACATTAATTTTAATACCTATATATAGAGTTGAAGGATGAAATGGAAAATAGGGTTGTGAACATTTGCCAGATTCGTAAAAAAATTTGTTGTATTTACAATAAAAATTTGAAAATCTCACGCGGATCATTTACATACTCGTAGTATCACAAAATGTATAAACCATATACATATGTGTGTATGACGAATGCGTGTTACAAAATTTTTATCCTGCTTGTGTCATTTAAAACCCATATAGCTAATTTTAAAATTAAAATTTGTGAGACACATGTCGTAACGAAAATTCATAATTATATTGCAAGTGACATCATTTCCCTTTTCACTATTTTGTGTATACATACATATATAGTTTCTGGTTGCTGTTGTTGATAATATGTTTGAGGTGTACGTACAACCAATAACAATATATTATACGAACACGAAACAAACTTAATCAAAGTTTTGTATAACATTACGAAAAAAAAAAAAAATACTAGACAGACAACAACAACAATTGTGTGTACAAACTTATGATGTTTAAAAAAAAAAAAGAAAGTTTTTCTTGTGCAAGCACACAGCAAAGCTTTTTTTAAATAATTGTTTATATTTTGTACCATGTTATCTGTTTTGTACGACAGTTCTAATAACAACCGACGTTAATAAAAGCACATAATGTGTATTGTATATATGTACAACTAAAGGGAGGTGATGTTTAATAAGTTGTTATTTACAGATATTCTCGCAAGACTTTTATTCCAATGTTGCCGTTGTTGCTATAATCGTATGTATATATTGGTTTGGCTGCTATGTGCGGTTTTTTTGTTGTTAGCGAATATAGTTGTTAGATAGACAAGTCTAATCTCTGTGGGGGAGTCTTTGTTGTTAGTAATTTATGCTAAGCCTGACTGTTTAAGATTCAGTGTATTAAATTCATATATACGACAGCGAGAGATCACATTTAAATTTGAATTACGATCTAAAAGAGCGTTGTTACAATTGCTATTTCGAAATTATGTGTCTAGCTCTACCACGGAGCCATTGAACTTAACGAAAAAAATTATGAATCACAATCATCAATTGGTCCGACTTCTTCAAAAAGACAAAACACACGTTGCTTTAACAACTGACAAGTAGGGACTTTTTCAAATTACGTTGAGCTGTTCTGTATACGAATATTAGCGATGCATTTGGCGAATTCTTCGAACGCCGCTGACATTTAGACTCTTATTTGCAATTCAATTTCCGGCACTGGACTCCAAATAAAGTTTAGTGGCAAATATACTGATATACTGATGCTTTTGTAAGGTTTCAAGGGATTTTCCTTAAGTTATAATAAAATCCAAACAAGTTGCTTTTTTGACTTTCAAGGATTTACTTGAAAATTCAACGTATTGCTCGCTGGTTTGCCGATTTTTTTGACATTTCGCTTCAAATATCAAAACATGTTTGGATTTATAGGCTGAAGCAAAATGTGTGACAAATTTAATTAAAAGTTTAATTTATTTCAAAACGATTCTCTTACTAATTTTTCAATATGACCAGATTGCTTCGAAAAGTTTCATTTCTTTGGATTTCGAGTGCCCAAAGAGACAAATAACTAAAACAATTTCCATTTACTAGGTATCCAAACACAATCATCGGCTCAAGCAATAAATGTGTTGTGCTTGTTGGTGATTTTTTTGCGGGAATACACCTAATCTGGTACTCATGTGATGTTTGCATGTTTTTAAAATGTTAAAACATCAAAAGTTATTTGTTGTAGACATTTGTTTTTATTTTAAAGTTTTTTGGAACATATAACCAAAAGTCTATCCCATGAGCAATTCACTAAGGGCATGCAGAGACTAAATCGAAACCGCTCACCTGGAGTGGGCTGCATTAATTCGGAGCTCTTGATTTTCGGAGGGGATACTTTGTGGAACTGTATTTTCAACCTTATTCGATTAGCATGGCAAACCAAAGAAATGCCTGATGAATGGAAAGTGGCCGCGATATGCCCCATTTTCAAGAAGGGAAACCCGCCTGAAGTGGGAGAGTTATCGCGGTATAGCTCTCCTTTGCACAGCATACAAATTACTGTCCTACATTATATTCGATAGAATCACCCCTCTAGCAGAGGGCATTGGTGACTATCAAGGAGTATTTCGTCCGAATCGATCAGTCCACAGATCAGGACTTTTCGCTGCGGATGATTCTATCTAAATATAATGAAACTTTAATCCCCGTGCATCAGGTGTTCCTGGATTTCCGGCAAGCCTATGACTCGATCAATCGAGAGAGTCTTTGGTATGTGCTAAAATATCCAGGTATGCCAACATAAATGGTACGATTTTGTAGAATGACAGTGACACAGTCGCACTGCTGTGTTAAAGTTGAGAACAGGCTATCAAGAATTTTTGCGGTTATAGGTCGGGTATTCGGCAGGGATATGCTCTGTCCCCGATACTCTTTAATCTCATGCTGGAGTACATTTTTCGTAAAACTGAAACACATCTAATCAACATCTTATATCGCCAGTCCATTCAGGTGCTTGCATATGCATATGACATACGCGTGATTTGGACTGAATAGCAACGGAGTGAAAGAAATAATCGATCCGCTTATAGTGTTTTCAGCTTATGTTGGACACCAGATCAATGAGTCAAAAACGAAATTCATGATCTCCGATTATAGGGACAACGGCACATCAGATTTTAGTATAGTGGCCACTACACGTTTGAAGAAGTGAGAAGGTATAAATATTTTGGCTCTCTCATTACTCACGATAACAGTGTGGGTGAGGATATTAAAGTGCGGCTGGCAGCTGGCAGTTGTGCTTTGTATCCTCAATACAAGTAGAGTCATGCGTGTAATTAACGGCCGAAAACGTGTAATATATGGCACATACCGAGCTCTGTACAATATCAAGATCAGAGATCTGATGAAGATCCCCGATATTGTGACGCTGGCTCAGTCACGTTCTGCGTGCTGATCTGGAACGAGTTGTGCAATGATCTCTGAAAGGAGACCCACCATATGGTAGGCGCAGAGGTTGTTGCGCAAGCGACGATGGCTCCTTGGTGTAGAGAATTACTTGGCTTTTTCTGGTTAGCTAGGATAGTATGAAGGCCAAGCCAAGGATCAAAACCGTTGGAGCCAAATTGTGTTGACGCAGTAAGGGGCCAGTAATTGCATTTAATCACTGCTTATTATTATTTCCAAAAGTAATATACAGTATTCTTAACTGAAGTATAGTTTAGTTCTCTAATAATAAAAAAAAAAATGGGTCGGGAAAAATTGTACCTAAGAAGGACCGTGCTTCCCGAAACCGAGCGTCCGGCAGCTTTAATATAGATGAAATTATACTGGGATTCGGAAATCTTGAAAAAGCCCAGATTTAGCGATATTAATATTCCTGGAGTTGGAACGACTGTGTCTGATCACTTATCATTTAAATAAAACACTTAATTGGAGAGCAACCATTCCACGGACAATTTTTTACAACTTTTTAGAAAAATCGAATTTTAAAGCAAAACTGAAGACTACTTACAGACCACTTACGATAAAGAATTCTGTCTCACGCTTCATTTGCAATAACAAGAAGCGAGAACCTTTCCAGAGAAAATTTGAACTTGTATTAGGTTAAATAATAATCTGCGGAAGAGTGGTTGCATTCCAAGAAAAAGCATATTAGAATATATGACATCAAGTAGATGTGACTAGATTACACAGTGCCTGAAAACAGAAGTAGAATGAAAAGTATCAAAGAATGGTATTTAGAATAAGCCTGTCCTAATCACTTGAGAAGCTAGACTGTTATGATTAAAACCCGTATGTTGGCCACACTATAGTGCCAAATCGGGGCATTTTTTAATTCCGCATGCTTATACATCCAATCGGCGAGAACAAAACAAGTATCAATTCACTTTCATCAAGACTTTTTAATTGATTCAACACTAAAGAGTTACCTGAAGTATCTGTTCACCTGTAATGACAAAGCATAATACAAAAACAACCAACTGTAAACGCAAAAACACAACGCACTGACGGTGTTGAACAACCATGTAATGTATTTCATGTTGTCGTATAAACAGGGATTTTCCGAGCAAATAGCACAAGGAGAGTTAAGATGCTAAAGTGATTTTCCACCCTTTATTTTGCGCAGGGTGATGATAAACACATCTATGACCCTTTGTGGAGACTGAAGAATCCATCGCCCGCGCCATCGATCATGACAGTGCAGGCTATTGAAGATGATCTGTTAAGCTGGATCTTTGGACGTGCAGCGTGGATTTGGTTAACAACGGCGATAGGCAAGGACACAAACTGCAAAAAAATCGAAAGAGCCTTGTGGCCCAGAACGGTAAAGAGCAAAAATTATGCTAATATTCCCTAAAAAATATTTTAAAACTTAAATCAAACTTGTGTTGGTATGCGTCTATATGTGCGAGCTACAACACTCTTTAAACATTTGAAAATTGACCTTAGTTTGAAGCCAACTTTGATTAACACCATTCAAATTGTTTTCATTTTTTCATAGATAAATTGAAATTATCTTTAAGCGCATACAAATAAGTTATAAATGAAAATTTTTATTTTGACTGTAGGAACTTTGAAAAGAGTTTGAAACGTATTTTAGTACCCTTTATAGTAAAATAATTTTTTTCTTTCCAATTTAAATTGACTTATATTCAAATTAATATAATTTCGATTTTACACGGGGAACCCAACTTAATTGGGCCAATTCAAATAAAATTTGAGTTAAACATATTTTAGTTTCATTTCAAATTAAATTCAAATAATATTTTATTTCCTTCAAATTGTATGTCCTTCAAAACAAATTTGATGAAATGTCACTAATATTAAACAATTGAAATCTTATTTAAATTTAAATCGATTGTTTTTCAAAATATGATTTTGTTTGTTAAGTAAGTAATTCAATTAGTTTGAAATATAATTGAACTGATACATTTTTAAGTCCACTTTCAAAATATCAAATGGTTTGGGACATACTAAAAATTTAAGAATATTTCAAGTAAATTAATTTTAAATCCTTCATTAAAAAATATTTGATTACTATTTGAATCAAATTTGATAGGGATTTAGGTGAGTTAAGACAGTTAAATAATTATTCATTTAACAAAAAATTTCATATTTTTAATTTACTTAAAATTGTTTATCAATCCTAAGCCAAACCGGGGTTTGGTTAATGTTTTAACCCGATTTTGTCTTTGTGCTTAAATTTCAATTATATGATTTGAAAAATACTTTGCTATCATTTAGAAAAAATTTAAATCGTTGACATCGATGATTTGTGTAAATGCGGCTATTATAATTCAGAAGAAAAAATTCCAACTCCCCAATGAAATCAATTTTCAGCACTGGACTCCAAATATAGTATAGTGGCAAATATGTTAAGGATGCCAGATATTGACGTGCGGGTACATTTATATCTATAGAAAAGGACGGGAAATATCCAGAGTCACGATAAGAGCTGCATACACTGATGTTTTCGTAAAGTTGCAAGTAATTTTCTTTAAGTTTCAATAAAGTCCCAAAAATTTGCTCAAATTTCTCAAACGTTTATAAAATTACGAAGGATTTACTTCAAAGTTCAACGTTTTCAAATATCAAAACAACTTTGAATTTATAGACTCTAGCGAAATGTGTGAGGTTAAATATCTCCAAAATTAAGTTTAATTTATTCCAAAAATAATTTCTATTCCTGAGTTTCCAATACGACCACACTGCTTCGTAAAATTTAATTTCCTATGATTTCGAGAACCCTAAAATATAAATAGCTCCAATAATTTCCATTTACTATATATGTAGGTATCCAACACAATCACCGGCTCAAGCAATAAATGTGTTGTGTTTGTTACACCTAAACTGGTACTTAAGAGATGTTTGCACGTTTTTAAAATGTCCAAAATCCAAACATCAAAAGTTATTTGTTGCAGAAATTAAATTTTGTTTTTTGGTTTTTGGAAACTTTTGTTCAAAACTAATACAAAGTTTTCTTAACTGAAGTAGTTTAGTTCTCAAATGATTTAAAAATGGTTGAAAAAATTATTTTTGAAAAATTATACCTAAGAAAGACAGCCCTTTCCGAAACCGAACGTCCGACAACTGTAAATTTTATAGATGAAACTCTGCGACGATTCGGGAAGCTTCAAGAACCAAAGATTAAGCGACATTAATACTCCTGGCGAGTTAGAAACACTGTGGCTGTGTATCTATACCATTTGAAGAAAACACTTAGTAATGGAGAGCAACCATTCTACGGAGATTCTAGAATTTTTAAAAAAAAATTCATTTGAAACCAAATCTGAAGACCACGCACAAAATGTTGATGGATTTTGTCGCTTTTTTTCGGATGATGGATTCTGTCTCACGCACGTTTCGCTTCATTAGCAATACCAATTGAGAGCGTTCCCAACAAAATCTGAAGTCGTATCAGGATAAATAATAATCTACGAAAGAGTGATTGCATTCCCAGAAAAAGTTTATTAGATTATAGTGGCGAACCACAACCAATAATGGCCTAAAAACAAATGTGGGATGAAAAGTATCAAAGCATGGTATTTCGACTAAAGTATCAAAGTATGGTATTTCATAACACAGAAATATACTACTGCAATAACGCACTGCGGTTCAGTAACATAATGTATTTCATGTTGTCGTATTGTTATAGGGATTTACCGAGTAAACAGCACAAGTAGAGTTAGGATGTTAAAGGGATTTTTCAACCTTGATTTTTAACAGGATGATGATAAACATCCTTTATTATACAATTATCTATTAAGCTGGATCTGTGGACGTGCGTCGTGGATTTGGCTGACTATGGCGTTAGAGATTCACCCCAGATCGGGTCAAGAGTAAAAAAACAACAATTAAAACCAAAAATTTGGCTAACGTTGTTTAGTTTAAACGTAAATTTGATTATCATCATTCAAATTGTATTCAGTTTTTCATAAATAAATTGGAACTATTTTTGAACGCAATGCGCAAATAAGTTTCAAATTACAATTTATAATTTGACTGTAGGAATTTTGAAATGAGTTTGAAACGAATTTTCCTTTACTTTGTCAGTATTTAGTTAGTTTAAAGTATAATTGAACTGTTAATTGGATTAATTTTAAATTCTTCATTATAAAAAATTTATCAATTTGATTACTATTTGAATCAAATTTGATCGGGATTAAGGTGAGTTTTTTTGATCGCTACAGTTAAATTTATTAAAACTTAACCTCAAAAAAAGTAGTGAAAACTGAATTTCATTATTATTGGCCATTTAAAAAAAAAAATTCATATTTTTTAACCGGGGTTAGGTTACGGTCTTAACCCGATTTTGTCGTTGTGTTTATAATTTCAATTTTAAGATTTGAAAAACAGTTTGCTATCATTTAACTGAAACAATTCAGCTAACTTTGTGGAAAATAGGAATGATTTTTATTATCATTTGATCTTAGACAAGTTGATTTGAAGGCTTATCAATTCAATATATAATTGTGAATATATGTAGTGACTTAACTGGGGTTTGAATAAACTTTGAGCCCATCATTAGTCTAATTTATGTGAACTGATTTTATTTTACTAATTTTAATAAAATTGCAGGACGATGGCAAACGTCTCAACAAAGTAACCATAATTGTGAATTTGTGTTCACCCACAGGGAGTAGAAGGTTACTAATAAATAGTCCCTCTTTTTTATACAAAATTTGAACTGCGGTATAGTTTGAAGGCGAATTGAATTAACATTATTCAAATATGATTCAAATATTGTACTCTTTCATTTGATATTTTGCCTTAATTCAATTTCATAGTTTGAACCAAAAAATGTGGGTTTCATTTTTAATTTATTTCGATTAAATCTCTTAAACCATATTGCATGATGGATCCGTCCTTTCTTCATGTTTTGTTTTCATACATTATTTCATAACTCGGCCCACGTTTACAGTGTGACTGTACGTAAATATGTTTATGCAGTGCCGTTCATTAAACGACGATAACACAATAGTTGGTAACCACGCATTTCCGAAATCATCAAACCATTAACGAATTGTATCCGAATAAGCGCGGCTAAATGTGGTCGCTGCGTTCTTGATTAATAACATCATGGCAACGACGGATCGATTCAGTGGCACACCTTTGAATAAATTGTTTTAACAATTGATTCTTTGATCAGTTCTTATAGAAACACATGGCTCGTATTTTACCATTTTCATTTTCACTAAACTCATTTCATGTTGTAACCCATGGTGGTGTTGCCCAAAATAAACACAGCTCGATAGTAGCACCATCAGTCGTATAGCACATAACAACACAGAGCCTATAATTTTAGAGGATAAGAACTATAAGAGCTTATAGTTTTCAGTTTTTGTTACGGACTCCACATCAATGAGTCCAAAACCAAATACATGATCTCTGGTTACAGGGACAATGGCACATTAGATTTAAGTAGTGGCCACTACACGTTTGAAAGAGTGAGGATTTTCAAATATTTGGGCTCTCTTATTACTCACGATAAGAGTGTGGGTGAGGATATTAAAGTGCCGCTGGCAGCTGGAATATATATACCTGGATAGGTGACAACACCTATCAAGTATGGTGAAGCTGAAGCTTTACAAAGCGTTGATCAGGCCCGTTCTTATGTTTCGATTTGAAAGTTGGGCTCTGATGGATGAGTACGAGAGATGTCTCCTTACATTTGAGAGAAAAACATGGATGTGAATTACGGCCCAAACTAGATTGCGTAACAAACTGATGAAGATCCCCGATATTGTGCATGATAAGGTCTCAGGTATAAGGTACATTCTGCATGCGTCAACTCTTTTGGATGGTGGCCGAACAGCGCATTCAACATTGAAACTGCCGTTGAATTTACAAAACACTGAGGCACCAACATGCAACATCAGCAAAAACTCTGGAATGGGCAGAGTACTCCAAATGTGTCAAATTATCATATGGGACGAATGTAAAATGTCTCACAAGAAAGCATTGGAAGCGCTTGATCGTACATTGCGAGATTTGAGAGTCTGGTAATTTTCGACAAACACTGCCGCCTATACCACGTTCAACACCCACTGATGAACTTAATGCATGTCTCAAATCATCAGTTTTATGGCGTCATTTACAGAAATTGACTTTGAAAACCAACATGCGTGTACAACTACAACGGGATGCATCGGCTGGAATATTTGCAAAACAATTAATGGATATTGGAAATGGGCGAATGCAAATTGATGTATCTACGCAATGTATCACCATGCCAGCAAACTTCTGTAAGATCACAGAAAACATAAACGAATTGGTGCAAAAAGTTTTTCCAAACATTGCACAGAACTACAAAAATCATCAGTGGCTCAGTACGCGTGCTATATTAGCGGCCAAAAACATCGATGTCAATATCATCAACTTCACTATTCAAAATGGAATACCCGGCGAAACGACAACATATAAGTCCATCGATACTGTGGTGAATCAAGACGAAGTTATCAACTATCCAACTGAATTCTTGAATTCGCTTGATTTGCCAGGCATACCACCGCACGTTCTTACATTGAAAATTGGCGTACCCGTCATTCTTCTTCGAAACATAAATCCACCACGACTTTGCAACGGAACCAGACTCTCAGTCAAGAAAATGATGAACAATGTTATCCAGGCAACAATTTTGACTGGAAAATTCAAAGGTGAAGACGTACTGTTGCCACGTATAACAATGATCCCGACAGATATCACAAGGACAATCGTTGAAAGTGTGTAGATTAAAGAAATATTGTGTATCCCACAGCACTTCAATAAATATCGAATTGAAACGAAACGCTGCAGTGTCACAAGTGATCCGGAACCAATTGTGCAGCGATAAACGATAAACTCAGACGTCGTTGCAGGCGACGATGGCCCCACGGTGTCGAGAATGATTTGGTATCTTCAGGTTGTCTAAGGCAGTATGAAGACCAAGCCCATGATCCAAACCGTTGGAGCCAGATTGTTAGTATAAGGGGCCCGTAATGGCCTTTAAACACTTTATTATTATTTACTTTTTATTTTAAGAACTATAACATCCATAAAATACGAGTATTTAGGCTTAAACGTTGAATATATATATATAGGAACCAAAAAATTGTGTATAGCTTCTAATTCACATGCCCGCACATAATTAATTTAATGGCAAGATGCGATAATATGCATTGATACTCGAAGATCCCAGTTGTTTAACTTGGTATCTGAGCAACAGTGAAAAAAGATCTGAAATGCTCACCAGTTGAAATGGTTTACGGTCAAACGTGCTCCTTCACCAACAACAAAAAGGCATCGATAAGGTGTGACAAACCATGCAAAATCTTATTCCAGCATCCACTCGCCTACTCAAATAAAATAATATCTTTGTTCCAAACATTCTGGAGAAATGTGATTTGGTTTTCGTCATATATAAATGTAGGACAGAAATGGTTCGCACTGGATAATCTACATCGATTAAAACCATCATACGCACAGTTGGGCACGTAATTTACATGATGTAATTTACACGGGTTTTTACAAGTAAAAAACGTGTAATTTTTTACATAAGGGTATTTTTTACATAATGTATGTATAAGATGTAAAAAACCAAAATTTATTATTTAAACTACGCCATCTCTTATCAATTCTGGGTATTACCATGTTCATACTAATCACAAAATACTCTATTTTTGCTCTGTATAATTTTTTGTTTACTTTTTCGGTCCTCGCTTTAAATTACTTTACTTCTCAAAATATATCTTTAAGTTTGAATTAATGATATTAGATTTGAAATTCTTTTTAATATTTTTGAGGTTAGAAATTCAACAATTTTAGTTAAAGATCGTGTACATTTTTCAACTTGAAATCTTTTGGCATATTTTTCGAATCGCTCTCCCAATATGTATCTTATTAACTTTACGAGGCGCGACGAATTTGTATAATTTAATAGTTTGAAATTGAAATCTTAATTTTCCAAAATATATCAACCGCACGAAACTTTTTTTTAAAACTTCGAGTTTTGGTAAAGATAATGCAATGTCGAGCGATTCGAAAGTTGTTACGTTTTTGCCACCTTTCTTGAATTAATGAACATATGTGGCGTCAATTTTTGAAGGTTCTATTAATTTGTTATGATTAAGTCGGTATGGTTATGTATGGAATGAAGCAGGTAAACTTATATCGGACAAGCTTAAAATTTTAGAAAGTTACGTCCTTCGTAATTAAGAACTGCAAATATGTCATATTAGCAAAATCATGACAAACAGTTCAACATTTCTAGCTCAAAAATTGTAGACCGTCAATTCAAAAAGCAAACATTTCTTCTTAACAATTAATTTGTTCCTAACAAAATAGCCAAGAATTATAACTTTTTGTTTAAAACTAAAACATTGGGCACTTTCAGTTCCGCCAACGGTGGGCAACATGTTGAGTAAAATCAACATGATAAGTTTGAAATGCATCCGATTTATCGAAAACTTCATGGCAATGTGATAAATCGTATGTCATTTATTCCATCAGTAAACTTTCGATGCCGGCATGTTGGGAGACCGAAAAGCGCCCAATGTGGTAGAACGTATGTCATTTTTCTGAATGAACGCAATTAAGAAAAACCTAAAATAAAAATCACTTGCTAGGTATCAGAAGTAAAACTAGGAATAAGAAATAAATAACTCCAATTATTTTTTTGGAATTATTTAATTTTCTGTGGAACTATCCAATGTAATTGTTGTCGTAGAGGCATCAACAAAATACAAACAATGTAAAATTCGAATTAGAATAAAATATTTACATTTTAAATTTTTTCAGGAGTGTTAGTTCAGTAATTTCTTTAAAATAATATTAAATATCGTGGAAGTTCTAACATTTTCTAACAGGTGGCACTGCAATATAATGGTAAATTTTGCATGTAGAAACTAAAATAACTAAAAATAATATTAATAAATCATAATTTAATTTTAAATGTTTAGTTCTAATTGTTATAAATTATTTATCCTGTAATTTTTTTCTTTTTTTCTGTTATGTTGGGAATCCAATTCGGTTTTTACATGTAATTTACATAGTATTTTACATTTCTTACGTGTATAATGTAAAAAAATGTTTTTTACACGAATTTGCCCAACTGTGATCATACGAAACTGAGTCCTGTAGCGTCCTTAACACGCTTAAAACGATATAACGGAGGCATACACATATTTCTCCCATCATTTTAATTCCATTAGCAACAAAAACAAACCTCCAACACATCAAAGCCTATGTATATATATATAGGCAAGACGAAGTGAAAATCAAAATTTGGAGAAGAAAAACAGAAAAAGTAAAAAAATTATGTAAATATTGACATTGTTATCCTAATGAAAATGAAATACAAACAATTAATAAAAATAAAAAGTTTAACTTTACTGTATTTTTAATAAAAATTAAATTGAAATTTTCTTCTCAAAATTTTTTTCACATGAATTTTGGTCCTTAATCCTGATACCTACTACTACATCTTCCCTCATACGCAAACACACACATACCCATACCCAATTTTTATATATATTTTTTTTTTCACACTCGCATATAGAAAATTTCTAAACGATTGAATGTCGTTGCAAAACTGGCAGAACTGGTAATAAAATTCTTGTCAATGGTTCTCGTTAAAATCATAATAAAATCCCTATATACCATTATCATGAAGGCCCACTATGTTGTACAGTGTACACGCATGTACCAAAAAAAAAAAAAGGATAAATTTATCGAAATAGGGCAAAATTAATTCAGGGAACCTTTTTCTTGTGTGTGTAGTTGTTGTACTTTACTTGTTTTAATTTAGTTTGGCAAAATCTTTGTACTATATACATAGCTAAGCATGAAATAAAAGCACAAAAAAATTAAATCAGCAGAAAAATTCTCATTGACAAAGATGTTGAACTTAAAATTAGTTAAATATGGGAGGAATACAACAACAACACATTTTGTAATAAAATCCAAATAAATTAAATATAATTAAATTTAATAAATAAAAAAAAAAAATAGTAATAACAACAATAATAATGATAGTAGTAATGAAATTGGTTGGAGATTTCCATCATTTTTTTTTTTTTTTAATTATTCGCTCGTTCGTTCGCTCGCTCCTTATTTTCCATTTTATTTCTATAATTAGATGTGTCAGTAACAACAGTTTTTCCAAGAATATTACGTTAGTTGTTGTAAATTTTTGAGAATTAATTAAAATTATTCAAAAATAAAAAATAAAAACAAAAAACGGTTGGTTATCTTTTCACAAAAAAATTATTTGTTTTTTGTTTCGATTTTTACATTTTAAGCTAAATTCTATTTATTTTTAGTTTTAATGTAAGATTTTAATCCTTTCGAATTAATAGAATTTGTTTATGTTTTTTTTTTTTTTTTCAATTAGATGAAAATAAAAATTAATTAAATATCCTTGTTTTAGATAAATCCTTTATAGATTTTTTTATTCCTTTGTTGATTTCAAGATTAATGTCTATATATAGATTTCGTACAAGAACGAATTTATCGAAAAGTGTACATAATACTTATATACTATAGGCGACAGTAAGGAGCTTTTTCGTAGACGAAAATTCAACATGGCATGAATCAAAATGCGATGGTAAACGACGCTCGTTAAGAGAGACAAAATATCATCGTCATGTTGTAAAATTAATTTTTTGGATTATTTGAATTATTTTTAGAAATTTGGTGAAACTTACTGAACATACAATCTATATAAAAATGTAATTTGTAACGACGTTGAACTTTTCAAAAAAGTTGAATGAACATTTGATTTAATTAACTAATTTTTTTTTTTAATTTTAAACCTAATGGGTTTTAACGTGCTAATTAGCTATACATCTCCTAATTCGAAAACGAGTACTCAAATAAACATATATACAAATATTTTAAATTATAAATGAATAATAATTAGGGCGTTATTTTAATATTATAAAGGATCACCGATAATCTGGTTACATTTTATAGAGATATAACCTACGTTATTTTAGAGATGTGGAATCGAATGCGCCAGTTCGTTTCTTTTTGACAAATGAAGCTTGAGTAATGTCGAACTGCCATGGTATTTCTATTCAGTGTTGTTTGCCATTTCAACATGGAAAAACTGAGCCCAGCACAGCGTCTACAAGTTGTTCAGCTTTATAACGAAAATCAGCGTTCTGTGAGGAATGTGTTTCATGCGCTTAGACCGTGTAACGGTTGACATATTGGTTCATATTTCTTCAACAACGAAGGCGGCCGGGACATACCCGTGAATATCGCTCGTTATCCAGCCATAATAACGGAATATTTATTTATAAAATACGGCGGTTCTTGCCACATAGAGCGCGAAACAATGCACTTATTGAGAATTCATGTTGGCGAGCAACTAATTTTCCGGTTCAGATCGTTGGATTGGATATTTAGATCGTGTGATAGCTCCAGACTATTTTCTTTAAGGCTACGCAAAGCCCAAAGTCTATGTAAATAAACCAGCTAGATTTGAGGCATTGGAAGCCAATTCGATATTCTCGAACGTGTCATCAAATTTGGACTTTGAGAAAGGACCATCGCAGTTTCGGCCATCATTTGAAAGAAGTAATTTTTAAAAAATAAATGGCAAATGTTGTTTCGAATGATTCGAATAAAGCTTCCATACGATTAAATTGAATTTATTGAGTTTTTTGCAGAAACCTCCACTATAGATTTCGTCATTACAGATAAAATCACGCACATGTTGTTTGATGCTTCCTGTTTCTGGCATAACCACAGGTGTGACTTTTGCACTTCAGCACTCTTTCCCCTATAGTCCAAAATGTTTCGATAGTTCAAAAATTTGTGGTCTCCTTGAAATCATACATTTTTTGCAAATGTATCTAACTTGACATATACTTAGCAAGAGCATAGCCTCGGCTTTTGGTAAGATGCAATTTTTTACTTAATTTGTTTCAAACCCAATTTCATGTATACGTTTCGCCATCCAACAAAACACAAACATTAAATTTTGTGAAAATTTTGTCATTAGTCTGGCACATTGTTTAACGAACAAACGTTGGCGAACAAAATTTCTATCAGTTGTTCAGCACCAATTATAAATTACGCCTATAGTAAGCAGCGTCAATGCAGTTGGATTCGTGGACTCGAGTTGACTCGTAAGTGCAATTCATTTTTTAATTTAATTTCTTCTGTGAAATTGGTTCAACACAGCTTCTGTTGAAATCTACATTAAATGTCTGATGGTCCAGTAAGCAGAGTCGTTGCATTTGGAATTGTGAACTTGAGTTCAAGCCTCGGTTCGGCATTAAATATTTTTGAATTTAATTAATTAAATTTCTCCTTTAAATTGGGAAATATAAAGGATGAGTATAGCAGCAAATCTATATACAAAGATGGAGAGGTGGTAAAGTTATAAGAGTCATAGGATTTGGAATCGTTGATGATGTATAGTGTTCGAACCTCGATTACGGGTAAAATAAATTTTGAAATTTAGCGAGATATCCACGCATTTCTCATTAAATTAAAAAAAAATGGCTTTCATATTTAAAAATGGCCAACTCTAGTGATATTTCTTTAAAAAAGGATTTGTTTAAAAAGTTTAAAAAAATTGAAAATTTTCGCAACGGCAATGGACTCTTCAAATTTGACCATCGTCGTACAATTTCATTACCGCTATACCTATACCCATTTTTTATACTTACCACTTTTACATGGAGAATTTTGATGTTTTGAGCAGAAGCTGATAGTTGAACATATGAGTTGGATTATTTCACCATCACAAATTTGACAGAAAATATTAAATCAACTTGTGTACATGCCACTACTTGAAATATATGAAAATGTTTAACAGAAAAGTGTGTCTTGAACCAACTTGAATACAGAAAAAATTAAATTAAAATTATAACGTCGCTGATGGGACTGGAATCTAAGTCCACCAATCCAAAGTCAATCACTTTACTACCTCGTCCACCACCGTATAAGTATTTAATGTTATGCAAATCTTTTATACTTTCCAATTGAATTGATAAGGTTGAACAATTTTTTAAAAGAATCTGACTTGAACCAAAAATGTCCCAACATTAAAATCGATTGAAACTTAACTGAACTACATAGTGCCATGTGCAACATTTAAGGTGGTAACATTCCAAACAGTGTATTTCGAAGAAGTTAAAAATCTGACAAGTTGTTCCTCTTTATGTTCTTAAAAATTATAAAACTTCCGTTCCTCAGTCACAGATGCTTGATGCGATTTTTACCAGATGCTTGATGCGAGTATTGACCACTGACCATACACATTTTAAGTTTATAAGTCAGTACATGATAAATGTCTAAATAAAAAATTTCCCGACACAAACTGAAAGTATATAAGAAATAGGTTTAGCTGAGCTTAAGTCTCGATTAAAACTAAAATCAAATTTAATTTAATCTCTTATAAATTAAGTCAATTCAGATTCTGTTAAATTTTCATTTTTCTCTATTCAAATGGTGAGTATAAAATGGATTTACCTGTAATGAAATTGTACGGCTGTGGTCAAGTAAGCAAAGTAATTGACGTTTGATAAGTGGACGTGAGTTCAAGCGGCATTCGTTTTTTTAATTTAATTCCATCTTACAAATTAGTTCAACTTATACTTGCCAAGTTTATAAAAGAGGGATGAAGCAGTATTGAAAATGTACGGTGATGGTAAAATAAGCCTAGAGTGACTTGCCGTTGCTAAAAGATTCGGGTGGTCAGTTAGCAGAGTCAATGCTGTTGAAATCGTGGACTCTAGTTTAAGATTCGTCAACGCCATTTCTTTTTTAATTTATTTTCTTGTTTCAAATTGGTTCAACACAGGTTCTGTTGAAATCTACATTTAATTGCTGCTAGTATAAAAGCCAGAGTCCAGAAATACTTTTGGTTATAAAAAAATCGATCGCCAATATGTTGGTTTCCAGTCTAAGTGGATTCACATCCATTTTCTTTAATGGCAATCAGCAATTATTTTCCTTTAGTTGCAAGTAGTTAATCTAGAACCCCTGTGAGTATTCTTCGCATTGAAGTCACCATATATTGTGAACCATTTTCCCTGACGCTTGAAGAACTCTGAGTATTGTTTGTTTTAATAGAATGTTTTAGTAGCTAATAAAGCTAGCGCTGGTCTCCGTGGCAAACCTCTTAACCTACTGAAATCATATACTTGTCACACTGACCACAAATCGTTTTGGTAAATGGTGTGCTCAGTATAGTACTGAATATTTGTAGCGTACCACAGTGATCTGTTTTAGGTTCGATTTTCTTACTCCCTTTTTTGATGAGCAATCAAGTTGATTACACCTTGGGAGTATTAATTTTGCATTGGACTTATTATGCACAGGATCAGTGTGATGGTAAATGTATATCTATTGTAACAGTGCAAATGTTTAATGATTTGGGTATAACCGTAAATACCAAGATAGATTTTTCAGTTCACATCAACAAACTTTCTAAACATATGAGATCAGCAGCCATCAGGAAATTTTACCTATTGGGAGATGTGTGTCCAAGATCTTTGTTAAAGTCTTTATATTATGTTTTGGGTTATTCCATGCTAGATTATGGTTAAGCTTTGTGGGGTAGCATTTAAAAGGCCTTAAAAGAAATTATTGTTCTGAAATATTATCGCTTGGATATTTGTATGTTTATAAGATCCTAAACAAATTTTTCGGTAGGGGGGGTTATGTTAGGATTATAATGAATGATAGGTATCAGCTTCGACTGAATAACCTTTGTGTAGTATGGACTTTACTCGAAAACTATCTCTTTCAAAAATAATATCTTGAGTGATTTAAAGATGTGGCTACCGGCCTCGTTAGCATAGTAAGTAGCGACCTTGCTGTGTTATTCGAGGGTCTCGGGTTCGATTCCCGGTGGTAACCAAAAATCACGGTTTGGTGTTTTTAATGTGTATGGTATATATGTGTTGGTCCGGGTATTGCACCGTGGGCCTCAAAATACTCATCCAACACATTTTAATATGTAAAATTTATTTGGTGAAAATTGAAAGTCGTTAAAAGGTCGGTTACTTTCTCATTGTGAATAAAATAAAAATCCTGTTAGCAACATAATGGTTGCTTTGATAATTTTTTGACCGTTGGAGTTACTGCAATATAAATAAATGTGGCGCCTTTTCCAACTTTTCAAAGAAGCCTCAATCGAAAAAAATCCTATAGCCAAACTTTTGTACGGCTATTTTATCACAGCGTTTGAGTTTATGACTTAGTAATTTTTTGACTGTTGTAACTTCTGCAATATTAATAAATGTGTCATCTTTGTTAACTTTTCAATCAAAATCAAAATCATATTGAAGGAAAAATCGTATGGTTAGTTAAGCTTTTGTAGGAGCGGCTATTTGAGTTATTGGCTATTACTGTGCCAGCGTTGATAATTATTTAACCGTTGGGATCCATATCAATGCTGGCTTGCTTACATGGTCCTGAATTTAATCAAAAAGAGTAAATAGCCGTCATTTCAATGACTTGCTCAGAAGAATTTATTTTTCAACAAATAGATTTCACATATTAAAAAGTCTGGGATGAGTATTTTGATACCAACTGTGTCTATTTAAAAAATCCTGGGCAACTTCAAGGGGGTTGATTCTGGATTGGCTGGTGGCTAAGTTCCTGAATTTTTTAAATCCGGTTTCGTCAACTCTATACTTTCAAGAGTGGACGTCGTGCGAATCTCTATTTTATCAGCTAGTTCAAAATTATAAATCGAATCGTTGTTGATGGACCGTACCGTTTTGTCAAACGTAGATTTTACCCGCAACTAGGACTAATCCTTTATTGTTCAAATGTTTTGTTACTTCAGTATTAGAGGATGGGGATATTGTTTAGGGTTTACGGATCTTAGGAACGCATTGGATGAATCGTACATTTTTTTGTTGTAAAGTAGCTCGGACAACTCAAGTGTGTTCACTCTTTAAACTGAATTAGTTCTTTATTGTATTCATAAAAGATGTGACACAATGCTTTGGACATGTCAGTATTAAAAATGACAACAGGAGTTAAATGTTTTTATAGAATGGTACTTGAACAAGATTTCTGTTAACAGGTCTAAATTTAAAGAATGCAAAATTGATTTGACAATAATTCATATTTTAATGATATTTTGATTATCAGATAACCCGCGAACATTTTTTGCATCCTGTTTTATCGAAATTTGCCCCTTACAGCCCAAATTGGCAGATGTGTGAACAAGGCTGTAATTCAATGTTAGGATATTTAATTCGTTTTTCCAAAGAATTCCATGAATAGTTTACGCTAAAACTCCGTTTTAAACTAAACAGCTTCTCCAGCCGCATATAGAATCAATCAATAGCAATTTTTGCTGTTTTTTATTTTGTGCGTGACATTGAAATGAGTAAAATTGTTTGTTCCTGGCAATTATCTTAATCTATCAAGGGGGTATTTAGGAGTGATGTGAAAAAAATTGTATATTTTAGATTTCTCGAATTAGCCAGATCTAATATTGTTGGGAAATAAATAAATAAAGTTTCGGCCAAATATTTTTTCGAAATTGTCTTGAAATTGTTTAGAGTTTGGAGATTATAATATTTTGTCAATATTCAAAATTTGAAGGTTTGAATTTGTGCGAATCCCAATTAAAATTGAGATTCAATTTGAAACAAACGATCAACATATGTGGAATTATTCGAATCGGGGCAACATATGGTCTTTAACTCTATAATAAATTGCCAACAACTAGCCTATTTGGTGGTGTGTAAAAAACCCTTCCATGGTAGCTTTGCAACCCTCTAGTATTCCAAAAGTCATGATAAATGATTTAAACTGTTTGAAAGCTCCTCTCTTAGTATTTGTATAGTCTCCTTCCTGCTAGATGGAATACTCCACAAAATGCTATTATATTATGTACATTTATTTTTGATTCTGCTCAAAATATAAATCGGCTTAATCGGAGAGGTTTAACTTATAGGAAATTTCGAGCCATGTATTTCAATGATAAATTTAATTAAATTAAAATTAAACATTTGAATCGTTTGAATACAACTTTGTTGAACAATATGGCTAATAAAATGTTAAGTCGAATTGTTACCATAATGCTATTCAAAGTATTGAGATACACAATATTTTAGAAATAACTGTTAAAATATGTAAGAGTAGACTCCAATTGTTTAACCAGGCTTCGCTGTCATAAACCCAAAATTATTATTTCATAACTAAATCTTCGAGATAAGATGCGTAAAGGGTTCTTAATCCTTAATTTTGATCAGAATGGTGATAAAGACATCAATAACCCTCCGCTGAACTACAAAATGTAGATGGTCAATTAAATCTGACCTGTGGTTGCGCGTCCTCGGATTGGCTCGTAGGGCAACGACAAATCAAATTCGTTTATTCAAATTATTTCTAAATTAAATTTAATTACTTTAATTTAAAACTTGAATTATACTTCGCTAAAAATGGTAACGGACACTGGACATTTGAAATTGGTGATTTTATATATAATGTAAGTTTAATGATTTGTTAGTTTGTGAACCGTGAATTTCAGTGAAATCATATACATTCTGAGATGGGTATGCCCATTAAAAAGTTAGTTCGTAGAAATTAAGATGAAAACAAGGTTTTGAGTTAACGTGCGTCCTAGCAACGAATCAGAATAATACAATTTTACCAAGAAATCGTACAAAACGGTCTAGATTTTATTATACGATATGCATTAGAGGTGAATTCATTTGACCTTGATGGTTCATTGAAAAATTATGTCTTAATAGATCGCAAAGAGGACATATTTTATACAAAACTACAGTAAAATAATTAAAATTTTCCTTGACATGGGACGAATTTTTTTTTTAGAGACACGTAAATTAATACAAGTCTAAAAACCTTCCGTTTTATTTTGTCTAACGAAATTTGGAAATTTTCACCGCACATATATAAGAACTTAAGGTATGTACTGACTATTTGAGGAAAAAAACTTATTTATGCTTCGTATTATAACTTAAAATGGCGAACCAAAATAATGCGCATCCAAAGGAGGAAAAATTCCTAGAAACTCGCATCTCTGTGTATACCGAATTTATAACAAGATGGTATTCTATTTATTTTTGTATATATGTATATGTAAAGGTATACAGGTATAACCTTCAAAATTTCTATTTAAAGAAAAAAACCGAAAGCCTATATAAATTTTCAATTGTAATGGGAATATATAAGATTTTTTTTTGTATTTTCTGTTGCGAAAGAAACAACCAAATATCCATTTTTCGTTCGAGATGTCGAGGTAAAGCAGCCGGAACAAAAAAATGGGTCGAATTTAATTTCCAAATAATTGAAAAGTCGCAATTCTTATTTTGTACAAAAATTTTATTTTATTTTTTTCAAATTGAAGTGATTTCCGTGAATTTTTTGTTTAGCTTTTCTCGTTGACGCATATAACAATCACTTATATTTCACCAAACGCACAAATTTATATGTGTTCGCACCATTGAGATGATATTTTTGTGTTGCTAACCGATTTTTATGTGAGTTGGGTTTTAAAAATGGAACTTTGTATAATATTGTGCAAATTTGTGACATGTTTTCATTCAACCCGCAATTCTCAAACATCTAATATGAGTCTAATTCAATATACGAGAGTTGCAATACTTATAGAAGATATAAATTTCATCGAAATCAAATTACATCAAATACACAAAAAATAAAAAGATTTATTTAAGATTTTTTTTGTATTTATTTGAATTACCACTTCCTCCCTTTAAACAGAAATCAAACAAATTTCTATAGTCCCACGAGACTTAAGCTTTTTACAATAAATACGAATATATAGAAGAAATGATTTTGATTGTTTGAACCCTGTGAAATCTGATTAAATTGGTAACAAAATACAATATATATATATATATATAGCAAAAAGGGGGAGTGTTTTGCGATGATTCCTGGGTTTGGTACTTTGTGTGAAAGAAATTTGATATTTATAATAATATTGTCAATTTTGTATAGATACAAAATTAATTAAGAATCCTAATATTCAAGTGTCTAACAATTATAAATGTAAATATACAGGGATCGATTTATTTTTAAATAGATTTTACCATATTCGAAGTACCAGTATTCTATGGTATACTATAGAGCAATTGTTTGCTACTCATCAGTGAATCGAAAGCCGCAGTTACTATCTCATCTAATCCAAATCGTATAATTATATAACTTTAGAGTCAACAAATTTTACGGGAAGTGCACAAATGATAAGGGTAACCTGTCTTCATCCCGGGAATACCCTTAATTCCAACCCTATTTTATGAGGATCAATTCGTAAGCTTCATTGCATACACTGGCTCCAGAAGACAGAGCAAACAGTATTCTTTATACAAACAAGCTTTAGTATTGGCTGTTTTGTTTCAAAAAAATTTGAAAATATTATTGAATTTAAAGTATTTTTTTTAAGCCAATTCCAAGCAACACCACACAACAGGCCTGACATAATTTGTTTCGATCGCACAAGAGTTTACGAGCTAGTCTAGACAAAAATATCAAAATATCGATAAATTAAATGGAAAACCGGCTCGCAATTTTGAAACATTGCACTAAGAATCATCGACAAGTTTGATTATTTTATCAAGTTCGATAATTTAGTCAATTGAAATGCGGTATGAGTCTTTCCGTCGCCCGAGGTATATGGAGCCGATACCCGATATCTCCCTCGCAACCGAAAATCGGGTGCCATACGTTTGAGTGTGGAAAAGTTATGGAGGATTACTCTGACAGTGACCACCAGAATATATACTTCAAAGTAGCAGATACATTGCATCATGTTGCAAAAGATATTCCGTTCCTATGGAATCTTTTGCGAATGGATGAAAATCGTTTCTGAAAACCTCTACCTACGATGTGTCTAAGCCACGAAAAAAAAACCCGACACGGGAAATATTTCGTGTACTGGTGGATAGCTGAAATATCGGATCTATACGGATGGGATGTCTTGTGCTTCGTACGAAAGCATAGCGAGCAAAAAATCGGGGTTACGTAAACCTGTTATCAGGGGAACACAAGGCCGAGAAGAGAAAACTGCGGTTGGCTACAAATTAGCTCCAAACAAATTTGGAGCCCAGAACCTGACACGATGGATTCCTTGCACATGAAAAGAATCGTCACCAGCTTATTTCCCAGCCACCTGGTGAGAGCCATACTGAAATTCTGGCAATCAGACAAATTCCCCTATTCTTATCCGGAGAGGTAGCCATCATGAAAATAAAAATAAAGAAAGCTGCGGGTCCGGAGGGAATACCCAGCGAGGTGATTAAGTTGATTTTCAAGCACGACCCCGCTGCGCCGATGAAAGTGAGCGCGGCTAGTACTGATCAACAAGGATAAAAGCATGCTGGATACAGAGGGTAAAGTCCTGGAACGGGTTATTAAGACACGACTCATTGCCGCAGTACAAGCTGCGGGAGACCTCTCACCGAGGCAATCCGCTGGTTATCGCTGGGATCAAACCGATTGATCTCCTGGCCAAATAGCGCATGGCAATATATTTAAGAAAGACAGAGGTCGACAGAAAAATGGCAAGTCAGCAAGAGAGAATAAAAACCTTGGAATGTTGGTATATGTAAGGATACTTTTGATGTTATCTGCATGAAATGGGAAACAGGCAATCTCTGTATTTTGTATCTACTGTGAAAAACCATAGATGACGCTGAGCAGATCTTTTTCTCGTGTGATAAGTGGACACAGCAAAGGAGCTCACTATGCAAAAGAAGGTGAAAGGAAAAAATTTGACTTCGATAGAAGCCTCTAAATAAGGAACTGGCTTAGTCAGAGCACGAAACAAAATGGATGGGTCCAAAGAAACCTGTAAAACGGTACCGCGCTAATCCGGTAATAGGAGGAGGTGTTTTTTAGCCGATAGGTCAGAAATTCAGAAATGTTTGAGGGTCCAACACGTGCCTAAAAGCATTTTACACCTCCTCATTAAAAAACCATTCATCCAAACAATAAGTTGTCAAAGTTAAACCACTAATTTAACAATTCAACCAAAACTTTGAATTAGCTGAACCTTTCAGAACCAATTATTCAATAGATCGCTCCGATGGAACCATACTTTGAAAGGTCCAACTATGAAACAATTGTAATACAATGGAAGCCAATCTGCATCAGTTTCAAACCGCAAAATCGACCACAATTTTATCACGTCGTTCAATTTATTTGAAAGCATTTAAGCAAAATATTTAAATATAATTGAGGCAATGAGGAGTGATCAAATAGAAAAAGCTTCACTAATAGACATGAAAAAACTGCTAAAAGGACCATCCATAAATTATATGAAATGGAAACATAATAGACGCATTATGATGAGGTTTAATGTTACTGATGGCAAAATGCGTCTAACTGCTACTTCTTCTTGCATACTTATAATAGAAAGATCCAAAATTGCATTAGTCTATCAATCGTAATATCGGCTTGAATCGGAATATCGTAGTTTGAGCCAAAGCAGGTCTAAAATATAGTTATCCGGCCTGGGCTGAAAGTAAATATTAGGAGCACCTGTAGGCAAAATAACAATGAGATCTAAGTTATATTCAAAGATAACAAACGATATGATTTTATTTCAAAGCTTAGTTAATCGTAATAAATAAAATTTGATCCGTTTAGTAAACTTATAAAGTATTCAACAGAAGACAAAACATGAATACGATTTATCTGAAAGCTTTTAAAAATAAATTTACTTTCGTTAATTTTTGAAACGATTTCATTGTCCAACTTGCATATATTTTATATTGCCTTCATGCTGATAAAATAAAATTTGGAAAGTGGAATAACCTAATTTCTGTAATAACTTTAAACTCATTATTCACAATCTATGCTTTTTTCTTTAACTACTGTAAAAGCATTTCAATAATAATATTTTCAGCCGAACGATTGTATTTATTGCGGTTAAACCAGAAAGCTTTTAATATCATAAATGTGGATATAAACAACTGTATCCAATGGTTAGGAGCATTCAAAGTTATTTCGTAAATAAAGTTTTTATAAACATTAAGTCATTATTAAATTTATGTGCTTCCTAATGGCAACGACAACACATTAATAAAATTTATCTCAAAGCTTTAAGATTTAAAATTCCTTAAATTTTCTAACTGTTAAGTAAACTTTATATTGCCATAATGCTGATGAAATAAAAAATTTAGTTGGGCGGATTATTCCAGCACTCAATGCCACATGGGCCTGTAGTGTTTTCATTTTGATCTTCATTTTTCATTTTTATTTTGTACCATTTAGATTTTTATTGTTATCGTTTGCACTTTAGATATTAATGATTGCGTACAAAATTAGATTTAATTTTTATAAATAAGTAATCGTTGATTTTATATTTTGTTGATTTTTGTTTTTTCTAATAAAAATCAGAGTTCGATTGTTACCAGACCAGAAAGGTTCATTTATTGTTGCCTTAAAAAAGGTTATATTAGTAAAATAATTGTACAAAAATTGTCTATTAATTGTAAAATATAGTTTCAAATTACACATAAATTTATGTTTATTAACTACTTAACCTATTCATTTAATTTTAATATTCTGAGATATGTGATATAAAATGTTCAGTGGCCTAACTTAGTTCGGCAAATATATATCAAGAAAACTTTTATTCCACCTTTTAGCCAACTTAAGGCTACTGCTAAAGAATTCAACATAACGAATTGTGTCGAAACTGTTGAGTTTGTTTGTGATATTAAAGATTCAAGTTATATACAGTATCATCGTATTTAATGGGGAACTACAACCATACCCATAAGTGGTGACCCCGACGTGATTAAGAACACGCACCAATATTATGTACCGCATCAATTACACCACATCAACAACATCGACATCAACACCAGCAACGGCATCATCATTAACATCACCAACACTACACACATTTGCATTTTAACAGAGACCGAGGTGACTCCATGTTAACGAGTCTCTGCACCGGCGGATTTTCTTTCAAATCAAAAGCAAAAACTGTAAGTACGCAACTATTTTTATTAGAGTGCAAACAAAATTTTTCTTTCTTCGTTTTTGTTTTAATAAAATCTAAAAAATATAGTCTTTTATTTCTTTAAAAAGTTTTTGTTTTCGGCATCCTCTAAATTTTACATTCAAATCCAAAAATTTTTTTTTTTCGGTATTTAACTAAATTTTACTTGCGAAATGGATCCGTCTGCGACTATTCCTTCTCCTCCAATTAATGAGAGTGACGGGGCATCCACTTCGGATGCTACAAATTTAACTTTTTCACCAGCTCAGCTCGCTGTCCTGATTAATGAAGCGGTAGCTAAAGCTGTAAGGAGAATAAATTTACCTGAGCCTCCCATAATTGATCATGTTCCTACTCCTCTTTTATCAGCTCAAATTTCTCGTGTTGCGTTCAAACCTCCACAACCTCTCTACGCTCAGAACCCGGTTGTTTGGTTTGAGATTCTAGAGCAACAATTTCTGGTTGCTGGAATTAGCGTTGAGGCAACTAGGTATGCACACGCGGTTGGGGCCCTGGATGCACGGCTCCATGATACTTTGGCTTACATAATAACACAGGCTAAAGGGGCTCAGCCATATACGGCTTTCAAGACCGAAGTGATCCGGGTGCTGGGGGAATCGGAGAAAACAAAGATGAACAATTTGATGCATGGCTTGACACTTGGGGACAGGAAGCCATCACAGTTGCTGAGCGCCATGAAGTTGAATGCTGGCGACAACTTGAACGAGCCGACCATCCGTCAATTTTGGATGAAGAGATTGCCGCAGCAGGTTCAAATGGTACTCACACCATTTGAAAATGATGTCTCCCTGTCAGTCTTGGCGGAACGAGCTGACAATGTTTTCGAGACAATGACACAATCTCAAGTCAGTGCTATTGAGTCATCCGCTTCCGTATCTACCCCAAATATTACTATTGATCAACAATTTTTGGAATTTCGTAGAACCTTGCTATCGGAGATTTCGGAAATTTTTCAACATCAGTCTAGGTCTCGTTCAAATTCAAATTCTAATTCCAATCGAAATAGTAATTTTGGATCTCGAAATAATTCACGATCCAATTCGCGGCCAAATTCACGATCTAATTCACCTAATTTTCGACGATATCAAAATTATGGTGAGCCTTCTGCGTCTAATAATTTCATTTGCTTTTACCATCATTTTTTCGGAAACAAGGCACAAAAATGTAAAACTGGTTGCCAATATTTAAAAAATTCTACAACTTCCGATAGCAAGGTTGCAAAAAACCAGTAAGTCATTTGCAGATAGCGGGCTGCAATGACATATTTGAATCCAGCCGCCTTTTAATTTTCGAAATCGTCTTACAAATTCACTTTTTAATAGATTCAGGTGCAGATGTCTCAGTCTTGCCGGCTCGTTTCGCTCGGAACCCAAGGGTCGACCCATCATTCAGATTGTTTGCTGTTAACGGCTCTGCAGTGAACGCCTTTGGCACCAAAATTCTCAAATTAGACATCGGACTGCGCCGCGAATTCTCCTGGGAATTCATCATTGCTGACGTGTCGATGCCTATCATCGGCGCTGACTTTTTAAAAAACACAGGTTTATTAGTAGATATGCAAAGACAGAGGCTCATTGATCCGTTAACCTCTTTGCATACACGCGGTGTTTTTTCTTCTAACAACGATAATTCTACATTGTCTAGGATCGACAAGTCAGTGATGGACTCAGGAGTCTTCAAAGTAATTTCTAAATTTCCGACAGTAATTCACGGACACATAAACATCGACTACACCAAACACAACGTGACTCACAAACTAGAGACGTACGGACCACCGGTTGCATGCAAACCACGACGATTGGCACCGGACAAATTCATCATCGCGAAAACAGAATTCGAAAACATGATGAAACTCGGGATTTGCAAACCTAGTAGCAGTCCTTGGTCCAGTCCTCTACATCTCGTGTTAAAAAAGAATGGAGACTGAAGACCATGTGGGGATTATCGAGCTCTTAACCGTGTAACGATTCCGGATCGATATCCTATTCCACATCTCCAGGACTTTACACAACGACTCGAAGGGTGCTCTATTTTTTCTACAATAGACCTTGTCCAGGCATTCCACCAAATTCCTATCGAACCGACGGACGTAGGATGACTTTTGGACTTCGCAATGCAGCACAATCGTTCCAACGTCTTATGCACTCAATTCTACTAGGACTTGATTTCTGTTTTGTGTATTTGGACGATGTGCTCATTGCCTCTAAAAATTATGACGAACATCTCGAACATATTAAAATGACCTTTGCTAAATTTGAAGAACATGGACTAGTAGTAAATATTGACAAATGCACTTTTGCTAAACATGAAATTCAATTTTTAGGCCATACAGTAACTGGACAAGGTATCTTACCATCGCATGAACGGGTTCAAGTCATCAAAAATTTCGAACGACCACAGACTGTTAAACAACTGAAACGATTTTTAGGTATGATCAACTTTTATCGACGCTTCATTCCGGGTGCTGCTGCTGACCAAGCATTACTGAATGATTATCTAAAAGGTTATACCAAGAACAGTCGCGTTCCAATACAGTGGTCAACAGCAGCTATAGAAGCGATCGATAACTGCAAAATTAAACTTTCCGATGCTACATTACTAATTCATCCTTCATCATCAGCACCTCTGGCCATCATGGTTGATGCTTCCGATACAGCGATTGGTGCTGTAGTTCAGCAATTAATTTCGGATACTTGGCAACCACTCGGTTTCTTTTCAGTACGTCTCAATGATACGCAAAAGAAATACAGTGCTTATGATCGCGAACTTCTATCGGCTTATTCTGGTGTTAAACACTTTCGCCATTTTCTCGAAGGTCGTACGTTTACACTATATACCGATCATAAACCACTCGTTCACGCATTTAGTCAGAATCCGGAAAAAGCATCTCCTCGTCAGTTTCGACACTTAGATTTCATTGATCAATTCACAACCGATATCCAACACATTTCTGGTTTGGATAACATCGTTGCAGATACTCTCTCACGCATTAATCAAATTTCTATTCCTGAAAGTATTGATTATGCTATCATCGCAGATGCTCAGACTAATGACGAAGAATTCCAAGAAATCTTAAGGAGTAATTCGGTTCTCAAATTTGAGAAATTCCCTATTTCATTAAATTCGAAAACCCTAATACATTGCGATACTACAACTGCTACACCTAGACCATTCATTCCGCTTAATTTCCGAAAACAAGTTTTCGATGCATTTCATAATCTTTCTCATCCTGGCGTCAAAGCTTCCATTAAACTTTTGACTCAGAATGTCATCTGGCCATCTATTAATAAAGACGTCCAGAAAATGGCTCAAAACTGTGTAGCTTGCCAAAAGGCTAAAGTCTCTCGTCACACAAAATCTCCGCTTAGCACATACAAATTAACTTCTCAACGTTTTTCGATTATTCACCTCGACATCATTGGTCCATTACCAGTTTCTGATGATCAGCGGTATTGCGTTACATTGATTGATAGATACACCCGCTGGCCCGAGGCGATTCCAGTTCCTGATGTTACTGCTGCTACAGTTGCCTTCGCTGTCTACTCTAATTGGATAGCTCGCTTTGGTGTGCCAGAGTCCATTGTTACGGACCAAGGCATGCAATTCGAATCGCAACTTTTTCACGAACTGGCAAACTTACTTGGATTCGAGCGACGGAGAACAACTAGTTACAATCCAAAATGTAATGGTATGATCGAGCGATGGCACCGTGTCATCAAGTCTGCCATTATGTGCTACGATCGAACAGATTGGACTAGTGTTCTCCCTTCAATTTTACTTGGACTACGAACGACGTACAGCGACGAACTGAAAGCAACACCTGCTGAACTCGTATTTGGGCTTACGACTCGAGTTCCAGGTACCTTTTTAGATCCTAGGAACGAACAAATTTTACAATCAGACTTTGTTACTAATCTAAAACGACACTTTGACGAAATACGACCTATACCGGCATCGCGACACGCAACGGACAAAATTTTTATCAGTAAAGATCTGCATACTTGCTCGCACGTTTTCTTACGAACTGACGCAGTACGCAGATCACTGCAACCACCATATACAGGACCATTTTTAGTAATTGACCGTACACCAAAATTTTATACATTAGATTTGAACGGAAGACACGCCAAAATTTCAATCAACAGACTGAAACCATGTTTCACCGACAATCAGGAAACACTGACTACAAATACTGGACCATCTTTACCGACTCTCGAACCAAAACCTTCTATTTCGGCTGACGTGCCTGGGGTACTTGCTGCAGGGCCGAAAAGTAAAAAAAAGGTTCACTTCGATCTTGCACCAAAAAGTGTAAGGACTACAAGTTCGGGTCGTGTATCCAGGACCCCTTCTCGTTTCTTATATTTTCTTCGATAGATCTTCGATCTCTCTGGAGGGGGAGTATTTGTAGTGTTTTCATTTTGATCTTCATTTTTCATTTTTATTTTGTACCATTTAGATTTTTATTGTTATCGTTTGCACTTTAGATATTAATGATTGCGTACAAAATTAGATTTAATTTTTATAAATAAGTAATCGTTGATTTTATATTTTGTTGATTTTTGTTTTTTCTAATAAAAATCAGAGTTCGATTGTTACCAGACCAGAAAGGTTCATTTATTGTTGCCTTAAAAAAGGTTATATTAGTAAAATAATTGTACAAAAATTGTCTATTAATTGTAAAATATAGTTTCAAATTACACATTAATTTATGTTTATTAACTACTTAAACTATTCATTTAATTTTAATATTCTGAGATATGTGATATAAAATGTTCAGTGGCCTAACTTAGTTCGGCAAATATATATCAAGAAAACTTTTATTCCACCTTTTAGCCAACTTAGGTTAGGTTAGGTAAGGGTGGCTGTCCTAAAGGACTAGCATAGACACAAAATTGGTCCGTAGCTGTACCACATTCGAGTTTCCTCCTCTTCACTCGCTAAACCATCCTGAGCTTACCAAGAAGCGTTTAAAGTCCCGGATCTCGATTTTACTAAGATCCGAGAGGTCGTTCAAGGGGGAAGTTCCCATAAATTTTGTTCTGCTGTACGCTAGACTAGGGCAGGTGCAGAGCAGATGGAGCACATTTTCCTCCTCCTCCTCATCACCACAGCTGCGGCAGAAATCGTGGGCTGGGACACCCAGTCTGCTCGCATGTATCCCAATGAGACAATGTCCCGTTATAGCTCCCACGACCATACCAATATGTTGCCGTCGAAGCGATATCAGTTGGCCTGATCTGGACCGGTCAAGTCCAGGCCAGATCTGCCTGGTTGTTACACACGAACTGGCTTTAGACCATCTGACGTTCGTTTCTTTTATGGCTTCTTCTTGAAGCAGCAGTTTACATGAAGCAAGCGGTATCTGTATATCCCGCCTGCTTTGGATTATTAGGCGTGCTGTACCCTTGCGGGCCAACTCATCTGCCATTTCATTCCCTGCGATATTGAAATGCCCTGGCACCCACGTCAAGCGGATGTTGAACTGATCAGCCATCTCATTTAAAGATGCCAGACAGTTCTGGGCTACCTTCGACGTCAGGGAGTATGATTGTAGCGTTTTAATAGCAGCCAGGCTGTCCGTAAAAATGCGAATATCCCTCGTAGATATTACATTATACTTCAACCAGTCCATGACTTCCATTATCGCGGTCAGTTCAGCTTGAAAAACGCTGCAAAAGTCGGGAAGACGAAAAGAGAGGTTAACCCCTAGTGCCTCACAGAATACCCCGCAGCCAACCCCTCCATCCCTTTTTGAGCCATCCGTGAAGAAGCTTAAGGCCTCATTGTCCATAACCGTTTCGTTCACCCAGTCCTCTCTGGTGGGAAACTCAGTTTGGAATTTAATCTCAACAGATGGCAAAGGGATAGCGTAGTCGGTAGCTTCCGGAATACCCCTGTTGCATAGGATAGATGAGTGCCCTGCATTATTACAGGTCCACATAGATATGGATTTGAGCCGAATGGCTGTGCAAGATGCAAGCTGCTCGGCCGCAATATCCAATGGAGTAAGATGAAAGAGAATCTCCAGAGCTTGAGTAGGTGTGCTCCTGAGAGCCCCACTTATACACAAGCAGGCCGTTCTTTGAACTTTCATCAATAGTTTCAGGTTGGCCATAACTTTTAACGCTGGCCACCAGACGACAACCCCATACAGCAGTATAGGTTTGACCACTGAGACGTAGAGCCAGTGTACTATGTGGGGCTCCATACCCCATCTTTTTCCAATGGCATTTTTGCAGGAGTAGAGCGCTATAGTAGCTTTCTTTACTCTCTCTACGATGTTTGGTTTCCAGCTTAGCTTGCTGTCCAAAAGTAGTCCGAGGTATTTTGCTCTATCCGTAAAGATCAAGCGAGTACCATTTAATGTCGGCGGGTCACACTGTGGAAGTTTGTGCTTCCTGGTAAAGAGGACCAGCTCCGTTTTCTGTGGGTTTGCGTTCAGTCCGCAGCCGCGTGCCCACTCAGAGAGGTAGCCAAGCGCGCACTGCATGCGCTCACTCAGCGTACTAGGATATTTACCGAAGACCGCAATAGCAACGTCATCCGCGTAAGCAACCACCTTGAAGCCTTGCCCTTCCAGGTTTAGTAACAGGTCATTTATGACCAAGTTCCAAAGAAGGGGGGATAGAACCCCACCTTGAGGTGTCCCTCTGCTCACGTATCTGCCGGCGGACGCCCCACCCAGATAAGCTGTCACGATCCTGCTTCTAAGCATATGATCTATCCAGCCCCTGAGTGACACGTCTACCCCCAGACACGCAAGGGCCCGAGTGATTGCCCCCGGTCTGACGTTGCTAAAGGCCCCCTCTATATCCAAGAAGGTCACCATTGAATATTCCTTATATTCAAGTGATTTCTCAATCGGGCCTATAAGGGAGTGGAGAGCTGTTTCCACCGATCGTCCCTTACAGTACGCGTGTTGAGATCCCGACAGCTCGCCCGGCTTTATTGAGCCTCTAATGTAAGCCTCTATTAGCCTTTCCAGTGTTTTCAACAGAAAAGAAGATAAGCTTATGGGCCTAAAGTCTTTGGGATAGCAATGAGAGCTTTTTCCCGCCTTAGGTATAAATATAACTTTTACTTCAGTCCACTTTCTAGGAATGTGACAAAGTTCTAGGCTGCCTTTGAAGATAACTTCCAGCCAGGGTAGGGTTAAGTCAATAGTTCGCTGGATATCCGCTGGGATAATGCCATCAGGTCCTGGCGACTTGTATGGCTTAAAGCTGTTTATTGCCCATAGGATACTCCGCCTTTTTACTATATGACTTACGGAGTCTATACCCCTATTTATCATGGGTCTCTCCGGAGCTAGTACCGAGCACTCTGGAAAATGCGTTTCTAGTAATAGCTCCAGGGATTCCTCACTACATGTAGTCCATGAACCATCCGGTCGTTGTAGATAACTCGGGATGGAAGGACTAGAACATAGTACTTTGCGTAGCCTGGCCGCCTCCGAGGACTCCTGAATATTGCCACAGTAGAGCTTCCAGGCCCTCGTTTTGGCTGCTCTCAGCTCGTACTTATAGGTTTTGAGGACTTGTTTATAACAGTCCCAATCTGCAGCAGCATTTGTGTTCCTCGCTTTCTTGAACAGTCTCCTGCATTTCATACGAGTACCTTGGAGTTCTTTCGACCACCAGGGTGGCCGAGATTTACCCAAGGGTCTACTGATAGGACATGCACCTAACATGGCCTTGTTAAAAGCATCAGATAGCTTGGTTACTAGAGCATCAAGCTCCTGTGTAGATGCAGGAGGGTTTGGAACCGATACCGGTAATAAGTTACCTAGAATGGTTCTGAAACAATCCCAATCAGTTTTCCTCCTATTTCTGAAGGGTGGTTTGCTAGTGGGTTTTGTATCCACTTCGTACTGGAGATAACAATGGTCAGAAAAGGAATGGTCTTCGGACACTTTCCAGTTCAATACCCTCTCCTTAATAAAATCCGAGACAAGTGTGATGTCCAACACTTCCTGTCTATTTTTAGTAATGAAGGTTGGCTTACACCCGACATTACATATATTTAGGTTAGTACTTAAAATAAAATCAAGGAGTAACTCACCTCGCCTGTTTATGTCTGTACTCCCCCAAATTGAGTGATGCGCATTAGCATCACTACCCATGATGACTCCTATCTTTCGTTTTCGAGCCTCCATTATTGCACTGCCCAACCTACCTGGTGGTATATTTTCCTCCTCGTATGGTAGGTAGGCCGATATTAGCCAGAGATTTTGCCCATCCATCTCGATGCTAGTCACCACTACATCAGCGTTGCTGTAATTCAGTAGTATAAAAATATTCAGATTATTTTTAGCGAGAATGCAAGAACGTATCTTACCTTCATTTTTCGCATGTAGTATTTTATATTTGGGAGTTCTGAGACCCAGCACCCGGTCATCATTGACCCAAGGTTCCTGGACCAGAACCACATCAATGGACTCAGATTCCATTTTTAGAAGAAGGGCCGCCGAGGCGGCTTTACAGTGATGGAGGTTGATCTGAAGGATCTTAAGCATTAGTTATTGCTTCCCTCCACCACTGTTGAGTCAGACTCCTCTGACATTGATTCGTCCGTTAGGAGCGCACAGCTTAGTCCCAATGATCTCGAAATCTCCGAGTCCAGGGATAGTGTCTCCTGTGCATCCTCCGGGATGCTGCGGACTTCTGGGTCACCAACACCAGGCGGGACACCACAAGTGGTTTCCCCCCCTGCTGCGGGCGCCCCAGATCTGTCAACCTCATCGCGCTTATAAATTTTGAGCGTAATTGCTCCAAATCCATAGCTGATCAGGCCTCCAGATTTCGCCAAAGCACCCACGGATTCTCTGTCGATGATAATGACGGCCGATCTGTGATCTGCTTCCGCCTTTACCTCTTCTAACCTGGCAACCTTCCAGGTGGCCGTTGGTAGATCCGGATTGCTGAGTTTCAACATTTCCAAGATCTCCCTTGGATCACTAGGCTCAGCAGGGATCCAGGCTCGCGCCCTTGGCCTGCAGGGAATTTCTTCCCTAGTCACCACTTCTAATTTGGCCCCCGGCCAGACTTCCCCCAGGCTGCCGATCGCCTTTTTGTAGAGGGTCACCGACCTTTCATCGGCACAGGCAGTCAGTTTGACGTGATTCCGGTGCCATCCTCCGTCTCGGCAAGACGGAGCAGGTCCTGGGTTCTCCCTCATAATTTTTAGGAAGATGGCGGCTAAGGCCTTCTCCACCTTCCTCCAGTTAAGGGTCGTAATGCTCCCATCTTCTTGAGCCCGGTCCACGACTGCCATGATCAGGTGCTCCTTTAGCACCTCGTTGAAGGGCCTGGTGACATCCGGAACCCGCTTCTTTTTAGCCTCCGTAGGCGGTTCATCATCAGATCTCTGCCTTTTCGGCTGTGAGATCTCGGAACCCTCCTGATGTGGCTCAGTGATACGCCTTGCCCACGCAAGCGTATCCCTGTCCCTATCCGTTCTCTGCTCCAACGGAATGTTGCTGATCTTGGAGATCATCCGCCAGGCTCTCTTCCTGGTCTGATAGTTCGCTGACACTGGAGGGCCAGCATTCGTGCCTTTGCCCTTTGGTTTCGAGGGGCCAGCCTCATTTGATCTTAAGCCCCTAAATGCACTTTGGAGACCGGGCCTAAAGGCCGATGTCTCCACAGCACTGGTTTCCGGTTTTTTAAGAGCACCGGTCTCTTTTGTTTTTAAATTTTCTGCCATAATAGGTCCCACGAGTAGCGGAGAAAGGAGGTCCACCTGTGCAGAGATCCGCAATACACAGGTAAGGCTACATGATCCGGAGGGCGCCAAGTATCCGGATACACCGTTAGAGGCTGGGCTAGTTTTTATACTGGGCCCCCAGCCTGGCCGGTTATCAGCACGGTACGGTTGACACCTTAACCCGGCCCAGTTATTTAGCGCCGTGTTTTCGCCTAGTACACCACATGGTGTAATAGTTGCCCGGTGGTCACCACGGGGAGGTAACACGCACACTTGTGGAAGCTGCAAGATACGGAGCTGGCAACAAGTACCAACTTGATTCCCCCAAGACAGCTTCACACCTAGACCACCTTTAGCCAACTTAAGGCTACTGCTAAAGAATTCAACATAACGAATTGTGTCGAAACTGTTGAGTTTGTTTGTGATATTAAAGATTCAAGTTATATACAGTATCATCGTATTTAATGGGGAACTACAACCATACCCATAGGCCCACGGTGCAATACCCGGACAAACACATATACTTACACATTAAAAACACCCAACCGTGATTTTTGGTCACCACCGGGAATCGAACCCGAGACCCTCGAATAACAAAGCAAGGACGCTACTTACTGTGCTACCGAGGGCGGCTAATTTTTGAAACAGAATATTTCAACGTACAGTAGAAGGTTGTGTTTCTAAACTTTTAATGCAAGCTTTTTACTTTAATTTCTGTAAAATAATTTTTATTAATTAAATTTCTAATTGCTTGAAACAACTTAATTAAATTATTAATTGGGATTTGTTGCATACATCAGCTTTATACTTATTACTTCAAAATCCGAAAAGCTCTATGTGAATATATTGCAAAATAATCAAAGAACTTTTACTGACATAAGAGTATTTGCTAAATTAGTGTGAACACATTTAATAGAGAGATAATTGAGCTTTTACAGTAATCAATAATTAGCAGCTTTCACGGATAATTTCTTTACAAAATTCTAAATTCTTTGTAAGCTTTCATAGCATTTAATGAATACAAATATTATTATAAAATGGTGAAAGTTTGTAATTTGGCAATATGATAAATTTAACAGGTTTAAATTAAGGAAGGCGATTGTGTTAAAATTCAGTTGAATAAAACCAAACTAATAAAGCTCTATGATTGTTGAATATTATAAATAAAAGCAAGAAACATTTTTTTTGTGGCAGTAATCGTAACATTTTTTTCACCAAATTATATAAGCAAATTTTTATTGGCTAGTATTCGGAAATGGATTATTATTTATATAAAAACCTTTTAAAGAGCTTTTTCGATGGATTATGTAAAGTTTACCTGAAGTGTTTACTGAAGACAGCGCAAGAGAGTTGCGATGAACGATGTATGGTGGACCGGTATAAATTGAACTTGAAATAATTTCATGAAGTTCCGAACATTAAAAAAAAAATGGGCAAAATTGCGATTTTACAAATAGGTATTACATCTATATTTTTGGTAATCGATATATTATATGCGACTAATGTGGAATGTTTCGAAAACAACCTCGCGAACAATCCATTCCTTAATGTCATTAGTATTGGCTACCTTCGTATGTTATTGATGAATCACGTTTGAGTAATAATGTTTTTGAATCGCTGGATAAGATATTTGGCCAACGATCGATAAATATTCTGCATAAAGAAGTTAAAGAGAGATTAATATTGGTCAGTGTCACAATTTTACAATTAGTGCAACTAATATACTTCGAAATATTTTTGCAATGCCGAGGCTATATTTGGCTTTATATATGTACTTTCAATATTTGAATTAATTAATGTGCCGCAGCTCCAAGTGATGTGATTAAAACGAGTAATCAAGAAAAGCTAAAATATTGATTATTAATTGAATCGCGTGTGGTCATCGATTACAGATTAACCGTATTTATAAACACTTAAGCCACGTTGAATATAATTTGTTATCAAAATATTTACTATTTTCATTCTCAATCGATAATTACAAGCCACTTTTAAATAATATCAGTTTTGAAATTCGATGAAATTCGATATTCCTTTAACCAAATTGCCATAAATTATATGATTTATTAAAGATAGGTAATTAAAATATCAATAAACAAGTTAAAACACAAACCAAAAATTTTATAATTTTGGAGAATATTTTCTTCATTTTTGGATAACACGATATTTTATTACAAAATAGGGTTATTAGCTATAATTTATAACTATTTAGGTTTAATTTATTGGTATTATGTAACAATTTCAAGTCACTATAATAAATAGCTTTAAGGGCTAATAAATTGAAATGATTTGCAGAATTTTAGTCAAATACTGGGTAAAATTTAGGCTCGAATGGCTATTGGTTAGACAAAGTCCTGTTATTAAGGATGTACCTTTAAAAACGAATTGGTTTCTGCTATCGGAACAATCATATGCTTTTAACAACATTTAATTTGTTGGAAATGCCATTTTGCGATATATGGCCAATAACAGAGAGTCGTAGAGATGGCTGAACTTTCTCAATTCACAAATGTAGAAGTTATCGACATTTGAAATCAATATAATAGGTCATCGTAACTAAGTGAAGAGGAAGTGTGCCCATACAATTGAATTTATTTAACATAAATTCAAGAAGATTTCTGGCTGGTTATAGATCGATGTTTTAGGGGGTCAAATAGAAATTTTCTGATTTCTAACCTATATAAATAAATGTTACCTCATTAATTTTGTTTTGGCGGTTAGTTTTCATATGTAGTCTCCATTTAGTCTTTTGAGAAATACAAAATAATGCATAATCCATCCGGGTGGTAGTGTATAACGTCCTTGAAGCTATCGCAGGATTTAATCCCAGAATTTTTTAAAAATACCTCTGACAACAGTGTAAATAATCCATCCATTTATAAAGTTTGTTCATCCCAGGATTTTGTTACATTTATACTATCCCAGATCCCAGACATTTTCATCAACAAAAAAATATACAGTTGGTACCAAAATACTCATCTCAGGCTTTATAATATTTAAAATTTATTTGGTGGAGCAAAAATTCTTGTAGATAAGTCGTTGAAAGGAGGGCTATTTTGTCTTTGCGATTAAGAACCCTGATAGCAACCATTATGCTAATACTGGATTAATTTTTAACCGTTGGAATTTCCGCAATATAATAGATTAATGTGGCGTCTATGTCAATTTTGAGCAATGAGAAAATATCCGTCCCTACAAGAGCTTGCTCTGTCCCTACAAAAGCTTGGTCATACAATTTTTTTTTTTTTCGTTTTTCGATTTCTCGGTAAAGTTGGCAAGGGCGGCACATTTATTTTACATTTATTGTGGAAACTCCAAAGGTCAAAAAATTAACATGCTGGCACAGTGGTGGGAAACAAAATCTCAAACTGATTCGCAGTGAGAAAAACGCCGTCCCTAAAAATGTTTTCATTTTCTAAATAATCGCAAAAACCAAATAGCTGTCCTTTCAATTACTTTATCCAAAAGAATTTATTTTCCACCAAATAAATTTTTAATATTAAAAAGTCTGGGATGTGTACTTTGGTATACCAAAGTCTGAGATAGTATAAAAATGTACGAAAATCCTGGCATGAACCAACTGTAAAAATTATATGTAAGTTTACTTTGCAAAAGTCTGGGATGGATTATTTACGGTTGTGTTGTCAAGGGTTATTTTGAAAAATCCTTGAATGAAAATCTAGGATAACTTCAAGGCGGTAAATTTAATGGGTTCAAAAACCAATTCCGTTTGAATTCTATTAATTTTAATATATTATCTGATACTTGAGTCAAATAGATGTAAGTTGACTATATATGGTTGACAACAAATCCGTTACGTGTTTAAAGTTGCAGATGTTCAGAATTGCGTGATTTGCAGTTACTAAATTTTTATTTTAAGAGGTAACAATTTGAGCCTTGTAGTCTCTTTAAATTGGCCGATTTAAAAAATTTTCAATAAATTTTGAAAATATTACAAACTCAGCTCAAATTTAAAAAAGTCCGTCTGATTTTCACATATTATTTGTGACAAACAATCAGAACCACATGTAGAGGAGTTAATTATTTTATTACCGCTCTCATCGTGAAAAGAAAAGCCATTCGTTAAAATCAGTTTTTTGAATGGCAGTTCCATAGGCAATATTTTCTACAGCTTTTTGTTTTAAATAATTGTGTTGCGTAATACCTTTGAATTGCATGTGTGCCTTGGAGATTTATATATTCGAATATTTTTATTCCAGTTATCAACAAAATTATGAGTCGTCAGAGGTATAGGTCTCTAAATATTTTCTTTTTGGAGATTTTGGTATTGGTTCGATTTAAGGTTTTAGTATTACCTATTTCAAATCGCCCAATTCTAAGATAATTTTTGTAACGTAAATATTTTTAACGTGACTTTAACCATAACTCCACATTAGAGTTAGACCTGCAACCTTGTATATTTACATACTCGGAAAAGCATGTATTCCAAAGTGGAATTGTATGCAAAACACCACTGTATGGTGAATATTATAACAAATGGGGGTTATTCATGGATCTTGCGGTGAAATAAAAAAAAATGGATATAATCCCAGTAAACTGTCCTTCATAGTCGCAGTATTATACTTCTTTGTACGTATATTTGAAGTTTTACTTCAAATAAATGGTTGGAATTCAGTACTACACAAATCATATCTAATATTACATTTTTAACTTTTCCTGTAGTATTTAAATATTATTAGTGTTCATACCATCGCGTACGCCCAAAAGCAGTCAAATGCAATTAAGCCATTACCACCCTTTCTCCTTTAAAATTTAATAAGAAATGTGTTATTTTTGTACTGTCATGTTTACATGAAATCATTTCTGATTCTACACATATATTGGTAATGCGGGGTGTATTTCGCAATAAGTTTGCGCTGGTATGTTCAGGGAAGAAAAACATAAGGTATTAACGTCGTAGATATTATATTTATAATCCTTCTCGAAATTTTCCAAATTCTAAATCAATCAATTTTAATTCTTTGGAACTTATTTTTCGCAAAATCTCATTAATGGTCTTAATAGTGTTGCCACTACTAATTTAACCTAAGTAGGAATAATTCCTCATATCTAAATTGAAATTATGTGGACTATTATAGTGGAGTTTTCCTTTGAGAAGATTGCGTCGTTTTTCCCAAACTTGTTCAAAGAGCTGTTGACCTTCATGAGAATGCGGATCGATCGTAACTTGTTTCTTCTTTGGGATATAAATATTTTGCGATACTAAGAAACAATTTCTCTTCAAACATCCATTTTGAAAATATGAAAGGATTATGACTGCGATAAATCGTTGAAGTCGTAGCTTGATAAATAATTTTCGTGGGGAACAAAAATTATTATTTATTTTCTTAGCGGGATAGCCAATTCAGATACATTTATAGATGCATGACTGATCAATTATTGGGGATTTTTGAAAATTCGAAAAACCTGTAATAGATAGGTTTCGCATAAATAATCATGAAATGTAAATGTACAACATGATGGCATACTCAGAGCTTTGGAGCCATTTCTACGATTATCTGTTATTAGCCAACTAACGCAAAATGACACTTTTTAGTGTTCAGAATTTTTAAAATTTCAAGAATGAAGAAACCATAGTGTTCGACTGTTCGCGCAAACATTTTGTCATTACAAAGCAACGGCAATCAATAAAATAAAAAAATCGAGCGATACCAGTCAGTATCATTTTGACAGCACTTACTCTCTTAAAAAATAAAAGAAGATTTATTGAATTACCTCAAGAAGAAGTTCTTATAGCACAAATTCTCTAAAATAATTACTGTAATTGAAATATATGATTTAAAATCTTGTCTTAAAAGTTTCAATTTACAGTCAGATTGTCGAATATGTGGATCAGCTTCAACTGAGTTAAAAAATAATGTGTCAAATATTTTCACAAGATCGACTTAATTTTAATTAAAACATGTTATAACAGCAATTTTATGGGCAAAAGTGTCATAACTCAAACAAGGGATAATTTTTGGGTATAGGACGCCACAGTAACCCATGAGAAAATAAGGCGACCTCTTTTGGGTCTGTCAGAAAAGGCCAGTTTAAATCCCATACTATTTTCAATGTAGTGGAAAAGTGCACAAATCGTATCAATGTGTATACAACTTCTATAACCTGCAATGAATCGCCTGCAATCTTAAATCTTATTTCTGTCGTGTATCATCTGCGAAACATCATTCAACATCAACATTTTGAGCACGGAATTTTTTCCCAATTACTATATTATGCATCGTTGTGACAAATCAGCATATACTAGCCCTAAAATTTCAGGAGTCAAATTATCTATCCCGAACCAAACCGTGGCTATTTTCAAGTTAGAAACTGTGGCTGTGTCCCAATCTACCTCTAAGAAATACATAAATGTTTGTGAAGTCTTAAACGAACTAAATAATTTAAATATTCCGTCAGACATATTTCTCATCCCAAGTGATTCAAATCTTCCTAATATTTCCTGGTATTTCGATCCCGACATAATTGAAATATTCGTTTTAATGTTACATCCGATACGGAAAAATATTTCATTGACTTTATTCTTAATTCTTTGAACTTATCCGGTCATTTTTGATGTAACTGATTCAATGATTCCATTCGTAATAAATGTCAACCACCACAAAGCAATGGAAGTTTCTTTAAACATAGCTGAAGTCTTGCCATATGTTTACCAATCAGTGACGTGGAAACTCGCTTCTACTTCAAGAAAGCTAAAGTACCTGAGTTGAAGAAATAGCTGCAATAACCACATCTGGTAGGACGAAAGTTCACCAAATGACCATGAGAAAAACGTCGAAAATCCCTATCACCTAATTTTCCGAAAGGGAATCATCTCTCATGGTATGACTATATAGTCTTATAAACTCAATATTTTTACTCTTATATTATACTACTGCGTCCAGTAGTATTTATCATAATAAATTCTAACTTGACTATATAATCCGAAAATGGTGTCAAACGAGAAGGACATGTACTCAAACGTGTCAAACGAGAAGGACACGTTAGCTGCAATAGAACAGTAACGAACTGGCAAAACACTTGGTGTCCTCGCACATCATAAAAATTAAATTGAAGCCGGGACCAATTTCATGGTGACGAAACTGCAAAATTTTTACTGTTTTGCAATGGTTAGATAAGCGTTATGCTTGCGTTAAAGGTGTTCAGTAGGTAGGTACATAAAATGATTTATTCACTTGCTGGACATAGCTTTGTGGAACTTGTCGTTATACTGCAAACAAGAATGACGATATTTGCCACATTTCGAGTTTAGAGAAAAAATTGTTATTTCATAGTTAGGTCTAAATTAAGGCTCGCCATGAGGGTGCTGGAACTTCCAATTCATCCAGGGCGGCACATTTTCCTAACTCGACAAACTGTCGCAAATGCCACATGTGTCACAAATTAAATAAAAGAGTTACAATTTTTTAGTTTTTATGTTTTTTGGTAACGAAGAAGCAACTCAAAACTCAAATGTCATATATACACGAGTATATGTACATGTGGCATATCAACTAGATAGATAGATAGATTATATTCTTTAAACTCCTCACATATATATGTGTGAGATAATATTAACACAGAAATCTTTTCTGAACATTAAAAATATGGCTGAGAGGGCGAACCCGAATACAACAAATGCAAGCCAGAGCATATAATTTCAACTGAAACCAAAACTCTACGAACCAACGAAACAGAAAAATGTTGTTCAACAACGATTAAATTCAGATACAATTTTATTTTAGGGACACATAAATGAAGTCGGAAACGTTTTAATTATAGCAATTAAATTTAAATATGCATTTTATAATTTAACACATATTTTAATTATTTTGTCATATTGCCTAGATATTTTTTTAATTATTAAATTATTTTACGGCTTTCATATGTAGTTTAATAAAACCAGGATTAAACTGCTTTTTGTAAAATCAATTCGCAAACGTGATACACGATATCTTAATATTAAAATGGAATAAGATAATTATGTAAGTAACCGAACAAATTGCATAATTGGTAAAGCTGTAACAAATATGAATTCCCAATAAAAAAAATGGGATGCAAAAGGGATTCTTCATCCTTGATTTTGAGATCAGGATACATAAATGATACAAATTGTTGACTCTCTGAAAAGAATACTGAATCCATCGACCCATCGTTCATATCAGTGGTGGCTGGCAGAGCGAACTATAAACAATGTGGTAAATTCAATAGAACCTATGGCCAAGAGTTCTCCATTTGGGAGGGTGCCAACGTCGTTAAGGCACAGACGCAAATTCCTACATTGCGAATGAATCGGGAAAATTTTGAGGCCCAGAAAAATTAAAGAACAAAATAGCATTTCAAGGTTCATCTCCAACCCATGAGACTTGGTAGCTGAAGATGTTCTAAGTGGCAGATTGATTCTTTCAATTATGCTTTTAAGTGGCGTATCATTTTATAGTCACTACAAACTCATGAAAAATACTAGCCATCGACAGGATAAATCGTTTCTTTGTCCCAACAACTAAAAAAATCGGTATTCCTGAAGTAATAAGAATTGATATTTTTCGGATGAGGGTATTTGCTCAGTAAATATTGTTTCCGGAATCGAATGCTGTAGAATTGGTGGAACATGCGAACTAAATTGGTGGACGAATAACATATTTCTCTGTTACAGATGAGAATTAAATTTGCAACGATCATTGGGTTATGCTACTATAAAAAAATGAGTCTCTCCAATAGAATTAAGGAGAAATTAACCAATGTTTTTTTGTAATGGACCAATCACAAATACATACACATATATAAAAGAAATGTTTGACGTGACAGTAGAAGTCCTACATAAACCGTAAAACGACGTTTCTAAATTATGGTTTCGCCGGTGTGAAGTTTATATCAAATTAACAAATTATCGAAATATGTTCCAAAATATTTCAGGTAAACTTCAATGGTTTCCATTAATGTGATGTAAAGACAACTTAATTAATTCGGAAAACTAAAATGAAAATGTCAGCAATTCTTTACGAACGTATAAACCTTTTCATTGGTTTTTGTGATTTATCAATGTCTTCATTTGAAAAATATTAATTTTTACTGTGACTTAACTTTCATTGTAACAATAATTTAATCCGATTACTGAAATTAAAATGTGTTCAATCTGAAAAGATTAACATTTTCTGATCAGGAGGATTGATATTATGTCACTCGACAGTTAAGACAATGTCAACAACCTATGCGATATGGTTTGAAATAAAATGAGTCAGCTCACAATTGTATTTTGTTAAAAAGAGGTTCGGTTAAACCGTAAGAAGATATTAAAGAATGATTCAAACTAATTCGGAAATCGTCTACCAGACTATGACGTACAACTAAAAATGGAGCTGGAGAGCGATACTAAACCTTATACCAATTTTATGCGGATATATTAATTTGAATGGAGAATAATGAACAGGATCCCTTTTATTTTTATATTTCGTTTAAGTCACTACTGAGCACGAGAATAAAGACAACCGCGGGCTTCCCACGTTACGGACCCTCTTGCAACGCGTGGTGTGCTTTCTTGTTATTGCGCCACAGCATTTCCGCCTAAAGGGTACTGACAGGGTATTGAAATTGATATGTTTATAATTAACAGAAGCATTGTCACAATTTTTGGCAAGATTTAATTTTTGGTCTTCTCACCAGTTTCGAAAGAAATTTTACGTACGTTTCATCATCCATCAAAACACAAATTTTGTCAAAACGGACAAATTCTGGTTATCTGACCCAGTAACTCTTTTAGGAATTAGATGTACTCGATTTTATGGCGCACGGTCATAGTCAGACGTCCCCGGACTATTTTTAATTGAAGTTATAATCTTATTGTAACCATTTTTATCACCCCGATTTTTGTGGACTGCTTTTCTACGTTGGGACCTTATTTTTACCATTTAATAACTGTTTATGTCGTTGCCGCTAAACGAATCAAAGTTTTTGTGCACAATTACGTTTCGATTATTTAATGCCATCAACCGATTTTAAGGACGATTTGGATAATTATAACTCAAACAATTCCAATTCAATGCACACTAAAAAGTCATATTATTTTGATTCCCGATTTTATTTGAACTATTTTTTGAATAAAATGTACAATTTCAGTTTTCTGTAAGAAAAAATAGTAATCTAATACGACCGCTCATTTTGAAAATTGTAAATGAAAATGGATTTAAGATTAAATTATCGCTTCCCGTATCTCATTGGGCCGAAACAAATTTGGTCACCTTAGTTTAGAACTAATTCACAAAATCATTCCAGGAATTATCGACTTTGTCTACGTAATCGACGTTGTTTACAGGTTTTCGACGTAGAAAATAATACATGACACGTAAACGCCCAACCCTGCTCTTGATCCAAGTGGTACATCTTCAAACACAGTACACAATTCAAATTGTACTTTCTTATATCTGTGGCTGAATTTATTTCACGAAATGCAACATCGTACTATTGCAGAATCTGTTTGTAGGCTAAGTAAATACTAAATTTATAAACTAATCGTCTATATAGTAAACAACATCACATAATGGTAAAGATGAAAGACTTGTACAAACTTTAATGTTACAATATCCTGCTAAACATTTTAAGAATTAAACCGGGCGCCCAATAAAAATAAAAATCATTTATAAAGCACAGTTGTTGAGGGTGTTTACAAATTGTGAAGCAAAATACTTCTTTATGGTTTGTATATATAGCACGTGTGCATATATTAAATTGACGGAATAAATTTTTAATCTGAAATAATGAACCGTTTTTAGGAGCTTAGAATTCTATTAAAAATATTATATCTGCCCCAAAAATAATTCCAAATTAAGGCTAAATATTCGAAGAGTTAAGCTTATACAATTATATAGAACGTCATATACTTTATATCAAAAGCCTAAGAAAGGTAAAAGATAATAAATAATCTCGTTGACCTATAGTTTATTTAATGAATTGAAAGCGGATTTCGAATGCTTGTTGACCATATACCAACCAATCACATATAGAGTAAAACCAACGAAAAATTGACTTTGATTAATGCTAGACAATTTATCGTGTATTTTGCTATATGAACTATTGGTACGGTGGATTCAAATATTATTGATGGCAACGACCATATCTTATTTCCTATAGATTGTGTAGTACTCAGATGGACGGTTTTGAAACATTATGTGTTTCTTGTTTATTTTTTCTGATTTCCAGGCTGAAATATGAATTTGACTTGAAATCATATATTGTATGTATATACCACGTTCTTGAATATTTTAGCTAACGTTTTTAAAATTTATGAGTGCCATAATTTTCCTTGTTGGCTGAATTGAACTCCCACATTTATAAAAAAATTGATAAATTGAACATAAAAATTGATAAGCATGCGATTATAGATTGATAACACAAGCATGTCTTAAACAACACATTTATTAATGTCAACATTTTATGTTCGGAAATCATCGTGATTTCCCAAACTGCATTACTGACTGATAATTAGGAACGGTTTGACCACATACGATTTGTAGATTCTATTTGATGTTGATCGAATAAAATCTTAAAATATTTAAGAAAATTTAATTGATTTTTAGTTTGACGCCTAAAGGACCAAATATGCATGTGTGCAGTAAAAAAAAAATGCAACAAAGTTGTCGTAGGTTAAATGAACTTGGTTAAATTCATAAAAATCGGAATGGACTACCTGTCAAACATAGATTGAATTAATTTGTCCCTCAAGACAAATTTGTCTAAGTTTATTTCAAATATAACACCTCACGATACAAAAAAGCCTGAAAGTATTTCGTGACTGTATGACTCTCTAAATAATGTTATTTCCCTAATTAATGACACGTTTTAAATCAGCGTATTAAATAGATTAAGTTGAATAGAAATTTGCATTTATAATCAAAAAATTATATATCCGACGGACAATTTTGATTTGGACATTATGATAATCAACAGCTTAACCGCATACGTATCCTAACATACACGCCAAACTTCAGTTAACTTTTGAAATGTTTAAAAGAAGTTGAATTACAATTTGAAAATTGTCACTGTTTGACGACGATTTTCATCGTGAAGGGAAGCGAGCAGGTGATCTTAAAATCACTGATATAAAGTCATGGATTTGATTTTTGCAAATAAAGAACTACAATAACAAATCTATTCAGTTTTTGAGAATGTGTGCAATATATGTCACTTTGAGTTCTGGATACGATGTCAATATCGGTTAAACGGATGCTGTCAAAGCTATAAGCATAGATAATGTTGTTGCGGTTATTCAAAGCAGTGTAGAATCGTTTGCTTGCTTTTCAGTATCATGGAATTTCTCCAATTTTTACTAATATGAATGATGACATATCTACAAAAACTTCGTTGGGGACACATATCAATAAAACCAACTGAAAATCCACTAAGAGTATTACAATTTTAAAAATAATATCCAGCGACTCAACCACGCTTTTGTATCCAACTCGCTATTGAATTCACATTAACGAATGAATGTCAAATAGGCTGCAAAACAACCAACCAATAATAATCGTCTGAGGTGTGAAACACAATTAATTCATATCGATCTCAAGCCATGTAGGTATAAAAAGGAATGATACAGCCGATGCAGCCGTAAAATATTTATTATTGTAAATACCTATAATGCGTGTTGAATAATCAAAATAAAATATAAAAACAAGTAGATTGCCACCCACTGGATAGTATTGCGACTAATTAAGGATCGCATGATGATTAAGGATCCTGGACAGCTCCATTGTAAACCTTGTTGTTAAGTCTATTTTTTTAACAACTAAATTTTTTTTTCAAAAATATTTCAATTTGGTGCGGTAAACGTTTGTTAAATTGGTTCAGTATTCCAGTATAACGTTAATGTTAGGATGTGAGCAGTTTCAAATATTTCTATTCCATTCATCAATACAACATAGAAACATTTAAAATTAACGTTCAAAAATAAATCACAAAAACCGTTGTTGTTTAAATTATCAATTTCATCAATTAGATCGGAAAGTTTTGTACAAAAGTCAATTACTGTTCTATACCAGGCGATACTATACCCTTTGAGTGTATAGTATCGCCTGATATAGACAAATACACAATTAAGATTAATAAATAAAAAAATAAAATTTCCCAATACCAAATTTTAATTAGCGTTTCCAAACAATCACATAGTAAAACACACGAAAAAATGTCTTTCATCGGTCCCAGACAATTTTTCGTGTGTCTTACTATGTGACTGCTTGGCAAGTTTGACTAAAATTTAGTATCAATTTTTTTTTATTATGAAATTGTATTTTTAATAAAATTCCAATTATTTTTATGCAAATCTAGTGATGGGTTTTGCAGGATTTTTCGATATATTTGCATTGCAATGTATGAAATTTTAAAAATCAATAATAAATCGATGGTTTTGATAGGTTTGTGAGATTATATAAATGGTTCTTGTAAAATATTCGATAACTGCAAGTTTTGCACAGAACTTCAAGATGACGGGATTTAAATTTTCCGTCACGTAAGAGATTTAAAAAGTGAGTATAATGTTTCAATAAATGGAAATAATTGTGTTTTAAATTAATAAAAACGTTTGGAAATACGAGGAATTTGCGGACGCAGCAAATACAAATGCAACAACGAATTGTTCTTTGAAACTCTAAACATAAGTATAAATTACTTGGTGATTCATTGAGCACTTCCGAAAGACATGCCAACGTTCGATTGAAGAGGTATTCTCTGGCATTTTTACATTTAATGAATGGGAAGTTTAAAAATAAAATTAAAATGTTATATCCAGTAGTCACTACAAAATTCAATCAAAACCGATGATCACCAATTTACCAGACCAAAAATACAGGGAGATTTTCAAAATATTCAAGAATGTGATATAAGACTAGACATACGAGCTGATACGATGCAAACAACATGTTTTTTTAGGTGTTACATTGCATTTCAAACAATATTCACTGGTGAAAGATGTGACACTAGGAGTGTTCGAATTGAACGAAAAACTGACGTAAGTTAATAAAATTTATTGAACTTAATAAAACTTTTTAAGTTTGGAGAGTACATGGTAACTGTGGTGGTTGGTAACGGCGACCAAAATATAACAAATTTAAAGAAATTGTTACATGGTTTAAACATAGCGTTAATATGTAAAAAATGAACGGGAATGCCAGTCAGAAATGCCAGGGGATCACAAAATTTCATCAATAGCCACACTATTAGACCCACGTTTAAAGAAAATGTATTTGAATTCCACAGAATCGAATAATTCGTCTATACATGAGTAATTCAAGAAGTATGTAGATCGAATGCTTTTATTGGGTGGGCATATCAAGCACATTCCCTATAGTTTGAGAAAAATTATTAAAAAATATTTGCCAGTTGTTGATCAGTTGAACCATCAGTACCGTCAGAACTAATGTTTTCGTAACATTGACACAACAGAGAAATCGGTTGAAGGGCAACCGTCGTTCAAATGTATTATTTTAACAATCAATTGACAAATCTTTTTGGAGTTTATAAACTTAGTTTAGATATTTGGCTTCGCTGTTGCATCCCGATGTTTCATATTGGTTGATTTATCTTTAATAAAAACAATTTGTATTTAATGTTGAAATATTTTATTGCGAGCAGTCAAACTTAAGAGCGAAATCGTTTGATTTTACAAATAATTGAGTTAATTGAAAAACGTACGCTAAATTGACCTGCACAACATATCTCGAATGTTATAAAAGTTGTTCAGCCAAATGCATCACATCGTAATAAATATGATTGTCATTGTGTTTCTCGAAAGCTGTAAACAATTAAATAGAATCTCGTTTTCCTGCGATACTCTGAACTCGAATTTATCACTAAATCTGTATTTGCTAAACTGTGAGTTCTGCTAGGATGGATAAATTATCATAGTTTTTCAAATTCACAAGGTCCAAATAGCTGTCATGTAGGTTTTACCCAACAAAATAATTTATTCATAATTGATTGTCATTCAATTCTAATTTTTATAATTTGTAGATAAAATTGATTTGGTAATAAATTGATTACATGAAAGCTTTAAGCAGTATGATGGAAAAATGAAAAGAAAAAACAATTAAGTTCTGGATATTTCTCTAAGAAACAAAACCATATTTTGAAGTAACTTGTAGTTTGTGAACTAAATGCGCCTTACACGTCCAGCTATACCATTGAAGTAGACGTGCTGTAGACACTACGGATAGACTTGTGTGGCGACTAAGTTTGAGGGGTTTTCACTAGTGATGACTTAAACAAATTAAATTATATAAATGAGCACCTCCAGAAATAGGCAATTTGAAAAAAACCTATTTCCTACAGAGAAATAATTAATAGGCACTATATGTTGAGGGGCGATATAACTTCATATCTGCATTAGTATGGCTAAAACGGTTTCCTATTTCGTTTTGGCACAACACAAATTAATACATCCCAAAGTTCTTAGTCTATATAGCAAACGATGCGCAACAAATGGAGCAGCCACAATTAGATAACATTCCTTAATTTGTGTAACAACGATTTTAACTATAAATAATTAATTTATATTAGAGTTTTAGTTACAGACAGTTTCCAAACGACTATTAGGATTGACAAAATTTATCGTCTGAAAAATTAAATTATTTTTTATTTTTGACAGTTTTCCGTAAAAATATAATCAGATGGAATAAGCTCAGTGTATACATACAGAATTGTTATGGAAATATTTAGTATGGCCTGATATGTAAAACACACAGTCAAAGTTAATAAATAATGCAAGTAAATTTACCAAAACCAAATTTTAGTCGAACTTTCCCGACTGACCCATAGTAAAACACACGAAAACTGTTCTTGCACCAGTGGTAGACAATTATTCGTGTGTCTTACTATGTGAATGCTCGGCGAGGTTGACTATAATTTGGAATCAACATTTTTTTTTTGTTTGACGGCAAAATCAAACATGTCCTTAATGTATATAGGGGCGGTTTAGTTATATATTTTAAAATTATTTTAGTTTTTGTAAACGTTGAAAAACGAAAACCATTTGAAGATCAAAGTGCGTATGCTAAATTTAACTTCACCAAATTTTTTAGAAAAACTCGTTTGATCGTTTGATCTTAACAAATACGACAATTCCGCTTTTCGAAAGCACTAAAAGACGGTGTTCAAGCAACTGAACGTCACATCGATAATTGAGTATTGGCGATAATTGTTGCAGGTTTAATGTTTGATGTCTCGTTTACTGGTTTTGTAGCACATTTTAATCTGGCAGCTTGTTCGATATTTTATTAGCTCGTATGCGTTTTTGAGATGGCCGTCATTTCAGAAATGTACAGGATTTTTTTTTGTTCAATAAATTATCAACTATATTTACATCAAATATTATAAATAATTTTTAAAAGCTGAGTTGATAAGATAGGTGCTCCCTTGGTTCATTTGAATTCGTATGGCAATATAAAGAATTTGTACAAAGTTGTATTTTTTTAAGTTGAATATTTTGAATTTGGTTAAGCCAGAAAAGAAGAGTTTTGGAGAAAACCAATTGTTATATAATATTGGTTAGATCACATTAAAGCAGGATCTTTGGAGATTTAATTTAAATTTCGGAACCTTTCGGAACACATAAGACGAATTATATATTTCTGGCGCACGTTAACAGGATTTAATATAATCTTGCATGCCCCGCTCCCACAAGATTACCTTTATTGAAGAATTGAGTCGACCAAAAGACAATATACAATTCGCAGAAGATAGTTTAGGCCAAACAATTACAGGACATATACATGTTCCTTGCAACTAATCAAAACGTCTATTCTTCAAATTTTCAACTTGAGACTTCCAGTTTAGGTTTTCAGGTATTGTAATACCCAAATATCTAAATTCATTTACTCGTTTAATAGGAAAACAACCAGTTGAAGTAACAGAAGAGTGTGATGAATATATTGTTGTTTGAAATACAACAATAGTTTTATTACTTAACATAAAGAATTGAGCTATCATCCATTATCACCCAGATTGAACTGAATCGACTCTTGGAAACCCATGCAGAACAGTTTTTTTTAATAGGATGGAATGATCAACCCTATCAAAAGCCTTTCTCATGTGAATAAATAAGGCTGAGGCTACTTGATCCAGGAAAGACAAAACTGCTTTATCGGGGTGGTTGTTTTTTCTAAACCCTTATTGGGATTCAGAAAGTAAATTAGTGACATTTCATTTGCCAATTTACAACAACAATGCTGTAGAATGAATTCAAATTTAGAATTCGTCATTTTTTAGTAACTGTGTTTGTCACCAGAGTTTTCGTATTTGTCAAACACTACCAACTTTCTGTACACGTCAAAAATAAATCACGATAAATGGTTGGTTATTTCTTTTGACCAAAATTGAATTGGTCAAATGAAATGTCACGTTCATTGCAATTTTAAAAGCTTTTCAAATATTTTCGAGAAAACAGGCAGGAATGAAATTGGCCAATTCTTAACCTACGGGTTTTTACTTTACTTTCTAACTTGTAGTCGCTCACTGTTCTAGCCAACGATGGAGGGAAGCACTATGAACAAACAAAGGTAACGCAAATATCTGACATCACAACCAATGAGGTGACCCACATACTTAAATATTAGCAGTTTTGCGTGAACAAGTTAAACTTAATCTCATTTGTATGTCAATACTTTTGACCCGAATTTATCAATAAATTAGTTTTGACAAAGTTTCGCTAAAATAGTTCACGGTCCGGGCCCAGACTTACCAATATTTTGACAATTTAATATTCAAATACCTTACTTAAGAATCGTATACACAACACAATAATATATTTACAATTATTTATTGTTGTTAAATTCTAATTATTAAAATTTGTGGATAAAATTTATTTGGACATTAATTGAATGCTTGAAAGCATTCAGCAGCAAGAGAAAAAAAAATTTGGTTATCTGTCTATATTATTCAAAACCATATGTTTTGAAGTAAATAAAAATGAATAATTATATCATTGAAGTAGGACTAAGTATATAGGTCACGATACATCGAATTTGGAAAGCACTACGGAAACATTTCAACAGTATTAGGGCCTTATGAGTATCCAAGTATCTATATGAATGCATAAGCTAGTTTTTTTCAACAGCAGTTTGCGACAAAAATACATATGCATAATTCAGATATATACCCACACACTGTGTAGTCCATCAATGGTTCAATGTTGATGAAAACCAATTTAAACTTTAAAACAATGTTCCTCAAATCTAATGTTTTTTAATTGTAGCTGGAGAGTTGTGTGGCGCCTAAGTTTGATGAGGTTTTCATTAGTGAGGTGATCAAAATTTGTTGGAAAATTATCGTAAATTGTATCGGAGAATACATACTATGGCCGAAATGGTTACCACAGACCAGTTACGTTTCTTTGTATAGCAAATTTCAAAATGTTAGGCCGTTTTGCTATAGTTACAGTGCCTCAAAGGCAACATATGAGCTCAGTACCCCGAACTCGTAAGTTTCAAGGTGAATTTTTTCACAATCGGACACGATTTTTAATCACACAGATCATTAAAGAATTTTCGGTAACGGAGATAGAATTTCTCGCTCTTGTTATACATAATCAATTTCTCAAGATGCTGTTTATTGTTTATGTTGTTTATTATTTTCAGAAAATAAAACTTTCCATTCAATGTCTTCTCAGAAAATTAGACTGTAGATTACGGTTTCGTATTTGCATGAAACTGAAGTTGTGTAGAATGTTCTTCGATGGCTACTAATTATTTACTTGTCTCTGTATCAAGTCGACAAGCTTTCTAGGTACTTCAGAAACACTGGTCATTTGTAAACATGACTGAGAGTATTTTTTATTCCATGCCCTTTTAATTCATTAAATTTAATTGTCAACAAATCCACCCGTTGCTCATTGGATGCTATATATAAACATATTTAAAATTGTCCAAAATTTGATGTATTTGTATAGCCCACATACAAAAAAATGTTCCTAACCTAACATTTACATATCTTTCTAAATCTAGATGGAAAAGTTATCCTTAGAGTCCTTAGGCAACAAGATCTTAGAATTTAAGTTTATTTGCAGTATTTTAGTATGGCTTGACATGCAAACAATTAATTTACCAGGCAAGTATCTAAAAGGCAAATACGCCAATCTACGAGCTGTGCAATTCTTGAAAATACCAATAAATGCTTAAGTTTTTTCAGAACATATTAAACGTTTAATGAATATATTCGTTAGATTTAGATGTACCGTCTGTATTTCCAGATCATTCTTTCCTACGTTCTCGACAAAAACAAATTCTATGCAGATGAATGTTAGACCTTTTAGACCCAGGTCACTTTTAAAGTTAATTTGTATTATCTTTATTGAATTTGCTATATCTTATAACGGGTCGAAAGTTATAGTAGGTAGAGAACTATATACCAAGAGCTAGTACGATTGAATCCTCAATTAAAAATTATGTTAGAAGTACAAGAAATGGAAAACGAGCTATTAGATTATTATTATTTTTTGTAAATACTATTCGAGAGCTTAGACTTCTAGCGCCGGATAAGCCTTAACCGGGCCTGGTTCAGTACCGGTTAGAATGTATATGGGTGGTTCATGTCAGCTAGTTGGTCAGTCACAATGTTTTTGGTGTGGCCCATGCAACACCTTGGGCAACCTTCATTGAGTAATATTCCTAAATGATGCAGCTACGTCCATTGTGAGGCCCAGACAGAACAAAATTTTTTTGGAAAAGCTATGTGTAGATGAAATTGTTAGTGCTGTATGGTAACAATAACTACAATTTTTTGATATACTGCCCACGTTAAAGTATAGGTGAGCTTTTACGTAAAACGCAATCATTTAAATTAATCAAATATTTATGGGACCCAAAACGTATAACCATAAATTTAATTGTTGACAATTATAAGTAAAAATGTCACAAAAATTCATTAATGATGATTTAATGAGTATTTTTAAAAAATGTATATCGATGTCTGTACATATACATACATAATACCTTTAAATAATTAACATATACCACCCGATTCAATTCAATGAAAATGAAATTATATCGCACCGCACCGAGTGAATTAAATTCTCGTTAGAAAATAACCACGGATTTGATGTATATATGTACATATACCATCAATAATAAAAATTCTATAATTATAACACAATTAGCCATTGGAATTCACCCATTTCAAATGTTTTTCGTATAGGTGAATTTTTGGTATTGAGGTAATCACCGCACATGCGAATTTTCTATTTATTTTTATTTTTGTGCGCTTAGCCTAATTTTCTCCAAACCCTCTAACAAAAAAATAAAAGAAGTTAAATTTTTGTACAGGTATAACCAAAATATAAACAATTTCCGTCGAAATATTTTCCGAATTCAGACTGTGTGTTTGTAACCAGAACACACAAGAAAATGATTTTTTTATGGCATACAAAAAAAAACCCGAAATTGAATATAAATTGAACCTGAATTTTTGATTAGCCTCGTCGAATGAATTTTTTTTTTTTTTTTTGGTTTGTTTTCCCGAAGTACATAACGTAATTGTAAATAGATAATGAAATTGATTTTCGTTACAGTCTATTATATATTTAACATTGCAATTATATATTATGTATGTACATAGGACGAGGATCCCCAAATGAATTTTTATAGAACATTGAACAAAATTCTACATATAGTAGTAGTATCTCGATATGTATATACATATATCCTCATAGGTCAAACGATATAATCAACTAAAAATCCAGAAACAAGAAAATGAATAAATTAATTTTGTGATATCCATTGATAAGAGAACAAATAATGAGTTTGTATGATAACACAATCATTCTTTTATATTTATGTATATATTGTATGTATATGGGTATAATACATAAGATGAGGCAAGAGATATGTAGGTCATATTTTTTCATCTCATATGACAATGATTATAACAACAGTATACATAATATTCAAAAGAAAATGCTGGAAATTTGTGATAAGATAAGAAACAAAACAAAAAAACGACAAACTAAAATTTAATAATCGATTGAAGATTGCTGCTGCCTCAAATTAGATCATCGCATATACAGATTTATTAGAGATTTGTATATATATAAAAATTTGACAGTACCTTATACAGTATACGGTTAAAACAGCAAAATCCAATATTTGTAATCGAACTATTTCTAAACACAAATAACAACATAACTTCTTTGCAAATAATTAAAACTTGGAACTTTTTTATTCTTTTTTTTTCAACTCACTATAAATTTTCTCTTATTTAAGAACTTATCACATTTTTTATATATCTTTCTAAATAAATTATATAGTTATAGGGCAAAACTACAAAACCAATTTTCACACTATTCACATAAACATACTATACAGAAATATTTAATCAATTTTCAATTATAATAACAACAACAACAACCAAAAAAAAAAACACTTTTCACACTAATTTCGAGTAGGAGTACTTCACTAGTTATCGGTATAATCGAATTTAATTCACTTGTGCATTCTAAAAATTAAAACCAAAAAAATAGAACAACAACCATAATACATAATTCACACTGGGCGCATACTATACGAAATCATTAAATTACACCAGAAGAGCTTTTAATTCGCACACAAATCTGCTCTAACGCGCGATATATACGATTCACCGGTGTAACTTCATAAATTGCTATCAATTTGAGCGGATCTCGTTAATTTATCTAGAAACCAAAATATTTTTTTAAAAAAACCATACTAAAACATTTTTATTTAATTTAATTTATTTAATTTAATTTTTTTATGTTTGATTAAAAACGTCAAATTCATATACGCAACACAATATTGTTAATCGTGCAACGGCCAAAGCTCAACTAAAAAAGTTTCGGGAGAAAATGAAAAAAAAAAAAAAAAACAACAAAAAAAATTGAATGAGAAAACCGAATACGAACCAACAATAATAATATGATTCCAGTATTTTCTCATGAAGAATTTTCCGACGTGTTCAGTACTATACTACGAGTCGTCTATAATAATCTGTATATAGAGCATATAGAGTGTTATCCGAGATACAAACAGCGTTTTTTTGTTTTGTTTTGTTTTAATGCCGAACACCGAAAAAAGAGATGAAATACGAAAAATAATTTTTGGAAAAAATATTTTAGATTTTTGTATTAAATTATATTGCCGTACGTACAAACATATGTACGTACACAAAATTGTCGAAGAGAAAACCTAGAAATGCGCAATACCCAAAACTAATAAATGAAAAACCCAAAAAGAAAAAGAAAAATCCAAAAAATTGACGAAACATTTTTCATCCTATTTTGGTTGTTTCGTTAAAAAACAAAATTACACAACAAATTTACTAAAATGATTTCCCCACTTTATGTCGTATACTCGTTTCGACCGTACGATATACTGTATTACATTTACTATGTATGTATGTACATATATACAAAAATGGGAAACTGACGGAAAATGTTTCATGTTTCGCCCGAAAACAGAAATTTTCTCATTTTTCTTCTCAAAATCTATATATCAGGTTATATATGTATCCTAGTATGAATTATCTGTTTTTGTAATTTTTTTTTAAATCTCTATGTTAACAAAAATCATTTTATTTTAATCAAAGACGCGAACCATTAATAATATAGAACGCAGCAACGCCAAAAATTAAGGTTTTTCACTCATATTTGTTTTTTAGAATATTTGTCTTCCGGAAATTACCTCTGAACACTGAAAAGTTAGTGCCATTTCACCGTCCAACAATAATTTGATTTTTAAAACACTAAGTTGAACTGTAAATTTAGGCTTGTGATGTTAACCCTTTGCACAACGATTATTTTTATTTAAAAAAAATTGTAAATGAAATTTTAGTAAAAAAAAAAAATTGATACAAAGTTTAGTTTGACCTTCCCAAGCACTCTCATAGTAAAACACACTAAAAAGTGTCTAGCATTGTTGCAAAACAATTATTCGTGTGTTTTACTCCGTGAGTGTTAGGAAATCGACATAAATTTAGTATCGAGAATTTTGATACCAATTTTTAGATGACCTTGACAAGTACTCACAGAGTAAAACATACAAAATTGGCTAGTAGTGATGTAAGACAGACTTCGTGAATTTAATATTTGAGTGATTGGTAGGTCCTTTTGTACGAGTAATTTTTAATGGCTAATTACGAGAACAATTTTGTTCATTGTGGTCATTTTGTTAATTTAATTAAATTTGTTAATTATATTATTGATTTTAATAAATTTAATGATCATGATAATTTTGTTTATTTTATTGTTTTGTTGGGTTTTTGATGTAAAATTTACAATTTTTATTAGTTTTTATTAATTTGATTAATTTTATTCAATTTGTTGACTTAATTATAAAGTTTAGTTAATTGTGTTGAATTTGTCATTTTTATTAATTTTGTTAATTTCTGCTAATTTTGTTAAATTGGTTGATTTTATTAATTGTTTAATGTAATTAATTTAAATGGTTAAATTTGTTTTATTAATTTTAGTTGTTTTGTCGGTTTATTGGATTATATTGTCCAGACTATAAATGTTCAAATATTGATAGAATTTCAAACAATATATTTTACTTTTGTGAGTTTTGATTAATTTTGTTAATTTTATTGTTATTATTAATTTTAATAATTTTAATCGTTTTGTAAATTTTGGTTGATTTTATAATTATTTTGATTTTGTTAATTTTGTTAAATCGTCAAATTATTAGTTTTCTTAATTTTGTTATTTTTATTAGTTTTATTAATTTTAATAATTTTTTTCGTTTTGTTAGTTTTAGTAATTTGATTGATTTTGTAAAATTTACCAAATTTATTAATTCGCTAATTTGGTTATTTATTTTTGTTTATTTCATTAGTTTGTATTAATTTTAATTTTAACAATTTAATTTGTTTTGCTGGTTTTATCGCTTTTATTGGCCAGATTCTTTAAAAGTTTATAGATTTTCTTAGTTTATTATTAATTTTATTAGATTTATTTATTTTAATTTTACTAATTTTATTCGTTTAGTTATGCTTATTTTATAATTTTTTTGTAAAGTTTGTAAATTTTATTAATTTTATTGGTTTGGTTAAATTTTTTAATTTGGTAGTTTTTTTAATTTTTTTTTAATTTTTACTATAATAATTTTTAATCTTTACTATAATTGTTCAATTCTAATTTAATTAAATTTATTGACTTTGATTTTAATAATTTGATTTGTTTTGGTGGTTTGATTAATTTTATTGATTTTGTTAAATTGGCTATAATTATTAATTTGTCTAATTATTTTAATTTGATCATTTTCTTAATATTTTAATTTGATCAATTTAAATGGTTTTGTTTATTTAATTTTATTTGGTTTGTTGATTTTATTGATTTAATTGACCAGACCTTAAATGTACATAAATTCATATAATTCCATAGTTTATATTTTATTAAATTTGATTATTTTTGTTTATTTTATTCAATTTATTATTTTGTTAATTTCATTAAATCTATCAATTTTATTCATTTCATTAAATTTGATAGTTTTAATAATTTTGTTAATCTTTGTGACTTTTTGTCACTTTTCCCATTTTTATTAATTTTGTTAGATTTATATTTACTTAAAATTTAATAATTTTATTCGTTTTGTTGGTCCTATTGATACGTTTTTTGTTTTGGAAATTTGGAAGTTTTATTAAATTTATTTATTTTTATTTAGAAATTTTTTTTAGTTTTGTTAAATTAATTTGGTTAATTTAGTTGATATTATTAATTTTGTTATCTTGTTTATTGTCAAACTATTAATTTTCTTAATTTTGCTATTTTTATTGGTTTTAATAATTTTCATAAATTTTCGTTTTGTTGGTTTTATTAATTTGATTGATTTTAAAAAATTGGCCAAATTTATTAATTCTCTAATTTTGCTAAAAATTATATTTGTTGGTTATTTTATTTGTTATTTTTGTTAATTTTATTGCTTTCTATTACCTAATTTTAATTTCAACAATTTTATTTGTTTTACTGGTTTTATTGATTTTATTTGCCAGACTTTATTTAATTGACTTTTATTTTATTTGCTGGATTTTTTTAATATTGATAGATTTGTTAATTTGATAAGTTTTTTGTATATTTTTTAGTTTTTAATCGTTTTGTTGATTTTATTGACCAGACTATGAATGTTCATACTCTGATAGAATTTCATAGTTTATAATTTATTAATTTTATTAATTAAGTTCAATTTATTAGTTTTGTTAATTTTTATTAATTTTGTCATTTTTAGTATTTTTATTAGATTTATGTTTACTTTAATTTGAATAAATTTATTCGTTTTGTTGATTCTATTGAATTAATTGACCAGACTATATAAATATATTGATTCATAATTTCGTTTAATTGGTCAATTTTTTAAATTAATTTTTATTTATTTAATTGTTTTGTTATTTTTATTAATTTTGTTAATTTAATGGTTTTTTGTCAAATTTAATGATTATTGAAATTTTTAAATTTTTTTTTTTTTAAATTTGATAATTTTGTCAAATTATTAATTTTCTGAGTATTGCTATTTTCATTAGTTTTATTAATTTTTGTAATTTTATTCGCTTTGTTTGTTTTACTGAGATGATTTATTTTTTAAAATTGGTTGTTTCTGTTTTTAATTTTGTTAATTCTTTTGATTTTGTTCATATTATTGGTTTAATTTTATTAATTTTAATTTTTCAATTTTATTTGCAAAATTCTTTTAATATTGATGTATTTTCTAAGTTATTAATTTGTTAATATAATTAATTTTTGATAGTATTCCTCAATTTATTAATTCTAATAGATTTATTTAATTTTATTTAAATAATTTTATTCGTTAGGATTTGCTAATTTTATATTGTTTGTGTTAATTTTGTAAATTTTGTTAATTGTTAAATTTTTTGTTAATTTCTGGTTTTATTCATTCTAATTTTATTTGTTTTTTGGATTTAATTCTCCAGACTATATAAACCAATTGATTTTTTTTTCTTAGTTTAAAATATTTGTTAATTTTTTTTTAATTTTATTGATATTCTAAATTTTGTTAAATTGGTTAATTTTATTAATTTTTTTTAATATGATTTAAATAATTAATTAATTTACCATACTTAATAAAAATATTGACTCATTTATAATTTTTAAATTTTATTAATTATGCTAATTTGGTTCAGTTTGTTAATTTTATTTAATTTATTTTTGTTAATTTTGATAATTTTGTTTAGAATATTTGATTTTGATTATTTAAATTTATCAATTTTATTAAATTAATGAAAAATTTAAGTTTTGTTAATGTTTGTTAATTAGCATTCATTTTGTTAATTTATTTGGTTTTGTCAATTTTATTAATTTTGTTCATATTATTAATTATATTGTTTTTTGCCAAATTTAATGTTTTTGTTAATTTAAAATTAAATTAAATTTGATAATTTTGTCAAATGATTAATTTTCATAATTTAGTTATTTTATTAGATTTTTTAATTTCGTTAATTTTAATAGTTTTAATTTTTATAATTTTGTTTCTTTGGTTTTATTCATTTTATTTGCTAGATTCTTTTAATATTGATTGATTTTCTAAGTTTATAATTTGTTTAAATAAATTTTACATTAGTAATTTTGGCAATTTGTTAGTTTTAATTTAATTCGTTAATTTTCTTAATTTATTGATTTTGGTAAATTTAAAATACTTTATGCTGGTTTAATTAATTTAAGTTAATTTATTTGATTTGTTTTGTTGATTTTATTTTCCAGATTATTTCAACATAAATTGATTTTTATTTGTTAAGTTAAGAATTTGTTAATTTTATTAATTTAGCCTCAGTTTTGCTCAATTTTATTAATTTTTCAATTTGTGTTAATTTTATTGATTTGTTATTTTTTGTAAATGTTTGCCAACTTTTTTGTCATTATTAGATTCTCAATTTTATTAATTTGATTGATTTTGATAATGTTCGGTAATTTCTATTAAAAAGAATTTTTGTTGAATTAAAATTTCATTAAAATTAAATCTCAATAGTTACCAAACAAGCAAAGGTGTAGAGAAATAAATTAGTGAAAGATGTACATGTGTTCTCTGAAGATTTCTGGTCGCAACCCCATATGTTGCTAGAAAGCTGGAGTGGAGCGTTAATGAGGTGATATTCAAATATGCCTATCCATTTTTTGGTAGAATAGTTAGTATCTACAAAATATCTATCTAGCAAAACTTTAAGAGACTCCTACTGATTCTGACAGATTCAGTTAAATGCTGCGTTATGATGCAAAGTTTAATTTACATATAGTTCTCCCAATACGGGAGAATGCCGTTTGGGTTGTTAATTGCTAAACTTTCTGCCAGTTGCTGGATATAACTTTTTGGGTTGACTTAGAATACCGGGTGTTTCTGTGATTGGACGACATAATCGTGATATACTATACTGAATGAGGTTGAAAAACGTCTCCGAAAAGTTTTTCTAGCAATCGCTTGGAAAAATTCCGGCTATCTAAGATATATTTTAAATGAGCATAGACTACGAATTTTATTTGCTAGATTCTTTTAATATTGATAGATTTGTTAATTTGATAAGTTTCTCGTATATTTTTTAGTTTTTAATCGTTTTGTTGATTTTATTGACCAGACTATGAATGTTCATACTCTGATAGAATTTCATAGTTTATAATTTATTAATTTTGTTAATTAAGTTCAATTTATTAGTTTTGTTAATTTTTATTAATTTTGTCATTTTTAGTATTTTTATTAGATTTATGTTTACTTTAATTTGAATAAATTTATTCGTTTTGTTGATTCTATTGAATTAATTGACCAGACTATATAAATATATTGATTCATAATTTCGTTTAATTGGTCAATTTTTTAAATTAATTTTTATTTATTTAATAGTTTTGTTATTTTTATTAATTTTGATAATTTAATGGTTTTTTGTCAAATTTAATGATTTCAATTTATTATTTTGTTAATTTCATTAAATCTGTCAATTTTATTCATTTCATTAAATTTGATAGTTTTAAGAATTTTGTTAATCTTTGTGACTTTTTATCATTTTTCCCATTTTCATTAATTTTGTTAGATTTATATTTACTTAAAATTTAATAATTTTATTCGTTTTGTTGGTCCTATTGATACATTTTTTGTTGATCATATTGATATGCTAAATTTGTGCAATTTGGTTAATTTAGTTGATATTATTAGTTTTGTTATCTTGTTTATTGTCAAACTATTAATTTTCTTAATTCTGCTATTTGTATTGGTTTTAATAATTTTCATAATTTTATTCGTTTTGTTGGTTTAATTAATTTGATTGATTTTAAAAAATTGGCCAATTTTATTAATTCTCTAATTTTGTTAAAAATCATATTTGTTGGTTATTTTATTTGTTATTTTTGTTAATTTTATTGCTTTCTTTTACCTAATTTTAATTTCAACAATTTTATTTGTTTTACTGGTTTTATTGATTTTATTTGCCAGACTTTATTTAATTGACTTTTATTTTATTTGCTGGATTTTTTTAATATTGATAGATTTGTTAATTTGATAAGTTTTTTGTATATTTTTTAGTTTTTAATCGTTTTGTTGATTTTATTGACCAGACTATGAATGTTCATACTCTGATAGAATTTCATAGTTTATAATTTATTAATTTTATTAATTAAGTTCAATTTATTAGTTTTGTTAATTTTTATTAATTTTGTCATTTTTAGTATTTTTATTAGATTTATGTTTACTTTAATTTGAATAAATTTATTCGTTTTGTTGATTCTATTGAATTAATTGACCAGACTATATAAATATATTGATTCATAATTTCGTTTAATTGGTCAATTTTTTAAATTAATTTTTATTTATTTAATAGTTTTGTTATTTTTATTAATTTTGTTAATTTAATGGTTTTTTGTCAAATTTAATGATTATTGAAATTTTTAATTTTTTTTTTTTTTAAATTTGATAATTTTGTCAAATTATTAATTTTCTTAGTTTTGCTATTTTCATTAGTTTTATTAATTTTTGTAATTTTATTCGCTTTGTTTGTTTTACTGAGATGATTTATTTTTTAAAATTGGTTGTTTCTGTTTTTAATTTTGTTAATTCTTTTGATTTTGTTCATATTATTGGTTTAATTTTATTAATTTTAATTTTTCAATTTTATTTGCCAAATTCTTTTAATATTGATGTATTTTCTAAGTTATTAATTTGTTAATATAATTAATTTTTGATAGTATTCCTCAATTTATTAATTCTAATAGATTTATTTAATTTTATTTAAATAATTTTATTCGTTAGGATTTGCTAATTTTATATTTTTTGTGTTAATTTTGTAAATTTTGTTAATTGTTAAATTTTTTGTTAATTTCTGGTTTTATTCATTCTAATTTTATTTGTTTTTTGGATTTAATTCTCCAGACTATATAAACCAATTGATTTTTTTTTCTTAGTTTAAAATATTTGTTAATTTTTTGTTAATTTTATTGATATTCTAAATTTTGTTAAATTGGTTAATTTTATTAATTTTTTTTAATATGATTTAAATAATTAATTAATTTACCATACTTAATAAAAATATTGACTCATTTATAATTTTTAAATTTTATTAATTATGCTAATTTGGTTCAGTTTGTTAATTTTATTTAATTTATTTTTGTTAATTTTGATAATTTTGTTTAGAATATTTGATTTTGATTATTTAAATTTATCAATTTTATTAAATTAATGAAAAATTTAAGTTTTGTTAATGTTTGTTAATTAGCATTCATTTTGTTAATTTATTTGGTTTTGTCAATTTTATTAATTTTGTTCATATTATTAATTATATTGTTTTTTGCCAAATTTAATGTTTTTGTTAATTTAAAATTAAATTAAATTTGATAATTTTGTCAAATGATTAATTTTCATAATTTAGTTATTTTATTAGATTTTTTAATTTCGTTAATTTTAATAGTTTTAATTTTTATAATTTTGTTTCTTTGGTTTTATTCATTTTATTTGCTAGATTCTTTTAATATTGATTGATTTTCTAAGTTTATAATTTGTTTAAATAAATTTTACATTAGTAATTTTGGCAATTTGTTAGTTTTAATTTAATTCGTTAATTTTCTTAATTTATTGATTTTGGTAAATTTAAAATACTTTATGCTGGTTTAATTAATTTAAGTTAATTTATTTGATTTGTTTTGTTGATTTTATTTTCCAGATTATTTCAACATAAATTGATTTTTATTTGTTAAGTTAAGAATTTGTTAATTTTATTAATTTAGCCTCAGTTTTGCTCAATTTTATTAATTTTTCAATTTGTGTTAATTTTATTGATTTGTTATTTTTTGTAAATGTTTGCCAACTTTTTTGTCATTATTAGATTCTCAATTTTATTAATTTGATTGATTTTGATAATGTTCGGTAATTTCTATTAAAAAGAATTTTTGTTGAATTAAAATTTCATTAAAATTAAATCTCAATAGTTACCAAACAAGCAAAGGTGTAGAGAAATAAATTAGTGAAAGATGTACATGTGTTCTCTGAAGATTTCTGGTCGCAACCCCATATGTTGCTAGAAAGCTGGAGTGGAGCGTTAATGAGGTGATATTCAAATATGCCTATCCATTTTTTGGTAGATTAGTTAGTATCTACAAAATATCTATCTAGCAAAACTTTAAGAGACTCCTACTGATTCTGACAGATTCAGTTAAATGCTGCGTTATGATGCAAAGTTTAATTTACATATAGTTCTCCCAATACGGGAGAATGCCGTTTGGGTTGTTAATTGCTAAACTTTCTGCCAGTTGCTGGATATAACTTTTTGGGTTGACTTAGAATACCGGGTGTTTCTGTGATTGGACGACATAATCGTGATATACTATACTGAATGAGGTTGAAAAACGTCTCCGAAAAGTTTTTCTAGCAATCGCTTGGAAAAATTCCGGCTATCTAAGATATATTTTAAATGAGCATAGACTACGAGTCGACTTAGAAAGAAAACTGCTGTTCTGAAATTCGCAACACGAATAAGATATGGAATTGCCGTTTTATTAGCTCTTTCGAGAAATGCTGGGACTCATTACAATAACCTGCTCAAGAAGATGAAAATTAATTTTATTGGCCCATAGTGAAGTTAATAATTAGTTAGTCGCATTAATGAGCCAGTAGTAAAACTCATTGTAAATAGAATATCCGGCAACGGGAGGAGAAATGTCAGAGCGCAAATCACAAAGCGCATTTTGGAAAATAGAGATTTGTTGACAATTGAGACGTCAAACGGCAATTTTAGAAATTGGTAACAAAACTAAAGTACACCATTAAGCGTTAGGCCAGTATGGAGTTAGGTATTTTAGCAGGATTTTAAAAATAATTCATAAAAAGTATTTCTTACAAATTAGATAGCTTTCAGTACTGTTGCTTGTGTAATTTGATTGCTTGCTCTGTAAAGCTCTTATTTTTAGTAAAACGATAAATAATAACTAAACTAACCGAAATTCACATAACCGAAATCCTTATAATATGTTTCGGAAGCAACAAAACCTTTGAAATTTTTATTTACAGTACCTATACGCACAGGTATCACAGGTTTCATGCATAAAGAAAAACGACTTTCCGTTAAAGAGAACCCGTTCTTTGATAGATTTGATATGCAAAGAACATTTTCAAAAATATTGTAAATCGGTCGACGGACGAATCTTTTCAGCATTTGCAGTAAAATAAATATTTTTATAATGAAATGTTGCGACCTTTCAAAAATGCGACTATAACTGTCAAATTCTATACATCAAATATTGAAACATTGCTGATTTTCGCGTCTCTATATACGAGTACAACTATTTGTATATTTCGCGTGACCAAAATGTCACAATGATTAAAACTCAATCAATTATTTTTTTTTGTAGCCTAGTGAGATCCCAAATTGATAGCACACACATAAAACCATCAAAAAAAAAATAAACCCCCAACAATAATAAGCAAATTTCCATTTTGCCTTCAGGCAAAAAAAGCAAAAAATGGAAAATAGCTTGATGGTGTATCAAAAAAAAAAAAAATAATTTCCGTCTTTTCCGTTTATATATTATGTTACAGCATTTTTGTGTTCATATTAAAACGGAACCACATTTTTGGTATTTTTTTTCACCGATATGGTTGATGTGAAATTGATCATTTTTTGTTGTTGTGGTTCTACTGACATCAAAATCACTTGAACTCATTTCGATCACTCATCTACACAAAGCGCTTTTGCAGTGTATATATATACTCGTATATATCTATGTTGTCATCGTAAATTCGAGATGCGGTAAAGTCAATTTTATTACATTGAAAAACTGAATAACTTGAAACTTCTCACAACTTTGTTGTTTTGCTCTGTGTGTGAGTGTGTAAAGTTACATTGATTCGAGTAGATAGATAAACTCTACTATACTATCTACATATATAGTTTTGTATGTAATTTCAGTCTGCAATAAAGTTAAGCCAAACCAAAAAAAAAAAAAATACTAAAATCATGTTTGTGTGTATGTTCCGAAATTGCTTTTTTCTACTGCATATATGTATATTGAGACATATACACTATTTAAGTTTGTTATGTGGTTCAAGTTTTGTATTTTGACAAAATAAAAATGAGACAGAAAAAAGTTTTAGATAATTTTGTCTTATATAGAGATAAAATGTAAACTAGGAAAAAAAAAAATTAAAAACAGAACTTTGGAATTACTTTCAAATTCTCTTAAATTGATTCAATTAAATTTATTTAATTTTTTTTTGGGATTTGGTTTTTTGTCAACAAAATAAAAATTCTGTATCTGTTGGCTTTAACGATAAAGTTGAGTGATAATTTTTATATTATACAGACACATGAATCAAATCCAGACCCCGCAGAACAGGAAATCGATTTTAAACGCAGAACTGTAGGACAAAATCACAAAACAAAAATTCATTTTTAATCGAAGTAAAATCATATTTTTAAGAGTTTATTGCATTTACACAGTTTAACATGCGCTTAGAGCGAAGTTCTAAGTAAAATAACACTTTGAAAACAATCAAAGCATTATTGGGCACAGTTTTAATGTTTGTGAAGTTTATACTAAAAATACTAACAATAATACTCTGTTCAAAATTATTACTATTTTCGGTTAAGGATTTTTTTTGGACATTTTCGACCCCGACTCTAGAGATGTCTTCATGTTCTCGACTGCATTTCCGGATAGCTTACTCCATCTGCTATTTACGTTTCCATTGGAATTAAAGGCTTTTTCATTTTCCACAGCATTTAGAATTATTTTTAATTTTAAACGATTTTTAAAATTTTGTACCATCAATCGTTGAGAAGTTTGAAGAATCCGCTCCGAGTAGCCTGCTCATCCTATTTTTCGATAGGAGTTAATAATAATAATACAGTGCTTAAAGGCCATTACTGTCCCCTTACTGCGTCATCAATCTGGTTTAAACGGTTTCGATCCTGTGCATGGTCTTCATACTGTCCTAGACCACCTGAAGAAGCCAAGTCGTTCTCAACATCGTGGAGCATCCGTCGCCTGCAATGACCTCTGCGCCTACCATATGGTAACTCTCCTTTCAGAGATCGCTGCACAATTCGTTCCGGATCAGCACACAGAACGTGACCGAGCCAGCGTCTCTCGCACCCAACTTTCACATCCAAACATACCAACGGGCCTGATCAACGCTTTGTAATGATTTAGGTTCACGGCACTTGGTAGGTGTTTAGATTAAAGCAGTGGCCTTAGAGAATACTGCCGGCCACGCTTTAAATTCCTCACCCACACTGTTATCGTGAATGATAAGAGAGCTCAAACATTTCAAGCTCCTCACTCCCTCAAACGTGTGGTATCCACTAATAAAATCTGGTATTCCATTGCCCCTAAAACCAGAGATCATGTATTCTAATGATTCTGAAAACACTACAATTGGATCAAGTATTTCCTTCACTACGTTGCTATTCAGTCCAATCACGCATAATATATCATCTGATTGGACTGGCGATATAGGATGTGCGCTGAGGAGTTTCAGTTTAACGAAAGATATACTCCAACATGAGATTAAAGAGAATCGGGGACAGAGCATCTCCCTGCCGAACACCGATCTAACTCCAAAAATTTTTGAAAGCCTGTTCTGAACTTTAACACAGCATTGAAACTGTGTCACTGTCATTCTTCACAATCGTACCTTTTTGTTGGCATACCTAGATATTCCAGTTCCGACCACAAACTCTCTTGATTGATCGAGTTATAGGCCTGCCGGAAATTCAGGAACTCCTGATGTTCGGGGATGGATGTCTCACAATATTTACATATAATCATCATAATCGTCACCAACCAAGCCCTCCGCCAGAGTGGTGATTCTATCCAATATACGAAGGACAGTAATTTGTATGCTGCGCAAAGGCGAGCTATATACCGCGATAATTTTCACACTATAAGCGGTATCTCTTCTTGAAGATGAGGCGTATCGCGGCCACTTTCCATTCGTCAGGAATTACTTCGGTTCGCCATACTAAACGAATAAGGTCAAAAAGACAAATCCACAAAGTGCCCTCTTCGAAAATCAAGAGCTCCGAATTAATGCAGCTCACTCCAAGTGAGCGGTTTCGTTTTAGTCTCTGCATTGCCCTAGTGAACTCCTCATGGGATGGATCCTTAATGCAAATCTCCGCAGTCTGTATTTGAGGTGAATCAACTACAGTCTGTGACGCATGATGAACACCAAGGAGGTCGCTGAAGTGTCCATTCCATGCGTTAAATACTGCGTCCACGTTGACACAGATTTCCATCCCGAATGGCAGTTGACGCAGGCTTGAAAGTATGGTGCAATCCTGTAATTATTTTAAAGAAATAACGTGAACTGCGCTCATTGCAAAGTTGTTGTACTTTCAGGAGCTGGGCCTTCCACCATTCTCGCGTGTTCCGGCTACTAATCCGCTTAGTTGGCCTCCTAGTAAGAGTAGCCTTGTTTTTCCTCGCGATTGTGAGACGTTGTTGCACTATGGGCTATATTTTGTTGCTCAACTGCAAGACGACACTCGTCATATCAATCCAATCATTCTTGGGTTTGACTTGCACTATACCTAAAGCCTGTTGAGCAGCACTGACAACCGAAGTTTTCAGTGCCTCCCAGACAGTGTACACAAGTAGACTGGCTTCTTTTGATCTTCATTTATCAGACCTTCATAGTCAAAACGTTCTATGCGTTTCGCTGTGTTCCCGGAACTGGACGAAATCTTCCACCGTAGCTTTGTTGCTACCAAATAATGATCGCTGCTAACGTCTTTGGTTGCTGACCGATAAGTTCTCACATCCTGCACAATTAAAGCTCACTCTTTTGAAATTAATACGAGTTCAATTTGGCTGCGGGATATTTTGCGAGGTAGGATCCTTGTTTCCAAATGTATCTTTGCGAAGCTTACACAATCGGGTATTGACTGCTTGGTAATCTAAAACAGCCTTCTTTACCTGCGGCCCAAGAAGAGATCCAGCTTCAAGATTACCGAGGTCATCTCGACTGTATAACAATGTATAGCCCTAGGAAACATGGTCTCCACTTTTAGGTCGGCGAGTTTCTTACTTCTTCATGTTCATGTATGTGATTAGGCCCTCTAATGCTCCTGGTTTCTTAAGTGACTGCACGTTCCACGTGCCGATCCTAAATCTCGTTTCCGGGTACTTTAGCGAGGCTCTGGTGTTGTTTTGGCGGTATCCATTCTTACTTTTGTTGACTTTATAAACAGCTTATTTTTTTACGGATGCGGGTCGTCAGCCCAGCGATCTAACCGCTTATTGGCATCCTACGAGTCACCATCGTAACGAATTCAACATTATTTAGTGTCTTTTCAATTATTGTAGAACTTTTCAAGTTTGAGGATAAAAACAATTCTATAGTATACTCCTCCAAGAAAGTGGGTAAAGTGCAAAAAGAGTAACTCCCATGCTATAATCGAGCAAAATAGACTCCAACGCTAAATCACCGCTGTAGTCAATCAACCAATCTTATATGAATAATATCGGATTCACGAGCACAAAAATTACAATTTTAACCTTATCTGGACTACTGCCTTAGATGGCAGTCACCGCATTTACCTTTAACTATACCTTTTTTAACTTTAGCGCTAAAATTGGAGCTGAACTCCCTTCATCCATTGGAATAAAGGGAATTCCAAAATGTCCAAAAAATTACTGTTTTAATGACTAAAATACTTTATGCGTGTGACTCTGGTGTCTTCTATAAATTTCACTAATAAATTTCGGCAACATGCATAATTGCGAGCAAATACACTGTTGAACCACCGACGACCCCTTCAAAATATTGTGAAATTTGTCATTTCCGCCATTGGGAAACAGGTGTGCTGTAATTTCGTGTGCCATGAATTAATTCGTGTGGAGATACATCGTTTAATATCGACGAAAACTGATATGAAACCTGGAATATGATTCACGTTTAATTTGATTCTGACGAAACGTTCGGCTCACGTCTACGATTGTGCATGCAATTATCAATATTCGATAATTCGATGACTAACCTGATTTGTGTGTATATAACATTAAAGCGTAATTGTACCTTGTAAGGACCCCCTTACTGCATAAATGGTTGAGTAGCACTTTATTTGTTTGTGGAGATCCGTTTTTCAATAAATTAATCACACGCGACAGCCTTATATGTAGTCTAGACTTTTACCATTTGAAGTGCACTTCAGTCCTTTCGACAGTCTGCAAATGCATACTTCTACTTGTAAAAGCCAAGGGTTGTCGGGTACATTAGATCAAATACTTTGCCGTTCATTGTTGCGATTGTAATGATGAAGCGTCTGCATTCGAGCAGTAAATTGGTATTTCACACTCGGAAACTTTGTATAACTATAGCTCTATTAATTAACGAATCAAGTTATTTCAAATCCGATGTTTTCGGGATCTGTAAAATAGCTTTTAGTGATCATTGGATACGCCCGTATTCCATATTGACGGTGAGAAAATGATTAAAATTTTATGTATTTTTCTTGGAAGATCTGGCATTCTTGCAACCTATACAAAAGTTTGATTTCTGCCAATTTCTGGAAGACTTTGTCTAAACTCATTAGATGTTCATATATCAGCTAATTCAAATAGGATGTCACGTTACCCATGTCTCTGTCACATGGTCCACAAGTTTTTAAGCTCCTGACATCAATTTGTCAAAACATTTTTCCCCTTCTAGAATCTGGAATCATTCTTCTAATGTTGGTATCGTATATAACAATTTGGTTGCATAGGAATGCGGACTGCAAAACTTTAAACCTTAATTTAATACACAGTTGTGGCAACACGACAAAAGACGCCATAATCAGAGGCTTAACTAGGTGGGCTTCATGGCCCAAAACGTTTTGATCTAAATTCAGGTATTTTAGTTTTGTACCATCACAGTCCATTTAATCTTTAGACACATAATCTTTCTATATATAGTTGAAGCTCATTACAACAGTGGTTTACCAAGTGCGTGGTGACTAAAAATAAGAAATCTCTTTGGTTAACTCCTATAGACAATACAAATTTCTCACTAGAACGCTCCCCAATCTCATTGGCTGATTGGACAAGATTAGAATTAAATTCCAAACAACTTAAACGTTAACTTCTCGAATACCACTTCGTTTTTCATTTTTTTAAATATTCATTGAATTGTTGAATTAACTTTGTAGAGAACTGGTCTTCGCTTTAAAATCACATTTGGCCATGACTTCTATACTTAAGTCTTAAGAGTCTTATTGACTCTCAAATAATTGGCCTCTATATACCTAATTAAATGAGTATGTGGAACGTATCAATACCAACCTGGTGTTCGGCGTTCAGGATTCTGGTAAAGTTGGCTGTAACCCGAAAAATGCAGCTCTCAGGTGAGCAGAATGGAAAATTTTGCAAATAGAGACGAATAAGGTAACAAAGAAGATGGGAGCATTACAACGCAGAGTTAAAGGTTGGGGTACAAACCACAGAATTTATTATATTTATAGAGTCTAAGAGAAAATATAGAACCACTCCCCAAGTTTAATTAAAGGTGAGCTCGGGAATCACAGATCACTGATAGGAGGGAAATCGCCTAGGTAGGGATAGTGAAAAAGGGCGCGGGCCAAAGGCACGCGTTTGGAACAAACCTAACCGACCAGCCTAAACTAGAGCTTCACTTTTACAAGGACCTATTTCATGCGGCAATTGGAAGATTGTTAACCAAGAGGAGGTAGCACATGTTGCTATAACAAAAAGAGTAACGAACCACAGTATTGGGTCGATTGCGTTCTAATTCTGAACTTCTAGAATAAATTAAGTTGAGGCGCGCACAAGAGGGGTTGTGGACGTCGGAAAACATGCCCACTCATGGTACAGCCGTACAGTTAGAAGAGGACCCTTTGTAATCGGAGGTTTCCTATTTGGCTGTGCTAAGGCAGAAGATTGGCAACCTTTTTTTTTATTGAGTCAGGCGAGGATCAATAGTCCATGGTAACCACAAGAGGCAACAAGATTATATATAACAAAAATATCTCAAAAGAAATCTTGGTAACTCTTCTGGAGGAAGTAATCGAGATCTCTTTATTTAGGAGGATCCTGTCTTCTATCCCAACTAGTTCCAATTATTATATTAAACTATAAATATTCAAGCTTCTCATTGAAGCGTATTTTTCAGGAAGCTTTAACGACATAAAAGCGAAGGTCATATCGTTTGAAGAGATCTGCATTACTCGATTGATATTGTAATCGTGTGAACAATTTTGGTGGTTGTGGTATACAACAAGTAGCTAGAATCAGATTTTCTGGAGTTAATGGTGGCGGTAGATTGGCACTTTTCTCTTAATGTGGTCAGTAAGCACTATAACTGCAACATCAGAATGGTTTGGGTGTCCGACCACCCGGACGTCATGGTGAACTGCAGACTCTCCAGCTGCTATCGCAAAGGGCATACTAGGGGAGATAGTACAGCGCGGCAGTGGTCTAAGCGAATGAAAAATTAACCGATTATAGGCCAAAACTCCTAAATTTGGGTTAGTCGTATTTTCTAATTTAGTGGGAATTTCGACCTAAAATAGTATACCTAGACTAGAGCCTCACTTTTACAAGGACCCATTTCACCCGGCAATTGGAAGATTGTTAAGCATGAGGAGGTAGCACCTGTTGCTATAATAAACAGTAACGATGCACAGTTTTGGGTCGATTGCGTTCTACTTCTAAATTTTTGAGCCGAACACAAGAGAGCCTTTGAACTTCGGAACACCTGCCCACACATGGTACAGCCGTACAGGGAGAGGAGGACCCTTAGTAATCATAGCCCACCAATTTAGCTGTGCTGAGGCAGGAGTTGCGGGCAGCCTTTTTTCATTGAGTCAGGTGAGGATCAATTGTCCACACGAACCATGGGGGGACAACAAGATTATATAAAAAAAAATTAAGAAAATCTCAAAAGAAATCTTGGTAACTCTTCTGGAGGAAGAATTCGAGTTTTCTTTATTTCGGAGGATCCTGTCTTCTAACTCAACTAGTCCCAATTATTTTATTGAACTATAAATATTCACGCTTCTCATTGAAGCCTATTTTTCATGAAGCTTTAACGACATAATAGCGAAGGTGATTTCGTTTGAAGAGATATGCAGATTGATATTGTAATCATGTGGTGGTAATCAAGTAGGTAGAAGCATGTTTTCTGGCGTTAATGGTGGCGGTGCATTGGTATTTTTCTCTTAATGAGATCAGTAAGCACCATAACTGCAAAATCCGAATGGTTTGGGCAGCGCTTAAATTACCGTTTAAGAAGGAGGCAGTGGCCTCGGCGAATGAAAGGTTAACCGATGAAAGGCAAAAACCCTTAAATTTGGGTTAGGCCTATTTTCTAATTTAGTGGAAAACTCAACCTAAAATAGTAGACCTCAATGCCTTTTTCTCTTATATACTGGGGCCCTACTATCACTTTCGACAACGATTTTCAACGACGGTCGTTTTCCTATAGTAGGCAAAGGGAGAAAAAGGTAAACAATAGTAAATTTATAATATTGTTTTCCTTTTTCTTCCTTTGTCTACTATAGGAAAACGACCGTCTTCGAAAATCGTTGTCGAAAGTGATAGTAGGGCCCCTGATTTTTATTTTATTTTTATAAAGTTTTCGTCAATATTTATAAAAAAGAAACTGCAGTCTAACTTTGAGGCTTAATTTTGAAATAAAAAGTCTAATTGTCTCCATACAAAATAATTAGGCCCTTTTAGAATTAGGCTTTAGGCATTTATTATAGTTGGATGATATATATTCTTATTTTTTGTAGCTTTTCAACCAAATGTGATCAAATAAATGAGTACACGTGTGTGAATTTAAAAGATTGGTGAGGACTTGGCCCAGTTTTCAAATAGTTGTATAAGCCGGGCATATATTCACAAGCGGAAGACAATGTCTACTCTTTGGCAAAACCAACTTTATTCGAATTTCATTCGCTGTATACCGTACGCGATAGTATTATAAAAGCCTTAAGACACGTTATTAGCAAATATCATTTCTAATCTTTTATTATACGAGTAGATATGGATATAACTTTACTGTATATTTTAAGCTAAATATTTAATCAACTACGTGAATAATTTTATATGACGTCAATTGTAAAGATGTAATCAATTGGAAAACTTATTCTTTAGAATATTAATTTCATCAATTCTCTTTTCTTTACTCTATGTATGTATCATAACGAACGGAGTACCTTACCGTATTTATATCTACATACATGTTCTTATATATATTTTCATTAAAAAATGTTCTTCATTGCGTCTAGAATAAATATATATACATATGTACATATATATGCTCAATATTTATACACAATACACAGAGCACTATATCGCACATATGTGGATATACCATACAGAATCTTATATAATGTATAAACGGTTGTACGACGACGGTACACATTTTTATATCGTGTACCATGTCATATATGTATATACAAAACTAATTCGAGATTAGAAAGAACTTAACATCGATTAAGGATTTAGTTTTGTGTATATATCTCAAACCATTATCCGTTCGTCTGCTCACAAGTAATTTTCTGTTGTGTTTTCGCTGAAACTGAAAAATACTCGTACATGATTCAATTTTTTTTATTACTCCTCGTAACTTACCGAAAAGCATTATTTATAGCAACAACAAAACAAAATAGTAGATACCACAAAACTCTATAAACACATTTTAGAGTATTGAACGGAAAAACTCGGTGTACGGATTGTAATTGTCATACTTTGTCGCCAACAAGAATTTTAATTAGATTTTGTTGTTGTCGTTGTTGTGTGTGTGTGTGTGTGTGTTTGTATTGTTACTTCATGCTTATTAGTAGTCAGTTTTATTTTACATTTTCTTTTGGTGTTTTCCCCGGAAAAATACAAAGTTTGTACAAAAAGTAAAACTTAAACTTAAAAGGAAAACATAAGACAATTAAATTGTTATAGGCGAGATAGAATAAAAAAGCAAAAACACACAAACGGCAAATAAAAAAAGTCTTGCTTTTCTTATAGGTATATACGTGTTTGGAACACTGTTGATGGGAAAATTAAAAATAATTAAATTTCAATATTCACAGAAATGAAACATAAATAATGTATGTCTGTATGTATAAGTATTGGTTGAAAGGTTTATTCTGCTAAAGTTTACATTCATTCTTGGAATTTTAAAACATATATCTGATTACATTTATCAAACTCTGTCTGGGAAGTACTGAAAACTTCGGTTGTCAGGAATAAAGTTGGTTCGAAATATAGCCCATAGTAACGTACAACAAAATATCACAATCGTGAAGAAAAAAAGGCTGCTCTTGCTAGTAGGATAGTTTCAGGCCTGCGTCATTAGTAATTTTGAACGGGGATGAAAATATCTGTGACAACATCGACACAGTACGACTCACGTGTTCATCAGGCGCCACAGACTGTTGTTGAGTCACCTCAAATATAAACACTGCGGAGATTTGCATTGAGGATACATCCCATGTGGAATTCACTTAAGCCATGATGAGATTAAAATGAAAAAGCTCACCTGGGGTAGACTGGAGCACTTGATATTCGAAGGAGATACTTTACTGGTCAAGTCGTTTCGCCAGGGATGGACAATTACGCGTCAGCTATTAATTTCTACATCGACGTGTCGACAACCCGTAGACAACGAAGACTATATGTTGAAACCGTATACAACGTAAACATTTCGTAGAAAACATCGATAATGCAGACGATTGATAGAGTGATTTAGTGAATTTTTTTTAAAGTACGGTCGCCAAATTTGTTTTAGGTTTAATGTAATTCGGTGGGGCAGTATTAGAATTTTTTTCAATTCATTTTAATCTCTTTTCAATTAAATGCAATGAAAGTTAGTTTTGCCTTTTAATCTGTTATACATTTTTTAAATTTCACAACTATACAGGAGATATAAAATTAAAACTGAGACGGTCAATGTTTTTTTTGTCATGCGGCTTAATTACGGAATCGCTATTTTATAAAATAGCTCCGGTCCTACTTTGGCTAGACCAGATAATTTTAAAGGTAATTAATATCGGTCCAAAGCCAGGAACTAGCGGAACCCAGAGGAAAAGGTTAAGGCGGATTTTGCACAGATGGGCTACAACCCCTGAGGGGCAGCTCACGGCTGAGCAAATAAAATCCGTGGTTTGGGCCAGGAAAACGTCGGCAGCGATAGCTCGGAGAGAGACCATGTGTCGAAAAGACAGCGGTCTCAGGATGAGCTAGAACCTGTCGATACTAAGCGGGCCAAACTGCAAGCGGAGAAGGAAACTCCTCACAAGGTCATGCCGAAACACAAGTCTTTCAGCGACATTGTAAAGGAGCGTGTTTTGGTGCTAGCCGTCGTTGACAGGAGTCACGAAGACGGAAGCATCACCATGGAAAAATGGAGATTAGTTTATAATGCACTAAACTCCGTTTTTCTCAAGGTCCTAACAGCGTGCTCTGATACCAAATCAGTTGATCTGTATAAGAAGGCTGTAGCGGAGGTAGGGGAGGTGTGGCCAGGCGAGAGGCTGGCGGTTGAAAGCAGGGAAGAGATTCCTAGCAGGCCAAGAGCGCGCGTCTGGCTACCAACCGAACCGGCTAGCCCAGAAAAGATCCTGGAGATAATAAGGATCAGCAACCTTAATTTTCCGATAGGAAATTGGAGGATTTGAGACAAGAGGATGCGAAGGGGGTTCCAGATTATCTGCCATGGTAATCAATAAGGAGTCCTTGGGTCCTCTTGCCGCGACTAAGGGAGTAATCGATTTCGGTTTCGGGTTGATTACTCTCAGAGTCTGCAAAAAAGACGAGGTTGGAACACACATGGAGGAACCTGGTGATGATGGCAGCCCGTCCATACCAGAAACAGACGCACCAGGAGGGGAGACAGCCCAACCAATGGAGCTCTCCGAGGTGACTTCACTTGGGGAGGAGATGGGCAGTCGCCTGTCCCTGGTGTCGGACGAGGAAGACTTGTCGAACTCGAGGGACACGCGGGCTGCCAGCATCGGGGAAGCATATTCCGTGGGAGGAGATACGGGAGACACCGGCGATTCCAATGGAACCGGCGGACACTAGCATGCGGTTTCGGGGAGTGGTAATAGGTAAGTAGGCTCAATTTGGTGTTATGCTAAATTTCACACAAATTAACCTGCACCATACGAAGGAGGCGCCGGCCGCCTTACTCCTCAGACTAACTGAATCAGGCAGGAGAGGACGTGGTCTTTATTCAAGAACCTTGGATAAAGAGCAACAGGATCTGTGGCCTTAGAATGAAGGGGTATACCCTATTATACTCAAGAAATTCGGGGAAAATCAGATCCCACATTCTTGGAAAAAATACAGGACCTGGTTCTCGAAGCAGAAAGACAGAAGATTGGGGTGCTTCTTGGGTGTGATGCGAATGCGCATCACACAATTATGGCAGCTCTGATATCAACGATGGGTGAGTTATTTTTTGGTTGCCTATTAAATACTAACCTTTGGGTGTGTAATATTGGGCAAGAACCAACAACCCCTTCACCTTAGAAATGATGTACCCTATGGTCAAGGAATGGAGAGGTACTGGAGCAAGTATGGGGAAACACTTAATGAACTATTAACGCCGGGGGCCCCTGAGCCGCCAGCGACCGTGGAGGAACTAGATCCTTGGAGGTCCAAGGAACTGGGAACCTGCCGGAAGGCGTGTAGGAGAGCCTTTAACAGAGCCAAAAGCACGAGGGAGGCTCAAGACTGTGACTCCTATAAGGAGGACCTAAAACTTTACAAAAAAGAACTAAAGAAGGCAAAAAGGAGGTCATGGATATCTCTTCTGTTATAAAATGGAGGGAGTCTCTGAGACCTCTCGTTTTAGAAAGATACTGTCTACTAATCCTACCACTCCCAATTATTTAATTAAACTGGATGGATCTTCACACGCCTTAAAGAAGGCAAAAAGGAGGTCATGGAGACTCTTCTGTTATAAAATGGAGGGAGTCTCTGAGACCTCTCGTTTTAGAAAGATCCTGTCTACTAATCCTACCACTCCCAATTATTTAATTAAACTGGATGGATCTTGGACTGCTTCTAGGGCGGAATCTTTGAAACTTTTCATTGAAACCCACTTTCCAGGAAGCTTAGACGACTCGACAGAGACTAGTACTAATCGGGAAGCACATTGACTGCGCGCATAGAAAATATCGTAACCAAAAAACGGATGCTATGGGCACTTGAACGTTTTAAACCATGGTCAGGGCCGAATTATTCCAGCGGAGATTCAGAACAACTCATTGATTATGTTTGTGTTTAAAACTGGTCTGTGTTCCGCGGGGGTGGCCAGAGCTCACAGTGAACTTTATTCCGAAAGCGGGTTATTGTTCACATGGCTTCCCAAAGGACTTAAGACCCATAACTATATCATCATTTCTACTGAAAACTTTCGAAAGGCTGATGGTTTTCTATATACGTTCAAAAATAAAGCCTAGTGACTGGGCTCAGTCTCAGACTGTAAAGGGAAATCTGTAGTCACAGCTCTGCACGCCCTGGTAGGGACAATTGAGAAATCGGTATTCTCGCAAGAGTTTTGTATTGTGGCGTTCCTTGATATTGAGGGCGCCTTTAACAATGTTAAGACGGAGGCAATTCTGGACGGATTGTCGTTCCCAGAGGTGGATTACTCTGTAAGTGGGCTAATCAATCACATGCTGGAGTGCAGGATGATTAACTCGGAGATGGGGGAATCCACTATCAGGAGGCGGGTGGCTAACGGGACCCCGCAGGGAGGTGTCTTGTCTCCTCTTCTCTGGAAGATAGTAGTCAATGGATTGCTGTTGGAGCTGGAAAGAGAAGAGATCGTGGTGATTGCTTATGCAGATGACGTAGCGATAGCTGTCTCTGGCGAATATCCAAGCACGGTGAAGGAGGTAATCAAAATGCCCTCCAAATCATTCAAAAATGCCCTCCAAATCAGCCATCAGAAGTGGACTGGTAATCAGCTCGTCCAAAACTGAACTGGTACTCTTTACTATCAAATATAAAATTCCTGGAAAGAGTAAACAAGGCTAATATAGCCATGTACTCGTGCAGGAACGCCATCGGAAAGAGATGGGGCCTGAAGCCGGAGCTGGTACACTGGCTATTCACTGCCGTAGTAAGACTTGTATTAATGTATGGGGTGAGTGTGTGGTGGCCAGCTCTTGATAAAGTAACGTACAAAAACGAGATCGAGAAGTTGCAAAGAACGGCCTGCATGCTGATAATCGGGGCGCTGAGGACAACACCAACACGTTCCTTGGAGGTTTTGCTTCACCTTCCCCCCATCGATATTTATGGTAAGCGCAGATGGCGGTGATTACGGCCACCCGACATTCAGCCATATCTCAGAAGAAATGTCTTCAGACAGGACACTCGACGATAATTAGATCGCTATGGAAGGAACTGGCAAATCTAGACTACGTTACACCAACTTTGTGTTTCGAGAAAAGATTTCGAACTTCCTGCCCCTCAAGGGAATCTTTGGCACACAAAAGACATGAATATTTGGGTAAATTCTTAATGTACTGCCTCTCTGATCTCGAACACTGTAAGGTGCGAGACTTATCACGCTACATATGTAAGTAGCTCAAACTGGTTATCTTAAGGGTAATAGGGAAGTAGATCCTGTGGTATCACAACGGACCGTCGCCGGTCTAAGTGTGTTGTAGTAGCCATTCAATCTAACCTAACCTAACCTAACATCGGTTCTTACTAAAACAATATTCATTGCAAAATCTTACCATCAAATTTTAAGGAATTCCTTAAATAAATTTTAAATTTGGAATGAGTTGGAAATAAACTTATTTAGAAATCGTATATTGAAACTGTAACGCATTGGAAAAATTAAATCTTGTAATAAGAATCTTATAAGCTAACGTTAATGACCTTAACTTAAATAAAATCAAAAGCATTTAAAACAACTAATTTTGCAAGATCATTCGGAAGATCTAAAATGAAGCGATACTGCTGAACATTTAAATTATCTTTAAAATATTAAAATATATTTTGAAATCAATGATCATCCCCTAAGCAACCGCGTTAGGGATCGTGTCATTGGTTAGATGATATGCATCTGCTGTACATTTGCGCTATAATGGTTTCCCAGAACAACAAGGACATTAAAAGAGTCGAAGTAAAAATGCTCGCTTTTCAAAATTAAATTTATTTATTCTTATTGGATTTTTAGTAGATATAAAAATTATAATTTTGAGTAAATTTTTCCAAGTAGATTATGTACTATGGAGTTGAGTTAGATCTTAAACGCGTTTTGCAGACTTTAAGGGATAGATTTTTACAAAATTTGAGGCTATTTAAATATAAATTAAAACTCAAACATTGATTAGAAAATAATTTTTTGTTATATTTGATTGTGATTGAGTAGAATTTTATTTATATTATTTGAGTGGAACTTTTTGGATTATATTTTTTGAGTGGAACTTTTTAGTTAAATTTAGGGAGCAATTTGTACTATGAAGTTGAGATTTATGGATTATTTGAGTGCAATTTAAATTATAAATATTTTCTCATATTTGAGTTGCCATACACTTCGAATTATATATTTTTGAGTGGATTTGCTTAAGTGAAATTCCAGCGAAAATTCTAGTATGGGGTTGAATCAAATTTTAATTAGAGTATTTCAACGTAGATCTGTTACGCAATCTAAAGTGATTTTGCAATATTTGAAAAAATTAGAAACTATGTTTGAACTTTCTAAATGATTTACTGGAATCGAATTTCGATGCATTTTTAATACTATCCGAGGAAGAGATATTGGTCAAGACCGTGGGTTTGACCAGTGGGATGGCTCATGAGATAGTTTGTTGTCTCTGTATATTACAGGTACGAAAATCGAAAGGTATGTTGCTCATTTTGGTGGCTACGACAAGTGGAAAAACAACGACATTTGTCCGCGTCAACATTTGGTGTGTGATTAGAGATGGCAAATTGGTTTACCCTATTGTAATGTAGACAATTCATAGTGTCATTTTGTAAACTAGTTCTAAAATACGATTCCGGCAGGCCTATGACTCGTTCAATCGATACAGTTTGTGGTCTGCCCTGGAATCTAGGTATGCCAACAAAAATAGTACGATTGTTTAGAATGACACTGACACAGTCTCAATGCTGTGTTAAAGTTGAGAACTGGCTATCAAGAATTTTTGCAGTTAGCTCTGCTGTTTGGCAAAGAGATGCTCTGTTTTCAACTTGTAGAGTTTTCAGCTTCTATTGGACTCCAGATCAATGAGTCCAAAACGAAATACATGGGTTATAGGGACAATGGCATTCCAGATTTTAGTAGTGGCCACTACACGTTTGAAGGAGTGAGTATGTTCAAATATTTGGGCTCTCTTATCTCTCACGATAATAGTATGGGTGAGGATATTAAAGTGCGGCTGTCAAGTGCCGTGAAACTGAAGCTTTACTAAGCGTAGATACGGCCCGTTGTTATGTTGGGCGCAGACGGATTTGTATGAGAGATGGCTCCTTAAATTTGAGAGGGAAGTCATGCGTGTAATTAACGGCCTAAGAAGATGGTACATATACCGAACTCTGTTTATACAATATCGAGATCAGAGATCTGATGAAGATCTCTTTACATGAAATAGGAGCTCAGTGAGTATACGCTGATTCGGTAACGTTCCGCGACAGATCTGGAACGACAGGAGAGCCACCATATGGTAGGTGTATAGGTCGTTGCAGGCGACGATGCTTCTCTATAGAGAACAATTTTTTCAAACAAATTTGGACCGCATATTGCCCTGATTACATGCATTAATTTATTGTTTGTTGACAATTAAATAGTTTGACTTATTACAAGTTATACTCTGGAGTTTTTTTGGGTTTAAGTTTATCTCCTCTTTTAATTCGTGTAGCCTTACGGGTACGATATATTGCTCACCAAATTTGTCTGGGAAAATGCTGTGCTCATTGTTTGTCTTGCTTTCTTGTCTTTTCGTTGATTTCGATAGTGAATAGTCCGTGTCTTTTTCATCTGTACTGTAAGACGATACTTTTTATAAGACCACGCTTTTTATAAGTGGCTTAAACTTGTTACATAAGTTGTTAAGCTTTATTTTGTTCACTGGAGATCTATTAAATTGTTTACGTTTTTCTTTGGCCAATTTTCTTTCTTCCGCTGGATTAGTTTTACCGAAGTTTCTTTTGTTATGATTATACGTCCAACTTGCATACGATAAAAATTGAATAACGTCAACAAGTAATTCTATAATAAGTTGGTCATTATGACAGGAGAATTGTCTGACGAGAGTAATAATCCTGTTATTCCAAATCACCTCTGCTTATGTTTTCCTGAGTGCTACTAAAACTTGTAACCAAAATCGTTGGTAGTTCAATGAGTTCAGCTTGTCAATATGTGGTCATTAATCAAAAGAAGTAAACATCGAAGTTTGACTTCATTATATTTCGGTAGTCAATACACGTTTACAATACAAGTTTAATAAAACAACTAGTTTCGCAAGACAAGAATTGTTTTGATGATCAAGCCTTTGTTCGATCCACTATCAACCGGCTCTATTACGATTTTCGTTTCGAATGATGAATAGTCAAAATATTTTTTTTTTATAGACTTTTGTGGATTGTACTCATCAACCAAGCTTGTCACTTCATCCCGCGCCACGCCTCACAACATATACACATTTCTGGAGAACAAACTTCCCCATCGAGATAGAATTAGTCGTGATCGTTTGGTTTATTGACTCAGTTCTTGCAATAGCTCGTCACATGGTGAGGTTTTATTTAGGTGAAATAATTGATGTTTGTGTACATATGTCGGCTTTGTAACAAAAATTTCAAGTCACTTACGCTTAGAACAATTTGCAAAATCTGATATATAGGCCACACCTCATCCATAGTACACAAATTTGCATAATGAAATTTAGAAATGTATAAGTTTCGATTTAGTAATCGTTATAACCACCGGTTAACCTATTAAACAAACTTTCAATGTCGTTTGTATTGTGACATGCCGAAATAGGGCTGGGTATCGGTGCAAATATTGATCCAGGTTCCGCATATTCTTGTTCGTTGTGCGTCTATAGTGATTCTACAGTGGTGTTTTTTATAGATGGATGAAGACTATGGAATTCCGAAATAAATAATAATGAATTCTTGGTAGTTATGAAGTAAAAAACTTCCGATTTTTGTTGTATATTAAGTTACTCCGAATCAAGCTGATCGATCAAAATCTATGATACGCTGCACAATTATTCCGCCACAACATTTTAAAATTCTGAAATTTGCACAAATACCAATGGTTTGATAACGAATTTCGAGTGCTAATAATAATCTCATAATCGACAAAAACGAATATTTATATTTTGTATGAAACGGCTAACTGTAGCGTACAAAAGTACCACCCCTAATATAATTCCACATAATTTTGTATTCCAAAAATCATTCGACTATAAAAATACGACAAATATCTTTCTCCAAACTTTTGTCGTTTGACTCATTCCTCGCCATATCTTCATGTCCCGTATATACTCATGTCAATCAATTTTCGTATATTCAATTGATAATAAGACCAACCTTGAACTCGGTTCATTGTTATGGTGAAGCATATACATAAATAAATAAAATTTTCAACGAGCATTCCTTAAACAACAACAACCACAATAATTTGTATTCTGGCGTCTCAGAAATTCCAATCAATTAATACTAAATTTACAACTTTACAGTATATATGTGATAAATAATTATGTTATTTTTCTAACTTATATAAGAAGCGGGAGAGTATTAGAGAATAATTTAACGGATTAGCGACACAGAACAAATTATCGCCTACGCACACCCAACTAAAAAATTTATTTTGTTTTTATGACAAATTACTTAATAAACAAATTTATACAATACTACAATGTATATCACGAAAAGTTATAATATTTCCTCTTGTCACAGATTAATTAAGTTCCATGTCTTATTGATATAATATGCAGGGTGAGTATCTTAAAGTTAGATGACAACCGAATTACTCGAAAACGAGTAGGTTTGTGATAAAAAATACTCTTAAACGAAAGTGTGTTTGGTTTGAAGGAGATATGTTGATGTAATTTACTTTTAATTTAATTAGAGTTCTCAAGGATATTTCAAGGTCAATTAAACAAAAAATTGGATATGCATACAATTTATATTGCACAATCTCTGCACTCTCTCACCACGCTTATTATAGTAATGATTTGGTGATGGCCAAAATAAGCCAAAATTAACGCATTCACTTAAAGTGGTACCATGCATCAAAAAAAGATAAATAACACGTAATTCAGATTAAGGTTTGGAGTGCACTATCTTTGGAATGAAATGTCCAATGCCATTTCGGTGGTTGCTAGATAAAAAGAGGTGCACAGTGCGGACTACTCTCGATTTTTTAAATGGGGTGTACCTATCAGAGAAGGTATAAACGCCTATAGGATGGACGTACGCAGCGTGTAGCAGTTTAATTGAGGCCTCACTAAACCATAGCAATGCTACATGTTACAAAATGAAAGCGTGTCTATTAGATTAGACCATCTGATGGCTCTATTTAAGGCAGTTGATTTCAATTGCTCCCATATTTTACCCGAGCTTTTGCACTTATTATAGCAATGTTTTGCTCCAGCTTAATAAATGATCTTCCTATACTTTCCATTTCTCTCGCCGATTTAATTCTATATAGTGACATTCTGGTTCTTTTACTTTACTGTTTAACTGCAGATACATTTTAGTAACCGCATTTATCCATAAATTACTAATAAGTCTTATTGCTTTACTCAGAGTAAACCATACGGAGGAATATGTTTGTTGCAAGGACGAAGACATTCCGAATTTTAAGCAGCTATACAATTTCCGACATCTTTTTGGTTAATGCTAATAAAGTATTTAATGCTTCTTCTGATATCTTCTGGAATTGATCAACTGTATTTCGGCATGTTTGGTATTGCAGTGACGTTATGTTGGTAATGATAGGAGCAGTCTTAATGAGAAATTTTTAATCTTCCATAAAATGAGTGGGGGCAGCTTGACCGCATCATACCAGTCTTTACACATATCATATACACACTTAAAGATACCACATCATTAGATGAGTTGCGGGCATAAAAACCTAATGGCTAACAATATAACGAAAGTGTTTCTAGTTCGCCTAAGTCCATTAAAAATCCACAAATGGTTTAGTCAGAATGGGTTACGAACCACTTAAAACATAAAATTTTATTGAGTAAATGCAAGGGCCTATCAAACGCATCTCAGATGTTAGGTCACCTAAACCATTTGTAATGACAGAACCTCCCATATTGCCTTTAAAAACTGTTATTCAGATTCAGGTGTCATCAAGTTCACGCACGAACTAAATATCTTGGGTCCTTATTCACGGTATTGCTTGTGATTGGACAATTAAATTCAAGATGTTCTGGGATAGATTTAAGAGATGTTTTTACAGATTTTTTCCAAAATGGTACATTAAAAATCACTGTAAGCAAAACGCACTAAAATCCACGTGAACTTATTGAGTTTATCAGAAAAAACATGCGTGTTGCGCTTATAATTGCATTAGCTGAAAAAAGTATAAAAGAGGCGCGCTTATCTTTAAAACGTATCTGTGTTAAAAAATTAATTCATACGACATAAGCTAAAAGCCACGTTCGTTTCAGTGACAAATATTTCGCTTTGGGTAAAAATGCAATCGAATTAAACTGATGTCTTGGGGATATTTCGAGTATCATAATATAATGAAAAGTCCCTCAAAATATCATTATTGGTAGTACCGAAATCATAACAGGGATTATATCCGGGGTACGATTTCTACATTTTGTTCAATTTAAAACCTATACATTCATCGCAGGAATAATGAAAACTGTAGTGCAAGGAAGGACAAAAAATGTACCTATTATTTATGCCTCACATATTGCTAAGACGGCTGAACTATTTTAGTCAGTAATTACCTATTAGTAATCCTGAAAGAGCTGGGCTTCAAAACGTTTGCTTACGCGGATTATTTTGCTACTGCAGTCTTCAGAGAATACTCCTGTAAGCTGACAGCGCACATTCATAACGCAGAGCACATAAAGCTGGCAGTGCACATAAAACCCCACCTTGAGTGTATCGGAATAATCTCCACCGGTCTGATTTTCTTTATGGCCACTTTTATGTTAACATAGCGTAAGGGATATTTCCCAATGTAACATATAATGGACTGGAGACCATGAGGTTCCACCGATCTTCCCATTCTGTACTCATGTTAAGATTTTGACAGCTCAGCCTACTTGCAGCGCTTTTTCTCGCCTTATATAGGTATTCGCCGATATTAGTTTTATTTCAGTCCAGGTACTAGGAATGTGACAAAGTTCTAGGCTATCTTTGAAAATATTAGTTCAAAAAGCCAGAGTATGTGGTTTGCCAGGCATTCGCAGTAATAATCTGTTTATTTCACATATCATTTTCCTCCTATTATTTATTTTACCTGTGCCGAGTCAGTACCGAGCACTCCGGATAATGCGTTTCGAATAGTAGCTCTACAAATCTTCACCACACGTGGTCCAAGAACCATCCGGCCGTTGAAGATAGCTTGGGATTGAGATAAAAGATACCAAAGTTCCATCAAAAAGATAGTACTATACGTGTACTAGCCACCTACTTGGTATTCTATATTTTACTACAGCATAGTTTCCACGGGTTTCTTTTGGTACTTCATAATTCGTATTTTTATGGTTTGTGGACTTCCCTTTATAGCAGTCCCAAACGGCATTGGCTTTTGTATTCTGAGCGGTTTATGAAAATGTTTATGCTTTTTGAACGGTGCTTTAGAGTTGTTTTAACCCCAGGGTGGTCAAGAATAGGTGCATGACTTAGAAGCATAACTTTATTAAATGCCTCGGATTACTTCTCTGGTAAGACTTAAAGCTCTTGTGGTGATCCAAGCAGATTTGTAGATGGCACTGGTAATGAGTTACGCAGAATGAATCTAAATATATCCTATCGGTTTCCTTCATGTTTCGGAAAACTAATTACCCGAAAACGTAAACAACCAATTTAAACTGCAGATACAGCAATGAACAGAAAAGGGGTGGTTCTCGGACCACGTACTTATCGGTTTTTAGAAATTATTGTTGGCAGCGCAAAATATTATATAAATGCCCAGGACGACTCCAACTTTCCGTTTTTCAGCATCCATTATTGCGATTTTCTTTCACGATTTTATTCACTTACCCCTACACCAGCGTTGCTGTAGCTTAGTAGTATAAAATTGTTTAGGTTATGTTTAGCGAGAATACAGAAACGAATCATATTTAATTGTTTGCAATTTTTATTTGAGAGTTCTAAATCAGATAGATCTTAGATACTATATGTAGGAGAGCATCCGAGAGTAACCTATAGTGATGAACAATGATTTGCATGATTTTCAGCAACTTAAAATATACTATACCCCGGTTGTATCGAAGTCCTCTAATATCAGAAGCCTATCAAATTGAATGTTTTCAAGTTCACTTTGAACATTTTACCCTAACCAATCGTGCCACTGACCTGTCGGCTTTGTCCCTTTCATAAATACTGGATGTATTCACGTAATGCAATAACTGAACAAGCCGTCGGTCCTCGCAAGAGCATGCAGCATTGTAATTTTTTAAATTATTACAGCCGATCAATATAGTTAGCTTTTTATTTTGAATTTTCCAGTTGAAAGGTGGTAGAGGGCTTGATTTGCTTCTCAGAAGCATTTCCAGGTCACATCGACATCCAACCTCTCATTATGATTTCAAAGAAGGTGGCACCTAAGGTTTTCAAGGAAGGCGGCACCTACGGGCTTCTTTTCTTTCGTCCAGTTTCTATCATCCTCCTGCGCCCAAAAATAAATCATTCCAATGCTTAAAAATGGGCATATGGTACAATACCCGGATATACACAAATAGTTAAATAATAATTAACAGTGTTAAAGGCCATTACTGGCCCCTTACTGAATCAACAATTTGGCTCCAACGGTTTCGATCCTGAGCTTGGTCTTCATACTGTCTAAGACAATCAGAAGAGGCCAAGTCGTTCTCTACATCGTGGAGCCATCGTCGCCTGCAACGACCTCTGCGCCTACCATATGGTGGCTCTCCTTTCAGAGATCGCTGCACAATTCGTTCCGGATCAGCACGCAGAACGTGACCGAGCCAGCGCACTCGCTGGGATCTAACTTCATGTACAATATCGGGGATCTTCATCAGATCTCTGATCTCGAAATTGTACAGAGCTCGGTATGTACCATCTATTTCGCGTTTAGGGCCGTAAATCACACGCATGATTCTTCTCTCAAATGTAAGGAGCCATCTCTCGTACTCATCCGTCAGCGCCCAACTTTCACATCCAAACATAACAACGGGCCTGATCAACGCTTTGTAAAGCTTCAGCTTCACGGCACTTGATAAGTGTTTAGATTTTAGCAGTGGCCTTAGAGGATACAAAGAGCGACTGCCAGATGCCAGCCGCACTTTAATATCCTCACCCACACTGTTATCGTGAGTGATAAGAGAGCCCAAATATTTGAACCTCCTCACTCCCTCAAACGTGTGGTGGCCACTACTAAAATCTGGAGTGCCATTGTCTCTAAAACCAGAGATCAGGTATTTCGTTTTGGACTCATTGATCTGGAGTCCAACTGAAGCTGAAAACTCTACAAGCGGATCAAGTATTTCTTTCACTCCGTTGCTATTCAGTCCAATCACGCATATGTCATCTGCATATGCAAGCACTTGATTGGACTGGCGATATAAGATGTTACGCTGAGGTGTTTCAGTTTTACGAAAGATGTACTCCAACATGAGATTAGAGAGTATCGGGGACAGAGCATCTCCCTGCCGAACACCCGAATTAACTGCAAAAATTTTCGATAGCCTGTTCTCAACCTTAACACAGCATTGAGACTGCGTCACTGTCATCCTACACAGTCGTACCAATTTTGTTGGCATTCCTAGGTATTCCAGGGCAGACCACAAACTCTCTCGATTGATCGAGTCGTAGGCCTGCCGGAAATCCAGGAACACCTGATGTACGGAGATGGATGTCTCATAATATTTAGATAGAATCATCCGCAGCGAAAAGACCTGATCAGTGACTGATCGATTCGGACGAAATCATCCTTGATAGTCACCAACCAAGCCCTCCGCCAGAGGAGTGATTCTATCCAATACAATGTATGACAGTAACTTGTATGATGTGCAAAGGAGAGCTATACCGCGATAATTCTCACACTTCATGCGGTCTCCCTTCTTGAAGATGGGGCATATCGCGGCCACTTTCCATTCGTCAGGCATAACTTCGGTTCGCCATACTAATCGAATAAGGTCGAAAAGACAGTTCCACAAAGTATCCCCTCCGAATATCAAGAGCTCCGAATTAATGCAGTCCACTCCGGGTGAGCGGTTTCGTTTCAATCGCTGCATGGCCTTAGTGAATTCCTCATGGGATGGATCCTCAGTGCAAATCTCCGCAGTCTGTCTTAGAGGTGGCTCAACAACAGTCTGTGACGCATGATGAACATCAAGCAGCTCAGTAAAGTGTCCTCTCCATGCGTCAAGTACTGCGTCGATGTTGACACAGACGTTTCCATCCCGGTCCCGAATGGCGGTTGACGAAGGCCTGAAAGTATGGTGCAATCCAGTAATTCGTTTAAAGAAATTACGTGAACTGCGCTTATTGCTGAGTTGTTGTACTTTCAGAACCTCGGCCTTCCACCATTCTCGCTTCTTCCGTCTACAAATCCGCTTAGCTGCCCTTCTCGCTAGAGCAACCTTGTTTTTCCTCGCGATTGTGAGACGTTGTTGCACTTCACTATGGGCTATATTTTGTTGCTCAACTGCAAGACGACACTCGTCATCAAACCAATCATTCTTGGGTCTGACTTTCACTATACCTAAAGTCTGTTGAGCAGCACTGACAACCGAAGTTTTCAGTACCTCCCAGACAGAGTTCACGCAGTCAGACTGGTAATTGGCTCCTTCAATGTTGTCGCTGACAAGATCCTGATATCGTTTCTTGTGATCTTCATTTACCAGACTTTCACAGTCGAAACGTACCATGCGGTTCGCTGTGTTCCCAGACTTGTACGAAAACTTCCATCGTAGCTTTGCAGCGACCAAATGATGATCGCTACCTACGTATTTGGTTGCTGACCGATAAGTTCTCACATCCTGCACAACCCGAGCCCGTCCTTTAGAAACTAACACATGGTCAATTTGGCTGCGGGGAGTTCCACGAGGATGTGTCCATGTCTCTAGATGTATGTTTTAGTGAGGGAAGAATGTGCTTGCTACTCTCAGATCATGAGCAATTGCAAAGTACATCATTCTCTCACCATTATCGGTCGCAGTTTCGTGTCGGGAGTACGGACCTATGTTTTCACATAAGTCGGTCTGATTTCTGCCAGCTCTAGCATTAAAGTCCCCAATTACCATTCTAACGTCGTGTTCGGGTATAGATCCCATCAGATCGTCCAAGTCATTGTAAAATGAGTCTTTATCTTGGGGCTGGCTAACTTCTGTGGGCGCATGTACACAAATTATCGACAAGTTGGCTAACTTCATGCGCAAGCGAAGCTTACACAATCGGTTATTGACTGCTTGGAAATCCAAAACACAAATAGTTACACATTAAAAATATCCAACCTTGTTTTGTTGGTCGGCCCATCGGTAATCGAACCCGAGGGCGGTTTCTGTACCCCATCTGTAACAACTATTACAACAGGCTCCTTTAGTATACCTCATGGAAAGGTTTATTTACAGTTTCATCCATTTTCTGTTAAGACCTTTTTCGCTGAATTCTGGTGAGATCTCTAGGTTTAAGGATTGCGCTAGGTATCTGGTTATGCCGTTAGAGACTGAGCTAAGTTTTTGACTGTGCTCTCAGTCTGCTTTACTGTTTGTGTTTGGCAGTGTTTTTAAGTAAAGCAAGGAACCATGAAACGATTACATTGTTGTAAAAAGAGAGTATGTTGTTTTAATTTCAGTTGAATTCCTCGTTCTTAAAGACAATTATCACGGTATTTGGAAATATAGGACATATCTATGACATCAGTCTTAAACATTTAAATTTAATCAACATTGTACAAAAAACGTGTGATAATTTTGTAAGTAACACTATATATCTTCGTAACAAGAAGCTTACCAACTGGGATTTATTCTCTCTTGAGTTGGAACCTCGGCTGATTTCGCTGGGTGAGATATGTTCGCCTAAGGACATTGAATTGCTAGCCTCATCTTTGACGCATGCAGTCACTTCAGCCTTCGAAAAATCTTGTCCTCTTATTACCAAGCAAAAACCTCAGAATAAGCCTTTTTGGTGTTCTGATCTCAAAAAACTGAGAAAAACTGCTAGGAGACTCAAAAACAAAGCAAAAAGATCTTAACTTCAGGTTGATTGGAATAACTTTATGGCAGCTCAAAAAAAATAGGATAAAATGCTGAGAACCGTACCAGTTCTTGGATTAACTTCTGCGAAGAAATTAATAGTATCTCTGGGATACTACCTGTAGGCTAGTTACTCTCAACACCTTGCGCTGGAGCGGGTTTCCTTTCTCACCTTATAAATCTAGCGATAGTCCAGATGGAGTTTTTCATGCTGAATTACAGCATGGGGTTTCTCTAATTAATAATTTCTCTATGTTCCAGAGTTCTGGAGCAGGAGTAGAGTTGTGTTCGTCCCAACAGCTGGGATGACGGATTATACCGATCATAAGGCATTTCGCCCTATTAGTCTTTCTTCAACTTTTCTCAAAACTCTGGAAAGAATTGTTGACAGATATATTAGGGATCATCACTAATCTTTCATCCCACTCAGTAGCACTCAACATGCTTATAGAGTTGATGCAAAACTGCGCTGCATTAACCTGTTACGAGGATTGAACTATCGCTTATTATTAAAGAGTTTGTGGGCCCTTCCCTCGATATTGCGGGTGCCTTTGATAGAACTTCTTTTTCTTCTATCACTGAAGCCTGCTCAAATTTTGGAATTGATCAAACCATTGTTACTTGGATTGGATCTTTGCTGAGGTCGCGCATTGCTGTGACTGAGCTGGGCTTGCTTTCTATTTCGGTCAAACTTACTAAGGATTGCCCGCCGAGAGTTAACCTGTCACCTCTCTTGTGGCTCTTAGTTATTGACGAATTTCTTGTAAAACTTCTTCTCTTTTTAGAGAAATGATCGCTAGATCCGACACAGTAAAGCATCTGGGTATCATTCTGGACTGTAAACTCTCCTGGTAATTTCATATTGAAATTAAACTGCAAAAGGCCACTTCCATTTTCTGGCAGTGTAGAATAGCATTTGGCAAGTCGTGGGGCCTGACCCTCAAAATGCAGATGTTTATTTACAATTCTCTAGCTTAACCTGTGCTATCATACGCGTCTGTTGTTTGTGGCCTGTGGTTCATCCTGTGTTTCTGTTACTGCGAAGCTTAATGGCATACGATGTAGGGCTGGCCGAGCTATTACGGGTGCTATGTCCTCGTTTTCTATACGTTCTTTGCAGGCAATCTTATTTCTGCCCTACTGCAGTCGGTCATCTTAGGCCCAGCATACTCCACTGCCTTTTGCCTGCGGTGCGGTGTACTGGTGCGTGAAACACTCTCGGTCTGATCACAGGGCATAGATTAATCTACAATTAATCAGTTTGATAATTGTTGCCAGAATTCTGCATCGATATCTCTTTCTTGATGGTTTATCCATTGCACTCACACGTTGTGAGATAGATGCTTCTAAGCTCGTTGTTTCCGAAAAGGAAACTAGTCTAAGCAGTGTAACTCTGTGCTCAATTCATTACGACATCCTATGATCACTTCTAAACTGGTCAAGGACTATAAAAATTTTATATCGTCCTTTACTTTAATAATCGTGTCAGAGTTATGTGGATTCCGTTTCCATTGAAGGTAATCAGATAGCTGATATTTTAGATAACACAGGCTCAAGTATGAATTGGACCTGAATCGACAATAACCCTGACTGTTAATAGTAAGCTATTAAGAACTACATATTTTTGCAGGCTTAGCGAAATTGGCTAGGTTCCACTACATGCCGAGTGGCCTAGTACTTTATTTGTGAACCTAATCTGAGGCTCACAAAGTTTGCTTTATCTTTGAAGAAACACTAACTGAGAGTTTTAATCGCTATTCTGACAGGCCTTGGCCGTTTTAAACTCCATTTACAAAGAAGGGACCGGTTCAAGATTTTTTGTATGTCAACTGTCTTGAAGATGACGATGACAGCATTCACTTTGTTTGTGGTTGTTCAGCTTTCGAGGTAGTTAGGTCCCGATTACTGAGTGATAGATCTTTAAATGTAGGTCAATTGTCATCTTTAAGTTAAAATTATGAAATAATACGCCGACTTTTTTAATATTAAACGTTAAAGGGTGTCGATACTGTTTTTATAATTTAGTAACAAATATATACTCCTTTACCCAATAATTACAACTTCTATTCTTCTAAGCATACTACGTAGAATCCTTTGGATGATGTCGTGCTGAGTCAAATAATATGTTGAACATTTTCTGGTGGTCACCCTTGCGCCTACTGCAATATACGAACATCGCAATAAATCTCCTTAATCATTGAGACACCCAGAGATTTACAAACGCTAAATCGATTTGACGTGCTTTATCTAATATCTACGAAATCTATATGTTCGTGGTACTTGTATACAATTGTCTTACTTCATCAACAAGTTCAAAAAGCCCTATAGGGGCGTACATGCTGTTCATGCTGTAATTTATTCATATAATATACTTGAACTGTTGCTAAAAAAGCTAGAAGATCATAAAAATAGTTCGAATGTCAACAGTAAGTGACATTGTTAAACAATGTTGTTTGCATATACATAATAATTGTGAAGGTATATCACATGTAATTCTCACCAGCTCATTCAACATAAAATTATCATCACAAATGTTAATTTACCATAATATATACAACCGCACATACTCAGCAAGAAATGACAAAATAAAACGACAAAAACAAAGAATATTCTCCATTGCATTTCAAAAAATTATTTGCATATGTCAGTTTTCCAAGAAAATATGAAAATTCTGTTTTCATTTATATGTCAAACATTTTGGATGGTTGTTGTGTTTTTCCTAATATGTACCTGTATGTATAGCTTTAAACTTATAACATTGTTGCATATCAATGAAGTGTCATGCCATAATAGGCGCAGGTCGGAAAATAATAATTTGCAAGGTTGAATTTCCATTATCTTTTAATTAAACGAAGGAATCGGAAATATTGGTTCACCAAAGTAAAAAAAAAATGTTTGGTTGGTCCACAACACATAAATAATACTCGGCATAATAATCATAAATAATATTGTCTTCGCCATGTACATTTCATGATAAGCGCCACATACAATCAATATATCTCTTTAACTTCGCCCGGTTTTTCCATTTTTTGTTACGAACTTTTCAATACCCCCTTCAAAAATATAAAGTCGACAGCACACAGTCCGCACGCAAACAAAAAAAATAAATTCCATATTTGTCATTGTATGTTACACTAAATACAGTCTTAGCATGTTCTTCTCTCGCTCGATAAATAAAAATGTTTATTGAATTCGGATGAAAAGTGAAAAAAATAAAAGTTTGCGAAAAGCTTGAGAATATGTACATACATACATACACACACGCCACCGATCACAGTTAAGCACAACCAAAAAAAAAAAAACTACTTTGAGAAAAGTTTTTTTTTCTTCCTTCAGTTGATGATAAAAGAGACAAAAAAAGTTTGTATCACACACACCCACACACACACACAAATAAGACGAAAAATCTGTTATTAATTGACTTGAAAATATTTATTTTTTTATTATTATTTATAGATGTTGTTTGGCTAGAGATTTTCTTCTTTGCGGGTGATGTGTGAAGAGATACATACTACCTAATGTATAGAGACGATTCGAGTTTATTTTGTTGACAAAATAATTGTGAATTCCTTACTTGCAATGCACACACAAAGCAACTACACAAGTATGTATGTATTGTAAGTATGTATATGTATATACCTAGAGAAGAAAGTTTTAATAAATTTGTATAGAAAAGTTTCCAGCATTGAAATTTAATTACATTTTAAGTTTCTGTGATTTTTCCAATCAAAAACACGTATGCATGTATATGAAAGTTTTTGTTTATATAAACGGGATGGGAATTAGGATGTTCATATAACATAATATAGATTAAAAAAATTGAGCTTTCCTGGAAACCACCAGTGCTTTTAATCAGTAGAGCTATATAAAGAATCACGTTCTATAAATATTTCAAACTTTTCCGACTAATTAATCTTCCGCTTGGTTTTCATTATAAATCTATACTCGTTACGTAATCGCATATCTCGATAAATATTGATTAAATTTGAATTATCCACATATTAGGCAAATTGAGAATTTACGGGAAGAAAGATATGTGTGGGAAGTAACTTTTAATTTTGTGTAAAAATAACATGGTCGTGACGATAAAATCATTAATTATAGTTTTAACCAAAATCAATATTGCAACTTACATTTTTGATAGATACTGGCACGATGATAAGGTTGATTCGAAACAATAAGCTTTATTAATAATGCATAAATATAATATAACAAAGAAGATGGAGGAGATTGTCTAGTGTCTCTTCCCGTTCTTCATCCTCACAGCTGCGAAAGAGACTGTGCCCCGCAATGACTCCAACAACAATCCTGAACCGAGACCGCTGAAGATAACCTGTTAAAATCTTGCCAAATTCAGACTCGGAAAACCAGCCAGGCTTCATTAACTTATTGCCTGCTTTCTGGAGCAGTAGTTTGTATAATGCAAGAGGCATTTCAATAATGGTTTCTCTTTTTGAGATATAGTCAGAACACCGTACCGAGCTAGTTCGTCGGTTTTAGTGTTCTTTTTCCCAAATGTCAAGGCACCCATATTAATTAGATGTTGAACTGATCTATGACCTCGCTAAGATATTAGAGCCAGTGGATGTGAGGAGATGCGCGATTTCAATGCTTTAAGACAGTCAGTCTGACTGTCCGAAAAACACAAATATTATGGGCCGATATTACCATTATACATCAAGAAGTATGTACAGCGTCTATTTTCGCAGTTAATAATTATCAATTATTAAAGGCCATTACTGGCCCCTTACTGGATCACTATTATTAATTTTACCAGCTACATCGCGTTTTGGGCCTTAAATCACACGCATGATTCTTCTCTCAAAGGTATGGAGCCATCTCTAGTGGTCATCCGTCAGCGCTTTGACATCTAGACATATCAACGGGCCTGATCAACGCTTTGTAAAGCTTCAGCTTCACGGCACTTGCTATAGGTGTTTAGATTTTAGCACTACTAAAACTTGGTTTGCCATTATTGTCCCTATAACGAGAGATCAAGTTTTTCGTTTGGGACTCATTGATCTGGTCCGTCAGTGAATTCCTCATGGGATGGTTCCTCAGTGCTAGTCTCCGCAGTTAGTATTAAAGGTGGTTCAACAAAAGTCTGTGGCGCATGATGAACATCAAGCAGGTATATAAAGTGTCCACAGAGGTTTCCATTACGGTCCCGAATGGCGGTTGACGTAGGCTTGAAAGTATGGTGCAGTCTAGTAATTCCTTTGAAACAGTTACGCAAACTGCACCCACCGCTGAGTTGTTGTATTTTCAGAACCTCGGCCTTCCACCATTCTCGTTTCTTCCGACAAATCCGCTCAGCTGCCCTCCGTGCAAGAGCAGCCTTGTTTTTCCCCGCGATTGTGAGACGTTGATACATTTTACTATGGTCTATATTTTGTTGCGCAACTGCAAGACGACACTCGTAATCAAACCTATCATTCTTGGGTTTGATTTTCACTATATCTAACATCTGTTGAGCAGCACTGACAACCGAAGTTTTCAGGACCTCTGAGATAGAATTCACGCAGTCAGACTGGTAATTAATTAACTATTAATTAACTTCATCAATGTTGTCGCTGATAAGATGCATGTATGTAGTTACTTTTGATCTTCATTTATCAGGCCTTCACATAATGATCACTGCCTACGCATTTGGTAGCTGACCGATAAGTTCTCACATCCTGCACAACCCGAGCCCGTCCTTTAGATACTAATACATGGTCAATGTGGCTGCGGGAAGTTCCGCGAGGATGTGTCCATGTTTCTAGATATATCTGTTTTCGAGGGAAGAACGGGCTTGCTACTTTAAGATCATGAGCAATTGCAAAGTACATCGTTCTCTCACCATTATCGGACGCATTTTAATGTCGGGAGTACAGTCCTATGTTTTCCCACAAGTCGGTCTGATTTCTGACAGTTCTATAGCATTAAAGTCCCCAATTACCATTCTAACATCGTGTTCGGATATAGATCCCATCAGATCGTCCAAGTCATTGTAAAATGAGTCTTTATCTTTTGGCTGGCTGACTTCTGTGGGTGCATGTACACAAATTATCGACAGGTTGGCTAAATTCATGCGCAAGCGAGACAGTTCCATTACTTGGAAATCCAAAACAGCGTTCTTTACCTGCGGCCCTAGAAGAAATCCAGCTCCAATATTTCCGAGGTCATCTCCACTGTAGTATAGCCCTGAAACTTGTGGTCTCCACTTTTGGGCCAGCGAGCTTTTTGAAGAGCAACGAGTTCCAGCCTATACTCCTCCATGTACGTGATTAGGCCTTCCAACTCTCCTGGTTTTCTAAGTGACTGCACGTTCCACGTGCCGATCGTTAATCTCGTATCCGGGTGCTTGAGCGGGGGTCCGGTGTTTTTTTGGCGGTATTCATTTTTCTTTTTGTAGACTTTGTAAACAGTTGATTTATTTACGGACACGGGTTGTCTGCTGAGCGATTCAATCGTTTAGTCGCCTCCTACACAAGCAAATGATATTATGGTAGTTTTCTTGGGAAATATGTTCGTGCAATTTAGATTTACGAGACATCTGAATGCCCCTCTGAATATCGCAGTTACTTTAGTTTTAAAAATGTTGCAGTTTTTCTGGGAAATGGAAAGCGAAATTAATCAGAAGTTTAAAATTCCTTAATTCAAACCTGCAGGAACTTCCCATCAAAATTCTGTACCTGGATAATGTAGTCGGTGGCTTTTGAAAACTCTTGGTTATACTAAAAGATAATTATCCAATATTACATATTAGAGGTCCACAGGTAGACATATTTCAGTCTAATGGCCGTACATGTTGCCAACTGTTCGCCCAGTGCTCTTTAGTTACCCGCTGATCAGCAGGGAGGGTGTCCTCTGAATTATTTTCAGAAGTTTCTAGTTGGCACACTTCACTTAATCTGCGAAGGTCAAGCTGGTATTGTTTATAGAAGGCGGGGTACTGTTACACATATTGAATTTCCTGAAAAAGAGGAACAGTATCGTTTAGTGTAGGTTAGCATTTATTAGCTTGAAATTTTTGGCCCAAGTAGAAACAATCCACATGGCATTATCCGTTAGACGCTAATAGCAATATCATCCACACAGGCAACCTGTGTTTGAAGGCACTGACCTTGTTCAGGATCATCTTAAGAAGTCATCTAAAAGAAATAGAGAACACTTACATTAATATTTATATATTTTGAAAAATAATTTATTTATACTTATCTTAATGTTTTTCCTTTATTTTATATAATTATCTCTGAAAATTGAATTTATATTAAGATTAATAATTATAAAATGTATTTATATTAATATTGTATAGTAAAATTAAAAAACGACCAACTTACCTAAACAATAACAATAACACAAAACAGACTAAGAATTGACAAGTGATCAGTGGTTTTTAAACTTGGAAATTCTCTTTTCGAATTATACTGCCATCTATATTTGAGTAGTAATAACTAGAAGTAATATTCATCTCATAATAATCGCGAACAATATTTGGCGCGTTTTTTAGTGACTGAATTCTTATGACTCGGCAATATTGTGATTTCTCGTTCACTTTAATTTCAACAAGCGAGCTGAACACAACAACCACAGTTTATTGTAAAAGTACATAATTATATTATAAATAATTTATTTTGAGAAAAACCCCAATTGTTTCATTATTATCTACAATTAAAATTTGGAATTTATACATCCGCATCAGCCCTCCATTATTTGCGATGGATTGTATCTGTGTTTCAGATGTTGCGAATAAATTCAAGTCTGTTTCTTGTAATGTTTCTACGTTTCATATCCAGGTTTTAAGTTATGAGTGTACTGTTGGATACCCACTTAGGTTCCAGACTAATGATCTGTCTGTATATTTAATATGTTCTACAGCTTTTGTTGATTTTATGGTCGTCTGCGAACATTCAGATCATGATAACTTCAGAAAATGTTGAAGGTCCATGAAGGATAAAACTCTATTATCCTAATTTCAATGATTATTCGAGAAATTTGTGAATTTGCTATCTGGACTACATTCATCTCCGATAACGTTTTCAAAGGTAAATGAGAGTCTTCCTCGGCTGTAGCTTGTGGTTTCTGCATCGATGCGATGTTATGGTGTTAAATTCATACTATTTGGTGGTTTGTTGATTGATGTGGGGTTAGCCTTAGTTTAAGGGTTGTTACAACTATGATTATATATGCGAAATTTTCTGTTTGTTTGTTTGTTGGATTTATTGGATCCCGGCTTTAAGATTCTACATATAGAATATAGGCTATTCGTAAATCTAATTGATCGTCTTGAACTGGTAAGAATGGTTAGCATGAGGTTTGTTCGAAAAATTGGAATTTATTTTCAGATAGTAAGACACAATTAATTAATTCGCTTGTTTGAAATTTCGTAAATGTTCAGTAAAGCATATTCGTCATTACTAGAATATAGGTTATCGAACGACAATGAATAAGATAAGAGCCGTTGGTCTAGGTGTAAACATTTGACGGAGTACGAGAGGAACCGACCTCTGGATGTAGGATAATCCGTATTGATTTACCGAAAAGTTTGAGTACTATATCTTCACAAAACTCTAACCATATACATGGACGGTCCACGATGATTACCAGCATCTATTTCATATAGTACATCCGATGGTACAGCAGAGGATCCATCTGTGTTTTTGTCGTCCAGAAGCAGGCCAGCTTATTCAATAGTCATGAACTTGTCCACAATTGAGAACCATACGACTAATTAGAAAATTACATTTCCGAATAACGAGATTATCTTTTGGTTGAGTTGACCGATGGATGTACATATAAATCTCATACTTTGTTCAACTTTAGAGTGTGGTCATTCTAGAAATTGGTGCTCCCTTTACTTATGACATTAATTCCAACAAGTTTGGTAAAGTAAACTCCTTACAGCAGATAATTTATATGGCTTAAAGCAAAGTGTATTCAGCAGTGCCTATGAGTAGCGACAACAAATCTCCCGACAAATTTATCTTGGTAACAAACTATAAGTTCTGTTTTACTCTTTATGCACTTTTTGGAATTCTATATTAAATATTGAACTGTAAGCCGCTTTCCAAAAATAACTTCTACGATAAACAAAATCAGAATGCAATTGCAGTAGTTAACCAATGAACCAACGAAGCATCAAAATACTGGTTTAAAAGGAGTTTACAATTAGCAGGGTTCATAGTTTCGCAATCCGAATGAATATGTTATAAACTTATAATAAACAAAACTTGTAACTTTCACGAGACCATTGATAGTTTTGAACTATGATTTAAAACGGCATTTGAACAAGGATAATTATCGGTCGTTAGAACTAAACTTAAAATTTCGTCTGAATAATGCCAATACGAAATCTGAGTGAAAAGCTATGGCAAGATGTGCTGAATGGCAAAAATCATTTTCACTTCTCTATCACCAAACCCTCAGGATAATGAGGCACCGACACCATATTGCTTCCTTCTAGGTTTCCAAAATTATAGCCAGTTTGCCGGTGTATTTACTTTGTAGTCAATTCAAATTGGACGAAGAAAAAATGAAAAGAAATTGATGAAAAAAATCGAATTGTAATCAAATTGATTCAAATTTTTTGCAGGAATGAGCATCAATGTAAGTACCTGTAAACCTTAATTTTATAAATCTCAACATCCAGAAAGCTCTTCATCATTTTATGATTAACTTAAAATCCTCAGATAGTTTACGTATATATTGTACTTCATAGTCGGCATTTATAAGAATATGTTCTGCAAGATGCTAAATATTATCAATCATAATTATGTTGTAATGAATAATATGTTTGTTGTATCATAATTGGAAGAATTTATATAATAAATGTATGTACAGCTAACTAAATATATTCCCTAATGCATTTAAACATACTTTCTAAAAGTAACATCATCCAAAACCCAAATTTTGGAGAGCATAGCAGAGTCTTCATCATCTTCACTATTGATTTTGTAACTATCAGGCGAGTTGCAGATTTGCAGTGTTTTCGGCAAACGACGAAATGTAAAACGGTTTGTAACGGTTTCTACACCGTTAAAAATTGGAGTCGCAAAATTATCGCACACGATATACTTTTGTGGAGGTGATCTTAGGTTACAGTACACAGGTGAGGCATGAATGGGCACCGAAACTTTATAAACGACTTCCTCATCTAAACTCACTCTAATAATCAGGTTATGGTTATTCAAAAATTATAACTGAGAGCAGAAACATTGATTTTAAGTAATATAACTTGACCACGATGTACTTTTTGGTACTTCCATCATCTCCAAAACTATCAACGATACAGTTAAGATGAGTAAAGGAAATGTTTCTCAATGATTGCGTAAATTGACAGGATAGTAGTGGCGAAAATAAACAAACCGCGAATATTAAAAAAAAATGGATGGCTGCAGGACGGAAGCATTCTAATTGTTTTTGTTGTTGTTAATAAAAAAATGTAGTAATTAGTGACAAGATGCGTATCTTGTGTTAGATTTTGGGGTGTTGGCTTTCATTATAAATGCTGTTTGATTGTCCATAATTTCAGATAGCGTTCAAAAAATACCAGCTCTTAATATGAATAAGCCGAGGGCTATACGTATCAGAAATTATTTTAAATGATAAGTTACCAGTAGTTCGTGACGATAAACCACTTATGATCGTTGAAGACTTCAATCTTTCAAATAAACTGACGAAAATATTTCAGTTCCAGTTGATTATTTCATCAATCGAGCAAAATTTTTGGATCAGATCTTTTCGAAAAATGTTTGTACGATTTACCGAATTTAACGAGCAACTACCATCATTCCAGTTATGACAAATATTTTGCTTGAACCATGAGAAATTTCATTTCCTTCTTCATTCTGGCGAAGATAAAAATGTTAAACTAATTTCATAGCAATAGTTATATCCTGATTGAGGAAGGCTTGACGCCTACCCGGGAAGTTTTTAGAAACTTCATTAATTCTATGGGAAAAGTGATCAGGGTTCTCTACGTTACCCAACCAAGCCACTTTCGGAATTTGTAGTCCCTATTTGCAGGGATGGGCGAAGTAGATTACGCCATGTCGACACGTAAAATATAACGTAGATTACTTGGCAGTGTTTTTTGTTAACGTAGACAATTTAAATAATGTCAACAAACTACGATATTTTAGCAATTAAAAATCGAATGCGCCAGTTCGCGGGTGATATTTTCATTTGTTTCTTTTTGACAAGTGAAACATGAATAATTTCAAACTGTCATCGTGCTTTTATTTATTCAGTATTGTTTGCCATTTCATCATGGAAAGCTTTATTACGAAAATCAGCGTTCTGTGAGAAATGAGTTTCGTGCGTTTAGACCAAGTTATGGTTGACATAATCGGCCTGTCGAGACCACTATTTGGAATAACTTCGAAAAGTTTGAATCCCAGTTTACAGTATTGGATGGTTCGCGACTAAATAAATGGTTTGGTGTGGTTTATGCGCCTGTGAAATCATTTGTTCATATTTCTTTAAGAAAGAAGACGACCGTGACGAACCTGTGAATAATGCTCGTTATTGCGCCATGATTATGGAATATTTGCTGCCTGAAATTGAAGCACGACCTCCACGACATTTGGTTCCAAGAAATCGGCGTTATTTGCCATATTGCGAGCGAAGCAATGTACTTATGGAAAAATCATGTTGGCGAGCAATTAATTTCATGGTTCGGATCATTGAGTTGGCTATTTAGATCGTGTGATACCTCTAGACTCTTTTCTTTTGGGATACGCGAAGTCCAAAATCTATGTGAATAAACCAGCTAAATTTGAGGTATTGAAAACCAACATTACTCGTGTCATTCGTCAAATACCATTCGATATTGAAATGTTCTTTCGAATGATAATAACGTTTCCACACAATTAATGGAAATTTTTGAGTTTTTTTAACTTTTGCACAGAGGTATATACATATATAGAATTCGTTATTACGGATATCACGCATATGTTGATTGATGCTCCCTATTTCTGGCATAACTACCGGTGTGACTGTTACATTTCAGCACTTTTTCCATACTATAACCACAAATTTTTCGATACATTGAAAACCTATGGACTCTTTGAGATAACATTGATTTGATTAATCTCGTGCAAATCGTGTGAACGAGCTATATAGCCAAAACATTATTGCCGAATCGTGTTGAAGAATTAGTGGCAAAATACGTCGTTATGAAAACCTGGCCCTAGCAAAACCACTGCAAATTGCTAGCCAAATCCTAAATTTTTTAAAAATGTATCTAACTTTAAATGTTTCAAAACCAATTTCATTTACGTTTCGTCATCCATCAAAATATTTTATCGAACAAGTGTTGGTTATCTAAACGTTTTGGCTTTTTAATAACTCGGTAGCATTCATAGCCTTCCCGAACTCGAATTTGTTTTACCATGGAGTGGGGTGTGTTAAATTTTATGGCACGATCATAGTTAAATTTCCAAGGATCATTTTAATGAAGGTTATAACCTTTTCGTAAAGGTTTTATCAGTTGTGCCATGTAAAGATTTCTATCGTTGTTCAGCATCAATTTTTAATTCGTCGGTGGTTTAGTAAGCAGAGTCAATGCTCTTGAAATCGTGGACTGGAGTTTAAGACTCGTCAGCGCCAATACTTTTTTAATTTAATTTCTGCTGTAACACAGCTTTTGTTGAAATCTACATTGAATTTCTGCAAGCATAAGAGCTATCCCTTGTGTATCATCATAATGAATTGTCCATTCCTGTCGCTAAACTTTTCAATTTTCTCTATTGAATTGGCAAACATAAAAGAATTGTATAGCACAAGCTTTATACACGCCGGTGGTAGACGCCAAGAAGCAGACTCGTTGCATTTGGAATTGTGAACTTGAGTTCAAGCCTCGGTTTGGCATTAAATGATTTTGAATTTAATTTATTTAATTTATCCCTTCAATTGGCAAATATAAAGGATGAGTATAGCGGCAAATTATATGGAAATGGTGAGGTGATAAAGTAAGCGGTTTCATAGGATTTGGAATCGTGGATGTTGTGCAGTGTTCGAATTTTTATTAAGAGTAAACAAATTTAGGGGGCATTAACACATTTCTCATTAAATTAAAAAAAAATCTCTTTTTTATTTAAAAATGGCCAATTTGCAATTACATTAAAAATATATATTTAGGCTTGAAGTAGGTTTGATTAAAGCCCAATCACACAGCTTCTTTTACCACCGAGCCATCGCCATATACATATAAATACTGATATTCCTAACGTTTATAGCTGACATTTGAATAAAAAAAAATTGAAAATTTAAGCAACGGCAGTGGACATTGTTTATTTGCCATCGCCGCACAATTTCGTTACTGCTCTATACCCATAACCTTCTTTTATACTCGCACAGTACATATATGTTAATTCGAGGACATTTAAACAGTTTATTTCGAAGGAGTTAAAAATCTGACAAACTATTTCTCCTTATGTTCTTAAAAATTATAAAACTTCCATTCCAGTCAATGATGCTTGATGCGATTTTCTAGGGGGGCCACAATATTGACCACTAAGTTAAATTTAATTTAAAGTTAAAGTCAGTACATGAATAACGTTCAAATAAAAAATGTCCCTATATACAAACTGAAAGTATAACAAATAGGTACGAGTATATAGCTGAGTTTAAGCCTCGATTAGGGCCTAAAAAATGTTTTATTTAATTTCTTACAAATTAATTCAATTCAGATTCTGTTAAATTTTCATTTTTCTCTATTCAAATGGTGTGTATAAAAATGGATTTATCAGTAATCAAATTTTACGGCAGTGGTCAAGTAAGCAAAGTAATAGGGGCTTGATTAGTGGACGTGAGTTCAAGCTGAATTCGGCCTAAGGTTTTTTAATTTAATTTTAATTATAAAAGGGGGATGTAGAAGAAATAAAAATGTATGGCGATGGTCAAATAAGCAGAGTCCAGAAATACTTTTAATTATAAAAAAATCGATCAGGTCAGGTATTTTTCCTGGGTCAGTTGCCCATTATGTTGGTTTTCTTGTTGAAATGGATTCACATCCATTTTTTTTAATGGCAATCACTAATTCTTTTCCTTTAGTCATAGTTAATCTAGAACCCCAGTGAGTATTCTTGGCATTAAAGTCACCCACTATTATGAACGTTTTTCCCAGACGCTTGAAGAAGTCTTGAGTATTGTTTGGTTTTAATAGAATGTCTTGGTGGACAATACAATCTTGCCATAATATTAGGAAAGTTGTTGGTTTTCATATATATGTACAAGAGTTGGTTATCTGAACGGTTTGGCTTTTCAATAATTTGGTCGCACTTATAGCGTTTCTGAACTCGAATTCGTTTTACCATGGAATGGGGTTTGTAAGATTTTATGCCACGATCATAGTTAAAGTTTTCCGGACTATTTTTAATGAAAGTTATAACCTTTTTGTCTGATTTTTTGTGAGTCGTTTTATCCGATTTTTCTGCGAGCTGTTCTATACCGTTCCACCGTTATAAAGAGGGCCCCACTTTATGTAACGCTATATATCGTTGTTTGGGTCAATTTAATGGATTGAAAACTGCTATGAGGGCTTGCGGCGGTAAAGAAGGCTTATGTAATATGCACAACTATTTTCAAAACTGTTTAAAAAGTTTGTATTTAAAACATTAAACGCTCTGTACATTCGATACAGGTCTTAACTCAACGATATATCGCTTTAGTTGTTTGCAACTTTGAGTAAAGCTAAAATGCTTCAACGAACCAAATTTTTTACCAGTTTCAATAAAAACAAGCAAATGTACGTGCAACCGATCTGACTATAAAATTTATCTATCAAAATAAGTTAAAATACAGTTTCCCAACACTTTGCGAGTATACTGAAACCGCAGTCAGTTCATTATGTTAAACCACAAAATAACTGTTTCCGTATATTTTTGAAATAAATTCAATAGTGAAGACCCCCTCCCCCCGCGCATTTCAACTCAAAATTAAAATTTGGTATCATAATTAAATCGAATTTGATTGAGTTTGATTTGAATTAGATTCAAGTTTCTTAGAAATTTACTTCAAATTTCATTAAAAATATATTTTTGACAACAACAACAATCGATTGACAACAACAACAAATTTAATAAACAATTTTTTTGTATGGCTCTATTTTTTATGAAACGACATTTAGGCGTATTTTTCGCAAGATTATTTCGCAATTATTGACTGTTGGGCGTATTATGAAAGCTCACGTCGAACTTGAAACCTCTCGTAATATGCACCATATTATGTTAATATTAGCGTAAATCATTGTATTTATAAAAAGAATAAAAAAATTGTATTTCAGATATTCGTGCCTTTTAATAGCTCTACACTTTTAATAAAGCTTTACAGTTACATTATATTTGGTATTAAAAAGCTCATAAAATTCTTTTATTTAAACTCTTTAAATATTTTCACTTAAAATTTGATTTACAATCATTCTTCAAAATTGATGCAAGGAAGGTGAACATTTATTAATCCGTAAATTATGGTATACGCATTCGAGAAATGTTAAAAGCTGAAAGCTTTTGTAAAAATGAAATATTTAACTGTCTGTGACTATCAATTACTATCGAATAAAAATATAAGCTTTGCTAGGCGCTGCAGTTTTGTGAGGGATAAATAATGGATTAACATGACGCTGAAGTAGATTCATGGTATTAGAGCACGATTCGTTTTAAATTTCGCTCCTTTTGAAAAGAGATTTAAATGCATTGACGGAAATTCAATAAAACTATTACCAATAACGCATTGTTCCTAAAGAAATTTGGTCACCCGTTAGTTTAGAACTAATTGACAAACCCACTCTAAGAATGGCCTACATTATCGACGTTGTTAGCGTTATCTACGGGATATCGGCACGTCAATGTAGAAAATGATAGATAACGCGTAAACGCCCTGTTATCGACTCATCGATAACTCATCGCGAATCCATCTACACTAATCATGGGTTTGACATGTGGTTTGAGATTTGACAGGAAAAACATCTATAAAGACAGAATAAAATGAGGTTAAGTTCTTTTTTCGGAAATAACTTGGCTGACAGCAGATGGACCGCGTGGTTTCATTTAATTCTTACGGAAATTATATGTGAATAATAGTGGAAACTAGATGCCTGTGAAGTTTTTCACACTTTTTTTCACATATATACGTATACAAATCCTATTGGAATATTGAAAATCTAATTGAATTCTAATTGATTTCATTAGTGTTAGTGCGTAGTGTACACTGTCATGAATCAAAAAATGGTTTATGAAAGAAATATAATCAATAAATATTGCTATTTATTAAAAAACATAGGCATTTGAAAAAGTATAATATTTTACAATTACATTGTGTAAGTAGCGTAAAAACCAATGCATTAAAATTTAGTTTTCAACATTTTAATGTAAGATATGATTAAGCTATTGGTTTGCTACCTGAAAACTAAGACTCGCATAAAATAATTAATCATTTTATTGGAAATAATAATAATCATACATTGTATCATATTGTATCCCTAATGATATTAAAAGTTTTGTAAATAGTTAACTTAATTAAATCAATTTATGAAATTATATTTTTTTATGGAAACAAATCGCAAATCACAACCAAAAGTCATAGTACTAAACTCCCATGTTCAAACCACCTAAGCCAAAACATCAACCTATTTTAGTACTAATTCAACTTTAATCCAATTAGAATTTAAGCTTTTCACGTTTAAATTTCATTAAAACGCCAAAAAATACGTTCGCTTAATTATTCTCGGGATATAAAACACCTATTGCGTTGTTTTGACGAGAAATTTAATAAGTTATTTCATTTACTATAAGGACCTAAGTCCAAATCTCTGCTAAGGGGTGTTAATGGATATTTTTGATTTCGGCCAAACTCGATCTTTCAAGAAAAAAATTCGTGGCCAATACATTTCTCGGGATAATGGGCTCTTTCAAAACCAGTTGGACAAGGAATTTAATGAGCTTATCCATGTACTATTCGAACCTGAGTCCAAATCTCTGGCAAAGGGTGGTAATGGCCATTTATCATTTTCGGCCAAACTCTATCTTTTCAGAATAAAATTCGGGGCCATTGTATTTCTCGGGATACTGGATTCCTTTAAGTCTTGTTGAACGAGGAATTTAATGAGCTATTCCATGTACTATCGGAACTTGAGTCCAAATCTCTGGCAAAGGGTGTTAATGGCCATTTATCATTTTCGACCAAACTCGAACTTTCCTGAAAAAAATTCGGGGCCATTGTATTTCTCGGGATAATGGATTCCTTTAAGTCTTGTTGAACAAGAAATTTAAAGAGCTATTCCATGTACTATCGGAACTTGAGTCCAAATCTCTGGCAAAGGGTGTTAATGGATATTTTTGATTTCGGCCAAACTCGATCTTTCAAGAAAAAAATTCGTGGCCAATACATTTCTCGGGATAATGGGCTCTTTCAAAACCAGTTGGACAAGGAATTTAATGAGCTAATCCATGTACTATTCGAACCTGAGTCCAAATCTCTGGCAAAGGGTGGTAATGGCCATTTATCATTTTCGGCCAAACTCTATCTTTTCAGAATAAAATTCGGGGCCATTGTATTTCTCGGGATACTGGATTCCTTTAAGTCTTGTTGAACGAGGAATTTAATGAGCTATTCCATGTACTATCGGAACTTGAGTCCAAATCTCTGGCAAAGGGTGTTAATGGCCATTTATCATTTTCGACCAAACTCGAACTTTCCTGAAAAAAATTCGGGGCCATTGTATTTCTCGGGATAATGGATTCCTTTAAGTCTTGTTGAACGAGAAATTTAAAGAGCTATTCCATGTACTATCGGAACTTGAGTCCAAATCTCTGGCAAAGGGTGTTAATGGCAAATTTTTAATAAATTATTAAATAAAGCCTTACTTCAGATAAAAAAATTCGTGGCCAATTTATTTCTCTGGATAATGGATTCCTTTAAGTCTTGTTGAACGAGGAATTTAACGAGCTATTCTATGTACTATCGGAACTTGAGTCCAAATCTCTGGCAAAGGGTGTTAATGGCCATTTATCATTTTCGGCCAAACTCGAACTTTTCAGAAAAAAATTCGTGGCCAATTTATTTCTCGGGATAATGGATTCCTTTAAGTCTTGTTAACGAGGAATTTATTGAGCTATTCCATGTATTATCGGAACTTGAGTCCAAATCTCTGGCAAAGGGTGTTAATGGCCATTTATCATTTTCGACCAAACTTGAACTTTTCAGAAAAAAATTCGTGGCCAATTTATTTCTCGGGATAATGGATACCTTTAAGTCTTGTTGAACGAGGAATTTAATGAGCTATTCCATGTACTATCGGAACTTGAGTCCAAATCTCTGGCAAAGGGTATTAATGGCCATTTATCATTTTCGACCAAACTCGAACTTTTCAGAAAAAAATTCGTGGCCAATTTATTTCTCGGGATAATGGATACCTTTAAGTCTTGTTGAACGAGGAATTTAAAGAGTTATTCCATGTACTATCGGAACTTGAGTCCAAATCTCTGGCAAAGGGTGTTAATGGTCATTTATCATTTTCTGTCAAACTCGAACTTTCCAGAAAAAAATTCGGCGCTAATGCATTTCTCGGGTTAATTGATTTTTTGTGGGCTTATCGGACGAAGAATTTAATATACTATTTCATGTTATATCATAATCTGAGTCCAAATCTCCGGTTAGAGGTGTTAATTGGCTTTTAACGTTTTAGGATTTTGCTTAGTTTGCATCTAATTTGATTTCAAATAATTAGCATAAGCACATTCTTATTAGAATAATAAGTATCAAATACACAAACCGACTGAAGATTTTTAGTACCAAGCAAAGATATTTTATTTTATCAGTTTTTACAGCGCCATCTAATATTCTCTTGTTACGACTAACATGATATTTGGAAAGCATTCTACTTTGACCGTTTTTTTACTAGATGTCAACCAAAGCAAATGTTTTCAATGTTTTATTTAAATATGTTTTTTTTATATTTCGGAATTCATAAAAAGAGCCCAATTATATTTTAGATAAATTAAATGAAAATTGCACAATACGCGCTTTAAACCAACATTATTTATTTATTAAAGATAAAATAAATTTATTTTGCACAATAAATAAGACGTATCTCCTTTTGGTATGGGTTAAAATAACAATTAAAACTATTATTTAATCAGTTAATTTATTATTTAGAAAATTATGCTTGTTAATTTATTTAAAGTTTTTACATTAAAATGTAATTTCGCAATAATTGAAATATTTCTATGAAAATTATAAAATATTAGAATGTTTTAATAATTTTACTCAAACTATGATTTAAATTCATTCATTAGCATTTTTGTATATTAACGAATATTTTATTTTGTGGCCCGTTGCTGCCGCTTGGTGTGTCCTTTAAGGATTACCTATTTACTTATTATGAAAGATATACATATGTATAATTCTGTTATATTATAATAAATTCTAAAACTGTAAATTACGAATCGTGGTAATTTTCATACAGTTTTATTATAGATGTTTGATCAAACTCCATATAAAAAAATGTATAGAAACCAATTTGACTTTGCTTAGATTGCCATCTGATGGCGAACATCATATCAATAATTATATGGATGAAGTTTTTTTAAGGTATGTAGGTATTCGTTTTGTCGTTTTGAATATACATATATAGGGGTCGACCAACATATCGCATTATGAATAAATAAAATTCAATATTGTTACCAAAAATAAAAAATAAATGCGTATGATCGGCAGATCCCTTTTTAAAACCAGGGAGAAAAATTAGGGAATTGCCCAACAAACAAATTTTTGTAACTCATTTGATAAAAAATGTTTGATAAATATACTTATGTACATATTATGTGTAGTGATAATGTGAAAATTAAAACATTTAACATAAAAATTTTATAAAATTAAAACGTCACTCTGTTTATTTGCAAAGAATATCATATTCTTAAACCAAACTATACCGCAAACTATACCCATTGGTTAAATTTGTTTTAGCCACAGGTTAGCTTAAATTATATTTCTCAATATCCGTCAGCTAAATGTAAAGCAAACTTAGCCGGTGAATTTTGTTAAATAAATATGTTATATGTTATATAAACATTTATATAAATATTTTTATATAAAAAAAATAAGAATAATCCGATTGCATTAAATTTGTATCGTAAACCCATATTCTATTTAAGCATTTAGCATTTATACATCTTCGGTTTTGGTAAGGGAGGTTAATATAACTATCTTTCTATTTTGAATTTAAATTGACGCCCTACATTAAACAGAAAGGCTCAAAAGAATTGTTCTAATTTAAAAAGTGGAAATTCCCAAACACCCAATTTTCGCTAACGCCCATATTTTTAAATTTAGGAATGTAGATACGATAATAAACTACAATTGAATATAATTATTTTGCCATGTGTATGTACATCTTTGAGATTATAAGCATAAATAATGACGATCCAGTTTTCATCGGCTGTAATTATCTTATTTTGAATAATAAATCTTATCTATTCCATAACCTGTTTCATCAACCAGCTGCCAAAGGGGCAACAAAATAAGGTACAATAAATATGTCAACTTGAACGCAGCAAGTTAAAATCTTTCAATTAATTCAGTAAATTGTCCTGTTCCACTAAGCGTAATAAATTGGAGGTTATGATATTGGTTATAGTAGTCGTGTTTTTTAATTCAAAAATTTTCTTATTGGAATGAAGTTCTAAATAAGAATTTTCTAATTTTTTCAGTAAAATCCAAATGAATTTAATTTTTTATCAATAAATAAGATACATTTAATGTTAAACTACACATTTTAATTCACTATTATCGAAATAAAATCAAATTTAACTTTATTTTTCAATGTTCTGGATAAAACATTGGTTTTTTCAAGTTCGCGATAAATTCATAGTACACGAACTCGAAAAAAAAGGGAAATTTTAAAAGGAAATCTTTTAAACAAATATTTTTCATTGTTTTATGTTTGATACCTATATTATTTCACAATAGCCGTCAAAAAATATAGTTAGAAGTTAAAATTTATTCAAATAAATAGAACTTAAATTAAATATATTGGTTAAACTAAATAAAATTTCCCAGTATTATTCCCGATGTTCTTATAGAACTTGAAGTTCTGTTAATAAAAAAACGCACCAAGTGTAAACGTAATATATAAGTTAAGTTAAGTGACATGGAAGATGGGTCGGCCCTTGGGTTCTAAATTCCAACTGCGGTTTAGATGTATAGTTTCGATTAGTCATCCCCCCGTTCGTCAGCGAGATGAAAAATCCCTTAAAACACATCCCCGTCTTTGTTGGGATTCGAACCCGGTACCTCCCGATCCAAACGTCGCAGCTTTAACCACTGCGCTATTTGCTCGGTCACGTAATATATAAAATTCTATCATATTTTTTCGATGATGGTCGAAGATTACTTAAATGAAATTGAAAATGTAGCCATAAACTACATATGCTCATTACTATATCCAAAATAATTATTATTGATCAGAAATCATCCAGTTTTATTTAAAAGCCGTTTTATATTCCCGTACAATATAATAAATATCTAATGCATCATAAACGGCTTATTTTAAAGAAACTTATAAACGTTTTAACCATGGTAATTCTGACAGATCTCGCACACATAAATTTTTATTATTTTTCGAAAAAATTTAGTATACCTATTTCTATACAAAATCAGAAACATTCATCTAGTTTTGTGATACAATAAAATGTTTAATATAGTAGTTAATATTCTTTCCATTCCTTTATGTAAGTTTACAAATACTTTTTGATTCACGCCTCAAATTTTTGTCGATTTGTTTACTTCGTCAATATTCATAAAAACGGTAACCCGAAAATTCATAGAAAAACAATTCATCGATTAAACAATTGAAAGAACAACAATTCATCGAAAACAATTCATAGAAACACAATTCATAGAACCACAATTTCACGAATACACAATTCCTCGAATTTACAATTCATCGAATTCCCGTTATCAGGGAAAAATTCTGTATAGAAAAGAAGCAATAAAAAAATTGAATGTTGATCATGTTGATCGCGTTGATCAACTTTCGATTTCAATTTTCTTGTATATAATAATAGAAGATTAAGTTAGGAATATGATGTAATCAATTCGGCAAATTATTTCGTTTTCTATATTTGTTTATAACAAAATCGAATTATTTATCGAGTTTCTATAGTAAAATATTATAAATAAATTAATTTTATTCAAAATTTAATAAATAAATTATAGAATTTATATTTCAAGTGTATATATTTGTTAATAAAAAATACGATTACCTATTAAACATTCATTTGTTAATAACAAATTATATTATTTATAACTATATCAAGTGAATCAGAATTTTTTGGACAATTTTTATAAACAAATATAGTTTTTTATTTAAAATTTCATTCAAATATTCATAAGAAAAAATAAAAAAAATTTGCCGATTTTTCACTATATTGTTAATAATAAATAAAATTTATGAACAAATTAATTGTTTATAAATTTATTATAAATAAATGATATTTTGTTGATAATATTATTCAATTTTTGGTTCAAAAATCATCTCGAAACTCAATCGAAAAATCCCATAGTAAAATAACTAAATTCTATGAATTGTTGTTCTAGCAATTTTCGTTTCCCATAGGATGGCTATATGAAAATTTTATAATTGGTCGCATTCGCAATTTCTCGAATAATATACATCGGAATTTGTTGGGACATATTTTAATCGATCAGTAAATTCTTTCTTCTGGATTTGGTCATCAAAAATTTATTTGTTTATAACAATATCGAATTGTTTTATAGAGTTTTCTTGGTAAAAAACTATAAAAAATTGAATTTTATTCAAAATATTGATACATAAATTATTGAATTATACCACTATTGTTGTTAATTTATTTATTTATTTATATATAAATTAATTGTTTATAATATATTCTAATTGTTTATAATTTTTTTGGGCAATTTTTATAAACAAATATAGTGTTTTATTTAAAATTTCATTCAAATATTCATAAGAAAAAATTAAAAAAATTTGCCAATTTTTCACTATATTGTTAATAATAAATAAAATTTATGAACAAATTAATTGTTTATAAATTTATTATAAATAAATGATATTTTGTTGATAATATTATTCAATTTTTGGTTCAAAAATCATCTCGAAACTCAATCGAAAAATCCCATAGTAAAATAACTAAATTCTATGAATTGTAAATTCGATGAATTGTTGTTCTAGCAATTTTCGTTTCCCATAGGATGGCTATATGAATATTTTATAATTGGTCGCATTCGCAATTTCTCGAATAATATACATCGGAATTTGTTGGGACATATTTTAATCGATCAATAAATTCTTTCTTCTGGATTTGGCCATCAAAAATTTATTTGTTTATAACAATATCGAATTGTTTTATAGAGTTTTCTTGGTAAAAAACTATAAAAAATTGAATTTTATTCAAAATATTGATACATAAATTATTGAATTATACCACTATTGTTGTTAATTTATTTATTTATTTATACATAAATTAATTGTTTATAATATATTCTAATTGTTTATAATTTTTTTGGGCAATTTTTATAAACAAATATAGTGTTTTATTTAAAATTTCATTCAAATAATCATAAGAAAAAATAAAAAAAATTTGCCGATTTTTCACTATATTGTTAATAATAAATAAAATTTATGAACAAATTAATTGTTTATAAATTTATTATAAATAAATGATATTTTGTTGATAATATTATTCAATTTTTGGTTCAAAAATCAACTCGAAACTCAGTCGAAAAATCCCATAGTAAAATAACTAAATTCTATGAATTGTAAATTCGATGAATTGTTGTTCTAGCAATTTTCGTTTCCCATAGGATGGCTATATGAATATTTTATAATTGGTCGCATTCGCAATTTCTCGAATAATATACATCGGAATTTGTTGGGACATATTTTAATCGATCAATAAATTCTTTCTTCTGGATTTGGCCATCAAAAATTTATTTGTTTATAACAATATCGAATTGTTTTATAGAGTTTTCTTGGTAAAAAACTATAAAAAATTGAATACTATTCAAAATATTGATACATAAATTATTGAATTATACCACTATTGTTGTTAATTTATTTATTTATTTATACATAAATTAATTGTTTATAATATATTCTAATTGTTTATATTTTTTTTGGGCAATTTTTATAAACAAATATAGTGTTTTATTTAAAATTTCATTCAAATAATCATAAGAAAAAATAAAAAAAATTTGCCGATTTTTCACTATATTGTTAATAATAAATAAAATTTATGAACAAATTAATTGTTTATAAATTTATTATAAATAAATGATATTTTGTTGATAATATTATTCAATTTTTGGTTCAAAAATCAACTCGAAACTCAGTCGAAAAATCCCATAGTAAAATAACTAAATTCTATGAATTGTAAATTCGATGAATTGTTGTTCTAGCAATTTTCGTTTCCCATAGGATGGCTATATGAATATTTTATAATTGGTCGCATTCGCAATTTCTCGAATAATATACATCGGAATTTGTTGGGACATATTTTAATCGATCAATAAATTCTTTCTTCTGGATTTGGCCATCAAAAATTTATTTGTTTATAACAATATCGAATTGTTTTATAGAGTTTTCTTGGTAAAAAACTATAAAAAATTGAATTTTATTCAAAATATTGATACATAAATTATTGAATTATACCACTATTGTTGTTAATTTATTTATTTATTTATACATAAATTAATTGTTTATAATATATTCTAATTGTTTATAATTTTTTTGGGCAATTTTTATAAACAAATATAGTGTTTTATTTAAAATTTCATTCAAATAATCATAAGAAAAAATAAAAAAAATTTGCCGATTTTTCACTATATTGTTAATAATAAATAAAATTTATGAACAAATTAATTGTTTATAAATTTATTATAAATAAATGATATTTTGTTGATAATATTATTCAATTTTTGGTTCAAAAATCAACTCGAAACTCAGTCGAAAAATCCCATAGTAAAATAACTAAATTCTATGAATTGTAAATTCGATGAATTGTTGTTCTAGCAATTTTCGTTTCCCATAGGATGGCTATATGAATATTTTATAATTGGTCGCATTCGCAATTTCTCGAATAATATACATCGGAATTTGTTGGGACATATTTTAATCGATCAATAAATTCTTTCTTCTGGATTTGGCCATCAAAAATTTATTTGTTTATAACAATATCGAATTGTTTTATAGAGTTTTCTTGGTAAAAAACTATAAAAAATTGAATACTATTCAAAATATTGATACATAAATTATTGAATTATACCACTATTGTTGTTAATTTATTTATTTATTTATACATAAATTAATTGTTTATAATATATTCTAATTGTTTATATTTTTTTTGGGCAATTTTTATAAACAAATATAGTGTTTTATTTAAAATTTCATTCAAATAATCATAAGAAAAAATAAAAAAAATTTGCCGATTTTTCACTATATTGTTAATAATAAATAAAATTTATGAACAAATTAATTGTTTATAAATTTATTATAAATAAATGATATTTTGTTGATAATATTATTCAATTTTTGGTTCAAAAATCAACTCGAAACTCAGTCGAAAAATCCCATAGTAAAATAACTAAATTCTATGAATTGTAAATTCGATGAATTGTTGTTCTAGCAATTTTCGTTTCCCATAGGATGGCTATATGAATATTTTATAATTGGTCGCATTCGCAATTTCTCGAATAATATACATCGGAATTTGTTGGGACATATTTTAATCGATCAATAAATTCTTTCTTCTGGATTTGGCCATCAAAAATTTATTTGTTTATAACAATATCGAATTGTTTTATAGAGTTTTCTTGGTAAAAAACTATAAAAAATTGAATTTTATTCAAAATATTGATACATAAATTATTGAATTATACCACTATTGTTGTTAATTTATTTATTTATTTATACATAAATTAATTGTTTATAATATATTCTAATTGTTTATAATTTTTTTGGGCAATTTTTATAAACAAATATAGTGTTTTATTTAAAATTTCATTCAAATAATCATAAGAAAAAATAAAAAAAATTTGCCGATTTTTCACTATATTGTTAATAATAAATAAAATTTATGAACAAATTAATTGTTTATAAATTTATTATAAATAAATGATATTTTGTTGATAATATTATTCAATTTTTGGTTCAAAAATCAACTCGAAACTCAGTCGAAAAATCCCATAGTAAAATAACTAAATTCTATGAATTGTAAATTCGATGAATTGTTGTTCTAGCAATTTTCGTTTCCCATAGGATGGCTATATGAATATTTTATAATTGGTCGCATTCGCAATTTCTCGAATAATATACATCGGAATTTGTTGGGACATATTTTAATCGATCAATAAATTCTTTCTTCTGGATTTGGCCATCAAAAATTTATTTGTTTATAACAATATCGAATTGTTTTATAGAGTTTTCTTGGTAAAAAACTATAAAAAATTGAATACTATTCAAAATATTGATACATAAATTATTGAATTATACCACTATTGTTGTTAATTTATTTATTTATTTATACATAAATTAATTGTTTATAATATATTCTAATTGTTTATATTTTTTTTGGGCAATTTTTATAAACAAATATAGTGTTTTATTTAAAATTTCATTCAAATAATCATAAGAAAAAATAAAAAAAATTTGCCGATTTTTCACTATATTGTTAATAATAAATAAAATTTATGAACAAATTAATTGTTTATAAATTTATTATAAATAAATGATATTTTGTTGATAATATTATTCAATTTTTGGTTCAAAAATCAACTCGAAACTCAGTCGAAAAATCCCATAGTAAAATAACTAAATTCTATGAATTGTAAATTCGATGAATTGTTGTTCTAGCAATTTTCGTTTCCCATAGGATGGCTATATGAATATTTTATAATTGGTCGCATTCGCAATTTCTCGAATAATATACATCGGAATTTGTTGGGACATATTTTAATCGATCAATAAATTCTTTCTTCTGGATTTGGCCATCAAAAATTTATTTGTTTATAACAATATCGAATTGTTTTATAGAGTTTTCTTGGTAAAAAACTATAAAAAATTGAATTTTATTCAAAATATTGATACATAAATTATTGAATTATACCACTATTGTTGTTAATTTATTTATTTATTTATACATAAATTAATTGTTTATAATATATTCTAATTGTTTATAATTTTTTTGGGCAATTTTTATAAACAAATATAGTGTTTTATTTAAAATTTCATTCAAATAATCATAAGAAAAAATAAAAAAAATTTGCCGATTTTTCACTATATTGTTAATAATAAATAAAATTTATGAACAAATTAATTGTTTATAAATTTATTATAAATAAATGATATTTTGTTGATAATATTATTCAATTTTTGGTTCAAAAATCAACTCGAAACTCAGTCGAAAAATCCCATAGTAAAATAACTAAATTCTATGAATTGTAAATTCGATGAATTGTTGTTCTAGCAATTTTCGTTTCCCATAGGATGGCTATATGAATATTTTATAATTGGTCGCATTCGCAATTTCTCGAATAATATACATCGGAATTTGTTGGGACATATTTTAATCGATCAATAAATTCTTTCTTCTGGATTTGGCCATCAAAAATTTATTTGTTTATAACAATATCGAATTGTTTTATAGAGTTTTCTTGGTAAAAAACTATAAAAAATTGAATTTTATTCAAAATATTGATACATAAATTATTGAATTATACCACTATTGTTGTTAATTTATTTATTTATTTATACATAAATTAATTGTTTATAATATATTCTAATTGTTTATAATTTTTTTGGGCAATTTTTATAAACAAATATAGTGTTTTATTTAAAATTTCATTCAAATAATCATAAGAAAAAATAAAAAAAATTTGCCGATTTTTCACTATATTGTTAATAATAAATAAAATTTATGAACAAATTAATTGTTTATAAATTTATTATAAATAAATGATATTTTGTTGATAATATTATTCAATTTTTGGTTCAAAAATCATCTCGAAACTCAGTCGAAAAATCCCATAGTAAAATAACTAAATTCGATGAATTGTAAATTCGATGAATTGTTGTTCTAGCAATTTTCGTTTCCCATAGGATGGCTATATGAATATTTTATAATTGGTCGCATTCGCAATTTCTCGAATAATATACATCGGAATTTGTTGGGACATATTTTAATCGATCAATAAATTCTTTCTTCTGGATTTGGCCATCAAAAATTTATTTGTTTATAACAATATCGAATTGTTTTATAGAGTTTTCTTGGTAAAAAACTATAAAAAATTGAATTTTATTCAAAATATTGAAACATAAATTATTGAATTATACCACTATTGTTGTTAATTTATTTATTTATTTATACATAAATTAATTGTTTATAATATATTCTAATTGTTTATAATTTTTTTGGGCAATTTTTATAAACAAATATAGTGTTTTATTTAAAATTTCATTCAAATATTCATAAGAAAAAATAAAAAAAAATTTGCCGATTTTTCACTATATTGTTAATAATAAATAAAATTTATGAACAAATTAATTGTTTATAAATTTATTATAAATAAATGATATTTTGTTGATAATATTATTCAATTTTTGGTTCAAAAATCATCTCGAAACTCAGTCGAAAAATCCCATAGTAAAATAACTAAATTCGATGAATTGTAAATTCGATGAATTGTTGTTCTAGCAATTTTCGTTTCCCATAGGATGGCTATATGAAAATTGTATAATTGGTCGCATTCGCAATTTCTCGAATAATATACATCGGAATTTGTTGGGACATATTTTAATCGATCAATAAATTCTTTCTTCTGGATTTGGCCATCAAAAATTTATTTGTTTATAACAATATCGAATTGTTTTATAGAGTTTTCTTGGTAAAAAACTATAAAAAATTGAATTTTATTCAAAATATTGATACATAAATTATTGAATTATACCACTATTGTTGTTAATTTATTTATTTATTTATACATAAATTAATTGTTTATAATATATTCTAATTGTTTATAATTTTTTTGGGCAATTTTTATAAACAAATATAGTGTTTTATTTAAAATTTCATTCAAATATTCATAAGAAAAAATTAAAAAAATTTGCCAATTTTTCACTATATTGTTAATAATAAATAAAATTTATGAACAAATTAATTGTTTATAAATTTATTATAAATAAATGATATTTTGTTGATAATATTATTCAATTTTTGGTTCAAAAATCATCTCGAAACTCAGTCGAAAAATCCCATAGTAAAATAACTAAATTCGATGAATTGTAAATTCGATGAATTGTTGTTCTAGCAATTTTCGTTTCCCATAGGATGGCTATATGAATATTTTATAATTGGTCGCATTCGCAATTTCTCGAATAATATACATCGGAATTTGTTGGGACATATTTTAATCGATCAATAAATTCTTTCTTCTGGATTTGGCCATCAAAAATTTATTTGTTTATAACAATATCGAATTGTTTTATAGAGTTTTCTTGGTAAAAAACTATAAAAAATTGAATTTTATTCAAAATATTGATACATAAATTATTGAATTATACCACTATTGTTGTTAATTTATTTATTTATTTATACATAAATTAATTGTTTATAATATATTCTAATTGTTTATAATTTTGTTTGCTCGTTTGCTAATCTAAGTTTGGTCGAAAATGATAAATGGCCATTAATACCCTTTGCCAGAGATTTAGACTCAAGTTCCGATAGTACATGGAATAGCTCGTTAAATTCCTCGTTCAACAAGACTTAAAGGAATCCATTATCCCGAGAAATACAATGGCCCCGAATTTTATTCAGAAAAGTTCGAGTTTGGTCGAAAATGATAAATGGCCATTAACACCCTTTCCCAGAGAATTGGACTCAAGTTCCGATAGTACATGGAATAGCTCATTAAATTCTTCGTTTAACAAGACTTAAAGGAATCCATTATCCCGAGAAATAACATGGCGTCGAATTTTTTTCTGAAAAGTTCGAGTTTGGCCGAAAATGATAAATGGCCATTAACACCCTTTGTCAGAGATTTGGACTCAAGTTCCGATAGTACATGGAATAGCTCATTAAATTCCCCGTTCAACAAGACTTAAAGGAATCCATTATCCCGAGAAATACAATGGCCCCGAATTTTATTCAGAAAAGTTCGAGTTTGGTCGAAAATGATAAATGGCCATTAACACCCTTTCCCAGAGATTTGGACTCAAGTTCCGATAGTACATGGAATAGCTCATTAAATTCCTCGTTTAACAAGACTTAAAGGAATCCATTATCCCGAGAAATAAATTGGCCACGAATTTTTTTCTGAAAAGTTCGAGTTTGGCCGAAAATGATAAATGGCCATTAACACCCTTTGTCAGAGATTTGGACTCAAGTTCCGATAGTACATAGAATAGCTCTTTAAATTCCTCGTTCAACAAGACTTAAAGGAATCCATTATCCCGAGAAATACAATGGCCCCGAATTTTATTCAGAAAAGTTCGAGTTTGGTCGAAAATGATAAATGGCCATTAACACCCTTTGCCAGAGATTTGAACTCAAGTTCCGATAGTACATGGAATAGCTCTTTAAATTCCTCGTTCAACAAGACTTAAAGGAATTCATTATCCCGAGAAATAAATTGGCCACGAATTTTTTTATCTGAAGTAAGGCTTTATTTAATAATTTATTAAAAATTTGCCATTAACACCCTTTTCCAGAGATTTGGACTCAAGTTCCGATAGTACATGGAATAGCTCTTTAAATTCCTCGTTCAACAAGACTTAAAGGAATCCATTATCCCGAGAAATAAATTGGCCACGAATTTTTTTCTGAAATGTTCGAGTTTGGTCGAAAATGATAAATGGCCATTAATACCCTTTCCCAGAGAATTGGACTCAAGTTCCGATAGTACATGGAATAGCTCATTAAATTCCTCGTTTAACAAGACTTAAAGGAATCCATTATCCCGAGAAATAAATTGGCCACGAATTTTTTTCTGAAAAGTTCGAGTTTGGCCGAAAATGATAAATGGCCATTAACACCCTTTGTCAGAGATTTGGACTCAAGTTCCGATAGTACATGGAATAGCTCATTAAATTCCTCGTTCAACAAGACTTAAAGGAATCCATTATCCCGAGAAATACAATAGCCCCGAATTTTATTCAGAAAAGTTCGAGTTTGGTCGAAAATGATAAATGGCCATTAACACCCTTTCCCAGAGATTTGGACTCAAGTTCCGATAGTACATGGAATAGCTCATTAAATTCCTCGTTTAACAAGACTTAAAGGAATCCATTATCCCGAGAAATAAATTGGCCACGAATTTTGTTCTGAAAAGTTCGAGTTTGGCCGAAAATGATAAATGGCCATTAACACCCTTTGTCAGAGATTTGGACTCAAGTTCCGATAGTACATGGAATAGCTCTTTAAATTCCTCGTTCAACAAGACTTAAAGGAATCCATTATCCCGAGAAATACAATGGCCCCGAATTTTATTCAGAAAAGTTCGAGTTTGGTCGAAAATGATAAATGGCCATTAACACCCTTTGCCAGAGATTTGGACTCAAGTTCCGATAGTACATGGAATAGCTCTTTAAATTCCTCGTTCAACAAGACTTAAAGGAATTCATTATCCCGAGAAATAAATTGGCCACGAATTTTTTTATCTGAAGTAAGGCTTTATTTAATAATTTATTAAAAATTTGCCATTAACACCCTTTTCCAGAGATTTGGACTCAAGTTCCGATAGTACATGGAATAGCTCTTTAAATTCCTCGTTCAACAAGACTTAAAGGAATCCATTATGCCGAGAAATAAATTGGCCACGAATTTTTTTCTGAAAAGTTCGAGTTTGGTCGAAAATGATAAATGGCCATTAATACCCTTTGCCAGAGATTTGGACTCAAGTTCCGATAGTACATGGAATAGCTCGTTAAATTCCTCGTTCAACAAGACTTAAAGGAATCCATTATCCAGAGAAATAAATTGGCCACGAATTTTTTTATCTGAAGTAAGGCTTTTTTTAATAATTTATTAAAAATTTGCCATTAACACCCTTTGCCAGAGATTTGGACTCAAGTTCCGATAGAACATGGAATAGCTCATTAAATTCCTCGTTCAACAAGACTTAAAGGAATCCATTATGCCGAGAAATAAATTGGCCACGAATTTTTTTCTGAAAAGTTCGAGTTTGGCCGAAAATGATAAATGGCCATTAATACCCTTTGCCAGAGATTTGGACTCAAGTTCCGATAGTACATGGAATAGCTCATTAAATTCCTCGTTCAACAAGACTTAAAGGAATCCATTATCCCGAGAAATAAATTGGCCACGAATTTTTTTCTGAAAAGTTCGAGTTTAGCCGAAAATGATAAATGGCCATTAACACCCTTTGCCAGAGATTTGGACTCAAGTTCCGATAGTACATGGAATAGCTCGTTAAATTCCTCGTTCAACAAGACTTAAAGGAATCCATTATCCAGAGAAATAAATTGGCCACGAATTTTTTTATCTGAAGTAAGGCTTTTTTTAATTATTTATTAAAAATTTGCCATTAACACCCTTTGCCAGAGATTTGGACTCAAGTTCCAATAGTACATAGAATAGCTCTTTAAATTCCTCGTTCAACAAGACTTAAAGGAATCCATTATCCCGAGAAATAAATTGGCCACGAATTTTTTTCTGAAAAGTTCGAGTTTGGCCGAAAATGATAAATGGCCATTAACACCCTTTGTCAGAGATTTGGACTCAAGTTCCGATAGTACATGGAATAGCTCTTTAAATTCCTCGTTCAACAAGACTTAAAGGAATCCATTATCCCGAGAAATATAATGGCCCCGAATTTTATTCAGAAAAGTTCGAGTTTGGTTGAAAATGATAAATGGCCATTAACACCCTTTGCCAGAGATTTGGACTCAAGTTCCGATAGTACATGGAATAGCTCATTAAATTTCTCGTTTAACAAGACTTAAAGGAATCCATTATCCCGAGAAATAAATTGGCCACGATTTTTTTTCTGAAACGTTCGAGTTTGGCCGAAAATGATAAATGGCCATTAACACCCTTTGCCAGAGATTTGGACTCAAGTTCCGATAGTACATGGAATAGCTCATTAAATTCCTCGTTCAACAAGACTTAAAGGAATCCATTATCCAGAGAAATAAATTGGCCACGAATTTTTTTATCTGAAGTAAGGCTTTATTTAATAATTTATTAAAAATTTGCCATTAACACCCTTTGCCAGAGATTTGGACTCAAGTTCCGATAGTACATGGAATAGCTCATTAAATTTCTCGTTTAACAAGACTTAAAGGAATCCATTATCCCGAGAAATAAATTGGCCACGATTTTTTTTCTGAAACGTTCGAGTTTGGCCGAAAATGATAAATGGCCATTAACACCCTTTGCCAGAGATTTGGACTCAAGTTCCGATAGTACATGGAATAGCTCATTAAATTCCTCGTTCAACAAGACTTAAAACAATCCATTATCCAGAGAAATAAATTGGCCACGAATTTTTTTATCTGAAGTAAGGCTTTATTTAATAATTTATTAAAAATTTGCCATTAACACCCTTTGCCAGAGATTTGGACTCAAGTTCCGATAGTACATGGAATAGCTCTTTAAATTCCTCGTTCAACAAGACTTAAAGGAATCCATTATCCCGAGAAATACAATGGCCCCGAATTTTATTCAGAAAAGTTCGAGTTTGATCGAAAATGATAAATGGCCATTAACACCCTTTTCCAGAGATTTGGACTCAAGTTCCGATAGTACATGGAACAGCTCATTAAATTCCTCGTTTAACAAGACTTAAAGGAATCCATTATCCCGAGAAATAAATTGGCCACGAATTTTTTTCTGAAAAGTTAAATATTGGCCGAAAATGATAAATGGCCATTAACACCCTTTGCCAGAGATTTGGACTCAAGTTCCGATAGTACATGGAATAGCTCATTAAATTCCTCGTTTAACAAGACTTAAAGGAATCCATTATCCAGAGAAATAAATTGGCCACGAATTTTTTTATCTGAAGTAAGGCTTTATTTAATAATTTATTAAAAATTTGCCATTAACACCCTTTGCCAGAGATTTGGACTCAAGTTCCGATAGTACATGGAATAGCTCAATAAATTCCTCGTTCAACAAGACTTAAAGGAATCCATTATCCCGAGAAATACAATGGCCCCGAATTTTATTCTGAAATGTTCGAGTTTGGCCGAAAATGATAAATGGCCATTAACACCCTTTGCCAGAGATTTGGACTCAGGTTTTTATAGTACATGGAATAGCTCAATAAATTCCTCGTTCAACAAGACTTAAAGGAATCCATTATCCCGAGAAATAAATTGGCCACGAATTTTTTTCTGAAAAGTTCAAGTTTGGTCGAAAATGATAAATGGCCATTAACACCCTTTGCCAGAGATTTGGACTCAAGTTCCGATAGTACATGGAATAGCTCAATAAATTCCTCGTTTAACAAGACTTAAAGGAATCCATTATCCCGAGAAATAAATTGGCCACGAATTTTTTTCTGAAAAGTTCGAGTTTGGCCGAAAATGATAAATGGCCATTAACACCCTTTGCCAGAGATTTGGACTCAAGTTCCGATAGTACATGGAATAGCTCGTTAAATTCCTCGTTCAACAAGACTTAAAGGAATCCATTATCCAGAGAAATAAATTGGCCACGAATTTTTTTATCTGAAGTAAGGCTTTATTTAATAATTTATTAAAAATTTGCCATTAACACCCTTTGCCAGAGATTTGGACTCAAGTTCCGATAGTACATGGAATAGCTCTTTAAATTCCTCGTTCAACAAGACTTAAAGGAATCCATTATCCCGAGAAATACAATGGCCCCGAATTTTATTCAGAAAAGTTCGAGTTTGATCGAAAATGATAAATGGCCATTAACTCCCTTTTCCAGAGATTTGGACTCAAGTTCCGATAGTACATGGAACAGCTCATTAAATTCCTCGTTTAACAAGACTTAAAGGAATCCATTATCCCGAGAAATAAATTGGCCACGAATTTTTTTCTGAAAAGTTAAAGATTGGCCGAAAATGATAAATGGCCATTAACACCCTTTGCCAGAGATTTGGACTCAAGTTCCGATAGTACATGGAATAGCTCATTAAATTCCTCGTTTAACAAGACTTAAAGGAATCCATTATCCAGAGAAATAAATTGGCCACGAATTTTTTTATCTGAAGTAAGGCTTTATTTAATAATTTATTAAAAATTTGCCATTAACACCCTTTGCCAGAGATTTGGACTCAAGTTCCGATAGTACATGGAATAGCTCAATAAATTCCTCGTTCAACAAGACTTAAAGGAATCCATTATCCCGAGAAATACAATTGCCCCGAATTTTATTCTGAAATGTTCGAGTTTGGCCGAAAATGATAAATGGTCATTAACACCCTTTGCCAGAGATTTGGACTCAAGTTCCGATAGTACATGGAATAGCTCTTTAAATTCCTCGTTCAACAAGACTTAAAGGAATTCATTATCCCGAGAAATAAATTGGCCACGAATTTTTTTATCTGAAGTAAGGCTTTATTTAATAATTTATTAAAAATTTGCCATTAACACCCTGTTCCAGAGATTTGGACTCAAGTTCCGATAGTACATGGAATAGCTCTTTAAATTCCTCGTTCAACAAGACTTAAAGGAATCCATTATCCCGAGAAATAAATTGGCCACGAATTTTTTTCTGAAAAGTTCGAGTTTGGTCGAAAATGATAAATGGCCATTAATACCCTTTGCCAGAGATTTAGACTCAAGTTCCGATAGTACATGGAATAGCTCGTTAAATTCCTCGTTCAACAAGACTTAAAGGAATCCATTATCCCGAGAAATAAATTGGCCACGAATTTTTTTATCTGAAGTAAGGCTTTTTTTAATAATTTATTAAAAATTTGCCATTAACACCCTTTGCCAGAGATTTGGACTCAAGTTCCGATAGTACATGGAATAGCTCATTAAATTCCTCGTTCAACAAGACTTAAAGGAATCCATTATCCCGAGAAATAAATTGGCCACGAATTTTTTTCTGAAAAGTTCGAGTTTGGCCGAAAATGATAAATGGCCATTAACACCCTTTGTCAGAGATTTGGACTCAAGTTCCGATAGTACATGGAATAGCTCTTTAAATTCCTCGTTCAACAAGACTTAAAGGAATCCATTATCCCGAGAAATATAATGGCCCCGAATTTTATTCAGAAAAGTTCGAGTTTGGTTGAAAATGATAAATGGCCATTAACACCCTTTGCCAGAGATTTGGACTCAAGTTCCGATAGTACATGGAATAGCTCATTAAATTCCTCGTTTAACAAGACTTAAAGGAATCCATTATCCCAAAAAATAAATTGGCCACGATTTTTTTTCTGAAAAGTTCGAGTTTGGCCGAAAATGATAAATGGCCATTAACACCCTTTGCCAGAGATTTGGACTCAAGTTCCGATAGTACATGGAATAGCTCTTTAAATTCCTCGTTCAACAAGACTTAAAGGAATTCATTATCCAGAGAAATAAATTGGCCACGAATTTTTTTATCTGAAGTAAGGCTTTATTTAATAATTTATTAAAAATTTGCCATTAACACCCTTTGCCAGAGATTTGGACTCAAGTTCCGATAGTACATGGAATAGCTCTTTAAATTCCTCGTTCAACAAGACTTAAAGGAATCCATTATCCCGAGAAATACAATGGCCCCGTATTTTATTCTGAAAAGTTCGAGTTTGACCGAAAATGATAAATGGCCATTAACACCCTTTGCCAGAGATTTGGACTCAAGTTCCGATAGTACATGGAATAGCTCAATAAATTCCTCGTTCAACAAGACTTAAAGGAATCCATTATCCCGAGAAATAAATTGGCCACGAATTTTTTTCTGAAAAGTTCGAGTTTGGTCGAAAATGATAAATGGCCATTAATACCCTTTGCCAGAGATTTGGACTCAAGTTCCGATAGTACATGGAATAGCTCATTAAATTCCGCGTTCAACAAGACTTAAAGGTATCCATTATCCCGAGAAATAAATTGGCCACGAATTTTTTTCTGAAAAGTTCAAGTTTGGTCGAAAATGATAAATGGCCATTAACACCCTTTGCCAGAGATTTGGACTCAAGTTCCGATAGTACATGGAATAGCTCTTTAAATTCCTCGTTCAACAAGACTTAAAGGAATTCATTATCCCGAGAAATAAATTGGCCACGAATTTTTTTATCTGAAGTAAGGCTTTATTTAATAATTTATTAAAAATTTGCCATTAACACCCTGTTCCAGAGATTTGGACTCAAGTTCCGATAGTACATGGAATAGCTCTTTAAATTCCTCGTTCAACAAGACTTAAAGGAATCCATTATCCCGAGAAATAAATTGGCCACGAATTTTTTTCTGAAAAGTTCGAGTTTGGTCGAAAATGATAAATGGCCATTAATACCCTTTGCCAGAGATTTAGACTCAAGTTCCGATAGTACATGGAATAGCTCGTTAAATTCCTCGTTCAACAAGACTTAAAGGAATCCATTATCCCGAGAAATAAATTGGCCACGAATTTTTTTATCTGAAGTAAGGCTTTTTTTAATAATTTATTAAAAATTTGCCATTAACACCCTTTGCCAGAGATTTGGACTCAAGTTCCGATAGTACATGGAATAGCTCATTAAATTCCTCGTTCAACAAGACTTAAAGGAATCCATTATCCCGAGAAATAAATTGGCCACGAATTTTTTTCTGAAAAGTTCGAGTTTGGCCGAAAATGATAAATGGCCATTAACACCCTTTGTCAGAGATTTGGACTCAAGTTCCGATAGTACATGGAATAGCTCTTTAAATTCCTCGTTCAACAAGACTTAAAGGAATCCATTATCCCGAGAAATATAATGGCCCCGAATTTTATTCAGAAAAGTTCGAGTTTGGTTGAAAATGATAAATGGCCATTAACACCCTTTGCCAGAGATTTGGACTCAAGTTCCGATAGTACATGGAATAGCTCATTAAATTTCTCGTTTAACAAGACTTAAAGGAATCCATTATCCCGAGAAATAAATTGGCCACGATTTTTTTTCTGAAACGTTCGAGTTTGGCCGAAAATGATAAATGGCCATTAACACCCTTTGCCAGAGATTTGGACTCAAGTTCCGATAGTACATGGAATAGCTCATTAAATTCCTCGTTCAACAAGACTTAAAACAATCCATTATCCAGAGAAATAAATTGGCCACGAATTTTTTTATCTGAAGTAAGGCTTTATTTAATAATTTATTAAAAATTTGCCATTAACACCCTTTGCCAGAGATTTGGACTCAAGTTCCGATAGTACATGGAATAGCTCTTTAAATTCCTCGTTCAACAAGACTTAAAGGAATCCATTATCCCGAGAAATACAATGGCCCCGAATTTTATTCAGAAAAGTTCGAGTTTGATCGAAAATGATAAATGGCCATTAACACCCTTTTCCAGAGATTTGGACTCAAGTTCCGATAGTACATGGAACAGCTCATTAAATTCCTCGTTTAACAAGACTTAAAGGAATCCATTATCCCGAGAAATAAATTGGCCACGAATTTTTTTCTGAAAAGTTAAATATTGGCCGAAAATGATAAATGGCCATTAACACCCTTTGCCAGAGATTTGGACTCAAGTTCCGATAGTACATGGAATAGCTCATTAAATTCCTCGTTTAACAAGACTTAAAGGAATCCATTATCCAGAGAAATAAATTGGCCACGAATTTTTTTATCTGAAGTAAGGCTTTATTTAATAATTTATTAAAAATTTGCCATTAACACCCTTTGCCAGAGATTTGGACTCAAGTTCCGATAGTACATGGAATAGCTCAATAAATTCCTCGTTCAACAAGACTTAAAGGAATCCATTATCCCGAGAAATACAATGGCCCCGAATTTTATTCTGAAATGTTCGAGTTTGGCCGAAAATGATAAATGGCCATTAACACCCTTTGCCAGAGATTTGGACTCAGGTTTTTATAGTACATGGAATAGCTCAATAAATTCCTCGTTCAACAAGACTTAAAGGAATCCATTATCCCGAGAAATAAATTGGCCACGAATTTTTTTCTGAAAAGTTCAAGTTTGGTCGAAAATGATAAATGGCCATTAACACCCTTTGCCAGAGATTTGGACTCAAGTTCCGATAGTACATGGAATAGCTCAATAAATTCCTCGTTTAACAAGACTTAAAGGAATCCATTATCCCGAGAAATAAATTGGCCACGAATTTTTTTCTGAAAAGTTCGAGTTTGGCCGAAAATGATAAATGGCCATTAACACCCTTTGCCAGAGATTTGGACTCAAGTTCCGATAGTACATGGAATAGCTCGTTAAATTCCTCGTTCAACAAGACTTAAAGGAATCCATTATCCAGAGAAATAAATTGGCCACGAATTTTTTTATCTGAAGTAAGGCTTTATTTAATAATTTATTAAAAATTTGCCATTAACACCCTTTGCCAGAGATTTGGACTCAAGTTCCGATAGTACATGGAATAGCTCTTTAAATTCCTCGTTCAACAAGACTTAAAGGAATCCATTATCCCGAGAAATACAATGGCCCCGAATTTTATTCAGAAAAGTTCGAGTTTGATCGAAAATGATAAATGGCCATTAACACCCTTTTCCAGAGATTTGGACTCAAGTTCCGATAGTACATGGAACAGCTCATTAAATTCCTCGTTTAACAAGACTTAAAGGAATCCATTATCCCGAGAAATAAATTGGCCACGAATTTTTTTCTGAAAAGTTAAAGATTGGCCGAAAATGATAAATGGCCATTAACACCCTTTGCCAGAGATTTGGACTCAAGTTCCGATAGTACATGGAATAGCTCATTAAATTCCTCGTTTAACAAGACTTAAAGGAATCCATTATCCAGAGAAATAAATTGGCCACGAATTTTTTTATCTGAAGTAAGGCTTTATTTAATAATTTATTAAAAATTTGCCATTAACACCCTTTGCCAGAGATTTGGACTCAAGTTCCGATAGTACATGGAATAGCTCAATAAATTCCTCGTTCAACAAGACTTAAAGGAATCCATTATCCCGAGAAATACAATGGCCCCGAATTTTATTCTGAAATGTTCGAGTTTGGCCGAAAATGATAAATGGCCATTAACACCCTTTGCCAGAGATTTGGACTCAGGTTTTTATAGTACATGGAATAGCTCAATAAATTCCTCGTTCAACAAGACTTAAAGGAATCCATTATCCCGAGAAATAAATTGGCCACGAATTTTTTTCTGAAAAGTTCAAGTTTGGTCGAAAATGATAAATGGCCATTAACACCCTTTGCCAGAGATTTGGACTCAAGTTCCGATAGTACATGGAATAGCTCAATAAATTCCTCGTTTAACAAGACTTAAAGGAATCCATTATCCAGAGAAATAAATTGGCCACGAATTTTTTTCTGAAAAGTTCGAGTTTGGCCGAAAATGATAAATGGCCATTAACACCCTTTGCCAGAGATTTGGACTCAAGTTCCGATAGTACATGGAATAGCTCGTTAAATTCCTCGTTCAACAAGACTTAAAGGAATCCATTATCCAGAGAAATAAATTGGCCACGAATTTTTTTATCTGAAGTAAGGCTTTATTTAATAATTTATTAAAAATTTGCCATTAACACCCTTTGCCAGAGATTTGGACTCAAGTTCCGATAGTACATGGAATAGCTCAATAAATTCCTCGTTCAACAAGACTTAAAGGAATCCATTATCCCGAGAAATACAATGGCCCCGAATTTTATTCTGAAATGTTCGAGTTTGGCCGAAAATGATAAATGGCCATTAACACCCTTTGCCAGAGATTTGGACTCTAGTTTCGATAGTATTTGGAACAGTACATTTAGTTTTTTGTTTAACTTGCTTATAAGGAATCAATTATTTGAAGAAATAAATTTATGAAGAATTTTTTTCTGAAAGTTTTTGCTTTGGTTGAGGTAAATAGCCAGTAACACATCTGTCCAGTTATGTTTATTCTAGTTCTAGTTGTACTTGAAACATTTTATTTGATTCCTTGCCTAACCAGCTTTTAAGATATGTTTTACCCTATAAAAATCTTTTAAATTCATTTGTTTTGTCTAAGTTGGTCTTATATTTTATATTTTAGTACTAAACATTTCAATAGGAATCATATTTTTTTCTTATTGGAATTCAACTTAACAGTGTGATACTAACACATATATAAAATCTGTGAATTTGTGAAAAACTTCACAAGCATGCAATTAACACATAAAAGCCCTAATCTTTGGGCAGTAATGAAATAATGCTGTTCTCATGTTGTATTGATCTTCGGTTGATGACATCCATCTACATTTTTTTTTGTTTGCGAAGTTTGGTGGGCCTCGAAGAACATGATAATATATAAACTCCATTTGTAACCACAGTTAATATTTATTTTTCAATACGTCTTATAAATATTAATAGACGTGACCGCACGAATAAACTGTTTCTTTTGACGTTTTTGAGTTGTAAACGAAAATAACTTTAAACGTTTAATAAAAGATAAAATTTCAAAAATTTCAAAAAAATTTATTCTATATTTACAAAAAAAGGAATCGAAAGTGATTGAACTGTTTAAAAAAAAATATTTCCTTAAACAAATTGACAGTTTTTTAGTTATAACTATATATTGGTGGTTTGGTGAGAAGCTGTTTTGGGGGAATCAAGTTGGTACCTGTTGCCAGCTCCGTATATCTTCCAGCTTCGAAGACGGTGCATGTTACCTCCACGGGGTGACCACCGGGCAACTAGTACACTATGTTTATGTGCGGTGTACTAGGCAAAAACACGGCAATAAACCACTGGGCCATAACCAGCCTAAAAACTAGCCCATCCTCTAACGGTGTATCCGGATACTTGACGCCCTCCGGATCATGCAGCCTTACCTGTGTATTGCGGATCTCTGCACAGGTGGACCTGCTTTCTCCGCTACTCGTGGGACCTATTATGGAACAGCAATATAAAAAGCAAAAAGAAACCAGCACTCTTAAAAAACCGGCATCTAGTGCTGCGGAGACATCGGCTTTTAGGCCCGGTCTCCAAAACGAAAAAAGGGTCATAGGCACAAATGAGCCTGGCCCCTCAAAACCAATGGATAAAGGCACGAATGCTGGCCCATTAGTATCAAACAACCAGACCGAGAAGAGAGCTTGGCACATGATCTCCTATATCAATAACATTCAGTTGGATCAGGGAACGGATAGAGACAATGGATACGCTTGTGTGGTCAAAATGTATCAAATTTTACTTTTTTTTATTAATTCAATAATTTAATTTTTTTTTTCCTCTCCTTCGGTGCTTCGGTGCTTCGGTGTGTTTTTATCTCAGCATGGGTATGTAGAGTATTTGTTGTTGGTTCCACTAGAAACAAATGGTAGCGTATCAAATCCATGGCTGGAAAAACGCTAAATTATGCAGCAAGATCAAGCTCTCCTGGGGTCCAGAAAGAACCACCCCTCAACCACTGTTGTTAGCCAGCTGAGAAATGCTGCCTGAAACTACCTCCAGGAGAGTCTGTGATAGGGCTTATCTATATTAAATTAATGTGTGGACAAAGTTCTGTTACAGTGGTTAACAATAGATTTAATTAATGATGGTGGGGTTGTATAAGTGTTAGCGGGTATTACTATGCAATTGTCAGCTTGAAACGCTCACTTAACTTTAGTAATATTTAACACTTTTAATTGTTTATCAGTCTCATTAAATTTAATTTTAATTATAAGTTAGTTTTGTTTCGATTATAAAATTGGATCACGAACTGATTGTACTGCGGCGTACCAAACTGAATTGATTTAATTTCTAACTTGATCGAATTTTTTTGTAGAGACTCTAAAAGCTGGTTTAAGTCGATGGATATATATGAATGTGTCTTTTTCATTGAGGTCCACCACAAAATATTTTCTTATTCTTCGAACTACCATATGTGGGCTTGTCAGCCCGTTGTCAGCCCAGTTTGAATTTTATCTAGCCTGATAAAAACGAACTCTTATTTATCCAGCGTTTTTGGAATAAATATATATATATATATATATATATATATATATATATATATATATATATATATATATATATATATATATATATATATATATTGAATTGCGGATCATGTTGTGGCGTAGCTGGAACTATATTATACGTATTGGATTCCGTAGATGTTTAATAACCTGATCAGAGTCTTAGGCAATCTTAACAGGCCAAGAAACTAGTTTATCGCAAGCAATTCATCGCAAGTAATTCATCCCAAACAGTTCATCGCAAGTAATTTACCGTTACCATTTCAAAATTCTGATATTTGGACTACTAGATGAGGATTAGGCTATTTCTTGATCAATTATGGTAAATCTCAACTTATTGGAAATTGATTTTTGAATAAAGTATTGGATGACTAATTTTTTTTATCATTAAATGATTTTAGAATGAAGTTCTGGCTTATCCATACTGAAACTTAACTGAAACTTATCTTATTCGATTCTGATGAAATTCGACATGTTGAATTAAAAAGGGATTATAAATTGATTTTTGGATAAAGTTCTAGAATATTACTAATTGTGAGGAGTAAAAAATTATTTTTGTATCACAACTATTCTAATCATATTCTAAAACGTTTCTTCATACGTTAGAATTTTGTTAGATTTTCGATCATATTAGAATTTTCATTTCAACCGAAAATGTCGAATTACATCATAATCGGTTAACGGATAATCTCAAAACTCATTTTTAAGTCCTGTTTCTATCGAACAGATAATGTTTCGTTATAATCGGCCGAGAAATGGGCTAGCTCTATTCTAGATGGCCTTATTCAAGAATTGTAATTAAAAAATATTTAATCCCACTTTTGTCAAATCAAAAATTACTTAAAAATCCTATTTCCATCCAACATGTATAGTTTCGCTCAAGTTGGTCATTTTTTCAGAAATTGGTCAGAAATTAACCTTTGTTCCGCGGCCCAGTTACCATCCAACATGTCTAATTTGTTAGTAATTTAATAATTAATTAAAAGTAGACAACTGTAAAACGGTTGCCATTTTAATTCTTTTTGCAAATTTATCTGAGTTGATGTGCTTATATTTGACGGGAGTGCTTCTGTTTTTGGCAAGATACAAATGTTGGCCTGCTAACCTGTTTCAAAACCAATTTTATGTACGATTCGTTTTCCATCACAACTCATTCACTAAATTTTGTCAAAACTTGTTCATAGAGCAGTCTGGCACGTTTAGCGGACAAAGTTCTGTTTATCTGAACGTTTTGATTTTTTAATAACTCAGTAGCTCATAGCCTTCCTGAACTCGAATTTGTGGTACCATCAGAGATCTCCTAATAAATTTTCATGTAAGTTATAATCTTCTTGTACATTTTTTTTTATCATAATTGTGCAGTTTTTTCCGATTATTATGAGCTGCTCTTTCTACGCTGCATCTTTATACTATTTTAATTAAAACAATTTATATCGGTGTTTTGAATTTATCCTAAATTTGCTCACCATATGGTTTAGAACTAATTCACAAATTCACACTAGGAATCGTCTACATTATTGACATTGTCTACGTTGTCAACGTTGTCTACGGGTTGTCGATACGTCGACGTAAAAAATAATAGATGACGTGTAAATGCCCATCTCTATGGCTACAAGAATATCACCGATGTATGCAAATACGAAGTCCAACCCTAACTAAGGGTTACTAACTTCATCGCTCACGAACCTTTGAAATGCCTAAGCAGAATTTAATATCCTATAATCCGAACAAGCTCTTCAATAAATTTGTTGATTTTTGCAAAGAACTAGACACTGGAAAATAGGTTGGCCTATTCCCAATTCCACCACTGCTCCCATAAAGTCCCGTTTAACTGACAATTTGGCTTTTTCATAACTAGGCAGCTCTTATGCCTTTCCTCAACTCATACCATATGGATTGATTACATTTAAAACCGACTCTTGGCAGACAATGCAGATTACAAAACAAAACTTTTATTTTATAAAATTGTAGAAAATGAAATTCATTGAAGTCGCAAATTATATAAATTGATCGCCACCCATATCACATTGATACTAAAGAAATTTGGTCACCGTAGTTAAAAATTAATTTATAAAATTGTCTACGTTGTTTATGAGTTATCAACACGTCGACGTATAGAAAATATTCAATGACGCGTAAATGCCCGTCCCTGATGCCCATCCCAGATCGGTGTACGTACCGATTAATTAATATTTTTCATAAACCTTTAGCCAGTGTTTTATAAGAAAATAACGATAACATGCCTAAAAGACTCTGATGTAAATTCCTGATGGTGTTTGGATCTATATCGAAACTTTGTCATAATCTTAACTCATTTAATTTCCATATAATATCCATCACCCTGTAAATAACCAAAACCTAAAAATAAAAATTTCCAAACCATCCTTTCTAGCTGTATATTAAACTTGTTTACGGTAAATATCAAACTGAAGACGAAAGTTAAATTACCATAATATCAAAGGCACCCCAAAAAAATTATTAAGATGAAATATACAAAAATATTTCATAAATATTCAATCTTCTTACAAATAAAAATCGTAACCGAATATCTTAAATCGATAAACAGATTTGTTTATCATAACAAAAAAATAAAAAGAAAAGTTTTTTTGGAAAAAAAAAAAAATGTTTTCAAGATTTTTGTTATTTTGTTCTGGTTGTTATCGGTGCGGTTTTTCGAGATTCATTTTAAACTGTAAATAAAACAACAACCGAAAGCTTTTTCGAACTTTGAAGTATATATATTATACAATACATAATATAAGTATACGCAGCTTCAGGTTATTTATTTAACCATTAAAACGCTACATATTCCTTGAATGTATACGAATCTGATTTGATTATCTGGAATTTAAAATGTTGTGAATTAATCAAGGGCGCATACTGAAATCAATATATAGACGCGAAAATACCGTATAGAAAATATTTATACAATCCTTGTAGGTTTCCATCAGCATCGTATATATGTATATATACATATATGTAAGCATATATTTCATTTTCGAATTTATGTAACAACATTATGTTCAACAATAATTAAAAAAAAATTTTTTTTTTCTTTTTATTTTAATTATGCTTTATGTTTACAATCCAATGAAAACATAAAAAAAAAACTTGGCTTGAAAATTAACATATACGTGACGAGGTATATGTATACATAGTATATATGTATACATACAACATAATACACTTTTTTATGTATTTTTAAATTATGACATTTATTAATGTAATTACATATGGTGGAATAGTATGTACTAGCATGTAGAACGGTTACAATATTGCTGACACATAAGTTGAAATTTATATTTTTTATTTTTGTATAGCGTCAACCTTATATGTACATATATAGGAGACGTACATATTTAATATGGAAATTTTTTTGGGTTCATTTTCAACGATATTCACGAATCAGACGTTAAAAGTGCAAACAACTTGAGTTTAATGATTTAAATTTGCATAAAAGCGGTAACTTTTATTATGTGGATTGTGGCAAATACACTTACTCCTCAAAGGGTATTACAAAAATAATTTAGTTTAAAATTTGCTTAGCTGAGATTTTGCGGCTTTAATATTTTAAATTCGACCATAGGGATCAACTTATACACTCAGGAGCAATACACTCCTGAAAATAATGTCCTTTTTTTTAAATTATGTTAACACTGAACTCGATTTATTAGTAATTTTGGGGATTCTCGAGCAGCCGGTAGATTCCGGCAAATTGCTAAATTTCAAAAATACAATCGGAGGAACAAAAAAACAACAACAAACTACCGAAATACAATCACCAACCTGATTGAATTAATTCAGGTCATGTCGAATACTCAGTAAGGGTCTATTGAATTGTACAATGTTGCCTATAAGTCTTTTACGATTTGATCTATTTTATCCATCTGTGATACATCATCTTGCCGGTTTTGACACGCTTCATTGCAACATGTCTCGTAAACCTAGATTACACGAACATGTTTTAAAAGAACACCACCACAGTATCTTTTGCTTGCCGTAAAGTTAAGTTCAGCACGTGGAATAAAGGAGTATCAGCTGAAACTCGTTGCTGTTCAAGAAACTCGCTGGCCTTAAGGTGCCAGTAAAGAAGCGCCCACTTAAGCAGCTCCATGATAAAAACTCATTTCACAATGACTTGGACAATATGATGAGATCTATAGACGAACACGATGTTAGAATGGTAATTGGGGACGTTAATGCTAGAGCTGACGGAAATCAGACCGACTTGTGTGAAAACATAGGTCCGGACTTTCGACACAAAACTGTCCCCCCTCCCCCACAAACAGATACATTTGGAAACATGGACACATTCTAGCAAAATTTCACGCAGCCAAATTGACTTCGTAATAATTTTAAAAGAGCGAGCTCGTGTTGAGCAGGATATCACAACTCATCGTAATGCAACCAGATACGTAGGCAGCGATCATTTCGTACACGTAGTTTTCGGACAGGTTCGGGAACACCACGAAACGCATGGAACGTTTCAACTGTGCCTGATAAATGAAGATCAAATGTTTGCGACAACATTAAGGAAGCTAATTACCAATCTTGTTGTGTAAACTCTGGGTGGGAGGTACTAAAAACTTGGGTTGTCAGTGCTGCTCAACAGACTTTAGGTATAGTGAATGTTAGACCCAAAAATGATTGGCTTGATGACAAGTGTAACGGATTTGTAGGCAGAAAAGCGAGAATGGTGGAAGGCCGATATTCTGAAAGAGTAACAGCTCAGCAATGAGTGCAGTTCGCGTAATTTCTTTAAAAGAATTACCACTAGCTAAGGGGCCTTATTGGTGACTATCAAAGAGGACTCCATCCAAATCGATCAATCACAGGTCAGGTCTTTTTGCTGCGGATGATTTTATCTAAATATTATGAGACTTACATACCCGTACATCAGGTGGATCCTGGATTTCCTGAATTTCAATCGAGAGAGTTCGAGAACAGGAACTCGAGAACAATGACTCGATTAAGACAATTATTGCAGGGAGATGCTCTGTCTTCGATATTTTTTAAGTTGGATTATATATTTCGTAAAACTGAAACACACCAGTGCAACATCATATGTATATCGCCAATCCAATCAGGTGCTTGCATATGCGGATGACATGGATGGACTGAATAGCAACAAAATGAAGGGAATACGTGATCCGCCTGTATAGTTTTCGTCTTCTGTTGGACCCCAGATCAATAAGTCCAAAACAAAATACATCATCTCTAGTTATATAGGAACAATGGCACATGAGATTTTAGTAGTGGCCGCACTACACGTTTGAAGGTGTGTGGTAATATTAAGGTTCGAATATTTGGGCTCTCTTATCACTCCCGAAAACAGTGTGGATATGAGGATATTAAAGTGCTGCTTGCAGCATGGTGTTTTGGGTGTTCTAAGGCTATACTGCTTAAATTTTGGCACTTTTCAAGTGCCTTGAAGCGGAAATTTTACAATGCGTTGATCAGACCCGTTGTTATGTTTGGATGTAAAAGTTGAGCACTGACGGATGAGATCGGGAGATGTGTCTTTACGTTTGAGAGTCCAAAACGCAAAATAGATGGTACATATCGACCGTTATACAATATAGAGATCAGAGATCCCCGATATCATACAAAAAAGAAAATCTAAGCTGGTTCGGTCTCGTTCTGCGTGTTGAATCCTGGCTTTACGTCTCAGTGCTCAAACCTATACTGCTGTATGGGGTTGTCGTCTAGTGGCCAGCATTAGAAATTAAGGCCAACCTTAAACTATTGATGAAAGTCCAAAGAACAGCTTGCTTGTGTATAAGGTCGGCTCTCAGGAGCACACCTACTCAAGCTCTGGAGATTCTCTTTCATCTTACTCCCTTGGATATTGCGGCCGAGTAGATTGCATCTTGCACAGCCATTCGGCTCAAATCCATATCTATGAGGACCTGTAACAATGCAGGGCACTCATTTATCCTATGCAACAGGGGTGTTCCGGAAGCTACCGACTACGCTATTCCTTTGCCAGGTGTAGAGATGAGATTCCAAACTGAGTTTCCCACCAGAGAGGACTGGGTGAACGAAATGGTTATGGACAATGAGGCGCTAAGCTTCTTCATGGATGGCTCAAAAAGGGATAGAGGGGTTGGCTGGTGGGTATTCTGTGAGGCACTAGGGGTTAACCCCTCTTTTCGTCTTCTTGACTTTTGCTGCGTTTTTCAAGCTGATCGCAATAATGGAAGTCATGGACTGGTTGAAGTATAATGTAATATCTACGAGGGATATTCGCATTTTTACGGACAGCCTGGCTGCTATTAAAACGCTACAATAATACTCCCTGACGTCGAAGGTAGCCCATAACTGTCTGGCATCTTTTAATGAGATGGCTGATCAGTTCAACATCCGGTTGACGTGGGTGTCAGGGCATTTCAATATCGCAGGGAATGTAAAGGCAGATGAGTTGGCCCGTAAGGGTACAGCACAGCTAATAACCCAAAGCAGCCGGGATATAAAGATACCGCTTGCTTCATGTAAACTGCTGCTTCAGGAAGAAGCTATAAAAGAAACAAACGTCAGTAGGTCTAACGCTAGTTCGTGTGTAATAACCAGGCAGATCTGGCCTGGACTTGACCGGTCCAGATCAGGCCAACTGATTTCGCTTCGACGGCACCATATTGGCATGGTCGTGGGAGCTATAACGGGACATTGTCTCATTGGAATACATGCGAGCAGATTGGGTGTCCCAGCCCACGATTTCTGCCGCAGCTGTGGTGATGAGGAGGAGGAGGAAAATGTGCTCCATCTGCTCTGTACCTGTCCTAGTCTAGCGTACAGCAGAACAAAATTTATGATAACTTTTCCTTTAAACGACCTCACGGATCTTAGTAAGATCGAGATGCGGGACTTTAAACGCTTCTTGGTAAGCTCAGGATGGTTTGGCGAGTGAAGAGGAGGACAGGTCTGGACAAATTTTGTGTCTATACTAGTCCTTTTGGACGGCCACCCTTACCTAACCTAACCAAAGGTTAAAACTTAAATTGAAAATATTCCGGGGATCTCTGACTTAAACCGTGCCATGAATTGTAATCCATTACTGCTCCATGGTATGAGCAGAAGAAAGGCTATAAGTACTACCTTACCTCAACACAAAGTGTGTTTTAAATTAAAATTAAAATATAATAAAAACTTCTTATACATGTGCCTCGCGTTTGAACGTAATTTAAACTACCACTAAACATTTGCGTATATTGTTAACCACGAAGCTACTTACTAGCTCACAAATAACTGACACACGGGTCAGTTGTCGGTATTTGACTTTTAAGCTCATCAAATTATTGACTTAATCATCTATCGTGTGTAAATAGACGTATAAATCAGTTTGAGTAATTATGTAACTTCAACAGGGCTCAATAATCATTATTTAACATCGCAATTTTACAAAAATATCCTAAGGTCTGCTACATCGCTATAGCATCAAACCTAAATTATACATTCAATCTTCACGTTAGTATAATTCGAGATATGAAAGATGCGATTTAGTTTTCTGATTTGTTATTCAGACAGAATTTTTTGCCATCTGACAGCTGATGTAATTTGCACCCATACCGCATATACACACATGCCGATGAAAGGTAATTACAGCACAAACACAATACTCATCAATAATTCGGTGGTGTGGATGCAAATAACATGGATTGGAAATGCCTTTCATTACTCAAACAAAGTTTATTATGTAAAATATGCATTAACAAGCATCGCCTAACATCTAATTTAAATTAATTGGATCTACTTTATATAAAATCGCAGGTAGCGGATTTAAATTTTATTAGTGTTTAGAATATCATAAAGACAACATATACGTATGTACATTGTCTCGCAATGGATTTAGAAAGTACTAGAAAGTTTAACCAATTCATGGCGTATATTCGAAAAGTGGCAATTATTGTGGGAGCAGATGTGTTCAATCCGAACTTTAAAATCAATTTCCGAACCATTTTTACGGCCACGCTGCCGATCAGTTTAACAATATGTTATATATTCATGCTGGTCCAGCAACATACGCTGACATTTGTACTTGAAGGAATGATTATGAACTTTTTGGTTGTCCAGGTATGATGCATCCACTATATTATACATTTACATAGTGATTACATATAAAACATTATACTCTTCTAGGGTACCACCAAATTATTTGTGGCCGTAAAGTACTCGAACAGTTTCTATACTTTATTTGCTCGTATACGATGTCTGTACGAGAATGATGCCAGGTTACATGAAAATCAAGGAAGTCTTAACAAGTGTATCGATTATTGTCTACTGCTTTATAAGATGCTGGCCGTTACGTACTTTAGTGTACTTATTATCTACTCATCATTACCGATATTTTCGTATTTTTATTACAACACATTTCAAACGCTATTTCCAGTTCATCTACCATATTTAGATGTACAATCAAAATTAGGATTTTGCATAAATTTAGCGCATCAACTAACTTTTCTAACACTTGGTGTGATTGGAGTGCTCAGTATGGATATTGCATTTCTGTCATTTTTATTGCATTACATACCGCTTGTGAATATACTTCGGATCCGATTGGATGAACTAAATGCGGAATTAGGAAAGAAGCCGTACGATTTAAATTTGATACGACAACTAATTCGCAATGGAATTGTTCAGCATCAGGCGTTGATCAGCTATATAAAAGACATAAATATACTATTTTCACCAATTATGGCAGTGCAAATAGTTTGCACGTCCGGTGCTTTGGTATTATCGATCTTTTTATTTGTTTGGAAAAATTGGATTGTTGGACCGTGTTTGGCTATTGCAAGCGTATTTCAATTGGGTGAATTTTGTATCTTTGGAACTCTAATATTGATTCAGAATGACAATGTGGTCAATTTAATATATAACATATGGTGGTATATGATGCCTGCTCCGGAGCAATTAATGGTTTTGTTCATGGTAAAGCAATCGATAAGATCCAGAGAATTGGTGGCTGCAAATCTTACAAATGTTAACGTCGAAACATTTATGCGTGTTTTAAAAATGACATACTCGTTTACCATGATGATTATTGAACTATTTAATTGAAAATGTTTGTAAGCCGCACACAGCATATTTAAAAGCACAGTTTTATTATAAGTGCACGTCTGATCACCTTTTCCGATCAAATCTAATTAAACATTAATTTTTGGCATTTTAAATATTTACAATTTCAACTTAATTTAATTAACTACAAGCGTCTTAAAGATTGCACCCCACACAAAAACAACAATAATATACAGAATCCGTTTTGATTAACAAATAGTAGTAGCAATATGTATATGGTAATAGTTTAGTACCAAAATAAATTGTTTAATCTTTGTTCTTACAAAAAAAAAAGTGTTTTATATGTAAGCAGGAGGGATGGGCATTTATGCGTCATCAATTAATTTCTACGTGGACCACTCGTAGATAATGTCTATAATACAGACAACCTTTGGAATGGTGATTTGTTGAATTAGTTCAAAACTACTGTTATCTAATTTTTGTAGAGTGAATTTGATACCTTGATGGGATATAAAATCGGATTTCTGAATTATATCTAAAACTGTCGACAAGCTGTTTGATATTTTATATATAACAATATATGAATCAATGGACTTTGCTGAGAAACTATACTAATCTAAAACTTTCCGAGTGCTATTTCCGAGTTCGGTTGGGTATATCGAGTACGCGGGTACACAGAATATCCGGCTAATTACGACGGGAAACATATTTTGATATCATTCGTACAGAGTTGCGTCGAAAGATCGGTCTGAACTGCTTTGAATAAAAATAATAAGAGAATGGCCGTGGACAACATAAAATTTCCTGATGTGGTGCGTTCAATTAACTTGGTACGAATTTTTTAGAGCTGTTTAAACTACAGCAATTGAGAATAATTTATAAATGTATTCTAAAAAATCATCTGAATGTACAATTTATTTAGACCAAAATCAATTTAATTTATTTCGCTCGGCTGATCAGCTGCAGGAATCACTCTTGATTGTTTTAATTCCCAAGACGTAGGTTGAGCTAATTATCTTACACCCAAAACGAGATGGCCACCACTGTTCCACAATGAGAAGAGCGTGTTGCGTTAAATCAAATTAGACATTCAAATGCTCACCAGACGAGACCGGATTTGGTCGTTGAACAAAAGCCAAAACAGAGGTGAAACACCCCTCCTTGTGGATAATCTTCCGTTCACGGATCGAAATTGGTGACACTATGAATTTGCCAGTAATGGCCGTATAAAACTGTTTATTATTATGAAGTGTACCTGAAAGATATCTATACTTAACCTAACATCCCACTCTCGTTCGCGAACTGTTCAAAATCCAGAGTGACACCCCGGATATACTAGGAAAAGTCTTTCGAACCTTTCCAACGGATTTCAGTACGATGAAAGTGATGAAGACCATCGATCAGCACTAGTAAATTGGCCAATATTATAAAGACAACCGATTTCCTCCGATGAGTTGGAACTAGTTGTTATAACTGTGATATATATGATGCACGTCTGCCACAAATTTTGGTCTGAAATAAGTATGTTGCGTACGACGTTAAGTTTATAAATAAAAATTGGAAGATTTCTTGTCGGAATCGGACTTTATTAATGTTTAAGCTGACGTTTTTAGTATAGTCTATATATCACGCAGTACAGTACATTTAATTATTCTGGAGATGCATTTTGAACATGGAAGTAATCTCAATGCTAGTACCCCTGGGTATTTTAGAGAGACCAAAGTAGCACTGATGATTAATATTTTAAGTTTAGCGCCATCGCCTTCATTAATTCACCCACTTTATAGCCCGATACTTGCTTTGTGTTTATTTTAGATTCTGTTTTATATAAGCAATTATCCGCACGCTGCCATCAACTTGCTTTTATACAAAACAGCGCCAATTATGCACATAATAGCCTTTGTCTGGCTGTGTTGAACTCTTTCAGCTAATCTTTTCGAGATGAATCCTTAATCCGTGCTCGTAAACGAATGCCTTTGCCACAACTATCATCAAGGGTCATTTAAATTTATAAATTTTTTTAAAATTATATTTTGCTTTATAACAAGTATAAGCATACACGAAATAAAAAAATTGGCTTAAAATTATCAGTTTTTGCTCGATCATTGATTTGCATGCACGAAATAGAGTTATGTGAGATACGCGGTTGCATTTTTTTATTTTTTATGCCTCTAATAGATTACAGGAGCATGCAAATGGGAACAAGCGTTTTAAATATCATTACTTCCTGCTTGCAATTTTTTCAAACAAGTTTTTATTTGAATTTAAAAATGTTAAAAAATAGGTAAATTTTATAAAAATAATATTTGCTTCATTATTAATGTTAACGTACTGAATAAGTATGAATGTTAGTATGGTACGCGGCCCATAGATATTATATACAACATTTAAAAATCTAGTACAATAGCTTTAAATACAAATGTTTTATATAATTTTTCTTGTACATTTTAGTTCTTCGTGTTCTTTTCAACAAAAATATTAAAATTAAAAATAAAATCTTCGAATATATATACTTATATGTATAAAATATAAATTCAAAACTTTCAATAATAAAATAAAACAAAATATAAAATCCTTCGAATTGTTTTATTTAAAAATGTTAACTTAAATGAGATAGTACTTCGTAAATTTATCAAAACTATCATCATTTATTTTGGTCCTTCAAGCCGGATGTGCTAAAATTGCACCCGCTATCAAGTGCAACTATAATAATTTATATTATTAATTATAAAGTTATCATCACATATAGAGTATCAATAAAGGTTGCAGTTAAATACTGTATATAATATGTATATGCAAAGTGAAATACAGTTTGTGCAACAACATCGTATGTTTAAAAAAAACTGTGCAAAATACAGCTTGACAATAAATATATCAAGCGGTTGTTTAATTACTACTAATAATTTTAGTGGGATAAGTTCCTGTTACGAATTAATAATTGGTCAACACTATTATATAAAGAAGATTGTTGAACCACAACTATTAATTTCACATCAACTAAAACGTGATTTTCAACCACTCAGAAAAAATCGTTGTTATTTTTAAATATAAAGTTCTTGATTTTAAATATTTTATTATTTATTTCATGCCCAACAATGGTTCATTCTTAAATCAAAAACGTTAAAGTTGTTGCTTAATTGTAACAACATGCGCATTTAAAAATAATAACTTCGTATTTGTTTCTACAGTGCAATTTGTTATTGTTTCAAATATGAATATTGTAAAATTTAACAATTTACTTGTCGATTATGGAAGAACTAAATTTGTTGTACCAAATATGAATATTATAAGATTTAACAATTTACTTGTCGATTATGGAAGAACTAAATTTGTTGTACCAAATATGAATATTGTAAGATTTAACAATTTACTTGTTGATTATGGAAGAACTAAATTTGTTGTACCAAATATTTGCATCATTAAATTCGGAGAATTTAAATTTTTGATTCAAAGGTTTTATTGTTGATACCAGAACAGCTGGTAATATTTAGCTGCCTTTTTAATTCCAAATTTCAATGACAACTAATTTTAGGTTTTCAGTGTACAAAACATATTTTATTTAACCAATATTATTCAATACAATCAATAATTGATAATACAATACAAAATTCAAGGAATTGGCTTATTAAACTTAAATCTAATTAATTTTTCCCCATTATTTATAGTTATTTGTTTTCCTGGATTTGTAATTTCTTTAATTGATTTAATATAAAAACAGTCTAATTCATTTAAAATTGTATGTGATTGATATTTACTAATAAAACAAGTATTCATTTCTTGACCAACTAAATAAATATGATTTTCTAATTCAAAAAATAGTAATATAATTTTTAAAACTATATTTGTGTTCCGAATTTTGACAAAAAGATTTGGTGTAAAACATATTCCTTTATAATTTACACTATCAATTTTTTTAACAACCATAAAATTTGTACATAGATTTTTATAATAATAAGCCGTTTGGATATCGAAATCAACAATATTCTGACAGTTGTCTACATTTTGCGAGAAAAAACTATTTTCTATAAAACAGGAGGAAAATTGAAGGGACCCTTTAATAGATAACGTGTAAGGAATGTTAATTCGTGAATTAATAATATGAGCGTATTGCTTAAACATTTGATGTTTTCCTTCGAATCTGAAGCACCACAGATATTTTAGAGGCCCCAAATTTTCAATAATGGTGGGATAGTGTACCAAAAAATGGTGTTTTGGTTTTAACGTTATCTGAAAATGATCGACAATGAATTTATTATGTTGACTTATCAAATCTTTTAGAATTTTCAGTATATGGTTATCAAAGCTTGGCATTAAGACGATATCAGTAATTTTAACAAAAGTAATTAAAAAATTATAAACTGGATCAGAGTCTTCAATTAAATCACCGATCATTAATAAAATGAGATGCAAAAAAGTTTTCATTTCTGCTGCATTCATTTTTATAGCATTTTGCTTTATATGCATCTTTTCAATCGGTTTGCTTATATTTCCAACGTTTTCAGAACCGTAGGGAAACATTTGCTTTCTGTAGTTAAACGAATCTAAGGTAAAATATTTCTTTTCGTATATGAAGTAATTTAAAACTAATGCTATATTATACTTTGCTACTCCCAAATATATGTCGTGCATTAAATCACAAGCTAAATTATCCGTCACATGAAAATTTGATAAGCTATTAAAAATAGAATTTTCTCGAATGTATTTTGCCTCTGATTCTAACTCAGTTTCATAGTTTGCACGGTTTCTACGGGATTCTGAAATTTCTAGGACATCATTTTGGCACTCAGTTTTGGTTCTCGTACAAATTCGACAATATTTATGAGAATTAAAACTAGTAAAATAACCCAAAATGAAGTTTAGACCCAAATTATCCCCTAAAATTTGTCCAAGGCAAAAATGTATTCTAATAATGTTATTGTTATACACTACTTCAATCCCATTTATAAATAGGTCTTCGAGCAAATCTATTAACTTTTTTAACGTAAGCGTATTTGGATAATATTTTAGGTCTTCGGAATTAATGAAACCCCCAACTAGTATATTATTTAAGTGGGATAATTGATTTTGGGGAATCACGGGAATGCTGTAATATATTCCACAAATTGATTGGTTATGCGGTCCAACTACATCATTTACTTGAAAATCGTCAAAATAAATGAATATTGGGAATACAGTTTTATCGTGACCAAATAATTCTAATTTGGATTGCCAAAGTTTCCCTTTTATAAAATGATCAATTTCTGGTGTAGACATTATAGCTTCAATATTTTCAAATGTCAGATTTAATATATTAGGAGACTTAAAGTAACATTCTAACTGAAATTTAATATCAAGAAGACATCCTTCGATAACATTTTTATTTAAAGTTGGGTTTCCTTGTAAAACTATTTCATCCAATTCCTCGGAAATGGTAAATTTAATTGGTGGTCTAAAAAAATTTAATTTTTCCATTGTTTTAAAAAACGCATATTCGCTTTCTATATTTCGAAATGGATTCTCTGCAAATAACAGTAATTCTTGGAACATCGAACGTTTATTTGAATCAATAAAAGGAAGAAACTCTTTGAAACATGTGATTAAGGGCTCAGTGATACAATGGACGACATATGATTGAATTGTTGGAATATCTTTTCTACTGAAACCAGACTTTGCATGTAGGTTTAAAGCAAAATTTATTATCGATTTAATTATTTTAGTTTCCAAGTCTTTGATGTTTATTGATAGTTCTTTTTCAACATTTAAAGTGGGACTTTTGCTAGAAGTTGCAGCATTATCGACAGTTTCATAAGGCAAAGGATTATGATTGTTTATTAATTGATTTGTCATAGAAATATTTTTTACGTGATTTGTTGAACTATAAAGATCATGCTTAGCAATATGATATTTGAATTTATAAAAGTTTTGAAATAGTTTATTACAAGAATTAAACTTGCAAGCATACTTAAAAGTTAATGGTACTTTATGAAAATTTTTAAGATGTGTTAAAAGTTCTGCGGATTTATAAAAATTTGCATGTTGCAAATTTGTTTCGCAAATTGAACAAATATGTGTGGATAATTTAAATGACATTTCCGTTCGATGAAACGTGCGCCGCATTATCTAATTTAGCAATAATATTATGAACTTTAGGAATTTTTTCTTTACTACAAATTTTGTAAATATATTCTTGTAAAAACATCCACACGTATTTTCTCTTTGCTGAATATTCTAGATTAAATACAAAACATACTTTAATTAAACAATCCACAGCTCTTAAAATCGTTGGTAGCTTATATGTCACTCCGTCAAAATACACATAGAACTCTGTTAAGTTTTCTCCCGTTTCTCCAATCACAAATATTTTTGGCTGCAGCTTCAAATGTTCTTTCATGGCTTGGTCACGAAGTTCTTGCTCTCTTTGTTTTAAATTGTTTATATTATTTAAGTGCACAAACATATCATCTTGTGCATCGGATATTGATGGCTTCGAGGTTTTGTTTAGCCTGGGTGGCGCAACTAAAGTATGAAGCAGCATAAAAAATAGGTAATGTTTAGAATCTAGAATAAAAGTTGTTGCATAGATTAGAAATTTGTCAAGTAACTTTCAAGATCACATATTTAGAAATACTAATTTTAAAGTTATTGGAGCTATTCTATTAAATTTTAAACAAAACCGATATCCAGTTCAATATTAAACTTCTCTAAAATTTGATTTATATATTGATCATCAAAACATAAAATGCTAAAATATAAGCTAAATAAAAATGCACGAATGTGAGACAGCTATCAACTTTTAATTAAGAGATGCGTCTTGGGTGTCTGAGCTTGTCAGTTACAATGAGTTAGGGCTGTCTAAAATTGCGAACTGCACCCAATTAAAACTAAACCATGGTGGCTGAATATTGTAACTCACAAATCAAAGGATGAATAAATTATTTGAATAAATCGTTATTCGTAAAAATTGTTAATAAATGATTAAAAATATAACTTACCAATACAGAGATCTCGGTTTGTCATATCATGGAAATATTTTAAATTCAGTTTATCTTTAATGCAAGAAAGAAAAAACAATTCCTTAATTTTCTTTTCGCAATCTTCAAAATTTTCTAAAAATACGTTTGTTTTGCAAGGATGAAGGGTTTCAAAATCAACATCAATCTATAACGATAATGTATTGAATAAACATACTCGTAAATATTGAGAAAGAATTCAAACATATGGAAATGTGGGAAATGCTTACGAGTTCATATCCATTCAGATCCTTATAGCGTGGCCACTCTTTCAGTACATCTGTAACGGATTCCTTTTGTTCTCGCATTCTTCGCTGTGAAGTATTTTTCCAAAATTCTAGGATATTGCTGGGTTGATTGTTTTGAAGCCATTTTTTGGTTGATTCGTGTTCTTTATTTATTTCGCAATCTAACGGTTTTTCTGTTAAATTATTTTCAATTGAACGAGACCTTCGAATTTTTTTAGATATGTGTCGTTTATTGAAATACCGGTCATACAGTTTTCCTTTTGGATTATGTTTACCAATTCGTGGTACATAGTACGTCGACTGGTAGAACAGAATAGTATACATTATCAATTATTAGACAGAAAAAGATTATAATATAATGAGACTATAATAAGTGATTATTCCATTGACCTTTAGAGTCAATGAAATAAGCACTCATCCAAAATGAAATATGATTATGTAACCTTGTTCGAGGCGGCCAAATCCCTTAAAGGCTTCATGGGATATAGCACCACTGAAAAACAAAATAATTATGCATACATTTTTTGCTTACCACACATTCTGTAGGAAATAGTTTAACTATTGCATCCGCCACTTTTGCCATTGTCGAAGGTTCCATTCGAATTTGTGACTGATAATAAAAGTCACATATTGTTCGGACTAATGTTGTCTGCTGGGCTTCATTTAGTATATTGTACTTTTTAAATTCACTTATAATTTCCTTTCCTTGAACCGAACTGACCAAAATATTTTCCACGTTCAAATGTGCTTCTGAATGTACTCGATTTGCGGTTTCACTTGTAGATGCTAACCAGTCGTCTACAGTTTTTGAATTTGACAGAGTTTTGTCTGAACCACAACATGTAATCAATTCGTACTATGTATATAAGAAACAAACATGTATAATTCCCATTACACATAAAATAAATTTATAGTTAATAAATGTATATAAAACTTACGTTATTGGCTTCTCGCCACCGCTGAAGATTATAACGGAAAATTATTTTATCACCTGTTAACTCCCTCGTGTTAAAAATTTGGTCCAGATCATGTGAATGCATCATAATCAATACATTAATCGAATTAATTCCACACTCGGTCAGAACCGAGATCGCTTTCATTGAAATGCCCCATTCTAAAAATAAACATACTACTTCGGAAGACGCTGTAATTGTGAAACTTTCACCCGGCGTATCTAATTCACTTATAATCTTGGATATATCCATATTTGAAATAATATTAAACGTATATTATCAATTTCACTTTTAAAAAATTATTAAAATTCACAGCTACACTAATTATTATTTAGTTTTTTTTAAATAATTTCTCACTGTTCATAAATGACTGACCAGAATGCATTGTCTTGCAAAACAACTGTGCACTTGAATTTGATGATAAAAACCATATAGACTTATTTTTTGTTACAACATTATTATTGTTGTTTCAAGTACTAATAATTTTGTATTGAATCCTAAAATTTTTAAACTCTAACGGTAAAAAAACTAAAACAAAAAACATGCTCAACTGAGAAAAAAATTGTTACGGCAACAAATTTTAATTTTAAGGCAACAGTGGAAGATTTGAAACGCCAAAAGAAACATAGTATTCGCGGCAAAAGATAAATTGTTCAATCAACTACGTAAAATTGTAGAAAACAACAATGTTTTATTTAAATTAAAAACATTATCATTATGTCAACAATGTTTTTATTTTTGAGTAGCAAATATGAAAATTGTAAGTATCAACAACGTATTTTTCTCTGAGTGTGGTGTACCGGTTGATAGTCATCCAAGGTCATTCACGTTTATTATTTCACGTGCTGGAAACTATCATCTATTGATCAATTCTTCATTCGCTGGGAACATAATTCTGCAGAAATAACATCTATATAGCTGATCAAATTATTCTTTCATGGATCATCATTACAATTATTGAAACGGATTTCATATTATTATTTACGATTACGCATCATTGACGTCACATTTTATTATACAACATATTCTAAAGGGTCAAATGCAACGTCATCACATCATATTCATCAAATTAATTTAAGTAAGTCATTATTTGATAAAATCATTTTAGATTTTAGTAAAGGTTTTTAAATCAAGTTAAATTACATAACTTCAACGTTCATGTTACCTTTGAAATATATTTAAAATTCAAATTTAGGATAGATGTATAATTATTGTAAACCAAACTGAATTTGCGGCATTTAGCGTAATATTAACATATGGTGGGATTTCACTTCTCGTGGTAATTAACTGATTATCGGTTATTAGTCGGGTATAAATATATAGTGATTATTAAATTCAAAATGGGCTCCGATTCTGAGAATCCAACCGGTGGTGAAACGTCTTCGAAATCAAAAACCTCAGATTCTTTAAAAAGACAACGAAGTACATCTAAAGGTCAACTGACCCAATTTCGAAACAAGCTTCCATCACTTACAACGATAGGAGCAATTGAATCAAACATTCGCAGATTACAATTAATGTATGACAAATATCATCAAATTCAATTAAAGATAGAGATGCATGACAAAGCCGCATCAGCTGATCGTGTATCTTTTGAAGAAGATTACGAATATGTTGAGAGCACTTTGTTAAACAAACTTCATGAAATAAGGAAACTTGAAAATATTCCGAAGGAATCTATTAATTTTGAATCTTCGGCTAACAGCACTCATATAGAACAAAATATTCCATCAATGTCTTTAAAGCTTCCTGAGCTTAAGCTACCGACATTTAGTGGATCTGAACGTGATTGGTTAGCATTTAGGGATGTCTTTCGAGATCTCATTCACAACAAAACCAATATCGACAATACAGTTGAATTTGTGTATTTAATATCTCATATCCGTTCTGGCAAGGCATACAGTTTGATCGAAAATCTTCCTGTTACTTCAGATAACTATGAAGTTGCCTGGCAAATTTTGTGCAATCGCTATGATAATGCGATTTTAATTCAAAAGGTTCACATGAAGGAACTGTATGACATAAAATCTCCCTATGCAAACTCTTCAAATTCACTTCAGGTTTTCATTGATCATGCAGTTAGGATTTATAACTTTTTGAAATCATTGCACATTCAAGTTGAGGCATGGGACTTAATATTGATTCATCATTTGACAGAAATATTAGATAATTCTTCAAAAATACATATTATTAAAAATTCCGAAACTAACAAACTGTTAAATTTTGAAAAATTTATAAGTATTCTAAGAAACCGTGTTCGAGTTTTAGAAGCTATTAAAGGTATAATTTCTTCAAAACAATTAGTTGATACTAATAAAAGATTTAACTACTCTAAAGGTAAATCAACTTCATTAATTTCAAATAGCTCCAAGTGCCCTTATTGTGGTGGATCACATTTGATACCTAATTGTCCAGAATTTTCTGACTCTAAGATAACTCCACAAATGCGCTATCAATTCATTCGAAATAATCAACTGTGTACGAATTGTTTAATGTGTAAGCATAATGTTGGTATTTGCGATAAACCTCCTTGTACTTTATGCTCATTGAAGCATAACAAACTGCTTCATTTTGGTACATACGTGAAGTTTCGAGGCAATAAAAATATTCCAACAAGTACGTCGGTTAGTCTGAATAATCCAGATGTTCAGTTGCCAATTCAAAATAATCATGCCGAACCAAGTGAAATTCAAACAACTGGTATATCGTCGTGCCAAGTACAACACATTCCACCAAGTCAACCGTCTTCTTCAAAAAGAGTTGAACAGATTTTGATTGGTACAGCTTTAATTAATGTAACATCTAAATCGAATAAAAATTTGTTATGTAGAGCATTATTAGATAGTGGATCACATTTAAATTTCGCCACGGAAAGCTTCGTAAATCTATTGAATCTTCCAAAACAATCTACTAAGAAAATTATAGCTGGGATCGGTGGAAAGGAAACACTAATAAAAACAAAAGTTTCTTTAACTATATCGTCCAGAGTATCTCATTTCTCAGTAAACATGGATTTTTTCATCATTCCAAAGATCACAAATTATTTACCAGCAAGTCCAGTTAGTTTCAATTTAGATTTAATTCCAGCTGAAATTGAACTGGCAGATCCTTATTTCCACATACCAAATAAGATTGATATTTTGCTTGGCGCAGAAATCTACAATCAATTATTCAATGGTCAATCAATTAAAGTTTTGAAACATCTTCCACCATTTTATTCCAGTGTATTTGGTTATGTAATTAGTGGTAGAGTGTTGTCTTCTCATGTCGTTGAAGAATACTCATCTACAGCATTATGCACCAGTGAAACCTTACATAATGATATACAACGATTCTGGGAATTAGAAACAATCTTCGTTAAAAATAATTATTCATTAGACGAGAAATATTGTGAAGAACATTATGTTAAAAATCATAAACGCCTTCCATCTGGTCGGTATTGCGTTTCTCTACCAGTAAATGACAACCTAAAACAGATTGGATTTTCAAATTACACGTCGCTTAATCAGTTTTATGCTATTGAAAAAAAATTAATACGTCAACCAGAAATGTATCGTCAATACCGCGACTTTATGAGTGAGTATGTGTCTTTGGGTCATATGACACAAGTTGATGATCCAAATATCATCAATAATTTATATAATAAGGCATACTACTTACCACATCATTTTGTTATTAAGGATAGCAGTACTACCACAAAGTTAAGAGTTGTATTTAATGATTCTTCTAAATCTTCGTCTAAGGTATCGTTAAATGATTGCTTAATAAAAGGTCCAAATGTCCAACAAGATCTGCTGTCCATAATATTAAGATTTCGAAAACATATAGTGGCTTTTACCGCCGACATTGCCAAAATGTATAGGCAAGTTGTGATTGCTGAAGATCAACGGAATTTACAACGAATCTGGTGGAGGGATAGTCACTTTGACAAAATAAAATGTTTTAAATTGTGCACGGTCACTTATGGAACTAGAAGTGCTCCTTATTTAGCGACACGCACATTACTCCAATTAGCGTTAGATGAGATTACCTCGTTTCCTATAGCTTCGAAAATTTTAATGAACGACTTTTATGTTGATGACGTTCTGACTGGCTCTAATACAACTGAAGATGCAATTAACCTAAAGTCTGAGCTACAAAAATTATTAGATAGGGGTGGTTTCCCTGCTATTTCTTCACATTCTCAACCTACGTCGAACATTTCATTAGTATTGGGGCTCTCTTGGAATACTTTAAGAGATGAATTCGAAATAAATTTTGTCAAGTTTTCATTAGAGACCACTTGTACTAAACGAAATATTTTATCAGAAATTTGTCAATTGTTTGATCCTTTGGGTTTATGCTCTCCAATAATTTTAATCGCAAAAGTAATCATGCAAACTATATGGACTCTTCATAATGTAAATTGGGATGATCCCATTACACATCATGTTCGTGATCAATGGATAGACTTCAAAAAACAGTTAATCCAACTAAATAAAATAACAGTTCCACGATGTATTATAGTGCCACACTATAATTGAATACAGATTCATGGATTTTCAGATGCATCTGAGAAGGGCTTCGGTTGTGTTATCTACGTTAGAATGTCTAATAATCTCAATACACAACATCTAAGGTTAGTTTGTTCAAAATCAAGGGTTGCTCCACTTAAGAAGCAGACCATTCCTCGTCTAGAGCTTTGTGCCGCCTTACTTTTGGCACAAACTATGACAAAGCTATAATTGAAAGCTTAAATATGCAGTTTGACCACATTTATCTTTGGTCAGAGAGATTACACTTCTCCGAATTAAATCTGAACCATCCAAATACGCTTCGTTTGTGGCAAATAGAATTACCCAAATACAGGAACATTCTTCAATACATATAATTGGCGCTATGTACCAACATCACGTCAGGCCCTTCCTTTCTTCTAACAGATCAATCAAATTGGCCGAAAAGTTCTAATTTGAAAATAACTTCAGATTTGTTAAATGAAGACCTACGGAAAAATTCTTTAATTTTGGTTTGTAAATCTTCGTCGCCTTGGAGTTTATTTCATCGATATTCGTCTTTTACTAAACTTCTTCGTGTTACAGCTTATATCCGTCGATTTATAAGTAATCTTAAGCGAAAAGGCCACCTAAAGATTTCTGGTGAGCTTAGTTCTAGTTAACTCGACTTGTCATTAACCAATTTGGAGAAAATAGTTCAGCAACTTGAATATAGAGACGATATTCAATACATTAAAAAATATAAAGTTGTTCAAAATTCCAGCAATTTAAAATGACTGAGCCCCTTTCTCGATCAAATGGGAATTCTTCGTGTTGGTGGACGCCTTAGCAACTCAAAATTATAAACTAATAAATATCCGATTGTACTGCCAGGTAAACACATACTGTCAAAATTGTTAGTTCAATGTGAACATAAACGTCTATTACATTGTGGTCCCCAATCATTACTTTACAATTTGAGATCACAATATTGGATGATAGGAGGACGAAATTTATGCAAGCAAGTGGTGAATCAATGTATTCCTTGTTTCAGAAATAAACCAAAATTGTCACAAGAAATAATGGGTGAATTACCTGCCGATCAAGTTATTCAATCAAGACCATTCTCAATAGTTGGCATAGATTTTTGCAGCCCTTTCTTCGCTAAACCAAAAACGAGAGCAACATCTTAAAGTAAAATTTATATTTGTCTATTTATCTGCTTCGCAGTTAAAGCTATCCACTTAGAAATTGTGATGGATTTATCTTCCCAGTAATTTCTGGCTTGCTTACGCAGATTTATTGCAAGACGCGGTTATTGCGCTAGAATATATTCCGATAACGCTACAAATTTTATTGGATGTCGTGCTGAATTAAAAGAATTAAGGAATTTATTTGTATCTGAAAACTTTCAAAATGAAGCCAACATATTTTGCGCAACTAATCATATCGAATGGCTTACAATTCCACCATGATCTCCCCATTTTGATGGGTTATGGGAATCTGCTATAAAAAATGCCAAGTGGCACATGAAAAGAGTTATTGGTTTACGTTCAATGACACTAGCAGAGTATTACACTTTAATTTGTCAAGTTGAAGCGTGTCTTAACTCAAGGCCATGGACAGCAATTTCTAATGATCCAACTGATTTTACAGCTTTATCACCCGGTCACTTCCTGAACCATCAGTGCTCGATCTGAACGCCAATAGATTATCGAGATATCAAATGATACAAGTGATGTTTCAAGATTTCTGGAAGCGTTGGCACGTTGAATATTTAAATGAGCTTCAGAAACGTTATAAATGGCAAAAACCTTCAAACGATAATTATAAAATTGGATCTTTGGTTCTTTTGCATGAGGACAATATACCACCGATTCATTGGGTTATGGGCAGAATAATTGATACACATCCAGGTCCTGATAATCGAATTCGGGTAGTAACAATAAAAACTTCGAAATCTACATTTAAAAGATCGATTACTAAAGTCAGTGTTTTACCACTTGAATCATATGATAGAACCGAAATATAAATATTTTGCTTACATTTTCAATGTGAAAACTTCAGTTTGGTATATTTTCCTAATTCATTTTTTTTTGTATAATATTAATTATTAATTTTAAATTATTTATGTATTTTGTATAAAAATTAATCTTTAATTGAACTAATTTATAATTTGATTTGCAGTATATAATTATTATGATTTATTTTGAAATAATTGTTTCAAGGGCGCGGGTATGTTAACGTACTGAATAAGTATGAATGTTAGTATGGTACGCGTCCCATAGATATTATATACAACATTTAAAAATCGAGTACAATAGCTTTAAATACAAATGTTTTATATAATTTTTCTTGTACATTTTAGTTCTTCGTGTTCTTTTCAACAAAAATATTAAAATTAAAAATAAAATCTTCGAATATATGTATATACTTATATGTATAAAATATAAATTCAAAACTTTAAATAATAAAATAAAACAAAATATAAAATCCTTCGAATTGTTTTATTTAAAAATGTTAACTTAAATGAGATAGTTCTTCGTAAATTTATCAAAACTATCATCAATTAACGTTCATAAAATAAAAAATTGGCAAAAAATCATCGGTTTTTGCACAATCATTGAGTTGCATGCTCGAAATAGCGTTATGTGAGAAAAGCGGTTGTATTTATTTATTTTTTATGCCTGTAATAGATTACAGGAGCATGCAAATGGGAACAAGCGTTTTAAATATCATTACTTCCTGCTTGCAATTTTTTCAAACAAGATTTTATTTGAATTTAAAATTCTTAAAAAATAGCTATGTAAATTTTTTATATATAATATTTTGCTCATTATTAACGTACACGAAATAAAAAATTGGCAAAAAATCATCGGTTTTAGCTCAATCATTGAGTTGCATGCTCGAAATAGAGTTATAAGAGACACGCGGTTGTATTTATTTATTTTTCATGCCTCTAATACATAACAGGAGCGTGCAAATAGGAACAAGCATTTTAAATATCATTACTTCCTGCTTGCAATTTTTTCGTACATGCTTTTATTTGAATTTAAATTTATTAAAAAATATATAAATTTTTTAAAAATAATATTTTGCTTCATTATTAACGTACACAAAATAAAAAATTGGCAAAAAATCATCGGTTTTTGCTCAATCATTGAGTTGCATGCTCGAAATAGAGTTATGTGAGATACGCGGTTGTATTTATTTATTTTTTATGCCTCTAATAGATTACAGGAGCAAGCCAATAGGAACAAGCGTTTTAAATATCATTACTTCCTGCTTGCAATTTTTCCAAACAAGTTTTTATTTGAATTTAAATTTGTTAAAAAATATGTAAATTTTAAAAAAATAATAGTTTGCTTCATTATTAACGTACATGAAATCAAAAATTAGCTTAAAGTTATTAGGATTTGCGCAATCATTGAGTTGCATACTCGAAATTGAGATCAACATTTTCTGATGGTACAGCTGTCTTAGTGCTTCAATAAGTGATTTAAATTAAATTGAAGGTTGACTACGAACTTGACGAATTGAAGTGAACTTAAATAAATCAGCGCACGCTACATTCCCGTTGAACAAGTGCACCTGTCCAACGGTGATTTCGAAAAAACTTATTGAATCAAAGAACTAGAATATAAAAATAAAATTTTCAGAAATATATTTGTTGGCTGCAAAATTATCATTAACCAATAATGTCCTACATCACAAAGCGGTATCCAATATGAACATACTAGCGCATTTAATACAGAATTTCAACAACGAAAGATACATCACAGTTTTACATGCTAACCTGGGTATAAAACCGTTAAAGAGATGATCGGAGAATTCAGTTCCAAGTATTCTTTGAAACTAGAGACACATCCTAATGAATTTGCAAGGGGCCGAAATAAAGATGACTGAAAAGAGAAGATCTACTAGATCTAATGCATTTATTAACTTACTTTATTTTAATGTTAAATAATAGCACACACTAATAATAAGTACTGGCTTAGGTTAGGTTAAAAAATGAAGTAATTTTAGTTTGTTAGAACTTCTTGTTTATCTCTTTAATAGAAATATTCAAGAATAAATGGGAGAGATATTCTAAACGTATAGAAAATATACAAATGTATACGCACTTTCTAGACTAAATTATTATAGTCGGGCTCTTATCCATCCAACAATTTAAATATCGGCTATTTTATATCGGGACGTTCTAGTTTGGGAAATTGATTGGCGGAGTTTCTAAAGTTGTATGAAATGTATGCTTTACCATTTGGTAATTGTGCGTGACTATTTAGGTTAAGAGTGAGCCTTTTTATTAAATGTTTTCCACTATGGTTAATGACCCGCACGGGCGGCTATACTTTATCTATTTTATATAAAATCATGTTAAAAGGGTTTGTGGCCGCACCCTCATTAAGAAATTGTTTTTTCTTATTGTATATTTAGAACAAAAAATCGTCCCGAATTCTATTAAACAATCGCACATTTTTTTTTTTTTGCTTAATCAAAAATTAAACTTGATCACGTATATCACAGTTGTGCTAATCAACTCTATTTTCTGGTGTACACATACGTTATTTAGTACCAAATTTAATGCACTATACAAATAATCAAAATATATTATGTAACAGAAACACCTCCCTCTATCGATTAAACTAATTACATTTAAATATTCAATAAGTTTTGTAACACTCGTACACAATGTTGTAATTTAATCAATTTATCTTACCTTTTTTGTCGACTATTTGTATAGTTTTTGTATAATACATATGTATGTATGGATTTAGTTATTGGATTGAATCCACAAATCTAATAAACTACATAACATTCCTAAAAATTAACTTTTAAGTGCATTAAAATTCAATCAAGAAGAAAACATTCTTCCCACAACAACAACAACAACTACCAATATTTAAGGATTTAACTTTTCCTTGTTATATTTTTAGTTTGAGTATAAAGTGTTCGTTCCAAAATCAAAAGCACACACATACATAACAAACTAACAAAAAACGCTTGTTCTTGTATATTTTCAGAAGATTTTCAAAAACATGTGTTACAGCAGTAGTTTTCCTTTACTTTTTTTTTAAATTTTATCTCTAACAAATATTTTCTTTTGTTTGTTATTTTAGATTATGATTTTCCTTATTTTTTTTATTCTTGTATACATACTTTGCTTCATGTTTTATAATTTTCTTTGCACACACAGCAACAAAAAATAAATTTAAAAATAAAAAATCGGAAAATTCCAAAATAAAAAATAACAAAGTTTTTGGTTTGAGTAACAAGTATGAGAAAAATGTTAGGTGAATTGTTTGACAGTATTTTTATTAAGAAGTTTTCCACATTTTTGTTTTTGTGTCGACAAGCTTTTTCTTTTCGTTTTCATTCCTGCTTTTTCATCTCCTCTAGCTGCTTGGCTATATATAGTATATGTAGGTTAGGTACTCGTATTTAAGATAATTTTTAGTACACAAGAAATTGATACTTTTTACTTGCTCGCTTCTTCCGGAATGTTGTGTATTTGAAACTTTTACTTTTTTCTTGTGTGTATGGGTGTGTGTTTGTACATGAATCATTTTACATATACATACATACATACAGTTTTTTCCTATTTTCACTAAAGTGACAAAGTTTATTGTTTTACTTTATTTTGTGACAAATTCAATTTTGTTTTACTTTATAAATACACACAAACACACGACGTTTGTCAATATTTTTTTTTGCATAATATGTCACAGTTACGTGTACATCAAAAGTTTTTGAATTGAACGGGGAATTTTAAAGATTGATTACGGCGAATTATGTGATACGTTCGCAAAAAAAATTTATTGAAAATTTGATATGCGACATATGCGAAAATTTTGTTGTTTGAGTTACGCGTACTTGTATGTATATGTACAGATTACGAAGAAATCACGTTTAGCGGAACGATGTATATGAATTTTTGTATAAAAGTCAATTAATCCCAAATGGTTTATAATAGGAGCAAAGTTTGGATTATATTTCAAAGGTTAATTTATATGCGTACATTTCGATTTTCCCTGGGCTGATTGATGTTATAATTATCGATATACCGGGATCGAGGGTCAGGTGCAAGGCCAAAAGATACATTTAAATTTGAAATAACGAAAATAAAATCACGTGAAAAATTCAAGTCTCATCCATCACTGCCATTTGAAGTAACTTAAAGTTCTAAGATGAATGGTTATCCATGCGCATTCATTTAAATTTAGAAATATCGATATCCGAAGATCGGTACAATATTATAAATCGAACTGACTACAAGACAGTGGGTCTGAGTGGTGGTTTTCTATTTTTTGGAATTACATATTATTACATTGAAATTTATAAAATCGGTTAAATCTAAACTTTGATTTCGTTAAGAAATCATTAGTATTACAATTAGTCGATAGACTAAAACGAAATTATCTTAGAAATTGTAAAATTACCTGGGTATTCGAATTTTCAAAATATCTATATTATTTCAAATATTTAAAATTTGTTAAGTACTCCAGAAAATAGTCAATATTAGTACGGATTAAAATCTATCAAAATCAAAAATAGTCAAAATTTTGAAATATAAAATTTCGAAATGTAAAAATCAGTTTCATAAAAATTTTATTACAAAGACGTAATGATATTTTAAACGCTTGTTCCTATTTGCATGATTCTGTAATCTATTAGAGGCATGAAAAATAAATAAATACAACCGCGTATCTCACATAACACTATTTCGAGCATGCAACTCAATGATTGAGCAAAAACCGATGAAGCAAAATATAATTTTTAAAAAATTTACACAACTATTTTTTAACAAATTTAAATTCAAATAAAAGCATGTTCGAAAAAATTGCAAGCAGGAAGTAATGATATTTAAAACGCTTGTTCCGATTTGCACGCTCCTGTTATGTATTAGATGGATGAAGGTGGTCTGGTGAGAAGCTGTCTGGGGGAATCAAGTTGGCACTTGTTGCCATCTCCGTATCTTGCAGCTTCCACAAGTGTGCGTGTTACCTCCCCGTGGTGACCACCGGGCAACTATTACACCATGTGGTGTACTAGGCGAAAACACGGCGCTAAATAACTGGGCCGGGTTAAGGTGTTAATCGTACCGTGCTAAAAACCGGCCAGGCTGGGGGCCCAGTCTAAAAACTAGCCCAGTCTCTAACGGTGTATCCGGATACTTGGCGCCCTCCGGATCATGTAGCCTTACCTGTGTATTGCGGATCTCTGCACAGGTGGACCTCCTTTCTCCGCTACTCGTGGGACCTATTATGGAAGATCCAGATAAAAAACAAGATGAGACCGGTGCTTTTAAAAAACCGGAATCTAGTACTGCGGAGACATCGGCCTTTAGGCCCGGTCTCCAACGTGCAATTAGGGGCATAAGACCGAATGAGGCTGGCCCCTTGAAACCAAAGTGCAAAGGCACGAATGCTGGCCCTCCATCAGTGTTAAACTATTAGACCAGGAAGAGAGCCTGGCGCATGATCTCTAAGATCTGTAACATTCCGTTGGAGCAGAGAACGGATAGAGACAAGGACACGCTTGCGTGGGCAAGACGTATCACTGAGCCAAAGCAGGAGGGTTCCGTTGTGATCTCACAGCCGAAAAGGCAGAGATCTGATGATGAACCGCCTACGGAGGCTAAAAAGAAACGGGTTCCGGACAATGTTACCAGGCCCTTCAACGAGGTGCTAAAGGATCACCTGATCATGGCAGTCGTTGACAGGGCACAAGAAGATGGGAGCAGTGCGACCCTTAACTGGAGGAAGGTGGAGAAGGCCTTAGCCGCCATCTTCCTTAAAATCATGAGGGAGAACCCAGGACCTGCTCCGTCCTGCCGAGACGGAGGGTGGCACCGGGGTCACGTAAAACTGACTGCCTGTGCCGATGAGAGGTCTGTGACCCTCTATAAAAAGGCGATCGGCAGCCTGGGGGAAGTCTGGCCGGGGGCCAAACTAGCAGTGGTGACTAGGGAAGAAATTCCCTGGAGGCCAAGGGCACGAGCCTGGATTCCTGCGGAGCCGGGTGATCCTAGGGAGATCCTGGAAATGTTGAAAATCAGCAATCCGGATCTGCCAACGGCCACCTGGAAGATTGCCAGGTTAGATGAAGTAAAGGCGGAAATAGATCACAGATCGGCCGTCATAATCATCAACAGAGAATCCGTGGGTGCTTTGGCAAAATCTGGAGGCCTGGTCAGCTATGGATTTGGAGCGATTACGCTCAAAATCTATAATCGCGATGAGGCTGACAGACCTGGGGCAACTGCAGCAGGTGGGGAAGCCACTAGTGGTGTCCCGCCTATTACTGGTGACCCAGATGTCCAAAGCATCCCGGAAGATGCTCAGGAGACACTATCCCTGGACTCGGAGATATCGAGATCATTGGGACTACGCTGTGCGCTCCTACCGGACGAATCGACGTCAGAAGATTCTGATTCAACAGTGGTGGAGGTAAGCAATATCTAATGCTTAAGATCCTTCAGATCAACCTCCATCACTCTAAAGCCGCCTCGGCGGCCCTCTTGCTCAAAATGGAATCTGAGTCCATTGATGTTGTTCTGGTTCAGGAACCTTGGGTCAATGGTGACCGGGTGCTGGGCCTCAGAACTTCCAAATATAAAATACTACATGCGAAGAATGAAGGTAAGATACGTTCCTGCATTCTCGCTAGAAATAATCTGAATATTTTTATACTACTTAATTACAGCAACGCTGATGTAGTGGTGGCTAGCATCGAGATGGATGGGCAAAATCTCTGGCTAATATCGGCCTACCTACCGTACGAGGAGGAAAACATACCACCAGGTAGGTTGGTTAGTGCAATAATGGAGGCTCAAAAACGAAAAGTAGGAGTCATCATGGGCAGTGATGCTAATGCGCATCACAAAATCTGGGGAAGTACAAATATCAACAGGCGAGGTGAGTTACTCCTTGATTTTATTTTAAGTACTAACCTAAATATATGTAATATCGGGTGCAAGCCAACCTTTATTACTAAAAATAGACAAGAAATGCTGGATATCACACTTGTCTCGGATTTTATTAAGGAGGGGGTATTGAACTGGAAAGTGTCCGAAGACCATTCCTTTTCTTACCATTGTTATCTCCAATACGAAGTGGATACAAAACCCACTAGCAAACCACCCTTCAGGAATAGGAGGAAAACTGATTGGGATTGTTTCAGAACCATTCTGGGTAACTTATTACCGGTATCGGTTCCAAGACCTCCTGCATCTACACAGGAGCTTGATGCTCTAGAAGCCAAGCTATCTGATGCTTTTAACAAGGCCATGTTAGGTGCATGTCCTATCAGTAGACCCTTGGGTAAATCTCGGCCACCCTGGTGGTCGAAGGAACTCCAAGGTACTCGTATGAAATGCAGGAGACTGTTCAAGAAAGCGAAGAACACAAATGCTGCTGCAGACTGGGACTGTTACAAGGAAGTCCTCAAAACCTATAAGTACGAGCTGAGAGCAGCCAAAACGAGGGCTTGGAAACTCTACTGTGGCAATATACAGGAGTGCTCCGAGGCGGCCAGGCTACGCAAGGTACTTTGTTCTAGTCCTTCCATCCCGAGTTATCTACAACGACCGGATGGTTCATGGACTACCTGTAGTGAGGAATCCCTGGAGCTATTACTAGAAACGCACTTCCCGGAGTGCTCGGTACTAGCTCCGGAGGGACCCATGATAAATAGGGGTGTAAACTCCGTAAGCCATATAGTAAGCAGGCGGAATATCCTATGGGCAATAAACAGCTTTAAGCCATACAAGTCGGCAGGGCCTGATGGCATTATCCCTGCGGATATCCAGCGAACTATTGACTTATCCCTGTCCTGGCTGGAAGTTATCTTCAAAGGCAGCCTGGAACTCTGTCACATTCCTAGGAAGTGGACTGAAATAAAAGTAATATTTATACCTAAGGCGGGAAAAAGCTCTCACTGCTATCCCAAAGACTTTAGGCCTATAAGCTTATCTTCTTTTCTGTTGAAAACACTGGAAAGACTAATAGAGGCTCACATTAGAGGCTCAATCAAGACGGGCGAGCTGTCGGAATCTCAACACGCGTACCGTAAGGGACGATCGGTGGAAACAGCTCTCCACTCCCTTATTGGCCCCATTGAGAAATCACTTGAATATAAAGAATATTCAATGGTAACCTTCTTGGATATAGAGGGGGCCTTTAGCAACGTCAGACCAGGGGCAATCACTGGGGCCTTTGCGTGTCTGGGGGTAGACGGGTCACTCAGAGGCTGGATAGATCATATGCATAGAGGCAGGATCGTGACAGCTTATCTGGGTAGGCCGTCTGCCGCCAGATACATGAGCAGAGGGACACCTCAAGGTGGGGTTTTATCTCCCCTTCTTTAGAACTTGGTCATAAATGACCTGTTACTAAACCTGGAAGGGCAAGGCTTCAAGGTGGTTGCTTACGCGGATGACGTTGCTATTGCGGTCTTCGGTAAATATCCTAGTACGCTGAGTGAGCGCATGCAGTGCGCACTTGGCTACCTCTCTGAGTGGGCACGCGGCTGCGGACTGAACGCAAACCCACAGAAAACAGAGCTGGTCCTCTTTACCAGGAAGCACAAGCTTCCTCAGTGTGACCCGCCAACATTAAATGGTACTCGCTTGATCTTTACGGATAGAGCATAATACCTCGGACTTCTTTTGGATAGCAAGCTAAGCTGGAAACCAAACAACGTAGAGAGAGTAACGAAAGCTACTAGAGCGCTCTACTCCTGCAAAAATGCCATTGGAAAGAGATGGGGTATGGAGCCCCACATAGTACACTGGCTCTACGTTTCAGTGGTCAAACCTATACTGCTGTATGGGGTTGTCGTCTGGTGGCCAACGTTAAAAATTATGGCCAACCTTAAACTATTGATGAAAGTCCAAAGAACGGCCTGCTTGTGTATAAGTGGGGCTCTCAGGAGCACACCTACTCAAGCTCTGGAGATTCTCTTTCATCTTACTCCATTGGATATTGCGGCCGAGCAGCTTGCATCTTGCACAGCCATTCGGCAAAAAATCCATATCTATGTGGACCTGTAACAATGCAGGGCACTCGTCTATCCTATGCAACAGGCGTATTCCAGAAGCTACCGACTACGCTATTCCCTTGACATTTCCTGAGGTGAGATTCCAAACTGAGTTTCCCACCAGAGAGGACTGGGTGAACGAAACGGTTATGGACAATGAGGCGCTAAGCTTCTTCACGGATGGCTCAAAAAGGGATAGAGGGGTTGGCTGCGGGGTATTCTGTGAGGCACTAGGGGTTAACCTCTCTTTTCGTCTTCCCGACTTTTGCAGCGTTTTTCAAGCTGAACTGATCGCGATAATGGAAGTCATGGACTGGTTGAAGTATAATGTAATATCTACGAGGGATATTCGCATTTTTACGGACAGCATGGCTGCTATTAAAACGCTACAATCATACTCCCTGACGTCGAAAGTAGCCCAGAACTGTCTGGCATTTTTAAATGAGATGGCTGATCAGTTCAACATCCGCTTGACGTGGGTGCCAGGGCATTTCAATATCGCAGGGAATGTAAAGGCAGATGAGTTGGCCCGCAAGGGTACAGCACGCCTAATAACCCAAAGCAGGTGGTATATAAAGATACCGCTTGCTTCATGTAAACTGTTGCTTCTGGAAGAAGCTATAAAAGAAACGAACGTCAGATGGTCTAACGCCAGTTCGTGTGTAATAACCAGGCAGATCTGGCCTGGTCTTGACCGGTCTAGATCAGACCAACTGATATCGCTTCGACGACACCATATTGGTATGGTCGTGGGAGCTATAACGGGACATTGTCTCATTGGGATACATGCGCGCAGACTGGGTGTCCCAGCCCACGATTTCTGCCGCAGCTGTGGTGATGAGGAGGAGGAGGAAAATGTGCTCCATCTGCTCTGCACCTGTCCTGGTCTAGCGTACAGCAGAACAAAATTAATGGGGACTTCCCCTTTGAACCACCTCACGGATCTTAGTAAGATCGATAACCTAACCTAATAATGAAGCAAAATAAAATTTTTTTAAAATTTACATATCTAGTTTTTAACAAATTTAAATTCAAATAAAGGTATGTATGTTCGAAAAAATTGCAAGCAGGAAGTAATGATATTTAAAACGCTTGTTCCTATTTGCACGCTCCTGTTATGTATTAGAGGCATGACAAATAAATAAATACAACTGCGTATCTCACATAACTCTATTTCGAGCATGCAACTCAATGATTGAGCAAAAACCGATGATTTTTTGCCAATTTTTTATTTCGTGTACGTTAATAAAAAATCAAAATATATTTTTTTTTAAATTAACATATCTATTTTTTAACAAATTTAAATTCAAATAAAAGCATGTTCGAAAAAATGCAAGCAGGAAGTAATAATATTTAAAACGCTTGTCCCTAGTGGCATGATCTTGTAATGTATTAGAGGCATGAAAAATAACTAAATACAACCGCGTATCTCACATAACTCTATTTCGAGCATGCAACTCAATGATTGAGCAATAACCGATGGTTCATTACCAATTTTTTATTTCGTGTACGTTAATAATGAAGCAAAATATAATTTAAAAAAATTTACATAGCTCAAATAAAAGCACGTTCGAAAAAATTGCAAGCAGGAAGTAATGATATTTAATACGATTGTTCCTATTATTATAATGAAGATTATAATATTTTTGAAAAGATTTCTACCTTTTGTGCCATATAAAAATTTTTATCGTTGTTCAGCACAAATTGTGAATACGCCTATGGTCGAGTAAGCAGACTCTATGCTCTTGAAATCAGGGACTCAAGTTCAAGGGACTCGTCAGCGCCAATACTTTTTTAATTTAATTTATTCTGTATAATTGGTTAAACACAGCTTCTGATAAAATCTACATTCAATTTTAGCAATTATAACAGCCGTCTCTTGTTAATGAAAATATACGGTAATGGTCAAATATGGTCCATTCATGTTGCTAAAATTTTAAATTTCTCTATTGAATTGGCAAATATAAAAGATTTGTTTAACATTATGCATTATGGCGGTAGTGCAGTTAACAGAGTCATTGCTTTTGCATTCGTGGACCCGAGTTCAATTCTCGTCAGCGTCAACACTTTTTTGATTTAATTTCTTCGGCAAATATAAGAGCCATCTCTTGCGTATGACCATAATGGAAATGAAAGAGCCATTTCTTGTGTATCATCGAAATGAATTGTCCATTGCTGTTGCTAAAATTTTCAATTTTCTCTATTAAATTGGCATACTTAAAAGATTTGTAAAGCACAAAAGTCGTTGCAGTTGGAATTGTGAACTTGAGTTCAAGCCTCGGTTTGACATTAAATAATTTTAAATTAAATTTAATTAATTTCTCCCGTATTGGATGAGTATACCGGCAAATTTATATATGTTAATAGTAGTGGTGGTGAAAGTAAGCGGTGTCATAGGATTTGGAATCGTGGATGTTGTGCAGTATTCGAACCTAGATTAAGAAGAAAAAAATTAGCGGAGAATCAGCGCGCAGATGTCACATTAAATTAAAAAATGCTTTAATTGTGGTTTAACACCATGATTACTTCAGCGTCATGCTTATCCATTACAAAATCATTAAATTGACCCAAAACAACGATATATAGCGTTAAATAGGATGGAATTTTCTATATAACGGTGGAACGGTGGAACAGTTCGCACACGGAAAAAATGGAGAAACGGCTCACAAAAATCAGAAACATGGCTAAACTAATAGAAATCTTTACAAAAAGGTTATAACTTTCATTAAAAATTATCCGGGAAACTTCGACTATGACCGAGCTATAAAATTTAACACACCCCAGTTCAGGAAGGCTATAAAAGCTACCGAGTATTTGAAAAGTCTAATCGTTCAGATAACCAACATTTGTTCTCTAAAAAATGTGAAAGACTTATGATCAAATTTTCACAAAGCTTAGTGGATGTATTTTGAAGGACGAAACTTACGAAAACGTACGTGAAATTGGTTTTGAAACAATCAATTAGGGCAAAAATTGGATCCTACCAAAAACTGAGGCAATGCTCCAGCAAAGTGTAAGCACTTCAAGTTAGATACATTTGCAAACAAATCTATGATTTGGACCGCAATTTGCAGTTGTGGAGCCTGGTTTTTGTCACTTTTTTGATAATGACGTATTTTGCCGATAATTCTTCACAACGATTCAGCAGTAATGTTTTTTTAGCGGCATGCGGCACCTCTTGTCAATATTTTTTTATTAAGAATTAAAATAAAAACTACAAAATCTTGTTTCTAATGCTCAAGATGACATATCACTTAAAAAACATTAAATTGTTTTTATTCCAAAATTCTCTTTTGTTAAACGAGCCTGTGCTGGGATGTTCTATCATCACTTCGATTCGCTTCGATAGAAATTTATGTCTCTTTTTTTACGAACAAAATTGTGCACCATGGCGTTTTTTGAATTAAGTTTTGTCTATTGCGATCTCAGCCTGTTATAATAAATTTGCAAACTATCTCTTTTTCCTCTTTTCACTTGCCATCGAAAATAAAAATATTGGTGATATTTTATCGAATAAATTTATAGAAATAGAATCGAGTAGGCTATGATCACAATATAAATTACGAAATAGAATTCAATTTTGTTCGTAAAAAAAGAGACACAAATTTCTAAAATACGATCGTTTGATTTGAATTACGTAACAAACGTTGTTTCTACCACAAGTGATGGAGCCAGTAAAATGTTGAAATGTGGTAGGTTGTCGCCGGCTTTTCAGCAACTGTGTCATAATCACGCAATTCACTTGGCGGTTATGAAAGTTTGCTATACGAAAAAAAAGTTTATTCGTGTAACAACTTAAGCGATGAGGTTGAGAATGAGGATTCATATAATGACGATTTTGAGTCAGATGATTTAATTGAAAATGAATTGGTTGCAGATAACATTCAAATTAATTGTAGTATGCAGGTTAAAAAGACAATAATAAAAATAAGGGGAATCGTAAAATTATTCTAAAACTTTTTTTGGACAATTATATTTATTCACATAAAATTTTACAATGTACCTTGTCTATAGACTAACAACATTTCTTTTTTGACCTAAATTATTAAATTGTGTTTAATTAAGGTATCCCCATTGGTTTTCCTTATGTTCTATTTACTGGTGTTACTGCCTTACGCTGACTATAGTGCTAACTCAAAAGGTTTTACTCTTTTCAGTCTTCCCACTGCCTTCCTGTCGTCGAGTAATTGGTTGGCCTCAACGTTCGGGTGATTCTGGAGCCTCACTTCATGCTTCCGTGCAGCATTGTTTGCTTCTCTGGTGACAGTTTCCACACTAAGGTCCGTGTGGAGGTCGCTATTACGTATGTACCAGGGTGCATTATAATATCCCTTAGCACTCTGTTTTGGAATCTTTGAACGATATCCATGTTGCTTGGTTTAGTACAACCCCACAGCTGAATTCCATACATCCAAATGGGCTTTAATATCTGCTAGATTGGAGTTCCTTCCCATCAGTCAATACATCTTTCTATATTTGAGTCTCAGTTCTTCACTCTTTTTCTTGACATGGACCTTCCATCTAAGTTTGGTATCTTGATTCATCCCTAGATATTTTGCTGAGTTAGCATGTGGTAATGGGACATTATTTAATACCACAGGCAAATGATTTATTTTTCTGTTGGTGTAGTCAACACGTATGGATTTTGTTTCATTTAACCTGACACGCCATTGCTTCGTCCATCGAAAAATTTTGTTTATCGCACTTTGAAGCTTATTGGTAGCTCCTTCTATGGTATCATCTACTACCAAAAAAGCAGTGTCGTCTGCAGATGTGCCAATTGTGGTATTCTGAGATAATGGAATATCGCTTGTAAATAATAAATATAGAATGGGTCCTAAGACACTTCCTTGTGGTACTCCAGCTTTGATCTTTTTAATTTCTGAGTATGATTGTTCCTGTTTAACACGAAAGTGTGGCTCTGTAATGTAAGATTTTAATATTTGGCAGAATTGTGAAGGTAGAATGTTTTGGAGTTTATGCAGAAGACCTTCGTGCCAAACTTTGTCAAACGCCTGGGCCACGTCAAGGAAGACTGCTGAGCAGATTTTCTTTTCTTCGAGTGATCTTTCTATGATATCTGTTATTCTATGAATTTGATCGATTGTAGAGTGTCTATCTCGATAATTTCCTGCCTTTCAATTATTGGTTTCAATCTTTTTAAGAGAAGTCTTTCAAATAGTTTGGACATAATAGGCAGTAATGAAATCGGTCTATGGGATGTTATTTCGTTTGGTGGTTTTCCAGGCTTAGGTATCATAATCACCTCCGCGAACTTCCATACATTTGGTACATATTTCATCCTTAAATCTACATTGATTAGAGTTGTTAATTTTATAATGCCCTTCTTCGATAGCTGTTTTAAGATTTTTCCTGTTATCAGGTCATAGCCTGGCGCTTTGTTCGGAATTAAATTTTTTTTTATTTCTATAGTCAATTCCGCAGGGGTGGTAAGAGCGATTTCTTGATCAATAGTTTCCTCTACTTCTTGGAATTGTTCTCTCTCTTGTACCTCATTAGGCTGAAAAATACTTTCTAGATGGTCAGCGAAAGCTTTTGCCATTTCTTCATTGCTTCTGGCCCAATTTCCATTGCTTGTTCTTATGGGTGGTATTTGAGTTATTGGTCTTTTCATTCGTTTGGTTGTCTTCCACAAAGAATAGTCAATATCCTTTTCATATGTTACTGACTGTATAATGTACTGGATTTCCCTCCTGAGTTCCTGTGTCAGGTTATTCAGTTTGTTTTTATCTGCAGGCATCCTGTTGTATTGCCATTTCTTCCAGGCTCTCCTTTTTTCTTCGACAAGTTCCCTGATTTCTTTTGAGTAATTTGTACCTATTGTTTTTCTTTTGAACTCCGGCGTATTATGCCATGCTGACTGTTGTACGTCATTTATGAACTTTACGATTTCTTCATCTAGTTTTTCTTGTTTTTAACGGTACATTAAGTTTTATTCTACTATTCAGCTCTTCTTTGAATCCCTCCCACTCTGTATATTTATTTGTCAGAGTCGGGTTGCATTCTTTTGAGAATATTTTTTCACTGAGAGTAAGTAGTATTGAAGAGTGATCGGAGCTCGAATCATAACCCTTTTCGATTTTAACATAAGTTGCTGGAAGTTTTCTAGTTATAAAGAAATCTAGTAGATCAGGTATTTTGTTATTATCTGTTGGCCAGTATGTCGGTTTGGCAGTAGAATGCCAATTACATCCAACTTCTGTCATTGCTCCAAGAAGTTCTTTACCTCTAGTAGTGATTATTCTTGATCCCCAATGAGTATGTTTCGCATTGAAGTCTCCGCCAATGATGTACTTATCGCCTAAGCTTTCCAGGAAGTCTACGTAGTATAATTTTTTAAGATTATATCGCGGTGGGCAATAAATTGCCGTTACGGCTAATGACTGATTTTTAGTTTTAATGCTGACGGTAGTTGCTTGTATTTCATTTGTTTCATATTTTTCCTATTCGTAATGTTGTATATCACTTTTTATTATTATCGCACTTCCTCCTCTGGCTGTATTTTCTGGGTGTATTGTGTGGTATACTTGATAACCTCTAAATTTTATAAACGATTGTTTTGTAAAGTGGGTCTCGGATATGAGACAGATATCAATTTTTTGAATGTCCAATAATAGTTGCAATTCTTGCTGATGTTGCAATAACCCATTGGGATTCCATGCTAGTCTTCTAATGTCGCTATTCATGCTAAAGTATGAAAGGCAGGAGCAGTCCTGATGCCGTTTTCTAGTTTCGTTAGTCTTTGAATGATTGATCCCATAGCTTTTTCTTGATTTTGTTCTTGCACATCCTTTCGGTTTAGAATTGTTTGCAACATTTCACTATAACGGTCAAAATCGTTTATCAATTCTGCTCCCCCTTTAGCAACTTCAGCATATGACATACCTGGAGCTTGAATTTTTTGATAAACAGATTTTCTTATCTTTTCTATTTGATTTCTTGGCTCCTTTAATTTGCCGTTTGGTATGTCCTTTATGTTGTTATAATTATTTCTCATCTTCTGTAGTTCTCTGGCAACTATACATCCTCTATAATTTGCAGGGTGTGACTCTCCACAATTTACACACTTGGCCGGAGTTTCTCTGGTTTTTGTACATTCTTTGGAGGAATGCTTAGCTGCGCACTTAACGCATCTTGGGTCTCTATTGCAGTAGTTCTGAGTGTGCCCGAATGATTGGCACTTTTTGCAATGCGGGAGCAATCTTGATTTTCGTAAAGCTTCAATCTCAACCTTCATGTTGAGGATATACCTTATTTGATAAATATTTTGTATTTCTTCATCTTTATCAAAAGTTAACATGAACAATGATAGCGGAGTTTTATCCTTTCTCTTCAATATTTGTGTAACCTTTTTTATTTTCAAATTTTTAGAAAGTAATTCTTCCTTTATTTGTTCTGGCTTGCAGGATGGGTGCAGCTTTTTTGCTACAACTTTAATCGGCCTGGATCTTTTGTCCTCATAAGAGTACCATGTATTTCCCTTTTCATTAAGTGAAAGGGTCAGTTTTGTATAATTCACCTCGTCTGGGACATTGAATTTAAGATCTTCACTACTGAGCATCGTTGTTTGGTATTGTATTTGGTTTGAATCCATCGTTTTTCGTATATCATTGTAGTTTTCAATCTTATTTACAATGACTGGTGGTGGTTTGGGTGGTTGCACCTTTTTACTCTGATTTTTTATTTCCTTGTTTTCGTGTTTCGTGTATTTGATCTGGAGATACAAAGGGTGATTTGCTCAGTCGTCGCTTTTTTCCTTGTTTCTTTTTTTTTAGCACCCAATTCACTTCAGAATTAAGTTCATTTGAGTCCGTGACATATTCATTCTGACCGATGGCTACGTTTCCACCAAATGCTACGTTTTTAGCTACGTGCTGCTCTTCTATTCTTGATTTCTCTTCTGTTACAGCAGGTGTTAGAGCTTTTCTAAGTTCCTCATTTTCTTTTTTAAGTATCATGTAATCATTACTTAGCTTAGTTGTGATCTTTTCAAATTCGCATAGCTTTCTGCGTAGTTCAAAATTTTCCTTTTCATATTCGTTACCGTATCTTGTTGGTGATCTTGTCAATTTGGAACTCTTTCCAAAAGGGTTAGTAACGGGGTTTTCTTCGGTAAAGTTCTCCGATCGTGATCTTTCCTTTAGCAATGATTGGTTCCCCCCAGAATCCATGGAACCGGAAGGGTGGAGTTTCCAAGTTAAAACCTGGATTACCACCTGGGGTAATATTTCCTTCCGTTCCTGCCATTGCATTTTCCTTTATGTTTGGTCCGCGGGGAGTATTTTATTTATAGATACCGATGAGCACTCCTCTATCCGCCACCTGAGGACGCGCTCTCTAGCGGTTTACATAATCCGCCGAGAGGTGTTCAACTGAAGAAATTATCGACACTCCTAAAACATTGTTCCGGAGATTATTTCAACATTTAGAAAAATAGCCACTGTACAGGAAAGCAATGAAGAAGATCCAAACCAATCAATTCATCGCCGTTTTCAGCAACAGGGGTTGTGTCCTTCCACTTTATTGAAGGTTTTACGATATGATCTTGGGTTAAAAGCTTTCAATTATGAAGTGATATTAATTATGTTCCTTGAATTATTCAATTATTTATGGTTTTTCATTAAAGAAATTATTATTAGAATTAATTTATTGTTAAAATATTTTTCATTGTTGGAAAATTTGAGATACTCGAATCTCAAGAACGAAAAAAGTTCAAAACAACATCTGCTCTAATGGACAGAGTGCTAAAGAAGAATGGCGGATGCATTAATGGAACCATTTTGGTGCAAAAGTCACACCGGTAGTGGTGCCAGAAACAGGTAGCATCAAACAACATCTGCGTGATTTTATCCGTAATAACGAAAACTAGAGGTAATTTGTGCAAACATTAAAAAAATTCAATTTAATCGTATGGACACTTTATTATGAAAGAACATTTCTTGCTATTTATTTTATAACTAAATGTTGGCTTCCAATGGCTCAAATGTACTACTCTGGGCAAAAAATACCGGGAAATTTGAATTTAAATTTTTTGGGGGTTCCGATAGGGACAAATGTTTCTATTTATAAATTGGTAGAACTATCACTGTCATCTGTGTCAAATTACACGACTCAATTACACGATTAATCGAAAACAAGAGTTTATGAGTGGTACAAAATGTTCAAAGAGAGTCGAGAAAGCGTTGAAGACGTGGCACGGCCAGGACGACCATCAACATCAACTAGATAAAGCTACACGTCAACAAAATCAAAGAATTGGTGCTCCAAAATCGTCGATTGACAGCCCGAGACCTGTGAGAATGCTATGTGCGGTAAAAAAGACCTGATTTGTGAGAAGACAATACTTGGTTTTTGCATCACGATGATGCACCATCTCACACTGCACCCATATCGTTCCGCAACTACCATATTCGCCTGACTTGGCACCATGTGACTTTTGGCTATTCGCTAAACTCAAGAGACCGCTGTGTCCACGCAGTTTTGAATCGATAGAAGAAATAAAAACCGAAACGAATTAAGAATTGAAAGATATACTGGAAGAGGCCTTTGCAGCATATTTTGAAAATTGGAATTTTGCACATAGGTATAGCTGGTTTATCCACATAGGCTTAAGACTTTACGCAGCCCTAAAGAAAAAAGTCTAGGATTGCGGTATCACACGATCTAAATAGCCAATTGATCGATACGAACAGTGAAATTAATTGCTCGCCAACATAATTTCTCAATAAGTGCATTGTTAAGCATGCTATTCACAGGTATATTGTACGTACCGGCGTTCATCATTTTGAAGAAATATGGACCGTTGATTTTAGAGGCCCATAAACCACACCAAACCGTCGTGTATCATCCAATACTGTAAATTAGGATTTAAACTTTCCGATAATATTCCAAATAGTGGTATCGACAGGCCGATTATGTCAAAGCTGAATAATTTGTAGACGCTCTGCCGGGCTCAGTCTTTCCATGATGAATTGACAAACAATACTAAATAAAAATAAATATGACAGTTTGATACTCCTCATGCGCCATTTGTAAAAAACAACCAAATGAAGAAATCAACTCTAGATAAACGCTTTTACAAAATACATTCTCAGACTGGCAAATTTCATTTCAAATCGCAAAACATCATAGGTCGTTGACATTATTTTAGTTGGCGACGTTGACAAACAACGCCGCCAAGTAATCTACGTTATATTGTTAGTGTCAACAACCGCTTAGACGACAGGGCGAAATCTACCTTGCCTATCGCTGCTCATCGGTATTTAATCCCTGCTTATTAAAAAGAAACCTGGATTGCCTTTAGTTGTGTTTGTTTGCTATATCATAAGCGACATGTATCCAACTGGAAGTTTGGCAATTCTAAATATTTATTAAATAGGATGCCATCTATTGGGCAATAGATTATCGCGACTTAAATGGCAAATGTAATATTTTGATATAAAGCTTTTCATGTACATGAAAGTAAGGTATTGGTGTCAACAACAAAATAACCATTGCGACCTAAATATATTTATAAATTAATTTTGCTTATCGTTGTTAATTATTAAACATGTACATGTAATTATATTAGAGAATGCGTCGTATATACTATGTACATACATATATATTTGATTGATCGGATCGAAAAATAAATGTTTTATAATTATACATGTATACGTGACATAATTGTATGTTTCAACAAAATATGACATTTTTGGGTGCGCTAAACATAATAAATTTTAATTTGTTTTCAATTATACATAATAAATATGATTATATGTATATAAGATGAACATAAAAACGAGACGGTGACGTAGTTTATACTAAAACCGTTTTTTGTCTTTCAAAATTACAATGCAAACAAAACAGAAGCTGGAAACATGAATTGTCGAGCTAAATGAACAGTTCAGCGAACAGAATAGAGCATCATCGCATACATACGAGTACATACCTAATTAACAATATATAATGAATTTTTAATGATTCGAGAGAATGGAAATGGTTGGAAAATGCATTTTTTGTTGTTGCTGTATACTGACATTTTTTGTATAGCTTCACAGCTATATATACCACCTCATTTATAATTTAATTTTTTTTTTGTTTTTTAATTTAATTTTAATACTCTATTAATTATATCTATGTTTGAAATTATATAGTAATATTGTTTTGTAATTTGTATTATGTGTGTGTGTGTGAGTTCATTTTCTAAATGAAAAACCACATTATGTGCGGTTGAACGAAATTTTTTGTTGTATACAGAGTAATATAGTAAAAAGTAAACTAATCCATGTAGAAAATAATTATTTATTAATTAAGAAATTTTAATTTTAAGATATATTTTTAACAAACAGGTGTCAAAAGGACCAAAATGATTTATATGTTATATTCATATAAAATACAGATTTGTTTCTTATATTTATGTCAGTTGATAATTAATTTATATGAATTTAATTAGATAATATAATAATGATTTTTAAAGGTTCAGTTATGCGAAATATTAAAGAGACTTTCTTAAAGAGGTCTAAATAAATTAATAGTTTCATAATCGTTAATATTAATCACCAATCGTAATCGGGAGATGAAAAATCCCTTTTGCATCCCGCCTCTATTGGGATTCGAACCCGGTACCTCCCGATCGAAACGTCGCAGCTTAAGTATACTAACAAACACAGCATAATTTTTAAAATTTATCACATCTCTGTAAAATGTAGCAAACACGTTAGAAATTGACAAATAATAATTTAATTGTTATAATTTTAATTGTATCTCCTCTAGTTATCGAAATATCACGGTTCAAAAAAACAGTATGTAACCTGCGAGAGATAAATTATGGAAATATAATAATTTAAAACTTTTCTAACGTAACATAATTTTCTGCAGAGACGATAAGTTAGAATACAACGCGTTCAAAGATATTTTAAAACTATTATGGTCCGTATCGCATTGAAATCATAAAAAACTCTGGTCAAACGAAGTTTAGTACTATAGATTAGAAAATAAATTGTCTATACATTATTGACATTGTCTACGTTATCAATATTGTCTATGTTGTCTATACGGGTGGTCGACGCGGCAATACAATATGGTAAACCAATTTGTCTTCTATAATCCCACACCAAATATTAACGAGGTCAAAGGGGGTTATTTTCATCTCGTCGTAGGCGCCTGAAAACTTCTAATTAAGCCGATTAATCTCTCCGCTTTAAAGATAATTTAAAAGTTCACCAGTATTGCTAAGATGAAGCTATATATTCTAGATCAGCCTTGCAAAATTAGTAGTTTTAGATTCTTTCCATTTTTCGAGTTCTTCGAGCCTGTCCAACATGTCACTTTCACCTATGTGGTGTAATATTTGTAAATTTGTTTTTATATCGGTGTATGAATGATTCTCAGTTTTCAGATGTTTTTGTGTGTGCATGGTTTAATTCCTGTGTGTGTTCTTTATATCGTATGTCGAACGTTCTTCCAGTTTGCCCTATGTAAAATTTGGGGCAATCATTGCATGTCAATTTGTAAACACCTCATGTCATGTTTTGGTTTTAACTTATGTTGTATTTTGTTACTGTAATTGTATATCTTAAAGATCTTCTTTATTATGTTGCTTGTGCTTCTATTGTACTCAAGTGTTATGAATTTTGTGACATCTTCTTCAGTGTCGAACATGGTGGTTAAATGCTTTAATCTAATTTTGCTTACGATTTTATTGTTTAGTTTGTCAATTGTGTTTTTACTGAATCCGTGTACTCATTGTTGTCCATCGGAATGGTGTTGAGTCTGTTTAACATGTGGTTATATGCGGCAAATTTATTTTGTGGAGGATAATTAGAAATGTGGATGGTATGATTGATAATTGTGGATGGTATGATCGGTTTGTGTGGGTTTCCGGTATATTTTAAATTTGTGTGTTTGGTTGAGGTTTATAATGGTCAGATCGAGGAAATTGATGGATTTCCCGATTTCCATTTCCAGTGTAAATTTAATCTTAGTATGTATGCTATTGATGTACTTAAGTAAATTTCCAAGTTGTCTTTGGGATCCTTTGAAGAGCATTAAAATGAGGTCAACATACCGATGCCAATATATGATGTTATTTTTATATTTGTTGTGATCCGAAAGTACATATGTATTTTCAAAATAGTTTAGGCATATATTTGCTAGCTTGCCTGGCAGTGGGCTACCCATTGGTAATCCATCTTCTTGAACATAATATTTGTTTTCATGTTGGAAATATTGCTGTGTGATGGCTCTTAATAAACGAATTACATCCGATATTGTGGTTTAGTTTCAACAGGTATGTTTGAATACATATTTGATAAATCAAATGAGGCAAATTTTGCGGCAGATGGAATATTGATTTGATCCAATTTTATCCACTAATTCAATGTTGTTTCTAATTGATGTATCATTTTGTTGTTTTAGATTTTTAGTTAGCCAAATGGTTAGAAACTTTGCAATTTTATATGTTGGAGCGGAGTTTTATTGTCTGAGTTTTTATGCTGTTTTGTAGCTTTCGGTATAAGTGTCTTCGGAATTTCAATACATGCAAGTGTTCTGATATCGTCTTGGTGATTTCTCGCTGTTCTTATGATAGCATTTTCAATCTCTAGTAGATGTTTTTGTCGTTGGTTTTTATTGTTTGTTGTTTCGATGTTGTATTTCAAACCTTTTTCTAAGAGGCATTCTTCAACCTAATTAAAGTTGATGTTGGTCATGTTTTCTATGCGTTTGAAGAATTGATGTTTTGTACGGTGTTCGTCATTTATGATTGTTGAGTTGTGATGTTTTCGTTGTATTTTGAGAAATTTTAATTTTCGTATCGTGGTGCGCCATTTTAATATCGTGACTAAAAAAGTATTTTTAAAAATAATTTTGTATCTATATACATTAATATATTATATACGTGATAAAAGCCACAGTATACACGTTCAAAATGGAAATATACCATTTGTTCAGAAATTACTAAATTTCTTTTAATAATAAAACGATCAATTTTCCTTATACCTCAAATAATATTTGAAAATCTTTAAAACAGTGTTGGTGTTTTTTTTCTTGTTAATAAATACTCTCAAGTAGCAATATGAAACTGAAGTTTCAAAAATACCAAATTAAAAGTTTTATATAAGTTTATTTGTAACTGGTTACTTTAATACTGTTCTAGAATGGTTTTAAGTTCGTATATTTTAAGCGTTTCTGAGAGGATTTAAATAAACTATATCACAACTATTAAGTTTTCCTGAATCGGTTCCACATGAGTTTTCCTACAACTTATCAGGACAGATTTATTGAAGCTTTTTAGTTTTTATGAAACGTCCTTAATCCTTAATTTTAAAATCCATTTTTTGAAAAATTAGAATTTTATACTTTTTGGTTTGTGTCTACAGATATGTACATACATATTTTACATTATGTCTAAGGATAGAAAAGTACGAAAACATAATTTTGAACGTGCGTTTTCCATTTGAATACCATGAAATGTGATTGCTGAACGCAATGCAAATCTTGTGACAAATATTAAATTGTAGTGTTGAAATATTGAATTTTAATTAGTAGATCAGTTAAGATCTTTCGAGTAACATTTGTTAACGTATAGAATATTTTAATTTTGTGGTCCTAGTATATTTTAAAATTTATTAAATAAGTTTAGAAAGTGATTCGTGAAAGTTTTCGTGTAAAAAAAGTAGTTTTCTGCACCTCGTGGTATCAGTGAAGCTTTGCTCGAAAATTTGTTTTGTGGAAATTTTGTGTTGTGCAAAAAAGTGTAACTTATTGTGTTTACTTGATTGATCGTGAAAAATGTGTCGAAAAATTTGAAGAAAATGTGATGAACATATTAGATATAGATAGCCTAACAGTAATTTATAACGTAAAATATCACATGTTTGTAAGTGTGTTTATGTATTTTAAGCAAGGTTGAACGTTTAAGTGGGTGGTGGGTGTATAAGTTATATGTGTAGGCATGTGTGGTATCAAGTTTTCGTGCAAAAGAAAAGTAGTTTGGTACATCGCATGGTTTAAAGGATATATAACCTAACATTGATCTTGTCAGTGAAGGTTTGCTCGAAAATTTATTTTGTGAAAACTTTGGGATGTGAAAAAAGTGTATTGTGTTTGCCTGATTGAAAAAATAATTGGCAAACCTCTCTGATCTTCGTTACTTGATATTTACAAAGCTGATTTAATATTTGATTCTAGTTCTCTTTTTTGGCCAGTTGAAAAAGTAAAATGTAAAATGTAAATTATTTTCTGATCCATTGTAATAATATTTAAAGTTAAATTGCTTCGAAACAATTGAAGATGAAGAAAAAAATTGTATGGGTGTACCTAAATGTTGGGTCGTGAACGAGAAGCTATATTATCCTGTACAAACTCGAGAGGTATCAAACGCTCGGAAGAAATGTATTGCACCGCAATTGGATTGGCTAATAATACCTTGTAAAATTTTACACGACAATATTAGTAAGTTTAATAATTTAAAATAATAAGTAGAAATATTTATTACATCAGTTAAACTATTGGCACTATTTTCAGATTCACTTAAAAATACATTAGCGCAAGAACGAGAATCAAGTATGGAACAGAAAAAGAACAGAAAAAATTACCGAATTTTAATGAACAGTTTATTCAGGCCGAAGCTTTAAGGAACAAACCTCCACAACAAAAAGCAATTGTTGAATATCTTGCTTCATTAGACGTTAATAAAATCAATATTAATGGTTGTAAGGATTGAACAAACTATAGTAGAGTTTGTATTGGTTTTAATATACATGGTCCATCAATTAACCAAGTCATACAAAACACATAACTGAAATCGGAATATTGGTCGGAATCAGCAGCAACTCATCTCTCTCACAGTAATATTTCATATTCCCCATCTACTTATTCATCTTATATTCAAGGTATAGTGCATTTGATTTTTAAAGTAGTCACATTTTAATAATAACACTGAATTGTAAAATGATAAGTTAATATCACTAAGCTTGATATAAGAGTAGAAATTTTGAGACATAAAAACGACATTAGAAATCTAACGCAATCCCCTATACAGCACCTGTCGGTATTATACAAAAAGATCTATTACATAAACTTGCAATGGTTTTTATTATACAAAAGAGAAAAGATCACGTACAAATTTCTAATGACATTTTGTTTTACAAGATTCACTACAATTGCAAAATTATTTGGACTACAACCTCGTAGTAATAATTATTTTAAATAATTTCAGGCAACTCATTCGATACAACCCTCATTCAGTACAACAGCGTGGAACAGAAAGCGTGAGATTCGTTGAATTCAACAGTAACCCCAATTGTAACTTTTCATCTCGGAATGATTGTTTTAATGAATCAGCACAAAATACAGCTAGAGCATAGTTTTTGAATTGTTACGTTTTATTAATTCTAAATGTTTCGTTTTTCTCAGCTTATGAGTATCTAAGCAACCAGAAGATTACCACAAAATCAGTATCTAAACAACAAGAAGCTTACCACATGATAAACAGCCTGATATAGCATTACCAACAAGTACTGTAGAAAAATTGGTGAATTGTTGTGAGTTGTGAATTTACTTGAAAGTTACAACTTTTTACTTTTACAACTTGAAAGTTGTGAATTTATTTTAAAATCCAATCTCGAATTTAAAAATCAGATGGTAAGTAAAATTTTTGATAAAGAAATTACAGTTTCTTCAATCTTTAACGAATAATTATTTGTTTTTAATACAATAAATTGCGTGAATGTCAACGTTCGGGGGATCAAAAGAGAATGGATGTACTCGTCTTATTTTGAAGCAATTAAATAACTATAAATTATGGACCAAGTCATACCAGGAAAACCAGTCGGAATCAGCAGCAACGAAGAATCAAATCGGTTCACCCGAGAATAAACAGAGCATAGGAAATTTTATTAGAGAAAAATTAAGTTAAATATAAATTCTAAATGAAAATTCTAAATAGTTTTGATGAATAACGTTTAATTAATTAACTGTAAAATGAAGTTTATTATAAATATATTAAAATTAACTACATATATTATTTTCAAACCATATAACTTATGCATTTATATTAATTAAACCATAAAAACCATCGAATATTTTCAATCGTTTAAAAATGGGTTTCAAACCGTTACAAAAAAACATTTCGGGTTTTCCAAAATTGATTAAAATAGGTTATAAAACAGTTTCAAAAAATCTTAAAAGTTTCCAAAAACGCGATCAAACAAGGTTACCAGTATGGTTCTGTGCAGTATCTACTTGGTATCTGAAACAAAATTTGAAACTCTTTGGTGTTGATACCAAAGATTTAAACTAGTTTTGATACTAAAAATTGCTACTTTGCAATACGATTAAATATTGCAACAATTAAGAAATATTTGATGTCAGCTTACATCAATTTCATTCCGTGGGTTTAACAATTTCGCATTCAAGTGGACTAACTATCAATATAGACCAGTTATCAAAAATAACAAATATATTAAATGAAACCTATCAGAGAAATTAAAAATAAAAATTGATAAATGTTTGTAATTTTGAAGTATTGCAAGTAATATTAGGGCAAATCCTAGCCTTGTCGAAAAACATTCACGAGTAAACTTATCTCTTTTAAACACCTCACATAAAATTTCACTTAACATAAAATTTTCCTAAATCCTTAAAAAAAAAAATATTATAAATCAATTTAGCTATTTGCACCTCTTAAGTGTTCATCAAATTGCATGTAATATGTATCATTACCCTTAATAAAATTGCTATTTAGCAGCAATCTCCCAGAATAGGTACAACATTAAAAAAATAAAAATTTTTAAATAATCATAATAGCTACTGTATATTAAATGCAATAAAATCTGGAATCGATAATGCAAACATTAGCTGAATATTTAATTTTGAAAAGCGTATCGTAGCAGAAGCAAAAAATAAATCTCAAAATTTATAAAACCTGATTAAATTTTATAACGATTTTAAAATCGATATACATACATATATACTCTCCGTATACTATTATGTATTTAGGTACACAATATCCATCATACAAAAAAAATAAAAACATAAATAAATAAAAAATTCAGTTTATAAAAATAAATATTTATTCATTTATTTTTATTTTATAATAAAAAAATAAATAAATCTACATTTTAGTATCAAAATCTATAATATGTATACGTACGTATATTACACAAAAAATCATTGTGAATAAACTACTTGAAAGCTCATAAATTTTCATACAAATCTTTTTTATGATTCTCTAGTATTGTTATGTTATCATTATTGAAATTACTGGGGATTATACCTATGTACGCTTGATATGGTTTTTGAACGCATATCAATAAATTAAGACACCTTAAAAATGGATTCAGTTATTTTATAAAATCCATAAAGGCAAAAGCTTGCATTATCGATAATACTGTACAAATATAAATACGCACATATATAGCAGGGTGCACCCAAAATTATAACCAGTGAGACGAAAGCTTCGAAATGGCACTAAAACTCTAAATCAAATAAAATATTTTAAGTTTTATTACGTTCGGTTTATTTATTTACTTAAGTATTATATACATATATAAAGGGTTTTCCAATAAGAGGTTTAATTTTGAATATTCTGCTATTTGGGCAGTTGTCAATTTTGAAGCTGTCACGCTTCAACAACGCATTGAAATTGATAAAAATCACTATAAAAATGGTGAACATTTTGCAGTCAAAGTGAAGCACCTTCTCGGTCGGTAGTAGTGGAAAACTGGTGGAAAAAATGAGCTGTTCAAGAACAACAGGGCCCGTATTCTTGAATTCCATATCAATTTCCCCGTGTGGACATCTGTCAAAATTCCCCATCCAATTCCCTTAGTATTTCCCTATGCATATTCCACATGCAACCAAAAGCCGTATTCTTCGGAATTGCAATTCGATTGTGCAATTTTATTGCGTTTTACTTCGCCCAAATGCTTCAATACATTGTCAGTTACATTTTCTCCCGAGTTATCAATTGAATCATTTTGTTCTGTCGATGTTATCTGCTCATCTTGTGTACGATCTGAGGTAATGTTTGATGCCTCATCCCATAAATCGCCACTGTCAATGCAGACTACCTCGTCAACAAAATTATGGACAACTATTATGGACAAATTATTATAACCACACAGCAAGAAAACCATTTAAGAATTTACATAAAACTGGCGAGGCGTCTATTTGTCATCATATTTGACATTTCCATGTTTCAATGTATTGGTATTAGATTATAGAAAAAATCATGATTTGAAAAAATCGATTATACATCAAAAAATAATCATTTATTTTTAACCAAAGAAAATCGACATAACTTATGTGGAGTTCTTTGGCGTTTTGAAAAAAAAATCAAATTTTCGTTGTCCCAAAGAACGTAAAAAAAATAGCTATTTTTTTGTCTCTGTGTTGGTAAATCAAAAAGAAAGGGAAAAATATATATTTTTTTGAGGTTATGTTACCTGTCAAGCTGTCACTCTGTCAGTCATCATTTATAAAGCGAATTTTGAAGTGTTAAGATCGTTTTTACATTTTTAAAGTGCATTTTTATTAAAATTATTAATAAAACATGGAAAGTGTATTAATGATCGATTATGAGGTGATGAAGGATGATAATGGTTATGTCATGTTTGATGATAATCTGGTTTTACTTCGAAATCTTAAAAGTATGTACATATATTAAAATTATGTATTATAAATAATATTATATGAATCATATTTTATAGCCGGCTTCATCGGAAAAGCCAATTATGAAGATGTTGCCACTTTTTATAATTTAAAAGAAGTGCAAGTGGAAAATGTGAGCCAGCCTACATATGAATCTGTGCAATAACCTCGGCCCCGTAAAATTTATTACAGTTTAATGTACTGACCATTTTATTGTTGTATCTATTCAACAAGTCGTTTATGTAATGTATGTATATTTTGTTAATAGATTTGAAACGCCCAGAGGAGTCGGATCACACCAGAAGAACCAACATTTCGATGTTGGAAAAAATGATTTTTTTAATAAGTAAAAGCTTTAAAATTTATTATATTTAATGTTATTAATTTAATTATAAGAGTAAATCATCCACAAAACTGCACAGAAGTCTGTCGTGACAATAAGTATTTTTGACAATCTCTCTCACCTTCTCTAAATGTCTTTGGAATCGTTGAGCAGTCTCAAGTCGTTGCCTCTTTTGCATCTCCATCATGACGCGAAAGGTTTCACGCGCCTGATCTAGCCGAAATTCATTTAGCAGGTGGTGGATGTGGACGAATATAGAAGATTTAAATCTTCAATCTAAATGAAATATAGTTTATATAAATGAAATATGGTTTATATAAACTAAAGGAGTCCTTCATACCTTTTCTGTTCGCCTCGGGCTGTCCGGGTAGTGAATGAGTAGGTCGATAAGGTCCAAGAAATTTACAAATATCATTCAGCTTCTTTAATTTGTAGAGGCCGTCGGTGCCAGCCTACGCCTTTTACTTCGCTCCGCACTACAACCATCATTAGCTTACCATCATTCGCTTTACATTATTAGTATATACAGTGAGACACCAAATAGGCGAAATGAAAATCTACTGCACACACAAATATTATTGTTTTATATGTATTAATAACGGATTGATATTTGCGTATAGCACCATACCAATCACACTATTAAGTATATATCAATTATACATGTATAACTAATCTATATTGTACATAGCATTAATTATATATAACAATTACATGTACATCCAAAATTATTTTTGTTAAAATAAAAAAGACAGGTGATAATAGATCAGGTCGTCTAGTAAGCAACGTACCTCGTTTGTCGTTTTATTTAAAAGTACGAGTATATGCGGAATATATTTTTATATTGCTGGGTGAGAATAAATAATTTGCAGATTCAAGCCAAGCGCCCCAACAAATTCTTTCCGTCGATCAAAATGCTATGGATATAATCGCTTGAACCCTTGACTTTCAAGAGGTCTGAATATAGTGTCATCGTTGTTAAACGAATTGCCAAACATAGAGAATGTTTCATGGATGGGTGGTGGAGGTCGCGGTGCACGATTTTTATGTATATTTTCCTCTGTGTATAAATTCACATACTGGGCCGGAGGTAATGGTAGTGCTATTACTTGGGCTGTTTCAGCATTAGCCTTTTTTTTAAACTAATTAATTCAGGTTTTCATTGTATATAAATATTTTGATGAATATTTTGATGCTTGGTTTTGCATTGCTATTTCTGGATCCATTTTATTGGAAAAAAAATTCAATGTCACTTGCAATTTTATTTTTTTATTTATCACAAACACAATTTTACACCCAACACAACAAAATTTGTATTAATAAAAATAATTATTCCCGTATTAAAATAAATATTAATAAAACTTTATTTAAATTAGCTTTTATTTTATAAAAAAATCGACAAGAATTTATTAATAACAAGAGAAACACGACTGAATAATGGCGTTTCGCCTTGTTTATGTTTGTTTTTTCGATTTGACGCATAATTTTGTATTAGTGGTAGTTAAAATGGGAGAAAAAATCGACATTTTCATTTTTTGCTACACATTTCCATTTTTTGCTATTTTTGGGCGTCAAAGTGAAACCGAAAAAATAGCAAAATTGTTTGCTACTTTTTTGATGTACATCACTTTTATTGGTCGGAAAGAACTCGACATTAATAATATAGTAGATTTATTGTAGAGACATTTCTATGTTATAATTGTCAAACTGACTATTCTAATAGTCAAACTGACAATTTTAATTGTCAAACTGACATTTCTAATTGTCAAACTGACAATTCTAAGTTAAGTTACTGCTAAGTTCTAACGCTTTGTTGTTTAAAATAAATACAGCTAGCTGTCAAAATTCCCTGCGGGGAATTTTTTTCCACATACATATACCCATTCGGAAATTTCCCCTTATGTCGTTTTCGTTTGAACATAAAAACTGGCACTGAGTGCAAAAATTACTCGAAAACCGTTCGTTTGAACCAAAAAAAATTGCCTGACAGCTAAATTTTTTGCACTCAGTGCAATTTTGTCTACTCTGGGGTTTTCGACAGAGTTACTCCTCTATTACACCAATACTATTAACTATCTGTCACTGTGCTGCCATTTTGACTTTTGTGAACAAAACATCTATAGACGGTTTTGTTTGTGAATATACATTTTTTTTTTCAGGAAACACAGACACTAATATAAATGAGGGTAAATCGGTTTCATGTTCGATTGACGCACAAAATGAGGGGAAAAAGATCAAACGAAAACGACATTAGTATGTGATATTCAAGAATACAATATTTAAAATATCACATATTTTTTTTTGAATATTGACAGATATCCGCACACGGGAATTTGATGTGGAATTCAAGAATACGGGCCCTGAGAATATTGCTACTGAAACCCGTAGTGTTGAAGAAAACCCAGGTTTGCCGATTCCTCCTCGTTCTATTAAATTAGACATTCCACAAACAACATTACACCATATTTTGCTTAAAGACTTAGGTCTTAAGGCTCAAGCTGGTCGATCACCATAAGCGTCATATCTTCGCTGATTGGGTCCTTCAAATGCATCAAACTGATCCGAATTTATGTATGTATGTATCGAGCCGTCAAAAAGACGTTTTATCTTCAATATTTACTAATAAAATTAAGTACAAATGACGGATAACGAAGGTAACAATGTCAATGAAATGCTTCCAGAGAACAAGTTTAAAGTGAATATTGCTGAAGTACCTATACCACAATTTTATTTTAAACTCTGGTTTAAACATTATTTAAGGTTAGACGAATAACTAATGACGAAAACAAGTCTAATTTCGCGAAACCTCAGCTACCGGTAAACGTGATAGCTTCAGTAGTCAGTATAGTCCGTAAACCCCCTGAGTTCAACAAATTTGAAACTCTTCGAGATGAGGTTATTAAGAGGCGATCAGTTTATCAGAACTAGGTAGAATCGAGAATCTGCTTAAATCCACCGACATGGGTGATTTCATTCCTTCTGACTTCTACCGCCACCTCGTAGAGAAAGCAGGAACTGCTACAGCAGTAAACTCTCAATTATTGAAAACTCTCTGGTAGTCTACCCAACCTGATTCAATTAGGTCGATTGTACCAATAAGGCAGCATAATCGTCCCAATTACGTCTGTAATACCGTTGAACCGAAACCATCTTGTACCCCCAAATCAGAGTCGAAATCACCAGAAATTTTATTACCGAGCCTACAAAGAGCTAGAGACCAACTTAATGTCAAATTCAATCGTGAATTTAGTGGTTGACATCGTTCAAGACAACGATCTAAAACACGATTTCAACAGCGCTCCGGATCACGTAGTAATTCACGTCAACGCAGTGGATACTGGCTATGCTGGTACCACCGCAAATTAAGAGAGAACGCTAAAAAATGTCAAGGTTGTTCTTTTGGACAAAAACCTTCCACGCATAACAATGGTTCATCGGAAAACTAAATCGTCCCAAAGAGAATGCGACCTAGTAAATGATTCGGAAATATTCGGAAGTCAATGAAAACACCTAATAAATGATTCGGTAACGCCTATTACATAGATTTAAGCTTCCGTCGAGGCTGTCGACATCCTTTTGTTATCGCATCAGTCACCAGGCCAATAATTGGTGCTGATTTTTTGGTGAAATTCGGACTGGTAGTTGACCTAAAATATAAACGTTTAGTAGATAAAAGTACATCTCTCTAAGTGAGGACAGTAGATGTTAATGTTCCAACGAATTTGGTACCCCGTCTATTTTCCATTGAAGGCCCATATGGTGAACTTTTAAGCCGGTTTCCAAGCCTCACACAGGAAGCTCGGTATGACCACCCGGTAAAACACAATATAGTGCTCCCAATAATCACAGAAGGCCACTTACCATTTTCAAAACCTAGACGGTTGCATACCGAAAAACATAAAGTAGCACGAAATGAGTTTAAACATATGATGCAACTCCGCTTATGCAGGCAAAGGTATTCCAGCGCTGCTTCCAATTTGCACCTTGTACCAACTATCGCCGACTGAACGCGATTACTGTACCAGATAGGTATCCCCTCCCGCTTAACCTGTAATTTTTCCCTTAACCTATTTGCACCATTTTCTCCAAAATAGATCTCGGACGTGCTTATCATCAAATACCCGTCGCTTCAGAGGACACACGTAAGACTGCAATCACTGTTCCTTTTGGACTTTACGAGTTTACTAGGATGCCGTATGGTTTACGGTGCGTCGACATTCCAGTTACAAATGGTTTGGATTTCGTCTATGTTTATATTGATGACATATTAATATACAGTAGAAACTACGCGGAGCACCACGAACATCTGAGCATTCTGTTCTCTCGTTTAGCAGAATACGGTTTAAAAATTAAGCCTTCTAAGTGCGAATTTGGTGCAGCTTCCATCAATTTCCTCAGCCACGAAATCACCAAAGATGGTATTAAGCCATCGAATCGTGGCATAATCCAAACTTTTCCTCAACCCACTTCTATCAGGCATAAGTGCACCGTTTCGTGGGCATGGTTAACTATTACCATCGCTTTATCCCACATTTAGCCGATCATCTTGCTCCAATACATAGCCATCTTAGTAATCTTTGTAAAATAAATAAGAAGAGCCCATTTCGGATTGTGAACGGAGTTATCCTCTCCTGAAGAAAAATATTCTGCTTTTGATAGAGAAGTCCTCGCCAGTTATTGTTCCATCTAGAATTTCAGGTATTTTGTCGAAAGTATATAATATTTTATGTTAATACTGATCATAAGCCTTTGACTACCGCGATCACGTCAAAGCCGGAGCGTAGCCTACGTCAGAGTCGTCAGCTCGACTACATTTCCCAATTTACAACCGATTTAAGGTAAGTAAAAGGTGATAGCAACGTAGTGGCAAATATATTGTCTAGGCCAGAAGAAGCGCAAGTAGCTACTATTTGTATAGTGCCAAGTGGTTTTAACGGCACCTCCATAACCACTACAATTTTCAGCAAGAAAAGTTTCCTGACCGTGTTATTTCTCGAAGAGGTGATCAAAATTGGCCACCAAGATCTAGTGAATTAACACCTTAAGACTTTTTTCTTTGGGGCCACGTAACAGATAAGGTGTATGATAATGCTCATCAATCGATTCAAGACCTGAAAGATGAAATTCGTGAAGTAACCGGAGACTTACAGCCGGAAATATGCTAATTGCAAGCATAGCCGTGGCGGCCATTACCTGATATCGTTTTCAAATGTTAATGGCATACCTTCATCTTTACAATGAAATAAACATTCATTGATTTCTCTTAAAAACACTCGCTTCTTTTTTAATATCAAAATGAAACCTCTTATTGGAAAACCCCTTACATATATATCTTCGTACGTATATAAATGTATGTATATTATGTTATATGTGTACACAGGTAGATAAATAAACTAAGTAAATAGAATAAGAACAAAAATGGAAAATTCATATAAAAATGATAATTTGTTTTTATTTTATTTGGCTTTTTATTTACTTTGTTTAGGTTAAAATTGAATTTTATTATTTTGTCCGAAGACACACACACACACACAAATATATATTGTACATACAAAAAACCACTTCACCACACATGAAAAGTAACTAAATTTAATCCAAAGACTAACCAACCATTCAACCAAAAATAAAATTTAATAGAATAATAAAAGTAAGAAAAATCTATGTAATAAAAAGAAAAAAAACAAAAGAAAGTTACGAAAAAAGGACAGTGGAATTTTCTTTGCACAAGCAAGAATGAACACACAAAAAAAAATTATTTTTATTACAAATCAAATAATAGAAGAACCAAAGTTAGAAATAAAGTTATCCATAAAAAAAAAAAAAATGTTTTGAAAGCGGGCGAAACTGGGGTTTTCTTATCACCGGCATATCGAATGAGGCGGCGCGATAACAAAAGATCTTTATTCATGTAGACGAACTTTTTATCCCCAGGGTGATCTACCTAGCTGCCGTCATTTCAGTACCTACAGTCATTTACAAACAAGCAGGGTTGAACAAGATTCCAATGAAGCTTTTTTGCAGTCTTAACCAAAATTTGAAAAGGCAGTACTTGATAATTGCATCCACTATGGTCAGAAGATTTTTTAGTAACAGACGAGTTATGTTGAAATGACTTTATAGTTTTATACATATAAAAAAGGAACAATCACTGTTTTCAAAGCTTACAAACTTTTAGTGAAAATTAATAAAATTTAATCCGTTTTTATTTTTTTTTGAAATCCATTATTGGTTGAAATCCATAAGGATCCACACTCAATGACGGCCTATGGTGCAAACCCAAGTTTCTACATATCCTAATTCGCAAAAGCGCACTGCAGCCTTAGCAAACTGTACAAATTTGAACCAAAGTAAGGATAACAACTGATCTACTTTAATAGATCTACAGCTGAAAACCTGAAACCGAATAATATGGAAAGCTGGACCACTTCACACAAGGTACAGGCAGTCATCATATTCGATGGAGATGCCCCTTAAATCGACCATGACTAGTAAGAATCTCCACCATGATTCTTAGCTGGTCCTTTTTAAATGAAACACCATACGAGTATTTAAGTGATTTCAAATTAAGCTCGCTAATGAAGTTCTTCGCCATACGACAACTAGAAGTGGCTAGCCACTGTAGTTTTAGATCTTTCAAAGCGAAGTTCTTTAAAATTTTCTTGGCATAGTTAAAATATTAGAGAACCGCGGGTTCAGGTTGAATTAGAGTTAGCTAGGAACCTGATTTGGCTAAACAATCCGCGATCTCATTCCCTGATTCCCTTCGATATTATTCTAGCAAAGAAGATTAATGAACTGTTTACAATCCTTGACAAGTTTGGAGACAGTCAAAGGATTATTTAATGAATTGAGAACAGCTTTGCTATCAATACACAGACTAATGTTTTTGTTTTTAACAGCGAAATTTAAAGCCTCCATAACACTTTATACGTCAACGCTAATATTTCCGCTTGGAAAACAGTGCATAGCAAACCAAGACTGCCAAATGATCTCTGACTAGACCAAGGACAGTAGATTCCAGATCCAGCACTGAGGCTAGAACAACAGCCATCTGAAAAAAAGATTAAAGAGTCGTGTACTATTTGAAGAAAATCCTCCGAAAACCACAAATCCCTTGATGGATAAACCACCGAGAACAAGTTGGAGAAGTTGTATTCAGGTAGTGGTCTATCATTAACCATATCGATGTCTGGTAAAAATGAAGTGTAGTTTTTTAAAATTTAACGATGTCTCACGATAGAACCGAGAACATTGCAGGCCCCAACGCACCTCAAGTAAACTGCTGCAGAACAAGCAGTGCCAAGAATAAAGGTGCGTAACTGCATATCAAGAAGTGGAGTCAAGGACATAGCTCCAATAACAGCTATTCAAGTCGTGTTTTGAAGACTATTAAGTTTAGCAGTAAAAGCCGACCCTTGTCAATACACAATGCCTCCACAATATCTAAGGAATACTGCTTTAAGTCAGATAAGATATTCAGGTGTTTGGCTGAAACCGTTAAGACAAGATCATCAGCATAATTCTGTGCTATGAAGCCAGATTGCTGCAGCTTAACCAGTAATCCGACAATGACCAAAAGCCACAGCCATAGGGAAAGAGCACACACCCCTGGGGACAGCCTTTGGCAACCGTGACAGAACCTGAGACGCCATCTAGTTCAGTCTAATCAGTGCGAGACTTGAGCATGTATATTTAATCAATTTCACAATTAATACCAAAATTTTTACAGGCCTTAGTAATCGAGGAAAGTACCTATACAAGAAACTCCTTATTAAAGAGGAATCTTTCAATCCTAGTAACCAGTTCATGTAGGGCAGTTTCACAGAACTTACCAACTCTGTAAGCATGTTGCATGTTACTGAGTAGAAAGGTAAATAGGTGCTTATCTCTAATAAATCTGTCGACGATTCTTTGTAAGGCTTTAAGAAAAGTGGAAGACAGACCAATAGATCGAAAAGACTTGGGATCCATATTGGCCAGCCTTCGGGATAAAAACGACTCTACTCCTGCTCCAGGATTTTGGAACATTGCAGAAAGCAATACACGCCTGGAAAAGGTATATCGGATGGTCCTGAATGATGGCAAAGCCGTGCTGTAACACAAAACATCGAGATTGATCAGCTTGTACGCTATGTCCCAATCAAGAGCCACAGAAAGAACCTTATTGACTTCGTTTGTAACATAATCTGACTTGAATATGGCAGAACTAAGTAAATGAACAGATAAAAGCAGCTCGCCAACTTCTCTAGCATAATAGGTAACCTTACCGTCAGATAGACGAAATGTATCAGGTCTACAAACTCCATTCTTAGCCATGGCTTTATTTGGACTAGCCACCGCCGACAGGCTTTTAATTTACTCGCAGAAATTTAATCAAGAGGCTCTGTGAGTGAATTATAAACTTCGTTTATATATTCTTTTTGTGCCGCTAAGAAATTATCCCAATCAACCTGACGATTGAAATTGTTTGCATTATTTTTAAGATACCTAGCGGATGTCCTTAACCTTTCAAGATCGGAATTCCAAAAGGGTTTGTTATTAGACTTTTGGTTTATAATAAGAGGACAATAATTTTCAAAAGCAGTCGAAACTGTTGTCTCAAGTGAAGATGCATGTAGCTCAATGTCGCTACTTGACCGGATTACTCTCGGTGGGGTAAGTAAAGAAGCCAGCTCGAGAGAGAAAAGTCCCCAATTGGTTAATTTTTTGTTACGATATGGCTTTATAGGTGGTCGGGGATGTAGTGGTGGCTTGCATCGAGATGGGTGGGCAAAATCTCTGGCTTATTTCGGCCTATCTACCATACATGGTGGACAATATTCCACCAGGTGGGTTGGGCAGTGCAAAAACGAAGGCTCAAAGACGAAATGTAGGAGTCATCATCGGCATTGATGCTAATGCGCATTACTGCTGATGAGGTAGTCCTTGATTTTATTTAAAGTACTAACCTAAATATATGTTGTATCGGGCGTAAGCCAACCTTTATTACTAAAAAGACATCACACTTGTCTCAGACTTTATTAAGGAGAAGATATTGAACTGGAAAGTGTCCGAAGACTATTCCTTTTCTGACCATTGTGATCTTCAGTATGATGTGCGTAATTCATTACCGGTATCGGTTCCAAACTCACCTTGATGGAGCTTGATATTCTAGTAACCAAGCTATCTGGTCCATGTAAGGTGCTTCCCCTATCAGCAGGCCTTTGGGACAAATGCTGCTGCGGATTGAGACTGCTATAAGAAAGTCGTCAAAATTTCCAAGTATGAGCTAAGAGCAGCCAAAACAAAGGCCTGGAGGTGTAATATATAGGAGTCCTCGAAGGCGGTCAGGCTACGCACCGTGCTATGTTCTAGTCCTTCCACCCCAAGCGATCTACAACGACCAGATGGTTCATGGACTACGTGTAGCGAGGAATCATTGGAGCTACTACTAGAACCGCTTTTCCCGGTGTACTCGGTACTAGCTCCGGAGAGACCCACGATAAATAGGAGTGCACACCCCGTAAGTCATTTAGTAAATAGGCGCAATAAACCGTTTTAAGACATACAAGTCGGCAAGACTTGATGACATAATCCCTGCGGATATCCTCCGAATTACTTACTTAACCCTACCCTGGCTGGAAGTTATTTTCAAAGGCAGCTTAGAACTCTGTCACATTCCTAGAAGATGGACTGAAGTAAAAGTAATATTTATACCCTGGCTGGGAATAGCTCCCACTGCTATCGCAAAGGTATAAGGCCTATAAGATTATCCTCTTTCTGTTAAAAACACTATAAAGACAAATATAGGCTTACATTATAGGCCTAATCAAGCCAAACGAGCTGTCGGAATCTAATCACGCATTCTGTAAAGGACGATCGGTGGAAACAGTTCTCCACCCCCTTATTGCGTGCCTAGGGTAGTCGGGTCACTCAGAGGATGGATAAATCAAATGCTTAGAGGCAAGATCGTGACGGCTCATCTGGGTGGGATATCTGTCGGCAGAAACGTGAGCAAGGTAGGGTTTTTAGCACCCTTTCTTTGGAACTTGGTCAAAAATGACTTCTTAAACCTGGAAGGACAAGGCTTCAAAGTAGTTGCCTATCAACATATCAAGTTTCCTATCAAGTTGCGGTCTTAGGCAAATATCCTTGTACGCTGAGTGAGTGTATGCAATGCGCACCCAGCTACCTCTTTGAGTGGGCCCGCAGTTGCGGACTGAACGCAAACCCACAGAAAACAGAGCTGGTCCTCTTTACTAGGAAGCACAAATTTCCTCAGTGTGACCCGTCAATATTGAACGGTGTTTGGTTGATCATTTATACGGATAGAGCGTCATACCACGAACTACTTTCGGACTTCAAACTCAGTTGGAAACCGAACGTCCTAAAGAAAGTAAAGAAAGCTACTATAGCGTGAAAGCTACTATAGCTCCTCTACTCGTGAAATTCCATTGGAAAGAGATGGGGTATGGGGCCCCACAAAGTACACTGTCTCTACGTCTCAGTGGTCAAACCTATACTGCTGTATGGGGTTGTCGTTTGGTGGCCAGCGTTAAAAATGATGGACCACCTTAAACTATTGATGAAAGTCCAAATAACGGCCTGCTACTGTACAAGTTTGGCTCTCAGGAGCACACTTACTCAAGCTCTGGAGATTCTCTTTCATCTTACCCCCTCGGATATTGCGGCCAAGCAGCTGGCATCTTGCACAGCCATTCGGCTCAAACCCATATGTATGTGGACTCGCAAAGGCACAGCATGCCCTTGCGGGCCAGCTTATCTGCCTATATCCCAGTGCAAGCTGGACATAATATACCGCTTGCATCATGTAAACTGCTGCTTCAGGAAGAATCCATTAAAGAATCGAACTTCATGGGTTAACTGTGCTTCATCTGCTCTTCACTTGTGCTATAGTCTAGCGTACAGCAGAACAAAATTTATGGCAACTTTCCCTTTGGACGACCTGACGGATCTGTAAGATCGATGTTAGGGACTTTCAACGCTTCTTGGTAAGCTAACGATGGTTCAACGAGTGCTCGAATGTGGTACAGCTACGAACCAATTTTGTGTCTATACTAGTCCAATAGGACGGCCACCCTTACCTAACCTAGAGTTAGTTTTGTAGGTGGCTGGTTTCGTGGGTGAAATGTTGCTTGGAGAAAAAAATTTCTGACATTTTTAATCTTGTTTGTTCCTGTATTGTGTGACATAGTTGAAAAATAAATTTCAGATATATGAGATGAATCGCGTCCTCTACTTTTTTCGTGCTAAGATGAAAATAGATCAAATTTTCCCACCATTTTATTGGCTGCTATATAGTACGATATCATCAACATTAATAGTCAGTATAGTCTGACGAATACTAAAGTTTTATTATTTCGTTATAGATTTACTTTAAAAGTTAACTTTTTAACAAAAATCGAAAAAAAAACTCTAAGCAGAAATTGTTACAAAAAAAACGAAAATCTCGTTTTCCAAAGCAACTTGTATCATACGATTAAACAAATATTAGAAAACTTAATCAAATTTTCAGTACTCGTTTTTTATGCATCTTATATATTCATATTCTTATTAAATGTTATTTTGCTCTTCGTTTACTATTTCATTCTCGACACTCGCTTCCAAGCAAAGAAAATGGCATAAAAAAACGAACTTTTTATTTTTTATTTTATTTAATTTTATTTTCAAAATGAATGGAACGGTTTTTGTTGTTTTTTTAAACGAGTTTTAAGTTTTTTTTCTTGCTGTGCTCTTCTATGTACATACATACTTCGTTGCTGTTGGTGTTAAAAAAGAAAATTATGTTTTCGAAAAAAAATAAATAAAAATTGTATAAATTTATATTTAAAGTGTTTAAATTTTATTTTGACTTTTTTGTGTTCGTTAAATTAATAAGGTCACATCTGTAGAATGATAAGAAATGGAAGAAAAAAGAAGAAAAAACTAATTTTTTTTTCTCCAGTAATTTTTTTCCAAAAAAACACTTTGCAGTGTTTTTAGTTTTCTATTTATATAATATGTATTACTTATATACACATCTCTATATAACATAAAATATACAAAAATTTTCTTTTCATTTCCTTCTGTTATATTTCTACTATATACTATTTTTTATTTTTTTTGTGATAACACAAACATTATAGTGAAAAAGCACAGAAATAATAACAAAAAAATATAAAAAAGCACGAATAATGAAAAAAAAAAAAAAAAAGTTAACGCCTCATTTAACCAATCGAAAGTATTATTTGTAATTTAAGAGGATTGTGAGAAATAAATTTTCATTTTTTTGTTGTTGTTATTCTGTCTTCATTCTTCTTATTATTTCGTTAGTTTTTCTCCGGTTCGTTCATTTTTATTTCAGTTTTTTTATTTCGTTATCTATTCCTCATTTTCCATACGTACACTAACTAACACACTAACTATACATATATATGTATATATGTACGTACTATAGAGGGAAATCGAAATGAAAATGAAAATATATTAAATAAAATTAACTTTAAAAATACAAACAAAAAAAAATTCTTATGTCGATTTTTTTGCTCGAAGTTAATTTAAATAATTTTATTATATTCATTTAGCTGTCGTTGTCGTTATTAATGTTGGCAAAAAAAAAAAAAACGGAAAATGGAGTTTCGAATTATATTATATAAATAGAGAGTAAGGGAGTGGGGGAATGGAAATAAAATAGAAATTAAATTAATTTTTTATAATAAAAGGAAATTAAAGTTTAGTGTAAGAAAAAGTAATGGGTTGATTCAATTAATTGACTAATTCAAAAGAATTATATGTGCGCGTGTGTTTGTCTGTTTATAAATAAATTATGGAAAGCGTACAAAAATTATTTAAATTTGAATTTGAGTGCTTGCGATTTTTCTCCTATATAATAAAAAAGCATTCATTTAACAAGATTATATTTTAAGCTTTTCTAGAAAATTCATGTCTTATAGGAAGTAACATCTTAGTTTATGTTCCAATTTAAATAACAATATAAATGACCCATTGTCACTTTAGCTTTAGGCAGAAATTTTTTATTTTAAACTTATTAGTAATTAAAAACAAAAAGCTGTATAAAGCTTGAACAAAAATACAAAATTAGTGAAAAAATCGTTTTAAACGATACTGAAGATGTCCTAAGAAAATCCGAAGTCAAAAGCATTGCTTATTTCATTAAACTGTTTGGCCATTGAGTTGATATGTTCGTTCTCAATATACACTGTGCGATGTTGGTCCAATTGAATTAATTTACGACGTTTTCCAGGTTATACATTTAGTTAATAACTCCCAGTAGCACTTTTCCTATCATTGAACCACCCAGTTATTGAATGTTAAGTAGTCTGAAAATGTAACCTTTGAATCTCGAATTTCATCTGTTCTATACATTATAGGACTACGTTGTTAATATGATACGCGGATTGCAAAGGGGTTTTCATTCGAAAAAATCACATAATTTTGCACTGGCTTATATTTAGTCGTAAACGATTAGATTCGCACCAGCTAATAACTAGGTCTAAATCATCTTACTATGCATAATGTATCTTCATTGCTTCTGATTACTTTGAATAGTTTCATGTCGTCTGATATCAGCACATCAGAGTTTTGGATAACATTCGATATATCATTAATGGAAACGATCATAATACATGGTCCCAGATGAGGTCCTGCGGAACTCCAGAATGTGCAGTAGTTGGTCTAGATCTTTTAAATGATTTAATAAATAATTTTTCTCATCATATATTAGCATAATTGATAAGCATAAACTGTAAAAACATATTATTTTATGCTCAAACAATTAATTTAATGTACATGTATGACACCTATATTGGTACAACATATCAATAACTGAATAAATTAAATAAGGCCCTGAATGTTTTCCAAAATAATTTTTTCCATCCTATATGAGCATAATTGATAAGCATAAAATGTAAAAATATTATTTTATGCTCAAACAATTAATTTAATGTACATGTATGACACCAATATTGGTACAACATATCAATTAGTGAATAAATTAAATAAGGCCCTGAATGTTTTCCAAAATAATTTTTCCCATCATATATGAGTATAATTGATAAGCATAAATTTTAAAAACATATTATTTTATGTTCAAACAATTAATTTAATGTACATTGTTGTACACCCCTGATAGTAATAGATTAAACATAAAGATAACACCCATTATGAATTTAAGTTAACACCTACTAAAAATATAAATAAAATAAAATCACTGCAAAAAAAAAATCCACATTTAGGCTAAAATAATTATTCAGAACAAAATAATTTTAAAACCAAACTAACAAATGTCATTTTTGAACAAACAACATGAATAGCCAAAATTATAAAATATAAAAATTGTTAACCCAAATAAACTCACATGCACAAAATACTTACGCTGCGAAATTAAAAATAATTTTCAAAATAGCTATTCAGGTCATTAAATTCAAAATGCACATTTAGTTAAATATTAAGTTCAATTACCTAGAATATTTTAGTATATATAATTCAAAATTTTATAACAAAAAATCAGTTGTAGTTGAAGATAATACAGTCGCAGTCAAATTCTAAGTCAAGTCATTAAGTAGTAAATAAATAAATTACAAAAAACCTAAAAATTAAATACTCAGTGTTATAAATTAAAATCGAGAATATTCATCATTTATCAATCAAGTAAGTATCACTTACCAAATAAAACAAAACAATACCGTCATAGCCCCCACCAGTGGTAAGCGGGTATTGTTTTAACTCATCAACTAACACTAAGGCACCGATTTTGGTAAACATCGGCGGACGAACCTCGTACGGCAAAGCGAGGGGGGAAGACAGAAGAGTGTTTCAGCGCTCAAGCTTCCCTAGTTACAGTTGTCTACCAAAATCTTTTCTCAATTACTAATCTCAATATCATAATTACATTGATATTTCTCTAAACAAACAATTGCTAACACGACATTACCAAAAACCCACCATATAACATAACCCACACATATATAAACATTAACACATTTAGGCTCCACACTACCAAACCCCTCAAGTATAAAAACATAACAATTTTATACAATAACATGTATGACACCAATTAGGTACAACATATCCATTACTAAATAAATTAAATAAGGCCCTGATTGTTTTCCAAAATAATTTTACCCATCATATATGAGCATAATTGATAAGCATAAATTGTAAAAACATATTATTTTATGCTCAAACAATTAATTTAATGTACATGTATGACACCAATATTGGTACAACATATCCAATATTAAATAAATTAAACAAGGCCCTGAATGTTTTCCAAAATAATTTTCCCCATCATATATGACCATAATTAATAAGCATAAATTGTAAAAACATATTATTTTATGCTCAAACAATTAATTTAATGTACATGTATGACACCAATATTGGTACAACATATCAATTACTGAATAAATTAAATAAGGCCCTGAATGTTTTCCAAAATAATTTTTTACATCCTATATGAGCATAATTGATAAGCATAAAACGTAGAAACATATTATTTTGTGCTCAAACAATTAATTTAATGTGTATGTATGACACAAATATTGGTACAACATATCCATTAGTGAATAAATTAAATAAGGCCCTGAATGTTTTCCGAAACAATTTTTCCCATCATATATGAGCACAATTGATAAGCATAAATTGTAAAAACATATTATTTTATGCTCAAACAATAATTTTAATGTATATGTATGTATGACACCAATATTGGTTCCATTATTGAAATTAAATAAGGCCCTGAATGTTTTCCAAAATAATTTTCCCCATCATATATGAGCATAATTGATAAGCATAAAATGTAAAAACATATTATTTTATGCGCAAACAGTTAATTTAATGTACATGTATGACACCAATATTGGTACAACATATCCAATATTAAATAAATTAAATAAGGTCCTGAATGTTTTCCAAAATAATTTTCCCCATCATATATGAGCATAATGGATAAGCATAAATTGTAAAAACATATTATTTTATGCTCAAACAATTAATTGAATGTACATGTTTGACACCTATATTGGTACAACATATCCATTAGTGAATAAATTAAATAAGGCCCTGAATATTTTCCAAAATTGTTTTGCCTATCTTATATGAGCATAATTGTTAAGCATAAATTGTAAAAACATATTATTTTATGCTCAAACAATAGTTTTAATGTACATGTATGACACCAATATTGGTACAACATATCCATTAGTGAATAAATTAAATAAGGCCCTGAATGTTTTCCAAAATAATTTTCCCTATCATATGTGAGCATAATTGATAAGCATACATTGTATAAAACATACTATTTTATGCTCAAACAATTAATTTAATGTACATGTATGACACCAATATTGGTACAACATATCCATTAGTGAATAAATTAAATAAGGCCCTGAATGTTTTCCAAAATAATTTCCCCCATCATATAATTGATAAGCATAAATTGTAAAAACATATTATTTTATGCTCAAACAATAGTTTAAATGTACATGTATGACACTAATATTGGTACAACATATCCATTAGTGAATAAATTAAATAAGGCCCTGAATGTTTTCCAAAATAATTTTCCCTATCATATATGAGCATAATTGATAAGCATAAAATGTAAAAACATATTATTTTATGCTCAAACAATTAATTTAATGTACATGTATGACACTAATATTGGTACAACATATTCATTTGTGAATAAATTAAATAAGGCCCTGAATGTTTTCCAAAATTGTTTTGCCTATCATATATGAGCATAATGGATAAGCATAAATTGTAAAAACATATTATTTTATGCTCAAACAATTAATTGAATGTACATGTTTGACACCTATATTGGTACAACATATCCATTAGTGAATAAATTAAATAAGGCCCTGAATATTTTCCAAAATAATTTTCCCCATCATATATGAGCATAATTGATAAGCATAAATTTTAAAAGCATATTATTTTATGCTCAAACAATTAATTTAATGTACATGTATGACACCATTTAGGTACAACATATCCATTAGTGAATAAATTAAATAAGGCCCTGAATGTTTTCCAAAATAATTTTCCCCATCATATATGAGCATAATTGATAAGCATAAACTGTAAAAACATATTATTTTATGCGCAAACAGTTAATTTAATGTACATGTATGACACCAATATTGGTACAACATATCCAATATTAAATAAATTAAATAAGGCCCTGAATGTTTTCCAAAATAATTTTCCCCATCATATATGAGCATAATTGATAAGCATAAATTGTAAAAACATATTATTTTATGCTCAAACAATTAATTGAATGTACATGTTTGACACCTATATTGGTACAACATATCCATTAGTGAATAAATTAAATAAGGCCCTGAATATTTTCCAAAATAATTTTGCCTATCTTATATGAGCATAATTGATAAGCATAAATTGTAAAAACATATTATTTTGTGCTCAAACAATAGTTTTAATGTACATGTATGACACCAATATTGGTACAACATATCCATTAGTGAATAAATTAAATAAGGCCCTGAATGTTTTCCAAAATAATTTTCCCTATCATATGTGAGCATAATTGATAAGCATACTATGCTCAAACAATTAATTTAATGTACATGTATGACACCAATATTGGTACAACATATCCATTAGTGAATAAATTAAATAAGGCCCTGAATGTTTTCCAAAATAATTTCCCCCATCATATAATTGATAAGCATAAATTGTAAAAACATATTATTTTATGCTCAAACAATAGTTTAAATGTACATGTATGACACTAATATTGGTACAACATATCCATTAGTGAATAAATTAAATAAGGCCCTGAATGTTTTCCAAAATAATTTTCCCCATCATATATGAGCATAATTGATAAGCATAAAATGTAAAAACATATTATTTTATGCTCAAACAATTAATTTAATGTACATGTATGACACTAATATTGGTACAACATATCCATTTGTGAATAAATTAAATAAGGCCCTGAATGTTTTCCAAAATTGTTTTGCCTATCATATATGAGCATAATGGATAAGCATAAATTGTAAAAACATATTATTTTATGCTCAAACAATTAATTGAATGTACATGTTTGACACCTATATTGGTACAACATATCCATTAGTGAATAAATTAAATAAGGCCCTGAATATTTTCCAAAATAATTTTCCCCATCATATATGAGCATAATTGATAAGCATAAAATGTAAAAACATATTATTTTATGCGCAAACAGTTAATTTAATGTACATGTATGACACCAATATTGGTACAACATATCCAATATTAAATAAATTAAATAAGGTCCTGAATGTTTCCCAAAATAATTTTCCCCATCATATATGAGCATAATTGATAAGCATTAATTGTAAAAACATATTATTTTATGCTCAAACAATTAATTTAATGTACATGTATGACACCTATATTGGTACAACATATCCATTAGTGAATAAATTAAATAAGGCCCTGAATGTTTTCCAAAATAATTTTCCCCATCATATTTGAGCATAATTGATAAGCATAAATTGTAAAAACATACTATTTTATGCTCAAACAATTAATTTAATGTACATGTATGACACCAATATTGGTACAACATATCCATTAGTGAATAAATTAAATAAGGCCCTGAATATTTTCCAAAATAATTTTCCTCATCATATACGAGCATAATTGATAAGCATAAATTTTAAAAGCATATTATTTTATGCTCAAACAATTAATTTAATGTACATGTATGACACCATTTAGGTACAACATATCCATTAGTGAATAAATTAAATAAGGCCCTGAATGTTTTCCAAAATAATTTTCCCCATCATATATGAGCATAATTGATAAGCATAAATTGTAAAAACATATTATTTTATGCTCAAACAATAGTTTAAATGTACATGTATGACACTAATATTGGTACAACATATCCATTAGTGAATAAATTAAATAAGGCCCTGAATGTTTTCCAAAATAATTTTCCCCATCATATATGAGCATAATTGATAAGCATAAAATGTAAAAACATATTATTTTATGCTCAAACAATTAATTTAATGTACATGTATGACACTAATATTGGTACAACATATCCATTTGTGAATAAATTAAATAAGGCCCTGAATGTTTTCCAAAATTGTTTTGCCTATCATATATGAGCATAATGGATAAGCATAAATTGTAAAAACATATTATTTTATGCTCAAACAATTAATTGAATGTACATGTTTGACACCTATATTGGTACAACATATCCATTAGTGAATAAATTAAATAAGGCCCTGAATATTTTCCAAAATAATTTTCCCCATCATATATGAGCATAATTGATAAGCATAAAATGTAAAAACATATTATTTTATGCGCAAACAGTTAATTTAATGTACATGTTTGACACCAATATTGGTACAACATATCCATTAGTGAATAAATTAAATAAGGCCCTGAATGTTTTCCAAAATAATTTTCCCCATCATATATGAGCGTAATAGATAAGCATAAAATGTAAAAACATATTATTTTATGCTCAAACAATTAATTTAATGTACATGTATGACACCTATATTGGTACAACATATCCATTAGTGAATAAATTAAATAAGGCCCTGAATGTTTTCCAAAATTGTTTTGCCTATCATATATGAGCATAATTGATAAGCATAAATTGTAAAAACATATTATTTTATGCTCAAACAATAGTTTTAATGTACATGTATGACACCATTTAGGTACAACATATCCATTAGTGAATAAATTAAATAAGGCCCTGAATGTTTTCCAAAATAATTTTCTCCATCATATATGAGCATAATTGATAAGCACAAATTGTAAAAACCTACTATTTTATGCTCTAACAATTAATTTAATGTACATGTATGGCACCAATATTGGTACAACATTACCAATATTAAATAAATTAAATAAGGCCCTGAATGTTTTCCAAAATAATTTTCCCCATCATATATGAGCATAATTGATAAGCATAAAATGTAAAAACATATTATTTTATGCTCAAACAATAGTTTTAATGTACATGTTTGGCACCAATATTGGTACAACATATCCATTAGTGAATAAATTAAATAAGGCCCTGAATGTTTTCCAAAATAATTTTCCCCATCATATATGAGCGTAATAGATAAGCATAAAATGTAAAAACATATTATTTTATGCTCAAACAATTAATTTAATGTACATGTATGACACCAATATTGGTACAACATATCCATTAGTGAATAAATTAAATAAGGCCCTGAATATTTTCCAAAATAATTTTCCTCATCATATACGAGCATAATTGATAAGCATAAATTTTAAAAGCATATTATTTTATGCTCAAACAATTAATTTAATGTACATGTATGACACCATTTAGGTACAACATATCCATTAGTGAATAAATTAAATAAGGCCCTGAATGTTTTCCAAAATAATTTTCCCCATCATATATGAGCATAATTGATAAGCATAAAATGTAAAAACATATTATTTTATGCTCAAACAATAGTTTTAATGTACATGTTTGACACCAATATTGGTACAACATATCCATTAGTGAATAAATTAAATAAGGCCCTGAATGTTTTCCAAAATAATTTTCCCCATCATATATGAGCGTAATAGATAAGCATAAAATGTAAAAACATATTATTTTATGCTCAAACAATTAATTTAATGTACATGTATGACACCTATATTGGTACAACATATCCATTAGTGAATAAATTAAATAAGGCCCTGAATGTTTTCCAAAATTGTTTTGCCTATCATATATGAGCATAATTGATAAGCATAAATTGTAAAAACATATTATTTTATGCTCAAACAATAGTTTTAATGTACATGTATGACACCATTTAGGTACAACATATCCATTAGTGAATAAATTAAATAAGGCCCTGAATGTTTTCCAAAATAATTTTCTCCATCATATATGAGCATAATTGATAAGCACAAATTGTAAAAACCTACTATTTTATGCTCTAACAATTAATTTAATGTACATGTATGGCACCAATATTGGTACAACATTACCAATATTAAATAAATTAAATAAGGCCCTGAATGTTTTCCAAAATAATTTTCCCCATCATATATGAGCATAATTAATAAGCATAAATTGTAAAAACATACTATTTTATGCTCAAACAATTAATTTAATGTACATGTATGACACCAATATTGGTACAACATATCAATTAGTGAATAAATTAAATAAGGCCCTGAATGTTTTCCAAAATAATTTTCCCCATCATATATGAGCATAATTGATAAGCATAAACTGGAAAAACATATTATTTTATGCTCAAACAATTAATTTAATGTACATGTATGACACCAATGTTGGTACAACATATCCTCAGTTACGTCCTCAAGTGAAGTTTCACCTGGTCATTCCTTACGGCGGTATAGAATGCATTTACTGAAAGATATCGAGACATCACTCGGATCTTTACAGTAAGCTTGGCACGCTAGCTTGTTTATGTCTCGTTCCACATATTGACGGCGTTTTCCTTTTTGTTGAAGTTCTCGATATGGGTTTCGCCATCAAACGATGAAGGTTTAAAAACTCCGTTGTGGCCTGTAGTAGTCGGTTCTATTTCTCCAACTTCTCCGGCTTTTTATTTTCTTGTTGCATTTGGTACTCCAACTTCGCATTTTGCTGTTTTGATTCAGGTTTATCTGATCAAATGTGGCATTAAATGTGGACATGTTAATCAAATTTAGCTGTTGGGTTTATTTCAGAATTTACCTGTATGGATTTGATTGCGTATATGCGGTTTGATTTGTAACAGCAGGGAGTTAACAGCTGGAATGTTTGTCTGTTTCTTCGGTTATGCAGTAGCAGTTATTACAATTATCGCGTGTACTTCTTTGTCCCCTTTGAACCTTATTTTAACGCCTTCAATATACCTTCGTCTTATTGATTACATTTGTTTTCAGCACTTTTAGCTCTTTACAATTCCACTAGTTCAGTGGGCGACTCAAATAAATATTCCGAATGAAAACTACAAATTGCTCTGGTGAGGACCGTAACCATCGATCATTACCACAATTTGCTCTGTAGCTGCAACTCTAATCACCAGACTAAAAACGATGCTGACATGATTGTGTTAAACGTTATTATATATATTCGTCACAATATATTAAAGGTCTACATGCAAACTGATTTGAGCATTAAAGCTGTGCTCACTGTCAATTCTTGGCCGAAAACTATAAGGAAGTGATATGAAGGATAATCTCCAAAACTGAGTGCATAACCAATACACAAGCAATCAATTTTGTAAACATTCATCAGAAGTTTCAGATTTGCCATAATATTTAATGCTAGCTACCAAACGGAATCCCATATAATAGTATGGGACTAACCGCACTGAGAAATAGAGCAACTGTATGATATGGGACCTCTATGGGACGTGTAAAATGATTCTCGGTATTCGGCTTTAGATTAAAGATTGTTTATTGCACTAAACATTCGAATTTATTTAAATTTCACTATAACGGATAGAATTGCACGCATTTGCCGTTTGATGCTCATCCCCATGAGATTCTTTTCACGAAACCCCAATAGTTTTCAAAAGGTCGAAAACCTATAGCATAGACATTTAATTCATCCAATTCTTCTTCTTTAGACATTAAGCACATAAACTACCAAAAATGGTAAACTTTATCCACAAGGGCTGGATGATTAAATTCAATAAATAATTAAAAACACAAAATAGCGCAAAAAGCGTTTATTTTGAAAATAAATAATATTTTGCAAATAATTTACAATTGCACTCAACTTCATAGTTCAAATTATGTCCTGATTTTAGCTTAAAAAGTTACACTCAAATTATATTATAGTTCAAAATCTACTCAATCACATCAAATTATTTTGTTATCACTGCGTTTGAGTTCAATCACAATTAATATTTAAAATGCACTCAAGTTTTGTTTCAATCTAGTTAAAAATGTTATCTTATTGCCACTCGTATAATTTTTGGTACTGATTTTAGTTCACATTCTTACCAGCATTTTACCGAATTTTACTTAAGCAAATTCACTCAAAATATAAAATTCAAAGTCTAAGCAAAATCAAATCTAAGTAATTACTTACAATTTAAATTGCACTCAACTCCATAGTACAATTCTTCCGTGAATTCCACTTTAAAAATCCGCTCAAAATATATAACTTAACATTTACTAAAATTTGCATAATCGTATACAAAAATTAAATTTTGGAAAGCGGGCATTTACATACTTCCACCCTTCGACTTCAAGCAATATTTTTCATTTGATAGTTTTCCTCGGTATCTCTTATCATGTGCTCGGTATTCTGAGCAACCGTTATTGATCAAACGTTGCCTCATGTGGCTCTAGCCCTTGCATAATACCTTACGCCGAATGTAAGGGGATGTTTCACTAAATATCTCCATACATTATCAACGTTTTGTATGAATTGTCTACGTTGTCTACGATATCTACGTTGTATACAGGTCGATATAGAAAATAATAGATGATCTTTTTTCGTAACTTTTAGCTTACACTACAATTAAAACCACTTTAACAAGAGATGATGAGGGATGGTTGTGTACGCGTCATCAATAATTTTCTACGCCAACGTGTCGACAACCCGTAGATAACGTCGACAACGTCTAAATAATGTAGAGAATTCCTATGGAGTGATTTTTTGAATTATTTCTAAACTACGGTGATCTTTAGGATCAATGCAAAACAATGATAAGTTTCAGAATAGAAAGAGTAGGTCATAAAAATAGGAAACTTTTATGATAAAATTCTTTAGAAGAAGATTATAACTTACATTAAAATTAATTCTGTGATCTCATGACGGTAACACGAATTCGAGTTCAGGAAGACAATAAGAGCTGCCGAGTTATTAAAAAGTCAAATCGTTCAGATAAACAGAACTTTGTACGCTATGACCAAACTTTGACAAAATTTAGTGATTGTGTTTTGATGGATGACATATGTATCTTACCAAAATAGTGACAATGCGCTCCCGCTAAATAAGAGCAATTCAACTTAGATAAACTTGCAAAAAGAGTTACGATGGCAAGTGAATTGCAATGGCTACCGAAATGTATTTTGCCTGTAACATGATTCAGCAAAAGTTTTGGTAATAAGCAATTCATCGCAATAACAATTCCTTTCAAGCAATTCATCGACTATCGTGATGGCAATTCATCGCAGATATTAGTTATTTATTATGAAATTCGACATGTTGGATGGCTACTGGGCTATTGAACAATGTTATTTCTTAACTATGTTATGAAAAATGACCAACTTGAATGATGCTAGGCTAATCCTTGAACGATTATGCCGAATTATTACCAGAATTTAAACATTAATTTTGTGATTATTCGTTAACCGATTATTAGGTAATTTGACATGTTCCGTTGAAAAGAAAATTCTAGCATGATTATTGAGATAAATTTTGGAATATGACCTTAGGATAGTTTTATGGCCTTCACACCAGATTTTAGTAGTAGTGGCCACCACACGTTTGAGGGAGTGAGGAGGTTCAAATATTTGGGCTCTCTTATCACTCACGATAACAGTGTGGGTGAGGATATTAAAGTGCGGCTGGCAGCTGGCAGTCGTTCTTTGTATCCTCTAAGGCCATTGCTAAAATCTAAACACTTATCAAGTGCCGTGAAGCTGAAGCTTTACAAAGCGTTGATCAGGCCCGTTGTTATGTTTGGATGTGAAAGTTGGGCGCTGACGGATGAGTACGAGAGATGGCTCCTTACATTTGAGAGAAGAATCATGCGTGTGATTTACGGCCCTAAACGCGAAATAGATGGTACATACCGAGCTCTGTACAATTTCGAGATCAGAGATCTGATGAAGATCCCCGATATTGTACATGAAGTTAGATCTCAGCGAGTACGCTGGCTCGGTCACGTTCTGCGTGCTGATCCGGAACGAATTGTGCAGCGATCTCTGAAAGGAGAGCCACCATATGGTAGGCGCAGAGGTCGTTGCAGGCGACGATGGCTCCACGATGTAGAGAACGACTTGGCCTCTTCAGATTGTCTAAGACAGTATGAAGACCAAGCTCAGGATCGAAACCGTTGGAGCCAGATTGTTGATTCAGTAAGGGGCCAGTAATGGCCTTTAACACTGTTTATTATTATTATTATTATGGCCTTCACTGATTAAGATTAAATTTCTTCAATTTCAAAGAATTTTCCTTCGCTTAATATGTCAAAATATGTTTACTTAGTGAAAATTTGACTTTACAAATAGTAAATTAGTATAATACCTATGTTGTTTAATTCTTAGCACATTATCGTGATAATCGGCGCTGTTTAGATATGGTTCACCGTGTTTTGAAATGGTGACGATAAATTGATTGTGAAGGACTACTTGCAATGAATTATTTGCTATGAATTAGTCTAGAACCAATATTTTGACCTGAACTGAATGTTACACTACATCTAAAGACGCAATAAATTGGTAAAAGATTAATCACGATGGTTGCGGCAAGATTTCCGGAAAATCAAATCAAAGTCACAGCCAAAGTGCAATCTCAAAGTAGAATCTCATAGGTTGCATTGCACAATATGTGCTTGACTTTACGTGTAATAACAAAATCTGAGATTTAGACCAATCCGCACGTTTAGTGCATTAACGTTCTTTAATTAAAGCTATTGGTTGTTTTGGAGGGCCTGATTGGTGACTATATCAGGGAGAATTTTGTCCGAATCGATTAGTCACTGATCAGGTATTTTCGCTGCGGATGATTCTATCTAAACTGGTGTTACTGGATTTTCGACAGGCCAATTACTCGATCAATCGAGAGAGTTTATGGTATGCGTTGGAATATCTAGGTATGCCAACAAAAATAACAAATGCTCCATCGAATTAACAAATGCTGTAACCGCAACAATATATGACGAAGATTCACGAATTTTGGAAAATGATATTTAAGAAACAGCCGCTATTGAACATGATATAATATCTTCATTACATGAGACTACGGAAATAGCCACAGCTTCTTTAAGGAAGAAAAAAATATAACGATTCGGGCAAGAAACTTTGTTGACTAAAGAAGTTATTCCTAAAATAAGGATGACAAGCAGATCCTTGTATGCCGAAAACGTTATAGAAAATGATAAATCCCCGTAAACTTATTCTAAGACATTTTTGATTCTACTGTCATGGAAAGGATTTGCTATGAAACTAATTCATACGCAATCTTTAAAGGTGACATGCTATTCTCAACTAGTATAGATGAATTGTACAAATTTGTCGGCATACTAATCTGGTTATCTGGTTATATTAGGCTACCCAGTTATAGAATTTGTATTGGCAACAAGAAGAAGATAGCTACAATATACTTGTATTAGGAGCTTTGTCCCGAAATTAACTTAAAAAAATAAAACAATACCTTCATTTCAACGATAATCATAATATTGACATTAACGATCGACTGTATAAAGTTCGTCCATTAATTGAGCATGCAAATAATAAATTTGCTGAATTCGCACGGTCATTTAGCAAATATAATTCTTTAGACGAAGCTATATGGAGCCATGGAACTACGGGAGATGTTGAATGAAACAATTAATTATTTATTTGTTAGAACCGTTCGAAAGGATCGCGTAGAAAAGGCACCTTTAAAAATATTGAAAAAAACTCCACGTGGCACCATTCACTAAATCAAAAACACAGGCGATTCTACTCACCTTATTCGGTGGAACGATAATAATCAGGTTACAATGATTACCAATATAAATGAACCTGATATTGTTTTGAATAAAACCATATGCAGTCGTTGGAGCGCTAAAGAATCAAAGCGAGTTAACATACTACAACCATATATAATAAAACTATATAATAAAGGAATGGGCGGGGTTGACTTGTGCGATCAACATCGAGCAACATACCGAATGAAGACAAGAACGCAAAAATGGTATTGGCCGATATTTGGGTTTATTTATGAAGCAAGTCTTGTTAACCAATGGTTGATCGACATGGAAAAGGATCCTAAAATTTCCTAATTAATTTTTAGAAGATTAATTGCACAAAGCCTATTGCAAAATGATTCTGAGACGAAACAAAACCTGATGAAAGCCAGATGTAGAAAAAAGGTAGTAAACTGGTTATTGAGACATGATGGCGTAAACCACTCGATCCATTTGGGAGATACTCAGCGTCGTTGCGCATTATGCCCTATGACAACCAAATATTATGGACGAAGTGCAATCTCGCGATACTTGCAACCAACAAGAAAGTTATTTAAACAAATTTAATTAAAAGATATATAAAATAACATGTCCAATACCAATATTAAAGAGATTAATTTCGTAGAAAACGATTCAGGTAACTACATTTTAATAAGATAGGGCCAGGGTAAATGATCATAGGATCATAAGTTTTTTTTTTGTAATAACCCAGTTAAACGTGAAATTGCAGTACCATAAAAATACGCTTTTGTTAGAATAGCTATTCGTGTGAATGAGATAAAAATCTTATGTCTTATCTTACATCTTCACCTTTGCAAGGTTCTGTCAAGATTGTTACTTCTACTACGTTGCTCATTAATTTTGTTACTTGTGCATTTAAAATTTGTTGTGTTTAAATTTTAAAGCAATCGGTGAAGTACTTTCGGAGATTTATGGTTTTGAAGAAACAAACATTTACATGTTTATCTATATAGATTACTGTTTTCATCGTTGCTCTTATCATGTCTATACCTAATGGAGTGCTTCGTAATCATACCTTAGCTTGAGATTCCAATTTTGCAAAATATCTGATGTTCTTCAATGCTATGTTTAATTATGATAAAAGCAAATACAATTTGTTTTACACTCCCAGATTCATTTGCGTGCTATGGCATGGATCCTGAGTACAAACCATCAGGCAAACTCTTTGGGTTCTTTTCAATCCACAATTTCATCACAAAATGTAGTTCAAACTATAGAATCCGGGAAAACATAATATTGGCAAGAACGAGTGCCTCGTCATGTCAGGCTAAACGTATTCACCCATTTCTATGAACTCGCAAGTAAAGAATGTCAGTGGAACTTTGTAACCAAAGGAGTTAAGACGGTTTATAAAATAATCACTAAAATTTCTTCAGGCGATAGCCGAAAGCATATCTGTTTTTCCTGTAGTAGAGTCACAGCACATACAGCAAAACTATACTTAGACAGTCTTCTTTCGGTATCCAAAATATATCGTCTGTATGTGAAAAAGATTGAAGAAAACCAGATAAGGTCCCAGATTGTCATAGAACGAGAGTAATACTTCCAAAAAATTTTACAGTGTCCTTTTGGTGAAACCAACATCTTCTTTTATAAAAGAAATTTAAACATACATAATTTTACCATATATAATTTGGTTAATTGACAGGAGTTTTGTTATCTATGGGATGGAACCATTGCTGGCCAAGGTCCGTCTGAAGTGGCCAGTAGTTGTCAGTACAAATTTATTTTGGAAGAAATAAAAAAAAATAGTGCACACAAATTTATAATTGCCACGGGCAAAACACGGGCAAAATATGACACTTTATGCATTTTACTCTTGGGTATCGAGGAAACACAATGTTTCGATATCCATCATAAATATTTGGAAAGGGACACACGCAAAATTAAGAAGATTATTCGCATTCAATTATAGAGAAATGTCACAAACATAAAACTATTTATATTCAAGTGCAGTATTATAGCCTGATGAGAAACGCAAAAGGTACTGGACCTACCTATATGTAATTCCTGAAATAGAATAGAAGGATATTTTTGATTCCAAAAAAGTATCAAATTCATACTTTTTTGCTAAAAATACAAAAAATGAAGAATTTTGGACAAGCAAACTGAGAGAACTATATGTATCAAAAGATGAGCCGAAAAGAAAAGTATTTAATCGGGGCAGTGTGGATCGCTTGTATAATCAAAGAGAAGCGATCTAAGTGTCTAAAAAGTTTCAATTAAAATATTTAAAAGGTATCCTCCTGAAAAACGTTGTTTTTGACTTATAGTTTTCTTGCACGCAGTGAGCGATATTTACTTATGAATTTATTATACCGGGTGTTTCTTTTAAACTGAGACGATCTAATATTTCGAAAAATAGCCACTCTACGGGAAAAATGTCCATAATCAAAATTTAATCATACCGCGGGGGAAATACATCAGTGCAAATAAAATAGCCCCCACCCCCGCTTTGTAGGTGGGGCGGGGTAACTTTTAAACTAACATAGGAAGCCATATTTTTTATTGCAGATACGGATTCAACGACTAAAAGTACGTATGATTTGAATGAAATATTTTGTTCGGTTCATGATAGATGGCGTTGTAATCGACGAAATTCAATTTTTTCAATTTTTCCTTCTTAGAACACACGCATTCGATTCTGCAATACGTTTGAAATAAAACACATCACGTTTTCATTGGAAATACTCGAAATTCATCATCAAAACAATTTATTCAGTTTTTTAAATCTAAAATAAGTGTTCAAAATGATGGCCTGCGACTTCAATGCACTTATTAATCCGCATTTCAAATGATTGTACACAACTGAGAAGTGTGTCTGGTTGAATTTCAGCACACGCATTTCTGATTCGCTCAATCATGTTCTCACGTGTTGTTGGTTTTTGTGTGTAAACTTTGTTTTTGAGGTAGCCCCACAAAAAAAAATCTGGCGCAGTAAGATCTGGTGATCTGGCGGGCAAATTTATCGGACCAGCTCTACCGATCCAGCGACCATTGAAATCACGATCAAGTATTTCACGTGCCATCAACGAATAGTGTCAGAGCCACCTATATATACAGAGCCCTAAGGTTAAAAATTGAGCTTTTTCTAGAGGAACTAAAATTGAAGAAAAAAATATTTTTCCCATACAAAACATATGAAACATTAAACTTTTTTTGAAGCGATATTTGTCAATCAAAATATCGATGGATTAACTGTTTGAACATTGAGACATAATCTACAATTACCATTTTATACCTCATTTAAATCCTAATCAATGAAATTGTATAATTTTTTTCCAATTCAATGTTAAAATTTAACAAAAAAACTCATTTCCCCATCATATTGAGCATTACAATACACACAAATACCAACGCAATAAAATAGGTAAACAAAACAGAGAGTAAAACAAAATTCTTATCATATAGGTATATGGAGAAACCTTTTTTTGTATTTTTAAATAAAAATTTTTATTAAACATTACGGAAAATATTAATTTCGATTTGATTCAAAAACTTTTTATTGAATAATTTTATTTTTATTTAAATTCAACAAAAAAATTTATTATCAAAACAAAATAAATAAGTTCAATGCATCAGCCCGATCTCTAGGTGATTACATGAACACTTCAGTTTAAATGACAACCACCATGTGCACCACAAAGAATATCCTAGTTTATAAAACCCCCCGCCGCGATGCGCGACAATTTGTTTTGAAAAAAAAAAAACAATTGAGTTGAGTGTACACTGTTGAGTGTACGGTTTTATTATTGCGGAAATGTCAGTGAAAAAATAAATAATTATATTGTATTTTTTTCTAAACTAGTATTTGTTTATTATTTTAGTTTTCTTATTTGACATTATATACAATTAATTATTAAAAGTTATACGTTATATTTTTGGTTCAAGTGAAATATTATTAAGGTGTGCGTATATACATAACACATACATAGATTATGATAAAGATGATGATGACTATACAGAGAGGCTTACGATAATTTATCTTTCTTATTATTTTGCATATTAAGATTTATAATTTTAAATTAAAATTAAAAGTTTCATGATGCAAAAGTAGTTGGGTTGAATAAACAATCCGTAACCTTATCTGCGTATACCAATTGATATACTTTACATTGCGTTTATTTATATTGCGGGGGGTAATTTTGTGTAAAAAGGAAACGTTGGACTAATAAAATTACACAACAGACAGCTTATGAGGATAAAGATTCATCACTCACATGAATGAATTGTTAAAAATCATAGAATCGACAGCATTTGTGTAACAAAATCAAAATCCAAATCTTTAATATAAAATCATTGGTACAAAATCATCGATTGGTACAAGATTCGAATGAGCCATTAATTGAGAAATAGCCATTTGGAATTTAAATTTTAAGAGAAATCAAGGATTTAAAATTTAATTTTTTGGCTGTACATTTTGAGAATTTTTAGAACTAACAAACTTGTTAATTTAAAAGTAAATTTAAAAATTTAACTGAATTTATTATTTTATAATAAAATAATTTTGATAAATTGGTTTTAAATAATTTTGAAACTGGAGATGTGGAAATTTAAAAAGGCCGATTCAAACCTTATTGGAGATGTTTTAATATGTATAGCATAACGCTATATGTATATATTTGTGCGATAAGAAAGGCATAATAGCTTTGATCAATCTCTTAGGTTTTAAATTATTATTTATGAAGGCGGTGCGCTGTTAATTTTTTGATACGAATTTACGAGCAAATTGCATACACAAAACTTGTCCGCGAGGTTTGCCGTACATAACGTAGTTAAAAGTGATGTCATAAATATTTTTAATTTGTTTTTTATATTACAGTATGTAGTACCTACTATACCTACATATTTTTTTATTTTTTTTTATTATACAATGTTTAAATTAGATATTTTATTCAATAACGTTTGGCTCAAATTACTTCGTGTATTATAATTTTATTAATAATTTCTTAAACCGACATAGTTTTCCAAAATTAAAACAATTCATTACAAAAAATTATATTTATTCAATCATTTGAAAGAGGAAAAGCCGTATGGAAGTGATACATCAAAAACGAAAATTGAAATATGCTTATTAAATTTGTATCCAAATTTAATAAGCATTCACTCACTTCCATTAGGCATAAAAACCTCTTAAATTTAAAATAAATAACATAAAAATATAATATTATAAATAAGTGTTATAGTTAATAAATAAAAATAAATAATAAAAAACTTCTAAAATAAATCACATTTTAATTCAAGTTGATGTCATCACAATGATCAGATTGATTCACAGCCTCTCTGAAAATACTTGTAAAATATATGTACAAATAAACTATAATAAAATTTAACTATGTATCATGCATTTAATATTTGTAATTTTCGTTTTTTTGGAAGGGAATTCAAAGATTGAACTGAAGAATTTTGGTTTTTGCAGTAATTATTCAAAAAAAATATTACACCAAATTTTCGCGCATTTTCTTAAAACATTAAAATCGGGTTCTCTACATTTATAACAAGTTTCATTTAAAAAGCAATTATTAATATATTCTAAAACTACCGCATGATGACGAGAGGAATTTAAAAACTTTTTTACAAATAATTGGGATGTAAATGTTTCAAATACTTGATATACACAAACGCCAAAAGAAACTAAAAATTCAGTGGGATATTTCAGTCCACCACGATCCAAATCCTTTAAATAAACCACCGCTTCCGGAGAAAAATCAAAACAAAGCAGTTCATTTGTTAATAATTTATGCGTACACTCTTCACAGTTCAATTTTTGAGTAACCTTCCTGCCTATATATCCCGAAATATAAATTAGTACTGGAAGAATATAGAAGTTAACTGATATTCTTTCAGCATAATTAATTACTCTACATATTTCTAAACTAAAAGTAAAATTAATTTTTGCATTAAAAAATTCATTCCTAGATTTAGTTAATTTTAATAAGCTTAACAATTTTAATTTTTTTTCTGATTGTAAAACCTGTTGGACAGTAACATTATAACAACAGCCACTCATTTGGCGATACTGACCAAATCGTGCCTCGAGGTTGTCTGTTTGAAATTTGCCTAATAAAACATATTTGAACTTGAGGTCATTTAATAAATAATGGCTAATGTTCTGCAGAGCCAGGCTTGTGTGGAGTAAAGCGGTATAGGTTCGAGTGGATAGCTTATTGCCGTTGGGAACATTGTTCCAATAAGTCAGCCAATTACAAAAATTATTTAAAAAATCTAATCCAAAGCTATTGCTAGCTGAAACAGGGACAGCCAAAGGCTCTCTAATGTAAAATCCTTTAGGAGGAGTTTTAACATTGACAGTGATCCACCATTGACGGATAATTCTAATGAATTCGGCTGTACCAATTGAATTGGATCCCAAAAGGTTTTCATAGTGTTTGATGGCAACTATATTTTTATCATCAAACAAGCGTAGGGTAAGTGGAACGCTTTGTCTTTCAAAAGCGTTGGGAAATAAAACTTTCGAGGCTAGAGCCGGTGCGTACTTCACCAGCATTTGATCCTCATGTTTTAAAATTGCCTCCAAGTGCTGGAGTCGAGCTGACATTTTGGTGGTAGAAGGATTATCGAACTCTGGAAAATCAAATGATCGCCCTTTGTTATTTAACCAATTGTTACGAATTGATTTAAGGAGATGTACGGAATCAAACAAAAAGAAAATTTTTTTATTTGATAAATATGGCGATTCTATAAAAAGTGGAACTTGCTTTAATTGAAATAATGAAAAATGTTTAAAGGCAGCATTGTTTATTTGGTTTTTATCTGAAATCACACTTACAACTTCATATCCTATCTCGTGCAATACATCCAAAACTTCGTTTAGTTTAGAATACAAAAATTCTGAATCCATTTTGAAAACTGTGTACAGCGCTACTATATCTTTATTTTTAGATAACAAAGACAAAATCATAAAAGCCTGCATGGATTTTGCGAGAACTGGACCGTTGTTATAAGTGGTTGGATTGTTATCCGCAATGCCTTCTATTTTATAGCCTTTATAAGTCATGGACGGTTTTACATGAATCTCATCTAGTAAAACATTGACATACTTTTCGTGTGATTCTAACATCAAAAATTTTTGAGTTAAGTATTCATGATTTACGCGAGATCGTAAATCACCTTTAGAAAAAGACTTTAAATATACTGGATGGGGTAACGTTAAGTATTGACAGTTAAGGAGAAAATTATAGGCAGAAGGATATGTATAGACCATCATGGAATAAAAGATAAGTATGTCAGTAAACTGGTCTAGAAAAAAAGTCAACCTCTTTTTTTTGTCTTCATCAATTTCATTAGAGCTATTCAAACTCCCAAGCCTTGACTCTATTGTAATTTTATAATCCTCTATACTTTTAGGCGGTAAATTTAGATTATTTAAATACTTAATTAATTTATTTAATTTTAAATATGTGTCGCATTTCAAATTTGACTCTAATAAAAACTTAAAATTCGCGATTTTTTGAGGAATATTTTTAAAATAAATGTCTATATCAAAAAAACGATCTATTGTAAAACTAATATCTACATAAGGATTAGAATCTGTCCAACAAATTTTATAAAAAGTTATTTTTTCATCCTCAGATTTTATCATAAAATCGAGGATGGTATACTTAGCTGAAAGATATATATGTTTGATGTCCTGAATTATTTGTGCCTCGATTTCCTTTTGTGTTTTCACTTCATCGATTTTCCGCCTTCTCAACCGTTTTTCCAGTGGGGTTGGTCTTTTCTCCACCTTTCTAGATAAATATAAAGAGAGACCGGGAAAAATGGTTGGTTCAGCGTTAAACTTTAAACGCCATCTATATGCTGCTTTTCGAAATCTATAATTTAAAATGTAAATATCTTTATAAAGAAGAAATAGAGAAAATAATGACTTACCATTTAGAGCCATTTCATTTTTAATAATGAATTTTTGTTCAAAATGAGCAGCACAAATTCTACTCCATTTTGAAGGCTTCCAATTTTTTCGAGGGATGTTTATCTTCCATTTTGCCAAAACCTCCACATCATTGGGAAATTTGAAAAATGGCCTGTTTTAAACTTCGATGTGCATTCCGGCACACAACATGTCCCGGGCATTTTAATATATGGGCTAGAATGTTAATATAAAAAATAAATAAAATATTTAGTTTCTACCAAACTCGGTTTCTATTTAACTAATCGATAGATTCATCCAAAATATGTCCAGTAAATATCAATAGAAATATCAAGATATTTGAGAAATAATGACAAAGGTTTTCCAAAAGCCCACATGAATATGCAGAAAGGTGGAAAATCAATTTAATCTGAATTATTTTATTAAATTAACGTGTTCGTCAATTTGAATATAATATTCATCTGATTTTGGTACAATAAAAACCAATCAACTATTAATAGAGCGGTATGATGATAGGTATGATTTGGGCTGTTTAAAAAAACTAAAATTCAAAAACAAATTTCTTTCGCAATATTAACTACTTATAAGCTTTTATCCGTAACATAGCTTATTATATTATTGAATTATTTACTTATTTTTCCATAAATGTATGTTAAATAAATTATTTATCTAAGGACTTTACATGATCAATATTAATGTTATTACTTTCAATCATAACTTGTTCTTTATCGCCATCATGCATCAGTGATGATGTCACGAAATCATAAATCGCAAATTTCATCATTGTCGACCATCATTATTAATTTGTAAGTCATATAAATACATGAAACAAAATAAATAAACAGAACGAATTGGACGAATTTAATTTGTTGTCCTAATATAATGCCTTAAAATTAAGTCCAAGTTTATGTTGTATTGCTCAGTCACACACCAAATTATTTGGCGAAAACCTAATACCGAACTTCGAAATAAAAATGTATAAACGAAGGTGGTAGTGTGGCGTGGTACAACACCAACTAACTTCAAATCACTGTACATCTAATTTAATTAATTAGTAACCACTTATCAAAAGCAATATTTAGATAGGCAACCGAGCCATTATTGATGCAAACTGTTACCAACTTATTGATGCAAAATTCTACCAATGTCATTCTACCAATTCTACCACGTTGATTATAATATAGTCACTGATTTTTAATTCAATCAACAGAAATATTTATATATGTACTTATTTATTTATCATATTAAATAATCGATTGAATTATTTAATAGAATAAAAAATGGTTGTTCGACATCAATTATTACACGACATCACAATCATCTGTTTAGTAAAATTTTAATTTTATTGTACGTTGACAGTTGTTGCTTTGAAACTTTTCATTTCTACATAATAAAGGGTGTTCCTTAAAAAGTTGCACGTATCTTAGTTTAAAAAGAACCAATATTAAAACATAAATTAATTGATAAATAATATTTCTATTTCAGTATAAACTTTGATATTTTACATTATAAATGGAGCATAATGATAATTTCGAATCTTAAGGTACGAAACATTAGTTTGGTGTGAATTTTGCATAATTGTAATAATGGCAACCATATAATTATTTTTTTTTTTTTATCGTCAGTTTGAACTGCTCGTCCTTTTACAAAATACCACATTTTTTCATATTGCTTAACTATCGTAAGTTGTCGACATTGTCTTAAGTGTCGACGTTGATAAAAAATATTACCAATTAATCTACGTAATATTCTACGTGTCGACCACCGCGTGTATTACACGGCGTAATCTACCTCGCCCAACCCTGAAGATGATACTTGCTGCATGTAGTTTGATTAGATAAGAAGTGGTTTGAACTGGTTTATATTTCCTGTGGTGTACTGCGGAGTACAGGATAAGTAATGTAAGTCACACAGACTGATCTGACTTAGGGGTTTGAGTGCCCAAAGCTATATAAAGAAAAAGTTTTGTTATCTGAATATGAATTTATTTCCGATAAAAGCTTTTAATGTACGTTGTTTGGTGAAAATTTTAGAGTTTTTGTTAACCCCATTGGTATCCCTTCCGGCCAACTACGAGTATATATAATGAATAGAAGCCAATGATTGGAAACAAATTCTACATTAAATTTCAAACAAAAGATCAAACCAAATCTCTTTCACCTTGAATGACTTTATTTTTCTAAAGCTCTCTATATACCAACATATATAGTCTCGAGTAAAAAAAATTCCTACCAAAAATTCTTTCAACTTAAAGGCCGATTGATAAATTTTTGTCGACAAAATAAAATCGAACATTTTTTTTTTCTTTTTTATAGACACAGCGTAGTTCCGTAGTTAACACCTTTTTTACCCTTTTGTGTGTTAGGTGTGTATACCTTAGGAAAAGTTTTTTTTTTTGTTCGTTCGTTTTTCCTTTCCCACACAAAACGTTTTTCTTTCATAATTTTTCCTGTTATCATTGGTGTTTTTTTGTTTTTTTTTTTGTTCGTGCGCTTGCCAAAAATTTTATTTTTCAGAGAACAAATAAAGAGATAAAAAAGGATATAGCTGGAGAACAGAAAAAAAAAAGGGATAATGGATAAATTGACTATAAACCACCCTCAACTAAGCAACACACAAAAATACAAAATAAAAATTATATCACGAATCAAACATTTGTCGGAAAATTATTTTTCATGAAAATAAGTTTTGTTTGATTCTCTGTCTGTATATATGTATGTATGTATGGTATGTGCGGCTTTGTAATTGAATTGTTATTGTTTGTTTGGGATGAAAAAAAAAATTGGTTGGTGTTTCAAAATAATTATTGGTAATGGAATTCGTGTGTGTGTTTGTGAAAGATTAACGACAAAACGTGCGACAAAATGAAAAGTTGTAACTTATATTTTGTGTCGTGATCTATATACGTTTTTCATTTGATTTCATTCTGGTATTATATACATACATACTCGTACACCATATGTATCGAAAGAAATTGGGGCTAATGTGTGAAATCATTTTATTTAATGTGTAATACCAAATTATTATCCAGTTAATTGAACATTAATTTGATCGGAATTGATGGTGATTAAAGATGGGTTTTCTTTTTGATATCTAATTTTAAGGGTTGGTGCGAGTTTACAGAACAATGAGTAAAGTTGAATCGTGTTCTTTGTTTACTCGAATAATTTTGTTAATTAATTTATATATTGTGTATATGTGTGTGTGTGTGTATAGAAGAATGGAAGTATTTCTAGTTATACACATTTATTATTCAAAAGGTCGTCATAGAATTGCCTGAAAATAAATTTTCCAGTATTTTGATTTTAGTATACACCCTCAAACCATATACAAACATATAAACGTAATTTATATTTTCGCTTCCTCTATGTAGCTATCTCTAATTTCTTTTCTAACTACCTAACGCGCACAGAAGCACAAAAAAAGTGTATACAGCTACATATAAAAATTTGTCATCTCAAAATTATTAGCCGAACCGTAAAAGTTCAAATAAAATGTTCATGATTTATTGATGCGTTCAAATGAATAATGGGAATGGGACACCAAAATTTATAAATTATTATCCAGCACATAACTATATAAATGTATGTATACGTATCCCTCTACCCGGTCCGCTTGATGAGGCATACGATTTTATTAGTATTTTGTTAACGCAAACAAACACATTCTTTATATATGATGTTAAAGATGCTGAGGCACACAATATTTATTCACGGAGATAAATTATAAACAATCCAGTAATTAAATAAAATCGATTAATCGTACAACGCAATCATATCATCGAGAGCCTCAATATACCCAATAATTAGGCTATATATGTACATAATTCAAATGATCGCTCAATATTGCAAACATCAACACAAATTAATTTAAAGTTCATTTTAATTTATATGTTTTAATCAATTAATTGACCAAATTAATTAAAAATATGTATGCACGATTTAATTTGTAATTTTATTGGTCAATTATAAATTACCAAATTTACGAATAAATAGAAAATGATGACAAAATACTGACCGCGGTCCCACCTCTACCACAGAATCAACCATATCTAGACAACCGAAAAGTGGGAGCAGATAATTTTAAATAAACTAATAGAGGAGAGGTGTCAGCGCCTAAATCCTAAGAAAACGACTGCAACAACAACGGCAGGAATCAGATATGAAAAGTCAACAACATATCAACAACCAGAAACGCTCTTTCGGTCAACAAAAGAACCATTCCTAGATTGACGATCGTATATAAATTTCATTTAAAGACGCCCATGATGTTAAGAATCCAGGAACTAAGCCACTGTTAGATTAAAAATAATTCAAAACATGGTGTATAATCAAACAGAACCGCAGCACTAAAAAGTTTAAAGTACCGCCTCCAAAACCACCACGGCGTATCATTAAATGATTGTATGTTAAAGGGTTTAAAATTATATCAGTAAGAGAAACCAGAAATCTTTAACTACCTCCCCACTCAGTAACATGCAACATGTTTACAGAGCTGGCAAGTCCTGCGATACTGCTCTACATAACATTGTAACTAGAATCGAAAGATCACTTAATTACAAAGAGGTACCCCTGGACATTGGGGGAGCTTTTGATAGCACTTCGTTTTCTTCGTTCACAAGTGCGTGTACCAATTTTAGTATATTAATCAAACCATTGTTAGATTCATCGACTCAATGCTCAAGTCCCGTATAATTAAGACTGACTAAGATGGCTCATCAGTGTGTGTCAAAGTAATCAATGGCTGTCCGCAAGGAGGAGTACTCTCACCCGTGCTGTGGCTCATGCGATTATCGATGAATTTCTTGTTAAATTGCAGCGATCTGGGGTCATCGTGCAAAGCTTCGCGGATGATCTAGTTTTGACAGTTTCTGGGAAATACCTAAACGTCTTATCTAATATGTTTCAGAACGCTCTTAATATAGTGGGAGTTTGGCGTCTTGAAAAGAGGTATGGCGCGTTTTGCTGCGTTTCGAGAGAGGTACGAGGCATAGACAGATTTTTAATAAGTTTAAGTCACATCGGCGGTTGAAATGGTGAATGACAGGCTATCGCCCGAATTTAACTTTACCAATTCATTCTCTGTCGTTTTCCCCTCGAGAGAACTGTGGCTCTCTCAGAATTTCTATAGACAGTTGCCCGAGTCATTAGTTTTTTTTGCGGATGGCTCTCGTTCAGAAGTCAGTGAAGAGTTTGGTTTTTTTAAGGTATGAGCCCAGATTCTCGGGTAGACAAACACTGCTCGGGTTTTCAAGCTGAATTAATTGCACTTAGCCATAGTGCAATTGAGGCGTTTAATTTTAGTGATTTAGGCAACGATATTACAATACCCTTAAAAATCCATTCACTATATCTAAACTGGTCAAATTAATTTCCTTTGCTCTAATTCAAGAGTAAGGGTCATGTGGGTGCGTGCTCATTGTGGCTTGTGGGAAATGGCGTTTGCTAACTTTTTTAGCGAAAGCTGGATCGCGCAGTAAATTTGGTGGTCCCGAGCCAGCAACTCATCTATCCTTCAACGGTGGTAAGGATGCTATTAAGAAGTTTGCTTTACTTGAACAGGCGCAAAAGTGGCGTTCTACTCCTATTTGTCGAAAGGCAAAACGGTTCATCATCGAACCAAGCGTGAGGGTCACTAAATATGTGTTGTTTTTAAAAAAAATGCCAACACAGAATTCAGACGTTTCAAGGTTCATCTCCAACGAATGGGACTACGCATGGAAGTGGACGACTGTCTACACTATCTTTGCAGCTGTCCAGCCTTTGTCGAAGCCAAATCCCAAGTATTCTCGTACGGATCTTTGAACGTAGACCAGCTATGTATTACCCATCTCTTGGTTCAAACTTTTACAGTTTGCTAAGGCGGCAGTGCGCTTATGCGGGTTAGGATAGTTCCTCAAGGATTGCACCATGAGCCCATTGTGGCATTGAGTGCAGAACCTCTGTAGGTTTCAACCGTTGTAATAAAATAAAAATACCGGAAATCCGTCTGCACCAATGTACAAGACAGGCCCAGTCTGGCTGACAATGTTGGAGACAATCGGTTGGTAAGCATCTTTGTAAATGGTCTTTGGTAGGCCCCAAAGGAATTTATTAGCTCTATTCCAAACGAGATAACAAGCCACCACTACGAGTGGTTTCCAGATAAATTTTCAGCAAACAATTGTTCTTCAACCTGAGGAAACGTATAACCTTTTCAGTTTTAACGAAGGTATAGAATACTCCCAGATTGTTTTAAACTCGTTCAAAACAAGGTATGTTTCGTTCATGCTTTCTCGCTAACAAAGGTAACAAAGCTTACTATATGTTAGAAAACTTGTTGTAAGAAAAAAAGGGAAACCAACTAGGACTACGGCTAATAGAACCATTCTGGGTAACATATTATTCCGGTTCTAAAACCATCTATGTTGATACACAGGAGTATGGTGACTTAGTAAACAAGCTTAGTAAATATTAGGAACCGAGCAAATAGCGCAGTGGTTAAAGCTACGACGTTTGGATCGGGAGGTACAGGGTTCAAATCCCCACAGAGGCGGGATGCAAAAGGGATTTTTCATCTCCCGATTACGATCGGTGATTAAATTGAAAACATCTATGACCCTCTGTTGGAATGTAGAACTCATGAAACGAACCATCTTCCATGTCACTGTACAGGGTGACATGGAGCTATGCAATGCGCAGGTGGTATACAGTACTTGTGTGAATGGGATGAATGAATGGATTGAATGAATGTTGTGTGAATGTAAGGTAAGGCTATGGACCGTAAAAGTGTCTATGCCAAGTCCTTTTTAAAAAAAAAAAAAAATATTAGGAAAACAAAATCTGCTGCGGATAAGGACTACTGTTAAGAAATTTTCAAATACATACAAATACTAATTAAAAAGTACCGAAAAGGGCTTCAATGCTCTACTGTGTAAAATTACGGGAGTTTCCTAAAACCAGGAGTATCATTCGCCTTGCTTCGTGAAATTTAAAATAGCAGTTGAAGCTTCAAAGAATCTCCACTAATCTGGGCACTAATCTCCAAGGATTACTGTGGTTTCAAAAGTACCATAAATAAACCTCGATTATGGTATCCATAGGCTTGATTTTTTTGGATACTATCTCATTCGATCCTTTGCGATAGATTTCCTCCAACCAATCATATAGACGAAACAATTGCCACTCTACGACAATACCGAAAAGGTACAAACATATCAACGCTGGTACAGTATGGTGGCCAACAAAGTTCACAACTCGACAAAAGTTATAGGTAATACGATTTTTTTTCGACTTAAATTTTTTTTGAAACGTTGGCAAAAGCGCCACACCTATTTGTATAGCGGAAATTCCGACGGCCAAAAAAATATCAACGCCGGCACAGTGGTGGCCAATAATAGCCGGCCCTACAAAAGCTTGACCAACCAATATTTTATTTGGTTAGGTCAGATTGGGTTGGATGCCAAGGAACTTTCACACTTAGTGCAATCGCCAGCCAAACCTACTTATGTCACGTAATATATCTCGGCCTTTACTGTTTTCGAGATCTGAGGAGCTGTCCATTATGTATCTTATGAATTGAGCTAAATCCTCGTCTCCTCCTTATTAATGCAGCTTCTACAGGCTTCATTTGCTCACAAACCTGGGTTCCTCGCATGTTTTCCGAAAATGCTGTGTTCTCTGAGTATCCCCAAGACCGTTCTTAAATCACCTCGACCTAGGGAAATTACAGTTCCTGAGCGCTTCAAGTCCAGTGTTGGCCAAACTTGTCATGCTATCCTACAAGTAAGGGTGTGATTCCATGTCTTATTCGCCAAGACCACTGCTTTATTTCTATATGCGCCAATTTAAACGCTGTAGTAGGCCTTCTCAAGTTTGAACTCCGGTTGGAATTGGGGAATCGTTAATTGCCTGGCTTGGTATCTACCCTCCATGCACTGCATTATTTTTTGTGGACGGGTTGTCGCTATCCACAAGTTCCCCTGTGGGCACCTCAAGATCGTCGTTTTTGTAAATTATGAGAGTAATTAATCCGAATCTGAATCTGGTTACTCCTATCTCAACTATAACCAACCTGTAGAGATCAACCAATCTTAAAAACTCCGGGAACCCGAATTATACTATGACCTCCATCTCTATGATCTGGTGCTCCCATCTTCTTGACTCCTATTAATGACGGCCAACACCAACCCATGCCCCTTCAGCACGTGACTAAACAATTTAGGTCGGTGTTTAAAAAGAGTTGTCTTGTCCACTTGCAACTTGGACCGCTTACTATTCCTAACTAAAAACCCTGAGATTCGGAGAAATTACGGCCCATTTACGCAGAGATCCGTATACGCAGGTAAGGCTACTTACAACTGGAGGTCGTCTGGTAACCAGATGGCTCCGTTTGCGACTGAGCTTCGTTAAATTGGCCCCCAAATTGGCCACCAATCTGCATCTTTGACATTTTTGTCAATTAAGTGACACTAAAATATTTACATATAAAAAATGGCATTATCGCAATTACGACTGTACTTTCTGGATAAGGTCGACGGCTGTCAAAATTGAGCCATATGGAGTTAAATTTGGTTGATAATCTGTCGATTTACTTATATGTCGAGTGTTCTGAAAAATATTGTTTAAATTTTTAAATAAAGTGTTGTTGTTGATATTATCCCAAAAGGAAAATTCGATTTCCACTGTCTATTTAACTGTGAAAAGTTAAAAAAAATGTTCAAATATTATTCCCCAAAAATACCTTAGGAAATGGATTCATCCGCAATAATTCCGACCACTGCACCGTAAATTCAATAAACTTCAAGATAAAATTCAAATCGAATAAAAATAATATTTTTGTTAGTTGAGCGCCAGAGGACATAAATATTCATATCATGTACATAGCTATATCTGTATACAGATAATTATATATTAAAATTTATTACAAAACTTTTTTTTTCATTTCTAATTGACTCCAATTAATCAATCGTCATCAATTCAACAAAAAAATATTTAGCAAATTAATGGAGTTCTGTATATCGCCCACATCACATCGTGCGGCATAAAAAACATATTTTCGCCGCCATTATAACATTGTTGTTGTTGCGCTTACAACACACAAATTTGTAACCCTATCAACAAACCAATTTCAATTTTCCATTTCATTTTCAATAATTTCGAATCGATTAAAAAATGTAAAAAAAAAAATTTTTTGCTAACTGGCATATCGTAGTGCTGTGTAGAAATGAAAACACACAGAATACAAAAAAAAAAATGCTCCAAAAGAATAAAATCATAAATCATGCTAAAGCTTTTTTGTGCTTTAGTATTTTTTTATTTTTTTTTTTAATTTTATTTATGCTATGCTCTATTTTATAATATTGACGTCATCAATGAATGTATTAAACGACGATGGAAAAATGAAAAATGAACGAAGAAGCAATACGGCAGGAAAATATGTGAAAATTGTAAATTCAGTGAAAATATTTATTGGCTTTTACCTTTAAGGCTTTTTTTCCGTTTTTTTTTTTTGACTTAAGCTTTTGAAAAGCTAAATTTATTGATTTGATCGGGAGAAAGAGGATACATTAGGGGATGTGAAATTCATTTAAGTTTTTGGTTTGTTAATTTCATTTTTATATTGATTTTGAAATAATCTTAATTGATGGAGCAATTCGGATGCACTATACGCAGGTTTGATTTGTTTGAGGTACAAAGCCAGAGCACCCAAATCATACTAAATTTTGAAAAATAAAATATAATTTTTGAACAATAAACAATGTTCAGACGTTTATCAAAAGGTTTAATAGATAGTAAAGATCAACTGCCAATTAATATAACTGGACCTTTATATTGAACAGCTAATGGAAACCCGATGAAAAGCCCGTAGAGCAATGCAAGGCAAAGTTGAATTGTTTGGACAAATGTGTAATGGAATAATTAACTGCCATATTGAAAATGTAGTATTTGAAATGCAAATCCCACACAATCTATATTACTACACAACGATTACTCGATTCGTCCAACGAATTCTTGAGAGGATTAAACTCAGGGTGGAGAAACAGGATCCATTGATCTTGTATATTTTGATAAATAAATTAGACGACGAATCAAAAAGTCATGGACACAATTTCGACTGCACTCAGTAAGTCATCTTCAATTAAATTTTATAATGTTGCGAATAATCTTACCAAATGCTCAAATACGTAATTTATGAGTATTTGGTGTTGAATGGAATTGGTATTAGAACAAGGCGAGAATTTATTTAGGGTAATGAACGTTGTTCTTTTTATAGCACCAAACGTAACACTCTCCTGCATTTATCCGAAATCGAGTAAACCAACGACGATAAATTCATGGAGAAAAAAATAGGTTTTATATCATTTTCCATCGTGGAATTATATTACAGCAAAAACAATACAGCGCAATCCCAATCATTTTACCAATTACCATAACAATGGCCATCGCTTCTTTGGGACAAACAATAAACTCAGGCTCCCAGCAAGCTTCAAACCATAGTCGGGCGTTTTCAAATTCTCCGACAAATGTGAGAATTGCAGTCTGGCAAAATTTAAAGCAGGTACCACTAACGGTGATTACCACGATTCAAGTCAAGTCCCAATCAAGCCCATACTTTAATAATTTACAGATAAATATTAGCTGTTCAAAATTATAGGAACGGAAACACTGACCATTACCTGATCCTGAATTTTATAAATCCAATGAGATCGATCTAGTCATCGGGATTGAACAATTTTTCAATATATTAGTGGAATGGCCAGATAAAGAATTGTCATTATGATGTTGTTCTGCAAAAAAGAATAGTTGAATTGACAGTGGCAAGTTCTGTTACAGATCGAGCCACATACGAAGAATTTTTATTCAATTTCACCAAATCGCCCCAAGAGTTTAATGCTGATCAGATACTCAAGCATTGGGAAGTTATAATAACTTCCCAGCCTCACTCCGCTCATCAGAGGAAGAAATTTGTGTAACATCCTTAAAGGAAACTCTCCATGAGAAATGCGGAAAGGAAATTCCAAATCATGTCGATTTCTTCAAGACAACGATTTCTATATTCAATATACAAACATTTCATAAATTGATATTTATCTCTCGGACGCTTGGTAAGAAATTCCACAGCCAATTGTTAACGAAGCTGAACTCTTTCTGCCACACAATATGGACTCATTAAGCGTGATAGCTATCTATAACTGAAAATAGAATTGTGTTTGATGGTTCTGCGCAAACTAGCTCTGAAGTGCCGCTTAATGAATGTTGAATTAATGTTACCTCTATGGTCCTATTTTAAGATTACGGTAACTTTAAACAAGGAAATTCGCGTTCATGATGATGGTACCAAGTTCCGAAAAATCAATTGGAGAGATTGATCCATCTCATTGAATTAAATATTTTAGATTATGTACAATCACGAATGGATTGACCTAACCAACATGGATAAATAAGCAAATCGCACAAAACATACTTGTTTGTTTAAGATACCAAACATTCAATTATTGAAATACATGGGTTTTGTGATACCATGGTATGGGTGCACCCATCTTCAATATTCTCTGGAAATTTATTACAAAGCCACCGCACATAAAAAAAGAAGGCATCTTCTCATTTTACTACTGCTAAAAACAGGTGTGGCACCGATTTAATAGCAGAGAATGCCTCGCTTGGAACTGTGTACTGCGGTTCTATTATCAAATTAAATGAACCTTGTTAAAATAAAAAAATCTGTTCACCTTGTACACCGCTCCATCATTCCCGCCACTGGCCGACATAGACTGTCTTTATTTAGTAGATCGTATTGGCAATATGTGCCTTCACAACAAAACCCAGCCAATAGTGACTCACAAGGTCTTATTCCAAGAAAATTGCCATTATTAGTTTGTGGTGGAACGGACCGAAGTGGATACTATCATCGACCGAGTTTGGGCCACCACAACAAAATTATGGTGTATACTACAACAGTCGAACATGACAGTGGTAAATTTGCGATTTTATGAGTCGGAGACAGATTGGATAACTGCAATGCCCCAGTGTCTACTAAGCATCCTGTCATATTGTCTTCAAAATCAGCAGCAACAGTATTAACTATCTATGAACTATACATCTAAATAACTACTACTAGCATTGTCAGCACAGCAATATTGAATACCAGGTACAAGAAACTTAATGCGAAAAATGCGTTATTTTCGACAAAGAAGAAAATGGCAAAATGTCACGCCAACGATTAGAACTGGTACGACCATTTATGAAGCTGGCATTGATAACGATGGACCACAATTTGACTAAAAGACGAGGTTAAATGAAATATAAGGCATATTCATGTTTATTTATATGTATCAGTACAAAGGCGATTTAAATCGAATTAGTGACTGACATCAGAAGCTTGTGCTGGATACTGCCAGGAGATATATAGTGAAAAAATGTCACTAATTTGGTTGATTTATACTAACGCATACGCCCCATTTTGTTGACATCTGGGAATGGCCCATAAAATCAACAAATTTTTATTTACGAAGCGTCAATGAACGACGATGTAAGAAATCTAGAATACATAACATCTTAGCAACAAAAAAGAAATGGTTGAATCCATTACCATCTTTGAATTTAAATGATGACAATCTACTCGCTGCCAAATGGCTCCTTGGAAAAATAATTCAACTGCATACGGGATCAAACTTAAAACCAAAATTGGTGAATTGAAGCGACCCTTAACCAAGAAATGTGAAACAACCAGTCGGATCTGGTGGTTCAAGCGCACCATAATTTTCGGATCCAATTCTATCATCTATAGGAATGATCGTATTTAATCGCAGTGTCCAATACTAATTTTAAGTTACCTACAATATCTTATACAATTGTTAATCCACAAAATTTCAAAATTGGTTATGTTTGTTGGTATAGTCACTTTAATAGAATGGGTTAGTTTCAATAGACGAGTGTTTGTTGTTTATGTACGTATATCATAGAATTATTATGGACGCGACATCTTATGATTGGTTACGGAGATAAATTTTTAGTATCAGTCTTCATTGGATTTTGTCTCAGCAACAATAAGGAAACCACACTACTAACAATAATGATCGAACAATAAACTGAGTGTAAAATGAACATTGATGGTATATATAACAAATTACTGAATATAACAAGAACAATCAACAAAAAAGCAACCACAATCATTAAATAACAATAACAATAAACAAATTATTCAATCAGCAGTGTGAACAATAATTTTGTGGTGCTGAACGATTTGCTAACCAAATGGTATTTTATGAATTCTGGGAAGGACTGAACGGCAGAGTTTGTGGTATGTTAAAACTTGATAGCTTCCACAGAATTTCATTATACCTCCAGCACGTGCTTGAACTTCATTGCATTGAGAGGTTGACTTTAGTATAATACTCAACCTTTAAATTATTTTATTGATTTGCATCAACAAAGTTGCATCCAAAAATTTTTATCAATCAGCGAAAAAATCATAACCAAAAACAATACTCAATTTAATAAAAATACTCGAGTATACTCGCGGGCTTCGTAATAATTTATTATTATGTAGTTTGGAATGATGCCAATCAAAAAATGTTCCAAAAATAAAAAAAAATGTTAAATGGCAAATCGTAAAATATACAACTTTTTTTTGTTAAATCAGCTGCACACACAAAAAATTGTTTAATTTATATTGTTGTATTTTAATTTTGACTTTAATAAATAAATTATTCAAAATTTATTCAGCAAACCGTATAAAAATATGAAATTTAATTTAATTATGTTTCTATACGTTATTTACATACATATGCGATGAAACGTGCCAAACACTGAAAATTTATATTGCATCCAGATTTAATTATATTATGGCTAATACAAATTATTATAATCGAACATAAAAGATGCTTTGGGTGGCTTAAATAAAATTACATTGACACTGTCACATTTTTTTGCGCATAAAATAAAAAAAAACTTCAAAAAACTCACGATCGCAGTCTCAAATTTGTGATCATTTACGAGGACATCATTAATAAAATCTATTGAGCGTCACAAAGCAAATTAATCTTCTAAAGGTGTTCAAAGTCTGTTTTTAAGAAAGACCGGTGAAAACATATTTGTATCATATAACTGTCTAATGAAGATAAGATACGTTCCTGCAACGTTGAACTTATACGTTTCTACCTAGAAATAATCTGAACATTTTTATACTACTAAATTACAGCAACGCTGATGTAGTTAGTGGTGGCTAGCATCGAGATGAGTGTGCAAAATATCTGGCTTATATCGGCCTACCTACCATACGAGGAGGCAAATATACCACCGGGAAGGTTGGATGGTACAATACCGGAGGCTCAAACACGAAAAGTAGGAATCATTAAGGGCAGTAATGCGCATCACTCAATCTGGGAAAGTACAAATATCAACATCAGGCGAGGTGAGTTACTTCTTGATTTTATTTTAAGTACTAACCTAAATATATGTTATATCGGGCGCAACAACCTTTATTACTTAAAATAGACAAGAAGTACTTGACATCACACTTGTTTCAGATTTTATTAAGGAGAAGGTATTGAACTGGAAAGTGTCCGAAGACCATTCCTTTTCTGACCATTGTTATCTCAGCTATCTGATGCATTTAAAAAAGCCATGTTAGTTGCATGTCCTTTCAGTAGGCCCTTGGGTAAGTCTCTTGGTATGTCTCGGAACTTCTCCATTGGATGACCTCACGTATCTCAGTAAGATCGAGGTCCGGGACTTTCAACGCTTCTTGGTAAGCTCAGGATGGTTTAACGATTGGAGAAGAGGTATTTTCGAACGTGGTACTGCTACGGACCAATTATTGTGTTTATGCTAGTCCTCTAGGACGGCCACCCTTACCTAACCTAACCTAAAAATCCATCTTAAAAACTATGTTCATACAAATTAAACAAAATATATTTTAATATACGTTATTCATGATTAAAAAATGGTCCTGAGACACCATTTTCAAAAAAAAAACAATCAGTACGTGATCAGTCTCACAGACTCATTGTAGTATGGTGGTATCAACAAGCTGAAGCTTCCACCAGGAAAGCGCATAGATTCACGAGGATATAGTTTTTCGCTATTCTTTAGCGTTCAAATAATTCAACTTATCGCAAGCTGTACGAACTTATACGGTTACGAGAAACGTGCAGAAATCTGGAAGCCAATAGACGAAGTTGAGTTTCGCTGTTTTATCGGATTGCAGCAACTTTATAAAACATTATATTCCCGGTGAAAACCTCACAGTCGGGGAGCAATTGGTATCCAATCGAGGCAGAGTATCATTTCGGCAATATATATACCCTCGAAGCCGCACAAATACGGGATGAAGATCTGGTGGATATGCGACAACACCACCAGTTATCCTTTGAACGGGATTCCATATTTAGTGAAAGAAGGAAAACAAAAAGCTACCAATCTAGGGTACACAGTGGTTCAACAGTTGTACACACACAAACAGGAATAGAACATTTCATAATTGTTTGACCAGTTTGGAGCTATCGGAATAGTTGCTAAGTGTGGGGTTAACCTGTGTTGGGATTATGCGTAAATATAAAAGATGTATGTATACCAAATAATTGTCTACCAAACCATCGGAGAAGGGTTGAATCAAACGTCTTTTGTTTCCGGAAAAACATCACTTTGGTAAGCGACGTTCCGTAAAAAAAAATACAGATAAAATCGATAATGAAAATAGGATTAAATCGAATATTAATTAACAGTACAAAAGGTGGAGTTGATACTCTGGACCTGCTATATTAATTTAATTGACGTAGCTGGAGTAGCAGCAAAGATTGATTGGATAAATGTATATCCTGAATGGATAATTCCCCAACTGCAGCATAGTTCAAGATTTAGTAGTACCCAATATTCAAAGGCGTAGTTCATGCTCGCCTTTCAAAATTAATCAATACTTAGGGTTTTTACAGGTAACGGATAACGAAATTTTAAACAGGTAACAGACAACGAACTATAACAGTAATAATAAAAATCAGGAATAAGGTAAATTATAGCCCAATACTGCAGTTTCACCTAAAAGACCTTTTGTATCCCTTGGTCCTTAAACTCAAAAAACGTTCACTTCTTTAAATAATTTTAGGATTCCTATCGCTAGAAATTTTATTAAGTGCATGTGTCACCTTACTTATTTTTTAGATGACCCGCTTCGTTTAGGATCTCCAGATGTCTCTTTATAGCTTTCTATAGATCGTTCTTCTTTGTGGTTGCAAAGTTTTAATTCAGGGCTATAGCAAAGCGTACATACCGGACTGGTTTTCTAATGGTTCCTGTGTCCAAGACATGCTATTCTCAGGAGTCTGAACTGCTTTGCCTTTGCGGTGTTTTGATCTGTTTTCTTCCATCTTACAGCATAGGTATTTCCTTGAAATATTGGCTGTTCCATTTTTGGGTGCAGGTCCATTTCTCTACTAGTTTTAAACATTTTTGCCATACTTTTTTATTGTTTTCATAAGATGTGTCTCCAACGTTAGGTTTTTATCCATCGTATCAGTTACATGACTTCCATTTCAAAGCCAAGTTTTATTTCATTTGTCTCCGTAGCTGAGGAATGTTGAATTCCTACTTCCTGGTGAAATATATACGATTCCTGTTTTGTTTAAGAAGGTTTGCACCAATCATGATATTTTGCATCAATTCTCCTACAGTGAGATTTTGATTGCCCCTTACTACTATGGATAAATGAAGCTGACCTAGACATATTATTTGTTTATATACTACAATAGCAACCACAGCATCATAACAAGATGGTGTTGTCTCCTCCCACACATTGTTAGAACCTTGTCAAAACAACCTTTTATATCCATTGTTTTGTGCTTGTTCAATTTTCAACGACTATTTGCCTTTTTCTAAAGTAAATTGAATTTCACGAAGTGGCCAAGCTGGTAGTACCTCCATTCTGATGTATTGATCAATCTTTTTGTGCATCATCTTAAGCTGAATATGATGAGAGACTTATAAGTCGGTATGATTTGACTTGATCTGAAGGTTATAAGACCCCTGTTCAGTTTAAATTTTTACTTTCCTCCATTGCCGAGAAATGAAGCCAAATTCGGTCCAGCTCCGAATATTTCAGACAACTATACATTCTTAATATTTACCTTTGTTCTTCAAGTGATTTAAAATGTTTCCAGGATACTAGTGATCATTCCACCCTCGTCACCATGGCTATATTTTGTTTGTGAAGATTATAACTTTCCTAAGTTCTGCGTTGCTTTGCACTGGCGTACCTCCTATCTCTTTGTTTCCATCCAGGCAAATGAGTCTCCATGAGAATTCCCAGTTACCCTTAAGGTTATGGGTTTTTTTTGATTACCGCTTGACAAATACTTTTGCGGACTGTGGCAATCACAGGTATTTCATTTAGATTTTCACAGAATGTCTTCCGAGAACTTTGGTTGACTTCCTGAACTATTCGTTTATATCAGTAAGAGCATCATGATAATATGTTCCGATTTCACTAGGGTCTTCTGTTTCACCTGACAGTGGTTTTCGTAGTATGATATTATTCTATTGACTGTCTGAAGTTGTGAACCACTCCCCTGTTTGGTTCCGTTACCGATCGAATATCTTATGGCCCTCAATATCGACTTTGGGGTACGGTTTCCAATTCGGGATTTTTGTCACTCCGTATGTCGTTATTGATTTAGACACCGCATACACATTTAAGTTATTTGTCTATGATTTGGAAAAGATAATTCAGACGAAACTCTCTAGGGTTTTGTTAATCACCTTCTGCCAACCACCGCAGCCACTACCTTGTACCTACCCAGTCAGTCACCAAGTGCATATCCGTGAATTTTGAAATCATAAGATATTTTATGGAGTAGCCAATTGTATTAGCGGCCCTAATATTCATTGTCAGCTTATCATAAATTAACTTAATACAACTATCTTACAGTTTTTGATGTTGAGTTCAGAAATGCGTCCTCCATTAACACACGGCTCATGTAACAGGCCCACTGTTGGGGTGTCCAAAGTAATGCTTCTTTGTGAATATCACGGCATAGTTTGATATGCCCACCTATCTCTAGAACAACTTGTCAATGTCCATCAATCTCTAACTTCACTTTTTTGATACTGAAAAGTTTGTTAAATTTAAAATTTTACTGCCTAAGGGTCTCGCAAAAATTTCACCTCGCCTAAATATTCAAAGAGACCCAGTGAATATCGTCGCGTTGCATTTCATCTCCTGATAGTCGCGAACAAATTTCGTACAATCAAATATTGATAAAGCTCTAATGAAAATAATGGCGGAGTCAGATCTGTGTATCTATATCTCAAGGATTACATATTAGTCTATGGCCATCGAACCTCAACTACAATTTTCTGATTTTGGAAAATTTATTAATTTAAAAATGTCATCCCCTGAGACTGAGGGTCTCGCATAAATTTCGTCCAACGCAAATATATATTTAAAGGGCTATAGTCAAATATGTGCACTTATCTCTATATAGGACGACTTATTAACAGCAATCAAACAACAACTGCGGATATTGTTGGAAGTGTAATATTGGTGTCTATGTCTACACATGTTGGCTCTTTTTTTGTCAATTTGTCATCAATTTTATACTTATACCACTTTGCTGACAATCATGATGCAATATTGTGAGGTACCAATTCGAATGAACGAATAATATATTTTTTGAACTGTTCTAACCATTGTGTTGATGAATGAACACGAAAGCAGTTTTATTCAAACTATTTCGAACGCATCTATTAAGGCCCAAACTGGCATTTGAATAAACTGACAAATCCCATACGATGCCAGTGGCTAAACCAAGTCCATCAATCATAATGGGACACGTTTAGTTAATTTTAATTTTTCGACGTACCCCGATGATATATGGTTAACAAACTATGGTTACTGAATAAAAGCCCGTCTGAATTCCAGGCCACTATGATGAGTAATCGAGGATACAAAATCCCTGGCAAATACTCGATACGCAATCACAAAAACACGACAACATTGCAAAAATTGGGCATAGTAAGGTTGTATAACCTTAAAGACCACGATCAATCCTAACAGTGAAAGCCCATTCATCAATCTCACAGAAACAGTAGTACCATTTGCCATATCCAATGCAAAAATGAATTTCTATAAGTCTGAAACTGTCCACCTCATTGTAATGAACTAGAAAATCATCATAAATTGCAACCACGAACTGGATCTTCGAAAGACATCAAAGCATATTAGAACAATACTTCTTTCAAGTAAACGATCCTATGTCCAAACAAATGGAAGTATAAATTTGGAGTGGTATAATAATGTCAGAGAATCCAACGAATTGTATCTACTATAAACATTTTTTAAAACTTATGAATTTGTAGGTTCAAACAGACGAACACCAATTATTCGGATGCCCGATTTTTATGTAATTTCGTAAATTTCCATTTTTAAATTTGGACATAAAATAAGGAGCCTGTGAAGTTTCTAACAAAAGTAACACGTATACCTAGGGTGTAGCGGGTGAGATGGCGCATTCCTAATTTACCCCACTTAAACTCGTTATTAAATATTTCTCTGCATATATTTCCATTTGGTTTATTTCATCAATTCAAAGGAGATAGTTCTCGCCGCAATAATAATTTTATTTTTATCAAAATTAATTTGACGCTCATTTTGTGACACTTTGTTACGGTAAGTATTTGGCAGGTTAATCTCGTTCATGTATAAAAATAAGTAGAAGAGAGTGTCTTGGTCGGTATTAGTGCGAGAAGCAATGAACGAATAAGTGTATTTTTATAAAATAAAAAAAATTGAATTTTGAGGAAAAGGGAGAAATGGCACCTCTCTGTGAGGGTGATTTGGCAAGTGTACCGTTTCCCTCGCCTTGCAAATAATTCAAGTTTTGCAGGTTCATTCATTGCTTCTACTTTTCTTTAATCTTAATTTTGTGCAGCAACTCTTATTTTGAATATGTTTATAACAGAAATGCCAACGATATATACATAACAGAAAGCCCAACGCAAATCGGGGTTTGTGATCGGAAAATGACCTAAAAACTGCCATTGAAAACATCAAATGCCAAGTAATGTCCGTAAATGCAGCTGCAAAGCATTACAAAATACCTTCTAGAACATTAAGAAGACATCTCATTTAAGAAGACATTTCCTCATGTTTGGGCGCCGAAGTTGAATTGAAAATGGTGAGCCACATAAAAAAATTGCAGGCTAATGGCTTCGCACCAACGCAAGCAGAAGTTTGTCGTATGGCGTACTGGATTGCTGAAAGGTAAAAAATGGAACATCCATTTTGCTGTGATTGTATAATCGTCCAGAGATGGTAGTCGCAGAAAAACGGCCAAGAAACGTAGCAGCAATAACGTCAGCTGAAAAAGGAAGGAGACTATCACAGTAATCGCTTGCTGTAATGGCGAGATGGTTCCATTGTGTTTAATACCAACATTAAGCAATATTTATTTATTATTTTGCCGGTAAAAATAAAAAAAAAGAGTTTGAGGATGGCATGCCCCCGGGTTCGCACGTATAGATGGAAGTCAGCTTATGTGACTAGCGAAATATTTTTCACTTATTTAAAAAACCACTTCACACCTAGAAAATCAAACGGAAAACTCTATTAACTTTAGATGGGTACTCCTCTTATTGTAGCAATGCCGAAATGTTAGAGTTTGCTGCAGAAAATAAAATTGTTTTACTGTGCCTCCCACCTCATATGACTCAGTTTCTACAGCCGTTATGGAAAGAGCTTTCTTTAAAATTGTTAAATCTTATTATTATTCGGCGTGCAGCTTATTTGTCAGAAAAAACCCCACCAGAAAAATATCCTGCCTGCAATTTGGAAACCTTCTTTCAGATGCGAGGAATGGCTCAGCGACAACGAATAACGGAATATCAGCGTTTGCAGCATGTGGCATATGCCCATTCAATCCGGGTGCTATTCCTAGTTACGCTTTTCTAGAGGTTTATCGAGAACAGGAGATTCCAAATAATGAAACGACTCCTCCGAAACAAAATGTACAAGTAATAATCAGTTAACATAACTTTACCTGGGCAAAGACCTAACATTCATTTTTTTTTCATTCCTCCAGGTGGATGTAAATTCATTAATCGAAGCCTAAAACTACCAATATTATTCCTGGGAAAATGTTTGACATTATTTCTCCGATACCATCTACCTCTAAGCTTTCCAGAGTTAATCCCAGAAAACAAACGGCTCGCGTGTGTTTACGTTTAAAGAAAACCGATTAAATCAAAATTTGAACTTGACAAAACGGAAAGCAGAACCAAGATCAATAAAAAGCTTACGTTGAAACCAGTATTAAAAACTCTTGTTGTATCATCATCCACAGATGAAAATAAGTCGTGTAGCGATAAGATCCGTGAGGTCGTTCAAAGGGGCAGCTCCCATAAATGTTGTTCTACAATACGCTAGACTAGGATAGGTGCAAAGCAGATGGAGCACATTTTCCTCCTCCTCCTCATCACCACAGCTGCGGCAGAAATCGTGGGCTGGAACACCCTGTCTGCTCGCATGTGTCCCAATGAGACAATGTCCCGTTATAGCTCCCACGACCATACCAATATGGTGCCGTCGAAGCGATATCAGTTGGCCTAATCTGGACCGGTCAAGTCCAGGCCAGATCTGCCTGGTTATTGCACACGAACTGGCGTTAGACCATCTTACGTTCGTTTCTTTTATAGCTTCTTCCTGAAGCATCAGTTTACATGAAGCAAGCGGTATCTTTATATCCCGCCTGCTTCGGGTTATTAGCGTGCTGTACCCTTACGGGCCAACTCATCTGCCTTTACATTCCCTGCGATATTGAAATGCCCTAGCACCCACGTCAAGCGGATGTTGAACTGATCAGCCATCTCATTTAAAAATGCCAGACAGTTCTGGGCTACTTTCGACGTCAGGGAGTATGATTGTAGCGTTTTAATAGCAGCCAGACTGTCTGTAAAAATGCGAATATCTCTCGTAGATATTATATTATACTTCAACCAGTCCATGACTTCCATTATCGCGATCAGTACAGCTTGAAAAACGCTGCAAAAGTCGGGAAGACGAAAAGAGAGGTTAACCCCTAGTGCCTCACATAATACCCCGCAGCCAACCGCTCTTTCCCTTGTTGAGCCATCCGTGAAGAAGCGCCTTATTGTCCATAATCGTTTCGTTCATCCAGTCCTCTCTGGTGGGAAACTCAGTTTGAAATCTTATCTCAATAGATGGCAAAGGAATAGCGTAGTCGGTAGCTTCCGGAATACCCCTGTTGCATAGGATAGATAGTGCTTTGCATTGTCACAGGTCCACATAGATATGGATTTGAGCCGAATGGCTGTGCAACATGCAAGCTGCTCGGCCGCAATATCCAAGGGAGTAAGATGAAAGAGAATCTCCAGAGCTTCAGTAGGTGTGCTCCTGCGAGCCCCACTTGTACACAAGCAGGCCGTTCTTTGAACTATCATCAATAGTTTAAGGTTGGCCATAATTATTATCGCTGGCCACCAGACGACAACCCCATACAGCAGTATAGGTTTGACCACTGAGACGTAGAGCCAGTATACTATGTGGGGCTCCATACTCCATCTCTTTCCAATGGCATTTTTGCAGGAGTAGAGCGCTATAGTAGCTTTCTTTACTGTCTCTACGATGTTTGGTTTCCAGCTTAGCTTGCTGTCTAAAAGTAGTCCGAGGTATTTTGCTCTACCCGTAAAGATCAAGCGAGTACCATTTAATGTTAGCGGGTCACACTGAGGAAGTTTGTGCCTCCTCGTAAAGAAGACCAGCTCCGTTTTCTGTGGGTTTGGGTTCAGTCCGCAGCCGCGTGCCAACTCAGAGAGGTAGCCAAGCGCGGACTGCATGCTCACTCAGCGTACTAGGATATTTACAGAAAACCGCAATAGCAACGTCATCCGCGTAATCAACCACCTTAAAGGCTTGCGCTTACAGGTTTAGTAACAGCTCATTTATGACCAAGTTCCAAAGAAGGGGAGGTAGAACCCCACCTTGAGGTGTTCCTCTGCTCACGTATCTGCCGGCAGACGTCCCACCCAGATAAGCTGTCCCGATCCTTCCTCTAAGCATATGATCTATCCAGCCTTTGAGTGACCCGTCTACCTCCAGACACGCAAGGGCCCGAGTGATTGCCCCTGGTCTGACGTTGCTAAAGGCCCCCTCTATATTCAAGAAGGTTACCATTGAATATTCCTTATATTCAAGTGATTTCTCAATCGGGCCTATAAGGGAGTTTAGAGCTGTTTGCACCGATTGTCACTTACAGTATGCGTTTTGAGATCCCGACAGCTCGCCCGGCTTGATTGAGCCTCTAATGTAAGCCTCTATTAGTCTTTACAGTGTTTTCAATAGAAAAGAAGATAAGCTTATAGGCCTAAAGTCTTTGGAATAGCAGTGAGAGCTTTTTCCCGCCTTAGGTATAAATATTACTTTTACTTCAGTTCACTTTCTAGGAATGTCACAGAGTTCTAGGCTGCCTTTAAAGGTAGCTTCCAGGCATGGTACGGTTAAGTCAGTAGTTCGCTGAATATCCGCTGGGATAATGCCATCAGGTCCTGCCGACTTATATGGCTTAAAGCTATTTATTGCTCATAGAATATTCCGCCTCTTTACTATATGACTTACGGAGTCTATACCCCTATTTATCATGGGTCTCTCCGGAGCTAGTACCGAGCACTCCGGGAAATGCGTTTCTAGTAATAGCTCCAGGGATTCCTCATTACATGTAGTCCATGAACCATCCGGTCGTTGTAAATAACCCGGAATGGAAGGACTAGAACATAGTACTTTGCGAAGCCTGGCCGCCTCCGAGGACTCCTGTATATTGCCACAGTAGAGTTTTCAGGCCCTCGTTTTGGCTGCTCTCAGCTCGTATTTATAGGTTTTGAGGACTTCCTTATAACAGTCCCAATCTGCAGCAGCATTTGTGTTCCTCGCTTTCTTAAACAGGCTCGTGCATTTGATACGAGTACCATGGAGTTCTCTCGACCACCAGGGTGGTCGAGATTTACCCAAGGGCCTACTGATTAGGACATACACTAACATGGCCTTGTTAAAAGCATCAGATAGCCCGATACCGGTAATAAAATAACCCAGAATGGTTCTGAAACAATCCCAATCAGTTTTCCTCCCTGAAGGGTGGTTTGCTGGTGGGTTTTGTATCCACTTCGTACTGGAGATAATAATGGTCAGAAAAGAAATTGTCTTCGAACACTTTCCCGTTCAATACCCTCTCCTTAATAAAATCCCAGACAAGTGAGATGTCCAACAGTTCCTGTCTATTTTTAGTAATAAAGGTTGGCTTACACTTGATATTACATATATTTAGGTTAGTACTTAAAATAAAATCAAGGAGTAACTCACGTCGCCTGTTTATATCTGTACTTCCCCACATTGAGGGATGCACATTAGCATCACTGCCCATGATGAATCCTACCTTTCGTTTTCGAGCCTCCATTATTGCGGTGGTATATTTTTCTCCTCGTAAAGTAGGTAGGTAGATATTAGCCAGAGATTTTGCCCATCCATATCGATGCTAGCCACCACTACATCAGCGTTGCTGTAATTCAGTAGTATAAAAATATTTAGATTATTTCTAGCGAGAATGCAGGAACGCATCTTACCTTCATTTTTCGCATGTAGTATTTTATATTTGGGAGTTCTGAGGCCCAGCACCCGGTCACTATTGACCCAAGGTTCCTAGACCAGAACCACATCAATGGACTCAGATTCCATTTTTAGCAGAAGGGCCACTGAGGCGGCTTTACAGTGTTGTAGGTTGATCTGAAGGATCTTAAGCATTATATATTGCTTCCCTCCACCACTGTTGAGTCAGATTCCTCTGTCGTCGATTCGTCCGTTAGGAGCGCACAGCTTAGCCCCATTGATCTCGAAATCACCGAGTCCAGGGATCGTGTCTCCTGAGTGTCCTCCGGGATGCTTGGTCACCAACAACAGGCGGGAAACCATAAGTTGTTTCCCCCCCTGCTGCAGGTGCCTCAGATCTGTCAGCCTCATCGCGCTTATAAATTTTGAGCGTAATCGCTCCAAATCCATAGCTGACCAGGCCTCCAGATTTTGCCAAAGCACCTACGGATTCTCTATCGATGATAATGACGGCCGATCTGTGATCTGCTTCCGCCTTTACCTCTTCTAACCTGGCCATCTTCCAGGTGGCCATTGGCAGGTCCAGATTACTGATTTTCAACATTTCCAGGATCTCCCTAGGATCACTTGGCTCGCGCCATTGGGCTGCAGGGAATTTCTTCCTTCGTCACCACTTCTAGTTTTGGCCCCCGGCCAGACTTCACCCAGGCTTCCGATCGCCTTTTTATAGAGGGTCACAGACCTCTCATCGGCACAGGCAGTCAGTTTAACATGACCCCGATGCCACCGTCCGTCTCGGCAGGACGGAGCAGGTCCTGGGTTCTCCCTCATGATTTTTAGGAAGGTGGCGGCTAAGGCCTTATCCACCTTCCTCCAGTTAAGGGCCGTAATGCTCCCATCTTCTTGAGCCCTGTCAACGACTACCATGATCAGGTGATCTTTTAGCACCTCGTTGAAGGGCCTGGTAACATTGTCCGGAACCCTCTTCATTTTAGCTTCCGTAGGCGGTTCATCATCAGATTTCTGCATTTTCGGCTGTGAGATCACAACGGAAACCTCCTGCATTGGCTCAGTGATACGTCTTGCCCACGCAAGCGTATCCTTGTCTCTATCCGTTCTCTGCTCTAACGGAATGTTGCCGATCTTAGAGATCATGCGCCAGGCTCTCTTCCTGGTCTAATAGTTTGACACTGATGGAGGGCCAGCATTCGTGCTTTTGCCATTTGGTTTCGAGAGCCTAGCCGGTTATCAGCACGGTACGGTTAACACCTTAACCCGGCCCAGTTGTTTAGCGCCGTGTTTTCGCCTAGTACACCACATGGTGTAATAGTTGCCCAGTGGTCACCACGAGGAGATAACACGCACACTTGTGGAAGCTGCAATATACGGAGCTGGCAACAAGTACCTACTTGATTCCCCCAGACAGCTTCTAACCACCTGGAGTGGTATATGTAATAATGTCAGAGAATCCAACGAATTGTATCTCCTATAAACATTTCTTACTTATGAATTTCTAGGTTCAAACATATACGAACTCCAAATTATCGGATGCCCGTTTTTTATGTAATTTCGTAAATTTGTAATTTTGAAATTTGTACATAAAATAAATCGTTTCGTTTATGTTATCTTGAAACAAGAACATATACACATTACAGATATACATAAAACATCAATCTAATACACATAAAGTATAGCATAGAGCTGATTCAAATTGTTAAGCTAAATTTTTTTAATTCATTTTGAATGTAAATCCGACAACATAAACTTAATAAATTCTATAACCGAACACAACTGTATACATACCAGACTATGTTCAGATGTGGAAAGAATAACATTCTAAACACTTTTATGCATAAAATAGATTTTTTTTTTTTTTTTTTTTTGGTAGATTATTTTTATTAGGTAAAACCAGACAATTTTTTTGCATTAAAATTCAATTAACCTAAAAATATCAGAAAAGCTTCGATAGATGGTGTGTACACATGTAGAAATATTAAAATATTGTAAAAACGATATATATATATATGTATATGCAGGAACAGCTAGGCTATATATGAGTATATGGATTGTATTGTGATCAGACATTCTATTCAGCTCACGTAGTGGCTTTATGCATATGGCTATGTACATTTTTATATGCATACATACATGCATATATAGACGAAAGAATGATATGAAAAGATTTTTACAATTAAATGTAGTTTCAAATGTGATATACGAGTATGTACGTACATAGTTGTGCATGGATACCCGGAGATATGTAATCTACGTACATATATACAAATGTATGAATGTCTATTGATTGATAGTTTGAAACCATATTAAAATTATTGCTATTTATGTACAATGTATACACATATGCATAACATTGTATATATGTATATGATTGATGCTGTTTACTTATGGGAAATTAAAATTATATGTGATTTTCATTTTATAGTACATGTAATGTTCAAAACATATTATTATTATTATTATTTTGGTCCATATGTGATTAGGTTTATTTAGCATAATATGCATGTATGTACTCGTATGTGCGACACTGTTTGGAAAACAAACAATGGCACATAGCACATATAATGGTTTTTAATTAAAAATTACTATTGTGCATGCTGGAAAAACGAATATCAAGTGAAAATGCCTAAATTGTGGCAACTAAGCAATTTAAAAATAAATCGTTCTTAACACAATTATATAGAATAATCGCAATTAGAAATTATTTTGTCATTGTTTTTCGATCAATAACAATGGACACATTACGAACAATTACCAATAGAAATTTTTAAAGAGGCTACCTACATGCGCCTATATAAAACTAGTAACTAAAATACGTAGGTTGTTGATGCGTTGTTTCAATTATCGATGTTCACACAAAACATTGCCAAATGATCTACTATTGTATAAATGATTTATTTTTATATACGTGAGGGGTTTTTCGGTGTTAATATTGTATAAGTTTACGTTTAGTTATTACGTGTGTGTACACGGAAAAAACAGTTACCTATTATTAATAAAAAACTGGTTACATTTCAGAAAACTGTTTATCTGAATAGAGCCGACACTTTTTTTTCTTCAATTTAGAAACATATTCTTAAAATGCAAAATTTTACAATTTATTAATTCAATAGTCATGGTGACAAAATCAAAAAATACGGTAGTGTAATTTATAAAAAATCTGGAGGAATTTAGAAACCTGAGTTTTAATTTTAAAATGTAAATTTTCAATTTAGATGACATTTATTAACAATTAGATAAAATTAAAACCGTATACAGATATATTTCAAGTAGATGTTGATTCAACTGAGAAACATGTTAGTGAAATTTATAAAAATATTAGTGGAATCAATAAACTTGTACGTGCTATGCTGAAACATGAAGATACAATTTAGAAACATGTAGATTTAGTTCAAACTAATATAGACGAAATTTAAATTTTTGTAATTGGGAATTAGAAACACGTTGATATTTATATTATAAAACAGTAAACAGTATTAATTTTACATATAATTATTTTAAGAAATATGAAAACGCAATTTGATAAATCGGAAAATGAATTTTAGAAATAAATAGATCAGATTCCGAAAATTTAGATCAAATTTTAAAATATTTGGATGCAAATGAGAAACGCCTTGCGGAAATTAATAATCTAATACAAAAAATTTACCAAATACATAGATGGCATTCATATATTTTATTGTTAGAAGCACTTATTTAGTATTCGATTTTAAACAGAAACTTTCTCAAAGGCTCCAATAATAATATTTATAAATAAAGAAACTATAATAATATTAAATATGTAAGAAAATGTTCATACATTAACTTGTACTCTTATACATAATATTAATTATTAATCTTTAGCTATTAAAATTATTCGATACTACGTACTGAAAAAATATCAAAAGAGGTTAATTTTCATTTGTAAATTATTACGTTCCATTTTATTTACAATTTTCCTCTATTATTTCAATTTCATCCTAAGTCAATAAGTTACCCATCGATTAGTTATTAGTTCCAAATTAAATACAATAAAAATAATTTTAATTGTCAGTTTATTTAAGTTTCTTTTTAATTTATTATCAACTTCATAATATAATATTCATAATATCTTACAGAATCATACCAAGCTGTCACTAAGTTTAATGAAAATTTAAAAAATATTATAAGTTTATTTGATTTAACTCTTTTATTAAATTTACGATTTCCCCGTCCACAAAAGGTTCAGTTTCATCAAATTTGGTATAAATTTGAAAATAAAAATGTTGAATAAAATAAAAATAATAAAAAATTAAATAAATAAATTGCAAAATAACTAAAATGTTATAAAATTTTACCAAACTATAGCCACGAGAATCTGGTAAAATTGTCCAATCTTTCTAAAATGTCGATGAATTATTTGAGCATATTTGAACGTCTTTATGTCTCCCTGAAATTTGGCCTCCCATTCAATTTTGACAGATTCCCAGGGCTCACTTACGAAGCCAGTCTTTTTTTCTCCCAAAATTCATCAAGTTCATCTAAAAATATAAAACATGTTATTAAAAAATCTAAAATTTACAGATTATATTCAAGTTTACTAAACCATACCTGAAAGCATATCCAAAGAACCAGGCGCATTATTACCAGCTGGTTTAAAGTTGGGTTTACTAAACCATCACTGTTTGCTACATTAAGAAGTTTTCTATTATTTTTAAATTTATTATGCAGTTAGCTTTTGGGTGGTCGTCCGGAAATATAATAAAGTTATATAGCAACAATTTCGTTACTAATCGATACAACATATTCTTTACTCATTTGTTGGTCATTAACTAAGAAATCCTCGACAGTCCCGTTGATTAATTGTGTTCTACCCCGTTCAACATTTTCATCTAAAAGTTTAGCAATTTTTTTGTCCTATGCAGTAGCTAAATAGTTTTTGAATGTCTAAATGAAATCAATAATTACTTTAAAATAGAACACAAAATTTATATAAAACTCACAAATTGTGTCCCAATATCTGAAGTGCTGCATGATGAATTAATTTGCCGCGATTTGTCTACTATACAGGAACAAGAAAATGTATACGTGCACATATAAAATATGAAAATAAAACCATTTGGATCATACCGTCATGCTTATTACATATTGTACTCATATACTAAACATACGAAATGAGCATACCGCTTTCATATTGAATGCAGAAAATGTGCGTGTATGTCATTTAATCATATACCTACTTTGAAATTTTGTTATGACCTGTTGATCCATATCCCATGAAATTAATAATATTTGGCCCACAATATTTTCAGTAGAATTACCATGCGCATTTGATTGGTTTGGCTGCAAAATATGGTAATTTACAATAGAACTAAATGGTTGATATTCTGTATCTATAAATGAGTTTTCTGTGAATATAATAAAACAACACTATTGTTAGAAATGACATACAAATTTAAAAATAAAAACATGTTACACTTACCATAGTTATCACTCATCTTAATTTGATATATGTATTTTGTGTACTCTCATAGTCTAATGATAGATAAAAAAATTAAAATATATTTCAGCTGTAAATAATAATAAAATTTAAAAATTATCTTTACAAACTATTTAGTACAAATCTGGTGTGAAAAATTTGTTACCGTTGTTGCATTACATTTACATTAGTTAATGTGTGTAGCAGCAGAGGGTTTTCAACTAAATTTTGAATTTCTAATATATTAATTTTTGTTTGTTCACTCTTAGGAAAATGTCATAAAATGCTATAATATCCGGTCAATGAAGTTCGGAAATTAGAAATTCATAGATTGGTAATTCAAATTGTTGTAGATGACCCCGCTGTAAGTGCCTTTTAAAACTGTATTAATATTATTAAATGTGGAAATAAATCCCGTCTGGCACAAGAAATTATCATCCGGCTTTTGCATGTGAACATATTTTAAATGGTGGAAGTAATTATTCACACATGGAAAACTTTTATCACACAAGAAACAACTCATGATTTTCACAAAGTCTTACAAACTCTTACTTACCAAATAATAAGTATTATTATTTTATTTAGAATTAGAACTTATAATTTTAATTAATTTTTAAAATCAAATCACCACACTTGATAAAATATAATATATAAAATATAACCCATATAAATAGAACACATAAATGGAGAACGATCAGAATGAATTCAAAACCTTTACTATCTGATTTTGATAAAATGAAGTGGATTTTGGAATTGCTTTCAGGTTCCCCAACATATTGTCATCACTAATCGGTAGCATATTATATGATATGATCCCATAATAAATATGACTAGAATGAAGCCGATTGATCACACAGTACACATATTAGAGGTACTATACTGTGCATCAATATGGCGGAGAAAGTGATTTTCGATTGAAATTACACAAATACACTTGATTTATCAAAAAAAAAAAATTTAATTAACTATAAATTATTATTTATATTTAATAAAACTTTCAAATTATTTATTTATTAGTTCAAAATACTTATGCTCAATGTTGTGTGATCCAAAATGAATGACTGAATGTATCGTGAGTTCGAAACAGATACATATACTGTTTATTAATGCCATTCAGAACTCATCTTATTGACTTTGCTTAGCATGTTGCCAAGAAACGGCGGTTATATATATATATATATATATATATATATATATATATATATACATATATATATATATATATATATATATATATATATATATATATATATATATGTATATATATATATATATATATATATATATATATATATATATATATATATATATATATATATATATATATATATATATATATATATATATATATATATATATAAATATATAAATATAAATACGCTGAGCCAAAAAATAAATAAGCAGTAATTTTGTAAAATTCTAATATAAAAATATATGAAGGTGAAATGAACTTCAAATTGTTTAAAGATATCTACATGCGAATATACTAGGTGACTATACTTAAGTTCAATACTTTATAGTACATATGTGTAAAACAAGTTTATATTTTATTTCATATTTGATTACTTATAATTTTAAATGTTATTATGTTGGTTAACAAAAAGCAGTAGTTTAGCTTATCCTATTTTCAAATCTAAGAATGTAAACTTTTGATTTTCATTTTCATTTTGATTCCATTTGATTTGCCTAAAAAGAACTTAATTTTGAGATCACATGATCTACGACATTTCAATAATGACGTCTAGATATTTTTATTAAAAATTAAAAAAAAGTATCATAAACTGTTAGAATTATATAGCAAGATTATTATATTTATGATAAATTTCAGAAAAGAGTGGTATAAATTATAGAAATGCTTGTTTTAATAATACTTAGAAAAACTTTATATGATATTTAGAAATATGAAAGTTTGTCTAGAAATTGAAGGATCAGTTCCGGAAATTCTCATGTTTCTCAAAATTAGAACTAGTTGGTTGGCTTCACAAAAAAATTATGTATTACAGAGAAAAGTTTATAAAGCAGTCAAGAAATGGTTGATTCTAGTATTTAGAAACACGTTTTTCGATTTCAGTATACATTTTTTTTCCGTGTAGAGTAAGAACTGTTCTAGGTATAATTGTGGGATAATTATGTTCGTATTACTGGTCTGTATGAAGTATGTTAGTAAGAAATTTCAGAGTAAGCACTCTTCACTACCAGAAAGGAGTCTGCGCGCCCACAGACGCTGCGTATTTGACTCTGCCTTGGCCGTGGCAGGTAGTTAAAGGAGAATTTACTCGGTGCCTCAGTGTTAGTTGATGAGTTGAAACAATACCCGCTTACCACTGGTGGGGGCTATGACGGTATTGCTTTTGTTTTTATTTAGTGAGTGATACTTACTTGATATGCTTGATGTGCTGTATTCCTTGGTTAGATAATTGAATGAACACTGGATTATTTTATCTTTTTACTTATTTATTTAATTTAATTTGACTTATGATAATTATTTGATTTGTTTATTTGATTAACTTCAACTGGATATTTCTCCTTCTCCTATTCCAGGTAATGACGTCTTCATGTCTGTGTTAATTTCTACTTTCGTTGTGCATTTGATCTTAAGTAAGGATACGTCTGCTCCTGAGTCTATTAGTAGTTTCGGTTTGTGGTCTCCTATTATCGGTGTGATTGTGTCGCGATTTGTTCTGTATTTTGGTATTAGTTTTATGTGTTTAGGTTCTTCTAAATGGAATAGGTCTACTAGTATGTTTTCTTGTTGTTCATCGAAGATGTTACCTTTTTCTGGTTTATTTGTGTATTTATTTATTGTTTCGCAGGGGGTTTTTTCTCTTGTGTTTCTTTCATGTAGTTGAATTTGTTCGTATACTCTGGATTTGGGTTCTTGGGGTGGTTTTGTTTGTTTAGTAGGAACAGTCTGGGAGCTGGGATAGGTTTGAAATTGATATTTCGAGTTGGTTCGTATTCTTGTGTGCTTGGTTTGATATTTGTATTGTTTATTTCGTTTATTTGGTAATCGTCTGGGCTTGTTTGGTTTGTGTCTCTTTATGTTTCCTCAAATTCTAGTATTTGCGTTGGTCGGGCAACGGCTTTGTGTGTCGGGCTGGCGACTGTTGGTATTTGCTTAATATCTATTTTTCGCGTTGGTCTGGCAACGGTTTTGTGTGTCGGGCTGGCGACTGTTTGCTTTTCCTTAATATCTATGTTTGGATTCGTTCGGTTAACGTGAGTAGTTGTACTCGGTCGGTTAACTTGAGAATCTTGGTTAGGTGTCGGGCTGGCGACTATTTGTGTTTTCTTAATATCTATGTTTTGATTCGTTCGGTTAACGTGAGTAGTTGTACTCTGTCGGTTAACTTGAGAATCTTGTGTGTTTTGTCTTGTGTCTATTGTTTTTGTAGGTTTCAGGTATACTTCTGGAATTATACCCATTGGGAGAGAATATTCATGTCCATTTGTTATTTGCGTTTGGCGTTCATTGTTATTTGAGGATGCTGGATCCAACTGCGGCGGCTCTCCTACTGCTGGCTGGATCCTTGGTCGTTTCCCTGGTTGCTGTATTGTCGGTGTGTTGCAGTGTTTTCCATTGGCTGTTGGATGACTGTGTTAAGTTTCATTGCGTTGAATTGGTTTCCTAGGTTCTCGACTCCATTTGATCACGGTCGGTTCCGATATTGTCCCGTGTTGTAGTTTTTATTTGTTTGGAATTTGCTTCTGCACTCGTCGAATGTATGTCCCTTTGTTGTTTTGCAGTGTGAGCAGTATTTAGGGGGTCTGTCTTGGAGATTTGGGATTTCGGGTTGTCGGTAGTTTGTAAAATTGTTTTGTTGAGGTGGAGTGTATGTGATTTGTCTTGTCTGTTTGTGGATGTTCGGAAATTGTCTGGGTGGTGCAGTGTATTGATTTTGTGGGAAGTATTGGTTGTTCTGTTGTCTTTGGGTTTGATAATTGATTGGTGCATTTTGGTAGTCTGGTTGGTTTGCTCGGTATTTGTTATTTTGGTATTGAATGTTTCTTGGTCCTTGTTCTCTAAATATCCTAGTGCGGCATATATCCCATGTGTGGTTTGGTTTTTGACAGTAGTTACATATTATTTGGTTTCTTCTAGTTGGAGTTTCCATGTGTTGATTGTAGAGTTTGTGGTTGTGGTGGGATTACGTGTTGGATTGGTTCGCCAGTTATTATTGTTAATATTTTCTCGATTCGTTCTGTTTCTTCGATTATTTTGTCTATATTTGTCGCTGCGATTGTTGCTACTTTCTCTTTCAATATTGTGTTTGTCAGTCCTCTTTTGAATATTTCCAGGTGGTTTGTGTAGGTGTCGTCCAGGTTTGCTAATTCGTACTTTGATCTGTAGCCAATTTTGTACACGTCTATAGTGCTTCGCTCAGTCTGTAGCCGTAACTTTTGATAGACTCTCCGTATTGCTGTCGTATTCTCGTGTAATTGTTTTCAAGTTCTGTCAATGAGTATACTGGATCGTACATCCTTTTCACAGTGGTTTTCAATGTTGGGTATTCCTTTATTCATCGTCTGTGTATTCTGGTGAAGGCGGTTCCTGTCAGCCGGTACTTGATGATTCCGTTGAAATCCTCCTTTTCCTCATTTGTTTCCAGTCTACTATATAGATGTTATCTGATGCTCCGAGGAATTTCGCAAGGCTGGTTGCGGTTTGTGCCGGGTCGGTTTCGTCACCACTGAATTCTGGTACAAAGCTAGTTATGCTTTGATTTATTTGTTGTGGATTCATTTTATTTGGTTGTTGTGTGTTACGGGTGTTGGTTACATTTTTAGGTTGTGGTGTATGTGGAATTTGGATTGTAGGAGTAGTCGGTGTTCTGTCGTTAGTTTTGATTGTTGTAAGGTCGTCTGTCACTTCGATTTTTATTGGTTGTGGGACTTGTGTATTGTCGTTTTGTCGTGCAGCCTTACTACGAGTATTGTGTACTGTTGGTGTGTCGTTAGCTTGTTTAGTTGGGGATCGCGATGTCAAGCCGGCTTTTGATGCGAATGGTGAACCGTCGAACATGTGGGTCTCTGTTGTCTAATTTTTACCTAACTAATTCGCCACAGGTGCGAATTTCGGCAGCGCCAATATTGTATAAATGGTTGTTGTTTATACGTGAGGGGTTTTTCGGTGTTAATATTGTATAAGTTTACGTTTAGTTATTACGTGTGTGTAGAGTAAGAACTGTTCTAGGTATAATTGTGGGATGATTATGTTCGTATTACTGGTCTGTATGAAGTATGTTAGTAAGAAATTTCAGAGTAAGCACTCTTCACTACCAGAAAGGAGTCTGCGCGCCCACAGACGATGCGTATTTGACTCTGCCTTGGCCGTGGCAGGTAGTTAAAGAAGAACTTATTTGGTGCCTCAGTGTTAGTTGATGAGTTGAAACAATACCCGCTTACCACTGGTGGGGGCTATGACGGTATTGCTTTTGTTTTTATTTAGTGAGTGATACTTACTTGATATGCTTGATGCGCTGTATTCCTTGGTTAGATAATTGAATGAACACTGGATTATTTTCTCTTACTTAAAATTAGGTCTTACAATTAATTTAACTAAATGTGCATTTTGGATTTTGTGACCTGAATAGCTATTTCGAAAATTATTTTCGATTTTCATTTTCGCAGCGTAAGTATTTTATGTGTGCCAGTTTATTTGGGTTAACAATTTTTATATTTTGTAATTTCGGCTATTCATGTTACTTGTTCAAAAATGACATTTAGGTAATCTAGTTCTAAAATTTGTTCTAAATAATTATTTTGGCCTAAATGTGGATTTTTTGTAGGCAGTGATTTTTTTTATTTATATTTTTAGTAGGTGTTAACTTTAATTTATATTGGGTGTTATCTTTATGCTTAATCTATTACTACGTTATTTATATATTTATTACTTATCAGGGGTGTACAACACTACGTAATATTTTTTGCAAAATTTTGCAAAAACCTCACATACGTTTATCGATTAGGAACTCTTTAAATCCTTTAGCTTTGTATAAGTATTGTTGGTGGATTTGATTTTGAGCCTTTATATTTTTGATCTGAACGATATATGGAGTTGAAAATATGATGTTTTAATTTTTATTAAATTCGGGAGATGAGCCATGATCGTTGTACGTAAAATGTTTATAAAACAAAACTTTCGAACCGAATTAAAAATAATTTTGTATATACTTATATAATATAGTTCCGCCTCTTATGGAACAAAATTGTTTAGAATTAGAGCGCGCACAACAGAAACATGTCTAAAAATTGTAATACTTGATTACATTAGGCGATGATAAATGATTATAAAAAATACCTAGCACCTACAACAAATACCTACAGCAAAATTATTTTTTATTTTATAAATTTTTTTGATTATCTGCAAACAACAAAAATTCTGTAGGTACATATTTACAGGCATGCAAGCAAGTAACCAGCAACGGCTACTCTGTGTAACGAATATAATATTCATTCCAGGTGCTTGATTTAATTAAACTCATGAATTAATATTTTGTAATCCATCAAAAACAGTCGAGCATACACTCGTAGTAGTAGTAAAGTACTTAGGCAGTCGTCGAACAACAAGTAGCACTGTAATCATTTTTTTTGTGTATAATTTTTACTGCCGTTTATTCGTTGAAAAAGTAGCACGGCTACCTGATGGAATATGCATGATGCATTTACCATTTCTACCTTAAATGCTCTAACCAGCTGTGCTCTAGAATTTATGGTAGAATTAGCTATACTATTCCAGAAAAAGAGCAGAAGAACGATTATTGCAGATCGATAGAAGATTTCTGAAAGATAAACCATTCGCCAGACTTTGTCAGAGTTAATTAAAGATTATCTCAGACGAGAGCCTTAGAGAGGTAGTATTCTGTGGGATGACAAGCAATCAGATAGGATCAAATATAAAACCAAATAAGGTTACATAGAGGCAGATCATTAGTGGTTCGTAGATATACCAATGCTTCATAAAGGCTTGTTTTGAAACATCAGAAAATTCACGTAATTCTGATATATACCCTCAAGATGGATTAGAACAACACCAGAGTTACGTGGATTTTCTGATGCTTCATAAAAAATACACCTCATTTGTTTGCGGATAGTCACGGACTAACAAATTGGTTGTTTTATAATATCCTTTCAAATAATAGCTGATCCTACAATTTTTGCCAATGTCTGGCTTATTGGCTCGTATATCATCGCTCGAGTTCTATTTTGGTGTAAGTGTCCATATCTTTTTGGGTTTTATCTTAAACTTGGGATTTGTACTTAATTTTATCTGCTTTTCAAAATTTTTGATCATGTGACCCCTGAAAATCTAATTGGATTTCCTTGAGTGGAATCTTAAGTGGAATTCCAGAATAATATTCTAGTATTACTTTGAGCCAACTTTTTGTGTTTTTTTAAATATTTAATTATCTTTTTTAAATGTAATATTTTTCTAGATGAATTGTATGAGTAAAAATTAACTAATAATTCACTTTGAATTGAACAAAATTTGAGTGCATTTTAAATTTTAAATTGAGTTAAAAATGAAACATTGAATTGAAAACAATATTTATCGCATTCGCATGGGCCATTCATCTTCAGCATTCTTCTCACTACTGCCGAATAGCGGGTATTGTTTTGCAATTCTTAGCCCAACCCGGTATATTGTTCAAAACACTAATTTAACTTTGGTATAAGATTTAACACATGAACTTTGATTTTATATTTCTCCTGGTAATTTTAGTGGTTGTCCATAAACTATTTCTACCGAGAAACATTTAATATTAACTTTTGGTGTAGCTCTTATGCCAAGAAGAACTATTAACATCTGCGAACTCCAATTTATCGTATCGCCTTTTAGTTTTAGAGATGCTTCTATTTGGCAAAGAAAACGTTCCACATTAGATTGTGGATGATAAGGAGTTGTCCAAATTCGATGAGTGCCTATAGAAGCTTCGTTAGTTCTGAGAACGCTTAGATTTGAAGTTGCTTCCCTGATCTGTAGTATAATGATAACAGGTACCAAAGATCTTATATCACTTTCCACAAAATTTTTTACAACTGTTACGGCGGTAGTAATATCCTTCAAATAAGGTATAACCTTCTTGCCATCTAGTGAAATGATCAACGGCAGTTAAAATGTATGCATATATATACACATAAATATATACGACCAAAAGTTTGTTTAAATTGTCAATTCCGATTTCGTTTTTCTTTAAATTGTAGATCTTTGGCGTGAAAGACAGGGCTGTGCTCCTGCAGATGGTAACATCTTTGTTCATGCTAGGCCAAAAGTAACGATCCGTTTTTAATTTTCTAAAAATCAGAAAATAATTTCTGAAGTTGCTCCTCAGGCTTCTGTGATTCTGAAATAGATTTGATATCTAGTGTTTTTGCGATAGAGGCAGTTTCGTTATCTTTTTTGCGTGACAGACTGTCAACGACAACATTATCTTTACCTATAAAATATTGAATGTCCGTTGAAAATTGCAAAATAAAATCCAAATCCGAGCTTGTCGTGAACGTCTTTCTGTTTTGGAGCTTATGAAGGTTAATCGTAAATTCTCAACCTTCTACAAAATATTGAAAACGTCTAACCGCAAATGTTTATACTTTAAAAGTACATGGCGTCTAAATTTCTGTCAAATGCTGAATATTTTGTTTCGGCTGGTTGTAACTTTTTGAAGAAATATGCTAGAGTATATCCCAATCCATTTTTGAGTAACTGCACAACGGCTCAGACTGCATTGTTCGATGCATCAGTACACACTTGAAAATATTGCGATGTTTTGTGAAACAAGCCTTGCATCACAGCATATGCGATATAACTAGTTTCACAAAACGATTTAAAGCTTGCTTCGAATTTAATAGTGATACAGTTAAAAGAAAATTTGATGCAAATTTGCATCTATAATATTATTATGTACCGAATTAATGATTTACGGGCTATTAAAAATCGTGTGTCGGCCCCGGTAATCTTGTCGACCCGATTTTTATGTAAGGAGTATAGTAAACTCCAATCGTCGACACGTTACATGTTATTCAATTAAATAAATATATTGGCGAACATTCTATAGTTTAAAACTTTGAAACGAAAATTTCGAAAAAAATAATTTGTTTCTCAAATATGTAGTCAATTTTTTGTTATAGGATACGTCTAAAATGATTATTCTACATAAAAATATATACGCCATTCAATTTTATGCACATTTTGAAAGTAATATTTTTTATCATAATTTTTTATTTTCAAATTATCTGTATTCAAACCATAAGATTTTTGTATTTGTTCTTATTTCAAAACAATTTTAAACGTTCAAACTTCCGAAATATGTACGTTTATGAAATATACAGTTAAATTCGCATTTCAGACGCATTCATTATATTATTTACTAAGGAAGAAATCAGGGATTAGCACTGTATTTAATATGAAAATCGGCATACAGAATTTTTTAAGTTGCAAACTGAATTTATTACACTACAGGTACATAACAGACTCAGGCAGTATGTTATGTATTTGTAAAAGAAGCTATATACAGTGCGCATATTTGTAAAATTATTTTACAAGGATCTCATATTTAATTATACTACCCCATATATTGAATACTCCGTTTCCTAAATATGGTCGTATCCCTGTATAAAATTTTTTAATTTGCTTTGTTTGTATTTTTCATAGAACATAGTTCTACATATGTAGTGCTTCGAAAGATCAAACGGATCGGGATTAATAATTTTTTGTTTAATTATTTCTTAAACCGTAATATTTTGCAATTAGGTGTAAAATACTTGTAAATAACAAAATAATTGTTTATTAGTGAATTTATTATATAGAAAAAGTGTTAATAACGTTTTAGTTTTATAAAGTGCGTAGTGGATCGTTCTTTAGTGAATTATTGAAATAATAATAGTGAATTATTTGTGTAAAATAAATATAACGGTACATATTTTGTAATAGAGTACACCATGGATTTAGATTATTATCACATTAAAGTACATTTTAGCGGTGTTGTGAATTTTATAAAGATATCAAGGCATGAGGGAACCTGGAATTATAAAGATTTTCTATTATCAGGTTAGTAAAATTCTTCTTTTTGTTCATATAATATAACGTGGTTTATGGCGTATTGCATTTTTTTCTATATGATGCATGCTTGCATCGTATTAGCAATATTTATGTGTTACGTTGCACTGAACATCAGATGCGATTAAAAATGTAAATGCGCATAAAGATGCTTCGTTTTTTTCTATTAATATAAATATAATTTAAAATTAATAATTATTATTGCTTTCAGCATCAATGTATGTAGATGTAAGCGTTTATGATATTGATCACTTTACAGATGCTAAAGATGTAAAGATTCCAGAAGAAGATTTTTTAAGCATTTTCAACCAATATAAACACTGTTCAGAATTTGAACTTAAGATAGTGCTTAAAACCAAAACTAACGGTGAGTTATATTTGTCATATAAAGAAGCGTGTATTGACGAGCGGTAAAGACGAAAAACGCCTTAAGCGGACAATATTAAAGTAAGTAAACGCTGTAAAAAAATTTAATAAGAAATTTCTACCATTTTTAAACACAGTTTTCTGAGATTTTTAATGATAAAAATGTTCTAAATAAATCAAATGTAGAAACTACTACATGTTAGATTAACTAGATTTTCTTACAGCGTTTACTTACTAAACCAATTTTTTTTACTTTAATATTGTCTGCTGGTGCATACCGTACCATTCGTCAATTGTTGTGACGTGTTTGAACTAAATTTTTTTTCTAATCTAACAGATTTTTCTAACTCTAAAGCAACCCCGGTCACCCGCCAAAATTGTCGGTTAGACCACCAATTTCAGATAAATTCAGAGGTAATTTGCACTTTATAATTTAACTATAATATTCTTTCTCTAACTTTACTGTATGTACATTTATCGTTACAGGATTTAGAAATTTTTTTAAAAACTACTCAAAACTCCCATATACTGTGTAAACAATTTAAACCAAATGAATCCACAATAGGCCGGTCCGATATCGAAAGAAGGTCATTAATACGAGAAAGTGTAGACTTTTTAACGTCCAAGTTTTCTTATCACCCTGATCCCGCACACATCACAGCCTTAGCACTAGCGATTGTAAACTTATTCCCGCAACTAAAACCCAAAGAAATAGAAACTGGTGGAATAGTAAGAAAATGGTTCAATAATTATAGAACATGGTGATACTTTACTATATATGATGATGAAAATATATGTTTACATGGAGAGTGTTTAAATGGAGCGAGATGGCCGACCAAGAAATTGCTCCGTTTAAGCTTGGAACACTCTGTCATTCATTATTATATATAATATTGTACAATCTTTTATAACATTATATTCTTATATGATTGTGTGTAAATAACCAAATATTATAATATATATTTATATAAATTATTTATAGGACTATAATATAATAATAATAACTTTCTATATAAATTATTTATAGGACGCATTGTATGATAGGAAAAAAAATCGAGGTTATCTCATCGCCAGATTAAACCGAGTTAGGCAAAAATTATATACAGTGGAACATGATTCGGGACAGTCAACAAGTCGAAAACGTCATGTTGGCGGAACTGTAATTCTGAGTACATCGCAAACTTACGATTTAGAAACTGATGAGAATTTTTTAATTTTACAAAATTTAAATGTGCAAACACAGAAAGAGTTAATTAGACAAAAATTACTTGAGACTCTGCCTTTGCGAGTTAACATTTTTCAACCTTCCGTTGAAATCAAGAAATTCTCAAATTATTTTCCTTTTTTTTCACATCACCAGACTTAGTAAGCCTGAATTAATTAATTAAAATATTATTTTTATTTATATGAATATTTCACTCTTGTTCCAGATTCTATATGACTTCCAAATAAGATATCCAGCTAACCATCAAAATTTCTTAAACAAATGGAAAATAAGCTCTCCAAATATTAATAAAGTTTTTTTAGAAACTAAAGGGTCGAATTTGAAAAGGATACCTGAGATTGAAGGTAAATTATGGTGTGTTATTTAAACTAATAAAATTGTTAATAACTGATTATTTTAGAATTACTACCTTCTATGCAAGATTTGTTTTACCTGCTAAACATACTTCCTCAAGTCATTGCCGGTAAATCATCCACGAATACTCAAAGGGAACCATTTGCCAAACTTATACAAAAAATATTAGTGTTCAGAACGGTAAATATTAAATATGTATTAGCTTTCATAAAGCACACATGCACAAATGTTCTAATGTTTTTAATTTAAAATTATAGCTTAATTTACCTCCTGCGGAACTATTATCGCCAGAATTGGGATATCCTTACATTATTGCGGAAGGTGAAAACAAATCGGCCATCTCTAATTTTTACCTATGCATAGAACAAGAACTAATTATTTTACCAAATAATATTTCTTTTATTGAAGCAGTTGACCTGCTATTTAAGTCACACTATATATTCGGACAACATTTTGATGGCTCCTTGAAAACGTTTTGGACATTTATTGGGTATTATTTTTATAATATAGAAGTTACAGGAACAATAACTTCCAGAATTAAAGAAATTGCTTCCAAATTGGACCTAATAGAAGCTCAAGTTAATTTAAATTAAATTAATATTTTTCAAAGGTATATTTTTACATTTAATATGATTTTCTGTTATTTTTGTAATGAATTATTTCACGAGCTAGATAAACTAATATTACATCTAAAATATCAGGAGTTTGTAAAGGAAAAATTACATTTCAAAATTAAATGTGTTAAAGATAAAAATTGTACTAAAACATTTCAAACTTTCTTTGCCCTTAAAACTCATCTTAATAAAGCTCACATTGATGATATGCATACAACAGAGGACATTAACCCACAAACTAGTTTTCAACAAACTACAAATTTTAATAATAGTATCGTATCAGATAGAGTAAATAAATGTGCTGAAATTACATCACCAACAGTAAATGATTTCGAAAACTGCATGAAATCTTATTATGCAAAACTAAATCTGCTAGGTTTGCCAGAGGAAACTATGACCGAAATTTTTTGCCAGTCCAAAATTGTTACTGAATGTGCAGTCAATATTATCTCATCTCCAGTGGAAAGTAAAAACATATCATTCAATAAACAGAAAATAAGTGATACATTTAAAAAATTTTGCTCCAAATATAAAAGGACAAAACTATTTTCTGAAAATCCTTTTTATGTGGAACCGGTGCCAATCCCTATCGGATTTAGGTGGGAGATGAGGTTCATCGCAGAAACATCTACTTATAAAAGAAAATCAGCTCAAAATCTTTTTCAATTTGTACCCATTTCAAGGACAATAAGAACTATTTTCAAAAATTCACATTTCTTAGAAATATTTAAAGATTTTAATAATTCTCACAATTGTTTAAGTGGCACATATAAGTTGGCTTGTTGCGGTGATCGTTTTCAATCCATTAAACAAGATTTTAATAACCAGTTTTTCGTTTTAATTCAACTATATTACGATGATTTCGAAATAGCCAGAGTACTTGGAAGTAAAACAATCATTCATAAGATTGGAGCTATTTACTTTAGTATTGTAAATAGTCCGGTTTACCTAAAGTCCAATCTTCAAAATATCTTTTTAGTTGCTCTTTTTTATGTTAATGATCTGCATAATGAGTTAAATCTAAATTCTGTTTTGAAACCAATTGTCGACGATATTAAAAACCTTGAAATGGAAGGCCTATTAATTGAAAACCTCGGGCCAGTATTTGGAACACTTATTTCTTTGTCTCACGACAATCTTGATGCAAATGATATGATTGGGTTTACCAAATCTTTTTCTGCTAAATACTTTTGCCGGTTTTGCACAATGCCTAGCACAAATACGAAAAAATGTTCCACTGAAGACGAGGAATTATTAAGAAAAGATGACTGTTATTCTATTTTGTGCGATCAACCTACACTGAAAAAATTAAAGATGATTGAAACTAAAGGTATCAGTCGGAATTCATTATTAAATGATTTGAAATACTTTCATACTATTAAAAACTATAGTGTTGATTTATTGCACGATGGTCTAGAAGGTTTTGTAGTACTAATAATTAAATATCAGTTCGAATTTTTCATCGAACAGAAAATTTTACAAAATATTGACCAAATAAATAGTTGTATTTCGGCCTATAATTTTGGATTTATTGACCGAAAAAATAAACCTTCGAACATTAACCTTGAAAGAAGCAATTTAGGGCAAAACGCTATCCAAATTGTATGCCTGATCACACATTTTCCTTTAATTTTCGAACGATTTTACAATCTCAATCATCAGGCTCAATGGGATGCTGTTATTAGTGTAATTGAAATCATAAATATTTTATTTCGCTATGAATTAATAATCGTTGACATAAATAATTTAGAAAAACTAATCACATCTCATTTAGAATCTATTAAAAATACTTTTAAGAAAGATTTTACGCCAAAACAACATTTTTTATTGCACTACCCTAGGGTAATAAAGGTGGTCTAGGTGTGAAGCTGTCTTGGGGGAATCAAGTTGGTACTTGTTGCCAGCTCCGTATCTTGCAGCTTCCACAAGTGTGCGTGTTACCTCCCCGTGGTGACCACCGGGCAACTATTACACCATGTGGTGTACTAGGCGAAAACACGGCGCTAAATAACTGGGCCGGGTTAAGGTGTCAACCGTACCGTGCTGATAACCGGCCAGGCTGGGGGCCCAGTATAAAAACTAGCCCAGCCTCTAACGGTGTATCCGGATACTTGGCGCCCTCCGGATCATGTAGCCTTACCTGTGTATTGCGGATCTCTGCACAGGTGGACCTCCTTTCTCCGCTACTCGTGGGACCTATTATGGCAGAAAATTTAAAAACAAAAGAGACCGGTGCTCTTAAAAAACCGGAAACCAGTGCTGTGGAGACATCGGCCTTTAGGCCCGGTCTCCAAAGTGCATTTAGGGGCTTAAGACCAAATGAGGCTGGCCCCTCGAAACCAAAGGGCAAAGGCACGAATGCTGGCCCTCCAGTGTCAGCGAACTATCAGACCAGGAAGAGAGCCTGGCGGATGATCTCCAAGATCAGCAACATTCCGTTGGAGCAGAGAACGGATAGGGACAGCGATACGCTTGCGTGGGCAAGGCGTATCACTGAGCCACATCAGGAGGGTTCCGAGATCTCACAGCCGAAAAGGCAGAGATCTGATGATGAACCGCCTACGGAGGCTAAAAAGAAGCGGGTTCCGGATGTCACCAGGCCCTTCAACGAGGTGCTAAAGGAGCACCTGATCATGGCAGTCGTGGACCGGGCTCAAGAAGATGGGAGCATTACGACCCTTAACTGGAGGAAGGTGGAGAAGGCCTTAGCCGCCATCTTCCTAAAAATTATGAGGGAGAACCCAGGACCTGCTCCGTCTTGCCGAGACGGAGGATGGCACCGGAATCACGTCAAACTGACTGCCTGTGCCGATGAAAGGTCGGTGACCCTCTACAAAAAGGCGATCGGCAGCCTGGGGGAAGTCTGGCCGGGGGCCAAATTAGAAGTGGTGACTAGGGAAGAAATTCCCTGCAGGCCAAGGGCGCGAGCCTGGATCCCTGCTGAGCCTAGTGATCCAAGGGAGATCTTGGAAATGTTGAAACTCAGCAATCCGGATCTACCAACGGCCACCTGGAAGGTTGCCAGGTTAGAAGAGGTAAAGGCGGAAGCAGATCACAGATCGGCCGTCATTATCATCGACAGAGAATCCGTGGGTGCTTTGGCGAAATCTGGAGGCCTGATCAGCTATGGATTTGGAGCAATTACGCTCAAAATTTATAAGCGCGATGAGGTTGACAGATCTGGGGCGCCCGCAGCAGGGGAGGAAACCACTTGTGGTGTCCCGCCTGGTGTTGGTGACCCAGAAGTCCGCAGCATCCCGGAGGATGCACAGGAGACACTATCCCTGGACTCGGAGATTTCGAGATCATTGGGACTAAGCTGTGCGCTCCTAACGGACGAATCAATGTCAGAGGAGTCTGACTCAACAGTGGTGGAGGGAAGCAATAACTAATGCTTAAGATCCTTCAGATCAACCTCCATCACTGTAAAGCCGCCTCGGCGGCCCTTCTTCTAAAAATGGAATCTGAGTCCATTGATGTGGTTCTGGTCCAGGAACCTTGGGTCAATGATGACCGGGTGCTGGGTCTCAGAACTCCCAAATATAAAATACTACATGCGAAATATTCAGGAGTCCTCGGAGGCGGCCAGGCTACGCAAAGTACTATGTTCTAGTCCTTCCATCCCGAGTTATCTACAACGACCGGATGGTTCATGGACTACATGTAGTGAGGAATCCCTGGAGCTATTACTAGAAACGCATTTTCCAGAGTGCTCGGTACTAGCTCCGGAGAGACCCATGATAAATAGGGGTATAGACTCCGTAAGTCATATAGTAAAAAGGCGGAGTATCCTATGGGCAATAAACAGCTTTAAGCCATACAAGTCGCCAGGACCTGATGGCATTATCCCAGCGGATATCCAGCGAACTATTGACTTAACCCTACCCTGGCTGGAAGTTATCTTCAAAGGCAGCCTAGAACTTTGTCACATTCCTAGAAAGTGGACTGAAGTAAAAGTTATATTTATACCTAAGGCGGGAAAAAGCTCTCATTGCTATCCCAAAGACTTTAGGCCCATAAGCTTATCTTCTTTTCTGTTGAAAACACTGGAAAGGCTAATAGAGGCTTACATTAGAGGCTCAATAAAGCCGGGCGAGCTGTCGGGATCTCAACACGCGTACTGTAAGGGACGATCGGTGGAAACAGCTCTCCACTCCCTTATAGGCCCGATTGAGAAATCACTTGAATATAAGGAATATTCAATGGTGACCTTCTTGGATATAGAGGGGGCCTTTAGCAACGTCAGACCGGGGGCAATCACTCGGGCCCTTGCGTGTCTGGGGGTAGACGTGTCACTCAGGGGCTGGATAGATCATATGCTTAGAAGCAGGATCGTGACAGCTTATCTGGGTGGGGCGTCCGCCGGCAGATACGTGAGCAGAGGGACACCTCAAGGTGGGGTTCTATCCCCCCTTCTTTGGAACTTGGTCATAAATGACCTGTTACTAAACCTGGAAGGGCAAGGCTTCAAGGTGGTTGCTTACGCGGATGACGTTGCTATTGCGGTCTTCGGTAAATATCCTAGTACGCTGAGTGAGCGTATGCAGTGCGCGCTTGGCTACCTCTCTGAGTGGGCACGCGGCTGCGGACTGAACGCAAACCCACAGAAAACGGAGCTGGTCCTCTTTACCAGGAAGCACAAACTTCCACAGTGTGACCCGCCGACATTAAATGGTACTCGCTTGATCTTTACGGATAGAGCAAAATACCTCGGACTACTTTTGGACAGCAAGCTAAGCTGGAAACCAAACATCGTAGAGAGAGTAAAGAAAGCTACTATAGCGCTCTACTCCTGCAAAAATGCCATTGGAAAAAGATGGGGTATGGAGCCCCACATAGTACACTGGCTCTACGTCTCAGTGGTCAAACCTATACTGCTGTATGGGGTTGTCGTCTGGTGGCCAGCGTTAAAAGTTATGGCCAACCTGAAACTATTGATGAAAGTTCAAAGAACGGCCTGCTTGTGTATAAGTGGGGCTCTCAGGAGCACACCTACTCAAGCTCTGGAGATTCTCTTTCATCTTACTCCATTGGATATTGCGGCCGAGCAGCTTGCATCTTGCACAGCCATTCGGCTCAAATCCATATCTATGTGGACCTGTAATAATGCAGGGCACTCATCTATCCTATGCAACAGGGGTATTCCGGAAGCTACCGACTACGCTATCCCTTTGCCATCTGTTGAGATTAAATTCCAAACTGAGTTTCCCACCAGAGAGGACTGGGTGAACGAAACGGTTATGGACAATGAGGCCTTAAGCTTCTTCACGGATGGCTCAAAAAGGGATGGAGGGGTTGGCTGCGGGGTATTCTGTGAGGCACTAGGGGTTAACCTCTCTTTTCGTCTTCCCGACTTTTGCAGCGTTTTTCAAGCTGAACTGACCGCGATAATGGAAGTCATGGACTGGTTGAAGTATAATGTAATATCTACGAGGGATATTCGCATTTTTACGGACAGCCTGGCTGCTATTAAAACGCTACAATCATACTCCCTGACGTCGAAGGTAGCCCAGAACTGTCTGGCATCTTTAAATGAGATGGCTGATCAGTTCAACATCCGCTTGACGTGGGTGCCAGGGCATTTCAATATCGCAGGGAATGAAATGGCAGATGAGTTGGCCCGCAAGGGTACAGCACGCCTAATAATCCAAAGCAGGCGGGATATACAGATACCGCTTGCTTCATGTAAACTGCTGCTTCAAGAAGAAGCCATAAAAGAAACGAACGTCAGATGGTCTAAAGCCAGTTCGTGTGTAACAACCAGGCAGATCTGGCCTGGACTTGACCGGTCCAGATCAGGCCAACTGATATCGCTTCGACGGCAACATATTGGTATGGTCGTGGGAGCTATAACGGGACATTGTCTCATTGGGATACATGCGAGCAGACTGGGTGTCCCAGCCCACGATTTCTGCCGCAGCTGTGGTGATGAGGAGGAGGAGGAAAATGTGCTCCATCTGCTCTGCACCTGCCCTAGTCTAGCGTACAGCAGAACAAAATTTATGGGAACTTCCCCCTTGAACGACCTCTCGGATCTTAGTAAAATCGAGATCCGGGACTTTAAACGCTTCTTGGTAAGCTCAGGATGGTTTAGCGAGTGAAGAGGAGGAAACTCGAATGTGGTACAGCTACGGACCAATTTTGTGTCTATGCTAGTCCTTTAGGACAGCCACCCTTACCTAACCTAACCTAACCTAGGGTAATAAAACAAATGGGACCTGTTTTACACCTTTGGACCATGCGATATGAAGGCAAGCATCGTTTCTTTAAAAAAAATCTAACGCCAAATTTCATTAATGTTTGTCAGACGCTTGCTAAGAGGCATCAGCAAATGATGTGTAGTGTATGGTCCAATTTATCATTTGATCCAAACATTAAAACCGGCAAAAAAGTGTTGTATACATTACAAAGTAAATATAGATGCCTTGATGGTTTTTCTTCACCAATATATAGTATGCCATATCTCATCAATGATTTTCATTACAAAAAACAATTTTTTATTTTGAAAGAAAAATCATCTCATGAAATAATTCATTTATATAAAATAATAGAAATTCTAGAATGTAACAGTGACATCTATTTTCTTTTAGATGAATTTATTGCTGCATATGATACATTTCATTGTGGTTATCAATTGATCGAGAAAAATCTGAGTCCTGTTTGTATTAGTTTTAATTGTATACAGTACAAAAAAGCATACGAAAAACATTTTTCTAATAAAACTGAAAAATACTACATATTAGGGTATAATGTTCAAACGGTCTAGTTAGCCTGAATTTGTTTAACCATTGTAATTTTTATTATTTTGAATTGAAATTAATTTAGATTTATTTTAACATTAGTTTTTGGTTGTGAATTAATATTACTTCAAGAAATAAAGCTTTATTTATTAAATACAAATGTTTTAATTGTTTATGTGAACCAGTGGCTATGTTGTAAATTCGATATATGGTAATTTATTTTATGATGCAAGTTGATACATAACTTGAATGTTTTAGCAACTAAACTATATCGTTGCAAAATATATTAAAAAGTGATGCGATAAAGCATCGAAATAATAGTGATCTAAATTATATCAGATTTCGACACATTTTGCATCATCGTATAATTCAATACATTTGGTTTCGATTTCCAAAGTAACATCTATCGGTATTGTGATGATGCAAACTGATACTATAATTTGTCACATGTTGCATCAGATATTATTTTAATGTAATTTGCGTCATATTTTGAAGCAAACTAAATATACATTTTTATGATGCAAAGCTTACCTCAAAAATCGACGTAGGTTTGTTCTGGAGTCTGTAGCAGCTCGAATATTCGACTCACCGATATTCGATTCTGCCACAAACAAAACAATTAGTGAAATTCAAATATAAACCAACTTATTTGAATTAAGCGTTCACTAACCCCATCACATATCCATCTATCCAACCACCACTATCTAATAACCGAACCATTACTATAAAACATTTATAGTAAAACAAGTCCGCCATCTAACAACATCACCACGAACAACAATGTTCGGTGATGCAATAATAATCCACTGCACTTAACATAAGTACAATGTCGACCGTCGCCGGCGCATCTGTTCCCTCTCCAAAATACGACATGTATTTTGGACACGAAGGCGACGTCACACAACTTATACAACATTCAAACCAAAAACGACACGTCAACAACAAAACAAATAAAAATTAGAGCTCTAATTTATAAAGAAAGGAAAAATAATTAAAATATAATAAAATATTTTAGAAAAATACTTTTGTGGAACAACGTGGTGGTGAAAATAAAATTAAATTGAATTAATTTTATCAACTACAATTATAAACAAATTAAAACAAATTATAAAAATTATACAAAAATAAATAAAGTTAATTTAATTAATTAAGAACAACAAATAATATAATTTAAATAATAAATAAATAAAATTTGAATTATTGTGAAAATTATAAAATCATTATTGTGTTTTTGTTGAGAAGTCCAATCCGGACCACATATAAATATTGGATTAGGAGTTACATCCTACAAGTCATATGCGTAACAATTTGTATCACATATCGACAATTTTTTCGAGTGTGTAGTTATACTGAACACTGCAGTATTTAAAGGACCCGAAAGTGTTGTATAAGGAAGTAAGCTCACTTTTATTCTAAGTGAATGCTTCATTACACTCTTCTGACTAAGTCAAATTTTTGGCAGTTTTTGGCTTTCTGAGTAACAAAACTAGATGCGCATGAATCGGCGTAAGCAATTCAGGTAGTTTTGGTACAAAGCGATGATAGTAATTAACCATGCCAATAAATTGTTGAATTTGTCGAGTGGATGAAGGCACTCCAAGTTTCGATAAAGATTCAACTGTTTCCTCGGCTGAGAATATTCTTTATGGGTAATTCTGTGACTTAGAAAGTTAAAAGCATTTTGAATTTTTGATATTGATAATAAAATCTGAAAACAGTAGTTGCAAATGCGATTTGTGCTCTTCATCTGATTTCGAAGCTACAAATTTGAATATAATAATACATATCATTAGAAATATCTGAGCAACGTTGCGTATAAAACCAAAAGTCGAATAAGCCCAACGGAATGGTAATTGCTGTCTTAGGAATATCTTCTATAACAACAAGTATTAAATGATATGCTCTGATTAGCTCAATTTTAGAGAATATAGTTCAATCGGTTAAGCTCATAGGTTAAGCGGCACGGTTAAGAATGGTCACGGTGTTTAATCATCTATAATCACAATAAGGTCTCCAATCAATTCGTTCCTTTTTTCTAATCATATATGTATATGCAAAGCGCCTGATACTGGAGAACACGATGGTTGATATTTTCCCAATTCCAGGATGTATTACAGCTCCTTTGAGACAACACTGAACAGATTAGCGTATACTGTAAACTATTTTTTTAAATATTTGTTGTAAGAACAAAACAACTGACTATAATGTAGTTTAGTCGATTTCTACTAAACTTGCATAGAATCAACGTCACTGAGGAGAATGACAAAACCAACTGCAAATCTTTTGCACACTCATAATTCTTTAATACATTTTTACTATTAAAACTGATTTTAATGACGCTTTAGATAAAATAATTTGTAATCTTAATAAAAAAAATTTTTTAAGTGTAGATTAGATGCATTTCTATAAACTTATCCCCCCCCCCCCCACCGTATTTTCAGTTATAAAATCACTTTAGTATAATTGTCTACATTATCGACGGTCTCTACGTAGAAAACAATAGATAACCTATTCACAACCATCATATGGCAACTAAAGTAAGAAATAATGCTTTCAACATTCTGGGATGAAACAGTTTAAGCACATTTGATGTTGAAGAATAATTGGCCACAAATTCCACGTTGTTAAAACTAGTAACTAAAATAGTAACTAAAATACGTAGGTTGTTGATGCGTTGTTTCAATTATTGACATTCACAAAAAACATTGCCAAGTAATCTACGTTATATTTACATTACGATACCGCCTAGATTTCATGGCGTAAACAGAACGTTTTTCAAAAACTTCACATACGTTTATCGATCAGGAACTCTTTAAAACCTTTAGTATTGTATAATTTTGGTGGTGGATTTGCTTTATGAGCCTTTATATTTTTGATCTGAACGAAAATAAGATGTTTTATGTTTTATTAAATTCGGGAGATGAGTCATGATCGTTGTACGTAAAATGTTTATAAAACAAAACTTTCGAACTGAATTACCATTGCACACAACAAAACATAAAATTCAAAACACCGATTTGATCGATTCCAAAAATAATTTTGTACACCTATAAATAGTTCCGCCTGTTAAACAAATAAATGGAACAAAATTGTTTAAAATTAGAGCGCGCACAACAGAAACATGTCTAAAAATTGTAATACTTGATTACATTAGGCGATGATAAATGATTGTTATAAAAAATACCTAGCACCTATAACAAATACCTACACCAAAATTATTTTTTATTTTATTAATTTTTTTTGATTATCTGCAAACAACAAAAATTCTATAGGTATTTACAGGCATGCAAGCAAGTAACCAGCAACGGTTACTCTCTGTGTAAAGAATATAATATACATTCCAGGTGCTTGATTTAATTAAACTCATGAATTAATATTTTGTAATCCATCAGAAACAGTCAAGCATACACTCGTAGTAGTAGTAAAGTACTTAGGCAGTCGTCGAACAACAAGTAGCACTTTAATCATTTTTTTTTGTGTACATTTTTTTCTGCCGTTTATTCCCCAAAATTTCCATCTCGTATATGTATATACAATGTATTTATATCCCATAGTTATACTCTATATATATACATCCATGTTTAAATTTAGCTTTGCCGTCATCAATCACCATAATAAAGACATAAATGAAGCAACAAATTGAGAATCAAATTTTCCAAAATATTTTTTTTATAAAATAATCCACAGCAAAAATACTAAAAGGAAAATCAAATTATTTCTTCGTCGTTTTCGTCGCAATTTTTCTATTTTCTTCCGTATTTTGTTGTTACATAAAAAATTATATTTAGTAAAATAATAAGAAACCAAAAGAAAAGTATAAATAAATTATAATATATCAGTGAATACTAAAAAAATGATTCATGACACGCCATCAAGATAATATCGCATAGAGAACCGAAATACAAAAAAAAATTATAATTTATAATCTTCTTGTTCCAAACCAAGCCAAACGAGACCAGAAAAAAGAAAAAAACTGGGAACAAAAATAAAAAGTAAAGCCCCGATATCTGAAGAACAAAAATTTTATGTTAGTATAAAAGCACACAACCAAAAAAAATGGTTAAAATAATAAAAAGTTTCATGCAATTTCGCAACCGCTTTTTATGTTTTTCTTTTGGATTCGAAAGCACAACCAAAAATAAAAAAAAATTATCATTTGTAAACTCAAACTTCTTCAGTTTTTTTTTTTTTTTTTTAATATTTTTGGACGATACGAATTTAACGAGTGTATATGGATTGTGAAACGAGATGGAAGGGGATGAGGGGGGAGAGGGACATAAAGGAAGGAGAGCAAAAAAAAAAAAATCTGAAAGTTCCACAAATAAATCATAATCCTTAAACCATAACCAAATTCAAATCTATGGAAATTATTTCCAGGAAAAATATCTGAGTTTCCTTTTTTTTTTTTTTTTGTATTATTTATCTACCATTACTGTTATTATCATTATTATTACTACTATTCTTATATTTTCCAGTGTTATTATTATTATTATTATGATTATTTTTATGTTTTTGGTTTATTGAAGTTTTTTTTTTTTTGTTTTTCCTGAAAATTTTCCAATTTGCGTTTTCGAAATGTTTTCGTTCTAAATATTTATGTGTACGGCGTACGAGAGGAAAGTATTGGATACAAAAAAATATATATATAAATCCCAACCACCAGAGAGTAAAAATCTATTGAATTTTTAAAGTGAATGCAGTATTCTGGGTGGTTGTGTATATCCATATGTATGTACGTGTTCCATACGATATGGTGATACAACAGACTTTTTGTCGGCTTTCAATACGATTTTTTCGTCTCTATGTACAATATAGTTATGTTGATGTGAAAGTACAACTATATAGATAGTCTATATTATGTATATACATAAAGTAGTTTAAATAATTATAAATTCTGGAAATTTTAATAGTTGTGGCTCTACGGTTTTAACAATTTTTTTTTTCTGTTTTTTTCTACGTTGCTTGTTCTTGTTATGGAGTGAATATCAATATTTAGTATAATTTTTGGTCAACATAATTTTTTTCGGTTTTATCGGTTATTGAGCCAGTATATGTAGATAGTATTTTTAATTTAGAGGAATAGGAAAATGCAGAATTTTTATGTTTATTAAGACATCTGTAAAATTCTTCCGAAAAAAAGTCCGAAAAAGAAATACTTTACATTATAGAATTAACTTACGATGAAAACATGATTACACTGCCAAATGAGGAATTTATGCAGAGCTGGGTGTTTACGTTAAAATCTATTATTTTCTACATTGACTTGTTGACAACCAGTAGGTAATGTCAACAACGTAGACAACGTCAATAATGTAAACAATTCCTAGAATGGTTTTGAATTTCTTTAGGTTGTAGCGACTCGAATTTTCAACTATAACATTCTCTACACTCCAACAGACTAATCCATCGTCGTATGTTCTATTTAACGGTTCTGTTATTATATTATTAACTTACGATATTTTGACGGATATATACGGATTATAATTATCATCAAAATAATAGTCTTAATATTCTCTTATATAATAATCAAGTTTGTGAAAAGTGATAATAATATTCTTTGTGTTCAAAAAATACTAACCTGAATTGTAATCTTAGTTACTTCATTATATACATGTGTACATATAATATCAATAATAAGAACTAGTGAAATATATATGTATATGTACATAAGTTTTGATTACACCAGTGAGCAAAAAATTTGGCTTTTTATTTGAAGCAGAAGCCAATACGCGCAAAAAACCCGCAAGTTATTCTTAAGAGTTAGCTGTCATCTTTGGATAACGGTGTGCGATCACCCATTGAAGCTTGGTACGTATTCACGTGCCAAGCTAAAGGTACGTAGCGTTCCAATATAATTATTGTGTGCTTTTGCAAGAACGATAAACCATAAAACGAACAGCATCACAAAATCAACAACGCGTTTTAACGGAAAATTACATCAGCATTTCTCCAAGGACCAATTGTATAAATTATCAGCTATTAACAACAACATCAACAATGAAACATCAAACAACATCAAATCAATTCTGCATTAAAGAAAAAGGAAGAAAAACAGTAAGAATTTTAAGTACATTTCCATTCCCAAGAGTTGCAGTTCGCCGTCCACAAAATTAAAAAGGATGATGCGAAATATACCCAACTTATCATGGCATTGTCGCAAGACCAGTGTGGATCGGTCCTAGACTTGTTAGAAAATCCACCACCAACTAACTAGTACGAAACTCTAAAAGCAGCTCTGATTGAGCGTAACTCGCTCTCAGAGGAAACGAAGCTAGAAGCTCTGCTTGACAAATCAGAGACTGAAGACAGGCGGCCTTCCGAAGTTCTACGTCAAATAAAGACATTGGCTGGGCCAAATTTCAATGCAAAAATGATAAAATCGTTATGGGTGCGGAAACTGCCGGAATATATCCGCCTAGCATTGATTCCACAAGGGGATGACAAGACCGCAGATGAGCTAGTCAAAACGGCCGACAAGCTGAATGAAGCATTATCCACCTCGCAAAATATAAGTTCCATCCATCATCAATCACGAGCAGCAACCAGGCAACAATTCAACCGCTCAACCATGGGTAATGATCAATCACAATCCACTGGTCTAAGCATGGAGGAACGCATGAAGCGAATGGAGGTGATGCTAACAAGGTTAACAAATTCAAATCGAAGCCGTTCTCGTGGCAGACGTTTTCAATCGCGAAACCGATCAATTTCTAAAAACCGCCGAGGCAAACAAGACATATGTTGGTACCACCGAAAATTTGGCATTCAAACTCAAAAGTGTGCAAAACCCTGCAATTTTGGGTCGAATAAATCGGTAGTAGTCAGCGACGACCTTACCCCAAACCAATAAATCTTACGGTTGCGGCGGCAGACCATAAGAAACAAGCGTTAAATAGCCGCTTATTTATTCACGACCCAACAAACAAAATAACATTTTTAATTGATACTGGCGCGGACCTTTCTGTAATCCCTTTCCGCAATTTTAATGATTATAAATCTAAAAATACAGGACTAGTCTTGTCAGCCGCCAATGGCACAACCATAAATACCTACGGAAGCAAACTGCTCCAGGTAAATATCGGACTCAAGCGAAATTTCCCCCATGCATTCATTTTAGCATCAGTGAATCGTCCGATTATTGGCGCTGATTTTCTTACAAAGTTTGGTTTACTTGTCGATCTGAAAAATAAAAGGTTGATTGATCCAGCAACTCAGCTATCGATCAATGCTTCAACCATTCGAGTTAACACACCAACTCCAATGCATTTTACAATCGACAACGGCTACGGTATACTCTGCTTAAGAGATTTCCATCCTTAACAGCAGAGCCGATTTACAAATTGCCGGTTCGACACAACGTAGTACATCACATTGTTACAACGGGTCATTTACCAGTGTCAAGACCACGCAGACTAGATTCTGTGCGTCATAAGGCTACGTTCATAGAGTTCCAACATATGGTGGAATTGGGGATTTGCCAACCTTCGGCATCCCCAGTGTCATGCCCATTACACATGGTGAGAAAAAAAGATCTTAATTGGAGACCATGTGGAGACTATCGCAGGTTAAACGCGATCACGCAGTACCAAATCGTTACCCGATACCTCATATACAAAACTTCTCCATGCACTTGCATGGTTGCAAAGTTTTCTCCAAACTTGATCTCGTCAGAGGTTATCACCACATTCCTGTCGCGCCTGAAGATGTTTACAAAACGGCAATCACGACACCATTTGGCCTCTTCGAATACACCCGTATGCCATTTGGATTACGAAATGCCGCACAAACCTTTCAGCGTTTCATGAATGAAGTTTTTCGAGATCTCGACTATGTTTTCTGTTAATTAGACGATATTCTTGTGGCATCACAATCAGAGGAACAACACAAACTCCACTTGGAACAACTCTTCCATAAGTTAACCGACTTTGATGTTCATATCAACAGTGCAAAATGCGGCAACCACTCTTGATTTCCTCAGCCACAAGATAACACCTAATTGTATTCTGCCGTCTCAAGAACGAATTAATGCCATTAGAGAATCCCCAGCACCGAATTCCATCAAGCGAATTCAGCAATTCGTTGGCATGGTAAACTACTACCACCGATTCATACCAAAACTTGCTGAAACACTCGCTCCAATTCATGAACACTTAGCCGCACTACTTAAGATGCCCAAAAGAGCCAAGAACTTTTCATGGCCAGATCAATGACAAAATGCATTCTTACAGCTGAAAACTGAATTGGAAAATATCGCTCTCCTAGCACATCAACTGAATGACACAAAATTCAGTATTACAGCTGACGCATCAAACACTGCCGTTGGAGCAGTTCTGCAACAGCATAATAAAGGATGTTGCGAGCCACTGGGATTCTTTTCAACGAAATTATCGGACACCGAAAACAAATACTCTGAGTTCGACAGAGAATTACTTGCAATATATCTTGCAGTGAAACATTTTAGATATTTTGTCGAAGGTCGGGTTCACTTCACCATTTATACCAACCATAAACCTCTGACAAAAGCAATTCAGTCGAAAACTGAACGAAATTTACGACAAGCACGTCATCTGGATTTCATATCTCAATTTACCACGGATATTCTACACATTCAAGGCAAAAACAATGTGGTCGCAGATACATTATCTCGCACAACAGATCACGAAACTGCCTCAGTCGAGACTCACTTCGACTATAGCATAATCATCCAGTCGCAAAAAGCAGACCCTGAACTTCAGAATTTACTTTTTGGTTCAGTATGTCACACTAGTTCAACAATGAAACTAGAGCTTTTTAAGATACCTGAATTAGAAATCTACTGCGAAACATCAACAGGGAATAATCGCCCTTATACATTGCAGAACCATTACGTCGAACCATCTCCGATACTCTGCATAATATTTCGCACCCAAGTGTCCGTGCCACGCGTAAATTGATAACATCTCGATACTTTTGGCCTAAGATAAATCAAGACCTAACCCGGTGGGCAAAATCTTGTTTATCTTGCCAAAAATGTAAAGTTCAGAGACATACAAAATCACCCCATGGGCAATTCGATATTCCACCTGGTCGATTTGAGCATATCCATTTAGATATCGTAGGACCTCTTCCTCCATCTAACGGATATACATACATTTTAACTTGTGTCGATCGATTAACCCGATGGCCCGAAGCGTACTGCATTAAAGACATCTCTGCAGCAACCATAGCCACTACATTTGTAGAACACTACATATCCAGATTTGGTGTACCGGTCAACATTACAACCGATCAAGGAAGCCAATTCGAGTCCAAACTATTCGCGGAGTTAACGAAACTCTTGGGCTCACATCGAATTCGGACTACTTCCTATCACCCACAATCTAATGGCATGGTCGAACGTTTTCATCGACAGCTTAAAACAGCTCTAAAGGCCCGCGGTAACACAATCAACTGGAGTTCGGAAATCCCAATCGTTTTACTTGGTATCCGAGCCACAGTGAAAGAAGATCTGAAGTGCTCACCTGCTGAACTGGTTTATGGTCAAACCATCAAACTACCCGGTGTGTTCTTCGTAGAAAATCCTCTTTCACCTCCAGCAACCAACGACACTGTTATCGACCAACTTCACACAACCGTGGAAAACCTCATATACCCACAAACACACGACAATGAAATTAAATTTAAAAAACCTTAGCCCGAATGCCGTTTGAACTCACGTCCACTAATGAAACGCCCATTACTTTGATAACTTGACCACTGTCGTACAATTTCATTACTGATAAATCCATCTTTTATACTCACCATTTGAATAAAGAAAAATGAAAATTTAACAGAATCTGAATTAAATTAAATTGGTTTTTAGTTTTAATCGAGACCTAAACTCAGCTATTCCTATTTGTTATACTTTCAGTTTGTACAGGGACATTTTTTATTTGGACGTTATTCATGTACCGACTTAAACTTAAAACTTGTATAGTCAGTGGTCAATATTGTGGCCCGCCTAGAAAATTGCATTAAGCATCATTGCCTGGAACGGAAGTTTTATAATTTTTATGATCATAAGGAGGAATAGCTTGTCAGATTTCTAACTTGTTCGAAATACACTGCTTGGAATGTCATCGCATTAAATGTTGCACCAGTTTCAAACAATATTAATGTTGGGACATTTTTGGTTCAACTCAGCATCTATTAAAAAATGTCCCATGTTTCTCAAATCAATTGGAAAATATAAAAGACGTGCATAACATAAAGGATATATAAGGTAGTGGGGCGAGGTAGTAATTGACTTTGGATTCGCGGATGAAGGTTCGAGTCCCATTAGCGACGGTATTATTTTAATAAAATTTCTTTTGTACTCAAATTGGTTCAACACGCAGCTTCTGTTAAACATTTTCATATTTTTCAAGTAGCGGCATATATACAAGATGGGTATATAGCGATGGTGAAATAAACGAAGAGTCCATTGCCTTTGCTAATATCTTCCTTTTTTTTATTCAAACATCCACGATTCCAAATCCTATGACACCGCTTACTTTACCACCTCACCATTTCCATGGCGCTGACGAGGGCGGAACTCGAGTCCACGATTTCAATAGCAATTTTGACTCTGCTTACTCGACACACCTGATAGAAATCGTGACAAAACGGTTATGACCTTCATTTAAAATAATCCGGGGAAATTTAACTATGACCGTGCCATAACATTTAACACACCCCACTCCATAGTAGAACGAATTCAAGATCAGGAAGGCTATGAGTGCTACCGAGTTATTAACAAGTTATTATATGTACCATAGACTGATGACAAAATGTTCACAAAATTTAGTGGTGTTTTAATAGATGACGAAACGTATACATGAAATGGGTTTTGAAACACTTCAAGTTAGATACATTTGCAATAAAATTTATGATTTGGCCAGCAATTTGCAGTTGTGGAGCCAAGTTTTTGTCACATTTTTCATAAAGACGTATTTTGCCGCTAATTCTTCAACAGATTCAGCAGTATAGTTTTTGCCTTTGCACGAGAGTAATCAAATCAATGTTACCTCAAACAGTCCACAGGTTTTCGATGTATTGAAAAATTTTGGGAAATAGTGGAAAGAGTGCTGAAGTGCAAAAGTCCCATCGGCAGTTATACCACGAATAGGAAGCATCAAACAACATGTGCATGATTTTATCCGTAATAACGAAATCTATATGGAGGTGATTTGTGCAAAAATTAATAAAACTCAAGAAATTCAATTTAATCGTATGGAAACTTAATTATTATTCAAAAGAACATTTTATGCCTTTGGGCAAAAGGCCGATAGGCCTTTCTCAAAGTCCAATTTTTGATGACGCGTTCGAGAATATCGAATGGTATTTGGCGAATGACACGAATAATGTTGGCTTCCAATGCCTCAAATCTAGCTGGTTTATTCACATAGACTTAAGACTTTGCGTATAGCCCCAAAAAAAAAAAGAGTCTAGCGATATCACACGATTTAAATGGCCAATTTACGAATGGTGTGCTATTCTGCCCATGAACTTGGTTGAATATTTACTATACGATACGCACTGCTTCGTTTCGCCGTATAGGATCAGTGCAAGGTAAACTTCAATGCCTCGGTTCAATTTTTGTTTTATGTATCAGTGCCGGTTATGATTGCGTACGTCCGAATATAGATGTGAGTGGGTATTCCGTGTCCAAAGAAAAGCAGTGTCAAAATATTATATGAGCGGTATCTCCAAAGCCAGGTTAATCGGGGTTTCAAAATTGCTGAGCGGTATCTTCAAAGCCAGGTTGAGCGGGGTTTTAAAAACTATCGGGCGGTATCTCCAAAGCCAATAAAAAATCCGGTATATAAAAATTCACAAAACAAAACTATTTTATTCACAATTTTAATTCGCTGTTATCACAGTTGGCAGGTAATCAAAAGTGGATCTTTTGTTTTAAGTCACTGAACAAAAATTAATAACATAATAATAATATTTATAGCATAACAATGATTGGTTGAATCATCACTCGGTTAATCAAAGTGGTTCCTTTTTTTTACCAATTGATATTTTGCTTTTGCAGTGACACCTTGCAGCGAGTAGATGATTTAAAACTTATCTAAGATTCATATTACACAACTTTCCTAAAATTAATCTATTAACTATTGAGTTACAAAATAAAAGTTTTTTAAAAGCAGTGAACACAAATATGAAAATACATTACCAATTAAGATAAAATTAGATACAAGATAACTTTGTGAAATATGATTACAATTTAAAGTTAAAATAATAGTTTTGTTTGTTCTATTTTTTGAAATCGGATTCTTCCTCATCAAATGTTGAGGATAATGAATAAATAAAAACACGATGACCAGTTTGAAACTAACTATAGTCATGCGTCATTTGGCAAAAAGAAACGGTTGAAAAATCACCTCTAGATGAACGCTTTTATAAAATATTCCCGTAAACTGGCGCATTCGATTACAAATCGCTTAAATATCGTAGGTTGTTGACATTGTTTTAATTGCCCACGTTGACAAAAAACACTGCCAATTAATCTACGTTATATTCAACGTGTCGTCAATCGCGTAGTTCTCATGGCGTAATCTATCTCGCCAATCCCTGGTGCTCTGGCTCACAGTCGTCCTATTCGAATAAAGGCAACCCCATTCAGCCAATACGTATCACATACCGCTTCATACTGCATCCTACCGTATAGTAGAACGAAGTGCTTTGGTTATATATATATACCCACTTACTTATATTGTTCAGTGCTCGGTTTGTCACTTCACAAAATTAATTGAATTGAATATTGGTGTCAGCTGGACCACAATCAAAAAATTCCATTTAATCACTTGTAACTTGTTAGTTAGAAGATATGAAAGTAAAACCCATCGAAAACTATATATTAGCTCCGGCTTGGGAGCACTAAAATTAGGAGAATATTATTTTACTGGTTTAGTGTCTAAATCTGATGATTCAGTTCGACTTGTTAGTAAATTTCATATATCCGGTATAACGTTGAAGTGGATGACATGGAATCCTTTGAAACAACCTTGCCGATTAAAGTGTTGTATAACATTACATAGAAGCTAGTCGAATTTGTCAACAAAATATAGTTTTTAAATACCATTACATAAAAACCATTATACAACAGTCACAATTTTGTCTGAACGATGTTCAAGCGATACATCGGAGTAATAATATGACGTCCGCTCGGGCTCAATGAGAAAATTTAATGATTCCCATTATGATTATTTATTGTAAATCATGCTTGTTGCACATCATTTATCTAGATATGCGTATAAATCATTTTAATAAATTTGATTTTAATATTCAGTACAACATCACAAAAAATTCCGTAATCCCTGTTAAACCCAATTTATGAACAATTTCGAATTTTTATATTGACAATTTGCCTTAAGATCTTAAAATTTACTTAAAAATTGAATCTTCAATAAAAGCTGTATAAAAAAGCTTTTCTTAAATGGCAAACAATAAAATCAAAATTACCCGACTTTCCTTTATCTCTCTTCTATATAGTACGGCAACAAAAAAAAAATTGATTTTCCGGTTTATATTTTCTTTTTTTATTACATTTACATATAAATATACAATTATTGGACAAGAAAATGTACAACAAAAACATACATACATACATACATATATACCAAAAGAAAATTGAAAATTATTATTACTGTTATCATTTTTTTCAAAAAATAAAATAAAGAAATTAAATATTCAATTTCTGTATAATAATATATTCTTTCGAAATTGAATTGAAAAACAAGAAACTCAATTTTCACAAAAAAATAAAAAATTATTTCAATCGAATTTTACTTAAAGTTTTTCCTTTTCGAGAACAACAAGAACAAAAACAAAAATTGGAAGGAAATTGCAAAAAAAAAATTGTAAAGAAGTAAAAATTATTGTAAAATCGACATAAATCTTGGATAATGTTTTTATTAAATCTTGCATAATGTATTATAAATTTAACGATCTGGGTTTTAAAATATAATTATTACTAATTGGTGTTATTGTAAATAAATTGGTAAATTAATAAGGCGAAAATAAAGTTTAAGTTAATTATTTGTTCATGTTGTTGGTGATTTATGAAAATTTTATTAATGTTTTTAAAGCCTTTTAAAGCGATTTGCTGTTCAATGTATTTTAAAGTGAAATTTAGGGTTCAAAATGGCAAAAAGGGGCATAAGGCCAAATGAGGCTGGCCCCTCGAAACCAAAGGGCAAAGGCACGAATGCTGGCCCTCCAGCGTCAGTGAACTACCAGACCAGGAAGAGAGCCTGGCGCATGATCTCCAAGATCAGCAACATTCCGTTGGAGCAGAGAACGGATAGGGACAGGGATACACTTGCGTGGGCAGGGCGTATCACTGAGCCACAGCAGGAGGGTTCCGAGACCTCACAGCCGAAAAGGCAGAGATCTGATGATGAACCACCTACGGAGGCTAAAAAGAAGCGGGTTCCAGGAAATGTTACCAAGCCCTTCAACGAGGTGGTAAAGGAGCACCTGCTCATGGCAGTCGTTGACAGGGCTCAAGAAGATGGGAGCATTACGGCCCTTAACTGGAGGAAGGTGGAGAAGGCCTTAGCCGCCATTTTCCTAAACATAATGAGGGAAAACCCAGGACCTGCTCCGTCCTGCCGTGACGGAGGGTGGCACCAGGGTCACGTCAAACTGACTGCCTGTGCCGATGAAAGGTCGGTGACCCTCTATAAAAAGGCGATCGGCAGCCTGGACGAAGTCTGGCCGGGGGCCAAATTAGCAGTGGTGACGAGGGAAGAAATTCCCTGCAGGCCAAGGGCGCGAGCTGGGATACCTGCGGAGCCTAGTGATCCAAGAGAGATCTTGGAAATGTTAAAAATCAGCAATCCAGATCTGCTAACGGTCACCTGGAAGATTGCCAGGTTAGAAGAGGTAAAGGCGGAAGCAGATCACAGATCGGCCGTCATTATCATCGACAGGGAATCCGTGGGTGCTTTGGCAAAATCTGGAGGCCTGATCAGCTATGGATTTGGAGCGATTACGCTCAAAATCTATAAACGCGATGAGGCTGACAGAGCGTGTCCCGCCTGGTGTTAGTGACCCAGAAGTCCGTAGCATCCCGGAGGAGACTCAGGAGACACTATCCCTGGACTCGGAGATTTCGAGATCATTTTGACGAAGGTGTGCGCTCCTAACGGACGAATCAACGTCAGAGGAGTCTGACTTAACAGTGGTGGAGGAAAGCAATATTTAATGCTTAAGATCCTTCAGATCAACCTCCATCACTGTAAAGCCGCCTCGGCGGCCCTGCTGCTAAAAATGAAATCTGAGTCCATTGATGTGGTACTGGTCCAGGAACCTTGGGTCAATGTGGATCGGGTGCTGGGCCTCAGAACTTCCAAATATAAAATACTATATGCGAAAAATGAAGGTAATATACGTTCCTGCATTCTCGCTAGAAATAATCTAAATATTTTTATACTACTAAATTACAGCAACGCTGATGTAGTGGTGGCTAGCATCGAGATGGATGGGCAAAATCTCTGGCTAATATCGGCCTACCTACCATACGAGGAGGAAAATATACCACCAGGTAGGTTGGGCGGTGCAATAATGGAGGCTCGAAAACGAAAGGTAGGAGTCATCATGGGCAATGATGCTAATGCGCATCACTCAATCTGGGGAAGTACAGATATAAACAGGCGAGGTGAGTTACGGCTTGATTTTATTTTAAGTACTAACCTAAATATATGTAATATCGAGTGTAAGCCAACCTTTATTACTAAAAATAGACAGGAACTGTTGGACATCACACTTGTCTCTGATTTTATGAAGGAGAGGGTATTGAACTGGAAAGTGTCCCAAGACCATTCCTTTTCTGACCATTGTTATCTCCAGTACGAAGTGGATACTAAACCCACTAGGAAACCACCCTTCAGAAATAGCAGGAAAACTGATTGGGATTGTTTCAGGACCATTCTGGGTAACTTATTACCGGTATCGGTTCCAAACCCTCCTGCATCTACACAAGAGCTTGATGCTCTAGTAACCAAGCTATCTGATGCTTTTAGCAAGGCCATATTAGGTGCATGTCCTATCAGTAGGCCCTTGGTTAAATCTTGGCCACCCTGGTGGTCGAGAGAACTCCAAGGTACTCGTATGAATTGCAAGAGACTGTTCAAGAAAGCGAGGAACACAAATACTGCTGCAGATTGGGACTGTTATAAGGAAGTCCTCAAAACCTACAAGTATGAGCTGAGAGCAGCCAAAACGATGGCCTGGAAGCTCTACTGTGGCAATATACAGGAATCCTCGGATGCGGCCAGGCTACTCAAAGTACTATGTTCTAATCCTTCCATCCCGGGTTATTTACAACGACCGGATGGTTCATGGACCACATGTAGTGAGAAATCCTTGGAGCTATTACTAGAAACGCTTTTCCCGGAGTGCTCGGTACTAGCTCCGGAGAGACCCATGATAAATAGGGGCATAGACTCCGTAAGTCATATAGTAAAAAGGCGGAATATCCTATGGGCAATAAACAGGTTTAAGCCATACATGTCGGCAGGACTTGATGTCATTATCCCTGCGGATATCCAGCGAACTATTGACTTAACCCTACCCTGGCTGGAAGTTATCTTCAAAGGCAGCCTAGAACTCTGTCACATTCCTAGAAAATGGGCTGAAGTAAAAGTAATATTTATACCAAAAGCTATCACTGCTATCCCAAAGACTTTAGGCCTATAAGCTTATCTTCTTTCCTGTTGAAAATACTAGAAAGACTAATAGAGGCTGACATTAGAGGCTCAATCAAGCCGGGCGAGCTGTCGGGATCTCATCACGCTTACTGTAAGGGACGATCGGTGGAAACAGCTCTCCACTCCCTTATAGGCCCGATTGAGAAATCACTTGAATATAAGGAATATTCAACCTTCATTCGACCTTCTTGGATATAGAGGGTGCCTTTAGTAACGTCAGACCGGGGGCAATCACTCGGGCCCTTGCGTGCCTGGGGGTAAACGTGTCACTCAGGGGCTGGATAGATCATATGCTTAGAAGCAGGTTCGTGACAACTTATCTGGGTGGGACGTCTGCCATCCCAAAGACTTTAGGCCTATAAGCTTATCTTCTTTCCTGTTGAAAATACTAGAAAGACTAATCGAGGCTGACATTAGAGGCTCAATCAAGCCGGGCGAGGCCCGATTGAGGGTGCCTTTAGTAACGTCAGACCGGGGGCAATCACTCGGGCCCTTGCGTGCCTGGGGGTAGACGTGTCACTCAGGGGCTGGATAGATCATATGCTTAGAAGCAGGTTCGTGACAACTTATCTGGGTGGGACGTCTGCCATTAGATACGTGGGCAGATGGACACCTCAAGGTGGGGTTCTATCCCCCCCTTTTTGGAACTTGGTCATAAATGACCTGTTACTAAACCTGGAAGGGCAAGGCTTCAAGGTGGTTCATGCTTACGCGGATGAAGTTGCTATTGCGGTCTTCGGTAAATATCCTATTACGCTGAGTGATCGCATGCAGTGCGCGCTTAGCTACCTCTCTGAGTGGGCACGCGGCTGCGGACTGAACGAAAACCCACAGAAAACGGAGCTGGTCCTCTTTACCAGGAAGTGCATACTTCCTCAGTGTGACCCGCCGACATTAAATGGTACTCGCTTGATCTTTACGGATATAGCATAATACCTCGGACTACTTTTGGACAGCAAGCTAAGCTGGAAACCAGACATCGTAGAGAGAGTAAAGAAAGCTACTATAGCGCTCTACTCCTGCAAAAATGCCATTGGAAAGAGATGTGGTATGGAGCCCCACATAGTACACTGACTCTACGTCTCAGTGGTCAAAACTATACTGCTGTATGGGGTTGTCGTCTGGTGGCCAGCGTTAAAAGTTATGGCCAACCCAACTATTGATGAAAGTCCAAAGAACGGCCTGCTTGTGTATAAGTGGGGCTCTCAGGAGCACACCTACTCAAGCTCTGGAGATTCTCTTTCATCTTACTCCCTTGGATATTGCGGCCGAGCAGCTTGCATCTTGCACAGCCATTCGGCTCAAATCCATATCTATGTGGACCTGTAATAATGCAGGGCACTCATCCATCCTATGCAACAGGGGTATTCCGGAAGCTACCGACTACGCTATCCCTTTGCCATCTGTTGAGATTAAATTCCGATCTGAGTTTCCCACCAGAGAGGACTGGATGAACGAAACGGTTATGGACAATGAGGCCCTAAGCTTCTTCACGGATAGCTTAAAATGGGATGGTGGGGTTGGCTGCGGGGTATTCTGTGAGGCACTAGGAGTTAACCTCTCTTTTCGTCTTCCCGACTTTTGCGGCGTTTTTCAAGCTGAACTGACCGCGATAATGGAAGTCATGGACTGGTTGAAGTATAATGTCATATCTACGAGGGATATTCGCATTTTTACAGACAGCATGGCTGCTATTAAAACGCTACAATCATACTCCCTGATGTCGAAGGTAGCCCAGAACTGTCTGGCATCTTTAAATGAGATGGCTGATCAGGTCAACATCCGCTTGACGTAGGTGTCAGGGCATTTCAATATCGCAAGGAATGAAATGACAGATGAGTTGGCCCGCAAGGGTACAGCACGCATAGTAACCCAAAGCAGGCGGGATATAAAGATACCGCTTGCTTCATGTAAACTGCTGTTTCAGCAAGAAGCCATAAAAGAAACGTCAGATGGTCTAAAGCCAGTTCGTGTGTAACAACCAGGCAGATCAGGCCTGGACTTGACCGATCCAGATCAGGCCAACTGATATCGCTTCCAAGGAAACATATTGGTATGGTCGTGGGAGCTATAACGGGACATTGTCTCATTGGGATACATGCGAGCAGACTGGGTGTCCCAGCCCACGATTCCTGCCGCAGCTGTGGTGATGAGTAGGAGGAGGAAAATGTGATCCATCTGCTCTGCACCTTCCTTAGTCTAGCGTACAGCAGAACAAAATTTATGGGAACTTCCCCTCTCGGATCTTAGTAAAATCGAGATCCGGGACTTTAAACGCTTCTTGGTAAGCTCAGGATGGTTTAGCGAGTGAAGAGGAGGAAACTCGAATGTGGTACAGCTACGGACCAATTTTGTGTCTATGCTAGTCCTTTAGGACAGCCACCCTTACCTAACCTAACCTAACCTAGGGTTCAAAATAGCCTGGAAATTCAAAAATAAATGTTGTTCAGCATGGTAAGAAAATCTGCCCATATCGAATAAATCTTAAATGGAAGGCAAACTGAACATACTGTTAAAGTTAGCCAATAATTTCCAGCCGAAAGTTATAAAAATTGATAATGCAGATTATATATAAATATGACAGCCGATAAAAATTCACATAGCCGTTTTCAGTTTTCAAGTGTTCAGCCGATTGTTTCCAGCCGATAGTTTTAAGCCGATTGTTTCCAGCCGATAGTTTTCAGCCGATATATGTCGATAACGAAGATTCTTAATATTTGGATAAAAATAATACGATATATTGGATTTTGATACAATTGTAAGACAATTTATAATAATACTATAAGGAAATGCTCCATGTGGGGATCGTGGCAAATTTAGATTTTCGCAAATCATATGCAAATAATTGAAAATTTATAAAAATTCAGAATCTAAAGTGTTATGTCCTGAAGATGGTTAGGAAAAACACTTCAAATGAAGCCATCTCCAGACATAACACATAATATTTGCAAATGATTTTGGAAAATCTAAATTTCCCAGGATCCCCACAAGAAACTTTTCCTACCAGTATTAATAATAAATATTTCAAAAATGTATCGAAATAAATTGTATCTCTTTTATTCCAGAATTAATAATCTTCTGTATCGACATTCGTATTTCGGCTGGAAACTATCGGCTAACTTTAACAGTTTTAACTGAACTGCGCCCAAGAAAATCTCAAACATATAAAAATTTTGCGACACCTAATTACAGTCGACCCTGTCATTATTCACAACGTAAAACAGACAAGAAATTAGGTTGAACTTACGCAAGACAGTAGTTTTTTACAGTAGTACACGAAAAATTGACTTTAACTGATACTGGACAACTTTTCGTGTGAATTACTATTACTATGGCTACTTGAAGAGACCGCAACTTAAATAGTTCTATCGAAATTATATATTTTTGCCAATGACTGTATACTTTTTGTATGACCCCAAAATACCTGAATAAAATGCTACGGTCTAAACTAATATTTGCGAGGCTCTAACAAATTTGAAATAAGCTAATCGTGATTTAGTTAAACAGAAGTATTTAGTTAAAAGGCCGATGAAGCATGAATTTAATGCACCGAGGGTTCCGTGAACAGTGTACGTTTCAATTGTTTTATTTGTTTTAAAATATAGAAAACAATCCGGGAGAACTAAACTATACGGAATCTCAACCATAACTGCTTGTGGTGATTAAGACTTTCTTGATATCGCAAAATATACCATCTGAACTAGTCTTACGCTGCGTTATGGGGATGCACAATGAGCACAATTGAGTTGAGATATAAATTCTTTATTATGAAAATATGTAAGGGTTTGCTTACTAGAAAGCGTTACGAAACCTACATTGTTGCGTTCCATCACGGTCGTTTTTTAAACCCCAAAAATATTAGATCTAGAAATTAATTTTAATTTTATTAATTTTTTCTAAAACAATTGTTGGACCTGTGGATTAAATGACTTAACGTGGTTCAAAAGTTATAAGCCTGTGAAAGACTAGACAGACAGACAACTGAGTGAAATAACAAGAGTTCCGTTTAATATTTTATGTACGGAATCTTAAAAATTGCAAAATTATATGCTAGGTGCCAGTAAGCCATATGACGGACCTCGACAAACGTTAAAAATACAGCCCCTTACTGAGTCAACAATCTGGCTCCAACGGGTTCGATCCTGAGCATACGGTCTTCGTACTATCTAAAACAATCTGAAGAGGCCAAGTCGTTCTCTGTATACCGCGTGGAACAATCATCGCCAGTAACGACCTCTGCGCCTACCATATGGTGGCTCTACTTTTAGAAATCGCTGCACAATTCGTTCCGGATCAACACGCAGCACGTGACCGAGCCAGCGTACTCGCTGAGATCTATTTTTATTTACAATATCGAGGATCTTTATCAGAACTCTACAGAGCTCGGTATGTACAATCTACTTCGCGTTCTGAGCCGTAAATCACACGCAAGATTCTTTTCATAACTGTGAGGAGCCATCTCTCGTATAATCATCCGTCAGCGCCTAATTTTCACATCCAAATATAACAACGGGTTTGATCAACGCTTTGTAAAGTTTCAGTTTCATGGCAATTGATAGATGTTAAGATTTTAGCAGTGGCCTGAAAGGCTACAAAACACGACTGCAGCTGCCAGCCACAGTTTAATATCCTCACCCAAACTGCTTTCGTAAGTGCCTAAGATCCTAAATATTTGAAACTCCCTCAAACGTGTAGTGGCCACTATTAAAATCTGTTGTCCCATTGCCCCTATAACTTGAGATTATGTATTTTGTTTTGGACTCATTAATCTGGAGTCCAACAGAAGCTGAAAACTGTACAAACGGATCAAGTATTTACTTCACTTCGTTGCTATTCAGTCCAATCACGCATATATCATCTGCATATGTAAGCACCTGATTGGACTGGCGATATAAGGTATTGTGCTGAGTTTCCAACATGAGATTGAAGAGTATCGGTGACAGAGCTCCTCCCTGCCGAACAACCGAGTTAATTGCAAAAATTATCGATAGTTTATTCTCAACTTTAACACAGCTTTGAGACTGCGTCACTGTCAGTATCTGGAATAGCAACGATCTAGCCAATACTCATTCTTGTATATGATTGGGCCCTCCAACGCTCCTGGTTTTAAAAGTTACTACACGCTCCACGGGGCCAAACCTAAATCTCGGGTGACCTTTATAAACAGGTCATTTTATTTACGGATGCGGGTCGTCAGCCCAGCGATCTAACCATTTAGTTGCCTCCTAAAATTTAGATTTACGGGACCGTTTTCGATCACTGACCAGTATAAAATAACTAATTGTTGCATATTGTTGATTATCATATTCTCGTTCTAGTATCAAGAAATCTTCTTTCAGAGGTTTCTTGTTATAAAAATAATAATAAGAAGAATATCATTGTGATGAGGTTAGTAATTGCGTTATCACACCCCGTTAGGTGTAAACGACTTAATATTATTTGATTAGTTTAAAACTAGCACTCCCAAAATTTGATCAACACTAGACTACAAAATCCAGCGTACACTTTTCAAATATATTTTATTTACACAGTTGGGCCATCCTCCGATTTTATACAGTCGGCAGTCATATACCAAGAATACACTTAGTATAAAAAACCCATCCCAGCCTTTTTATTAAGTAAAATTTAAATAGTCATATCTACATAAAATTATTTTGGTCAAAGTTTTGTGCCGGTATGGTGAAATTTGACCCATTCATATATACCTGCAAAATTTCATGTCTATATTAAGCTTAAGCAAGAAACAGTCTGGGATGAAATATTGCAGGAATTTGAACAAACAAAATTTATTTTTATTTTTCTTATTTTTCAAATAACGAGAATGAGATATTTCCAGGCCGGCCAAAACTTTGGCCATAATTTTTCAATAAAATCGTCAGGGATGAGTTTTTTTATACATACGGTGCTCTTGTTATATGACAAAAGTCTAAGTTGAGCTGGCTGTATAAAATCCTGGGATGAACCCACTGTATAGATTTAATATTTTAAAAAGTCCTTTATGCATTTTTACGCTTGTGTTGTCAGAGGTTATTTTTAAAAGTTCTGGGATAAAATTCACGTTTATAGCTTCAAAGAGGACCAATATGATCTGATGAGGAATACGTACCAACAGAATAAATAGCGCGTTATTATCCATAACTGTAAACGATATATACTGTTGAATAAACTGCGGCCAAGTAATTGCATGCCAGCCTAGTGTGTTTACCTATTATCCGTCTCTTCTAAAATCTGCATAGATGAAAACATTAGTTGTGAAATTTGCAAAATTAGATATAGCATGGGGTTGTCGGTAATGCATGTCCTACAGTAAATTTAGGAATAGAGAACGACAGTCAAGCAGTAGGGTTGTCCATTAAACGGTTTTGTGGAAGCAGACCTACAAATTAAGAAGAACTTTTTAAAAGAAGGTCCAAAAAATACTTATATATGTGAGCCACAACATCACCGAAAGTGGATTGCAATGGACAACCCACTAGTGTTGAATGCCCAAATGAAATCGAACAATAGTTTACAGTATACACTAATCTATTCAGTACTGTCTCAAAGGAGTTGTAATACATGCTGGAATTGGGAAAATGCCAACCATCATGTTCTCCAGTGTCTAGTCCTTTGCATATACATATGGTTAGAAAAATGGAACGACTTGATTGGAGACCTTATTGTGATTATAGGTGATTAAACACCGTCACCATTCTTAACCGTTACCCTATACACCACATACAACATTTCTCTATGAACTTAACCGATTGTACTATATTCTGTAAAATTGACCTAGTCAGGGCATATCGTTTAAAACCTGTTGCTATAGAAGATATTGTTCTCTCTTTCTGTATAATGTTCTCAAATATATAATAAATAAATAAATAACATAACATAAATTGTAAGGTGATAAAACTTAATAATACCAATAAAGGAAAGAGTTGAAGCTTTATCGAAGCTTGCAGTGCCTATACATCCATTCGACAAATTCAACAATTTATTGACATGGTTTGTTGTACCAAAACTAGCTGAATTGCTTAGGCCGATTCATGCGCATCTAGTTTGGTTACTCAACTGCAAAAAAATTGGCGTGGTCAGAAGAGTGTAATGAAGCATTCACTTAGAATAAAAGTGAGCTTACTTCCTTATACAACACTTTCGGGTCCTTTAGAACACTGCAGTGTTCAGTATAACTATACTGATGCATCGAACACCGCAGTCTGAGCCGTCGTGCAGCAACTCAAAAATGGATTGGGTTATACTCTAGTATATTTCTTCAAAAAGTTACAACCAGCCGAACCAAAATATTCAGCATTTGACAGAAATTTAGACGCCATGTACTTTTAAAGTATAAACATTTGCGGTTAGACGTTTTCAATATTTTGTAGAACGTTGAGAATTTACGATTAACCTTCATAAGCTCCAAAACAGAAAGAAGTTCACGACAAGCTCGGATTTGGATTTTATTTCGCAATTTTCAACGGACATTCAATATATTATAGGTAAAGATAATGTTGTCGTTGACAGTCTGTCACGCACAAGCGACAACGAAACTGCCTCTATCGAAAACACACTAGATATCAAATCTATTTCGGAATTACAGAAGCCTTATTTTCTGAAGTTGCTCGTATAATGGTGTATTTGAGTTTTGTTGCGTGATCGTATATACTTCCATGGTAGCTGGGGTAAATTATCTCTAATCTGTGATAATCGATTGACCACGATGGTTTCCGCTTTTGTGAGGTCTCCTCGTATCCAGCAAATTATTATGGTGGTGGTCGAAGCGAACATCGCATCTTGGTAGTTCATTGTAGCTTTAACATACACCAGAAGCCTATGGATAAAAGATAATATGCATGTTTTGCCACCAGCAAACTGGCTGTACTAAGATATACCACTGCTGCATATAGGCCTGTTGCTAAAGCATCAGAAAACCCTCGTAATTCTGGTGTTATTTTAATCCATCTTGATACCGTCATTCTGCCTCTGTTACCTAATTTGGCTTTATATTTTATCCGATCTGGTTGCATATCATCCCACAGTAGATTACCTCTCTAATTTCTTTCAGAAATCTCCTGTCGATCTGCAGTAATCGTTCTTCTGCTGTCTTTCTACCAGCATAGCCGGTTCTACCTTAAATGGCAATTGCATACATCTGGTAGCCGTATTGTATATACTGTGAATAGTTTTTCTGCACAATAGTCTAATTGTTGTCCGATTGTTTTAGTGATGACAATTGTCAACCTTCTGATCTCTTGGCTGGGTCCGGTGCCTGCTATTATGATCCAACCTAGTTCAGTTTCTTGGGCACTTGGATCTTGTGAGCACCCTTTTAGAGTGATACTATTTAGAATCAAGGAATAGTAGCCACACCGATGATGACGTTAATCCTGTTGCATTTGTGATATTGTGGGTTCCCAAGTTGTAAATGCTGCAAATGCGCCAATTTTCTGGTATATAAATCCGTCGATATCTGGAACATTTTCAGTATATTTCTTAGATACCATTGTCTCAAATTTAATCTCCAAAACATCATCTCCCTGATATCTTGATGTTAACTGGTTTTTGCCCAGCCTCAAGATGATTTGCTGCTTTTGTGGTAATGAATGGTGTTTGAGAGGCTGGATAAATTAATTCTCTGATGAGCTTATGCGTCCTTTCGCTTATTGTTAATGCAATTATAGTGTTTGTGCAGTTCTGTGCTATGCACAAGTTCTGCAAGTAGTACAATTTAAGGGTGTCCCTGATTTGTGTGTTCTCATAGATCAGCTTGCTGAATGTGCTACGAAGTCCAGTCCACATCTGATAATCTCCAGTAAATATTAGGATTTGAATTCGTGAAGCCGATGTATAATTATTTGATTCGATATAGTTTTGGTTTTTCTATCGTTGCTATCATTTTTGTGGTTGGAATACATTAAATTAATTTGAGCCGCAAGCTCCTCTTATCTAAATGCGACCGTTTCCTATTTGACTGTTTTCTGTGTTTGCCAGTTGTTATTAATACTTAATACTTTTATTACACTTATATTTGCTTATGTAGGCCTAAGCAACGCCTATCTGCAGTTGTTGGTTGGGTCGAAGGACCACTATTAATTTCAGGTTCAATTTAGCGGGCCATTCAATAGCGCGAGTTATAGTTTCGTTTGAGCAGTCGTGTTAAAAAAAATTATGTTTTAATTAATTTTTTATTTTTATTTTATTTATTTTATTCAAACTTTTATTTTATAACATATTTATTTATTGTTAACGGTTCGGACTCAAAAAATACTCTAAAATGTATATATCTAATATTTCTCTATATAATAATATTTATTGTCTGTTAAGCAAAAACATTTATTTTTTTATTTAATTGAAATGTAATATAATAATTTTGTAGATTCAGCATTTACGTAAAACGTGTGAAAAGTATATAAAAATGATATACTTGAATATTTTCTTGTTCGTTGACCTATACTGCATATGCCGGTGTTATGTTGCTTTGTCGCCTTGTTGTTGTAATGTCTTGTACAACGGTGAAGTGTAGGGCTGTACCGATATGGCGGTATTAATAGGTACAGAACGTAACTCCTCCCCCCTAAGAGATGACCTTACAATTTCATTGTTATGGTCATCAAGATTCTCGATGGAATGTGGAGTTGTTGTATCCTTGCGAGTTGGCCACATGATGCACTTAGTAGAATACTTGGTGAATAATAGGTATCCGATTATACATGAAAATAGGATACCACCTATGATCCATGTGGTTATTTGGTGATGAATTAATGCTGTTGATTGATGTAATTTATGCAGTTTTTTTTTTTATGTGGGTGATTGTCCAATTGTTTAATTGTGGCAGATTTATTGGTATGTTTATCTCTTTAGTATTTATTTCGTGAAAAGGTTGTAGGTTGATAATTTCTTCGTAAAATATTGGTGCTGTATTAGTGTAGATGGTGTTATTTATTGATATGGAGCAATTTAACATTTTAATTAATTTTATCCCTTCGATGTATCTCTGGTTTTGTGGGCCGCATGTCGTAGTGAAATCCATTGGTATCATAGTGTTGATATACAAGTATTGATTGAAGATTTGTGCTATGTTGTCAGGCATTGTAGACTGAACTAGATTGCAATGTGCTGGTTGATTCAATATAATTTGAGCTACACAGCTGTCCTTGGTTGGTTGAGGGTCATTGTATGTATGGGCAATAATATTGATCTTCGATTTTTTCACATGGTTTGTGCATATATTGGTAAATTTGATAATTAAGGGTTAGGATGTTAAAAGGAATATGTATGGAGTAGGTTTTATTTATGGTAGTTGGTTGCAAATAATATTGTTTGAATAATGATGTGTGAAATTTTGGAATTTCAATTGAGAATATACTTAACGATTGATTATAATAAGCTTTTAGATGTAGTAATTCATAGATGTTATGTTCAGAGTGAACATGTATATTTTGTGATTGCAATTGATCATCAACGAATATCAATTCTTTTTTATTTAGTAAATGGTGTGATATGATTTGAAGTTTTGCATGTGTGATTGTATCTAGAATATTATCTAAATGGTTTTGTAATTGATCTATCATGTATGAGATATGATGAATATATTGTTCGAATGATGCTATTTCTAACATATCTTGAGTTGCATTCTTATATAATTCTAATTGTTTGTTAATTTGTACTGCGGATTCATTTAGGATTTCCTTAATTTCGTTGAATCTGTTAATCATCTGTGTATTAATACTAACTTGTCCATTGATCTTGTGTGTCAGAATTTCTTGGTTTAAGTTGATGTTCGAAATTGCTTCGCTGATTTCTTTATAATCATTTTGGTCTAAATTACCTGTGATACCTTTAATGACTGATCCTAATCCGTCTATTAGTCCTCGTTTGTTACGTTTGGTATAGGATTTTACAATGGCTCTAGGTTTAAGGTGTTTTAGGGTGGTAAATAGTTGAGAAGTTTGATCTGATAATATTCTAATTCTTTGATTATAAAAACGATGTAAATTATCGTTTTTTTCTGTAATTTCGATTATTTTATTTACGTTTAATTTTATTTTTGAAATTAATGGATCATATGTCGTAAGATTAATTATATGTAGAAGTCGTTCGTACCCTGTTATAACTCGAGCGTTTCCTAGTTGGATAGGTATTATTCCGTTGTTATTGTCATAGTCCGTTATCAACATCTGTTGACCCTGGGTTTTCATTAACCTGTAATGAGCGTTTGATTTTATTTTTGTGAATACGTTTGTTTTTTGTATTGGTTATGGTGACTCTATTATTTTTTAGAACTTGGTGTTTAATATACGGGGGTTGAACTTTATTTCTTCTATTTGTTCTTTCGTATATGATATTATTCGGTTCAAATTGAATAGGGTCTTTCCTAGTTTTATTGAGACGTTCGATTACTTTAATTTTTGCTTTATGGTTTTTCTGATAAATAAGGTTACACAACTTCTTATAATTCTCATTTTGTTGTTTAATGTAATCATCTAATGGTAGTTCTGTATTTACGGGAAATATTTCTTTAACTTGGTAATGACCGTTTTTTAGTTCCATGGGTGTGAAGTTGGTCGAGGAATGGATGGTATGGTTATATACTACTAGAACGTCGGTCATTAGTTCGTCAGGTCTTTTATTTGGAGATTTTGAGATTAATACTCGATAAATTTCGATCAATGTTGAATGGAAGCGTTCAACTGGGGAGTTACCTGTTGAACTTTTGGGGGTAGTAAAGTGTAGTAGAATATTGTGAGTTTTACATAAATCTTTAAATGTATTATTATTGAATTCTGTCCCTCGGTCCGTGACAATTTTGCTTGGGATTCCGTGAATTGATATATATGTAGTCATTAATCGGGCAGTTTCTGTTCCACTAGTGTCATTTAATTGAAATATTGTTCCATATTTCGTAAATTTATCTAGAATTGTAAGGAATTTATGATTTTGAATAAAAAATATATCTAAATGAATTATCTCCAAAGGTTTTGACGGGGTCTCTGTAATTTCGAATTTTGTATCATGTTTCTGTCTGTTGTATTTATTTGTCAAGCATATATCGCATTTATTAATGTATTTTTGAATTAGGTTTTTTAGTTTTGGAAAATAGTATGTTCGTCTGATTTGATTATAGTTTTCTAGAGTGCCACGATGTCCGTAATTGTCGTGTGTATCTTGAATTATTTGGGTTTGTCGTGTGGAGTCTTCAATGTCTTCTAACATTGTCGTACATCTTACGAGTTTAAATTTGCTTCCTTTATATTTTGAGCCAAATAGTTTATTGAGTATCATGAATGTATCATAATTACAGGCTATTCCAATTAGCTGGTTTGGCTGAAAGTATTCCGTGATTATTGTTTCCAATATTTGTTCTGTGAATTGTTTTGATGTAATTGTGAAACGATTTTTTGATGAGAATAGAGTTTTAACTTCTAGAATAAAGTCTTCGATAACATCTCCTTGTGGTTTCAAAATGAATTGTGTTTTGAACTCATTCAAGTGAGTGGTTGTGGTGGGTATAGTATCTTTCTGGTGGTTATCCGAAGTGGATACAGGTTCGTTAGAAATAGATGATGAGGATGTGTTGGAAGTATTCACTTCAATGTTGGGTTCTATACGAGATAGGGCGTCTGCGTTTGAATTCAAAGTTCCCTTTTTATAACTGATCTCGTAATCGTACTCTTCTAATATGAGGCGCCAACGAATTAATTTTGAATTGGGCTCTTTCAGATTGAAAAGCCATGTAAGGGGTTTATGGTCTGTAATTATTTTAAACTTTCGACCGAATAAGTAAGGCCGGAAATATTTACATGACCAAACTATAGCAAGAAGCTCTTTTTCAATTGTGCTATAATTCTGTTCTGTTTGGGTAAGGGTACGTGAAGCGTAACAAATGGGTTTATCTAATCCGATTTGTCCTTGGGATAATACTGCACCGAATGCGAAATTACTGGCATCAGTAGTAAGGATGAATTCCTTACTGAAATCAGGATATTGTAAGATCGAATTACTGCACAACAATTCTTTACATCTGTTGAAGCAATTGATGTAAGCTTCGTCTAACACAATATTCTTATCTTTCCTTAAACATGATGTGAGAGGTTTTGTTAGGTCAGCAAAGTTTTTAATAAATTTACGATAGTAACCGATTAAGCCTAAAAAGCTTTTGATTTGTTTTTCAGTACGAGGAATTGGAAATTCCTGAACTGCTTTTATACTTTGTTAGGATTCGGTTTAACACCGTCTTGTGACACTATATGACCTAAGAAAGCTAATTCCTTGTGAAGGAATTCACTCTTATCGAGTTGAACTTTGAGGTTTGCTTTTCTTAGCCTATTGAATACGGTTTTCAGACTTTGAATGTGTTCCTGAAGGGAAGTACTGAATACAATTATATCATCCATATAACATAAGCATGTTCTGCCTTGAAGATCTTGTAGGACGTTATCCATCACACGCTGAAATGTGGATGGTGCATTTTTAAGTCCAAAGGGCATTCTGATATACTCGTAATGCCCAAAATCGACGGTAAATGCTGTCTTCTCTATATCCTTAGGGTTCACTTCTACTTGGTGGAACCCACTTGCAAGATCTAACGTCGAAAAGTACATACATTTCCCGAGTTTGTCTAGTATCTCAGTGATGTTAGGCAATGGATATCTATCTTCTATCGTCTGCTCATTGAGTTTCCGATAGTCAACCACTAATCGCCATTTTTGCTTGCCACTGGCATCACTTTTTTTTGGGACAATCCAAATAGGACTACTCCAAGGTGAGTAACTTGGACGAATGATACCTTCTTGTAGCATTTTATCTATTTGTTGGGCTACTTCGTCCTTGTGAATATGAGGATATCGATATGATTTTGTGAATATTGGTTTGTCATTTTTTAGATCGATACTGTGTTTTACATTGTTAGTAAAGCTTAGGCGTTGAGTTTCCCTTTTAAAAATAGATTCGTATTCTACACATAGATTTTCAATTGCTTTGATTTCCTCTTGATTAAGGTGAGAAGTTCGAATTAACTTTCGGATGTCTTGATCGGTAGTTAGAGAGTCAGAATTTATTGACGAATGATTAACCTCGATTTGATAATTTTCAGAGTGTTCCACTTTGATAGGTTGCTCGAATAAGGCACTTTGCTGCTCGTTTGAGAAGTTGATAATCTCTACAATAGCATGCCAATTGTGAGAGGTATACAATCCTTCTGGGATTATCATATGTTCATTAACTTGTATAGGTTTGATGTAGTTTTCTCCGTTTTCTACATCGACAGGTACTTTAATTACCATTTTGTTCCTAGGTGGTATATTATAGACAGGGGATTGATAGTTTGGTTTATAGAGTAAGGGTATTTTAACTTTATCCGTTTGTAAAGTAGAGTTGGAAAAATCCAATTTAATTCCAAGTAGTTTAATTATGTCTAGACCAATAAGTCCGTTGAAATAGTTATGAAATTTAAAAAGTAGGAATTTCATTGGTTCTTTTATTTTGAATTCTTTAAACCCTGGAACTTGAACTTGATCCGTTAAGGAATGTTCTTTAAATAGTGTTTTAACTTTGATGGGATTGATTTTTTGAATTTTGCTGGGAATAATAAATTTTGGATCAATGAAGCTCTGATTAGCTCCGGTATCGATTAGAAATTTTAATTTAGTTTTCGGATTTACTTGTATATTAATATATGGTAAGGGGCTTACTGTTTGGTGTGAATTAATGTTTAAGTATCCGATTGGTTCTCCGAGGCATCTGCCAGAAAAACCGATTCATCTACTTCTGCATTTGAGGTAGGTATTTGATCATGAATCTCTTCTAAATTTGGAACATAGTCTGGACAATTATGTGAATTATCTTCATACATATATGGTTCGGATTCGTATGGAAATTGAGAGTTACCATACTCGTCGGAACTGTATTGATATTGTTGATTTTCTAAATTATGTAATTCTCTTGATTGAAATTTTGGAGGTGCTGAAGGGCGGAAATTATAAGTTGGAAGGTTAGGCGTAAACCGTGTAGGTTGCCTATATCCGTTTGTATTTGACGAGGTGTCCATTGGCTCGTGCCTGTTATTCCGTGAAGGAATTGGTGGTGGTCTTGGGTTGTTGTGGAATTGATTCCTATTAAATGGTTGATTGTGGAAAGGTTGGTTTCTATTCAAAGATAGTGAATTTGAATTTGGTTGACCTGGAGGTCGATTAAATGGTTTGTGATTATAATAGATGTTGCTTGAACTCAAGGGTTTCTGTATGGAATAGTTATATTGACTTTGGGGTATGAGTTGTGGATTAAATCTAGGTTTGAATATCGGTTGTGGTTTATTCGTACTTGTTGATTGAATAAACATACTTGGTTTTTTTATATAGAACATATTTTGTTCTCGCAAACATAGATTTAAAGCATCTGATATCGTACTGGGATTTCTAGCCCTGATTAAGGATCCCATTGGTTCCCTTATTCCAGCCAAAAATGTTGAAAGACACATCTCACGATATAATGTTTCTTTCGTGCTTTTCACAATCGCTTGAGCGTTACTAAGTCTAACATGATTTACGATGGTTCATTGAATCTCTATAATCCTACTATAGAATTTTTCAATCGTATCTGTACCCTGATAGATCGTGTGTAAGTCACGTATTAACGAAGTCTCATTACGTTTGTCTGAATAATGAGTAGTCAGGTTGGCTTTGATCTCTTGCCAGTCGACTGTGGGGCCATATGCCGCCAGCACTTCGTCTGCTTCATCTGTAATTTTATTACGGATGGCTCTTAGGAATGTAATAGGCGTTCTACCGATTCCCATTACCGATTCACATTGATCCACAATTTCATCCACATTTGAAATGAAATCGTGTAATGTGTGCCTAGACCCATTGAATCTTGGTAGATCCTTTATGGAGTCTGGTAGTTTCATTGCTAGTATTACAGCATTTAATTTATCAATGTCTTCTTCGAAAACCATTTTTTCTATTTCTAAAATATTTTTTTTTGAATCTATAGATAAATTTTGAATCGAATTTACTAATGTGTCCACTTCGAACATAGAATTGATATTACGAATTTAATCAAAAGTTTTTATCTAAAATATCTATTTAACGTTATTTCGTATATATGTAATTTAACGTTATTTCGTATATATGTAGAGTGAACCGTGAATTTTATTATAATGAATAATTTATGAATTATTATTTTCAATTATATATTCAATTGAACTTTTAATTTCAAATTTGTAATGTTTCAATTTAATTTTTGATTTTATTTAATTAATTTATTTATTCATTTTTTATAAAGAATATTTTCTTTTTAAATTTATTTTTTATTTTTTTATTTTTAACTAATTTTAAAAAATTTGATAAGCCGTCAAATTTCTTAAAATATTCTTCATTAACCGTGAAGATATGAGAGATTTTTTGTTTTTTTTGGATAAAAAAATAGGAAATGATCAATGCAATATAGTCACTTACCAAGTCCCCGTTATGATTAGTAGGTAGCAGTAGCTGTGGTTCTCGTGCATAGCTGATTCTGGATAACACTTGTGTTCTTTTATTTATTTTTTTTTTTTCACTGAACTTTGTATTTTAATTAATTATGGAGCACGGCACAATAATCTGATAAGCCGTCAGATTAGTTATATACGACCGTGTCAAACTCACAATTAATCAATTTGTCCAAAACTAACTTTATCACTTAAACTCACTTGTACTTGCTCTTGGATTTACTGAAAAAATCCTACTACCAGGCTGCGCCAGTTATAGTTTCGTTTGAGCAGTCGTGTTAAAAAAAATTATGTTTTAATTAATTTTTTATTTTTATTTTATTTATTTTATTCAAACTTTTATTTTATAACATATTTATTTATTGTTAACGGTTCGGACTCAAAAAATACTCTAAAATGTATATATCTAATATTTCTCTATATAATAATATTTATTGTCTGTTAAGCAAAAACATTTATTTTTTTATTTAATTGAAATGTAATATAATAATTTTGTAGATTCAGCATTTACGTAAAACGTGTGAAAAGTATATAAAAATGATATACTTGAATATTTTCTTGTTCGTTGACCTATACTGCATATGCCGGTGTTATGTTGCTTTGTCGCCTTGTTGTTGTAATATCTTGTACAACGGTGAAGTGTAGGGCTGTACCGATATGGCGGTATTAATAGGTACAGAACGTAACTCGCGAGGCGACAAGTATAGATTTCTGGTCTGCTATGATTCAAATCGCCAGCCACTGATAAAGAATCCTTGATCATTGAAATGAATGAATTTCTTAGCAAGAGTTAAGGCCGGGCATTGTTAAATACTAATACTTCGTCATATATAATCTGGGAGTAAGCAATCTGTTCCACTATTTAGAACAAACTTCACTTATATTGTACTCGTATCTCTCCACAATATATGGAAAATAATTTTCGCGTTTTTATTAGTTTTATTTCATTATAAAACAACATCTGATAGCTACGTATACAAGAAACTCATTTCGTATGATGAAAAACATGTCAACTTTCTCTTATGCGAAAACTGTAAAACGTTAAAACGTTAAACCGCTTTGTTCAATTTTTAAAAATTAAATTATTTTCCGTACATGGATATGATTAAATTAAATGTTGTATACGTATATTGTTAAACTTCTTGGGAGCACCTTAATATATAATCAAAATAACGTACATAACAAGCGTCTTATGTGTATATGCACAATATTCCATTTTAATAAAGTAGCTTTCAACGTACAAAACCCGTATATTGCAAGTGATAAAGTATAACTTTGTATGGATGGTATTTCATGCAGAAGAGAATTTACGACACAAAATAGTGCAAACAAAACCAAAAATGTTGACATTATATTTATTTCCCAACTGTATCACACTTGTAAATTCTTAAATATTTCATTTATCTCTTCTATATTATGCATATCGTAAAAAATAACTACAGTTTACATAAAATTTAAAAAATAAAACAAAAAAAAAAAGCTTAGTTAAAACATCCATGTTAAAATTTAATTTTTCTACACTTTCTGGGTAGTTAGTTAAAAACTTGACCATTTGTCTTTCTATATTCATTATATAGTCCATCAACGAGTTAAAAAAATATATAAACACAATACATATACAAATTTATGTATATGCTCGGTTATAAATAAAAGCACCCAGCACTATATATATAGACGACGAAGAGTATGGTATGTTCGAAAAAAAATGTACACAAAACTTTCCACAAAAAAAAGCTCACAATAAAATTAATCGTGTGGTTATGTAAAAGACAGAAAAATGTTTTATGCTCAGAATTTTTTTTTAAAGTTTTATTTCCATTTCAGTGAGCATCAACAGTTTTTTTTTTATGTACGTACATACATCTACATATTACAGTATATTTTATTTTTATTAAAACATTGTGAGATAATAAAAAAAAATTCTAAAACTATTTTTCGAGAAGATTACATTTTGTATTCTTTGAAATATATATTAAAGTGGAAGATGAAACCGGGTTTACTACAATGATTTATCTCGAGTAGAGTATATATCGTATATATGGGGAGGATTTTATTTAAAAAAAAAAATACAAAAACTAAAAATGTGGAAGAATATTTAAATTTAATAGAAAGTTTATTATTTCGAGTCCAGACGAATTATCTATCCTCTAGTTATAAGCACAACGAGAGAAAAGAATGATATGATGGAAATTAAGTTAAAAACTATTATCAAAAATAATTGGTTTTGCGTAATTTTTCTAAAGCTTTTATACTAAATCACATTTACCTCAATAATACTGATTTGTAATTCTTAATTTCGGATTTATTTTATTTAATTTTTAATAATTTGTATGTGATCAACTGAAGGTAATAAATGAGCTAATTGAGTAAATGGTGACCTTCACTATTGCGAATTTTTATACTACAAACATAATCATCATGGTTAAATATGACAACTTTGACAGTTAATAGGTTCAGGGCCAACGTAATCAAACAACGACAGATCCTAAAATGAAAGGTAAACTCGACACCTAATTGCATATAACCCAGAAAATAAAATTGTTATGGCATTCTGCTTAAAAGTGTTCAGCCTGTAATGGCAAAGCCGCATTACTATTGGCCAGTCCGAAATCCCATTGACACTGTGAACCATCTATCAGTTATCCAATATACCTCATATCCAAAAGTGTGATATTTTTGTAACATTTCAGTCTGAGGAGCAACACAAACTTTACTTGAAACAACGCGTCCACACTTTAACTGAGCTTCAAATTTACACAACTAAAAACACAACTTAACAGCTAATTCGTCTTTGTCGGTATCACTCTTGATTTTCTCACCCACAATATAACACCTAATTGTATTCTCCCAACTGAACAGTGAATTAATGCCAAGGAGTCACTGAGTGACTCAACGCTGAGCCTCTACAATTCTTCTAAAACAAACTCTCGATTGACGAAAACAAATATTCTACATTCGTATACTAAATATTTTAGATATTTTGGCGAAGGTAAGGAATTCACCATATACACCGACCACAACCTCTCACACTTCTCACTAGAGTAATTTATTTATAAACTGAACGAGGTCCAAGTCAAATTCGCCAGATGGATTTTATTAGTCATTTAACCATGAGTTTATGCGCACTACAAACTTGGTTCTAGATACACTATCATGCATCAATCATCACGAAACGGACTAACCGTAGAGTCAGGACAGCAGAATTTATATTCTTTTTGAGCATGTCAGCTTTTTAAACTACCTGGCATCGAAGTCGTTCATCAAAATACTCGGTGTGTTTTTTGTCGATTTGGTTGGTTCCGCACGGGATTGCCTCTACCTTACAAAGACCGATCATTTTAATCGATCGTATAAAACCAGCATACGAAATTCTTTGTTCGATTCAATTTAAATTCGAAATACATTTAAATTTCCGCCCAAACGTCCTTCGCAAATACGCCTATACTCAAGCACATCGAAGTTCATAAGGTTTGCTGCTTCTGTACACTTACCGTCATCTGACTTCTAATAACCATTCAATGTACAGAAAAATTGCTTAATCACACCGTGTAATTAATTATAATACAAAAATCAGTCGAGTAATTGTTGTCATGAACAGTCGTCACACATGTAAACCTTGCGACCTTAAAAGAGTATTCACTCAGGCTTTTATCCTAGCAAAGGCAAATCATATATCAAATGCACCGATTTTCTCAGTAAATTTATCTATTAATCGTTTTAACACACCAAATTCAATACACTGCGTAATCGACAGTAATCGACGGCACGCCCTTCAAAAAACGACCTTCAATCAATCAACTTATAACACATTGGCCTGACGTTTGCTTGTCTCAACCCAAACTAGATATATGTATGTACTACAAAGCCACATTCTCGCAATTCGAACACATCCAAAAATTTGGTGAACATTTACAAATGTGGAGATTATAGTGGACAACCGAGTCACAGAACTTGATCGTTATCCGGAGTCACACATAACGTTTAATCTTCGTCTCACCTATTAGCATGTTTAAGGGTGCATGTTTAAGGGTCTTTTGAATTCACCCACATGTCATTTGGTCTGCCTTTATTGCGACGATATTCGTGTCAACACAAAAATGAATGAAACCTGATTTGATCCAAATACATAAAGATGAGATTTGATGTTGGGCTGTCCCTGAAATTTTGTATTTTTCTCGTATTTTTGTCTTCTAAAGGCATGTTATGACCTTCCAACCATTTCATTAGAATACATCTAAATTCTACTACAATTAAACTACTTTGCTTGTTAAAGCCAGGATATGCAAAAGCAAGGTAACGCAGTTTTAGGAAACCACAAATTCCATTTACGTAAATTATGGTCTAACCACTCTAATTCCATGCTTTGTTCAGTCAAATTTATTCATGCCATTGTGTTTAACTGCCCTAAAAATCATAGCGGCCTGAAAATTCAGTTAATCCCCCGCTTTAATAAAATTTTCGGCTTGGTTGGTGATTTAATGAAATAGTTGTGGTAATTTTTTGCAGTGGCGCAGCGGTTATACTCTTAGCAACTAATAATAGATCTAATGACCATTACAGATTCAACAAGTCTTGACTTAACGAAAGCCTCCGCTAGGTTGGCCATTGCCAACAATTATAAAAATTAAAATCATATTTCAAAGTCTTGGCCTAATTGCAGTTAACTGCGAGATGAGAAGTTACGAAAAATCCAAATAAGCAGATGGTGACACGTCCTGACATTATTTGAAATTGGTTGGGTTCTGTGACGCTAGTGAACGTGTATTTATGGAAGTTGTAGTATATATCTCATAATAAATTTATCAGGAATATCCTGGTGGCCACCACAGAGGTCGAATAGCGGCAAAATGAAGAATAGGCCTTGGAAAAAAATTAGGATTCTCTGCATAATATTTGTTAGCAAAATTGGTCAAATCATTTAATTAGAGATCTTAAAGGTGAATGTATATGAATAATAATTTGTTACAGTCACACAAACATGAGTTGGAAATTTGACCGTCAACTTATTACAGTTTTTTTCTAGAGTGGCCAATTCAAGTGTTGTGAATCAAAATAGCGATCATTTTGGTGTCATCGTAAATTGATTTTGTTAATTTTTATATTTATTAATATTTATTCTATAGAGCATTAAGATTTATTCTACAACATGCCCTGACACCAACATCAAACGAGCCATCTAATTTAAAGGTGAAGAATCTTGCAGTACCTCATAGGCCTATTGGGAATCAGAACCTTACCTCGAAAGATGGCGATGTGATACCGTCGCCAGTATAGTATCAGGAACAGCCCTGTTAAACAAAATGGATGACGGTCCTATGTTGATGCACATGGATATGGATTTGAGCCTTATGACTATGCACGCTCCAGTTGTTTTGTTCCAAGGTATGAGCTTGTATTTGCTTTGTTTGTTGCCCCCCGGATTTTCCTCCTATTCATTATATGACTTGCGTCGCGAGTCATACAACCCTATTTATTTTCTGGAGGAAGTACCGAGCACCCCTGGAAGTGTGTTTCTAATAGTAGCTGTAGAGATTCTCCACTACATGTAGACAATGATCGATCCGGTGTTTGGAGAAAACTTGGGGTGGAAGGACCAGAACATAGTACCCCATGTAGAATAGCCGCCTAATTGAATTGTAGTTGGAAGTTCTGATTACCTGGTCAGCGCCAATACAAAGTTCCTGGACCAGATCGACATCGTTACCTTCATCTTACATATTAAGCAAACACCATAACCAAGGCTGCCTTACAGTGGTGAAGGTTAATCTGTCGAAATTTAAACATATTTAAATGTTGTTTCCTCCAACATGCTTGTATTGGACTCCCTACCTGACAGTTCGACTGAGACATTGACCGTGATATTTATAAGCCGATCGATAAAATTTCCATAACTGAGTCACCAACACCAGTTTGAATACCACAAGGGATATCCGCATCTCGTCCAGATGGCCAAGGAGCCACTTCTCACCAGGGCACCCAGGGGGTTTCTATTAACAATGATAACAACCAATCTGAACTGACGGTTCCTACATCTTGGCTATTTTCCAGTTGGATGTCGTCAGCTCTAGATCGGTTAGTTGCAGTATTTCTGAAATTTCCCAGGGTGACCAACTTTTGCTAGGCACAGTCAGCCAACTTAAAGTGGCCAACCCCAGTGCAACCCTCCATGCCGGCAGAACATAGCAGGCCCAGTGTTTCCCCTCGGAACTTTAAGAAAAGTGGCAGCTAGGGCCTTTTCCACCTTCCTCCAGTTTATAGATGCTATATTCCCGCCCTCTTGCGCCCTATCTACAACAGCCTTGACCTGTTTCAGCTTCCTCTGCAACCCACCAAAAGGCCTGGTGACGGTATCCTGCTATTTTTTTCTTTTTACCCTTCATCGGCGGGCCCTCCAGAGATTTCTGTCTTTAAGACTGCGAGAACTCAGAAAAACCGCTAGGTTTTGGGAAACTCCCCTCGTTCATGGTTGTGTCTCGTGTTACGCCTTGGAGACTGGGCCTAAAGGCTGATGACTCCACTGCATTGGTTTTCGGATTTTTAAGAGTGCTTGTTTGCTTTCACAATTTGTATATAGATACACCGTTAGGGACTGAGCTAGTTTTTAGACTGGGCCCCAGCCTAGCCGGTTGAACTAATTTTTTAAAGATGTTCTTTCTCGAGCCACTCTATTAAATTTTTGAATAAAAATGGTTTACCTATATAGCTAGAAACAAATTAGCAATACTAATATGTAACTAATCATACATAGAACACAAAAATAAAAATTGAAAGAAGCATAACATGAGATTTATTCTCGTACATTTCCTTTTTATTTAATTTTTTTAGTTTTTTGTTGTTGTATTTTGCACAAAAATAATACATCATGGATTATGTATGAGATATTTTTCTGCATAATATCATTCCCATTCAACAAGACTTTCTTTTTATTCATTTTTTGTAAAATTTATTTCTATCCCATTTCTCGACATGGAAACATATAATAACATCAACAACAACAAAAATGAAAAATCATATGCGATACCGAAAAGACGAAAGAAAAATGAAAATATATACTCCAATTGGGACAAAATGAAAAATATCATGATATGAGGAAAACTATACCAACTTACAAAGTTAGACTTGAAACAAACAAAAAAAAAAAAAAACAAGCAACATGCTGAAGAAAAAACGAAGAAATATATAAACATAGAATAGCTGTATAAACCATATAACACACAACTTACTATATATACATTGTACATGTATGTATGTATATATGTAATATGTAACCAGCACAAGTAACATATAACATCAACATCATGAACAAAACATGACAGTTTACAATATATTAGAAACATAAAAAAAAGTACAAGTAAATAAAAATGTTACACAGCAGCATTAGAAACGAGAATCTACTTGTTGTTGTTGCTATGTACATACATATTATACTGTTTTCCTTCTCATTTTTCATCTAATATATAATACAGGAAAATACATACAAGAAAATAGATATCCTTCATCTTTGAATCTATTAATTCTGCATAGTTTATTATTTTTGTGATTTACATCTCTCAAAACAAAAAAAAACATAAAAAATTATTTATATGCTTACTCGTACATAAAAATATCTCATGAAATCCGGTAATACGTAAGCGCTCGCCTTACAGAAACGTAATACTCCTAATAGAGTATTCAACCCTACAGACAAAACACCTTAGAGTACACAAATTCTTCACCACACAAGAAGCCACAAATAAATTTTGTTAAGATTTTTATTAAACAAACAACATTATATATAAATAAACGAAATAACAACAACAACAATAGTAATAACAATAATACTAAAAGCAAAGGAAAAATTAAAGTAAATAAATAAATAAATGATTGGGGAGATAAGGGAGGTAAAAGCATAAAAAATAAAATTCATTTCGAAAATGGTAAATTTACGAGATCTGAAAAAAGTAAAAAAAAAAATTAAAAACGTAGGTGGTAGAAAATTAAAAATAAAAACGGAAAAATCCGAAATCGAAATGATGAATGATGATTTTAAATGAAAATTGTTTTTATTTTGTGTTATTGTTTGTTTGGTGAAAATTAGATATAGAACTGAGATAGGAAAAATTTAATTTTTGGAATGGAAGGTAATTCAAAGGAAATATCAATTTTTGAATTTTTTTTTTTTTTTTTTGTTGAGGGAAAGCATCTTTTAACCAATTTATTTAATTTGTTTGTTCTTGTGTATTATTTGCCAATTATTTATTATATTTTTATAAATCTGTATTTTATAAAAAAATATGTGCTTCGTATACAATAAAGGAAGCTTTATTCATATCACTGAAAATAATTGTACCATACTCATATGTATATTATACAATCATACCCCAATATTAATTGTGAACCAGTTGAAAATCTGGTAAATATTGACCTGGCCTATAACCTAATCAAAAATATATAAGTAAAGTTGACAAGTTTACATCCCACAAAAATATGACCGAAAATCATACTACAATCATCTTAAAGAGGCTTAATAAATGGAGGTACATATTATTTATTAATCACAAAGACAACAATCACTTTTTTCTACATTGATAAAAAGAGAAACCGGAAAGAGAAACAAATAAAACAAAAAAAGAAGACCGAACAAAATGGAAAACGGAAAAAATTAAATAAAAAAGATTAAGCTTTGGCTATCCTTCATCTAAACCATGACATAAATTCGGCTTTGACCTTTCTTATAAAAAAAAATATTTAGTTTTAAACATTTAATTGGATATTTAATTTTTGTTTCCTATAATGACTAACTATTTTTCATAATTGGTGAAATTTGTTGCTTTGTTTTGGTCGTTTTCGGAAACCGCATTATTGTTTAATTACAAATCGTTCGCACCACCAACCAATGTTCAGGACTATTTCTAATTTTAACCAATAAATCGTATTTGTTAAATTTTTAAAAAAAAATTTAAGATTTTATGTTCAAATTTAATTTTTAATATAATGAATTTTTTAGTAATAATGTTTTAGAAATTTTTATGAATTTTCGTTTTCCATTGCAGCAAATGAATACTATTGTTGGATTATAAATTTAATGAATTTAACGAATTTTCCGAATTTTATGAATTTTAAGAATTTTATTAATTTTATGAATTTTATGAATATTCTATTTATTGAATATAATTTAATGAATTTTACTGGTTTCTAATGCTGCTGTGTAACATTTTTATTTACGAATTTTATGAACTTTGTAATGCATTTTACGAATTTTATCAATGTTATCAATTTTACAATTTTATCAATTTTAGGAATTTTAAGAATTCTATGCATTTAATGAATTATATGAACTTAATGAATTTAACGAATTATATGAATATTATACATAATCCATTTAAAGGGATCACTTGATATCAGAAGACGACTATTGATCTCAGTAAATGGTTAAAGAAATAAGATTGTAAAAAATATTAAATGACTTGGAGTGTGACTTCAACGAATGGTACGGAGTTACCTGACATGTTAATAGAGTCACTGAAAATAATAAGAACATTTTAAGAACGCATAAGAACGCCCTGATAAAGAAGTGTATTTCACGGCACCACCAAGGCGCACAGAACAGTGTCCACTGATCCAATTCTCGACTTGGCCAGCATGTTGCCAATTGATATAATCTTAAATGAAAAATTGCCAACTTTACAATAAAAAAAACGCAAAATGTGAGTTACGGGAACGTGCAGGTTTTGGGTAATCAAATACGGCCGAACCACTTGAGCTCGCTCTCGAGGCAAATAAGAAAGGAGGGTATAACTCTATTAGTGGAATTTAATTAGAATTTATGGAATGTTTGGATTTAATTGATTTTATTAATTTTGTGGCTTTTATGAATTTTATCAATATAGTAATTTTATGAATTTTGAATTTATTATTGAATTTATTGAATTTATGAATTTAAGAATTTTATAAATTTTATGAATTTGACTTTATGAATTTTTGATTTTATGAATTTAATGAATTTTATGAATATAATAATTTTATAAATTTTATAAAACTATTGAATTTATTGAATTTATGAATTTAAGAATTTTATAAATTTTATGAATTTTATGAATATTATGAATTTAATAAATTTTATTAAATTTATGAATTTTATGAATTGAATGTATTTTATAACCTTCTTTATGTGTTTTTTTTAGAATTTAATAAATATTATATAATTAATTTAATGAATTTATTGAATTTTATGAATAACCCAAATTTTCTGAATTTTATCATTTTTTCAGATTTTATTAATTTTATGAATTTAATTAAATCTATTTTATGAATAATTAATTAAATCTATTTTATGAATTTTATTAATTTAAGGTATTTTATGAACTACTTAAAAGTTTTTTGTAGAATTCAATGAATTTAATAAATATTTTGAATTATTTGGATTTATGGTTTTTATGAATTTTACGAATTTCAAAAATTACTTTATGGGTTTCATAAAATTCATTAAATAAATAAAAGCCATAAAATTAATAAAATTCAAAAAATTCATAAAATTCAAAAACTTCATAGAATCCAAAAAATTCATAAATTATCATCATTTGTTCATAAAATTTAAAAAAATTAATAAATTTAATAAAATTTACTAAAACCTGATCATTATGAATTTAAAATTGATAAAATTCATAAAATTTATAATGTCTATTAACTAAATTAATATTATAATTTAGTTAAGGGACATTATGAATTTTATAAATTTTATGAATTTTATGGATTTAATAAATCTTATGAATTTTTTGGATTTAATGTTTTTAGTTTTTAGTTAGAATTTGTTTATGAATTTTAGGTATTTAATTAATTACTTTATGGGTTTATTTTAGATTTAAGTTAATATATTGAACAATATGAATTTAATAAACTTAATGAATGTTATGGATTCTATGGTTTTGATGGATTTTATTAATTTTGTGGCTCTTATGAATTTTATGAATAAATTAATTTTATGAATTTTATAAAATTATTTAATTTATTAAATTTCTGAATTTAAGAATTTTATAAATTTGATGAATTTGATGTATTTTATAAAGTTTATGAATTTTATAAATTTTATTAAATTTATGAATTTAATGAATTTAGGGTAGTTTATGAACTATTTTATGGGTTTTTGTAGAACTTTTTAAATTTAATTTTTTTTTTTTATTAAAGCTCGCTCTCGAGGCAAATAAGAAAGGTGTATATAACTCTTTTAGTGGAATTTAATTAGAATTTAATGAATATTATGGATTTAATTGATTTTATTAATTTTGTGGCTTTTATGAATTTTTTGAATTTAATATTTTAGAATTTTATGAATATTATGGATATCATTAATTTCATGAATTTTATAAATTTTATGAATATTATGAATTTAATAAATTTTATTTATTTTATGAATTGAATGTATTTTATGACCTTCTTTATGTGTATTTTTTAGAATTTAATAAACATTATGAATTTTAAGAATTTTTTGGATTTTATGGATATTAGAATTTTATGAATTTTTTATATTTTATGAATTACTTTATGGGTTTTATTTAATGATATTAATTTAGATAATGAACATTATGAATTCTTCGAATTATATGAATTTTGTAAGTTTTTTTTTTATATTTTTTATGAATTTAATGAATTTATTGAATTTTATGAATAACCCAAATTTTCTGAATTTTATCATTTTTTCAGATTTTATTAATTTTATGAATTTTTAATTAATTAAATCTATTTTATGAATTTTATTAATTTAAGGTATTTTATGAACTACTTAAAAGTTTTTTGTAGAATTCAATGAATTTAATAAATATTTTGAATTATATGGATTTATGGATTTTATGAATTTTACGAATTTCAAAAATTACTTTATGGGTTTCATAAAATTCATTAAATAAATAAAAGCCATAAAATTAATAAAATTCATAAAATTCAAAAACTCCATAAAATCCAAAAAATTCATAAATTATCATTTATCCAAAAAATTCATAAATTATCATTTATTCATAAAATTCATAAGATTTAAAAAAATTAATAAATTTAATAAAATTTACTAAAACCTGATCATTATGAATTTAAAATTGATAAAATTAATAAAATTTATAAAATTCATAATGTCTATTAACTAAATTAATATTTTAATTTAGTTAATGGGCATTATGAATTTTATAAATTTTATGGATTTCATAAATCTTATGAATTTTTTGGATTTAATGGATTTAATGTTTTTAGAATTTTTTTGAATTTCATGCATTTTGTGAATTTTATGAATTTAATTAATTTGATGAATATTATGGATTTTATGAATTTTAGGTATTTAATTAATTACTTTGTGGGTTTATTTTAGATTTAAGTTAATATATTTAACATTACATATAAATCTGATGAATTTGATATATTTTATAAAGTTTATGAATTTTATGAATTTTAAAAATTTAATGAATTTTAAAAATTTAATGTATTTTATGAATTTTATGAATTTTTTAAATTTTTTTAATTTTATGAATTTTTATAATTTTATGAATATTATAGATTTCATGGATTTCATGAACTTTATAGATTTTATGAATTTACAAATTTCTCGACTTTTACGAATTTTATAAAATTTATGAATTTAGTGAATGCTATTAATATTTAGAATTTTATAAATTTTATTAAATTTATAAATTTTTGCACTGAGGAGCCAATTCATGGGGAATTCACTAAAGCCATGCAGAGATTGAAACGAAACCGTGCACCTGGAGTGGACTGCATTAATTCGGGGCTCTTGATATTCGGAGGGGATACTTTGTTGAACTGTCTTTTCGACCTTATTCGATTAGTATGGCGAACCGAAGTTATGCCTGACGAATGGAAAGTGACCGCGATATGCCACATCTTCAAGAAGGGAGACCGCTTGAAGTGTGAGAATTATCGCGGTATAGCTCTCCTTTGCACAGCGTACAAGTTACTGTCATACATTGTATTGGATAGAATCACTCCTCGCTTGGTTGGTGACTATCAAGGAGGATTTCGTCCGAATCGATCAGTCACCGATCAGGTCTTTTTGCTGCGGATGATTCTATCTAAATATTATGAGACATCCATCCCCGTACATCAGGTGTTCCTGGATTTCCGGCAGGCCTATGACTCGAACAATCGAGAGAGTTTATGGTCTGCCCTGGAATACCTAGGAATGCCAACAAAACAATGCCACAGTCCCAATGCTGTGTTAAAGTTGAGAACAGGCTATCGACAAGTTTTGTAGTTAACTCGGGTGTTCGGCAGGGAGATGCTCTGTCCCCGATACTCTTTAATCTCATGTTGGAGTACATCTTTCGTAAAACTGAAACACCGCATCGTAACATCTTATATCGCAAGTCAAATCAGGTGCTTGCATATGCAGATGACATATGCGTGATTGGACTGAATAGCAACGGAGTGAAAGAAATACTTGATCCGCTTGTAGAGTTTTCAGCTTCAGTTGGACTTCAGATCAATGAGTCCAAAACGAAATACCTGATCTCTGGTTTTAGGGACAATGGCACACCAGATTTTAGTAGAGGCCACCACACGTTTGAGGGAGTGAGGAGGTTCAAATATTTGGGTTCTCTTATCACTCACGATAACAGTGTGGGTGAGGATATTAAAGTGCGGCTGGCAGCTGGCAGTCGTTCATTGTATCCTCTAAGGCCACTGCTAAAATCTAAACACTTATCAAGTGCCGTGAAGCTGAAGCTTTACAAAGCGTTGATCAGGCCCGTTGTTATGTTTGGATGTGAAAGTTGGGCGCTGACGGATGAGTACGAGAGATGGCTCCTAATATTTGAAAGAAGAATCATGCGTGTGATTTACGGCCCAAAACGTGAAATAGATGGTACCTACCGAGCTCTGTACAATATCGAGATCAGAGATCTGATGAAGATCCCCGATATTGTACATGAAGTAAGATCTCAGTGAGTACGCTGGCTCAGGCACGTTCTGCGTGCTGATCCGGAACGAATTGTGCAGCGATCTCTAAAAGGAGAGCCACCATATGGTTAGCGCAGAGGTCGTTGCAGGCGACGATGGCTCCACGGTGTAAAAAACGACTTGGCCTTTTCAGATTGTCTTAGACAGTATGAAGACCATGCACGGGATCGAAACCCGGAAAATTTTTCGAAACATAATTTAAATTTTATGTAAGTATACTGTATAAAGTTTGATGTATTTTGTACGACGCAATTGAACGTAATGGAACTGTTTTCACTAAATACACCTTTTAGGCCTACACCATCACAACTACAATTTATTATACACTACAGTCAATATACATCATCTGTATTTAGTTCTATTATTTAAAAATAAATGTTTTTCGATTTATCCACGTGCCAAGCATATTGTTTCCAAAACATTCTTTTAACAAATTAAAAGCATTCACATGATTGATTGATTAAATTTGAACAAAATAAAAAACTTCTTGACAGATCTGCAACAAAATATTCACAAAATTATTTCCTAATATTTATTTTGCTTTTTCTACAAAAGCTAAGTAGGTTAATATACTTGAGACGAGAATGAATATTCTTGAGAAGCCACGTGCGATTAATTCCGGAAAATTTCGGTCCATTGATTTTCCATAGAATTTTCGCATATAAAGTAAGTTTTGCAGTTTGATTGATTTATACCATTTTTGGTGCGGAATTAAAATAAAAATAAAAATTCGCTATAGAGACCAATTTCAAATTGTCTAAAATTTCGCTTCGTTGTTTTGCCAATTTTTGGTAATGCAATCTGTTATGGACATTTTTCTACGAACGTTTATTTTATACGCAAACACAAGAAAAGTGTATAATTTCTTCGCAGAATTTCAATTATGTTAAAAGGTCAAAAAATATAATCTCTTTTGAAAAAAACAAAAACACAGCAAAACAAAAGAGACTTAAAATTTAATCGTGCATTTGGGCGTCGTGCTCTTGTGAAATTATTTCATGAGAACGTAGCAACGTATACGAGGTGCGGATATTTTGAGCAGCATGTCATTATGTACAAAAATAATGTTTGTTTTTCAATTAAATTTACATTCGTGATGGATGTAACATAACTATGTATTTTGTCACAAACACTTTTAAATATTTTAACTGTAGAAAGCTCGGATAAATCAATTATACCGGAGCATCTCAACAAACTTCGGGAATTTTAAGTAATTGAACGAGGGCCATCAATTGGTGTACTAAATTATGGAATGAGTTGGTATATTGAAGTAGGCTGCAAGAGCGGAGCAAAGTTCGCCACTCACACTCATGTGTGCTATCGATCAGTTCCTCATCAACTCTGACGAGTTCATTTGAGGAACTGATCGACAACATTGCCGATAATCAGTTTGCAAAAGAGAATATTGCAGTAACAGAAAAAAAATACCAATCGGCAAGAAAAGGACACGCCTGCAACACAATTACACAACAACACTTGCCATTCCCAGAAACGAAGACAATGAAGAAAAATGTGTATATGATTTTTTTTTAATGCAGATCAAACAACACAGGGGCCAAGTTGATCACGTACTCCGCATTTCTCAAACTCCGCATTTTATGCAGGCTCTCCACAGTTGTCTTACCAATTTCCACCAGTTCAACAGTTTCGCCAAGACAAATGGAGATTCTACAATTGTTCACGACTTCATCTTTCGTCTCGAACATATGGCGCGTTATGATGGTTTTCCGTAAGTTAACCTTACAAAAATTTAACATATTTTCCAATCAAAAATGGCTGATGATTGGCACTGGGTATACAAATCAAGCAATCCAAATGTCACGGCATCAAATGAGGACCTCAATTTCATTGGTTTTTAGGAATTTTGATTTCGAAGGAGAAGCCGAGGAAAATTTTTTACGAAGACTCCAGAATCAAAAAGAACATTTTTCAGATTTTGGATTGGCGATTTTAAAGTTGAAGACACGTCTACAACATCGAATGACAAAACCAACTAATCGAATGTGTCAAAACGTGAATCCAGCTTTAAGAAATGTTACCTTACCCTATCAAAACAGCGTGTGATTAGTAGATGAACTTCGCGGCCATTATGTCAGCGATATATGAGAATGTGGGAGTAGACGGGCTACGATTCGAGGCGATTTAAAGATAGCAATATCAGACGTAAATCTATATGCTATATGAGATTTAAATAGATTAAAGCGACACAATCACATCAAGCGGACAAAACGTTCAACCAAGAGACACTTACACAAAATAGTCCAGAGAACCGTAACTTTACGAACGATCAAAAAATTAAATTAGTTTGTTGGAATTGTAAAGATGTGGAATATCGATACCAGGACTGTGCTAAGGTCTTTTTAAATATATTTTGCTTTGGATGTGGAGCAGCAAATGTGCAGAAACCAAATTGTCAAAATTGCATTAAATTTGAACTGGAAAGCATGCAAACGAGTGTGTTAACTATGAAGGTACCCCACTCGGGAGAGAAACTGAAGGTTCCAGCAACTCCTCAAACCCAGACAAATTTGAGGCCCTCAAACAACACATATGAATAACCAAATATAGCTAATAATCCAACACAATTTGGCGCAATTTGATATCTAAATCTAAAAGACATATTCGTTCAATAAAATATTTCAAAAATTAAAGATCTTTTATAAAACAAAGAGTTGCATCGATTTACAAAGACATTTTTAAAAACGACCCATGACCATACGTCCAAATATTCATTGTGCCTATTCTTGCCTTACTAGACAGCGGTGAAAACTCTCTCCAGTTCCTTTCGGGTTTTAAATCAAATACAGCAAGTTCAACTCACATATCTAGACTTCGGTTCTTGAACACAAAAAATTAAATCTTGCACTTTGCCAAATTTGCAATCGCCTGTATATCTTGGAATTGATTTCTGGGTGATATTTAACATTAGAATGCCTTGAATTAAACCATAGGACAAGAAGAATCCGAGTGAATAGTAAATCTATTTCCCTCATATTCTAAAAATAGAGTCGGTAATACCAACCTAAATGAGCATGAAATTGTTGTCCATAAAGACGTTAAACCAATTAAACAATCGATACATGAGTCTAGGAGTCACAGTTGTACCAAGACCGAACATACATACATACATCCCCTTCAATTAAATTACGAACTGCTTGGTAGACTTTCCGAAACAAAGTGCATAACCGGAATTGACTTAAACGACGTCTTTTGGCAGATGCCGCTTGCGGGATTAACCCGTTGCAAGACAAGGGCAAGTACGGTACCAGGGCAACCACTCTATATAAATTGAAAATGATGCCATTTGGGCTGTGTAACGCAACCCAATCAATGTGTCGGCTGGTGCATTAAGTAATACCACATGAACTGCACGATAGTTTATCTATAGACGTTTTGCTGATCATCAATGGCACATTGAGGGATCACTTTGAGTTGGTGGTTGCAGACTTATTCCGGACACCAGGACTGACGATTAATGTTGAAAAAAGTATTTTTGTGATAGTAGGTGAAAAGTGATTAAGACGAGATCCGAAAAAATTGAGGCAATATTAAACCTTCCCGCACCTGAAAATGTCGCCCATTCATATTAAACTTTGCAGCAATCACAGCACCCACGATAACGAACTGCTTAAAGACAGACAAGTTTGCTTGGACGCAAGAGGCACAAAATGCTTTTAACGAATTAAAGACACGTCATATACGACAGCTCCGGTATTGTCAAATTCATCGTATGGGCAACCATTTTATATACGCTGCGATGCGAGCACGGTGGAAGTATAGGGTCTGTCTTGTACCAGAAAGACATGGAAAATAAAGAAAGTCTAAGTGCGTTTACGTCACTAAAGCTAAATAAAGCCCAAAGTAATTAACCCGTGACGAAGCTTGAGTGTTTGGCACCAATATTATCGATTTAAAAATTCAGACCATACGTGGCACGACATGATTTTACTTTAATCACAGATCACGCTAAATGGCTCATTGAGGGATCACTTTGAGATGTTAGAGTTGGTTGCAGACTTATTACGGACAGCAGGACTGACTTAAAGACAGACAGGTTTGTTTGAACGTCACATGCGCAAAACGATTTAAACGAATTAAAGACACGTTTTACGACAGCTCCGTTATTGCAAAATCTATCGTATGATCAACCATTTTATGTACGGTGCGATGTGAGCACGGAAGAAGAAGAGGCTGTCTGGTACCAAAAAGACATGGAAAATAAAGAAAGCCAAATTCCTTCATGTCACAAAAGCTAAATAAAGCCCAAAGGAATTATTCCGTGAGCTTAATTGTTTGGCAGCAATTATTGGCGATTAAAAAATTCAGACCATACGTGGCAGGTCATGATTTTACTTTAATCACAGATCACTCTAGTCTGAAATGGCTGATGGGATAATGCGAACTAAGTGGTACTTGCACGGTCGAGTTTACAATTGAAGGTCTACAGATTCGCAATTCAACACCAGAAAGGAAGAGACAACGTGGTTCCAGATATGTTATCCAAAGTTTATTGTGGCATAAAAGAGGATAAATTATCCAGCATATCGAGACTGCATATCTTAAATGAATCATCCGTATGTGACTTTGAAGATACTGAGTATTAGCAATTATGTGTAAAAATCGAGCAGGATCCAAACAGTTTTCAAGCGTTCTATGTGTCGCTAAAATCAACGCAGCCGAAAAAACAGAATGAGTTGTCTGATGTATCAGTCTGGAATTTATGGACACCTGCTAATATGCGTTACGGATTACTCAAAAAGGCACACAGCAATCAAATATCCATCACATGTTGGTATAATTAAAACGATACGTGACATATGCAAAACTTCAAAAGCTCCCAATATATAATCATGGAACCGCGAACATATGGTAGCGAGTTAACATTGATTTGAACAGTACGTATACCTGCGATACCGTCTGCACTCCGCACTTCGCATGGGTGACAGTCGGAAATGACCCATGAGTTTTATCCAAGCCGTTGATTCTACCCAATATGAAACAATACGTGCAGGCACTATTGTATGTGCGCGCTCTATATACAAAATCGTGTGACGGAATCAACTTAAATCCAATAATTTCAACTTGGTTATATATCCAAATTATTCATATAATATAAAAATACAAACATTCTAATAATTTTAAGTGATATTTATGGTAATTTCCATTAATTTTTTTATTTCAAAGCAAATTTGTATATTTACGGATATAGTAGAAGTCGAATTATAGAGCAGCGACACCAACAAAAATGTGTTCATATATTTTGCTACAATTTTCGTCGTATATACAAAAGTTCTAAGAAATGAATGTGGAATAAATAAAAAATGCAAAAGCACGAACAACACTTAATTGATATAAGTCACGTAATAAATACATTTGAAATTATTTATTTATTTTATTTTGGTTGGAAATGAAATTGTTCAAAAGAAAATGTTAGTGATAATTCGGTTTTTTGGAATTAATTTAGTTGCAATCAAATTTTGAAGTGTTTTTCTCTCACCAATGTTAGATTTATGGTCGCACCATTTACCTAGAATACATCGATTAAACCTCAAACAAATTTGTAAATCTTTCAAACATTTTAGAGATATTATACCAAAGCTTTGGCCCTTGTGGGCACGGGGCATTTAAATGTCTTGTAAATCTGTATTGCAACAAAAACGTTTTCCAAGAATACCGGATCGGTGGGCTAAGGACCCGCATCCGTAAAAAACAAGCTTAAAGCTTACCTTATATATATAATTTAATACGATAAAGGACCGGTCCGAGTACATACTTCCCTGAGGAACTCCTGCTATAATTTTGTTTTGTTGAGAAAAGGTATTATCCTGTTTGACTCTGAGGTACCTATCTGATATGTAAGTAGTACCTATATCTTATATGTATGTAATCGTCGAAAGAAAATTAAGAAAATCGTCGAGCAAACTGTTTTCTCTTCCCGCGCTTTCTCAATATTATATTTGTGATTCGATGTGTTTAATCGATTGTAGAATGTTAACAACTTACTTACTTACTGGAATAAGATTCTCTACTTCAGTTTTGACATTTTCATGATGACTTCATAAACTTTTCACAGTTGCTACGCCTAATAAATAAGTTTTGTCTAAGCTTTTCTTATGGGAGTTCTTTCATAACTTGACCTGTTATTAGATCGTATTGTATCGTATTGGCCCCTGTAGTCGGGGGGCATTTACATGTCTTGTGAACCTAAATGGCACGAATACCCCCTGTCGTAGGAGGCGACAAAACGGTTAAATCGTTGGGCTGACAACCTGCATGCGATCAGTATAAACCAATTTGTTTATAATGTGAACAAAAGGAAATCGATACCGCCAAAATGTCACAGGACCCCGCTCAAGTAGTTGGACACGAGATTTAGGATCGGCAAATGGAATGTGAAATTATTTTGGAATCCAGGAGGTATGGAGGCATATGGAGGCTATGGTAGGCCTAATCACGTACATGAAAAATTATATCAGCTAGAACTTATTGCCTTCAAGAATCTCGCTGAACTAAGACCAGCCCCAAGATAAACACTCATTTTACAATGACTTGAACGACCTGTTAGGATCTATATATGACCAGACCCCTTGAGGTATGAGAATTATAGCAGTATAGCTCTACTTTGCACAGGATACACGTTGAGGTTCTACGTATTATATTGGATATATTCTTCCCTCTAGAGGAAGGCTTATTTGGTGACGATTAAGAAGAATTTCGTCCGAATCGATCAGTCACTGATCTGGTCTTTTCGATGCGGATGATTCTATATCTAAATATTAAAAGACGTCCATCCCCGTACATCAGGTGTTCCTTGGATTTTAGCACACCTATATGACTCGATCAATTAAGAGAGTTTGTGGTCTGCCCTGGAATGCCTAGGAATGCCAACAAAATTGGTACTATTGTGTAGAATGACAGTGATGCCGTCTCAATGCTGTAATAAATTTGGGAACAGGCTATCGAGAATTTTATTAAACACCTGATAATGTATGAGTGATTGGAATGAATAGCAACGGAGTGAAGAAAAGATTCGCTTGAAGAGTTTTCAGTTTCTGGTGGATTCCAGATCAAAGAGTCTATATGCGTCTGTAAGGTGGCAGTTGGTCAGGCCTGTTGTTATGTTTGGAAGTGAAAGTTGAGCGATGACGGATGAGAACGAGATATGGCTCCTTACATTTGAGAGAAGAACCATGTCTGAGATTTACCGCCCAAAACGCAAAGTAGACGGTACATACCGAGCTCTTTACAATATTGAAGGATCTGATGAAGCGCGTGCTGCGTGCTGATCCGGAACGTAACTATGCAGTGAGATCTTAAAGGAGAGCCATGATTTAGTAGGCGTGGAGGTCGTTGCAACGACTTGGATTCATTAGATTGTCTAAGACAGTTTATGAAGACCAAGATCGAAACCGTACGAGATATATTGTTGACACAGTAAGAGGTCAGTAATGGCGTTTTAACACTGAATATTTTAATTAGATCGTATTTATAAGAGCTATTTTTGGATCGATTTCTCCTTATATTTTTATTCTTTCTTCAGCTGGAGACAATTTCTTAACCAAGTATAATAGGCTCATCGCTGTACACTTCATCATTTTGTCTAGTTTTCGGTTGAAATATGCACTCTTAATGCTCTTCGAATCTTATCGCTTTTTGTTCATTTTATCTGGCCCACCTTCCATCCGCTTTTTTATGTGAAAAGGCCCCTAAGATACTTACTGAGTTCTATAGTTTAATGCCATTTCCTTCATGCTCTTTTTTTTGAGTAAGCAACTTCTGATTTCAATTGGCTAATTATTTCCCTATACCTTTGTTTTAATTTCAGGAGTGCTTTTTTGCATGCATAGTTGCTCCGGGATTTTTATTGGAACGTCTATAGCTATATTTTCTATTCCATGTTTTCTTTCAATCTGTTCGTGAATTAACTAAGAATACGTTATTAAATTTTTCGATAATGTTTTCGCTTAGGGTTAGCATGATCGGAGAGTGATGCAGTTCTTCTAAAATCAGTCTTCAATCTGAAGAAACTTGAATGATACATTTTTTCAATCATATGAACAATCATATATGATAATTTTTTCATCATGTTGAAGTATACACGAACGAACAACGTTGACAAATAATTAAAATTTACTACAAAAATTCCGAATCGGTGACTGCAACTTCAAGAGCGTTAATATCACTGTTTGGTCAAGCGCAGTTTTTGCTAAACGGCTACTACTTCGCGGTTTTCATGCCGGTGATTATTACCGTCACGTTACAGTCAATGGAGATCGTTATATATAGACACATGTTGCAACGTTATTTTTTTGTTCAATTGAATGAGCTAAACATTAATAATATGTGGTTTCAAGAAGACGGTGCGACATGCCACACAACTGGTCTAATTAATAATCGACTTATTGAAATCCTAATTCGATGAACGTGTAATATCCAGAAACGAATATTTACCGAGCAAATAGCACAGTGGTTAAAGCTGTCACGTTTGGATCGGGAGGTATCGGATTCAAATCCCAATATAGCCATGATGCAAAAGTGATGACAATGTGTTGATGGTCTAAAAAAACTCGGACCTGTATAGCCTTTAAAATGTTAATCTCTAAGTTCTCAAGTCGTACATATAGACTTATCTCAAAAAAAAAACGTCCTGTTGATTGGTCGCCTAGATCGTGTGATTTAACACCTCTAAAAATTTCATTTGTTTATGTGGCTACGTTAAATCATTGGTCTATATGTCAACAAGCCGTGGTCGTTATAACAGAGTTCAGAGCCAATATTGATCGAGAGACAGCGGCCGTTTCTGTCAAAATATGTGGCCGAGTCATCAAAACTTGAATTAAACTAATCAACACGTGCAAAAGTTCCCGCGTGGTGGACCTTTGAACGATGTCGAATTTCTTACTTAAATATAAAATGCATACTACAATAATAACATGTTCGAGATATTTCAAATGGTTTGCGTTTTGTTTAAAAAAAAAGTTGTCAATGCCTTATTGGGAAACCCTTATATCCTGATTCTTTGTTATGAGATATATTTTCTTTAATTACAACTGTAGAAATGTATGATACCGCCAAAGCAACACCGGACCATTTGCATCTCCGGTATACGGATATCAAATTTAGGATTGGCACGTGGCTCTTGATTTAATCAGTATTGCGTAACAAAAATTATTACAAATCATAACTGTTTTCGGAAGAGTCAACTTTCCGAAAATTCAGCTTTGAGTAGACCTTGTAGGATTCGGATTTTAAAGTGAGCATCTTTATAATTATTGCCCGCTTCTGATGCGTCTGAAAATATATGAAGTTAAGTATTTAAGTAGGGTTTTCCAATGGGAATTTGAATAGCCTGTTATTTGGCCAGCCGTCAATTTTGAAGCTGTCACCTTTTGACATTTCACAAGAAAAAACTACTCCATTACTAAAAATTGTACGATACACGCTTCAACAACGCATTGAAATTGTAAAAATTCACTACAAATATGGTGAAAATTTTGTAGTCACAGTTCGCAGAAACACCTTCTCGGCCGGCAATAGTGAAACTGGTGGAAATTTTGAGCTGTTGGGATAAGTTAGCGATGTGAAGAACAACTGAGAATATTGCTGCTGTAGCCCGTATAGTGTTGCAGGAAACCCAGGCTTATTGATGAATTAGACATTCCACAGACGACATTTCGTATTTTATTTAAAGATTTAAGTCTTAAGGATTTTAAAGTTCAGATAACACAAGAATTCAAGCCGGTTGATCACCAAAAACCTCGTATCTTCGCTGACTCGGTCCTTCTAATGCATCAAAATGATCCGAATTATCATTGAAAAATCATCTTGAGTGATGAGGCCCATTTTCACCTTGGAGGCTACGTTAATAAGCAGAATGGTCGCATTTGGAGCTCGGAAAATCTAAAAATGATTGTTGAAAAGCCTCTTCACAATCAACGTGTCACTCTTTGGTGCAGTTTTTGGGCTAGCGGTGTGACTGAACCGTACTTTTTCGAAAATGAGGCTGGTGCAACTGTTACAGTGAATGGATTGCGCTAGCGAGCTATGAGTAATGTTTTTTTATGGCCAGAATTCGAAGATATTGTGTGAACGACGTTTATTTTCACCAAGACGGCGCTATGTGCCACACAAGCCATGAAACCATCGCAATTTTGCAAGAAAAGTTTCCTGACCGTCTTTTGGCCACCGAGATCTAGTGATTTAACACCTTTAGACTTTTCTTGGGGGGGGGGGGGGCACGTGAAAGATAGGGTCTATGACAATGCTCTACAATCGATTCAAGGCCTTTAAGATAGATTTCATGAAGTTATCGGGGACATACAGCCGCAAATGTGCGAATTGCAACCGTAGCCGTGGCGGCCATTTGGCTAGCGGCCTTCGAATTAAAATGTGTTTAAACTCTGATAATGTAAGTTCTATATGTTTAACCCAATTTAATGAACCGCTTTTATTAGGAGTTCACAATCTTAATTTTTCAGATCCACGAATATTGAAACAACCACTTTATCAATATGTTTGCCGAGTGGATGAAATATTCGAAACTTTTCCGGGATCAATGATCTCTTTGTATATTTCATGTTTTACTCGTATAGTTAAGAAATACTTTGAACGTAAATTTATCTTAAGCCTTTATACTGACAGAATCATTCTGAATCTTTCTTAACCTTTCGTCGGTGCACGTGTTTTATACACACGGTCTGTGCATGGGAGTAACATGTATATTAAAGGCAGCAATAGCTGCCACATCTATCATGTTGAAAAACAACACCATTGGCCATCTACGAGTGATACGTTTACATGTATAAGTCTTGGCCAACTTATCCATAGTGTCTACTCCTCCCTTACTGGAATTGTAGTCTAAAATTATATTCGGCTTGCCGGAAGTTTCATCGATGCCATCGTTATTATAAAGACTCGATAATAATAGCACAATTTTATTTGGTTTTGGTATGTAACTCACTAAAGTGATATAGCTTTCAAAACAAAAGCGTGATGGACCAACTTCTCGATTTTTGATATACATTTTTTTGTCTTGTGCCTTATGTGCTGCCAATTTGACTGGTAAATCGGGTATAATATTACTTCGAATGGTTTCTATAATTGTTGTTTTTTGACGAATCATATCTTCGGCAAGAGCACAACTGGTAAAAAAGTTATACATTGTTATAGTACGTCCTTTCCAAAATAATCCCAATGAGGGCGTAGAGCTCATCAATTTCCACGTCATACCATATTCTTGGTTGTTTATGTTGGCTTGGATTACGGTGACGATCAAAATAATCCTTCGCCTTACGATTCGTCTCACTCGCGTTAATGCACATCATCGTAGGTGGCAAAATACTTTTAAAACATTCTTCTTCCTTATTGAAATGTCTAGCAATTCCAACCAATCCCGGTGTCTCACGATCTATTTGAAATTCTGGAACTTTATGAATGCTCGGTGGTTGGACGCTCCATTTTCGAGAATAATTCTTATTCTGCGAGTTATAAAATAATTCTTGTTCATCAGTCTCGTTTTCATCATCATTGGATGAACATTCTTGTTCCTCCTGCAAATCTTCGATGCGCATACGGTCAGGAATATCCGGAATATATTCATCATCATCATCAAAATCCGAAAAATCACCATATTAATCATCTTGTTCTTGAGGAATTTCGTTTCTTGTAAATCATCACAAGAATTAATTATCAGTGAATTATCCGACGAAACGGATATATCATCGAACAAATCTGTTAGTTCTTGACTGCTCTGTCGTTTTGTCATTATTTAACAAAAAAGATAAACTGGCAAACGTCTAAAATGAAAATTACTTCAAACACTATTGTGTAATACTCACATAACTCCAAGTCGATAAAAATACTTGTAGGGAACAGTAATAAACGGTATGCAGAAACTAAATCACAAATTAACCTTATACAAAAAGTTCACACTTACACAAAATAAAATAGTTACACTCCTGCAGTAACGACGAGCAATTCTTTTATAGGTTCAAACACAAACTACGATGTAGATCTATCAAACACATTTGTCGATGAATTTTGAACGGTAAAAGTACCGATTTATAACGGTAATATATATATATTCAAGCTGAGTTCATAAATTTTGAAGTCGAGTTTATGTTGAAAGGCTGCGAATGATGAAACGCACGTAAATGAAAAGATACAAACAGAACAAGGATTCTCATAATGATTTTGGTTTTATCTGGCCCAAATGGTTTGAAATAAAGATAAACCTGACCTAAAAGTAACATAATTATGATTTTTTTTTCATGAATTCGTATTTCCTTTTTATTTTTTAACTAACCGATTTCAATTGCGTTCTTTGTTAGTCTGAGCATTTTTTGGTTTCAAATTGGACTTAGAACCGATCCGAAACATCGGTGTCGAAAACCAAAAAGTTTTTAAAATTGTTTCAGATACGTTCCTGACACGATACAAAACCATTGTAGGCACCTGTTTTGGTCCCGTATTTTAAAACTATTTTGTTTTATTTGCACTATGGTGAAACCTATTTTAGAAAGTTTCCAAAAACCCGAAAGGTTTTTTTGCAACGGTTTGAAAGAGCTATATTATATGTTTCTAAAATACCGGCCAGTTTTTTTGAAACAGTTCAAGAACTAATTATGTTTAGTTTTAATAACACGGAAATGATTTTTTAATACCGAAAAATTTGTAGTTTTACACGGTTTGAAAGAATCTACAAAGTTCCCAAAATACCTAAAAAAAATAGGTTTTCATTCATCCCAACCACTACTTCCTCACTTCACCTGTCAACCCCAACCATCCCAGTTTTCATTCCGCCAATTTATATAAAAAACACATGACATTTTTAGTTTGACATAAATTATTTTATTTTAAATTATAAAATGTTATATATTTTCATCAGAATTTCTTTTCTTAAATTTAAATTATATTTTAATTCATTATGATTTTATTTTAATAGTTTTGTTTTATTTTAATAGTTTTTCGGATGCTCGTAACAAACGAGTTGATGCAGATTTCAGATATTCCTTCAAAAATTTTTTATTTTCATATTCCGTATAATCATTAAATTTTTTTTTTACACCTTTCATAATCACATACAGAACTTCTTGAAACTGTAGGAACGGTTTTTTCAAATTGGTTCCACCCCAAGAATATGATACAAGTACTTCATCCGAAACAAATTGCCTCAAAATATTACGGGCACATCCATTCATATTCGGTCCTCCGAAAGTCGACATATACGCAACCTAATAAAAAGAAAAAATATGAATTACATAAAAATTATAAAACTAACTTAAGCTTAATATTAAAATAGGATTTTTAGTAGTGCTTGCTCAGCACCTTCTACTGAAAACAAAACAGATAAAAAACTTTATTTGTATTTAATAATTAGAATTTCTAGGATTTTCGGTTTAGTTCCATTGATTTAAATGGGTAATAAAAACATTAAATGTTGTGGTTTAGAAATTAATTTTGAATATTGATTGAAAATATATCAAAATCAACACTGTCGCTTTGAGTTTAGTGGTCTCAGTGTGAATCATATTTCGTTAAATATATAGCCAACAAAATTACTTTACAATTGTTGATAATAAAAGTTGTATAAGCGCCAGTAGCGGAAGAAAATATAAATTCAAACTAAAGAATTGTGACCGTTTCTAAATGGGATCTATCTACTGTAGATAAGCACTTATAGTTATTTAAATATAAAAAATAAAGTGTGGTCTTTGTTAATTTAATAAAAAATATAAGCAAAAGAAAATTGATTGGAATAAGCAATACATGTCTAATAGTTTGTATTGTTCAAAAACTCGTTGAGCTCTAATCGACCATACCAAAATCGAAAACTTTGATTTATAGGGAGCGCCAATTACTTCTAGTTACACTGTATGACCATTTCCATCCAACATCCGAGCAAATTGAATCCACTCATTAATTATGTATAAGAAATACTCGTATATTGATGTCGTTATAAAAATCCAATGAATTTTTACGGAGCTACTACATATATAAATAATGTAAACAGCACAATTATTGAAAAGTATAGAAAGTTAATTGTTTTTTCAAAACTTACCATTCTGCTTTTAAACTCCGGATAATCTTTTAATTTTTTTTCGCAAATTTCCAAGTCTTCCAATGATTTAATTGGAAAAACCATATCGTTTGGTTTATTGTCCGAAAACGGTGATACTAAATGTGCGGTTGGAATTTTTTCTGCGATGACGTCAATAGCTGCTTTTAGATCCGCTTGATTTTTTATAATTTTTTCGGTTTGATCCTGAACATATTTTAATGTTTGCTCCAATTTTATACTTATATGGTGATATCCTTCATATATATTATACGGTTCATTATAATAATTATAATCGTCTAGCAGAGAAATAATTAAAGTGAAGTTAAAATTATTTTTAAACATTTTTATTTTTAATGTATTATATGTACCTGTAGGTTGCGCAATTCTTGTACCTGTGTCTTCTTGCCTCCGTAAATACATGTGGGATGATAGATGATTTTGATGTATTGTGTTGTGCCCATTTGTGTCACATCTAGAAAACGTGTCAGTTGGTATAAATAATACCTGTAGGTTGCGGCGATCCAAGAACTTTGTTTTCTTGCATCCGTGAATATATGGGTGATGATACATCATTTTGATTTATTATGTCGTGCCCATTTGTGTCGCATCTAGAAGACTTGCCTGAAACAACATCAGCATCGTTTGCACGGGTTACTGGTGTAGATTGGTGACTAGCCACAATATTACAATTCTATAGTTATTTCTCGTACTTCGCGGTTGGTGCTGCTGTCCGGGATTAAAAATTGAATTTAGATTCAGTGGTTCTGCAATTGGTCGATCCATTGATATAACGTTTGATTCATTTTCGCTGCATGTCACCAATACTAAATCACGCTCATGCTCTAGAGCATTTTTTAATGATTCTATACATAGAAATAATAATCAGTTGAAATGTACTTATATTAACTGTTTAATATGGGGTGATCTTACCTATATCGTCACGTAATATTTTACAAGGCATCGTTAGCCAATCTGAACCAGGTGGAATGCATTTTTTACGAGCGCGAGCTACTTTCCTACTTTGGGCTGGGTAGAATAGCTGGAGATTTTCTACCCAACATTTTGGCACAGCCATACAGTTTTTCTCATTTTCATTTTCCACAGTCTCTACAACACAATACAACTAAAAAAAAAATAAATGGAAATTGCTAGTTGGAATTTATGTACATACGTAAATGGCAATATACTAGTATGTAGATAGCTCACGTCGATTATTGAATCCACCACACTTACCACGACGGAAATGAAAAAAACAGTATACAAAATGTATACAGTGAATTTTAACAAAGTATCATAGAAATTTAACACTGATTTCCATGCAACCTATTTTATCGATTCACTCATCCGTCATATTTTGTTTGCGGATTTCAAATGCGAATTTTTAAAGAATTTTAAGAAATTATCATGTACTTTCTATGATAGTTCGATTGAGATGTATTGTTTTAATTAGTTATGCATGGATTTGTAATTCCTGCCGCACTAAGTGTCCCGATAATCGATGTGAATGTATGAAGTCGATTGAAGAACTAATTTCTAGATATCAGTATGAATAAGAGGCAAAAATCCGTAGATATTTTCATGCAGAATTATGCAAAACATTTTGCATTTTACATTTTGAACTGGTATAAAAACAAGAGCATCAAATATCAAATAAGCTTTATAAATATTGAGGAGAGATGACCAAAAATCATCAATTGTTCCCCTTTTGCGAATTCCATAGCAAAAATTTCTTGATCAACGGATAAAAACCATTTATTCGCAAATGAGTCGTTCAAAGTAAAATCATTTAAGACAATTTCCTTGTAATTATTAGTATTATCTATTTGATATTTTAGTAATGATCGCAATCTGTGCATTTGATTTTGAACATAGTTAGGCGATTCAATTTGTTCTGAAATTCTTTTGGCTAATATTGTTCTAATGGTTTATATCCCGACCTTAAAAGCCGTTTTAGAACGCCTAGTTTATTTTCAAATATAAAGGCACTAAAATTATCGAGTGGGCCAAATTGAACTACATCGTCATATAAATGTAATAAGTTGTGTATATTATGGGAAACTGAATCCTTACCGTAAATTATGGCATATTGCTCTACACAATGTTCGAGCATAAGCTTAGCTAAATGCCAATTGTTGGCATATTTTTCATTCAAAAGTAAAACTGTGGCGCAATGAAATGAAAACATATGCTCGACAACTGCATCATTTACTATTGCCTGAAGAGCAAAAGGCACAGCATATAATAAAAACGTGCGAAATTCAGTTGCTTTCCAGTTATGTACTTCGTCTAACGATCTGAATTTCCGGTTAAATTCTTTGGGTTGAGTAATTTTATATTTTAATAAACGATCAGATATAATTATTAGTTTAGCAGCTGGGAGTCTGACTCTCAAATTAAACCGATCTTTAATCCAACATAAAATGGTTTTTTTAACACCACCAAGACAAATGCCATGCATATAGTCTTGCGAAAAGTTTCTCACCATGTCAATACATAATTTTTCAAGAGGAGAAGATCCAGTATGGTGCTCTTCTTACAAACGATTTCTGAAAGATTCGTCGGTTCGTAATCTAGCCGATCGAGTTGGATAACCCATACGGTGATTTTTATGGCAATATTCACCTTCTACTTCACAGAATTCGCAGCCAAAATAAGCGTTATGGCCTTTAGAGAAACGTACATAAGCTTTTGCTGGAACGTCACACACAAATACGACACGCTTTATTTTGTATATACTACTGTTTATTGTAATACCAGCTGTCATCAATCTGTCTAATTGATTGACAAAATTATTTAAATAAAGTTGGCAATCTTTGGGTTTTGCCGTACCTCTGTAGACTCCGATTACAAATGGGGTCCTACAAACCATGGGAACTAAACCTAAAATTGGCCAAAATTGACTTTTTGAACTGTTACTGATCGGGAGTCCATCTATGTTAACAAACATAGTCAACTCTTCTGGCCATTCAGTGGAATATAAATGTTTTATTGCTTTTTCAATACCAAAATGCCAATAATAGCCAGGGTCGACATTGGTTCTGAGTGTCCATTGGTGTTTAGTAGTTTTAATAAATCGTTAAGCGCGCTGTGTGTAATTTTATGTTCAACGGCCCATTGTTGAATATTTTCTATGAAATTAAATGACAACGGTTCATGGTCATTTTCGAGAACATCTTCGGTAAACGAAACTGACGATGTATCAAGACCATGGTCGAACAAATCTGTAGCAGACGAATTTACAGAGTTACGCTCTATATTTAAACTGCTACTACTAAAAATATTCTCATCGGTAGCTTGATTATAAAAGTTCAGCTCAGACAAGTTTAAGTTTTGTAACGACGAGTCTACTACATCAGTATTTAGAAAAATACTTCTGGAAACATTATTTTCTCTCTCGTCGGTAATTGAAACATCACTAAAAACTGAATCTGAAATACTACGTTCGTTTGGTAATTCATTATAACGGGTCACTGACATGTATACACTAAGCACAGCACGAGCTCTACGCCTATAAGTGCGTGGAGTTATATGTTTAAAAATAGATCGCTTTGGCATTATTTAAAATGAAAAATTGTTTTGTGCACAAAATATTTTTGCAATCAATCGTTTCTATGTAACATAACCTCAAATTTGTTTTTGGCGTTTTTATAATGTTTATAAGCAAACAAATTACGATACATATATTATTTAAATATTACAATATACATACATAACGAACTAAAATTATATTAAATAGCATTAGCTATTTAAAATGAAAATTTTTTTTCAAACACACGTTTCTATGTAACATAACCTCAAATTTGTGTTTGCGTTTTTTAATGTTCAAAATCAAATATCTCACAATTTTTAATAATAATTATATAAATAATTTAATTATTATAATATACTTACCTGTACAAAACGTACTAAAATTATATTAAATAGCCCAATTTGTATGTACTTTTATTTATTTTAATTTTATACACATGAACACGTTTTACTCAAAGAAAATATTATTTGCAACTGTGTCACTAGTTCACTACGAACCGAATAGTATTCATTTTGTTACACTTTTTTTATTTCAAAAATCTAGGACTTTTTTTATTATTAGTATTTGAAGCTAATTTTAAATATTCTTAATCAAATTATTACGATAATAGTTTTATTTAATTTTAAATAATCTAATTCAAATTATTACGATAATATTCCAATATACTATGATTGTTGTATTTTTTATTTACATAATACATAAGCACAATTATTTTTTCATCAAATATATCTGCTTTTTTAAATTTTGTTACAAGAGTTTTATAGAATCCTGTTTAATACCAATATGGGAAAACTATATAGTTTTTAAGAACTGTTTCGGATACGTTTTAGATATCGTTTATAAAAACTAATTAGTTATAATTTAATACCATAAAAACCGTTTGAATCGTTTCAAATAAACAAATTTAAAACCACTTGGAAACAATGTTAATAAAACTGGTGTCAATAAAACTAAAACGAAATGTTTTAGAATTTTTTTTCAAAACTGTGGTTTCAGATTGCTACTTGGGAAATTATTACCCCCATGCACACACAGACTGTGGCATATTTTTCATTACTGTGCCACAGTTGCTTTGAAATGGTCAGATTTCATCGTTTTTTGATATTTTGTTGTGCTAAACATGTAAGAGAGAGCATTCCTAAGTGATTTCGGATTAATTCGCATTAATTCACTTTTTATTTCACTTTTTTTTAAGCCTGGGGTAACTTTTTACCCCAGTGCACCGACGGCAGGTTAAGCAAGTAACCTTAACATGGCGTCCATAAATTTTTTATTTAGTAATGCATTTTCAAAATGGCAGAAAGAAATATTATTTGTAGAAAATCCTATATAATTCAAATTCATTAGTTAATCTCCCTTTTTCCAAGAATAAATTTGTACAGTATTCCCCTATATGTACATACGAGTTAATCCCAAGTCGATGGAAAAACTTTACATTTTTGAAATAGTTATAAAACACCACAACAATTGATTAAACCAATAACCCATTTCAATTAGTTTACACATACATAACAAATTTTCCAGGTCACAGATGCACTAAACTCAATTAAATTTATTGATTTTCGAAATAAAACTAAAGCACTATGTATACAACAACAACAACAAAAGAAAATTAAAATGTAGAATAAAATGATTGATGTACTTGAGTATATAAAATCTTGAAGATTCATTAATTATAATCTACAAAAAAAAAAACAATTAAATTTATTTTTTTCAATGGTTTTAATTTTCTATTCAACATTATTTTTGTATTTTTCCAATTTTGTTATATTTTTTTTTTTTTTTAAATTTAGCAGCAACATAACAAAAAATAAAAAATTATAAAAACGAATCGAAACTTTCACAAAGTTAGAAAAATGATCAAGACCGAATGAATATATTATTACTATATATAAGACGAAGAAGAAGAAGAAGGAAAATATAAATTTAATCTGCTTTTGACATCAATAGAAATATTAATTAATCAAAAAAATAGAAGAAAATTTATATTTTTTTAATTTAATTTCGTATGCAAATTATTTTGCTATAGTTGCTGCTTTCTTTATAAAATAATAAATTGATGGGACTTAAAGATACCCAAGATGGATAATTTTTTTTTTTTTTTGTCAAAGCTGACCGAATTATTTCTGTTTGACGTGCAGACTCTAGATTTTTTTGCATTGAATATAAAGTGATGCCCTTCAAAAGTCTCAGTTCTGTTAAATTCATTTTCATGAAATGAAATTTATTTTCCTTTTAATCGCCGACCATAATTGTTTTGATCCTGCTAACATTGTTCTTTTTCGTGCTACATCACTCTTCTAGTTCTCTTCAATGTAACGGTCAGTGATGGGCGAGGTATAGTTTACGCCAAGTAATCTACGCGGTTGTCGACACGTTAAATATGATATAGGTTATTTGGCATAATTTTGAAATTTATAACATCCCTGGAAATTGTTAGAAACACTGATAGAAATTGATAAATAATAATTTGCCAGGTTTAGTTTTAATTTTATCTCCCCTATATAGTTTGTGAAATAATATCAGAGTTGAGAAAAACAGTATGTAACGGATAATAAACTAAGTTTGCAATCCTAAATCCTAGTTGCCGCCCTCGATAGCACAGTAAGTAGCGTGCTTGCCTTGTTATTCGAGGGTCTCGGGTTCGATTCCCGGTGGTGACCAAAAAAATCACGGTTGGGTGTTTTTAATGTGTAAGTATTTGTGTTTGTCTGGGTATTGCACCGTGGGCCCATTGTGGCATTGAGTGCTGGAGTAATCCGCTCAATTTAAAAAAAAAAAAAAAAAAAAAAAAAAGTTTGCGAACATTCAGATTACATCGATGTTATTTAATATTTCTAACCAAACTTATTTTTCTGAGATGTTAAGTTAAGGTGCATTAAAGATTGATTCACGAGGACGGATATACAGGGTGGCCCAAATAAGACTGAAGGGTTAAAAATAACTGTATCTTTTTTGTTTTTATTTTTTATTAATTTTTTTTTAATTTCTCAAAATAATTAATTTATGTACATTTTTTACAGCTAAGTATGAAATATTACATCTCTCAAATGGTTTCCATTTTCTTGCTGACAAATATTGGCTCCATAAGCATTTTCCATTACTGACCGTAAAGTTTCTGGCTCCAAGTTTCTTATTTCAGTATAAATGTTCTGTTTAAGCTGTTGAATTGTTTGAGGTTTATTTACATACACCAACCCTTTCAAATATCCCCACAAAAAAAAATCAGGAGCAGTCAAATCTGGTGAACGAGGAGGCCAAGCAAAATCGGAATTTCTTGAAATTATTCGTTCACCAAAAAGGTTACGAAGAAGTTCCATTGTCGCTCTTGCTGTATGCGCAGTGGCTCCATCTTGCTGGAACCATATATTCGGATTATTCTCAACTTCCGGACGCAAAAAATTTTCGATCATAGTCCTATACAGAGCCCCGTTAATGGTTTCTGGTTGACCCTCCTCATTTTCAAAAAAATATGGACCGATAACTTTATCAACCATAACACCGCACCAAACAGTACATCTGGAGGGGTGTAATTGACGTTGATGTAATGCCCTAGGATTCTGAGTGCCCCAAAATCTACAATTTTGCTTGTTCACATAGCCATTTAAATGAAAATGAGCTTCATCGCTCATTATAAGGTTGTTTAAAAAGTTATTATTTTCTCTGGCTATTTGTGCAAAACGAATAGCATATTGCAGGCGTGCCTGAAGATCTTGGGGAAGCAGTTGCTGTACCATTTGAATTTTATACGGAAACATTTTAAGATTCAGTTTCAAAATTCTTTGTAACGATGTTCTGGAGACTCCCAATTGAGTAGAACGACGACGAGTAGAGACAGATGGATTTTCGTTTACACTCTGCCGTACAGCCTCCACAACTGCTTCAATGCGCACAGACCGATGAGTACCTCTTCCTGGAAGATCTGACACTGATCGCTGTTCCTCAAAACGGGAGACTAAGTTCCTAATCATGTTGTTACTGGGTGCTGTTCTAACATTAAAATGACGACGATAATTTCTTTGAGTTGAAATAATAGACCTTCCAGAAGAATAAAAAAATTCAATAATTTTGACGCGTTGCTGCACATCATATCTAGCCATCATATATCTGCAAAAAAAAGTAAATAACCTCAAAAAAACATAAACAAAAAATAACTGAAAACAAAAGAGTTATGAATATTTTTAACCCTTCAGTCTTATTTGGGCCACCCTGTATTTACCCTAGCTTTTTATATCCGAGCTCTATCTAAGCCAATAAAATTATCAAAATAATTCATCAACAACCAAAACAAATTATCGGTTTTCAACCCTTCCAAGTTAAAATATTTTGTTCTTATGGTCGGATGGGTTTAAATCTGACCTCGCGAACTAACTAACCTGAAAGAAGGGAAATTAATGAATTAGTTAGGCTATTTTAAGCGATTTTATTGGTTTGGGGCTAGAATGTAAATAGCGAGGGTAAATAGAGGTCCACATGAAACAACCTTGAAAGTACGATGACCAGAATGTCTCTTTAAAGCAGAACATGTTCTCCTTTCACTCTGATCTGGTTTACTCTTTTTTAGTTAAATGTTATCTTTTGTTCTCTTTTTAATTTTCTAGATATTGAAACTTGTGGAAGTAGGAGGCCCTACTATGCAATTCGAGCACTATTTTCGACGGTTGTCGTTTTATAATAGTATACAAGGAAGAAAAGGAAAACACGATTTTATACTATTGCTAACCTTTTCTTCTCTTTATTTACTTTTGCAAAACGATAGCCGTCGAAAATAGTAAGTGAACTGCATAGTAGAGCCCCAGAACATCTGAGCCCCAGAACATCGAGTGATAAATGCCGGTGAAATATTTGTTGAAATCGAAAAATGAAGAACTTTTCAGTGAGTTTCGTAAAACATCTGATTTTTGTTTTCAATACTTGACCAAAATTAAGTTTAATATTTTAATACTTGGCCATACTTCTTTGGAACAATTTGTTTTTCCCGTAAATAATTTTTTTTTCTTGGTTCTTTCGTAAATCATTTGAAAACGAAACTATAACCTTGTTAAAAAACAAAGTGAGCACACATCTCATAAAAACCAATTAGGATAACTATAACCGGAAGAAAGCATAATCAAACACAAAAAACTAATTTTTTGAGCCGAATCCCCTCACAATTTCAGGACCTCGAACACCAAAGAATTTTGACTCTTTGAAGCAAGGTTCATATTGGGAATCTAGAAAATTGAATTTTTTTTTAATTAAGTTGAACTTTTATTAAAGTTTACGCTCATTCAGAGAACATACTTTTTATTATTTGAAGCAATTTCCATTTCCGGTATGCGGAAAAGCCACCAGAGAAGGATTGGAATTGAGAACCATGAAAATCGGAATTTTCTGGATTCAGTCTGCGGACCAATTCACGGGTAAAAGTTGACTCTTAATTTAATTTTCGGTAAATTCATTTACCCTATCAAAAAGTAAGGTAAACTGAGTACACAAAAGTAAATGTTTAACGTTTAGGTTTTTAATTTTTTTATAACCTAAGGATTGAGTTAGCTGAAAATAAGCAATAGCACGTATTTCAAAAAATTGAAAACACTAAAAACCGACTTTTACTTTAATAATTCGTTTACCCGACATTTGGTCCGCAGCCTAAGTGGAACTTTTAAGTAACTCTTTAAAGTAAAAAACTATTTTTTTGAAAATCCAATTTTTCTGGGTTTCGTTGAAAATAAGTAATTTCTTGCAATCTACTAAAATCGTCGAAACTTTATGGAGGCCTTATCGTAGCTCTGCAAGGCATTGTATGTTTGTCAAGGTTAAAGTTATTTTTCACAAAATCATTGTAAGAGTTGTCTAAATTATCGGCATTTTCTACGTTGTTGACATTGTCTACTTTGTCGACGTATTGTATTCCTCATTTTCTGCCCGTCCAACAGATTTTTAACATGGATATTTCATCTCAAAAAAGGTAAAAATCTACTAATTTCGTATGAATTGGGCAGTTTATGGAATCAGATTTAATAGAATTGGTGACCGCCCTTTGCCTGATATTTTCTTACAAGGCCATTGTGTTCTCTAGTTCCTGGCCACAAAACAGATTTTTATCTTGGATCTTTCAACCCCCTTGAAATAATCTCAGGATTTTATTCCAGGATTTTCTTTAAATACCTTTGACAACACAAGCGTAAATAATCCATCCCAGACTTTTAAAAAATACATATAAAATTTAGATAGTTGTTTCATCCCAGGATTTTTTACATTTATACTATCCCAGACTTTTTCGTCAACAAAAAAATAGGTTTGTATATAAGTGGTACCAAAATACTCATCCCAGACTTTTTGAATATGTAAAATTTATTTGGTGGAAAATAAATTCTTATGTGCAGGTCTTTTAAAGGACGGCTAATTTCTCTTTGCGATTGAGTTAAGGACCCAGTTAGCAACCATTACGCCAGATTTAATAATTTGTGACCATTGGAATTTGTGCGCCTTTGCCGACTCTTCAAAGTAAAGTAAAATCCAAAAAAAAATCGTATGGCCAAGCTTTTATAGGATCGGCTTTTTTATCATATCGATTGAGTTTAAAACTTTGTTGGCCGCCACTGTGCCAGTAATGATATTTTTTTAACCTTTGGAATTTTCGCAATTTAAAAAAATGTGGCGCTTTTGACAACTTTTCAATGTAAAGTAAAATCGAAAAAAATCGTATGGCCAAGCTTTTAATAGGGTCGGACTTTTTTCTCATATTGATTGAGTTTGAAACTTAGTTGGCCACCACTGCGACTGCGATGTTATTTTAATGACCGCAATATAAATAAATGTGGCGCCTTTGCCATCCTTTTGTAAGAAAGCTTCAACCGAAAAAACTTTTGGCCAAGCTTTTGTAGGGTGGGCTTTTTTCACATCTCGATTGAGTTTGGGTCCTTGTTGGCCACCACTGTGCCAGCGTTGATATTTGTTTGACGGTTGAAATTTCCTTAATATATAAAAATGTGGCGCCTTAACCAACTTTTCAAAGTAAAGCAAAATCGGAAAAAAACGTATGGCCAAGCTTTTATAGGGTGGGCTTTTTTCTCATATCGATTGAGTTTGGGACCATGTTGACCACCACTGGGCTAGCGTTAATTTTTTTTTTACCTTTGGAATTTCCGCAATACAACAAAAAATTCCCACTGTAAAAAAAATATCAACGCTGGCACAATGGTGGCCAACTAAGTTCCAAACTCTACCTGTAAGAGGTATTTTAAAAAAATACTGGAATAACTTCTGGGTTTCAAATCCAAATATTTAAGAAACTTAAAAAAAATACGAATTTCAAATGACTTAAGTTTATGGAATCAATTTTAATGGCATTGGTGACCGTACTTGGCTTGATATTTTCTTGTTATGCCATATCATTCCTCATTTTGAGGCTGAATATCAGATTTTTAACTTCGATCTTTCGTATCCAAATATGTAAATAAGTCCGAAATAGGCCATGACCGCGCTTAAATATAAGTTAATATTTGTAGTAAAAACTTCATTCTTCTGTATAGGTGAATGAATTGTTTACTATATGTGTACTAACTATATAAATGACATATTTTAGTACAAACTGAGTAAATGTTCGTCCGCCTTCAATGTATGATTAATCCACATCCAATTTATTTTTCTAAATAAAATTTGTTTGTTTGTTTGTTTTGTTCATCTGTTAAGCGAATTATTGGTTGCAATGTATGCCAAAAGCAGTTCACTATTACATATTCGTAAACATTTGTTGACATTACACCTGTCGTATTTTAAATATCTCCTGTGTGTGTTTCCAGGTTTCACACCCATACATCTGACTTTACAACACTAGTTAAACATTCGCTACTGGTGTCACCAGTTGTTGAATGTTGTTCTTGTTTCGTTGATGAATCTGCTGATGAGGCCTTTTTCTGGCTGATCTTTTCCAGGTACTGTTCAAGCAAGGTCCATGAATTCATCTACATTTTTTATTTATTCTTGGTTTATGGTTTGTGTTAAGTCTCGTCAATTTGGCTTTTCCGATGTTTTTTGAGATTAATCAGATAGCTTCTGTACTTTATGCCGCATATCAGTGGGCCGCTTTATTATCTTCATTTTTACCGAGCTAATTTTAGAGCCCAAAACATGGAGTTGGGATCACATTGTTCTCCCCAGTTATAAAGTTGATTTACATATGTCACTTTTTAATTTTTTAGTAGCTTCAAAAAGAGTTCCAGATGATAGAAGTACAAAAAATGCATCAAGCTTAGTTGCAGTTACAGAATTCCAATTTCTTTATCCCTCACATAATTCTTCTCAAACACTCGCGTTGTGCTTCCTAGTATTTTTAGAGTATTGGTTAAAAATATTTCTTTGTAACCGTCGCGTCTACGAAAACGGCTTAATGTAACCAAGAGCCTGACTTTGCAATATACTGATTCGAATACTCAGAATGAATTACATCATTTGAATTTCGTCGCCTATTTCCAAGTCTTCTATCAGGTATAAACTCCGGGTCATAATCACTGTCTCCATTCGCTTTCGAATTTTAATGATCAAGCTTCTTTCCATTTCCGTAGAAGTCTGGTTCTTGCGACTTTGTTGTTAGTTAACTATTCTCTATGACACTTTTAACAACCAGTTCTGTGAATTCAGAGATGTGGCTGATTTCATTGTTGATACCATTTAAGAGTACGTTATCTTATTGACCAGTAGTTCACCAGATCAGTGGAATGTCTTCTGCCTTGAAGCCTCCCCTTGATTGCGACTCCATATATTATTGCAAATCCAATGCCTGCATGTTCGATGATTTGTGTGCAGTGCAATGAACTTCACCGGGTGGCTTGATGATCTCTGTTTACATCTTATTTCTTGTTGACCATGACGTAGTCTATTTGATTCTATGTTTATGCAATCAAGTAATGTGCGTGATTTTTAACCTCCTATATGTGTTCTGTTAGAAATTGGGTAAGACGGTTAGTTTCTCTGGTAATTTTAATCATTTGAATAAAGCAGTCCGACTGAGTGCTTTGTTTCTTGACCTTTTTTACTCTCCTCGCTTCGCATTCGCAAGTATGTCAATCGGCATTATGGAGGCCAAGTCTTCTGACTTGACCTATACAATTTAGACAGCCGCTTTTTATTACTTTTAGCCGCCAGTGCATGTGACCAGATTAGAGGCCCATACATTAGTACTGAACTTATCACTCTGGATAGGAGAGGTTTACTACTTCTTGCACCACCGACATTTGGTAGCATATTGGAGAGCACCAAGCAAGATCGCAAGAGCACACTCTTCAGTATTACTCTATACCAATAGACCGGGTTCTTTCTATTGTGATTGCAATTTTTTGATAGACGCATCACTTATCAGGTGGAGTTGCCTAGCTACATATAGTTAACTGTGCCTTCGTATGTGATTACTGTTATATTAATGACGCGTAGCAGTTCCAGGAAAATATCCTCATCCAAAAGAGTATTAAGCAGCTATGTTCTCTTTTTTGTGAAGGTGATATCGATCACCGATTGGTAACCATTCCTATACTGAAGCTGCCATTAGAAAAAAATATTATGCTGTCGATCTTAACAAATCCATATCCGTCCTTTTGTCGCACCTTATAGCTTTCTATGGATATATTCCGCCATTTTGAATGGTCGGATCGTTGAAAAATTTCCTCGAAATAATTTATATAATTTTCATACTTCGTTAATTTTTCAAGAGCTAGCCACCACACGGTCATTCCATACATAAGTAAAGGTTTTACAACGGCACTGAATATCCAGTGTACCAGCCCCGGCTTTACGACCCATCTGTTACTGAACCGTTTCTGCACGAGTACATGGCTATATTAGACTTATTTATGCCTTCCAAGATGTTGGGCTTCCAACTACGCTGACTGTCTAATATTAGGCCCAGAAATCTTGCCTTATCAGTAAAAGCTAGTCCTATGCCATTTAAGATAGGTGGGGTAGACCCACCGGGATTTTACATTTTCTGGTACCATTTCAGTTTTGGACGAACTGATTGCCAGTCTACATCTGATGGCCCACCTCGTAATGGTTTGGAAGGTATTTTGGATTACCTCCTTAACAATGTTGACATGCTTTCCAGAGGCAACTATCGCTACGTCACATAAGCAATTACTTTCTTCTCTCTACAGCGCTACCATCAACCCATTAATTGCTATGTTCCAGAGAAGAGGAAACAGGACGCCTCCCTGCGGGTTCTTTTAGCCATCCGCCTCCTAATAGTGAATTCCCAGCTCCAAGTTATACCATCTGCTCCTCAGCATGTCATTGAGTAACTAAATTGAAAGGTAGTCCACCCCAAGAAGCGTCAATCCCTCCACAATTGCCTCCGTCTTTACATTGTTAAAAGCGTCTCCTATATCAAGTAACGCCCCAATAAAAAACTCTTGTAAGAATATTGGTTTCTCAATCGTACATACCAGGGTATTTAGACCAGTGTCCACCAATTTCCCTTTACAGTACGCATATTCAGACTGTGCGCAGTCACTAGACTATATTTTTGATCGTATATAAACGTCTATCAGCCTTTCCAGTGTTTTAAACAAGAAAGATGATAAAGTTATTGGTCTTAAGTTCTTTGGGTAGCCATATGAGCTTTTACCCGCTTTCAGGATAAAGATGATTTGAAGTATTAAGATCCGTTTTTATGTTACGACATCTTCTATGCGCACTGAATGTGTTTCTCGATGAGTACTAGTTTCTGTCGAGTCCGATATTCTTAGAAATCCAGTTTTTGGATGTATCTAACAATACAGATGCAATATTATATCTATAGAAAAAAGTGGAACTATAGATAATGATACTCGTATGCACTGAAGAATTCATGTATTACGGTGCTTCAAGTTGTACGACCAGCTTACCAATTGAAATAATTTTAACATTTATTACTTGACAATATTACTTTATTCCCAAAGGTATTATTATTGCCTCAATGCCACTCTGGGCCCATGGTGCAAACTGAGGATTCTATCATAATTTGTAAATGCGCTCGGCTGCTCTGACAAACTGTAACAGCTTAAACCAGGGTAGGGATGGCAATTGACCTACATTTAAAGATCTATGATTAAGAAATCAGGACCTAACTACCTCGAAAGCGGGACAGCCACAGACAAAGTGAATGCTGTCGTCGTCATCTTCAAGACGGTTGTCCACAAAATATTTTGAACAAGTCCCATTCTTTGTAAATATGGGGTTTAATAAAACGGCCATGGCCTGTCAGAATAGCGACCAGAATTTTCAGTTGGTATTTCTTCAAACTTTGTAAATCTCAGATAAGGTTTACAAATGAAGAACTTAACCACTTGGCATGTAGTGGAAACTAGCCAATCAGTAGTTCTTAATAGCTTCCTTACCACAATCAAAGGTCAGGGGTAAAACATCAGTTATCTGACTACGTTCAATGCCACAATAAGCCGGAACCCACATAACTCTGGCACGATTATTAGAGCAAAGGACGTTAATAAAATGTTTACAGTCCTTGGCCATTTTGGAAGTGATGATCGGATTTCGTAATGAATTGAGCACAGATTTACTATCACTGCATAGAATAATGTCTTTTCCGGAAAAACCGAGGTTAGAAGCATCAATCGCACAACGTGTAAGTGCAATCAGCTCCGATTGGAATACTGTGCAGTTCCGGCCAAGACTCCCACATGATCTTACAACAATACCAAGATCCAATCCAAGTAACAATGGTTTGGTCAATTTCAAAATTTGAGCAGGCTTCAATGGTGGAAGCGATAGAAGTACTATCAAAGGCACACGCAATATCGAGGAAAGTGCGCACACTCTTTAATACGATCTCTTAATCCACGTAACATGCAGCGCACTTTCACATGATCTCCCAACTCTGTAGGCATGTTGAGTGCTAGTGAGTGGGATGACATACGTATAAGTGCTGATCCCTAATATATCTGTCAACAATTCTATCCAGAGTTTTGAGAAAAGTTGAAGAAAGACTAAAGGTATAGAAAACACAAAAAAAAATTTCAAAATTGTAATAGCTCTTGTCTTGTCCGAACAAGAAATAATTATGAATTAACAACAAGACACCAAAACTTAATTATCACCTCGAGGTATGAAATTGTGTGGACACTGTGTATAGCACAAAAACTTGTAATCGACTGATTTGTGACGTCACCTTCGTTTCCAAAATACCTGTTGTATTTTGGAGAGGGAACAGGTCCGTCGTCGGCGGGCAACATCGTACTTTGTTAGTTCGAATGATGTTGGTTGAATGGCGCCATGCTTCACTATAAATATTTTCAATAGTGGTGGTTCAGCTATTGGATGTGAGATGGGGTTATTGAACGCTCAATTCAATTAAGTTGATTTATATTTGAATTTCACTCATTTGTTTTGCTGTGGCAGTATCGAATTTTGGTGAGTTGAATATTCGAACTGCCACAGTACCCCCTCTAAACCGGACGGTTTAATATTGTTTGCTGGCTGATATTTGATCAGCCGAGTTGAGGATACCTTATCCTGACAAATACGTATTCGCAATTAATGAGCGATTTGGGAAATAATATATTAGTTTGATTCGTTGGTCTTGTTGTCGTGGGGATAAGATTTTGCATGGTGGTGCGGAGTTGGCCGATGGCTGCGTTGGTTGTGGGTGGAGACGTTAGAGGATGTTCGACGAAGAACTCACCGGGTATAGCTTGATGGTTTGTTCGTAAACCATTTAAGCTGGTGAGCACTTCAAATCTTATTTAACCGTTGCTCAAAAATCAAGTAGAACGATTGGTACTTCTGAGCTCCAGTGCGTTGTGTTGCCTCGCGGGTGTTGTACGTATCATCTATACATGATATTAAATCAAAAATGTATCATCTATACATGATGTGACATCAAAAATATATTTCGATCGCATCACAAAGGCAAATGTGTCAAAGCCGCAATTTTTTCAGATTTATTGGATTTGAGTTTGTATAATCTTATTGGAAAACATCAAAACCAAATTAATTTTCATTTATAATTTTTCTATTATATTATTTATTATTAAAACATTTTTATTCTTGTTACTATTTTTCTATTTCAATATTTTATCAATTTCTGGTATTTACTTGTCAGTAAATTTATATTTTTGAATTAAAATGAATTTTGTTAGTGTTCAGTTCATCGTAAATTATTTGGTAGAATATACTTTACCGGAATTTTATTTTATTTTATTATTAATTTTGCTTTATTATAAATATATTATTATAAAATACAGTCGACAGCATATGTGTATATTTAATTGATTGCTATATGATATTGTTGTACATACTCGTATATACCAGTTTGGATACAATAGAATTTTAAGAGTGAACAGAAAAAGTTTAAAATTTGTGGGATGGCAATTTATTATTTTTTAATATACACATCCAGTCTTGTTCCGATTTTTGTTTTTTTCGGAAAAATTCATTTTTCATTTCATGTATAATTCATGTCTCGTGTGTGTGTGTGTGTGTGTGTGTGTGTACAGTACACGTATGTGTGCTTTAAAAAACAATATTTTTATTTATTATTAATTTCTGTCTATTTTATAATTTAAAACATAAAACATCTGTTTGATTTACATATTTCTGTACTCTACATATAATTTATGCTGGTATACAATACGTTACATAGACGATGGCGATGGTTTTTCAACGTTCAGGTGACTAAAATATTTTGTTTATTTTTGAATAAATTGTAATACTCGTCTATATAGGGATTTGTAATGAGCCTAAACATGTCTAGAACATCTCATATTGGGAAATATATTTTAATTAAGTTGTGAAACATCAAAAATAGCCATCGGCATCGCATTACATATCGCATAAATAAATATTTTGAAGCATGTTTACCTATTATATGTATACATATATCCGATAGAACAAATGTTGACATTGCCGCATGCTACCTACATATATGTATATCCGGTCTATAAATGTGTACAATAATTAAAATTCAATGCTTATTCACCATAATTTTTGTGTACAAAAACGAAAAGTTGTAGAACCATGAAAAAGCTATATAAATATGTACACACACACATATATATATATATATATATATTATTATATATATATATATATATATATATATATATATATATATATATACCACACAGTTTTCATCTCATATACTTGCAGCTACATAAATAGGATATATTTTATCGAAAAATATTTGATATCGCTTTTAGCATAATACCTGAATATGATCTTTGTATGTACGGCTTTTATTTACCTATAATATGTGATGTGAAAATATTTTTCATAATAATTTCACAACAATTTTTTTGTGTGCTATGTTGTTATTATTACTGGTACTGTTTATTTCACATCAAGACCGGGGGTTTTATGTACATATAAACATTTATAGTAAAATATGTGTAGCTTATTTTGATATAGGTTGGACACAATATTAGATGTTGTATTTTAGATTTGTAATTATCGCATGTCCAAAATAAATTGGCAGGATTAACTTTGTGTTCAAACATATATATACTGCTTTTTGGGAGATTGTTTTGTCCATAAAAGTTTATGTCTGTTTAATATTTTCGGGGCATATTATCATTCCCACCACACATCCCCCTACACATATATTTATAGGTTTTGTATTGGTTTATCGAAATATGTTTATAGCAACCGAAATTAAGAACAAATCAAAGAAGAGGTACCCCGACGTTATCATTTCAACTTTTCATATAGGCTCTTTAAAACGACTAAATTATTGGCCGCCTTCATACACACGTAATATTGGTAATACAAGTTCTGTCATATGCCTGTGCGGATACATGAAAACACATTACATTAGAAATTGATAAAGAAAAAAATTAGGGCGCTGTTTTTATTTTTCTTAATCATAATGACGTTAATAGGGCGCTGTTTTTATTATTCTTAATCATAATAACAAAAACTATTAAATAATAAAAGACTTTAATTATGATTTACAAAAAATATTAAAATTAACAATTAAGATGTCTGTGAACATTTTACTAATTGTATTCTAAATTACGTCGTACACCGGATGTTTTTTTTTTTCTTCGAAACTTTCAAATATTTCGGAAATAAGCCCTCTACTATAATAATGACCATTATCAAAATTAAATCATTCCGGGAGGGAAATACATTAGTGCTTAAATTAGGACCCCCCGCCCCACTTTGTAAGAGGGTGGGGGGCAACTAAAACTTGGAAACGAAAATAGGAACCCCTTGCAGATTCGGATTCTTCGGCTAAAAGTACGTAGAATTTTCTTAAAACATTTTTTTTCGATTCATGATAGATGGCGCTGTAATAGACGATATTATATTTTTTTCAATTTCTCCTACTGAGAACATTATGCATACGATTCTGCAATGATTATGCATAAGAACATGCGACTAAATTTGCTTTCAAATACATATATGAATTTTTTTGTTTTAAAAATATCGATTCAGTTCAAAAATTAATTCGAAAACAGTAAGACCTGTTTGCGTCAGGCTATTACAATTCAAAATATCATATTTAACTGTACAAGAAAAAATTGAAATGGTGGTACTGGTTTATGGAGAAGCTGGCCGTAGTCTTGATAATGCGGTCAATCTCTCCGCTTCGCGTTTTCCAGATAGGATTCGGTCACGTGCTTCATTTTACCGGACTATCAAACAATTTACTGCTGATGGAAGTGTTCGGCCGAACAAAAGGACCCGTCGAGCAACAGTCACTGAGGAAAATAATGAAATTGCTATATTGGCTGCAGTAGCTTATAATCCTCATATAAGTACACGAGAAATAGTTTGCGAATCTGGATTATCCCATACAAGTGTTTGGACAATTTGAACCGTCTTAAGTATCATCCGTATCATGTGGCTTTACATACCAAGATCTTCATGGCATTGATTTTCAAAATCGGGTAACTTTTTGTCAGGGGGCACGTGAACAAATACATCAAAATCCCAGTTTTTTCATTATGTATGGTTCGACACAACATGCATCCACAATGGCTTCGCCAAGTTGAACATCAGCGCCCTTGGACTGTCAACGTGTGGTGTGGAATAATTGGCAACCAATTCATCGGTCCCCATATTATTGAAGGCAACTTGAATGGTCAAATGTACCGAGACATATTATAAAATAAACTGCCAACATTATTTGAAGACTTGAGCTTAGAATTGCGACAGAACATGTGGTTTCAACATGATGGTTGTCCAGCAAACTTTTCGTTGGTAGCACGTGAAGTACTTGTTCGTAATTTCAATGGTCGCTGGATTCGTAGAGCTGGTCCGGTAAATTGGCCTGCCAGATCACCAGATCTTTCTTCGCCAGATTTTTTTTAGGGCTATCTCAAAGATAAATACCAACAAGTACGAACAACACGTGAGGATATGATTGAGCATATAAGAAATGCTTGTGCCGAAATTCCAGCATCTACGCTTGTCAGTTACATATACATGCGAATTAATAAGTGCATTGAATTTTGAGCACTTAAATTAATTAAAAGATGATGTCCACGTCGTTGTACCTGGGTTACGCTAAAACTAGTTTCTTAACAAGTAATTAAAATTTAAGAAACATACAAATTGTTTAAAACTAATTGAAAACGTGTTAATTTTAATGCAAACATATTGCAGAATCGTATGCATAATGTTCGCAGTAGGAGAAATCGAAAAAAAATTAATATCGTCTATTACAGCGCCATCTATCATGAATCGAAAAAAATATTTTAAGAAAACCCTACATACTTTTAGTTGAAGAATCCGAATATGCAAGGGGTTCCTATTTTCGATCCAAGTATTAGTTGCCTTACACCCCCCTTACAAAGAGGGGCGGGGTTCCTAATTTTAGCACTAATGTATTTCCCTCCCGGAATGATTTAATTTTGATAATGGTCATGTCCATTTGTTAATGGATAAGCTTATATTACAAACTTTATCCGCTCATGCCACAGTTTATCCATACCTTGGAAATTTGATATCCAAATACGAGTATGATAAAATGCCTAAAAATTATCAAATTTGTATGATTTTGGAAGTTCAGGAATTTCTTATGAAAAATTAAACTTATCAAGGTTGCTGGAAAAATACTTTTGTTTTAGGCCATATCTTTTAACATGTTTACAACATGCCACAGTTTATCTTCCTAGGAAATTTGATATGACTATTAATTGCTTTTAAATCAAAAACAGCCTTTTTCACTTGCTGCCCAAGAAGAACTCCAGCTTCGAGATTTCCAAGGTTATCTCCACGTACAGCAATGTATAGCCCTGCGGTCCGGTCCGTTGCAGTTTGTACTCTGCACGATACCCAACCAATTCTAATACGCCTTCTATCCATTATCAATTTTGCCCATTCCTTGGGTATAATTTCACTGTTGCATTCTTATAGTGTTTGCATAAGCAGGCCTTACTGAAGTTTCCCGAGCTCCCTCTCTTTTATCGGGCTCAGAACTACTTTCTTCGAGATCTCGTATGTGTATAACAGCCATTTCTTTTTGATGCACGGCCTTCAGCTGGACTATTAGGTCATTAATCCTGTTTTTTCTCATCGCCGTTATTTCAACACCTATACATACAACTTTAATGTCAACACTCGTCTTCACAGATTTCAGGAGGTCAGCGTAAGTTTGACCTTTCGCTTTCACTATCACGGTTTCCTTTTGATTCTGTTTCCTTCTCTTACGCCGAATTACTTCTACGAAGGCCTGTTCAGCGTCGATTTGCTCGTTGCATCTTTGTTGCATTTGCTCGTTGCATATTTTGCGTAGTTTTAAGACGTTGCTTGTTGTTGAGACAATGTTTAATTCTTCCATGCATCCTTCGACATGACTTTTAATCTTCTTCGCCACTTCTATTGTTTGGTCTTCCTCCACATTGTCCCCTTCATGTTGACTAACGCAGCCAATCACCAGTTTACCGCTATTTTGAGAGATTTCGAGTTCCTCTTCCATTTCAATCGTGTAGGCGCTTTGTATAACCGCGACTTCTCCTGGTTGGAGCGTTTTATTATTTAGCAGATGCTGGACCCCTGACACTTGCTCCCCCAGATTATTTAGTTCTTGGGTAAACGGTTTACACCCATCCCAGTGGATAACCGTTCGACGGATTTCTTGGGGCGTCATCTCTGAGTGTAACCAGCTTCTCGAATTATCGGTTGCTATCCATCTCTCTGGTCTCCACTGTTTGTGTAGATATCTCCTTTAGCACAGGGCTTGCATCAGTCAAACCCGGTTCAGTTTGCGTTGATGCGTTACGCTTTTTGTTTTTCGGAGATCCCTGTGCGTCTGGGTTATACACAGTTTTTTGTTTCTTTTCATTACCAGTCTTTTGGATATTCCACGTCTGCGCGCACTGCTTAAACTAGCTAATTTATATATAGCCATCCGCATTCGGGAAGCTGAGTCTTTTATTTGGTAGTTGGGTTTGCCTTAACTAGGTTATTTAGACTGTTTGATTCCTTTTCGATACCTGCCCAATTGCTGCTACGAGTTTCGTCTAGTGCTAGCTTATGCTGTTCCGCTTCAAAACGCCGTTTCTTTGCACTATTCATTGGTATGTAATCTACGTCTTTTTTTATTATCAAATTAAAACAACGCTAAGTGGTTTTGCGATTACCATTTTAACAGCTTACTTCATAGTTTTCTTTATGTTCCTAAATAATGCTCGGGCTGAATGTCTTATTTATCGGATCAAAGCTAATTAGTTTTAAAATAGGAATACTTACAGTTCACGAATGGTTTTCTTGAAAGTCACAATGAGGAAATGTGTCTAAATAATACCCGGGGCTGAAGATAACTTAACACAAATTTTATATTTTATTTCAACTTTAAAAACGAATTTTTAATTACGACGTACCAGACGAAAAGTTAAAATAAAATACAAACGTTGTGATAGGATATTTTCAGCCCAAGGTTATTTCTAGGCACTTTGCCACGGTATGATTTTCAAAAAAAATAAAAATTGTGTAGTAAGCTGTTAAAATGCTCATCGCAAAACCATTTATAGTTATGATCCGGCAAATTTTTAATTTCGGTAAACCCGGAAACCCATATAGTTGTAGTCGAAAAGTTTTGTGTTGGCTATAGAAGAACATCATTTTTGAGGTATCTATCATGGATTTATCATCTCCTACATTTATTATTAGATTTAAAGAAATTGTAATAATTGACTTTAGACAACATTACATGAGGTATACAATTGTTAAGTTGCTTGATTCAAAATATTATTTTCTTGCTCCAAAATTCTGGGATAACTTCACATCCACATGCATAAAATATTGTTCTGGAAACATCGAAACACAAACGAAACCATGATATCTCATTAAAGAAAACAGTAAAAATGTTTAATGCCACGATTTTAACAGAAACACGGGCTTTCAAGGTGGAGTTAGTTTTTAGATTTGATCATTAGAACAAGGATTTTGAAGTGTAGGTTAATTAAGTGTAAATGTTCTCAATTTCAAAATAACACAATAATCATCCATTTCAAATAGTATAACTACTAGCATCGACTTGTCGCTAGCTGGAGCCGCTTGTTGTTTACTGCGTAAAGCCCGAAAATTGAGCCAAGCGTAGCTGGTTATTGACAACCAACGCGGTATCGTATGATACTTTTATAGTTTTTCCTCTAAATCGGGTGGATCTCATTACTGTACCGACAATACCGACATTTACTATTACACCACCAACATACATAAATCGAGATAATTTATTCAAATCATCAATATATGAGCGGAAACCCATTACACCGCGCATATACGGTAATTCCATCAACGCCCATTAATCAGGGTAATCTATAGGGTTTTCCAATCAGAGGTATCATTTTGGATAGCCTGCTATTATTTTGGGCAGCTGTCAATTTTGAAGCTCTCATCTTTTGACATTCGACAAGTAAAAACTACGCCATTATTAAAAATGGTACGATATACATGCTTCAACAATGCATTGAAATTGTTAGATTCACTACAAAAATGGTTAACATTTTGCAGTGACAGTTAGCAAAACTAAAGCACTTTTTGGCCGTCGTGAACCACCTTCTCGGCCGGAAATAGTGAAACTTGTCGAGAAATTTGAGATATTGGGACAAGTAAGTGATGTGAAGAATCGAAACTGTGTGCGCCGCTCAAGAACAACTGAGAATATTGCTGCTGTAGCCCGTATAATGTTGAAGAAAACCCAGGTTTGTCGATTCCTCGTCGATCCTTGGAATTAGACATTCCACAAACGACTTTACACTGTATATTTTGCATAAAGACTTAGGTTTTATGGCTTTTAAAGTTGAGTTAACACAAGAACTTAAGCCGGTCGATCACCATAAACGTCGCATATTCGCTGATTGGGGCTTTCAAATTGATGCATTCATTAAAATGATCCAGATTTTCATCGAAAAATTATCTTTAATGATGAGGCCCATTTTCACTTCAGAAGCTACGTTAATAAGCAGATCTGTGACATTTAGAGCTCCAATAATGACTGTTGAAAAGCCTCTCCATTATGAATTTGTTACTGTTTGGTGCGGTTTTTGGGCTGGCGGTGTGATTGGATCTTACTTTTTCGAAAATGAGGCTGGTGCAACTGTTACGGTGAATGGGTTGCGCTACCGAGCTATGATTAATGATTTTTTATGGCCGGAATAGGAAGATATTGATGTGTACGAGGTTTTTTTACAGCAAGGCGGCGCTTTGTGCCATTCAAGCAACGAAACAATCAAAATTTTGCAAGAAAATTTTCCTGAACGTGTAATTTTTCTAAGAGGTGATCACAATTGGCCACCGAGATTTTGTGATTTAACCCATTTAGATTTTTTTCTTGTGGGCCACGTGAAAGACAAGGGCTATGCCAATGCTCCACAATCGATTCAAGACCTAAAAGATGAAATTCGTTAAGTTATCGAGGACATACAGCCGCAAATGTGCGAAGTGGTCATAGAAAATTTCAAGAAAAATATATGGTGCTGTAAGCGTAGCCGTGGTGGCCATTTGGCTGATATCGTTTTCAAATGTTAATGGCATACCTTCCTCTTTACTATCAAATAAACATTCATTGCAGCAAACGCAGCAGAATTTTTTTTCGAACTTTTGGTATGGAGATCGAACGAAATCGTTATTAACTGATACGTATTTCCTTAAACTTCGAACTAGGAGGTAACATTTTTCAGATTAAAATTTTCATCCCCTCCAATTAAAAGAATTAAAGGAATCCTGCTTTTATTCGGATACCGAATATTTTCCACATACATAACACCAAAGAATTGTTGAATTTCGTACAAACACAGCGTGGGTGAAGTACGTACTAAGTTTGTCCTTACACAAACAAAATGAATTATTGGTGCAATATTATAAGTTCATTTGTTATAATGAACTATTCAGGGCCGTAATAAAATTAGAAACATCGTATTTAAGTTTGTGAGTCGTTATTTTGGAAAAGTATGAAAATACTTTTACTGGCCAACCGTGCAATACCCACATTCACACTAACATTCATTCAACCCATTCATCCCATTCACACAAGTACAGTATACCACCTGCGCATTGCATAGCTCCATGTCACCCTGTACAGTGACGAAGATGGAAGATGGGTCGGCCCATGAGTTCTACATTCCAACAGAGGTTGATAGATGTTTTCAATTTAATCACCGATCGTAATCGGGAGATGAAAAATCCCTTTTGCATTCCGCCTCTGTTGGGATTCGAACCCGGTACCTCCCGATCCAAACGTTATATATTAAACCAAAATAATTAAAATTGTACATACTTAAGTGAAAAATAAACTTGGAATTTGACATATTAAAGTATAGGAATCGATAAATCTACTTTTCTAAAATTTCCCTGGTGTTCCTGAACAGCGGACACTTTAGTGTTTGAAGTCGGACTTCTACCGAAAAATCACTTAGTTTGTTCCAAAAGGAAACAACTTAGATTTTTTGCAAAGCAGAACACTGATATATACGATATTCAGCACAAGTAAAAATTGATCCTTGCTAAATATTTCGTTCAAAAATTCGCTACGTTTCTCGTTGCCTTCGTTTTCGTAGAATTTAAAAAAAATTCCGTGGAACAAGCATAGCTTAATTTTAAATTTAAGTGGCTGCTGATCAATAACACCAAGAAAGTTTAGGAAATTTCGATAGTTTTCGCCGCTGATTAGGTACTGTTGAATTCACATTTTGAACCATCAGTTTTAAATTCTGATTTTAAATAAAATGTTATTCTATTAGGAGAGAACGTACTTTTGTAATTTTATTGTTAGTGGAGCCTAAAATGATTCAAATACTCTGGAATTAAGAAATTTATTTTTAATTTAAGGCACTATCGATCGATCGTGTGGATCACCTCGGTATATGGAAATACTCTAAAAAGCTATTTAGTCACAAAAAAGCTTTTATTTTTTCATCCGTCAAAATATAATATCCAAGCTTCTAATTGTACGTAATCTAAATCTTAAATTAAATTACCTCAAACAGGTTTTGGTGGTCTGAGCTTTCTGTGTTGAAATTTTTTTGAAAAGCTTTCATGGTTTAAAGCTATCCAATTAATTATTTTAAATGTCCATATATATTCAGTAAACTCAATATGATGATTTTATGCAAATAGGGTGAGAAAGCTTTTAAAATTAAAAGCTTATTAACTTTTTTAATTACTGCAAAACCAAAATGTTTTAAGTTATTGTAGATAATTCGAAATCAAATTTCTTTCGGAATGTCAAGACTATACAAAACTTTAGTTCGCAAATTTCTTAAGGCGAGCTGAGGATGAGACCATTCATCAATCAAACCGTTTGCAAAACTGACGGTCGAAAGCAGCATATACCTATCCTTATGTTAGGCAATTAGACGGGTAACACGAATATGAGCAAGTAAAATTGTATCCAAAGACACCTGACATTCTGGTGGCCCAATATAGTTTTCAATATTAAACTTTACTTAAGTAGAATGCAACTGTGCAGCTTATAACTAAAGCTAAGCAGTTCGGTGAAATGAGAAATGAATACAATGCGCTTGCCGTGTAAATAGATTTTGGTTAAGGAAAACTGTTTTTAGCTGCACCATGCTTTTCACTCTGAAGATGATTGAAATTCCATTATAGAGATCTCATGACTTTTAAAATTAAGCTAACTTACAATGCAAACGTGGGAATTTCCGAATATTGCCAAAATGTTTCAGATTATGATGAACAATAAATGGTAGTGTCTATGTCTTTAGGCCCTAATCGATTTGAAAGGACTGTGCAATATGAAAAATGTCCGTGAACAAACAAAAGGCCTTAAGATAGGTGATAGCTATATAAGTCTATGATAATCGCCATAAGTTGAGCAATTGTTAGCATTAATCATCTATGTATATCGACTATGACACCATACTTCGTCAGAAAATCACCGCAGGATGTTTGAATTCGAACCCACGCTTAACAATTCTTTCAGATTTTTTCCATTTCCTTCTTGGTGATGGTACTTTTGATAATTTTTTTTACTCAAGGAAAGAATCATTTTAAAGACGGTTTTTATACGCGAATGACACTTTTACATTTCCAGCACTTACATAAATTTTAATTTCATAAAATTTTATTTAAAATGGGAAGAAACGGATTTGCTTTTTAAAAGTATTTGTTATTTCCTGCTTTTAAATTAGTTTTGTACAGTTTTTTTATTTTATTTTTATATACCGGTAGCTGTTGCCTTGCAATGTATGTTATTGATAAAATACCAATGTCATAGTGATGTATATACAAAATTATCTTTATAATTACTGCAAATCAAATATTAATAATTCTCAAGCTATGGCTAATGAGCAATATAGAAATATTTAATCAAGTTCATATTTTTCAAATAAACTAAAAAAAAAAATTTGTTATTAAATTTATGTTTTTCATCTTCAATTTCTCGTTCAGCTTTGTTTACTTTGCCAATCAAAATGTAGATAGCTGCCAAAGAAATTCATTTTCTATATATTTTTTCATCAGATACAAAAAGTTATCTGATTGAAATATATGTATACTAAATAAAACGACTGAAATAAATATTTCTGCAATTCTGAAGAATTCCTTTTTATGGAGTAAGCTTTAAGCATTTTAATGTATCTTCGTACCATTTTCTCGTATATAAAAGCTTCTGTATATTGATACAGTATTTAATTATTTCTTATTTGTAATTATTTTCGATGTTTATAGATTCATTAAGATTTTTTTTTAGTTTGCTTTTTCTAATTAACAAATCTATAAAAAAGGCAGATTGGTACTAAATATATGCTTTTAAAGTACTTTTACAAAAGTTTAATTCAAGAAATGATAGTTTGCAGAAATAAATAAAAAAAATTTGAATTTCTTAAGCCAAACTAATAAATTTGATTATAACTTACTAAATTTTAGTCGACCTTACCAACCATTCCCATAGTCAAACCCAAGATACAAGATAATTGTTTGTGTGTTTTACCATGTGAACGCTTAACACGATTTCGGAGGGGATAGACCATCAATCACAAATTATAACTACGCAGAAAATCTTCTCAGTCCTAACCGTTTCTATTTGGTCTTCTGTAGCTATAAAGTCGATAATAAAGCAGCTTAAAAAATGATAACATAAACTTGAAATCAACTAAAATCAAACATTAACTCGTAAGCTATAATTTAAGATTTGACCTTTTAATGAACAAATTTTGAATTAAAAATGAACGAAGATAAAAATTAGGGCGTTGTTTTTATTTCATTAATACGGTTACTTAAATTTTATTTCAAAAATATAAGAATATTGTTTAAACCTTTCTGGATAGTCTATATGGATTAACATTCAATAATAGTTTTTAGTGATATTGAAATAAGAAACAAATCTTGTTTTTTTTGAAAAGCTAGTTAACTGCACAAACATGAGTTTGCGAAATCGTATTTAAAACAAAAATGACTGTAATTCAAATAATTCTGAAATATTTATCGATTTTAGTCGTATTCTCAATTTATTTAATCACCTTATATAAATATATTACACAAAAATAGCTTTCAGGTATTTTGGTGTATCAGAACTAAATTCACATAAAGTTGATATTTGCAGATAGTTTGATGAACAAAAATAAATTAAAATAGGGCGGATTACTCCAGCACTCAATGTCACTAATATGCCCACGGTGCAAGACCCGGATCGAGACCCTCGAATAAAAAAGCAAGGACGCTATACTTACTGTGCCAACGAGGGCGGCGATGAACAAACGGTTGATGAACAAACAAAGTCATATTTTTTTTCTGATAAATGAAGATCAAAAGAAACAATATCAGGATCTTGTCAGTCTGACTGTGTGAAGTATGTTTGGGATGTACTGACAACTTCGGTTGTCAGAGCTGCTTAACCTATTTTAGGTATAGTCAAAGTCAGACCCAAGAATGATTGATTTGATGATGAGTGTCATCTGCCAAACAAAATAGAGCCCATAGTAAAGTGCAAGTACGTCTAACAAGCACGAGCAAAAACAAAGCTGCTCTTGCTCGGAGGACGGCTAAGGGATTAATAGACGTAAGAAGCGTGAAGTGGAAGGCCTAGGTTCTGAAACTATACAAAAACTCAGCAATGAGTGCAGTTTGCGTAATTTCTTTAAGGGAATTACTGAATTGCACTATACTTTCAGGTTTGCATAAACTGCCATTCGGGACCGGTATTGAAATCTCTGTGTCAACATTGATGCAGTACGGACTATGCTCTCCACCTAAAATTGCATACTACGTCTCGTCCAACGTCTGAATTTGTGAATTAGGTTTAATTCATTTCTTAATTCTCCTCTGTTAACTCTTCGATTTATCCTTAATTTGCTCGTAGTGCCTCAACTTTGGCTTATACTCCTCGAATATATTTGCTCCATACAACACCGCTTTGTTCTCCCGCATCCGTAACAAATAATTTGTATAGGATTCGTTGGTTTATTTTTTCCGTTCGGCCATCTGTTTGTAGATCAATGCACTGTTCTTTTTCTCCGGAAACTCTGATCAGTCCAGCACGTACACACAGCTGCTTTGTTGATATCTTTTACCCACCTACTAAGCAAGTAATCGTCGTCTCCGCTGAATTTGGATAAAAATTCTTCAACGTCTCTAAAAGTAAAGAATCAACTATTATTTGTGTTGGTTGGTGTTGATACGCCGCTCCTCATAAGATCATTTTGTTTTCTCTATGAGTTCTAATTCTTTCATGCGAATCAATTCTATTTGAGTCTCTTGTTGTTCTTCGTTACAATTGGCGTCTACCACTGTACTTCTTCATGAATGTGCTTTTGATTCAACTCCGCAGGCTTACTATTTATAGACTCTTTATCAATTGCTCTTCGGAATATCTCGAACATTTTTTGCGTAAATAATTCATCGCATGGACTATTCTGTCTATTCGTATATTCTAGCGAGACAGTTTACTCCACACAATATTAGTTTCACTGGAACTTCGATCCACAAAATCACAATTTTTTTTTTTTTTATTGTTTTAAATATTACAACTGATTACATATATCATCTAGTTTTTTCTCTATCTTTCTTATGTTCAATTTGCAGAGATATAACCCATTAGTTAGTCTCTAAAAATTTGGCCACCCTATTGTAGTCTTCCCAATTCCAGCGGTTTCTTTCTTTGGAGCCTTCGTACTCCATTTGTGTTACTCAGCATACCACGTAACTCAACATTTTCATGTTGACCAAGCCGTTGTATGTGTTTCTTTGCCTGAATTGTTATTTCTTTGCTGACGTTTTCCATCTGGAGTTCCTTATGTAGGTTATCGTTTCTTATGTACCAAGGAGCGTTCACTATTCCACGTAACACTTTATTTTGAAATGTTTGTATTATTTTAATATTGGTTTTCTTAGTACAGCCCCAAAGCTGAATACCATAAGTCCATATAGGTTTTAAAACTTGTTGGTATAGTAGCAACTTATTAGGTATTGACAGCTCTGAATACCTTCCAATTAGCCAAGACATATTTCTATATTTAATGTGTAGTTCCTCCTTTTTCTTTTTAATGTGCTCTTTCCATTTTAACTTAGCATCGAGAGTCATGCCAAGATACTTGGCTGTGTTAGCATAGGGAACTTGTTTGGAATTTAGTTCTATTGGTATCCAGTTAACTATTTGATTGGTGAAGTTAACGTGCGTTGATTTTTCTTCATTTAGCTTAATGCGCCATTTTTTGGTCCAGTTACTAAGTTGGTTCGTAGCCCGTTGCAGTTTTCTGGTTGCTTCGTCTACTTTATAACCAGTAGCTAAAATTGCTGTATCGTCCGCAAATGTTGCTATTGTTGTGCCGCTTGTGTTTGGTAAATCACTTGTGTAAAGTAAATACAACACTGGCCCTAGCACGCTACCTTGGGGAACCCCTGCAGATACCCTCTTTAGCTCGGAAAATTTTTCTTCACATCTAACGCGAAAATATCTGTTATCAATGTAAGATTTCAATATCTGAAAGTATTCTTTTGGCAAATCTCGATGCAGTTTATATTCCAATCCAGGATGCTATACTTTATCGAAGGCCTGTGCTACATCCAGAAATATTGTTGAGCATATTTTCTTATTTTCAAGTGCATCTTCAATAATACTTGTAATCCTGTGAATTTGCTCTATGGTGGAGTGGTTTTCTCTAAATCCGAACTGATGTGGTGGTATTAGCTCTCTCTCATGTATTATATTTTTCATCCTTTTGTATAACAGTTTCTCAAAAATTTTCGAAAGTACTGGAAGCAGAGAAATTAGCCTATATGACTTTTTATTATTAGATGGTTTGTTCGGCTTTGGTATCATAATTATTTCTGCTACTTTCCATTGCAGAGGTACATATTTCAGTCGAAATGAATCGTTGATTATATGAAGAAGTTTTCGCACCCCTTTCTCAGGAAGTGCCTTCACTATTTCACCTGTAATTAAATCATAGCCAGGAGATTTTTTCGTATTTATGTTATGGCTAATTTCATTTTTCAACTCTCGTAGAGTTACAGGTGGTATTTTCCTACAATCCTCCTTGTGCACTGGTATTATATTTTCATCCGCTGATTGTCTAGCATATGGTTGGAACGTTTCTTCAAGATGAGATGCGAACAGTGCTGCTTTCTGTTTGGCACTTGTTACCCAATTTCCCTCATCATTTTTTACTGGCGGTATTTCATAATTTGGTCTTTTTAATGCTTTTGTAGCTTTCCATAGAGAATACTCTGTTTCTTTAGAGTCTGTAAGACTACGAAGATACGGGTGACCGATTCATTTTTTAGTTCTCTAATTCTTTGCTTAAGTTTATTGCAGAGGTAATTAAAAATTATTTTGCTTTGTGGTGCTCGGTTTCTCTGCCATGTTTTCCTTGCTTTCCGTTTTTCATTAACCAAGTCCCTGATCTCGACTGGATAAATGAAATTATTACGCTCCTTGTTTTGGATTACAGGGGTGCTATCTCATGCTGCTTGTTGTATATTATTGATTAATAGTTCCACTTCATTTTCTAATTGAACCGGATCCTTGATTGGTACAAGAAGATCGGTGTTATCTTCAACAAATTTCCTAAATAATTCCCAATTGGTTTTGTTATTTGTTAGTCTAGGTGGATTTTCCTTATTAACAATCGTGGAACTAACAGTCATAATGTTTCACTATTTTCTAGAAAAATGTGATTTTCGGATATACCTCTTGTAATGTAGAAATCAATTAGATCCGGAGTTTTGCTTGTGTCAGTAGGCCAGTACGTTGGTTTTCCTCCTGAATGAAATTCACAATTGTAAGCTCGACCAGCGGCGTATAGTTCTCTACCCTTTGGAGTTGTTAATCTTGACCCACAGAAAGTATTTTTTGCATTGAAATCACCTCCAATGATAAAATTAAATCCTAGCTGGTTCAATAACTTTTTATAATCCTCTTTATTTAAATTATATCTTGGAGGACCATAAATTGAACAGACATTGAATATTTTTTTACTGTTAAGTTGAATGCTGATAGTAGCTACCTGCATACTTTCTTCTTCAATTTTTATTCCCTCATGATGTTGAATATTTTCTTTCACAAATATTGTTGATCCCCCTCTTGCTCTTTCTGCTGGATGTAAAGCGTGATAAGAGACGTAACCACGTATTTTGGTGTATGAGATTCTAGTAAGATGGCTTTCTGATATTAAACATATATCAATTTTTTCAGTATTTAAAAAGATCTATAACTCTGGAATATGTTGGATTATTCCATTTGCATTCCAGATAACAATTCTGAATGTTTTATTTATCATATTAGTTTAGTATAATATGGATGTTATTTCATCCACTGTTTCTCGGCTATCTATTCGCCTGTTCAAAGCATCTATGGATCTCTCTTGTCTTATAAGCCGTGTATTTAGCGCTTCGATGCTTTTAAATATTTTTTCAAGCATAGATGTATCTTTGGAGTCTTTGAAATTTACTGATTTGTGTGGGGTCGTACTTTGTAGCCCGGATGCCACCACTTGTGAAAACGTCTTGCGATCAGTTACTTTACTCGATATAGATGTGGTAAAGTTTCCTAGGTTGGTGTTTACGCTATTGGCTATCGGCGTTTTATAATATGATGGACCTTGCCTTGATTTGTCTCTAATTTTTTGTAGTTCTTTAGCTACTATGCACCTTCTGTAGTTTGCAGGATGTTGCTCTTTGCAGTTCACACATGTTGGAGGGGAATTTCTATTTAGTGGACATGCCTGAGCAGCATGCCTTCCAAGGCACTTTACACATCTTGGCTCTTTATTGCAGTATTTTTGCGTATGGTTAAAACCTTGGCACTTCTTGCATTGCACTATAAGCCCAGGGGATTTCCGTAGTGCTTCTATTTCAACCCTCATATTTAAAATAGCTCTTATATTAAAGATGGTTAATATAAATAACGGGAGACCTCTTTTAGTAACTTTAAATTCAGACCCTTGTTTGACCTTCTCTCTTTTTATTATATCTGCTGCATTTTCAATTTGCAGTCCTTGTCGTTGGAGATCTTCCATAATGTCTTTTATTGCACAGGTTGGATGGAGGCCCCTTGCCATAACCTTTATTGGGCGGTTGCTTTTATTTTCATATGTATACCATTCGATTTTCTCTAAATTAAGCTTTGTTGATAAGGCTCTATAAGTATCGGAGTCCGGTGTGTAGATTTTCCATACATTGTTGTTTAAGGATATTACTCTGTATTCCTTATCTGTAATGGATTTCAAAATATTTTGTACAGCTCCATAATCGGTTATACCAATAATATTAATTGGTGGTGGTTTTTCTTCTTTCGGTGGTTTGCTTTCACTTTTATCTCGTTGATCCTCATAGGGCGATACCTTTGCCTCCTTCCTATTAGTAGATTCTGACTGCGAACTACTAGCTACTTCCGAAGAGTATTCTGCTTTCCTTTTCTTGCTTGGACGTTTTTTCCGTTTGACAATCCATTCGGTCTCTTTTGTTAACTCCTCCTCATCAGTATAGAACTCTGTAGTCTCGTTACTAATTTGAGGTTCATCATTCACTTTGGTTAAAAAATCACAATAACGTAGCCAATTTTATAAAGTAAATCAATGAATGTTTATTTCATTGTAAAGAGGACGGTATGCCATTAACGTTTGAACCACGGCTACGCTTGCAATACCATATCCTTGTCATGAAAATGTCCATGGTATTTGCACATTTGCGACTGTATGTCCTCGATAACTTCACGGATTCCATCTTTAAGGTTTTGAATTGATTGTGGAGCATTGGCATAGACCTTATCGTTCACGTGGCTCAAAAGAAAAAAGTCTTAAGGTGTTAAATCACAAGATCTCGGTAGCCAATTGTGATCACGTCTTCGAGAAATAACATGGTCAGGAAACTTTTTTTGCAAAATTGCGATGTTTCGTTGCTTATGTGATACGTAGCGCCGTCTTGCTGAAAATAAACGTCGTCCACATCAATATCTACTAATTCCGGCCATAAAAAATCATTAATCATGTCTCGGTAGCGCAACCCATTTACCGTAACAGTTGCACCAGCCTCATTTTCGAAAAAGTACGGTCCAATCACACCGCCAGCCCAAAAACCGCACCAAACAGTGACACGTTGAGGAAGAAGAAGCTTTTCAACAATCATTCTTGAATTTTATGAGCCCCAAATGCAACAATTCTGCTTATTAACGTCACTGAAGATGATTTTTCGATGAAAATCCGGATCATTTTGATGCATTTGAAGGACCTAATCAGCGAAGATACGACGTTTATGGTGATCGACCGGCTTGAGCTCTTGTGTTGACAAAACTTTGAAAGCCGTAAGACCTAAGTCTTTATATGCAAAATATGGTGTAATGTCGTTTGTGGGATGTCTAATTCCAAAAATCGACGAGGAATCGACAAACCTGGGTTTTCTTTAGCACTACGGGCTACAGCAGCAATATTCTCAGTTTTTCTTGAACGGCGTAAACAGTTTTGATTCTTCACATCACTCACCAGGTATTTTTCACACTCTCTGACTGACAACAGAAACTTATTTTGTTTCTAATTCGTTGGCACGAGTCAACAGTAAATATTTGGTCAGATTCAGCTAGTTCACCGAGCAAATAGCGCAGTTGTTAAAGCTGCGACGTTTGGATCGGCAGGTACCGGGTTCGAATCCCAACAGAGGCGGGATGCAAAAGGGATTTTTCATTTCCCGATTACGATCGGTGATTAAATTGAAAACATCTATGACCCTCTGTTGGAATGTAGAACTCATGTTCCGACCCATCTTCCAGTCACTGTACAGGGTGACATGGAGCTATGCAATGCGCAGGTGGTATAATGTACTTGTGTAAATGGGATGAATGGGTTGAATGAATGTTAGGGTGAATGTGGGTATTGCACCGTGGGCCCATTAGTGGCATTGAGTGCTGGAGTAAGATCCGCCCAATTTTAATTAATAAAAAATTAATTGTTCACACTGCTGTCCAGACGCAATAAATTAGTAAAACTAATCACGTCAATATTATCTCAACGTATATCTAAGCCGACCGATTTTCGACCTATCTAAAATATTTGGCAATAAGGAAAAGAAGAAAGTCATATCGGAAATTGTGTAGAATCTCACGGGGGACATCGAATAATATGTGCTTGACTTTATCCGTAATAACAAAAATTGAAATTTAGATCAATTCGAAAGTTTAGTGCAATATAAACTTTCTTTAATTAATGCTTTGGTTTGCTTTATTTGTGCGGTGTGGGATTTTCGCAGTGCGTTGAAGCTGCACCAGCCGAATCAGCCCGCCACAACGAAACCTAGCCCATAATTTATTACAATTTTATTACAATTTATTACACCAGGTCCCGATTTTATTGCCGTTCGCAAGAAAACCGTGGACGGTGTAACTTCAAATTGAACCTATACACCGCCACTTTGTAACTTTTGATGTAATTGAGATATCAAGATGGGACTTGGGCCAGAATTTATTACAAATTAATTACAGTTCACTGGTAAGTAAAAATCAACTTATTTTAATAAAAACCTACTCAAATTCAAAGGAAAATATCAAAATATCGATAAAAATTACCTGTAATAATTTATTACACCAGACCGCCACCAGATTTTGGATAGAACTGGATATTGTTTACACTATACGGTACATATTATATATACCTTGTAAAGTAGTGATTTTTAATTATTTTGGGTAAAGTCTATTTCAAGTCAACGAAAAATACCAAAAAAGTCGATTTTATCATCTGTAATAATTTAATACGGTATATGTACCTTATATTCCTTTGAATTTGAGTAGGTTTGTATTAAATTAAGATGATTTTTACACAAAAGAATTACATTTTATTTTTCGGCGACTTACCAGTGAACTGTAATTAATTTGTAATAAATTCTGGTTTAAGTCCCATCTTGATATCATAATTACATCAAAAGTTACAAAGTGGCGGTGTATAGGTTCAATTTGAAGTTACACCGCCCACGGTTTACTAGCGAACGGCAAGTGTAATAAAATCAGGATTTGGTGTAATAAATTGTAATAAAATTGTAATAAATTATGGGCTAGGTTTCGTTGTGGCGGGCTGATTTGGCTGGTGCAGCTTCAAGGCACTGATTTTCGCTTTAATTTGAATCATTCTTAATTTCTTCTGGCTTAACTGAATCGTCCATTTAACTTTTAACTGACGCATTTTATTTCAAATCGCTAATATATCGTATAAATACTTTTGACAAAAAAGTGTTTATGGCAACACCGAAACATGCCAATCTTCATTTTGAGCGTAAAATGTTGTTGTAAAAATATTGTTTTTGCATTCATCCTGTTCAACCCAAAGAAAATTATTTTTTGCTTTTTTAATGGGAAAGGGGATCGAGCGATTCTTGATTTGATATAGATCTATTAATCTTCTTTATTCATTTGATTTGTAGGAGGAGACTGAGTTCGTATTTTCTCATGTGAAAAGTTAGTGGCTTATCAGATACCATGGATCATTGAATAAAAGAAGAGTCCATAGTCCGAGGTATTTATAAAATATATTGTCCTGACATGACAACCCCAAATTAGAAAATCCACTTACCATAGCTTTGAAAAAGATAAAATTAAAATTTGTGTCTAATTAACAATACAAGTTCCACCATAACGCCCAAACAGTACTTAAACCCCGGTAAATGATTCTAATAAAATTCATTAAATTTTTTTTAAATATGGTGCGCGGTGTCAAGTCAAAAATTTAGTCTAAAGTTTAATTTTATCGATTCATATCTTATCTTTCATCGTGTAACAAAGACACAATATATATACACGTACGCATAAAGAAACAGTTACGGAGGGAGGAGGTACTCAACATTTTCCATGGATATATCCAAACAAATACTCCAACTATATACATAAGCTCGAGATGAACATAATTTTTTTTTTTAATTTTTCCTTTTATTTTTCTCTCTTATCAAAATAATTTTTATCAACATCATTTGGAACAAATGAATAAACAAAGCTTTTTGTGTATAACATTTTCAAGTAATTTTTTTTTATGTTTTTTTTTGAAAATTCTAAAATTTTGGGTGGGACTTTTTTTTTTCCTCTATAGGCTCTCGAACAATTTGTTTTGTCTAGGATATGCGATGCGGACAAAACGTACATGAATACATAATGCACAGAACCATAATCATCAGACCCATAATAATGTATGTATATATATATGTGTATGTAAGTATACATATGATGATTGTTAATGATAATTCCCATTGGGCTAGTTTATCATTGAAATCACAAAATACCAACAAAAACTACAATAACGAACAGAAATAATTTTTTTGGTTTGTGTTTCGTTGTCTTTTCTTTTTCTAAAACACTTCTGGGCTATTGTTGTTGTTGTTGTCACTGTCGTTTTTTGATCGTCCAGAAATATGTATGTACTCACTATATCATGTACATATATGGACGAGTATATACAGCACAAAAACTTTTGTTTAAACAAACAGACAAGCTTTATTATATCTATGAAAGGAAAATGATTGGGAAAATAGTAAAAACAAAAAAAAACTATACGAGGAAAATGAAGAAGAAAATTGTAAATAAATTCGTGTCACATATTATCCAAATTGTCACACTATAATAGTTGTAATAATCATAACAATAAAATAAATTTTTGGACATTCGTTAGAATTTTCCTCCATCCGTTTGGCTTCGTACAGTTTTTTATACATACATGTGTGTGTGTGTAATTCTCAGCCATAATTCATTTTAAGTTTTTTGTTTGTTTGGTATATGTTTTATGTTTGTGTATTTCGATTGTAATTTTCGTATATGAATGTATGTTTAGATATAGCCCTACATACATAGATATATAAATTATCTAAGACTTTAATGATATTGTTGATTTATTGTAAGGATATTAGGATTAAATTATATAGTCGTAATAGAATAATAAAGCTTAATAGGCCACAAAGGGTTTCACAACAAACGGATACAGATAACTAAGTATAGCTGTGTGCGGTGATTAATAAATTTGTTTTATAGAAAGTATGAAAGAAGATGTATGGGACATAGAAAGAAAATGTATGGGATAGGTTTTGCCGAATAATTTGTAAATCTATGAAATAATTGTGGGCCCTGTGGACGGGGGCACTTGCTTGTCTCGAAAACCTAAATTGAATGTACATATTTTTCAAGAATACCACCACAGTATCCTTTGTTTGTCGTAGGAGGCGACTAAACGGTTGAATCGCCCGGTAACCGCATCCGTAAAAAATATAATTTTTTGCAATGTCAACAAAATAAAAACATGGATATCGCCAAACCACTGCCTAAGAACCCGCACACAAGGTTTAGAATCGGCTCATGGGACGTGCAGTCATTTAGAAACCCAGGAGCGTTGGAAGGCCTAATCACTTGCATGAAGGAGTATCGGCTGGAATTCGTCGCTCTTCAAGAAACTCGCTGGCCTAGAAGTGGAGACCATATATGTGTCGCAGGACTATACGTTGCTCAACAATGGAGGGGTCCTCGCAAATCTTGGAGCTGGATTTCTTATTTGGCAGCAGGTAAAGAAGGCTGTTTTGGATTTCTAAGCCGTAAATAACCGAATGTACTTGCTTCGCTTGCGCATGCAGTTAGCCAACCTGTCGATAATTTGTGTACATGCGCCCACAGAAGTAAGCCAGCCCCAACATAAAGTCTCATTTTATAATAACTTGGACGATCTGATGGTATCTATTCCTGAACATGTTGTTAGAATGGTAATTTGGGACGTGTGTGAACGCATATAGGTCCGTACTCTCGACACAAACCTGCGACCGATAATGGTGAAAGAATGATTTTCCTTGCTCAACCTTAGAGAATCAGCACATTTTCCCCTCACAAATAGATACATTTGGAAACATGGACACATCCTCGCATGATTTCCCGCAGCCAAATTTACCACGTATTAATTTTAAGAGGGCTAGCTCGGGTGCTGCAAGATGTGAGAACTTATCGGTCAGCAACCAAAAACGTAGGCAGCCAGTATTATTTGGTCACTGCAAAGCTTCAATGGAAGTTTTCGTACAGGTTCGAAAACACAGCAAACCGCATGGAACGTTTCGACTGTGAAGGCCAGATAAATGAAATCGGGATCTTGTCAGCGACAACATTGAGGAAGCTATTTACCAGTCTGACTGTGTGAATTCTATCTGGGATAGAGTTTCCAAATATGTTATTAAATATCCGGATATCGAATACTTTCTTTAGTAATTATCCGGATTCAGTTTTATTCAAATTATTTGGATAAAATTTCATTTATAAAAAGGAGTACTTTAAAAAAATTATAGCGTCAAACATCCCAAAATTATGTTTAGTTGTAATTTTTCCTGCTGTTGAAAAAACTCTGTAGCAATTGATGTAGGTTCAATTGTCAAAAGGGTATTTAATAATACGATTAAATTATTTGATCACTTTTTAGTTCTTGCCAGTAATTAAAAGTCCTTTTTAAGTCGAGCTCGAATTCCTGAGGCACAAAATGTGGGGTTTACGTAAGTAATTACCAATATGGCATGGTCTAGTTGTTTATGTTGTAAATTTAAGTTTTCTTCAGTTGTGTTCGTACTAATTTCCAATTCATTTTCATCAGCAACGACTTCTGACAACACATTAGTATATATCCATTCAGATATATCCTCTCCATTATTTGTATTGCTAATGTAATTGCAGTTGATTTTGAGGAAAATTCGAAATATTCACTATATTTGGGAATACTGCCAGTTTCAAACAATATCATTAATGATAAGAGAGTTCTTTCGCGACGTTCATTAATCCGTTTTTTTAGTTGCCTCAAAAGAGTTTGGCTTAATGCTGTGTTAATTTCTTCCATTTTGAGGTCGGCTGTTGAAATTTGGCAGAATTCTTGGTTAATTCCTTATTGGCCATTTCCATTGGAAAAAGTACTTCTAAAATATCCTGTAAAATACGTGTTTCTTCTTCATATATTGTTGGCATATCGTTCTTTGTATCCTCTAGGGCCACTGCTAAACGTTGTTATGTTTGGATGTGAAAGTTAGGCGCGGACGGATGAGTGCGGGAGATGGTTCCTAACATTTGAGAGAAGAGTCATGCGTGTGATTTACGGCCCAAAACGCGAAATAGATGGTACATATTGAGCTCTGTACAATTTTTAGATCAGAGATCTGATGAAGATCACCGATATTGTACATGAAGTATAAGATCTCAGCGAGTACGTTGGCTCGGTCACGTTCTGCGTGCTGATCCGGAACGAATTGTGCAACGATCTCTGAAAGGAGAGCCACCATATGGTAGGCGCAGAGGCCGTTGCAGGCGATGATGGCTCCACGATGTAGAGAACGACTTTGCCTCTTCAGATTGTCTTAGACAGTACGAAGACCATGCTCGGGATCGAAACCGTTGGAGTCAGATTGTTGATGCAGTAAGGGGCCAGTAATGGCCTTTAAAACTGTTTATTATTATATTGTTGGGATTCCCAGTTTCTGCAGAGTTGGTTTTACACAGTTTTTTAATAAACGCATATAACAAACAGCATATAACCAACAAAAACAGTCAAACCAGGTAAATTCTAGTTCAATCGTGTATACAAATGAGTTATTCGGATGATCGAATATCTAAAAATGTGATTGTGATTGGTGACATGAATATTAATATTATGGGTGGATTGGATCCTGTTGAGTATAAGTATCTGGCAATAATATCTTCTTTTGGTTTGAAATCGGTGATTAATGAACCTACTATAGAATAGCAGAAAGTACTTCAACGTGTATTGAAACATGGTCCAATGTTTTGAATGAAAATTCACCATCTATAGCTTTTGAATTGTTCTTTTCCATTCTAAGCACAAACATAACTCAGTGTACTGAATTTATCACATATAATCTTTCAACATTGAAAATCAAACCCTGGTTGAATCACAAACTATTAAAATTAATTAAGAAGAAAAATAAATTAGCTTGTATTCTATAAGTATCCCAATAATTTGCATAAATTGCTTAAAAGATGCATGAATTAGCTAAAATTACAAAATTAGAATGTGATAAATCAAAAAAGAAATATTTTCAGAATAAATTCATTGCACGTCAAAATGATCAAAAGCAGCAATGGCAACTTATTAACTCAATTCGGGGCAAATCTAAACGGAAGGTGAAAGTTAATAATATCATCGATTCAAATGGTTCTGTCATAAATGATAGTGTTGTAATGGCTGATGAGTTTAATGTTTACTTTTCAGGAATTGGAAGCAAACTGAAAAATACAATAATTTCGGGTAAACCCATTTTTCAACCTTTATGCTTCAACTACCCAAATTTTTTCATTTTTCCAATTGATGAAATGGAGTGTTACAGGATTATCATCTCGCTCAAAAATAATTCTTCTTCAGGTTTTGACGATATTTCTTCATTTATAATAAAAGAAATTGCACATTTTATTACTATTCCATTATCTCATATTATTAATAACAGCTTTTTAACTGGAGAAGTCCCGGTTGCTTTGAAAAAATCAGTGGTTATTCCATTGTTTAATGCGGTTAAAGGTAATGCGAGTCTAGTTTCTAATTATCGTCCTATCTCATACCTAAGTGTGTTCTCTAAAATATTAGAAAAATCTGTTAAATTGCGAATCTTATCATTTTTAAAGAAAAATTCGTTTATTTCAAATCAAATGAATACGGGTTTCGGGAAAGCTTAAGTACAGAACACGCTCTAGACGATTTACTTACCACAATTTATGATGCATTGAATCGTGGGCATAGTGTGCACAGTCTATTTATTGATATTTCTAAAGCTTTTGACACTATTGATCATAAATTGATTTTGAGTATATTAAATACGATCGGTGTACGTGGTTTGGCAAATAAGTGGTTTCATTCCTATTTAACTAATAGGAAGCAGGTGGTAACTGTAAATGGTGCTTCGAGCGGCCCGATTTCTGTAAATGTTGGTGCTCCACAGGGGTCGGTCCTGGGCCCATTACTATTTGTAATTTATACCAATTCATTTTTTCACCTTTCATTAAAGGGACATCCAGTGGCATTTGCTGATGATGTATCGTTAGTTTACTCAAGCAATAGTGGAAGTACAGTCATTAAATGGATGAATGAAGACTTTGTGCTTTTACGTCAATTGTTTGATGCTCATTTTATGGTCTTGAGTGATAAATCAAAAGAAATGGCTTTCAAAATTAGCAAGATGAATCATCTTGATAATAATAGTTTATATGCACATTCTCATTGCTGTGTATTTCATGGTAATTTGATTCCAGTTGATTATAAATTCTATCTGGATTCTTGTGTAAAAATAGATTATGTTGATAACATAAAATATCTTGGTGTAACCATTGACAGTAGGTTATCGTTTAAAAACCACATTCAGATTACTTGAAAGTCAATTAAGCAATAGCAATCGTAGTCTGTACAAATTACGGCCTCTGTGTAGTACTGCTACAGTAATGAATATTTATTTTTCACTCATTCAGTCGCGTTTAAGTTATGGTATTATCGTCTGGGGTGGAATATATTTTCAAAACATTAAACCTGTCGTTACAGCTCAGAAATTTATTATGCGTACACTATATAACGTTCCTAGATATGAGTCGACTAAACCATTATTTATTAAATCAAAAATCTTATCGGTTCGAAATTTATATGTCTACAGAGTCTTAAAAGTATTCTATCTTCGAAGCGGAAATCGTAACAGAAGATTTTTTACTCATTGTGCACCCAGCCTATTCAATTAATTTCCTTTAAACATACGATGTATGACTAAAATCAATGAATTTCTAAAGTCACTTAAATTATGGTTGCTAGAGTTAAATGATGTTGAGTATCTTTTTAAATTGACTAAATAGAACTACTAGTTAGTAATCGTTTTGTAATTTTAGTAAATTTTTTTTTTTTTTTTTACTTTCTTGTTTACAATTGTATATTAATATGTACTCGTATGAAGGTATCTGTATATATTTGTATCATTGTTTGTCATTTGTTTATTTTAAATATTCTGCCGCTCCTCAAACTGTTCTTTTATTCTAATTTTACATTTTGCCGATGATTTCAAGCTATTGATCGTTTATTCGGTCATCGGAATCTCGTAGTTTAATATCAATACATGTATTACAACTTTTATCTATGGTTTTATTTAATTATTTTTTGTTTATTATATTGTATAGTAATAATTATATGTTTTATCTATATGTAAAATAATTATGTACTCATATTATAATTTACTATTGTATTGATATTGAAACAAATAAATAATAATAATAATAATATTTCAAACGAATTTATCCGGATTACGGATTGCTTTAAAATAAATGGATATTCCGGATAGTCAGCTATCAAGATATCCGGAATTGAAACTGTAGTCTGGGAGGTACTGAAAACTTCGGTTATCAGTGATGCTCAACAGACTTTAGGTATATTAAAAGTTAGACCCAAGAATGATTAGTTATATTGACGAGTGTCGTAACAAAATATAGCCTATAGTAAAGTGCAACAACATATACTTTCAGGCCTGCATCAACTGCCATACGGGACCAAGATGGAAACCTTTGTGTCAACATCGGCGCAGTACTCGAAACATGAAATGGACACTTTACCGCCCTGATTGGTATTCATCATGCGTCATAGACTGTATAGTTGAGCCACCTCAAATACAGACTGCGACGATTGGCATTGAAAATCACATCTGTAGCGGACAGCTTGGTTGGTGACTATCAAGGAGGATTTCGTCTGAATCGATCAGTCATTGTTCAGCTGTTTTCGTTGTGGATGATTCTATATCTAATCATTATGAGACTTCTATCCCCGTATATCAGCTGGTGTTCCTGAATTTCCAGCAGGCCTATGGATCGATCTATCGAGATAATTTTTAGTCTACGCTTGAATGCCTATAGGTATGCCAACAAAATTGGCACGATTGTGTAGAATGACAATGACACAGTCTCTATGTTGAGTTAAAGTTCAGAACAGACTATCGACAATTTTTTCAGATTACTTGGGTGTTCATTTTGTAGTTTTCGAGATTCTCATTTCTCGGGAAAATTTGGTCGATATTCTCGAAAAATTGGAGTCTTACTTTTATATTGTTTTTGTAATTTTGTAACCATTATTCAATACGAAGTTGTTTACAAATAATACAATAAAACCAGTAGCGAGATTTTTGCTGACACCACCATTCATTTGAAATAAATTCAAACATGAGAATACGTGATATACTCTCAGAGATAAGAACAATTGTTAAATTGTTTAAAAATTTGGCTGTTCGGAATAAGATTCTACAATTAAATATAAAAGAAATGGATGACGAATGTGATGAGCTGCAATTACTATTAGATTGTAAGACAAGGTGGATACCATTGAAACCAAAACGGTCAACGTGATTTAACAACTCATGGATTACGGAACTTGACAAAGTTGCTCTAATATATTATGCGTAAAGTTGCTTCAAAAATAAAATGCTTCATTGTTAACTGCAGAAGGCATTCTAAAATGTTTATTTAAAAATCTTCGGGCCAATATTTCTAAAATAAGCACGATTTTTATCAAATCGCCAAACGTAGGGACAAACAAATTATTTCATTAATTACATTTTTACAAAATCCTATATTGTAAAAGCCGAATAAGATGATTTTTTCCCTAGCTGTTCTAAAATAGAATTTATTAAAACTGCAAAAACAATCTCGAGGCGATTACTTAAGGCCTCTGATAGTGATGATAAGGATGCTATAGATGATTCTCTTACAGCAACAACAGTATCCAGGAACCAGAAGTAGAAGAGAATGTGTGTAGTTCCGTTGATGAGGAACTGGTAAACTCCATATGCGATATCTTAAAATTGTAGCCAGTTACCGATAATGACTTCCGAACGTTGACCAAAGAATTCAAGTGCACACAAGTAAATGGAATTTTCAGAAATGTTTGGTTGTATGAATGTTGTAAATTTTCTACGATCACATAAAGGTTTTTACGTATTTTAAATTTTATATTCATAAATAATATATGCCGTCAAAATACAAATTGCTTGGAACATTAATAGAAATGTTTTCCAATATGCAGAGTGAATCAATGTAGCCGAGAAAGACATTTCCGATAAGAGCTGTCTGTGTCCAGGCTGCACACTCGATATTCTTTGCACCTTATATAGAACAAAGAGGTAAGCGAGCCACGTTTTCATAGAACGGTATGTTATGATCATAATTCCAGCCAGTTTTGTTCAACAGGAATAGTAAGAAACCACACTCACCAAGTCTATTGAAGTTTTCTTGCAGTTTTTCAGCATCATGCTCATCTGGACCAATATGTGATCCTTGAGGAGCACCAGATATCACTCATTTCCATTCGATTAATATTGGTTTGTTAGATATGATTTGGACCAATTAATAAATCAGGGAGTAAAACCGAATGCATGCGTAGACTTATAGGAGTGCCTTATAGATAGAATCAACTGCCTTACTAAAATCTGTGTAGGCTACTTCAACTTGGTAATGTGTTTCTATTTCATTTAACTGATAAATTTGACCAGATGGTAGTGACGTATCAATGTTGATTTAAAAGCATTGTAATCAGGTCAAATAATTTTGGAATCGATGAAGATGTGGATATTCCCCGGTAACATGAGACATCATTCCGCATTCTTGATTTCAAAATAGGTGTGATCTTTGAAATTATTAATTTTTCGAGAAATACGGCAGTAGTTAGGGATTGATTGAATTGTTTGCAAAGCGGATTTATCAAACTACTCGTAAACGTATTTAATATAGAATAGAGTACATCATCCAAATTCCTTTAAAGCAGATACAACGTCTTCTTCAAATATGACAGGAGGAGTAATTAAGGTTTTATTGTTGCTTATTTCGTCAGTTTATCCAGTATTTACATATGTGATCTATAGACTGATTGAAAAAATTCTGCAAACATATCTGCTATCACCTCATAAAGAGAAATGACAAAAATATTAAGCAAAGGGGGACATTCCTGGCATACGTTTGAAAACAAACAAATCAGACCAATTAGGGTAATGGCTAAAAATCTGCAGTCTACAGGTTAACCAGAAAAAATAATTGAGGACCTGAAAGAAAAAGGTTTTAATGCAACTGAAGCATCAATTAAGCTGAAACGAAGAAGTAAGAAGCCTCTGCACATGTATATGCTGACATTCAGCGCAGATGATGATATTGAAAAAATACTTCAAATCAAGTATATCTTATGGGATGCAAAGTCAATATTGAGCCCCTAAGAAGATCTAGGCTTATACCACAATGTAAAAAATATCAAGCATATGGACATACTCAAAAATACTGTAACAAAGAACCCAGGTGTGTCAAATGTCCAGGTAATCACCATACTTGAGATTGTGTCAAACCCACAGATGTACAGCCTAGATGCGTACATTGTGGAGAAAACCATCCAGCTAACTATAGTGAATGCAGTGTTGCTATTGAATTGCAAAACATCAAAAATAAAAACATACATGGTAAAAATACAAATGTAATAAAGAAACAAACTGTTGGAATAAACAGGCCTGAATCATTTAAAGGAGACTTAAGGCGTAAAGCGTTGATAGCCTCTCAAGCAAAAGCGGGAAAAACAACTTACGCTCAAGTAATGATGAGTAACGATAACAAACAAAAAACTCCTCAAACAGATGACGTAAATCAAACGCTTAAGCTGATATTAAGCAAACTTAAAACTTTTGACCAGCGATTACAGAAACTAGAATACAGTACCAAGGGAGCCATCCCTAAACAAAACCATTTCTTACGACTTAAGAATTTTATGCTGGAATGCCAATAGACTCCAGCAACAACAACAGGAATTGCAAATGGTACTGGACGCAGAGAAAATCGATGTCTGTCTCATCTCTGAAACTCACTTCACTAGGCAATCAATTATCAAATTTAGATATTATAAAACATATCACACTAATTCACCCGGGAAATACTGCCAAGGGTGGTAGTGCTGTTATAATTAGAAATAGTATTATCACCTCGAGGAATTAAAATAACTCTATTAGTGTTATTGGAATTTACTGCCCACCGAAATACTCTCTAAAAGAAAAAGATTATCTTGAATTATTCAGTAAACTACGGAAAAGATTTGTAATTGGAGGAGATTTTAATGCAAAAAATATCCACTGGGGTTTCTAGACTAACAACAACCCAAGGGAAAGAACTCCTCAATGCTATCAGACCTAATGGCCAACTGATCCAAATAAAATACCAGATATGATTGATTTCTTTATAGTGAAAAATATATCTGTAAATTATATACACATAGATGAAAGTATTGACATAAGCTCTGATCACTCCCCAATACTTTTGACATTAAGTGAAAGAATCATTCAAAAAGAAAGCTATCCTAGTTTAGTAAATAAGCACACAAATTGGGAATGATTTAGACTGTCCTTAGAAAGAAAAATTAACTTAATGGTTCCGCTAAGGAGTGAGGAGCAATTAGAAAAAGAAGTTCACAAGTTCATATGTGACATACAGCAGTCAGCTTGGGAAAACACTCCTGAAGTTAAAAAGAAAATTAAGGAAAACAACTACCCTAGAGAAATTAGAGAGCTTTTGGCAGAAAAAAGAAGGGCAAGGAGAATATGGCAACAAACTAGAGCCCCTCAAGATAAAACTAAGCTAAACAATCTGACTCAGCTACTTAAAATGGAAATCAAAGATTTGAAAGACGAATCTATCAGTAACTACCTCAGAAAGTTGTCTAATGATACAAGTTCTGATTATTCTCTCTGGAGAGCAACCAGAAGAATTAAAAGGCCAATAATGTAGATTCCTCCAATCAAAACAGAAGATATTAACTTATGGGCCAGAAATAATGAATATTAAGTACGAAATTTTGCTGAATACCTGGAAAAAATATTTGAACCTCATGATGACCAATCATTGGAAGTCGAAATAATAACTGGAGAGGTTGTACAGGAAAGTGAAGAAATCCTACGAGCAACACCAAAAGAAGTCATGTATGAGATAAAAACAAATATGAATCCGAGAAAAGCGCCGGGTTATGACCTTATCACAGCAGAAATTTTAAAAGAACTACCAAGGAAAGCATTATTAAAGCTCATCCATATTATAAATGCCGCCTTTCGATTGAAATATGTACTCAGCCTCTGGAAAGTTGCAGAAGTAATTATGATAAATCAGATAATTCAGAGGAAAAACCTGATTCCAAATCATCAGTTCGGTTTTTGCAACCAACACTCAACATTAGATCAAGTACACAGAGTAACAAGGCATGAGTACCGCAGGGCAGTGTATTAGCTCCTGTCCTATACCTATTGTACACTAATGATCTCCCTGTATTAGAAAACAACACTGTGGCGTCCTTTACTGATGACACGGCAATATTAGCTGCTGGAGATAGCAACAAAGAATCAACTCAGAATTTACAGTTAGCAATTAGTCAAATACATAACTGGACCAAAAGATGGCGAATTAAATTTAACGCAATTAAATCAGTTCACATCAATTTTACAAACAATCGACTCGAACATATTATGGTTACAATTAATCAAAAAATAATACCGTATGCCAACACGGCTAAGTATCTTGGCATGACACTAGATGCAAAACTACGATGGAAAGCACACGTCAAAAAGAAAAGTGAAGAACTGGGGCTTAAATATAGAAAGATGTATTGGCTGATAGGAATGAGCTCCACTCTATCAACATACAACAAACTTCTATTATATAAACAAATATTAAAAACAGTTTGGACTTATGGTATACAACTTGAAGGTTGTACCAAAGAGAGCAACGTAGAAATCATCGAAAGATTTCAAAACAAAGTATTAAGGAACATCGTTGATGCACCATGCTATGTTAGAAACAGAGTCCTCCATAGGGACCTTAAAGTGGACACTGTTTCAAAGGAAATCCAAAAAAAATGCACTGAGAAATAGGGAAAGGCTCGAACTACATGTTAAAACTGAGGCAACTAAGCTGTTAAACAACACAGATATTGTACGTAGGCTCAAACGAACTAAACCTTTTGAGCTGGTGTAATTGCTTGTTTAACAGCGTAATGCTGATTTAAAATCCACAATAACGATGTGGTTGAATTCAATTTATCAGACACTATGGAACACCAATGGGAAGAAGCCATAGATTATTACAACATAGTAAATTAAGCTAGAATAAAATTGGTCATTAGTCCAGGTGACTAGATTATAATAATTGTTTATTTAAAATATTTAAATTAAATTGAAAAAAAAAAAAAACTTCATAAAACATTCGAAGTACAGGTATTATTCAAGTCGTGAGGGATATCCTTCGAAATTCCTCGCGCCGTTGTAAAAAAGACAGCTATTTTCAATCGTGATTTTATCATTTTAGTATTGGCCACATGGAGTTCCAAGCCTTAAGGGACATGTTATAAATTTAGTCGATATTTGCCTCTAAAATTTAACCCCAATTTACTGCCTCTAAATTAACTTGTAAACTGGCGTATAATTTTTCTGCTTAAGGTTGTATTTCCTTTAGTTGCACATGTTTTTTCAGCTTACAGTAGGTTGTATCAAATACTATGTCCAAAAATTTGTGGTTGATATCATGTACCACAAATGGCTTAAACGATTCCATTACATTGAAAGCATCAGTCTCAGTGGTGTAGACAAGATCCAGGAACCTTTCCAAATTATTGACAACCGTGTTAATTTGGTTGAGATTAAATTCAAGTATGGCGTCAACGAATAATGATTCTGCGTCACCTTTTATATTACATGGAAGAATGATGTTTTCATGACTTGATTGGTCGCATTAACGCAGCTGGCATAGTAGTCAGTATTTGATTGAGGCGGTATATACATCGTGTATATAAATAGACATCGTTTATCTATTTTACTCTCCACACAGATCTGCTCAAGTCTTGATGTTACAGGAGCACTTTCTAGATTTGAATGAACGGCTATCAATACGCCATGTGCGATCACATCTATAAACAATATAATTATGCCTAAAAAATTCGTTACTTTGAATACCCAGGTTAAAGTTACTTTCCCCGATAACAATTGGGTAGTTTGTTTAAAAAACAAATCGATAAAATTCGGTGGCTCTGGCCATTTTGTTTACATTATTGCATGACTTTACTTATAGTTTGATAGTATTAGGCAATCCTGGTATATAGCAGGACAACTGGTGTTAAAATCGGGCCTTCATCACGCTTTTTAGTGTAGATATCAGAATAAAATTATTTTAGTGCTAATGGAACATCAACAGGACATCTATATGTAATATTTAGATGGTAATGACACTATCGTTTTATAGTTATATGTAAGATCTTGTTGAAATTCATATTCTCCTTAATACAGCGAGCGAAAACTTTAGACTTGGGATCAGTAACACTTTCCGTATTCGCACATAAGACAAGATCAGAGACTAGTTTCAGATTGTTTATGATCCACGTAGATTTTCCATAGCCAGGCACAATGGATTCATCTTAATACCAATGTCGGAAGATATGTTTCTATGTATTGAAATATAAATTTACTAACCTTTACAAATATTTTGGTATTTTTTGTAGTATATGTACTTCACGCTACCCAATAATAACTTGCCATTGATACACTCCTATGTATAACATAGAGTAGATAGATTCCACATGAATATAACTCCAGTAAACTACTCTCACTTGACCCATAATAAAGTTGTACCAAATCAACTTGATATAAAAGCCATTAATTATTTGAACGTGAATTAAATAAAATAAAATAAAAATTTGCGAACTTTAAACAATTTATTGAGCTTTTTTGTGCTTTTTTCGTATATTTAGCTACGGCTCTCGTATTATTTATTTATTTATTTGAAAAACAAATGGTTGAATTTACTATATATACACATTCTATATTGCCAAAAAGCACAAAAATAAAAAAATTAAAATATTGTTAAAATATTCAATTCAGTTAAAAAATTAGATCCACAAAAAAAAATTTGCTGAACTTTTAAAAAAAAAAAAAAAAATTTAAATTGATTGCTCACATTGGAACTTAATTGAATTGGATATCGGAATTTATTTTTTTATTATTTTTCGGTGCGCATTGGTTTTTTTTCCAGGTTTTATTATGTTATGTGCTTTTTTAGCTTAAAGCATATACATACATAAATACTGTGTTGTTGTATTCAACGAGTCTATTTCAATTGTATATATATTTACTAAAATAATAGTTTGTACAATAATAAATTTGTTTTTGGTGGGATTTCTATGTTTATATAGCCGGAAATTTTTATTTTTATTTTTTGGGGCTTTTTTGTGTGTCTGTGTGTACACAATTTTACAGAACAATTATTTTAATATGACCATGAACTAAAATTTGTATAAATGAATAACTAAAATTGAAAAAAAATAAAAATGCTGAATAGAACAAAATTTGTATTGTAAATATTTATTGAATTTGTGATATTTAAATTTTTATTTAATTTTTTAGTTTTGATCGTTTAAATTGAATATTAAAGGCATCATGTTAATAAATATTTTTAATTTGGTTTTTTTTGTTATGAATTTTATTAGCTTCAAATCCATTGTTTGGATATTATATGCGGCGTATTAGAGATATATGAGCCATAACTTCGATTTAATTGTTTTATATAAACGCCTGACTTCTCTTTGTTGCGGCTACTTAAATGATTCACATAAATATGCACTCCCATGGGAGTAATAAGTGAACTATCGGGTGCGTCCCCAGGTGGCGGATAGGTTAGGACGGGTAAATGGGAAATAAAATACCATTCATGGGCAAAATCTGTTCACCACGAAGTGCGGCTTCAAACAGCGCATATTCTCATGTAAAAGGCGGCATAATTCTCTCCTAGCCGAAGGGTTAACTTGCTAGGGGAAGGATAATAATAATAACAAACAGTTTCTAAAGGCCATTACTGACCCCTTACAGAGTCACCAATTTGGCTCCAACGGTTTCGAGCCTGAGCATGGTCTTCATACTGCCTAAGACAATCTGAAGAGGCCAAGTCGTTCTCTACATCGTGGAGCCATCGTCGCCTGCAACGACCTCTGCGCCTACCAGATGGTGGCTCTCCTTTCAGATATCGCTGCACAATTCGTTCCGGATCAGCACGCAGAACGTGACCGAGCGTAACTGTCATCCTACATAGTCGTACCAATTTTGTTGGCATTCCTAGGTATTCCAGGGCAGACCACAAACTTTCGCGATTGATCGAGGCATAGCCATGCCGGAAATCCAGGAACACGTGATGTACGGGAATGGATGTCTCATAATATTAAGATAGAATCACTCGCAGCGAAAAGACCTGATCTGTGACTGATCGATTCGGACGAAATCTTCCTTGATAGTCACCAACCAGGCCCTCCGCTAGAGGAGGGATTCAATCCAATACAATGTATGACAGTAACTTGTATGCTGTGCAAAGGACAGCTAAACCGCGATAATTCCCACACATCAAGCGGTCTCCCTTCTTGAAGATGGGGCATATCGCGGCCTTTTTCCATTCGTCAGGCATAACTTCGGTTCGCCATACTAATCGAATAATGTCTAAAAGACAGTTCCACCAAGTATAAAGAGCTGCGAATTAATTCAGTCCACTGCAGGTGAGCGGTTTCGTGTTAGTCGCTGCCTGGCCCTAATGAATTCCTCATGGGATGGATCCTCAATGCAAATCTCTGCAGTCTGCATTTGAGGTAAATCAACTACAGTCTGTGGCGCATGATGAACACCAAGCAGGTCGGTAAAGTGTCCATTCCATGTGTCGAGTACTGCGTTGATGTTGACACAGAGGTTTTCATCTCCGTCTCGAATGGCAGTGAACGCAGGCTTGAAAGTACGGTGCAATCCCAATAAACAATTTTGCCAATTTTTGGAAACTGCAAGTGTTGTTTTATTTTATAAGGAGTATATAATGGTTACATCGGTTATATAAAAATGATGGTGGTTATTTAAAAGTACTATAGTATTACCAAATGGCATATAGTTATATTAAGGTTAAATAAGATTACCAAGGGCTATCGGAGAACTGAAGTTACTAAAGGTTTTATAAGTTGGTGATGAAAAGGTTTCTATCACCGGTCTTTATAACTTTGTGTAGTCTCTACAATAAGGTATAAAAGAACATTTTATAATTGTTTACATCACCATATTATATAACTAATTATTAATCAGGATTTATAGCGGCATAAACGGTTATCCTTTTAGGCTCCGATAATAATCAGTTATGACGGTGACTTTAATAAAAACTAATAACTTGAGTTGTATTTTTGTTTGATATTGTTTTAAAAACGTATAACTTTAAATCAGGAATGGGCCCATTATAAAACTTGTCTAATTAAATACTATAGGTTTAGTATACAACGCTGACTGTTATATATATAAAAACCGAAAATATTTTGTAGCGTTTAATTTTACCGCCCATAATTGTGCGTCCTTTCGTAAACAGTGCCAGTTCTGAGTGAGCATTTTTAGTTCTAGAAATTGGAAACATTAGAGCATAGTAAAACTTTTCGCCGGAAAATTTCAAAATGATATCAAATGATACCTCAAGTATTGCGTCGGTCATGCCATCAAAATCGACATCAGAAAATGAGGTACCGGCGGCATTAAATAATGTTGAGAGTATAATGTTATAGAATAATTCTGTTGAGCAGGATTCAATCTCTTCGACATATAGGCAATCGGATGTTCAGCTTGGTCCTCTCCAATTTGAAAAAGAACGCTCCCCACTCCTGAGCGACTAGCATCACATTGGATGAAAAACGGCTTTCGGAAATTAGGATAAACGAGAACTGGTGCTGTGATCAAAGCAGTATTCAATCGCTCGAATGCAATTTGACTCTCCATAGTCCAATTAAATTTGTTGTTTTTCTTCAGCACATCGGTTAAAGGACATGATATGGCTGCATACTTTGAAATAAAGCGCCGATACCACCCTGTCATTCCCAAGAAACTGCGAAGCTTCTTCACAGTTTTCGGTGCCGGGAAATCACTAAATCACTCGCTTTGACTTTTTCAGCGTCAACTCGAAGACTACCATCACCCACAATATATCCAAGATATCGGATATTCTTCTGAAGGAACTTACTTTTCTCAAGATTAACCGTCAAACCAGCAGATGAAAGATGTTGAGCCACAGTTCTTAAGAGTTTCATGTGCTCGTCAAAGGTACCACTTGTGATTAGGAGATCATCTAGGTAAACGAAAACCTGATCCTGTAACTGATGTGGAATCACCCGGTGCATCAATCTACACATGGTCTGCGGGGCATTGCAAACCCGAACGGCATCACTGTGAACTGGTATAACGGACGGCCAGGAACGGTAAATGCTGTTTTGTCTCGGGAGTCCTGTGCCGAAGGGATTTGCCAAAATGCCTCCTTTAAATCGATGCTAGAGATAAATCTGGTCTGGTCCAAACGACTAAGGAGTCCATCGATGATTGGCAGTGGATACGCGTCCTTAACAGTCACTTCGTTCAACCGCCGGGCGTCAAGGCATAATCGCACTTTGCCATTCGCTCTTTGAACTAATGTCACCGGGGAACGCCATGAACTTGTTGATTCCTCTATCACTTTTAAGGATAACATCCTTTCGATTTCTGCGTATAGTTCGGCTTCGTCACAACATCGATATGGTGTGACAGTAGTTGAGTTTTACCGAGACCTAAATTCGCAAACGAAGGAAATTCTTTAATAATGTTTGACAATTCGAGTTCTTGCGCATCGGATAAAACATGCCGATTTGGATCATGATCAGAATTTAGTCTTGATGGAATATTATCCAATTCTGAGATCGTTTTGAGTTCAATTCCAAACAGTTTCCAAAAGTCCATGCATAAATATAGCTTTTGTTTCAATCCAGGTATTAAATGGATTCTCATGGAATGCTGAACTCCATTAAAACTGATTTTCATCCAAATGTATCCAAATACCCGCTCTTGTTGGCCATTAGCAGTTTTAATCAGCGATGGTAAATTCCTAATTATATATTTCGGGTTATTCATGAATGTTTCGCTCTCACTACCAAACGCTGTAATGGAGGCACCACTGTCCATCAATCCACGGTATGGAACTTTATCAATTAACACGTCTGCGTACGGTCGACTATCGACTTCGTCAGTAATAAATGTCTCAGCTATAGTTGATCGCAAACGTTTACGATTAGCCCAATATATGTTTGCCCGATACAAATTTTTTGTTGAATTTAGACATTTCAAAGAATTGTAATTGAACTTAGTTGGTAAGAATTCATTGTTTTGTTGAATTTTCGATTTAGAAGTATCCGGATCAAATATGACATTATTAGGTAAGGTATAATGAATAGGTCTATTCGGGATCGGTATTTACTGCAGTTTCGACTGTGTTTGTTCTGGCTTGAAATTTCTTCCGAGGAAACACATTCCCAGAACCCTGGAACCTCGGTTGGTCGTTTCCCTGACATCTAAAACAATTGGGCTTTAGGATATCTGGCCGGCCACATCCGAAACAAAAAATTTTTGTGACTGGTTTATGGCAATCAAAGTAACCATGACCAATGTCAAAACAATTCCAACACACTAACATAGCGTCGCTTCTATTTCTTGCCTGAACATCTTGCGATGGATTTCCGTGAGGTTTGCGCGCGATAGATAGGGCTGCGACTTCATTACACATGGAATTTGGCTCACACTCAGGTTTATTAACTGGGCCTTGGTAAGAGGTATTACTAATGTTGTTATCACTACAATCATGGGTTTCAATTTCACTGACGTATTTACGAGTATAAAGCATTTCAGGTTCGTAATTTGTACGCTTCCATGAATCCTCAAAAGCGACGCAACGTCTCACCAGTTCATTTATAGAGTGAATATCCCTATCTGCCAATGCATTCTGTAGTCCGGCTCGCATGTTTCTCCGTAAGATTAGAAGTACTTCGGTATCCGAAGGTGAAATACGATATTGTATTGTCATAGCTTGAATTTCATTATAAAAAACCAGAAATGGTTCTTTTACTTTTTGCTTTCTGGCATTTATCATATGTCTTACGTCTAAATCGGTTCTACGATCCTGAAACCTTTCAATTAAACCTTCTTTTAATTCACTCCAAGATGTGTTAGGGTTGCGCTTCAAATGACACCAGTACCAATTCGATGCAATTCCCTTTAAGATAGTTGCGATTTCATTGCATAAATTGTATTCAGGCACTTTATAATGTCCGGCGAGATGCTCGAATCGAAAAAAGAACCCTTCAATAGCCAATCCATCTGGCGTACCGTCAAAAAAAATGTTCCATTTGGTTGCTGGTGGATAACGTAATTGATAGTTCTCATTGGGTACATTGTAAGCATTGATATTATAAGGCTCCGGTGTGTTTGGAGAATCTTTACTTACGAGGTTAGCTTTGGATTGTCCTGGATACGTCTTTATGTCAGGACGAAACGGAATCGGTTTAGTATGTTTGTCTGGTTTTGTTATTAAACAATGCTTATTAGTTTCTTGGACAGTCGAGGATTGAACAAGGGTGGTTCGCTTGGAATCCACAACTTCAGCATCTTCATCTTCGGATGTCGATACCTCGTCTGCCGGCAAGTCTATTTTATCGCTTAATTCGGATATAGTTTTATCAAGGTCCGAAGGATCAGCAAAAAGAACTTTAATGCTATCTCTGAGTTGCAATGCAGTGTCTATGAGATCCAAGCACTGTTGCTTGTATTTTCGGCTAGTAGAAGATAAGCGTTTTAGTCGTTCAATTACATGTAAAATACGGGAATCCGTGCGTATGACCACTTCTGATTTAATTTCATCAGCGTTAGTTATTCCTAACAAAACTTTTCGATGTTCGACTAATTTATTCGTACAGATACGAATTTCGTCCTGTGGCCTTTTCGTTGCTGCGGAATGTGCGCGGCTTGGTTTAATTATTGGATGATGAGTCTCATCTACTAAATTTTTCTTTAACGATACCAAATTCGACATAGGGTCGTTATCTAATTTACGAACTAAACATTCGACGATAAACTCGTCTGGATTTAAATGTTCGCAGTCCATCATTCAAAAAAAATTGAAACAAGGAAGATATGTAAGCAAGAGCAAAATATAAATTCACTCAATTCAATATTCTAAACTTAAATATATCACAAAAATAAATATGATAATGATTTTCACTTTTTGGTTCAAAACGATAATTCACGTTTCTATTAAAAGTAAAACAATAAATTCATACACTAAATACTTTACATCAACATACGCTTAAAGTATTTAATTTAAATTAAACAAAAATAAAGACTTAATTCTAAAATGAACGATACAAAATTATTCCATCAGATTGTGTCAGTATAATTTTTTGGTAAGTGGTTAGACAAACCACTGATACTGGAGGTCGAGATCATGTGAATATCTTTCGGAAAACTAATGTGTAAGTTAAATTCATAAAATAAACACCCAACACATACAAACCATGCAATCAACGAATACTCGGTATCATGGGTATGACTTAGGTGCAGTTAAAAGTGGTCATTAAATATTATACATCGATCGGATCTAACTATTGTTCAGTAAGCAACAATCAAATACTCCTCCCATCAACAAACTCAAATACTCGAAGAGTAGATATTGAGATTAAGAAAAGATAAGACTTGCAACTGAGAATAGGACAACGATTCGATATTACAATTATTTAAGACAAGCAAAAAAAAAACGGAAACAAAAAAAAAATATTGAACTTTAATAACGATATTACGGTTGGATTATTGTTGGAACTTTACCTTAAAATTAATTCTGTTAATATCACATGTTTAAAATAAACCGCACTGCCATCAAAACGGACTGTTGCCACTACAACTTCAAATCCATTAGTCGGAGAAAATTAGTATAAGCACCATCCGGAAAACAGTTATGATATTTAGCTTAAACATGCGACATGTGATCAAGGTCCCATTTTGGGCGCCATTATGTAACGGGGAACCATATGCTTCGATATTTGTATATATGTATATACGTAACACGTGGTCACCCGCAAACATAAAACACTTGCGTGTCTTTTGATTATTATGGCACTGGAATGTATTTTGAACCCTTCATTAACCCGAGCTAAATTTTCAGAGGTATTTTATTTTGGTCTGGGGTGTTACCAATGCCATTTACAGGGAGAGATAGATAATAGATAAAATAGTCACATGACCCCGAAACTCCTCCATTTCAATGGTCTGTCCAACCAATTAATGACCTACTCACTCATTCGGGTTTGAAAGGATCAACAAAAAATACATTGGAGAAGAATGGACGAATAGAAAAATTTCGAGAGCAATAACAACATTCGTTAATTAAACTGGCGTTACCGTATAAACGAGCAAAATACAGTAAAACCAAGAAGAAAAAAAAAAACACAGGTTTACAAGCACTTTACTATGGAGAAAAGACAAATTAAATAAACATTCTTATATGCAAGATAATAAATAAAGAAATAAGTAAAATTTTAGTAACTCACATACAACTATTGTACCCGATCCAACAAACTCGGACTGGCTACTGCAAATGGTCCCCTGGACAATGGTAGTGCTGCTGCTCCTACAAGCTACGCCGGGTTGCGGCTCTTGTATTTTTTTTTTCAAACAAGCTACGCCGGGTTGCGGCTCTTGCATATATCGGCAAACACAGTTTGTACGAAGAAAACAGGAATTTTTGTACAGTTTCTTGTTCAACACTTTATATTCACATAATTATATTCACATACAATGGAAATATTTTATTAGCAATTTCTCGAAAATGCCCAAAAAAATCAGCACATACACACTTAGTAATGGCGATACTCAATTTATGAAGAACACAATTTAATTAATTTATTCCATTTATTGAGCTTTCAATTTTTTTAATTTTTTTATTTATTTAACTTATCAATTTATTTTATTTATTAATTTTTTTAATTTATTTAACTTATTTAGTAATTTAATTTATTTAATAATTTAATATTTTAAGACATTTATTTGTACAATTTATTTATTTAGGCAATACCTTGGTTTTTTTTTCTTTGTGGTTTTACCATATTTTAATATGATCAGTATTTTTTTATAAACTTGATCACCCAACTCTGTTGGTCAGTCGACACAAGAAAAGTAAGTGAACATTCACCCAAAAGATTTTTCTATTCCCCCTTTCCTCTCCCGTTTTTTTTTTTTTTTTTTTTTTTGTTGTTTTTCAGACAAAACCCGGTTTTAAGCGTTCTATAGGTCACCCACTCATAAATGCAATCCAAGTCACAACAAAAGCGCGCGAATGTGCACCGGGAAACGTAAAAAATACATTTGGTTGTAATGTGCACCGGGAAACGTAAAAAAAATTGTTTGCGGGATTATTATATAGTGAATTATAGTATATCCTCGGTAACAATTACCTTTAAATTGTTACAATAAAATCCTATAAAGATAGATAAAGAGCCTAGAGATACGAATAATATCAATCACGATAAAAACCTCCATGACGAAGAGAATAATGACCAAGAAATAAGTGGGAACTGGTTAGTTGAATTAGAAAATATCGATAATGATGATGAGATAAACATGGAATTATTAAAAAATGAAATATTTTGAAATAATGTGAAACCTTGGGCCAATAGGTGCAATATCAGACAGAGTGCTTTGAAATCTTTTTGCCAAATAATAAATCAGGGTTCACCTAACACATTACCGACTGATCCGCGGACATTAATGCGTACACCAAGTGTGGTTCCACTTCGGAAAATAGGTGAAAATAATCAATACTATTGGCACCAAGGAATAGAGACTTGTTTGCGAATATGTTCTCGAAACAATCAACATCCGTCCCATATTTCAATCAATATAAATATAGAAGGAATACCCATTTACAAAAGCTCGAAAGATGAATTCTGGGCAATTCTGTTTAATATACATGAAATGCCTCAAGTTCATCCCATGGTAATTGGAATTTATTATGGCAAGGGAAAGCCATCTGATTTTACAGCATTCATCACACCTTTTGTGGACGAAGCTAAAGTTATTTTGTCAAAAGGGATTGGCTTTAAGGATCAAAAAATGAAGGTTACCATTCGATGTTTCATTTGCGACTCTCCTGCGAGAGCTTTCATTAAAGGTAACATAGAAAATATATCTTACGCCAAAGAATAAATTGAATCATTTCTTATAGGTACTGCGAAATTCAATAGCCAAAATGGATGTTTAAGTGTACAACTAATGGCGAGTATTCTTACATTACACATTGTAACATTTTTCCACGGACCCAATGTCCGAAACGAACTGATGAGACATTCCATGCTAAAATGCACAAATTACATCACAAACAGCAAACACATCTGGAAGAACTTCCATTTAATATGATTGATGATTTTCCGGTAGGAGATTATCTTCATCTTATCGATTTGGGAATTATGAAAAGATGTCTAGTGGGATGGGACATGTCGTAATTTGTACAGTTTAAATGATATCAAATGCAGTCGCAGTGTGTTATAATGAGAAAACCTTCGTTTTTATACCCCTTTTACATACTTTGAATTAAAACATTGTAAAATTCAAAAACATTTATTTCAAAATAAAAAATACACTTTTAATATTTTTTAAATGGTATTTTTAAATTTTCAAAAAGAATCTTTTGGAATTTCTGACTTGATTTCAAGATTGTTAGATTTTTCTTGAAGCCTAGCTGAGGAGGCCAACAGAGTTTTCAGCATTATCAATATCACGATTATTGACATTTTCAATATATTCATTAATAATATTGCCATCAGTATCAATGTTATTTTGTACAATGTTGTTTTCATTGGCGGGTTGTCATCAACTGTGTCCGGCGGCTGACGAATATTAATCAAGTCGCCTAGATTAAAGTCTGGTTCTGCTTCCTGAAATTCATATTCATGTATTATGTTGGTTGCATATGTACCGGCTTCATTGTAGTTTTGTACACAAAAATTGGTGGTTGCTGCTGCTGAGGGCTTAACTGCCATAAATTTAACAAAAATTATAAATGTTTATTTACGTAATTTTTAAATATGCTTACCATTTGAGGCTGCTGAAATTGTATAAGCTGAGATTACGAGCTTGTTGCGTTTTCTTTTGATTGTGTTAACTGTAACTGTTTTGGAGTATACTGCAAGAAATTGTTATATCCATTACATCATCATAAATATTTATTGATATAATAATTTATTTGGAATATTTACTGCAATTGGCTGAAACTCCTCCATTCCTTTTGAACCTGCTATTATGCTATATTTTTGCTGTTAGGGTGAATTAAAGAGAGTTTAAAATAAAATAATTATTCAAGTGTTTATTCAAGAGTTTATTTATGTTTAGTACTTTATGGTGCTATTCCATCTGCTCGTTAAAATTAATTTGGGGCGACCGTCCAATTTGCTTACGCGCTGCCGCTGTCTTCATACGTTTTTTTGGTGGTGTTCTCATTTAACTGTCACTGTCACTTCTTTCTACCATACTATCCATTTCAGCTAGAGCTTTTTCATAAGAAAGAATGTTGGATCTTTTATTTCTACACGATTGCTTCATCCAAGAATTCTGGCCAATTTGCTTTAATATACTTGAAATGCTTTGCAGCATCCATCACACCTTTTGTGGACGATGCAAAAGTTATTTTGTCGAAACGGATTGGCGTTAATGATCAAAATATGAAGGTTACCATTCGATCATTTATTTGCGACTCACCTGCAAGAGCTATCATTAAAGGTAACATGGAAAGTATGTCTTACACCAAAGAATAAACTGAATTATTTTGTATAGGCACTGCGAACTTCAATAGCCAAAACGGATGTTTAAAGTGTCCGAAACGAACTGATGAGACATTCCGTGTTATAATACACGAATTACATCACAAACAGCAAACACCTCTGGAAGAACTACCAAATAATATGATTGATGATGTTCCGATTGGAAACTCTCCTCACCTTATCGATTTGGGAATTATTAAAATGTGTCTTGTGGGATGGAGGGATGGGACTCTTAAATGAAGTATTTATCAAATGAAGTGGTCTGCACGCAACATAATTAACATTTCATAAATCTTATCCACCAGCAAAATGCTTTCAGAACTACATCGTGCAGTCAGATGTCTTGATTGTCTTGTTCACTGGAAAGGTTTAGAATATAGCACGATCCTTTATTATATTAAGAATAATTATATTAAAAGATAATTCTTTACGATATATATGTACATTTTCTTGTTTTTTTGCGCCATTATTTTTTGAAATCGACTGACAGTTTGAAAAAAATATTTACTCAAACTAACGGAATTATTCATGTTTATACGGTATCCAAAATAAATAAAATTTTACCAAAAGTTGTATCACAACACCAGTGTTGCTTTATTTTTTCTATAAGTTATACAGTAATCCCTCCGACTGCGTGGTAGTTCCGTTCCACAAAAACTGCGCGCAATACAAAACCGTGCAATGTGAACCCTACTTTGTATGAAAATGGGGGGATAGGTTATTGTATGGGGAGTTAAGTTATTGTTTTTGAATTAATATTTCATAAACTACAACCAAATTAACATAAATAACATTTCAAAAACATCTAAAACTTAAAAAATAATATGAATAATATAAATATGTGTTAAGATTATTCTGCGATGAAAAAAGATTAGTCGCTGGTATATTCTGATGAGCTTTTTTGCAAAAAAACCAGTCATTTTCGTTTCGTTATAAATTTTTTCATAAGGAGCCAAAGCATCTGTTACATTTCTCCTAAAATTTAAAGCACGCTATACATCAGGATCCATGTCAAGAGTCTCCTGTTGAAGCTAGCTACCAAGTTTTAAGAGAATTGCAAAATTTTCGGTGGTAAACTTGTTAGCACTTTTAACTTCTACTTCGCATTATCATCATCGTTATTGAACTGACATAAAATATCATCAACAGTCATATCTGTTTTGTGAATATCTTCAATGACTTCCATAATATTTTTTGATACCATCTCTTCAAAACCATATCCACCAATTATTTTTCCTAATGCCACATTTCCAGAAATATCTGGCATCTCAACCGTAGCTGCTTCAATGCAACTTTTTGGCCAAATTTTCTTTCACACAGCATTCATCGTTGGGTTTTTCACTTCACCCCAAGAAAATTTTATATTTCTTACAGCAGATAAAATATTGTACTGTCTACAAAAGTCACGAATAGATACATCATCTGGCCCATCAGTAGCCTCAATCAATTGCCTCTGTTGGCGGGACTGAACATACTCCCGGGCGGTTGTGTAATTTTCAGGTATTAGAGCAGGTATTAGAGGGGTTAGTTGTTGGTGGTGAGATTATGCAGCGCTCGTTTCTACAGGGACTGTAGGCGTTTTACGCCCCAGAAACCGATGATTAGTATGCCACTCCAAAATATTAGATGGATCATTGCATAGTGATGCACATGGTGTACGCTCTGATTCGGCGGAAACAATTCATTCTGATCGTCGTGATTTTCCAATTCAGTTGTTATTGGCGCAGTCAACAATTTAATTTGCTGTGTTTCTCTCATTTTGTTTTGGACTCGTGCATTAAAATTTCTTAGATGATTTCCCTCGTGTAACAAATTCGGTGAATTATGAAACGCATTTCTGATGTTGTTGTGAGCTGCTCCTGTCGCTATGATTAACGACTCAGCGTCCCTTAGCATATATCCCGGGCTTATCTCGACTAGCCCGGAACCCTGAAACTTATGCGGTTGAATTGTGGAGTCACATATAACGTTAACAATCGTTTCATTGGGTATGGCGTAAATTCACTAGTTCGGAGTGTGAAGCTTGATCCAGTGGTTGGTTCTATTTAATGTCTTGCTATTACATGCCATATCGACTTCCTTTTTCCGCTGGGATAGGGCTAGTTCGCATTGTCCTTGGTTAGTCATTGTATTGTAAATTAGTGACAGTTTGCATAGGAATCGAGTTGGTTGGAATAATTGACACCGGTTCACGTCTTCTTTTATTAAAGTTGCGAAATGCTCTCGACGGTCATCTACGACCAAGTAGTCGGTTGTTTTGATAATGTACGACTGAGTACTATCGTGGTTACTCTCTGGAAGAGGTATTACTGACAATTGTGTATAGTCCCACGTGAAAGCAAGCGGTAATGTGGTTTCAACTATTACACTCCGTTGTGTTACCCTAGTTCGTGTTTTCATGCTTTTATACACATGAGTGAGATCGTAGAGATTGTGTCCTGGGATGGTAATGGAGGCTGGCACGTTCTGGCGAACAAACTGTAGCTCTCTGATTAATTGAGTTGGAGTAAGTATGGCGGGATGTAAAATTCCATGATGAGCGTCGTAAACCACGTCCAGTAGACCTTGTTGGGTATCTTCCAGGTTTCTCAAAACTAGACTCAATTCGAGTATGCTCAGTATTATCGAGCGCGCTCTATCCTCGTAAAATCGAGATTCCTGAAGTTGTGACATTTCGATTCGTAGGTGCCTTTGTTCCTTTATTAAATTATTTATTGAAGTTAGAGTGAGATTTGTATTGTGTTTAACTAACGTTACAGTATTATCGATCAACGTTGTTGTATTTTTTATAAGTGATAATAGATGGTGTTCGTTGTTGTTATTTTTTCGAAATGATTTGTATAGTCACTTGCCTCTCGTTGTGTGAGTATTCCAAACATATCACCTAATATGATTCCAGTGGTGTCTCCGAAACCTCGTCTCACGCGTTTTTGATCCTTGTTACTTGCTAGTAATTGTTCATTATCTGCGATTAGATTTCTTAATTGCCATTGTAATTGGTTGGGAATGTTGCAATTAGACAAGGGTAGCTCGTTACATAGTGCCTGTATTTCTTCGTGAGTCAGTTTGACGTTCTTGATTTCATCCCAGTAGCTGTTCATGTTATATTGAATTACTACTGTCCATTCCATTGCTACAATTTCTAGTTTGTCCAGCCTTTCGAAGTATATACCGATAGACTGATTGAACGGCTTATATTCTCATATTCATTTTTCTTACGGTTTTGACTCGCCGGCTTGGTTGTCGTCTAGGAGCGTCACTAAGATTCGGACCGGAGCTAGATACATCGTTTTTGAGTGTTTTATTTGTAATCAGGGGAATTTTTTGTGTTGGCGGTGGTTTCTCTGATGGCTCTTCAATAGGTAATTTGCATGATTTGATTATTGGCCGCTTGTATGTTGCGTCCTCACATTTAATTGTGGCTGTTTGTACTAAATTATCTGAACCAATATGGGTGTCAAGAACCTGTCCCAATTTCCATCGAGTGATCGGTTGTTGTACACCCTTTAATAGAACAAGATCATTTACCATTAAATTTGTTTGAATGGTTGTCCACTTGTTCCTCTGATGTAGTTGATGTAGATATTCTGATGACCACCGCTTCCAGAAATCTTGCACCATTTTCTCTACTAGATGCCACCTTGTTCGTAGACTTTTCTCCTCGATGTCGGTGGTTGGTAATGCTTTGAGGGAGTCCCCGATTATTAAATGACTAGGTGTCAATGCTGCTAAATCCGAAGCGTCCTTGGTGAATGGAGTTAGAGGTTGAGAATTGAGCACTGCCTCGACTTGTGTGAGTACCGCATATAGTTCCTCAAAGTGTGGGGTATGAGGTGGTATAAAATACCAGTTTGTTCCTTCTTCGGGCAATATAGCTGCTATGTCGCCTGGTAGTGATTTCATTGTAGTCTGATGGAATTTTTTGATTTTGGCATTAGCTCCGATAAAATATGTCCCATTATCGGAGTATATATCTGTACATAATCCTCGTCGGATATAAAACGTTTATATGCAGCGATGAATCCTTCTGTTGTTAAATTGCTCACTAACTCGATATGAATGGCCTTTGTAACCATGCACACAAAAAGTGCGATGTATCCCTTTATGACTTGAGGCCTCAGCTCTAGGTAGTTCTTCGTTGGATAGGACCCGCATAATCAATTCCCGTTTTTGCAAACGGTCTTCCCGGCTTTACTCTTGATGGTGGTAATCTGCCCATAAATTGCTCCATATTGGTTTGTTTGTGCCGGAAACATGTTACACATTTATTAATAATTTGACACACATTTGTCTGCCGTCAATGATCCAATACTTATTCCTCAGGAGAGCTAAAGTTGATTGTATGCCACCATGCAATGTCTTTTGGTGGGCTTCCTCGATAATTCTTTGCGTGATTACGTTGTTTTTACTGAGAATTAGAGGTCGCTTGCTGTCAATGGGCAAATTGGAATTTTGTAAACGTCCCATCGCGCGTAACAGCCCCTTGTCATCGAATCCTGGGTGTAATGATGCTAATTTACTGCCCTTGTGTAGCTTTTTTGATTTTTTTATGCATTCAATATCCTGGCTGAAATCTTGGCTTTGGCTTAACCTTAATATTAATGCTTCCGCACGCTGTAATTCTTGTACTGATAGTGACTCCTTGTTGATATTTTTGTGCCTGCTGTTATCGGTAAATCGCAAACAGTATGCAACGATGCGTCTTATCTTGTTGTATGATGAGATCTTGTTAAATACATCTGAGGGAAAGTGAGATTCTTTTATCATGGTTGCAATCACTACTTTCTCTTCAAGTTCCGGTAAAAGTTGTTTCTGTTGTTCTTGTAGATCTTCATCTGAGTTGCTAGCCAAGACTGTCTCCCAGTGCAATGTTGTTGTTGTTAGGAACTTCGGCCCGTGCCACCATAAATTGTTATTGATGAGTTCGCTTGGTGTTATACCGCACGTGAAGCCATGTCCGCTGGGTTATCTTCCGATTTAATGTGTTGCCATTGTCGATGGTAATGTCTCCTTGATGACCGAGATTCTGTTTGCTACGAATGTTTTAAAACGGCTTGGATCGCCTTTGATCCAGCTCAGAGTGATAGTGGAATCGGACCATGCGTATGTTTTAACGTTCTAAAGTTGCGTGCTATTTTGGATGTGTTTTAATAATTTTGCTAACAATACAGCTGCCTTCAGTTCGAGACGAGGGATCGATAGCTTTGTTTTGATTGGGGCGACCCGTGTATTCGCAGTTACCAACTGGGTTGTTACCTTGCCGCAGGTATCAATGTTGCGGCAATACACAGTTGCTGCGTAAGCCCGCGCTGAAGCATCAGCAAATCCGAGCAATTCCTTTTGTTCTTCTGTTCTGGTGTTCAGCCATCTCGGTATTTCTATGTTAGAAATTTCGTTTAGCTCGTCCTTATAGCTAAGCCATTTGGTTCGTATTTTTTCTGGTAGCTGGTCATCCCAATTTATTCCGGTCATCCATACTTCCTGCATCATAATTTTGACCATGATTGTTGTTGGCGACAGCCATCCTACAGGGTCAAATAACTTTGATAAATCGGATAGCAATGATCGTTTTGTGGGCTGGTTGGTAGTTAATTGCAATTGGGCTATATCAAACTAAAAACAGTCTGTTTGAGGGCTATATAAAATCCCTAGAGTTTTGATGCAATCGTTTAGTTTGATTTGAATGTTTCCATCGGCCAGTTGCTCGTGAGGAATATGTTTTGTTATTTCGATTTTATTTGATGTCTATTTTCTTAACGGAAATCCTCCTTGGGCTGTGAGCTCACGTAATTCGTTTAGTGCTATTAGTGCCTCCTCCACACTGTCTGTGCCAGTGAGCAGGTCATCGACGTAAAAGTCTGTTAAGATGATGTTAGCTGCTGTGGGATGGGTACTGGCTCCTTCTTCAGCTAGTTGTAATAGTGCTCTTACTGCCAAATAGCTGCCTGCGGAAGTTCCATACGTTACTGTGTTTAATCTCTATGCGTTGATTGGCTGAGAAGGATCGCTTCTCCACAATATTCGTTGGTAGTCTCGGTCCCTTTTGTTTATCCATACTTGGTTATTTATCTTGATTGTATATTTCTAGATTCATGTACTGGAAGTCCCAGTTGGAAGTAACTATTTCTATTTGTGGCAACATTAAAGATTTAACCGAAACCATTTGCTTGCAGCGTCGAAGGAGGTATCCGAAAATTTACGATTCGCCCTTATTAGAATGATCATATTCGAAAATACCACACTGGTGAACGGCCGTATCAGTGCCTAGTATGTGGAAAACTTATTATCACCGGATCAGTATTTTAACAACACAGACTTATACACTTATCGAATGTCGATATGGATACGAACTGTGTGGTAAACGATTCTCGATCGAGCAGACGCTCTACAAAATCATATAAGAATCTATACCTGCGAACAATTCTGTCCCTGCGACTATTGTTCGAAAGCATTTCGACAAAACATTTCGGACCGTAATTTCACTCAAATTGTGCCATGGCTCTATCAACATCAATTAGGTAAGTCGAGGTGCCACACTAAATTGGAATATAAGCTACCCAACAGTAGAATGTGCACATCTTGAACTTCTATCTTATTTATTCGTTTGGTTGACATGTCAATGGTACACCAGTTGAAGCGTTGCATATTGAAGGTAGGCTTAATTAATTTTTTAATTGTTTCAATATGATTTAATGCTTCAAACAAAAATTTATAATCCACACAGGACGTCGTAAGGATCGTCTTAAAGGGAAATGCTCCGATTAATATCAAGACGATTTGGCCGATGATAATAGTATAATGCTAGAAAACGGGAAATAAGTGTTCCTCTGGCTTTTTATTTTTTTTTTTAATAAATACCAACACATACATACATTATTTAGAACAGTCTCTAAATGGCCCATGAGTTCTACATTCCAACAGAGGGTCATAGATGTTTTCAATTTAATCACCGATCGTAATCGTGAGATGAAAAATCCCTTTTGCATCGCGCCTCTGTAGGGATTCGAACCCGGTACCTCCCGATCCAAACGTCACAGCTTTAACCACTGCGCTATTTGCTCGGCTTTCTTATTATAATTATTTCAATTTATGATTTTCAAGTATTCAAAATTTATCACTTATAATTAATTTGCTTATTATAATTATTATTAATTTATAATTTAAAAAAAAAATATTACTAAAATTAATTTGTTATCAAAATTAATTTCTAATCACCAAAAAAATAATAATAATGACGCGGAAAAATCACATTGCTTATTTAGTAGCAGTCAAATTTTGGAATGTGCAATTAATCGGTGCACCACATGCGCCGACCGAAAAATAAATCCTAATCATCAAGGCAAAATGCATGTATATGTGAATTCGTTTTGTTCGGTACAAATATTAGAGAAAATAAAAGTAATGTGCCGAATGGTGATTGGCCAATAAAATATCACGCGATATGTATTCAAGAGGGTGAAAATATGTACGTAATATAAAATTAAATGGTACATAGAGTTATCGAATACTAAGTAGAAGCAAATGATTCCGATACATTTGAAATTAAGGCGATTGCCAGATTAATTGTATCAGTTGCTACAAGGTCATCTCCACTGTATACCAACGTATAGCCCTGGGACACATGGTCCCGAGTTTTCTTTAAGAGCAACGAGTTCCAGCCGATACTGCTTCATGCATGTGATTACGCCCTTTAACGGTTTTTTAAGTGACTGCACGTAACGAAATACGTAACCTTCTAAAATAATTGTGTGCTTTTTAAAATCAAAGTTATCTTTTCTACCATAATTTGCTAAGATATTTGACTTTCATCGTTACGTTTAAATTTTGCTTTTCATTATCAAAAAACCATTCCTCTTTTGCTTTTCCTATTTCTCTGTTTTTGTTGGTTCTGTTTGATTTTCATTTACTGAGATAATCCCAGGGCAATAACTTTAAAGCATACACCACTTAGTTGAAACAAAATTAAAAATCATAAAATAAAAAAATTATAATTCCATCTCCTTAAGATTAAAAAATTTATTTTTCTTTTACACAATCCTGGAGTATATTTACTCAGTTGGAAAATATGAATCTATAATTAGATTTTCTCTTCAATTATTTTCACTCACAAAAAAAAAAAAAAAAAAATACAAACACAAATTTCATTGAAATGCAAACAAGTTGAAAAATACTGTAATTTATGCATGCGCTATAAATTCGAGATGGCGAGGCGATGGAATTTTCTTGATGAAGACTCGAAAAATAAAAATATTTGCGTATTTACAATGTATGTACACAAAAGAGGCATAAAGCATAAACAAACACAAAACTAAACAATGGCAATGATTTTTTGTACAATGAAAACTTGAGCACGCAAGGTGACTTTAGTGTTCATCGTGTCAACATGAGCGCACAAAATTAACAAATTATTCGAGAATATCCTATAGATATACATGTATATGTATGTATATAATTAACTTAAGTAGCACAATATAATAATGTCAACTGTGTGTTGAATCTTGAATGTAATAATAAGGAGTAGACAATAATCTTGAATTAAAGAGCTTTTCGTTCTTTGATAATATATTTTCCACTTCTTTCGTTTAATTTAATACTGAAGACGAACAAAAATAAAAGATAAACTTTAACATGTTTCTTGTGTTTTTGTTTTTTTTTGTTTTTTTTTGCTTCTTCTTTCTTAATGGTATCTTAAGTTAGTACCGTATATAAATATATAAACATCCAATTCTACTTATTGATTAGTTTTTATTTTATGTACATCTCTATACACAAGTATATATGTACATCTTTCGTTCAAGTCTTCTCTCAGACCTTTCAATATTTTTTATTTTATATCAGCTCTAAAGTATTTATCATTTTCAGTGGTGCCATTAATCTAAATATAATCTTAAAATTAAATTAATATTCATTTACAGCAGAAACATGTCATTTATAATTTTCTGAGACAATATAATAAAAAATAAAAATGTAAAGAAGGAAACTCACAGCTCATCTCTGCCCATTAAAATGTACAAATAAAAACAACAAATTCCTGGAATGGCATAAAATAAATACTTTAGGATGGAATGATATAACAACGACGAGATCATTTTTATCAACAAAATATTGTATTTTGTTTATCAAGAATTTTTTTGTGGTTCGAGAAAAAGAGAGCGGGAGAGAGAGATATGGAAGATTGACGAACAATAAATCATTTGACTTAATCTTTTCGTTTTTTTTTTTTGTTTATTAAACATTTGTCTATCACGTGGGCCATTATTTTCATGGTGCGCTGGAAACACATAAATTTGAAAAAATAGTTTTAGTGCAGAGTGACTGACAGGGATTTGGAAAATACAAATTACTTAAATTTTGTGATACGTCGATTAGCAGAATTGCGAATCTTATGGGATTATATAAAATTATGTTTTGATTATCTTTTAAAAACCCAATTCCATCTGTATGTGTATAGTGTTCTTAAATAAATCACGCGAGTGAGTTTTATAAATGGTGAGTTTCATGAAAGTTTACAATTTTTTATAATTTAATTTTTTAAAACACCTTAATTGGTATAGCTACTACAATCTTAAACATTATTAATTCGTTTAATTCATTAGTAAGGTTGACATTAGTACTTATGAGAAAAGCATAAACTTGTGTGGGCTTATTGCGCCAGTGTCCAGTTCCTCTGAGGTATTAAATCGTTAAAACGTTGTTAAATGCTCGTTGAAGAATTTCCACTGAATTTTGTTGAGATTCGTCTATTGTCATAATAACAGTGTCGTCAGCAAACGTACCGATGAATGTTTTGTTCGTTGTAGATATGTGTGCAGTGTACATAAGGTAGAGGAGGTGTGGTGAATCACTCTTGTGGAACTATTGTCACAAAATTATATTTAATTGATACACACTTTTTTTATAATTTAGTTTCATAATTATTAAATTTAATCTTTAATTTTATTTTAATTTCAATACATAATAAAATATAATTATATTTTAAATTAGTTTAATGATTTTTGTTTTATGCAATACTTTACTGATCGATGGTAACAAATGATCTGTTTTAGAGCTCGTTATATATCTATTTGTTAACGTTACTTAAAGATGTATTTATCCGTTAACATTAAATAAACATATCCAACGTTAATCTTTTAGGTTAAACCATATAGTGAGCGAAGTAGCATTGCTTCTGTACAGCACAAGAGATAGTAACTATATACGTCGCTCACAACAGAGGGGTCCCAATACGCTTTCCTGTGGACCTCCCGGAGCGTCGGATAAAAGTCAGAACATGTTGCTTCATGGAAGACTCTGAATTTGCGATCTGACAATAATTTTGTGGTAGCATTTTGCTCATCTTGAATGTCAATCCCTCGTGCCAAACTCAGAAAAGTTTCAGCAGAAAAAAACTGCATTATCGACAAATATTATATTTCAGTAGAAAAATTTCAGTAGAAACATTTCAGTAGAAATTTACCAGCAGAAAAAAATATACATTTTCGACATAATTCGAAAATTCGGTTAGCTGGCACTTTTGATTTGTCGTGTTACCTGGCTATAAGTTTAGGTTATCATCCCAATAGAGAACTTCTATGTTTCGTATCAGGTCATATTTTATATGGGATCAGGTTGAAAATAATTAAAATCCCCACCCATCTTTTATTCATATGAAATGGCCCATATTCCAAAATTCGGGTAGCTGGCACTTTTGATTTGTCGTGTAATTGGACTTTTGGCTTCTTGTGTAAGCGGACCCAATTTTTATACTAATAAAATTCGGTAACCAAATATTATGTTGCTAAACGTAAGTTCACTTTATTGAGGCCTTATGCTTTTCCGCGATTAAATTCTTTGATGCATTCGTTACAATGGAGTAAGTCTATTTAATGGACGTTTTGCTAATAATCCAATTTGTAGTTTTTTTTTTTTAAATTTTTATTTTTTTTTATTTTTTTTTATATGTTTTCTGTTTTTTTTAACTATATCCTTTAATATTTATTTTTAATCTAATATTTTAGTTATTAGTGGTACATAAAGTACAGCAATAATTATTTACTGCTAAATTTGCTCCTACTTCATTGGCACAGATTGCTCTATGACAAACGTGACATTGAACAATATCACTTACCGAACACCCGTAAGTTCACCACAAATTAAACAATAATTTTGCATATTGGTGCTAAAATTCAAAAGGTCGGTTTGAACCGATAATCTTATTTTAGGAATGCAGGATTTGGTTTTAACGTCAATTTTACCATACTGCATACAATGTAGTGCATGAACTATAGTGAAAATTGCACAGTCATTATTTCCAACTTGTTTAAAGCAAGAAGGAAAATAATTTGTCACTAAATTTATTTTAGAGATAGCAGATTTGTTTTTTTCTGAATCGTGCAACTTGAACAATTCAAGAAATTTTTCGACATATTTATCATATTGTTACGATCGTGGCGACATCTATGTTTGAATAGCGACATTATCGTTAATGTAAAATTGTTATAAAGTAGAACAGTAGAGGTGTCTAGACTTATCTAAATCAAATCGAATATTGTAGAGATTTCTAGAATGGTTAGAATATTTGGTATAAATACGCGACAAACATTTGGGAGAAAAATCAGTTGTGTTTTAACCGTGAGAGTGCTAATAGTAATTAAAAGGAAAGTGTGTATAAAGTAAAATAAAGTGTAATATAGTGTTGTTAAAGTGTAGTAAAATAATTATTGTGAAGTTAAGTTAAATAAGTGAAATAATTAAATTAGTATTTAGTGTAAATAATTTACATCGTTTGTTTTATTCACAATCCAGTGATTGAACCTTGAATTTGACAAGGCAAAAACGTAACAATTGGTGACAGCGGTGGGATTGTGAATTAAAAGATGATTCTAGACGAATTGAAGATTTCCGATTTAAAGGAAGAGTTGGTGCGACGGGGTTTGTCAACGGTCGGCCAGAAAAATGTATTGAGGCAACGACTACTTCAAGCATTAGAGCTGGAGGGAAATGATCCGGCTAGTTATAATTTTGATGAATCGACATTTTCTGACCACGCAGAAGGGGACGAAGAGAATGGAGAAAGTAAAGAGGCAGTAATGGAGGTTGCATCGGTACCTTCTGGAAAGTTCGATATGGCGCAGTTCAAGGCAGTTATGATGAGAATGGAACAGTCAATAGAAAAGTCAGTTGAAAAATTAAACCATAAAATGGAACAGTCTAATATGGAAATGAGACAATCAATGGAACAATCTAGTAATCAGTTAGATCAGAAAATTGAATTGGCATTTGATCAATCAAATCAAGAAATGAAAGAAATTAAGCAGTCGGTGGGCGAGATCAATAACAAAATGGATGAGAAATTCAATGAAATGTATATCAATTTACATGAAGAAGTAGAGCAAATTGAACAAAAATTACAAAAGAACATCCAAGGGTTGGAGCAGCAAGTTATTGACGGCAACGGAAAAATACAAACAGATATGGAAGAGTTACAAGAAAAAGTTCTAGGCTTCGAAAAAGAACTTGTTTACCTCAAAGTTAACGGAACAACGTCGTCAGTATCTCAGCCAATTCAAGCAATGAAATTTAAGCCACCGATATTTGATGGTACAACATCGTTTGCGATTTTCAAATTTCAATTTGAGGCAACGGTTAATCTAAATGGTTGGAATGTCGCAAATCGGGGAACAGCATTAATAGCGGCTCTAAAAGGAGAAGCGGCTGAAACACTGCAGACTATTCCGCAGTATGACCGTAGTAAGTACAACGAAATGACCATAAGCGAGAGATGTATCATATGGAGCTGAAGAGCCGATGTCAAAAGATCGGAGAGACTCTTCAAGAATATTCAGCAGCAGTCGAGCGGCTAGTGCATTTGGCACATGTGAATACATCTCCCGGTTACATGGAGAGGATTAAGATGGACGCATTCATCGATGGAATACGGGATCCGGAAAAACGTAAAACAGTGATGTTATCACCTAAGGCGACTTTTGCCGAGACCATCGCGTGTGCTTTAATAAATGAGTCTGCGCAGGCTATCATAAAACCGTCGCTTAAGGTACGACGAGTAGAAATGGATAGCAGCACCAACGTCGAGCGGTCGGTTTTAAGATACAGAGAGGGTGGTAACATAATAAAATGTTGGACATGTAACAAAATGGGTCATATGTCGAGAGACTGTAAAGAAGGAAAATGGAGACGTACAAGATAACGATCTCCTATGCAACGAGAATTATTAAGTAGAGAGCGAACGTTGGTCAAGGAAGATGGCCAAGAACGAAAGGAGTCGTTAAACTACAACGAGTCATCCTAAAAGGGCAGAAGCTGACTCCCACAACCAATTGCCCCATAAACTCCATCGCTATTTCGAGATTGGGACGAGTCGGTGACAGCTTAACAATTAAAGGAAGCATTGACGTAAAGAGCTGTGTTATTACCCTAGATACAGGAGCGGTGTGAGTTGAAATTACGTACAGCCACAGGAAAGAGCGCAGACATAAAGGGCAGGAAGCTTGTGAGAATTAAGATAGGCAATGCTCAATTATAACACGAAGTGCTGGTTGCAAAAATAGTGGATGAAGTCATCTTTGGGATGGACTTCATGAGGGCGAATGGCTTCGTGGTAGATGTTGGAAGAGGAGTATTGGACTGTGATAAATTCGAGTTACCACTGCGAGTGAATGATGTGGAAACAACTACTAGGCGGGTAACAATAGAACATCGGGAAAAGCTGCCACCGAATTCGGAAACAATTGTGTGGGGGAGATTGGAGAGAGGTTCTGGGCCACCCAGTTTGTAGAAGCCAGTGAAGAAGAAAGCGAAACCAAAGGAATTATGATAGGGAGGACGTTAGTAAAATCAGATAACGAATGTAGGGTACCGATTAGGACCCTAAATCTCTCGGAAAAGACAAAAACAATTAAGAAAGGAACTGTTATTGGTAAATGTGAAGAGGTGTCAACGATAATGAAATGCGAGCAGAAAAATCCGATTAGAAACACCGATAGGCAAGGACAAAAGCAAATAGTAGAACACCTCATGCAGAAATGTACTGGGGAAGACCATGAACCAGAAAAATTCAGCACGACAACTGTTCTAACAGTATAAGTCGATATTTTGCAGTACACTGGATAATAATGGAAGGGCTAACATGGTGAAACATCGAATTGATACCGGAACGGAGACACCTATACGCCAAGCACCGAGAAGGTTATACCTTTAGCAAAACGAGAAGAGGTGGATCGAATGGTAACGGACATGCAGGCAGCTGGAGTGATTGAATCATCAAACAGTCAATGGAGTTCACCTGTAGTATTAGTCGAAAGGAAGGATGAGAAAATGCGCTTTTGTGTCGATTACCGAAAGCTAAATTCAGTAACGAAAAAGGATAGCTATCCATTGCCAATGATCGATGACACGTTAGACACATTGTCAGGTGCTAGAATGTTTTCAACATTGAACCTGCAAAGTGGGTATTGGCAGGTGGAAGTCCAAGAGCACGATCGTGAAAAAAGAGCGCGTATTAAAGGGGCTGCACTGGAAGACTTGCCTCGTGTATTTGGATGACATCATAGTTATGGGAAAGGATTTCGAAGAACACTTAAGAAATTTGTCAGAGGTATGGAAGCGATTGCAATCAGCCGGTTTAAAGTTAAATCCGAAGAAATGCTCATTATTTAGAACGGAGGTAAAGTTTTTGGGGCACAAGGTAACGACCAATGGAATCAACACCGATGAGGACAAGATATCAGCGGTAAAGGACTGGCCAAGACCTAAAAATTTACGAGAATTACGGAGCTTCCTCTGATTGTGCAGATATTATAGGCGATTTGTACCAGGATTTGCCAATGTGGCAAAGAGCTTACATGATTTGACCAGGAAGAACAGCGCATTTGAATGGAATGACGAGCAAGAGGAGTCATTCAATGAGTTGAGAAGGCGATTATGTACGGCATCATTGTTGGCATACCCTATACCTGGTGTTAAGTTTATTCTTGATACCGATGCAAGTACTGATAGCATCGGAGGGGTGTTGTCGCAAGAAATTGAAGGGCAAGAAAGAGTAATAGCTTATTACTCGAAGGTGTTATCTAAACCAGAACGTAACTATTGTGTAACTCGTAAGGAATTGTTGGCTATAGTGGAATGTGTGAAACATTTTCATAAGTACCTCTATGGCCAAGAATTTCATATACGAACGGACCATGGAGCATTATGTTGGCTACTGCGGTTCAAGAACCCAGAAGGACAGGTAGCGCATTGGATTGAGCGACTACAGAGCTATCATTACCAGATCGAACATCGGAAAGGGAGTGCACATGGAAATGCTGATGCATTGTCAAGACGACCATGTCAAGTGGAATGTAAGCACTGCGGGCGTATAGAAGCAACGGAAGACATTATCGACATTAGGATAATGCAAATACTACCCGATAAGGAATGGACGGATGAAACGGTTAGGGACGAGCAGTTAGCAGATCCAGATTTGGCAATAATCATGCAACTCAAGGAGACAGGAAATCGTCCAACTTGGTGTGAAATTGCGGATAAGAGTCCCACGGTAAAGGCATACTGGGTACAATGGGATAGCCTCCAAATTGAGAACGGATGCTTAAAGCGAATATGGGAAAGCTCGGACGGTAATGTGAAACAATCGGTAAAAGTGGAGCCTAAGTCTAGGATTGCCGAGATATTGAAGGAGTATCACGGAGGGGCAAGTGGGGGTCATATGGGAATTAATAAAACACTTGCCAAAATACGTCAACGTTTTTACTAGTCAGGATGTAGACAATCTGTAGTGGAGTGGTGCCAAAGATGTGATCAATGTGCGGCGGTAAAAGGTCCTGCATGGAAAAGTCGGGGAGCAATACAGCTATATAACGTTGGAGCGCCGTTTGAAAGAGTCGCAATGGATGTGGCAGGACCATTCCGGACCACGGATGTTGGTAACAAATATGTTCTAGTAATAATGGACTATTTTAGCATATGGCCATAGGTGTATCCCATACCTAATCAGGAGGCAACCACGATAGCTCATGCCGTGGTTAATAATTGGATAAGTCGTTTTGGAGTACCAATGGAGATTCACACAGACCAAGGACGAAATTTTGAGTCAGTTGTATTTCAGGAAGTCTGTCAGTTGCTCGGTATAAATAAAACAAGAACAACGCCTCTGCATCCACAGTCGGATGGTATGGTGGAAAGATTCAACGGGACGTTAGAGAAATATTTAGCAAAGGTCGTGGATAATGATCAACGCAACTGGGATCGACATATTCCGATGTTCCTGATGGCGTATCGGTCAGCAGGACTCAACGGGAATGACACCAGCGAGAATCCTTTTTGGAAATAATCTGCGATTACCCGGAGATCTAATGTTTGGAGCTGTTCCGTCATCAGCTTTAGATAGACAGAATTATGTTGACCAGATGAGAGGAGAACTCGACCAGGTACTCCAAGTTGTACGAGAGAAGATACGAGTATCAAGTGACCGGATGAAGGCTCGATATGACATACGAGCAAACAATAAAGGTTTCGAAGAAGGAGAGTTAGTATGGCTTTACAACCCACAACGGAAGAAGGGTTTATCACCAAAGCTGCAACCTTCATGGGAAGGGCCGTACACCATCATCACCAAAATAAATGACGTGGTCTACCGGATCAAGAAAGGGCAGCGAGGAAAGTTGAAGGTGGTGCATATAGAGCGATTAGCGATCTACAGGGGTAGTGAGTTGGATCCTGTTCAGGACGAATCAGGATTTGGTAGGGGGTAATGTTACGATCATGGCGACATCTATGCTTGAATAGCGACACTATCGTTAATGTAAAATTGTTATAAAGTAGAACAGTAGAGGTGTCTAGACTTATCTAGATCGAATCGAATATTGTGGAGATTTCTAGAATGGTTAGAATATTTGGTATAAATACTCGACAAACATTTGGGAGAAAAATCAGTTGTGTTTTACCCGTGAGAGTGCTAATAGTAATTAAAAAGAAAGTGTTTATAAAGTAAAATAAAGTGTAATATAGTGTTGTTAAAGTGTAGTAAAATAATTATTGTGAAGTTAAATAATTAAGTTAAATAAGTGAAATAATTAAATTAGTATTTAGTGTAAATAATTTACATCGTTTGTTTTATTCACAATCCAGTGATCGAACCTTGAATTTGACAAGGCAAAAACGTAACAATATTTTAAAGTGGCATCCTTTTTGGACTGCTTATTTAGTTTCTTAGAATCATAAATATGGAAAGTTCCGAAGGAAAGATCTATGACAATTAAAAAAAATGTCTGCTTAACTCATCAAAAATTGGCAAAATACAATTATTGTCGGTTAGGCTATTGTATTGGTCATAGTACACTTTATTTTCATTAATTATGGCTACCACATAGTTAATACTTTATTCGCCGATAATAAAACACCGTCTGTAGAATAGGGGATCAACAAAACTGGAACACGTATTCTTGGTATCCGTTCTTTTCAAAATTTTCATGATTGAAAAATGTTTTTTTCCATCATTGTTTTGGGATTTTCATTATTTTCAACCTGATCCCACATAAAATATGACCTGATAAGAAGCATAGAAGTTCTCTATTGGGATGATAACCTAAACTGATAGCCAGGTAACACGACATCAAAAGTGCCAGCTACCCGAATTTTCGAATATGGACCATTCCATATAAATAATAATTATAGAAGAATTATTTTTCATTAATCTTGTGTTTACATTTTAAAATTTGTTGAAATGTAATTGATAGTTTAACAAAATTCAAATGTATAATTTCATATCTTTCATAAATAATTTTCATTTTAATTTGCAAAATTTATACTAAACTTTAAACTACGTCGTTAAAGCAGATTTTTTTTCCGCTGAAATTTTTCTGCTAACTTCAGTAAGGTTCAGAAGTAGTTTTTCAAACAGCTTTGATAAGGTCGGAACTTTTAACCAGCTACTTAACAGCCGATCTGTACATATAATTTCAAATGCCGATTAGAATTCTAGAAGCTTTCATTTTAATAATTAACAAGTAAATATTTGGCGTTTTGTTTTTACCAACAATAATAAAATGCGGGCTTTTACAACCTGAGTGCCTATATACAATATAATTGTTAGTAAAAAATATGTACATCTCATGCATTCGTATCCTTATTATAGTCTATATATGAATATTGTTTTTTTCTATAAAATATGAAATAAACTAGATCCTGTGAATTGTATTGTTATGTGATTGGAATAAGGTATACTATTTAAATCTGCAGTATTTGTGTATAAGACAATTTAAAAATATGACAAAAAAAAAGGAAAGCTTTTCACTATTACTTGTGCATATCATGTATTTCTGAGTACATATATGTATATATAGTGTATATATACATATGTGCATATACATAGATGTTATTATGTATGGCAAGACAACAATATAAATATAAAGCTTTTTCAAATGTATATATTTTTAATGTGATGAATTACATGACGAAACTATAAAAGCTTATATAAAAATTTATATATGTAATACTGTTGATGTATATAAATATTCCAGTTTTTATTGTTATATATTTTCTATTGTTGTTTTATATATATTTATGTGCATATATGTATATAAAAAACTATTATTTAGTTATAAAATGAAAATTTAAACAAAAATAAAATCGTAAGTAATAAATTTTCATTTTATTTTTATATTTTTGCCCTTCCCGCCGCCCCGGTATATTTTATTGGTTTTCTATTCACTTCTATTTATGTGAATATACTCGTACATATACATACTCTTATGATGGTTACATTGGATAGTGGATATGAACATAAAAAATGAATTGATTTGCCAATAAAATAATTTATATTGAAGACAATTTCTCAACAACACTAATAAATAATAATAACAAATTTAAGAATATTATGTAGTTGCGATTTTATTATTAATATTATTACTATTACCACTTATTTTGTTATTTGTTATTTTTTTACTAACGAGCCGAATTTTTACTATACATTTGTTGAATTATATGATTGCCATTAAAGATAATGGATGTGAATCGATTTCAACTGGAAAACCAACATATTGGCCAACTGACCCTGGAAAAATACCTTACCTGATCGATTTTTTTTTCAACCAAAAGTATTTGTGGACTCTGCTTACTTGGCCACTGCCGTACAATTTCATTACTGATAAATCCATCTTTTATTCTCACCATTTGAATAGAGAAAAATGAAAATTTAACCGAATCTGAATTGAATTAATTTGTAAGAAATTAAATTAAATTTTTTTTTTTTAATTATAAATTACTCCAGCACTCAATGCTACTAATGAGCCTACGATGCAATACCCGAACAAACACATATACGAGGGCGGACTGAAAATGAAGGTACCTTAGTAGGAAAACAAAACTTTTTTTTGCCTAAAACCATTTATTTCTCTACATAGTCTCCTTTTACTTCGACACACTTAGAAAGACGATATTCCAACTTTTTTATACCATCTGAATAATACGATTTCGGGAACCCCTCAAAATACGCGTTAGTTTCGGTAATCACTTCTTCGTTTGAGATGAATCTTTGTCCTGCGAGCCATTTTTTCAAGTTTGGAAACAGGGAAAAGTCACTAGGAGCTAAATCTGGACTATAAGGTGGATGATCAACCAATTCGAAGTGTATTTTACGTAATTTTAGCATCGTATCTAATGCTGTGTGTATCGGTGCATTGTGTTAAAGAAAGAGCACTTTTTTCTTCCTTAAATGTGGTCGTTTTTCCTTGATTGCATCAACCAATTGATTCAATAAAGCACGATAATACTTTCCTGTGATTGTGGATCCTTTTTCAAGATAATCGATGAGCAATATCCGTGTGCATCCCAAAATATAGTGGCCATAACCTTGCCAGCCGATTTCACTGCCTTTGCCTTCTTCGGAGCACTTCCACCAGATTCCACCCATTGCTTCGATTGATTTTTGGTTTCAGGTGTGTATTGGTGGTGGGCCCACGTTTCATCAACAGTAATTATTCAACGTAAAAAATCAACAGGATTACGCTTTATCCGGTCCAAACACCGCTGTGAAGTGGTCTGTCGAACTCGTTTTTGTTCGACACTGAGCAAACGAGGCACCTATCTTGCCGATAGCTTTTCCAAATGCAAATGTTCATGCAAAATGTTGAACCCACGTTCATATGATATGTTTGCCATTTCAACAATCTCACGCAACTTGACTAACTACCTCTTTTAACCTTTGCAGTGCTTCTTCGGCCGCGTTTAAATTCAGCAATCCAATATTTTACCATGTAATCTGACGGAGCAGACTCACCGTAATGTTTATCGAGCTTTTCTTTTGTCTCTTTCGCCGTTTTCCCTTTCAAATAATAGTGTTTAATCACTGCACGAAATTCGTTTTTTTCCATTTTTCAAAAAACACAAAAGTTGCTTACTTCAAACGACGTTTGACAGATCGCAATTTCTAAAAAACAAATTTCTGTGTTTGTGCTGCCATTTAGCGCTAGGTAGCTTCATTTTCAATCCGCCCTCGTACATACACATTAAAATACACATTTGTTATATGCTTCAACTTGAAGTGGGCGATCTATGTTGGTAAATCTTGGATTTCTGTCTTGGTGTATCCTTAGTTGGTTCATCGGATGGATGATATAACTGGTCTTCGTTTTAGTGTTGGTTGTTCATGCATTTGTCTTAGATCATATCCAGTTTGCTGCCACATTCGCTCGTACCGTTGACATAATACGCGTAGTTCTTCTATTGAACAAATTGAGCTTTGATTCGCCAGTGTAACATTTTTCAACGCCGGAAATATATTTTGGCACAAACGATATATTAGTTCGCTCTCAGATAACCGATTTTGAAGGCGAGCGTTCAACTTCTGGATGCTCAACGCAAAGTCTGAGAAAGATTCTCGGTGTTGATGTTTGCGGAGAATTTGTTCTCTAATCTCATCTTCGAAGTCATATGAGCTGCAGTACGCTATCATGGCCGATTTCATTTGGAACAATTCCGCATTTGGATGATCAAGTTTGTACACCCAGTACCAATCTTCAGTTTTTTTTGACAGAAATAAATGTGGCGCTTTCATTAGTGCAGCTTCTGGAAAACCATCGTCACGGGCCATCTGTTCCAATCTATGCATAAAATCATGCACGTTGACTGTTTCACTTCCGTCGAACGAAAGGTTCCAGGTTTGTCTAATTTTATAAAACCGAAGCATTATGTTTTGTGGTGCTGGTTGTGGTTGATGGACTTAACCTGGTGGTTCTAATGATGTTAAAGGATGATTCATGGGGTTTTGTGGCGGAATCGTATGGTGTTGAACATTTGGAAAGGGATAATCCCTTTGTGGACTTGCAAAATGTTTATTCAAAGATGGAGCTACTGTTCCGCTACTTCTTCTGGAGTCCATTAGCGCAAAAAAATCTAACACTGGTGCTTCCATTTCCTTCGTGTCCATAAATGACTTATGTACAACTGTTGGATTTACCGGAGGCCTAGTATTTTTTTTCGTAATACTCGGAGGAGCTACGGTTCCATGTGGATGATCTGAATATTCTTTTAAAGCATGCTTGTCAGCTGATACATCTGTTGGGTCCCTTTGGTGTGAAGAACTATTCGTTGATTCCTATTTAGCAGTTGAAGTCTTCTAGTCATTTATCAACTTTAGGTACCAGTTACAGGACAGAATTCCTAAATCACCGAATGTATTTTTTTGTTTTTGGCCAGTTCTCTCTGTCCCTCTCTCTCTCTCGTGTTTTGGTTAATTTATTTGAGATGATGGTGTAGAGCATCATAGAGTGGGATGCTGAGGGGTATAAGGTCCGCCGAGTGGGTGCACGATGTCGATGCTATTATTTAGTTGTTGATGTGGTTCAATACTTAAGTTCTGCGGTTATTCAAGCTCCGGGGTATGCTATGGAAATCCCACGACCATTCCGGTGAGCCTAGGAAGCTACTCATGCCGCAGCCAAAGCCCCTATCCGGGAGAAAATCTGTTTTCGTAATCGTTGGTTCTCTGAGCCTCAGTAGCGGTAACTCATCGGTTCTGTTTCGTGTTACTACCAGGCTCGAGATAAGGATTTCGTTACAACACCCATCCGTGATGTTTGGTCAACACCGGGAATCGAACCCGAGACCCAGGGATAACAAAGCAAGGACGCTACTTACAGTGCCAACGAGGGTGGCTTTTTAGTTTCGCATCAGAAAATCGCATCAAGCATCATTGACTGGAACGAAAATTTTATAATTTTTAGGATCATAAGGAGGAATATTTTGTCAGATTTTTAACTTCTTCGAAATACACTGCTTGGAATGTCATCGCATTAAATGTTGCACCTGACACTATGCAGTTCAGTTAAGTTTGAAACGATAATAATGTTTGAACATTTTTGGTTCAACTCAACTTCTATTAAAAAATAATAAGAGATTTGCATAACATGATATATGTATATATATATATATATATATATATATATATATATATATATATATATATATATATATATATATATATATATATATATATATATATATATATATATATATATATATATATATATATATATATATATATATATATATATATATATATATATATATATATATATATATATATATATATATATATATATATATATATATATATATATATATATATATATATATATATATATATATATATATATATATATATATATATATATATATATATATATATATATATATATATGTATATTTATATATATAGTGAGTTATTTGTCTTTCGATTCGTGTACGTATAGGTTCGAGTCCTGTATTCAAATTATTTCAACACACAGCTTCTGCTCGAACTGAGGACAACGAGGCGGTGGAGGATGGGTCTCGGCAACCCACCACACAGCCTGTAGTCGCTGACCCGGTCGGTGCACTAAGGGAGGCTGTTAAAATATTGGAACTGGAAATAAAGCAGATCGCCAAGATTAACAATGGGGAAATTGCAAAACTTATGGATTGCCTAAGCGCCATTGTAGAAGCAGGCCATTTGATGAACCTTGAAATTGCTTGAAAAATGCGGTCCCCGTCCTTTTAACGGGAGTAAAAAGAAAGATCAAGTGGCAACCATCAAAGGTTGTTACTGTTAAAGCCATGGCGGATAGGGAAACCTCCTTCACTAATAGTGAGGAGGTCAAAAGCAAATTGCAGAAAATAATAAACCCGGCAGTGGCTAACGTTTCGGATTGAAAGGTCACCAACATCAAGGATGGCGTTCTAATCGAAACAGGAAGAAAGGAAGATCTAGACTTCTTCCTAGCCATTAAGGAGCTATCGAATGCTGGGCTGGTAGCATCGCTACCAGATAAACGTATGCCCAGGAAAATCATGTATGATGTGGACAGGGCCGAAAAGATTGAGGCAGTCAAAGAAGCCTTAATAAAACAATGTAGCTCTAAATCAATAAAGATCGGGGACTTGAAACGTAGTTTCATGACTGGACCAAAAGAGACCAAGTCAGTCCATTGGGTGATAGAGATGTCGCCAGATCCTCATAAAAACCCGTCGTGTTTATCTAGGCTGGTCCCCATGCAGAGTAACAGACTTCATCAGGTTGACAAAATGTTACAAAACAGACATTTGGACACATTGCCAAGTTCTGTAAGGAATAAGACCACATTTGTGGTCACTGCGGTGACAATGGGCACGACCAAAAATCATGCACAAAAAAGAGTGAAGACGCTAAATTCGCTTCTTGTTGGAAGGCAAAAAGGGCTTTTCGACCATTTGTCACGTAGCAAAGTTTGTACTTCATTCAAAACGGCTTTGAACCTAATAATGAAGCGAACTGTCTATGATATAGTTAAAAATAAAAATAATTATCGATTGAAGATCGCTCAACTGAATATGAAAAATGCTATAGCAATTGGGTACGAGATTAGACAATCTATTGAAAAAGAAGCAATCCATATACTCTGAATGAAGGAACCTTATGCGGTTAAAGGGGTCATAGGAGGAATGACCACGTCCACAAGAATAAGCAGTGGAAGCAACGAAAACACTAAAGCAGCAATAGGCATACTCAATAACGATCTTGAGTTTCTTAAAATTTCATAGTACTGCAACTCACACTGTGTGTGTGTCGAGGTGAGATCTAATATAGGAAAGTTTTACTTGGTCTGTATTTATTTCTAATATTCAGACGATCCAGTGGAATATGTTAATAAACCCGAAAAAATCATTGATGGTCTAAAAGACCATCCTATTATCATTACTGGCGACTTCAGTGCAAAGTCTAATCTTTGGCACAATAAGGACGCAAACGAGAGAGGAGTCCTCGTTGTAGAATTCACTGCTAGAAATAATCTATTCGTTATAAACGAAGAAGGACAGCCAAGTACATATTCCCACAATGGAGAGTCAACTATTGATCTCACTCTCATGGTCCGTCCATAAAAATTGGACATCAAATGACCACATAGTAATTGTATCGATCTTGCGCTCGGAGAACACACATAATGATTCCCTAGCATCAAAGATAGTTCTTCGGTATGCCCTACGGCATGCCCATTGGGAGGGATTTTACAGCCAGCTTAATAGCATCTGGCAAAGCCTGGCAAAAGACCTGATGGTTTTGATCAAAAGCAATATCGATCGAGTTGAACAAACAATAACAAGTTCAATCATCAAAGTCTGTAGCGCAACTATTCTACGTAAACGTTCTCGCAAGTCAAAACTGTCTTGGTGGCCTCCTGACCTAAGCGAATCAAGAAAATTAAAAGAAGAATTAAAAGCAAAAGGGTTAACTATGTGGCACACCGTAAGGCATACTTCAAATCATTTGACTGTCAAATCAGAGACAAAAGCCAAATGAGAATAAAAAAGTTCATAACGGAGCATGGAAAAGCTGAACCGTAGAGGTTTGTCTATAAATATAGCACAGGCAAACTGAAAACAAATGAGGTACTAAGTACCCTGGTGAGCGGTAGTGGACAATTTGTTGGTAGGACACTACAAAATGCTTTGTCAACACTTTACTACCCGACTATGAGTAAAATAACTCTGAAAAGCAAAGAGAAATCCGCGCCGATCGTAACTCTGCACCAACCACGCCAGACGTGAGCCACTTCAGTGATGAAGAGGCCACTATGGCCATCATGTTCATGAAAGCTGGTAAAGCGCCAGGCCTAGACAACGTCGAGGTCGAAGTGATACAACGTGCTTGGCCTATTGTAGGGCCCTGTATCGCGAACTTTATGAATGCTTGTCTTAGTCAAGGAATATTCCCCAAAGCATGGACAAATGGTGAATTAGTTATCATTAGGAAAACTGGAGATAGGTGTCAAACCGATCCCAAATCTTATCGACGTTGCCTGTCCTTGGTAAACTACTCGAAAAGTTCATTGCCGGTAGGTTAATGGACATATTTCAAAGAAGTGGTACCTATAGTGACAAACAGTTTGGTTTCAGAGAAAATAGATCCACAGAGGACGCAATTATCAAAATGATCAATATGGTCAAAGAGTCGGACCAAAAGTACAATCTGGCAGCATCATTCCAAACAACTATTTCTCTGAAAGGACAGTCATTGTTATTTCAAGTCATGGCACACTTGAAAAAATGATCACAAAAGGATGTCCGCAAGGGTCCATCCTTGGTCCACATCTTTGGAATATTGCCTTCAACGGAAGCATGAACCAGGAAGTGCAAAAAATAGCATTCGCGGATGATAAGGTAATGCTTTTTGCTGGGAATTCAAGACAAAATATTCAAGAAAAAGCGCAGTTTGCCATAGAGAGGATGGTGGACTAGTGCAAAAGCAACAAAATGGAGCTATCCTCAGAGAAAACAGTCATAATCCAACTTAAAGGTTCACTGGAAATCAGGGGACCACCAGTGGATGGCCAAAAAATTAAGATTAAGGTGAAAACTGTCAAATGGCTGGGAGTTGACTTCGATGAACGACTTGGAGTCACTTCACATGTCAAAAGAGTCGGGGAAAATAGGAAAAAGGTTTCAGCTGTGCTAGTACGAGTTGCTAAAGAGAACTGGGGCCTCAAGCAACGAACACTATCAATAATATATGAAGGTCTAGTGGTATCTTCATTAACATACGCGTGCGCGGCATGGGCAAACCGAATGAACTGCCACCACCGGCGTACATTAGTTAGTGCCCAAATAAGTATCTTGCTCGGAATAACCAAGGCTTATAGAACGGTGTCAACTGAAGCCGTTCCTGTCTTGGCCGGCATGATTCCTATTTATGTACTATTAAATGGGAAAATTGCCAACTACAAGATAATAGGAAAAGACAAAATGTGAGCTACGGAAACGTAATAGTGGAAGGCGATCAAATTCGGTCAAACCTCATAGGCAAGACGAAAACGAGAAAAACGTCAATAGCAATATGGCAAGATAACGGTACGGTAACAGGGCAACCTGGCTAAGCATTGTAAGTAAAATTGTAAGTCTGCGTTGGAGTTGCTAAAGGCACGACATCCTGGGAACAACTTCTTCGGTTCAAAGCAAATTAAATGTAATGAAATGAAGTGGCATGTATACAAGATGGGTATATAGCGATGGTGGAATAAACGCAGAGTCCATTACCTTTGCTAAAATTTTCAATATTTTTTATTCAAATCACAGATATAAAAGCTTTGAATAGCGTGAAATATATATGCGGCGGTGGTCAAGTAAGCAAAGTCAGTGACTTTGATTTATGGATCTAAGTGCGATTCTCGATCGAGCCAAACATATTTTGATTTAATTTCTCCTATCAAATTGGTGATGGTGAAATAAAGTTACTCAAATCCAACTGAGCTTCTGTTCAAAACTTCAATATTTTCCATTTTAAACTTTAGACTTTGCTAAAATTTTCAATTGTTTTATTGAAATGGCAGCTATAAACGATAAGAATATTACTATATATTTGTAAGGCGGTGGTTCGGTGGTAAAAAGAGGTGTGTGATTGGATTATAATGATGACTATTTCAAGCCTCAGCAGTCAACATATATTTTTTATTTAATTGCAAATTGGTCATTTTTAAATCAAAAAGCGATTTTTTTTAATTTAATGAGAAATGTGTGGATGCCAGCTACAATTTTTACCCATAATCGACGTTCGAACATTGCACAACATCAAGAATGGACAATTCATTACGGTCATACACAAGGGATGGTTGAATGTAAATTTCAACAGAAGCTGTGTTGAACCAATTTTACAGCGGAAATTAAGTTAAAAAAGTGATGGCGCTGTCGAGTCTTGAACTCGAGTCCACGATTTCCCGGTTATTAAAAAGCTAAATCGTTGAGATAACCAACACTTGTTCGATAAAGTATGTGCCATACTGATGACAATATTTTCACAAAATTTAGTGGATATGTCTTGATAAATGACGAAACGTACATGAAATTGGTTTAAAAACACTTCAAGTTAGATACATTTGCGAAAAAATGTATAATGAGCCAGGTTTTTGTCACATTTTTCATAACAACGTATTTTGCCGCTAATTCTTCATATATAAAGGGTTTTCCTATAACAGGTGTCACTTTGAGTAGCCTGCTTTTTGGGCAGCTGTGAATTTTGAAGCTGTCATATTTTGTCATTTGACAAGTAAAAACTACGCGATTACTAAAAATGGTATACGATACACGCTTCAACAATGCACAGAAATGTTAAAAGTTCACTACAAAAATGGTGAAATCAAAGTTCGTAAGACTAAAGCACTTTTTGGTCGTCGCGAAGCACCTTCTGGGCCGGCAATAGTGAAACTGGTAGATGTGAGCTGTTGGGACAAGTTAGTGATGTGAAGAATCGAATCTGTGTGCGTCGTTCAAGTATAACTGAGAATATTTCTTCTCTAGCCCGTCGAGTCGTGTTGAAGAAAACACAAGTTTGTCGATTCCTTGCCGATCTTTGGAATTAGAAATTCCACAAATGACATTTCACCGTATTTTGCGTAAAGACTTAGGTCTTATGGCTTTTAAAGTTCAGTTAACACAAGAACTCAAGTCGGTCGATCACCATAAACGTCGTATCTTCGCGGATTTTCATGGAAAAATCATGAGGCCCAATTTCACCTCGGAGGCTACGTTAACAAACAGATTTGCCGCATTTGGGGCTCAGAAAGTTCAAGAATGATTGTAGAAAAGCCGCTCCATTCTCAACTTGTCACTGTTTGGTGGGGTTTTTGGGCTTACGGTGTGATTGGACCGTACTTTATCGAAAATGAGGTTGTTTGCCGCATATGGCAAATAGCGCCGACTACTTGGAACCAAATGTCGTCGAGGTTGGGCTTCAATTTCAGGCAGCAAATATTCCGTTATCATGGCGCAATAACCAGCACTATTCACAGGTGCGTCCCGGCCGTTTTCATTTTTGAAGAAATATGGACGAATGACTTCAGAGACGCATAAACTGGGATTCAAACTTTTCGATGGTATTCCAAGTAGTGGTCTCGACAGAGACATTCCTCACAGAACGCTGATATTCGTAATAAAGCTGACCAATTTGTAGACACTATCCCGGGCCCAGACTTTCCATGATGTAATGGCAACCAATATACTGAATAAACAAAAACACGATGAATGTTTGGACCTATTCATTCGTTATTTGTCAAAAAAAAAACAAATGAAAAAATCACCTAATCCCGCGAATTGGCACATTCGAATTCGAATCGCTAAAAATATCGCAGGTTGTTGACATTATTTTAATCGTTGACAAAAATCTCTGCCAAGTAATCTACGTTATATTTGTCGCAAACCGCGAAGATTACATAACGTAATCTACCTCGCCCATCCCTGTCCACCGCATCCGCGCATACATTTTTATATTGATCTAAATTCCACAACGCATTTAATTATACATCCAATTTCAATTACAACAATATTTAATTGCACAACGATATTATCAATCCAATTAGCATAATTATACTTATGTATGGTAGGTACATACTTATGTACATTATAAACGAATTGAATTCTTTTACATGCCATTTTCCATTATAGACAGTAAACTCGGTAGCACTATTCATTTCTACTAATTTCATACAAATGAAATTGATAGCACCACCGGCAGCAGCATCACTATACTTGTTCTCGTACACAATAAGAAGAACAAATAAAATTCTCAATTCAATTTAATGGAACACGAATACAAGCAAATCGAATTCAAGACTTTTATCTTTCAATTAATCAAATCGATATTTAATTAATTTTATTCTATTACACCATAAAATAATAATAATAATAATAATAATAGTACAGTGTATAGTGTGGTGGGTATATAATAGTAATAATAATAATAAAAATATAAGAAAAGCACAAGTAATGTAAAAGCTTCACTTCTTCAACTAAATTATATCAATTTTCTACATTCCTCTTATATTATTCTGGCAAACGAAAAGAAAACATTTTTTTTGTGTGTGTGTGTGTGTGTGCTTTTCAGAACAGAAGCTCTAACAACAACAGAAACATTTTTTGCTTTTCCTTCTTATCTTACATCAATTTTGAAATTCCTTTTGTAAAATTTTTTTTTTTTTTTATATATTTATACATTTTTTTATGTTATTGTTCCTTTAAGATAAATTAAATTAAAGTCATTCTACGTCGTTCTTATAACAAGAAATAAAATCTAAAAAAAAAAAAATTGGTTTATAATTAAAAACTAAGATTGATTTTTGTGTATTAAAACAAAAGATGAACACAAGCAAAGAAAAATTCAAAAAGACAAGACGAACAAGATAACAATAATTTTCTTTCTTCTTATTTTGTTATTGTTGTTGTTTGGAACAGTTATAACCATTGTTTTGATTATGTCTTATAATTAACACAACTATAATATAGCCGTATTGTTAACTGTACGACATTATCGGTTTGATATTTAATCTGGTTTATTGAGATCAGCACTGTTTATTTATTCGAATGAATTTTTTGAGTTAAAGTGCCGCGACTATCACTTTGTACAATAAAACTTTATTGGCTAATGACAGCTGAGATTTTCTTCCCATCAACCAATACATTTTGGAAAATTTTATTTTTATTTGTTTGCGCTTTGCGCTTTGCTTCGATATGATTTTTCCACGTTAGCCTTCTATCCAGGTGCATTCCTAAGTATTTGACCTTGGTTTGTTGAGGAATATTTATATAGATTAATTCCTCTGGTGGGCAAGTGCCTTTGTTTATCGTGAATGTGACGTGAGTTGATTTGTTTTCGTTTACTTTAATGCGCCATGTCTTAAGCCAGTTCTCGATTTTGTTTAGATGATTCTGTAATTCCTTTGAGGCAGTTTCGGGATTATTGTGTGACACCAGGACAGCGGTATCATCGGCAAAGGTTGATATGACTACCTTGTTGGTTACAGGTAAGTCAACTGTGTACAGCAAGTATAATATTGCACCAAGAACGCTGCCGTGTGGAACACCGGCGTTGATATCATTTAAACAAGTAGTTGCAATATTTTGTTTAACCATGTACGCCTTTGAAGGAGTTAGTTTCCCAGAATTGAGTGAAATTTCTTCGGTAGAAGCCCTTTAATTTTGTATATAAGCCCATCATGCCAAACTTTATCAACGGCTTATGCAAAAAAATTCTTTTCCTCAAAGGTGTTTTTGATTGCATTTACAATTCTGTGTACTTGTTCTGTGGTACCATGTTGGTTTGGGAACCCAAATTCTTCTAATACTGTTTTCAGCTTCTTTAGTAGCATTTTTTCAAATAACTTCGAGATTGTAGGCAGCATGCTTATTGGATGATATGATGAAATCTGTGTTTCATTTTTTCAGCTTTATGTATCCTTGTGATCAAAGATATCTTCCATTTTTGAGGAATATAACCAGTCCGCATGATTGCGTTGAATATGAATGTTATTAGTTTTATGCTTTTATCTGGCAATTCCCTTCGTATTTTTCCAGTATTAAGATCATGCCCTGGTGCCTTTTTTGGACTTATACAATTTTCAATTGTATTCTTAATTTTCTTCCAAATATATTTTATGAGTTTGAAGGACAAACCATCATCCGTTTGGTCGGGTAGTACGAAGTTATTAGTTTCTTCGTGTGGTGCAAATAATGTTGTTAGATGAGCAGCAAATGCATTGGCTTTTTCTTTATCGCTTCTCGCCCAATTTCCAGTTGGTAGTTTAATCGGGTGATTCAAGTTTGTTGGCCTTTTTAACTTTTTTGTTGCCTTCCACAAACAATAATCTGTCCTCGCGGTTGCCGAGAGTTCATTTAAATAATTCTGAACATTCTGATTTTCTTCTTCCCGCAATGAAAATCTTAGTGGCTTAATAGCTCGATTTAATTTTCATTTCAACAACGGTGATTTTGTTTCTTGTCATCGGCGGCGTATTTTTCGCTTTTCCTCGATTAGTTCCTGCATATTATGTGACAGTTTATTAACTTTTTCTGTAATATTCAAGGCAGATGTACTCTGTTTAGCTGATAATGTCAGGACATCTTTTACATTTTCTTCCGCCGCATCAATATCTACTGGTGTGATAAGAGGGATACACAGTGCACAATTTTGTTCGACTAACCTCTTATATTCATCCCAATTAGTTTGCTTGTTTGTAAGCCGTTCTGGCGTTTCTATTCTTAATACGCCGGTGCTCACTCTTAGTATTAAAGGTGTGAGATCAGAAGACATCGTAGAAATCGGAGGCCTTAGCATATGTACGAGGTAGTTAGACAAAAGTCAATTAAATCAGGGACTTTCTTTTTATCTGTGGGCCAGTACATTGGGTGACCGGCAGATAAGTAATCCAGGGACTGTTCTTCTATAGCTTCATAAAGTTGTTTTCCTTTCGGCGATGTTAATCTGGAACCCCATGGAGTGTATTTGGCGTTGAAATCACCCCCTGCAAGAAATTTATTACCTTTCCATGAACTGCAGTTTTTTTATATCATGTTTTGGAGGACATGTATGAGTATACACTGCTGATATGACACAGTTTCCAGACCACTTCTGCAGACAGATGCTCGTTGATTGGATATGTCCCTTCTCATATTTCATAAATTCAAAGTGTTTTAATCTTGTTTTTATCAGTACAGCTGTGCCTCCATGTGCTTTCCCATCTGGGTGCTTTGTGTCATAAACAGAGTACCCATTAATTTGGAAATAGTTATATTTGGTGAAGTGTGTTTCAGATACTAACATTATGTCAATATTGTGCTCAGTGAGGAATGCTTGAACCTCTGCTTTATGTTGTGCTATAGGCCGTTTGCATTCCATATGGATATTTTGAGGACAGCTGTTTTTGATTTTTAACAACTATATGCATCAACGCGTTCATATTCTGCATCATTAGATTCATGGTTCTCGCCATCATCGCCATTAAGCTTTTCTTCATGTTAGTTAACTTGTTTAAAGCTGCTGTGACGTTTCCTTCTTCGCTTGCTTGCACTTTGGGAGCGGAACCCTTAATGATACTTGCATATGAAACCCCTTGATGCACACTACTGTTTAGAGTTGCTTTTGGTTGGTTATTTTGTGCGTTATGATATGATACTTCTGGTCGTACATTTGGTGCAATGGAAGAATGAAGATTAAGCATTCGTTGCTCTGTTCGCTGCCTTGGATTGATTCTTATTTTCAATTCTAGCTAAATTGGACACCCTCTATAATTTGCAGTGTGATTTCCGCCACAGTTGCTGCATTTTCTCACTGATGCTTCCGTTTTATCTTTGTTGCATGCATTTGAGTTATGGAGTTCACCACAGATAACACAAACATCGCTTAAAGTGCAATATGCTTTAGTGTGTCAATACTCTTGGCACTTAACACAATGTACCGGTCCAGTTCGTTTTCTGGGTTCCTCAACGATAATTCTTCTATGCAGTAGATATTTTAAGTCAAATATTGCATGTATCTCTTTGATATTTTTATTATCTGGTTCTAATTCCAGACGGATCAATGGCTGAGGCAACTTCTCAAGGTTAATGATATTGGTGATTGATTTACATTGAAATCCTTTTTCAGCGAGGGCGCTTTTTTACACGACTACCAATCCTTTTTGAATTTTTAGTTGGTAAGTGTAGTAATGTTTACCAACTGCGGCGAAATGCCTAACTAACGGTTTGTAATCGTCAATATTGAGCGGTTGAATTCTGGTTTCTTTTATATCTAATGAACTCGATTGTCTTTGCGAGCTCTATATTTGATTCTTCCCTTAAATAGATATGTGGCGGTTTCTCTGGTTTTGGAGCTTTTTCGGCCGGTGGGTCTTCAACAACCAAACAAGAATACCGGTTGCTTAATTCAGCGCTATCTAGCTTGGTGAATTTATTCACGTTTGCACCAGCCGCTGATCTAGGGCACCTCCTTCGCTTTGAGGTGACAGTAATATATCTGTCCAGCCCTGTTTGCACTAAACACTGACCTACAACACTGTTTATTTTATTATCATCTATCGATGCACTTTCTTTGTTTTTTTCATCGTCAACATTTGTCGATGATGCACTTTTATTGTTCAACGCACTAAGTTCATTCATGTTAGTTTTTAGTTCACTTGATATGAAATTACCTGTTATAGTAATTTTTGATGCATTTGCTATTTGTTGTTGTTTTGGACTATATTGCACCTTTTTATCAATCACTATTGTGGTCGTGGCGTTTAGCGCAAAATCGCTTGCAAACATCGCTTTCTGCAGATTTGGCCCAGCCTTTCTTATTTGAGGTGGAGAATATTGGAACATCTCGATTTCACATATTTTTCACATCAGTTTTTTTTTTATTTTTTTTTTTATAAAAAATTAATAACTGATAAAACTGATAAAACTGTTCACACAAGTAATAAGTAAATTATTTTTAATGCTTACTCGGCGGTATCAAAATTGTTTATGATTTACTAAAGTAGTAGCAGAAATAAAACCTTGAATGATGCATCAATTTAAATTTGGGACCTTAAGCGACAAAGATTTGCACTGAGTTATTAGGATTATCACTTTTCAATTTTCACATTCAGTAATATTCTTTTCCTTTAGTTGTATAGTTAATCTAGAACCCCAGTGAGTATACTTCCCATTGAAGTTACAACCTATTATGAACCTTTTTCCAGGACGATTGAAGAACTCTGAGTATTGTTTGTTTTTAATAGAATGTCTTGGTGGGCAGTACAATCCTGCCACAATAATAGAAAAGTTGTTGGTTTTATATACATGAGCAAGTGTTGGTTATCTGAACGATTTGGCTTATTAATAACTAAGTAGAACTTATAGCCTTTCTGAACTCGAATACGTTGGAGTGGGGTGTTTTAAATTGTATGGCACCGTCATAGTTAATGTTCCACGGATTATTGTTTCTGAAATTTATACCTTTTGTCTGATTTTTTGAGAGTTGTTTTTTCCGATTTTTCTGCGAGCTGTCTATACCGTTCCACCGTTATAAAGAGGGCCACACTCTATATAAACGCTATCGTTGTTTTGGATCAATTTAATCATTTTTGTAATGGTTAAAATACCGCTGAAGTTGTTTCCTGGTATTTGAGCACGATTTATTTTAAATTGCGCTCTTTTTAAAAGAGATTTAAACGTATTGACAGAAATTCTATAAAACCATGACCAATAACGCATAGTTCCTAAGGAAATTTGGTCACCCTTTAGTTCAGAACTAATTGACAAAACCACTCTAGGAATTGCCTACATTATCGTCATTGTCTACGCCGTTCACGTTATCTACGGGTTGTCGACACGTCAATGTAGAAAATAATAGATGACGCGTAAACGCCCATCCCTGTATATATCCGGCTACATATATATTCAACTTAAGGTGTTCAAATTGAGATTAGTGGTTGAGTTGATCTAGTACTCATCATCATAGTTCAGATATATACTCGATTGTAGTGTTGGCAGTATGGTTAATTTGATATTTTGGCTATAATTTGCCAATGTGACTGGTAACCATGCAAAGCCTTCAATTTTATTCATCGGCCGTGCGTATATAAGGAGCTTATTTACATGATATTGAATATTGCAACCTTTAAGAAAAGAAAAATAGTCTTTACCTAGCATACTGACTGATGCGCCACTATCAAGGAGACCACATAATTTTCGGGAAACAATTGTGTCAATTTTGGTGTCTCATTTGAATTGATGTCGTAGCAGATTTGTGGATCGGTTGAGCTTCTTACTGATCTCGCTTCTTCATGGAATTGCGTTGGGAGTAGAGTGTGGCTTCCTGAAAATTCTCCCACATTCGGCTCAAGTTTTTTACTAAATTAACCTTACAATTCTGAGGTTTTCTTTCATTAGCAGCTAAAAAATTCTTAGAAATTCTTCCCCACTGTCTTGTGGTGAGGTAAGTGACTGCAATCCTTAAATTTACTAGTAAGGTTTCGCTTTTTTTGTTGTTTGAATACTATACCGCTTACTGACAACAGTATAGGAATCTGATCAGATGTTAAGTCGTTAATCCCTTCGGCTCTATTGTAACTGGATGAAATACCCTTTATGATAAAGAAATCAAGTAGATCTTGTATTTTTCCTGCATCCGTTGGCCAATACGTTGGCCGCCCTGGAGGCAGATTGTAGTCCCCTCCAATGATAAATCTTGGACCGAATTTATTGACGACGCTATTAAATTGTAACTTCGTTGTATGCTACCTCAATATTTAGATCTGCGCCATTATATTGGATTGAGATTACCATTGTTTGCATGTATAGCTTTCCCGAATATCTTCCCGAATTCCTTTTATTCTAATAAAACATTTGATGGAGAAGTGCGTTTTTGAAATCAGCGCAATATCTACATATATTGTTTGTATGGAGAAATATTTCCAGTTCCTGGGCTCGTTGGTTGAGCCCATTGGCGTTCCAAGTTATAATGCGTATAGGAACGAGATAATCATTTTTGTGTATGCTGACTTTTTCGGCTTGGCGGATAGAAATTAATTTCCAGTTTTGCCACCCTTTTCTGCTAAGTGACCAAGTGTCTGTTGAATTTGACTGAGCATTTTAATAATTTCAATGTTATTATAGACTCGCTATTAACTTCTGTGTGTTTGTTGTTTTGTTTAATTCATCAGCTGATTTGGTAATTTATTCATAGAGTTGCATTACGAGCCTTCGTTTAATTTGTGATTTTGATTTCTTGCATAGAAGCTACTACTTATCCTATACTCCTCATTGTAGCTTGTAATCACTGATTGATGATGACAGCCAAATGTTCTGTAAAGATATTCTGTTATACAAACTTTCAACATTCGTTGTACTGCCTGTAGAAATTGGGGTGAACTATCGATTGTATATATAAGAGTGGGCCATCAGATTATTTTAATTATCAAGAATCACTATTCGTAGCTTGTCAAGTTTAAAATTTTGAAGTATTTTGAATTTATTCCGAAAATCCGGTTTTATGCCATCTCCTATAATGAAGCTTTCTAATCAGCTGTTAAGTATTTACAAATTGCAACATATATTTTATTTTCTTGCATGTATATAGAGTGTTGGTATATATATGGAAAATAATTTGAAATTGATAAATGAGAAATAACTAAAGCTTCAAAAAAATTTGTATCGCATATATATGTACGAGAAAAAAGCTCTGTACTATTTCAAAATTCAACACAAAACATATAAAAAAAAAGCTTGACTGAGTGTATAATACTATACACCAGCAACAAAAAATTGTACTAAAAATTCAATTTTCAATTTTCATTTTAAAACATCTGTTTCTTAAACACATCTTGTTTGACTTTTAAAATTAAAACAAAAAAAAAAAAAAAGCTCCAGCTAAATTAAATAATTTTTCCATCTAAGTATTTCATTGTTGCCATTATTTATTGTTGTATTTATATAGTTTTTTGTTGTTGTTGTTAGTTATAAAAATAATAAAGTCTTAAAACTATATGTAGAGAAATTAAATATTATCCATCCTGTTGTTGTTGTTGGAATCTTAAACCTACTTAAGCGTACAATTTATTTTATAATAATATGATTATCATTATCATTATCACTGTATCTAATCGTGTCAATATTGGTATTATATACATATTATACATAAATAGTGTACACATTGTGTCTGGTAACACAAAAAAAAATTATTATGTTTTTGGTCACTAATATATACACTTTTCATTGTTATACTTATACCGTCTAGATTACAGACGGATAAAACGAGAGATTTAATTAAACGAGATCAATTTATACAAACTAATGAAAACCAAAAAAAAAAAAAAAAATTAAACGAAAACCATTTCCTTTGCCCCTTCAAATACAATGAGTATTATATACGAGTGCAGTAAGACAACAATGTAACATAATTAATTTTCCCACTTTTCAAGTAGCTTTAGTCGGATATACATATGTTGTACATTGTACACTTACTTTATAGGTGTGTGTGTGTTGTGTGTGTGTGATATGAAATTCCCAATTTTATAACACCTCTATAAAATTTTCTAGCTATACTCTTGCAGCGCTACACTAAAACAAGATGTGGTATATAGAACTTTACAACAACTATATATATAGTTATGTGATGTATGTATAGGAGCATATATGGCACAATAAGCAAGGAAATTTTAACAATAACAGAATACTCAGCACAAAAAATATATAAAGAAATAAAAATAATTAATTAAATTTGTTATTGCTATAAATATATAAATTTAGAAAATAGAAAAATTACGATGTCAGATGGAAGAAGTAATTTTCATTATGAACGAGAAAAAAAATTATAATTTTCTACTCTTTTAAGTATATAACGTCGCAAAAAAAATTAAAAATTCAGTTGAGTATGTAATTGTCCATATAGTATAGGTATATAGACCGAAAGAAAGTACTGTGCAAAATATTCTCATTTACGATCATATGTGCAAAATTGACGAATGCATTGTGTGGTTTGGGCGGAAATTGTACAATTTTAGCCCTGTTGAATATTTGATTATTTCAGGTAAAAGTCACAATTCAATCCACGAAGGCCCATGGTGCAAACCTAGGATTCTATCCCAATTCGAAAACGGGCACAGTTGCCTTAGCAAACTGAATAAACTTATACAAAGGAAGAGAGGACCAATGATCTAAATTTAAAGACATAAAGTTGAATTCCTGAAGCCGAATAGACAGGGATGGGCGTTTACGCGTTATCTATTATTTTCTACATTGACGTGTCGACAACTCGTATATAACGTCAATAACGTAGACAACGTTAATAATGTAGACAATCCCTAGAATGGTTTTGTCAATTAGTTCTTAACTAAATGGTGACCAATTTTCTTTAGGAACAATACGTTATTGGTGATAGTTTTATATAGAATGTTCGTCAATGCATTTAAAACTCTTTTCTAAAATATACCATGAATCTAGGTACTTCAGCGTCATTTTAGACATTACAAAATTATTAAATTGACCCAAAACAACGATAGAATGCGATATATAGATATATGGAGTGGGCCCCTCTTATTTATAAACGTGGAATAGAATAGAACAGCTCGCAGAAAAAGCGGAAAAACGGTTCACAAAAATTCAGAAACATGGCACAACTGATAGAAATCTTTAAAAAAAAGGTTATACCTTTCATTAAAAGCAATCCGTTTTAACTATGTCCGTGCCATAAAATTTAAAACACCCAACTCCAAAGAATTGGATTTCAGAAAGGCTATAAGTGCTATCAAGTTATAAAGCAAAATCGTTGAGATAACCAACAGTAGTTCGCTAAAAAATGTGCCAGACTGATAACAAAATTTAGTGGATGTCTTTTGATGGATGACGAAACGTACATGAAATTGGTTTAAAAACACTTTAAGTTAGATACATTTGCAAAAAATGTATGATTTGACCAGCAATTTTCAGTTGTGAAGCCAGGTTTTTGTCACATTTTTCATAACGACGTAGTAACACGATTCAGCAGTCAACTTTTGCCATATAGCTCGTTTACACGACTCTAATTCCAACAGAAGCAATAAATGTGCTCGAGATTAATCAAATCAATGTTATCTCAAAGAGTCCACAGGTTTTTGACGTATCGATATTTTTTTGGTTATAGTGGAAAGAGTGCTGAAGTGCAAAAGTCACACCGGCAGTTATTCCAGGAACAGGGAGCATCAACTCAATAACGAAATCTATAACGGTGATTTGTCTGGCGAATTATACACGAGTTATGTTGGTTTCCAATGCCTCATATCTAGCGGATTTATTCACATAGACTTTGGACTTTGCGTAGCCCCAAAGAATAATGTTTAGAGGTATCACACGATCTATATGGCAAATAGCTCCGATTTCTTGGAACCACCTGTCGTCTAGGTCGGGCTTCAATTTCAGGCAGCAAAAATTCCGTTATTATGGCGCAATAACGAGCACTATTCACAGGTACGTCTCGGCCGTTTTTTTTTTTGAAGAAATATTGACCGATATTTCACAGCTCCATAAACAACACCAAACGGTCTATTTAGTCGCGTAACATCCAATACTGTAACCTGGGATTAAAACTTTTCGATGGTATTCTACATAGTAGTTTCGACAGGCCGATTATATCAACCGTAACTTGGTTTAAGCGCACGAAACACATTCCTCACAGAACGCTGATTTTCGTAATAAAACTGAACAATTTGCAGTCTTTCCATGATGAAATGGCAAACAATACTGAATAAATAAAAACACGATGGGAGTTCGATACTACTCATGCGCCATTTGTCAAAATGAAACAAATGAAAAAATCGCCTCTAGATGAACTTTTTTACAAAATACTCCCGCGAACTGACCCATTCGATTTCAAATCGCTAAAATATCGTAAGTTGTTGACACTATTTTAATTGTCGACGTTGACAAGAAACACAACGAAGTAATCTACGTTATATTTTACGAGTCGACAACCGCATAGATTACATGGCGTATTCTACTTCGCTCATCGCTGCGAATAGAACTGAAAGCTGGACAACTACTCACAAAGTTAAGGCAGTCATCATCCTCCTCAAGTCAGTCTTCGCACATAACATCATGAGATAAGCCCATATACGAAATATACATACGGCCATGTGCCATAAGAATCACCACCACGATTCTTAACAGGTTCATTTTTAAAGATAAAGCATATTTCGTTGACCTCAAATTGGGCTCCTTAATGAAGTACTTCCCCTTACGACAGCTAGAAGTCTCAAGCCAATGAAATCTTATGTCTTTCAAAGCGTAAAGTGCTTTATAGCTTTCTTCCCGTATAGTTCAAAAATATAGAAACCGCTAGTTCAGGACCAATTAAAGATAATTGGGGTTCCCAATTGGCTCATGTTAGTTTTGACTAAACAATCTACGATCTTATTGCCTACGATGTCACAATGAGCCAGTGACTGTAAATTAATTGTTAGAACAAAGAAAGTTCATGAAATATTTGCATTCCTTGACGAGTTTGGAAACAGTCGAGGAATTTCTGAGTTAAGTACATTTTTACTATCTATGTATTGCAGTAGAAAACTTTTGATTTTAGCAGCAAAATTCAAACCCTCAAAAACACAGAAACAGTATACTGCGAACCAAGACTACCTAAGCACTGAGGTTAGAATGAGAGCCATCAGAAAAAAAGACAATGGACTCATCTAATTTGTTGAGAAAAATCTGCGAACCCCACAAATCTCTCGAAGGGTAAAAACCGAGCACAAAAATTGAAAATCTGAATTCAGGTAGTACTCTGACATTAACCATATTGATTTCTGGTAAACATGAAGCATAATTTTTTTAAATTTGTGTTTGTCCCACGATAGAACCGAGAACATTCCCTGCCCCAATGCGTCTCAGGCGAAATGCTGCAGAACAAGCTGTGATTAAAATAAATGTGGTAATTGAGGCAAGGAAAGAATGGATTCGGTGACATAGCCACAGTTATGGCTCTGCAAGCACGATTTTGTAGACCATTAAGTTGCTTTTAAAACGGGTAGTCCAGTTGATTCTTCCAGGAATGTTTATTGTCCAAGAACATACCAAGGTACTTGACGTTGTCATATTAAGTGATCGTTCTCCCAAAAATAGAGGGAACAGATAGTTCACGAGTTTTCCTCTTCCTTGTAAAGACAATTAAATCAGTTTTAGAAGGATTGACGTGCAAACCCTTCTCAACACACCATGGATTCAATCCATAAGATGATGGTGCGATCAATACCAAAATTGGTGCAGGCAGAAGTGATCGTACCAAACGAAGTGCTGTCGAAAGCTCCCGCAATATCCAGGAAAGTACCCACAAGAAACTCTTTGTTATTAAGAGATTTTTCGATCCTAATGAATCTATCAACAATTCTTTTCGGGATAAAAATAATTCTACGTCTGCTCCAAGATTTTGGAACAGTGCTAAAAGCCATGTTCGCTTGAAAAAGGTGGGGCAAATGATCCTGCATTAGAGGTAAGCTCTGCTGTATCAGCTTGTAAGCCAAATTCAAATCGGGACTTGCAACAGAAGTTCCAAAGACGAGTTCGGCAGCAACATCCTCCGAGTTGACGATATCACGACCAGGAAATTGAACAGAAAGGATCAGCTCACCAATTTCCTTGTTGGAAGAGGTAGGCTGTCCGTTCAGTCCGGTAGACAAAAAGAATCAATATCTTAGCCATAGCACTAGTGAGTCCAGCGACAGTAGAAGATCTGTTAATTTCCTCGCAGACGTTCAACCATGAGGATCTTTGAGCGGATCTTAAACTTCTTTCGTATTATAAAAAAAGTTTTAAAAACTACATAGTTTACCTTGAAATTGATTTTGGTTATTCATCCTCAACTAGAACTGGATGAGTTTGCGACTAGTTTTTACTTTCTACATATAACAATAAGGCTTATAAATTTGATCGCAGTGAAGTTAATCCCAAATTAATTAATGCATCCCAAGAGTATTCATAAATTCTTACAAAATATTTTTTACTCAAGTTACAAATTAATAATTTTTAATTTCGATAACTGGGAAGTTAATGTAATTAATGGCCGCTGTGGTCAGGGGGCAGTCATATGTCTCGTAAGCCTAAATTGCACCAACTTGTTTTGTATAGAATACCACCACAGTAGTCTATGTTTGTCGTAGGAGGGTAGTAAACGATTACATTGGGCTTACGTCAACGAAACAAAAAAATGGATACCGCCAAACCAATACGGCACGTGGAAGGTCTTCAGAGAAAAGTTAGAAAAGCTAGTTGAATTAAAAGTGAACAACATGCTCATAAAACAAGCATCGTTACGTTTTCTGACGACCCTGTTATTATGGCAATAGACAAATCTCAACAAAGGGCAGTAGAATATCTTCAACGAGTAATGAACAACGTTACTAAATAGACGATTGATTGAAAAATACCACTTAATGAGCTTAAATCAACCCATGTGACATTTACGCTACTACCCAAAAATATCAACCAGTACATATATCTGAATGGGGTGGAGCCGGCTGAATCCGCCAAATACTTTGGTCTTCATTTAGACTCAAGGCTAAGCTGAAAGCATCACGGGAGACAAAAAGCTGAACAGATACGATTAAAATGGTTGTAATCATAAATCCAATAGAAACATTATCCAACGTAGCCAAAATAAATTTCTTCGAATGGTCACCAACGCTTACCGATTTGAGACTAACAGACCTGTATATACACAATGATTTACAAATACAATTGATAGATCACGTCAAATATGAGAAGAGGCTTCTAATACACACCAACGTTGAGGCCGTACAACTACTGGATAGTACAAACGAAGTAAGGCAACTCAAACAAACCAAACCACATGAGCTAACCGAATGAATATCATACCTCAGGAGAACAGGACACAGATTATGCTTATCACATATTATGTACTAATGTCAACCTTACTAATGAATTAAACGAATTAATAATGTTTAAGATTGTAGTAGCCATACCAATAAAGGTGTTTTTTTAAAAAAAATCGTATATTTTTGTGAACTCGCCACCCCGAAAGATTCAAGATTATCGTACAATCCCCGTTCCCCAACCAGATAATTGCCCGTTTGTATTTTGATTGTTGTTGTTTTTGTGGATCAACCGTATCATAAATATAATACGATTGCATATAGGTGCGTATACCTACCTTTGCCAAATTCTGCATTGCGTGCATGGCGTGTCAACATATTCGCTGTCGTTGCATATCGCGGGGCCGATCCAAACCCGAGAAAAGTCTCATTGAAGTCGGGCACACATAACCATCATTTTACCATCAACTCATGAAATATTTGCGAGGTTAATTGTTTGCCGTTGTTTGAAGTAATAACTGCAGGTACTGAAAAAATCAGGAATATCTCATTTTCCAGAATTTTGCCAATAAAGAAGTGCAGAGGGTTCGTGCGGTGATTTTAAGAGGATGAACCTTGAGTAATGATCTAGTACTACGTTTAGAACGAGGGTACAGGGTCCCATGAAATCCACGTACAATCTCTGAAAGGGGCGATAGGATTTGACTTGAGCTCCCATAGTTGGTCGTGTTATTAAATTTATCGGCTTGTTCGGTATATTTAATTAAGTTTCTCGTTAAGGATAAAGAGACAACCAATTTCCAGTTGGGTAGGATCGTATCAATGTACCTGGAGCCATACGAGAGTAAAATCAACAGTTTATCGTTTCGAATAAGAATATTGGCGATGACAATCTTTAAGTAGTTAAATATTCTGAATTTGTTTGACGTACACTTCCTCCAATAATGACAGCGTACTGTGGTCAATCTGGAGAATGGGCATCTCACTTGGTCTGATAAAGCTGAATACCGGGAGATCACCGATAGTGATAGGATCTGATGCAACATCCGATGGCGTAAAGTTTTCACTGCCAATAACAACATGAGAAGAGATTTCATCACAGAAGGCTCGAGACAGCGCATCTGGCACCACGTTTATTAATCCTTTCCGGTATCCAATCTGGAAATAAAATGATTGCAACTTAAGGCTTTTGGGAGGCGTCTAAACAAGCCTTTTTGGAACACCCAGCGTAATCTGGCATGATCCGTGTAGATGGTAAAGGGGGGATATCCTTCAAAATATGATCTGAATTTTTATACGCTCAGTACCGCGGCGTAGCTCAGTCACCGAGTAGTTCCTCTATCCCGCTTTCAGCTTGTCCCAAATGTACTCGATAGGGTGTTCTCCGCCTTCCAAATTGGTCTAAAAAAGTACACTACCTACGCCAACGGTACTGGCGTCACACTGAATAAAGACAGGCTTGCTATAGTCGGGGTTAAAAAACATAGGGGCCGAGGATAGAGCCAGTTTCACCGAAATGAAAGTACCACCCGCATAAACGCAGAAAACCTCTAATTTGTTTGGTGGGCCTGGATGGAGAAAATTCTAAAATTGCCACTCATCCTCCACTATATAACCCAGATAATTCATTTATTTCTAAAATAACCTGACTTTTAGTTACTTTTATGGTTAAACTGGTCCTTTGCACCAGTCGAGCAACTTCTTTCAACAGGATAAAATTATCACGTAAGGAAGCCGAGGTTACCAAAAGATTGCTCAAGTAGACAAAAATATTGTCATGTAATTGGTACCATTGTTATTGTCATATAATTGGTTGTAGAGGGGTTACCGGTTGCATTAGACAACGTGACTTTGAATTGGTACAAGAGCCTGTCGGATCTGCCGAAAGACATCTTTATTAGGTTAATGGTCGAAATAAATTGAGTTTGATACAATGCGTTTGGGTACGCTTCTTTGACGTTCACATTTTTCAATTCTCTTGTATCCAGACATAACCGTGCCTCGCCATTCGCTCTACGCACCAAGGTGATTGGTGAACACCAAGCGTTGCACGATTCTCCTCAATCACATCTAAGGTCAACATTCTATACCGAGTTCATCGTACATTAATTTTTGTATGTTATGTTTTCGCCTGTTATACTGTGTAGCATCGATTACATGAGATAATAATTAGTTTTACCTTGGTCTAGTTCGGTACAAGATGGAAATGTAATGTCGTTTAATTATCCACGATCCGAGTATTAAGCGGAATACAAGAGCATTTGAGAAGACCACTATAGTGTAATACAGAAGCATTCAGATGATATAGAAATGTATTGTTATTGGAATTTGGAAAAACTCAGCATCATTTTAAGGAGTTCGAGAAATTATTGTTAATTATGTTGTTGTTTTCGGGATTCTACGGATGTCTTAATTTCTTAATCCGTCTGTCAGTCTTTAATTCGTTCAATGAATTCCATTTTTACCTCTATCCATGATGCCAAGGGGTTATGTTTTCCAATTGAGAGTCATCGAAATTTGAGAGAATTTTCGGAAAATGATTTTAGCCCTCAGAAATTGGGAAGGTAAGTGTGTTGTTATGCTGGTGCGCTAGTGATTGGTCCATGTAATTATTATTAATGTTCCTTAGATGGTCACTAAGGGGAATGTAAATTAGCTTGTCACTAAGAACTGAAGTGACCTTGGAAGTAACTGGCAATAATGGGCTTGAATGGATAATGGTTGATATTATGCGTGATTGAATTGGAAACATTTTCACTCCAAACAACTCTTTCCAAATCTTTACTCAATTCATGTACCCAACATGAACATCGGAACAATTTCTCCACATCAGCCAAAATAGCGATGGTGTTTTTTGGAATCTGAGTAATATGGTAACAATATTTTATTGCCATTTTGTGTCAGAGCAAGTATTCATTTAAAGACAAGCCAGTTCCTCATGTTACTGATCCTTTAAACCCGTAATTTAGTTGTATATACTTTTAACAGTATATTGAATGTTTACTTCATTGTATCTGGTATGGAAAAAGTTTCAATATGTCTTAAATCGATGTACTCAGCCATGAAATTTTCATTTGCTTTCTCAGGAATTCGTCTCGTTAGAATATTCTCTCCATTGAGAATTGTTTACTCGTAAATGACAGGCGTACGATATTTTATATTTCAAAAAAATATGGTTTCGCAAATCTTATTTTCTGGAGTAGGTTCTGGTACATTGAATCGTTGATTTCTTCGAATTCCCAGAAATTGTGTAAACTTAACAATGATATTACCGAAAGTGTGCCTATATTTTGCAGAAAACCTTTTTGATAAATCACGTTGATTAGCATGTTAAAGATGAGCAAGGACTATTTGTTGTGCGGTTGAATCCTATACTATTGCTACTCATAACTGAAGCTAGATTATCACTGCAAATAGCCTGTTCACGCATTAGTGTATAGGCTGAGCCATGAGTGACCATATGATGTATGAAAGTTCGAAAATAAGGCGAAAATACAGTAGAGCTGGGTATTGTATTTGTTGAAGAACAGCTAATTTCATCAATATGACTGTCCCAATGTATGTGGTCGTCGTGTTTATAGACCCGTCTAGCGGAAATTATTATCCTATTTACCATCTTCGAAGCATTATAGATTGTGGGGCATATTTATGCGTGAACTTTTGAACTGGACCAATACTCCGTAATAAATCGGCAAGAAGATGTGATTAGAACTGAATTCCATTATCAGAAATTAAATATTCCGGTACACCAAAAATATTAGATACTTTCTTTATGTGAAATGATACTACACCGACGGCGGTAGCACTCCTTAGCAGCTCTAATAACACGATTTTCGTTTATTGATCTAAAACAATTAATAACTGGGTGTTACCTAGTGTACTTCGAGGTTAGGGTCCCAGGAAATCAATGTACACTTTTTTAAAAGAACGCAAAACCTTCAGTTGCGTAATTAGTTGGTTTAATATGACTGCAGGTGCCGCAACTTAGAATGTAACTATTGACTTCGCGCATCATTGTGAAGCAATGATATTGACAGAAAATATAAAATTTACCATTAAGGAGTTTGAAATTAGATTTTTTTGTCGAATTATCTTTCAATACATTAAACTTCTCAACGTACGCGGGGTTGTTAAATAAAACTCTTGATAAGGCATCGGCTTGACGAACTGTTTGAGAACTGAAAAGTCTACGATAGATTGAAGTTGTCGCAATTCATGCAAATTTTCTCAAATACCCCAATTACATGACCAAGATGTTTAGTTTTTCTGACTATAAACTTGCTCTTCTCCACATTGATTATTAAATGAGCACCCTTTAAAAAATCGGCAATTGAACTACGACCAAATCGTCCAAATACACAAATTAACGATCATGCAATATGGGATCACCTCATGCATCAGTCTACACAATGTCTGGATGCATTGCAAAGACCGAAAGGCATGACCGTGAATTGATACAGGGGACGGCCTGGAGCAAACAACATTGACAGGAATTTTAAATCAAAAGTCGCGTCTATCAAGTCGATCGAAAATATATATTTTGCATGATCCAACCGGGTTAGCAATCCCTTGATCAACGGTAAAGGATAAGCATTCTTCTTTGTAATTACATTCAATTCCCGGGCGTTAAGGCATATTTTCACCTTTCCATTATTCCTTTGAACAACAGCCATGGGCAAAGACCAAGCACTTCGGCTTTCCTCTTCCGCTCCCAACTCCAGCATTCTATCCAGCTCCTTGTAAATTTGACCTGTTTGACTGGGGACACCGAATAGTAGCGTTCTTCAACGGCTCCGAGGTAACCAATATTGATCGTATATTCAATTAAATTGGTTCTACCTTGTCCCATTTTAATTGAACAATGGAACTGTTCAACAATTTGTGCCAGCCTTTTTTCAGTTTTCGGCTCCAATTCATGTTTATTTGTAGGCATTTCAATTGAAAATTCTATCCCAATCTCATCGACGATTGCTAGAGGTAGTCCAAATAAATGCCAGGAATCCATACTGAGATATAGATTTTCCAAGTAAGTCACTGGTAAAACAACATGTAGCAAAATCCGCTTTTTTCTTTCGCTAGCTGTATTTAGAAAAGATTGTATATTGTACACTTTAATATTCGTATCAGCCAGACACTGGGCCTAGCGACGTTAGGAGTTCCGCAGCCAAAGCAATATCTTGAATTGATTGTCTCCACATACTTTTTTTCAAATTATTATTGTGATATCGATTATCATTAATGTTGTCCCTGATAATGACAGTATCAGATATCTGTAAGATATTCCACGTTCCATCTCTCCCATAAGTGGTGCGAGAGTTGTTGAACCATTTTACCATCGTGATAGATGTGTCATTTTGATATTAGTAATATCAGGTTCGAGTATTAATTTAGTAGCAAAGTGGACGAGAGTTCAGGATTTTTTCAAATTCTGGTAGCAGTATGTTCATCTCCTTGATCGCTAGGATTGTTTTGCCAATGACGATCTTTAGGTGAAACCTTGTCGACTTTAGACCAGCCTCTGAAATGCCTCCGAAGTGTAAAGCGTTGGTAGGATTAAAATGCCAGTTAATTTACATAACCTACAGAAGAAAGCTTTTAGTCGAATTTTTAATTAGCTTACAAAATTCTTCTTTTAAATGAAACAATCATTTGATTACAATAAAGTTTGATCCATTCTCGCCGTAAATGTGGGGTGTTCAAGTCCGTTAATGTTGTGTCGATATGAGCCATAGGGCCAGTTTACCACGATTGTTGAGTTTTTCTAGCAATGTACTTTGGATATTAGCGTTTGTGTTTCTATTTTCACAAGGTTTAACAAATTGGTCCGTATAGAAAAATGCCATACAGTTTCAGCCGTAATAACGTTGCATAATGCATCTCTTTCACCGCGGTTGTTCGGTCATGATTTCCTATGGTAAAAATTTGTTTGAAATACATTCACATACAGACATTCATTGGTGAGTTCCACTTGATTTAATAAAGGTTTCAAAATGTATCTATATTTTTTTGTGCTAAGACGAAAAGCCATAAATATTCCACCCACATAGATATTATAATATAAACATCCTCATGTATATACATACATATACTTATGTTAATCCCCATAAAAAAATATTTATAAATATTCAGTATTTTATTACCATTTCGTGGTTATCGCTATAGATTCACCGCACATCCTGTCATTAAAAATTACCACAACATCATGAAAAACCAAATTGTATCTTCTGGTGTTTGTATATATCTGTATTATGAATAGGTCAACCTCTGTACGATTATTATGGTAAACAATAAAATCAAGGCGCCAGAAAATTGTATACATAATAAATGTACGATCCAGAACAGAGCACAAAATTATATAATTTAGTTGGATATAGTAAAATGCATTCGGAATATTCGTTGTATATGTTGCATATACAATACGACTGATATTATTAAAAATAAAAATCGGAAGACAATACGTCGTATACAAAAGAAGACAACAACCAAATAACCCATATTTACTTTAAAACTTGTATATGTATACAAAAAATCGTAAGCTTTCAACTTATTCTTTATGGATACATAAAAAAGCTTTGCAAAATAATAAATAACAAACAATACTTATGTACAAAAGTTTTATTATTTATTGTAGCAATTTTAACAATTTAAGTGATTCACAAACATGTTATCTTTTATATTAATATACAATGATGGATGTTTTGGAAATTTGCGAAAGCTGCGTTGAAACATGTTAACATCCATTAATTTGATTTAATTTAAAACAGGTATTACTTTGAAGCTATAAAGAATATATAGGACTTTTCAACTTTTTATTTGGCGCATTTTATACCAAAACACCAATTTATGAATAGATTTAAATCACAAACTTTACACAATGTGCCCAATTTTATATAAGCACATCGAATTAGCCAAACTTCCACATTATACCGAAACAATATCTGCTTGGCAACACGGCAAAACGTAATAACTCGTGTTATCGCGAAAATGAGTTAACATCAGAAACAGTTTCGTTAGGTAAAGAGGTATATTTCAGTTTTTATCGTTATTTTCTACAATATATTATACATAACTCTTAGCACATCGCGTAATTTCACAGTTGTCGATGAATTCTATTCTATTATTATTAAAATTGGTTGGAACCCACGAGGATTCCGCACTCAATGCCACAAAGGCCCATAGTGCAAACCTAGGATTCTATCCCATTTCGCAAACGCGTACTGCTGTTTTCGCAAATTGAACAAGTGTAGACCATGGCAGAGAGGATAACTGATCTAAATTCAAAGACCTAAAGTTGAATACCCGAACTCGCATAGAACTGAACGCAAGACAACTAAGACCGTAACTTTGTTTGAACATTGATTGTTAGAACAAAGAAGGTTCATGAATTGTTTGCATTCTTTGACGAGTTAAGTACAGCTTTACTATCTGTCCATTGTAGAATACTTTTGTTTTTAACAGCAAAATTGAAAGCATCAATAAACTTAAGTGTCAGCGCTATTAGTTCCGCCTGATGAACAGTACAATACGAACCAAGACTACCGAAAAGTCTCAGATCCGTCCAATCACAGTAGATTCCAGAATAATAGACTATGGACTCATCTAATATTTTATGAATAACCTGCGAACTCCACAAATCATTCGAAGGATAACCCACCGAGAAAAGATTTGAGAAATGGAATTCGGGTAGTAGTTTGTCATTAACCATATTGATATCTGGTAAACATGAAGAATAGTTTTTAAAAATTTGTCGATGTCCCACGGTAGAACCGAAAACATTCCATGGCCCAATGCACCTCAGACGATAAGCTGCAGAACAGGCTGCTCCTAAAATAAAGATGCGTAACTAAGGCAAGGGAAGAATGGATTACATAGCAAGAAGTGGAGTCGAGGACATGGCCCCAGTTATGGCTCTGCAAGCAAAATTTTGTAGACCATTCAGCTTGGCTACAGAACCCTTCAGGTCAACCACTGGCCACCACACAATATAGGCGTATGATAGTAGCAGTAGGACCAGTGATTGATAAATGAAAAAAAGCATCCTAGGGCTTAAGCTCAAGGAGTTCCCAACAGCTCTTCTACATTGCCAAAAAAAGGCAGTAGCTTTTTGAAGCTTATAGTCTAGATGATTCTTCCAGGAAAGTTTACTATCCAGGACAACACCAAGGTGCTTGACGTGGTCACATTTAGTGATCATTCTCCCAAAAAGAGAGGGATTCTATTCTAGCTAAGCAATATTCTAGTCTTGAGCTGTGTGGAATGGTGTGGTAGTAACACAACTTCGACATAAAAATCAGGATGTATTTTTTATAATCGGCTAATTTGAATAAATTTGAAATAAAAAATTGCCAAATTTTTTCCATAACCAACTATTTCAAATCGGTACAATAGGAGATATAGTTCTGGACTACTTTCATGAGATATGAAATGTAGGCGCTTTAATGGCAAATAATAATGCCCGTAATAATGAGAATACCGCTAGCCAACATTATATTATACATCAACCAGTCTGTAAATAGTTTCTTATTGTAGTAAGTTAAGCTCGAAAAACGTTGCAATAGTAGGGGAGGCGCAGAAACCGAGATTAATCAGAGGATAGTTAAATGTATAATAGAGTCTTCAGTGCCTGCGTGATTATGCTATAGAGTGGGTTATAGTTTTATACTTTACCCGCAACAGTTTTTACATGTGGAAAGAATGCACAAAACATTTTCCATGAGTTTAACTAAGGGTGTTCGGGTATTTAACATAAAAGCTAATAGTAACATCATCCGCATGGAGAACTATCGACTTCCTGCCGCCAAGCTAGCACTATATATAAATAACTAAGAAACTAGATTACGATCTGGTTTTCATATATTGATGATTTGTTATTTTTTCAACCTTTGGCCAATTATGGGATGTTATGTTGACTTCATTTAGTGGGCATGTCGAAAATAAATGTGATCAACTTTCTTTATTCTAGGAAATTGTTGTTGTAAATAGGACCCATTCACCTGGGTCCTGTGGAATGGAGTGAAATTGTGATCGAGCTGATTCTTTTCAATACAGCAACAATTTTAAACGATTTATTCTTGGGAAGTTTACATATCTCGTTATGGTTTCGCCAATTTGAAATTTTTTTTTAAAATATAGAAATCGTTCGATTTCAAGATCAAACAATATCTGTTAGTCTTCTGTTACCCTCATTGGCCCAGTAAGTAGCGTCCTTCCTTTGGTAATCGAAGGTCTTGAGTTCATTTCCCGGTGGTGATCAAAAATTTCGGCTGATTGTTTTTAATGTGTAAGCACAAACAATAACTATATTTAATAATGATACTATTTGCAATATTGATTGAAACAGTGTACCACAGTGAGATATCAAATAATGTCATCATGTGATTGGATAGAAAATATATACAGAGCTAAGAATTTATCAAATTTTTAAAACATGACCAGCGATTCGAGATTGGTCTCTCTCTCTCTCTCTGGCCTGCACTGTAGACCTCCAACTACCTCGATCCATCGCTCGTTGCCTCCAGTTACGACATCCTAATATACGCAGATCTTGTTGGATGTCATCGTACCAACGCAGTCGGGGTCTTCCTCTATGTCGTACCCCAGCTGGATGTTGTTGTTGGAACACTCTTTTAATCATTCGGTTTGATGGGGACCTCGAGACGTGGCCTAGCCATCTGATTCGGTTGAATTTGATGTATCCAATAACATCGCATCCTCCGAGAAGTTGCCTAATTTCGTGGTTCATACGAATTCGATACTGGTCCTCTGCAACTTGCACTGGGCCATAAATTGTTCGTATGACCTTCCTCTCAAACGTAGAAAGAATTCTACAATCGGTGGTGGCCAGGGTCCAGCTCTCGCTTCCATATGTAAGTACCGGTCTTATTAGTGCTTTATACAGTAAAAGTTTTCATGACCGCGATAGGTGTTTGGATCGTAATAATTTCGACTGTGCGTGGAAGACTCTATTGCCGGCAGCAATTCGGGATTTTAAATCTGCCTGAATATCATTCGTAGATATTATTATTGACCCGAGATATTTGAAGTCTTGTACGCCATCGTAGTTGTGTTCACCGGATTCGAAATCGGCATTGGGAATGCTCCGGGATGTTGCTAAATATTTTGTTTTGCTGCTGTTAATGCATAATCCAAGTCGCCGCGCATTGCGGTCCAGCGGTACGAGATGACGATATCATCTGCATAGCCAAGAATTTGGCTAGATTGGTTAAAAATGCAGTTTTGAGTCTAAATTCCGCTTTTCCTGATCACGTACTCGAGCGCCAGATTGAAAAGTGTCGGCGCGAGTGCATCGCCCTGTCGCACGCCAGATGTTATTTCAAAGGGGTCAGAGATCGCGCCTTCAAATGCTACTCTGCAGCTAGATCCAGATGTTGAAAGCTTGCACAGAGAAACTAGTTTCTCCGGGATGCCGAGACGTATGAGCGCGGACCAAAGGTTCTCGCGATTTATGCTATCATACGCCTGCTGGAAATCGATGTAGAGCTGATGTATATTAATATTGTACTCCCAACTTTTTTCCAGAATCATCCTTAAAGTAAAATATTGATCGGTGGTTGAGCAGTTAGGGCGAAAACCACACTGGTAATCGCCAATAATAGGTTCGGCGTAAGGAATGAGTCTGGCAAGCACAACATTCGCAAATACTTTGTACGCAGTATTTAACAGAGCTATGCCGCGATAATTTTCACATTTAAGACAGTCGCCTTTTTTATGTAATGGGCAGATGAGTGCTGCCTTCCATTCATCGGGTAGAACCTCTTGGTCCCAGATAGCGAGAATGAGATCATAGAGCTTTGATGCCAGTGTTGCTCCTCCGAGTTTTACTAGTTCTGCGGGTATTCCATCGAGACCTGGCGCTTTTCCATTCTTGAGTCTAGCGATGGCGGCGTCCACTTCTTCTGCTGTGGGGTACGGGATAAAGTCCTCCTCGCCTGGTGGAGCAATAGCTCGAATTGGGGTCACTTCATCAGTCCTGTTTAGCAGATTTTGAAAGTGAGTTTGCCAAACCGCTAAAACATCATGTTGGCTTGTTCTCAACTCACCATTCCTGTTTCTGATGGCGGTCGATCTAGGATTGAAATCTTTGGTAAGGTTCCTGATATTAGCAAAGGTGTCTCTGAGGTTTCCGTTTGCCTCATGGAAGCTGATGTCTTCGATAAAGTGTCTCATCTGCGCGCGTTTCTTTTGCCGGAGAAGTTTGGTCGTTTCTTTTCTTGCGCTCAAATATTCCGCTCTAGTGCTTCTGGTGTTCCGAGTTAACCATTTTTTACGCAGTTGCCGTTTATTTTCAACGCTCTGACGGCAGTGGTCGTCAAACCACTCATTGCAAATTTTCGGTGGTTTCCTTCCGATGGTCGATTGTGCTGCGGATGTAAGGGCCGACTGTACAGTTAGCCACTGCTCATGGATCTTCGGGTTTGGTGTTTTGCCCTTCAAGGTAATCTGTGACGGCCGTTTGGTAACTCTCTAAAGAATCGGGTTGTTTTAACGTATCGAGATTCTAGCGCACGGTCTTCTTTGCCTGTCTATTGAATGTGGATGAAAGTTTGCACTTATACTTAAAGATGACAAGCATATGATCGCTGTCTATATCGGCATGTCTATACGATCGTACGTCAGTGATACTAGAGGAATATCTCTTTGAGATCATAACATGATCAATCTGGTTATCTGTTCTTCCATCATTTGATCTCCACGTTGCCTTGTAGATTTTCTTGTGAGGGAAGAATATGCTTGAGACAACTAGGTCATACATCAATGCCAGTTCGACGGTGCGAAGCCCATTATTGTTACTGGATTGATGCAAGCTTTGTGTTCGAGATTGGTCACACAATTAAAATTTGTCATATGACAATTAGTTGATTTGTTGTAATCAAGTATTCTTATTGTTGACAATTTTATGACAGAATTTGCATAAATCCTATGATTCTATACAAAGAAAAACCTATTTCCAATAATTGTATTTATTTGTTGTTAATTCAACATATCGATTTTATATACTTGTGTAGCACTGCATGCATTGAAGTAAACTTTATTCGAAATCATACAAATTTATTGCTTCGAAGTAAATCTCAAAGTGGAGTACTTCCTGTTTTTACCAATGGTATTTACATCCGAGGTCTAAACCATCACACAAAACAACCAACAATTTAATCGACCACTTCTCCTGTTGAAGATACTACCGTCATTTGCAAACATATTTGCTGTGTCTAAATAGAGCCGTTGCAAAAAAGAATGTTCATTATCGTTTTAATGAGTAACTTTTCACTTGACATTTCCGAATATAAACCAAAACCCGCACAGTGCTTTTTTTCAGACTATTTCCATTCTCGAAAAATTCGTTTATAAATATTTTTGGGAGTATTATTGAAATTTTATATTATGAGCATAAGTTCGAAATTATAGTCCAGACTTCTTAACCCACATTGATCAGCTATGGAGAAAAAATTTATTCATGATGAAGAGGATCCAAGACAGATCATGTGTTTGTGGCTTAAGTTAGCCAATTTTATTTCAGTTAAAGTCATTTTTAACTTACTGGTTAAAGGGATACACATACTTAATACACAATGATAGATTTGAGAACTACCGCGATTCGCTTAGAAAAGATTTATTCCAGTTTTTAAAAAATCATGTTATACCGCAAATAACTTCAGAAGAGTTTAACAAGCTTCAGAAAATTTGGAACCTATACCCAGAATATGGAAATTCACAGTATAAAATCCTAATTTTCCTAATTAATGGCATTTAGGCCATGAGGAATTTGAAATCTTTACACTTTTTAGAATATGAGAAAAGTGCTCAACAGGCAAAAGTACCAAATACAGATTGCATTCGAAATATTTCGAGTAGCTTCAATCGAAATTTCAAATGCGTCTATATAGGTATTGATTTTTGAAATTTAAGTTCAAAATTCTAGTATGCAAATTTCAAAAATAAATTCTAGATTGAAAAGTGTAGCTTTCAAATTCCAAACCTGCTACACTTTAGAAATTCAGATCTATAAAATTCAAAAATTTCAGATTTTAAAGTTATTAAATTTTCAATGATAAAAATACTGACTTAATTCTAAATTTGTATATTCAAAATTATAGATTAAACATTTTATTGGTAAGTCCTTTGGGGTTATGAATTATCTTTTTTAGCAGAACTTTAATTAAAATTAATTAATTTAAAGTCGATAATTTAATAATACAAGTAATGGAAATTCTTAAAACTTAAAGGTTATAGATATAAATTTAAAAATTCAAGAATTTGTAAATTTTCGCTTCAAATTTTTTAAATTCTTGAATTGCAGATTCAAAATTCATAATTTTTGGTTAACTAAAATTTTCTAAAATTTCTAAGTATATACTGTTCAAATTTGCACATTCCGCCTAATTTTAATATTTATTTTCTGAAATTGTGACTTCCACGGAATAATTTAAAATATTTTTTGACTAATTTAGGATTCAGATTTAAATTTTTAAATTATTTCAGGGTTCGCAACTTTAGTTTTCAATTTAGTTACTTGTTAAATCTTAACGAAAATTTCAAAAATTTCAAAACCAAAGCTTAATAATTGTATTGTTAAATTCAAAATTATTGGTTAAAAAATTTGTTGGTTAATTCTTTAATGTTTTCCTTAATTACCAGAGTTAAATTTTAATTATTAGTTTCTATATTCTAGAATTAAAGTTCGTGCGTCATAAGAAAAATTTGATAATTTAATTCTTAAACATTTAAGATCGTAAAAATAAATTTTATAATTTGAGACTATGAAAATTGGCGCCTCAAAATTTCTTAATTTTATAATTTCAGATTCAGAATTCGGAATTCAAATACATATTTAAAAATATTACCGGATGGAAACTTATGGATTGAAACTTGTTTGTCTCCCGCAAAATTTTTCTTCTCCTTATAATTGGATCTGTGAGGTTTTTGGCCATGCCTCTTGTCATACCACACGCAGTTTTGAATTAACCCACAAAATGGTGCTCCAGTACAAGTTGCAAAAATTCCACACTAGTAGTGGTACATATACCATCCGGTCGCTGTAGATAGCTGTGAGGATGGCGGTGCGCGTAGAAAGCACTTAACGCAGTCTTGACATTTCTTCTGGACTTCTGGATTTTAAACATAGTATCATCTCAACGATCTACTCTTGGATGCTTAATTCGTGTATATGTGTATGTTTTTCCATACCCAGAAAAGCTGATTTTCCTCCTTTTCCACCACGCTCGTTTGTATACGTATTTTCTCAAATTGTGTAACGAGAACTCGCATCAGTTATCAGGATGTCTCCGAAGGTAGTCTAAACACCGAATACTATTTTTATGGTATGTAATAGCCGGAATTTAGGAGTCTTAAACTCTCAATCACCAGACGTCTTTCTCATCCTTCGCTATTTTGAGATAGAGTAGGTGAAAGAGTAAACTGTATATGTCAGTTGGAAATACTCAATTTCCTCGAGATGTGCATCTGTGATACCAGAACGTTCAGGTGAGGTTTCGTGCATAACGATACATTCGCTCCTCTTCCGATTCTAGTGCTTCCGCCTTGTTAGCGTCCTATTTAGCGTCCTCATTGAGTGTGACTCCACTAAAACCATGCAGTCAATGACTCTTTGAAAGATATCATGGCCATAGCAAGTACTTTTATGATTTTTGTAAGCTAAACTAAGACTTTTCTCTACAGAGCAGTGGTTAAAGCTACGACGTTTGGATCGGGAGGTACCGGGTTCAAATCCCAAAAGAGGCGGGATGCAAAAAGAATTTTCCTTCTTCCGATTACGATAGGTGATTACATTGAAAACATCTATGACCCTCTGTTGGAATGTAGAACTCATGGGCCGACCCATCTTCCATGTCACTGCACAGGGTGACATGGAGCTATGCAATGGGCAGGTGGCATATTGTTCTTGTGTGAATGGGATGAATGGCTTGAATGAATGTTCGTGTGTATGTAAGGCAAAGCTATGGACCAAAAATGTGTCTATGCCACGTCTTTTAAAAAAAAAAAGACTCTTTTTTTCACAAGAGGTCGATCGATCATTTTCCTCGGTTAAACTAGTGTGATTTAAACTTATTCTTTCGTTGTCCTTTCTTTCGGCACATTATTATTAAGCTTTGTTAGAACTTTCAATGCCTTTCTCCTGATGTTGGAGATCGGGCTTGTGATGCCAAGTTTATTTGTATTCCCGTTTTGTGGACCCTGTGCTCCAATTTCAAGGATCGAGAGAAAGGTCTGGCCTCTTTTTTGCCTATATTACGTAGTGGGCTTGTAAATCTAGCAACAGGCCTAAAACCTCAAATCCCTTGTTTACGATTCCCTGTTTCTTAAGAGAGCCGGTCTTTTGTATTATTTTATGATTTTTTGTGTTTTTTCCCACGAATAACGGACAAAATAAAGCAGCAAAATAATTTAAAAAATATTTGCAAAATAAATCTGTAAATACTTTATTCAAAACACTTTAGAGAGCTGCATGCATTATATTGAAAATAATGCATAAATGACATTTAACGCATTATGTAAGGTCCGTAATCCAAAATGACGCAGCACTGTTGATGGTGCACTGCGAGATTGTAAATCAAGTTGAACCCGGCGTTGGATGCGTTGATATTAAAAATGGGATTGAAAATAAGGGATTCCTTTAAATTTCATTGGGTGTAACCAGCACAATCAGTACTAACAGAATGATTTTCAGTGCGGTAAAAAGCTTAGAGGAAATGTCACTTCAAGAATTGCTATAATAACTTGCGGAATAGTGTAAAAAAAATTACAAATAATTGTGCATCAAATAAAAGCACGTGAAGTTATCCCAGTTTTTCATCACAGAAAAAACAAAAACGTTCAGCAGGCAACACTACTCTATCCCATCCCAGTTTATTTCATAAACAAATTAAAAGTATGAATTTATTCATAAATGATTTTAATAAATAATGAAATATCTCAGCCCAGCCGGAAATAATTCGTTGGCCATAGTAAGGGCAAGCTCTGGTAAAATACCCAACACAGGCCGTATGGTGCAGTTTGCGTGCGATCGGCCAAACTTCATATAGCCCTATATAATTTAATATGATAAGATTATAGTTCCTAATAACTTCCGAGGCTGGAAATTATTCTTCATGTTTTGAGTTGGCCATAGTAAAGCAATCTTTGTTAAAATTCCCAACACTAACAGTATGGTGTAAGCTTATCTTCTTTTCTGTTGAAAACACTGGAAAGGCAAATAGAGGCTCATATTAGAGGCTCAATAAAGCCGGGCGAGCTGTCGGGATCTCAACACGCGTACTGTAAGGGACGATCGGTGGAAACATAGAAAGAAAGAAAGAAAACATAGATAGATCATATGCTTAGAAGCAGGATCGTGACAGCTTATCTGGGTGGGACGTCTGGCGGCAGATACGTGAGCAGAGGGACACCTCAAGGTGGGGTTCTATCCCCCCTTCTTTAGAACATGGTCATAAATGACCTGTTACTAAACCTGGAAGGGCAAGGCTTCAAGGTGGTTGCTTGTACAGCACGCCTAATAACCCAAAGCAGGCGGGATATAAAGATACCGCTTGCTTCATGTAAACTGCTGCTTCAGGAAGAAGCCATAAAAGAAACGAACGTCAGATGTTGTAACGCTAGTTCGTGTGTAACAACCAGGCAGATTAGGCCTGGATTTGACCGGTCCAGATCAGGCCAACTGATATCGTTTCGACGGCAACATATTGGTATGGTCGTGGGAGCTATAACGGGACATTGTCTCATTGGGATACATGCGAGCAGACTGGGTGTCCCAGCCCACGATTTCTACCGCAGCTGTGGTGATGAGGAGGAGGAGGAAAATGTGCTCCATCTGCTCTGCACCTGCCCTAGTCTAGCGTATACAGCAGAACAAAATTTATGGGAACTTCCCCTTTGAACGACCTCTCGGATCTTAGTAAAATCGAGATCCGGGACGAGTGATGAAGAGCAGGAAACTCGAATGTGGTACAGCTGCGGACCAATTTTGTGTCTATGCTAGTCCTTTAGGACAGCCACCCTTACCTAACCTAACCTAACCTTACAGTATGGTGCAGTTTGCACAATCAACCATTCTTATGGTCCCACATAATTTAGTATCAAAAAAACTCCTAAAATCTTCCGAGGCCGGAAATATTTCTTTATGTTATGAGTTGGCCATAGTACAGGCAAGCTGTGGAAAAATTCTCAACACCAGCCGTGTGTTGTAATAGCCGTGTGAATAAGATTCTAACTCCTAAGAATACTCGAGGCGGGAAATAATTCGTTGGCCATAGTATGGGCAAGCTGTGGTAAAATACCCAATACCAGCCGTATGGTGCAGTTTGTGCAATCGGCCAACCTTCATATGGCCTGATATAATTTAATATGAAAAAAAATCTAACTCCTAAGAACTTCCAAGGCCGGAAATAATTCTTTAAGCTTTGAGCTGGACATATAGTTATAGAGCAGGCTCTAGCAACGTTCCCTACAAGAGCCGTATGGTACAATTTGCGCAATCGGTCAACCGTCATATGGCCCGATATAATTTAATATGTATAAGATTCTAACTCCTAAGAACTCCCGAGGCCGGAAATTATTCTTTATGTTTTGAGTTGGCCCTAATAATGGGAAGCTCTGGTAAAATTCTCAGCATCAACCGTAAGGTGCGATTTGCGCAATCGGCAAACCTTCATATGGCCTCATATAATTTAATATGAAAAAAATTCTAACTCCTAAGAACTTCCCAACTGGACATAGTAAAGGCAAGCTCTGGCGAACATTCCTACACCAGCCGTATGGTGCAATTTGTGCAATCGGCCAACCTTCATGTGGTCCCATCTAATTTAACATGAAAAATTTCTAACTACTTAGAACTTCTGGGGCTGGAATTAATTCGTTACGTTTTGAGTTGGCCATAGTAACGGCAAGATCTGATAAAATTCCCAACACCAGCCGTACGGTGCAATTTGCACAATCGGTCAACCTTCATATGGTCTCATATAATTTATTATGAAAAAAGTTCAGGCACAAGCACTGAGCTAACTTCACATGCTTTATCATATAACTCATATATATGCAATACAATAGGCCAACATTATCATTGATCGAAAAAGCTCCGATCTGTATGTATATGCGAATACTCGTCCACGCCAATTGAACAATATGTTAAATGTGAAATCTTAAATTCCCACTTTTAAGAATTTAAATTTCAAGAAAGTTCATTCATCGTTTTATTTGGTTGTTTGTAAAAATACAATCCAATCGATTGGCATTCATGACACAAACAATCTTCTCAGTATATATAGTACCGCACACATTTTCTTTATTTATTTATATATACACAAAAAAAAACCATCTTCAATTTAATATAAAGCTGTGCTTTACAACAACAACACCAAAAACTGAAATCTTGATAATTTTTTATCCTCAAATTCATTTTGTTAAAACCATCTTCAATCTTTCTAAATTATAAATTCTCAGAACTATATATATGTATGTATGTATATATATATAAGCTTATAGAAGAAATGGTAAAAAAAATTACTTTGTGTACATAACTATGTAAGAAGCTTTGGTATATATTATTGTGTCACACATTATTGATTTTAATTCACGTGTATATATGATGGGTTCAAAAAAACCACTAACCCCATAACACTTGAGGTTAAAGTTTAATTTTTGAAGAAATGGTGGAGGAGGTTTATGTATTCATACGTATATATGCATAATGAACTAAAACTAAAATTTTTAAATTAAATTCGGATTATAAAAATATATTGAATGAATAGTTTTGCCATTGATATATGTATATAGGGCAACCTTTTATACCTTCTCCCTAATTTACGCACAATAAATGGGTATTCGTTTGATTATTTATATACCCATGTTTGGATGTTGTTGTTGTTGTTTGAACTATTATATATACATATATGTATGTACATAAAATGTTTGAATTACATTTCCATAATAAAATCCAAAAAATATATTTTATTCAATTTCTTATATATCCAAAGTAATAATAATAATAATAAAAATAGATATTCTCTTTAAGATGAAATAATAGATATTTGACATGCGTATATTTACATGTATGTATATGATCAAAAATATATCTATATATGTGTATACAATATATACATATACATCTATTCTCAATTTTATCGTTCAACCATGAAAATAAAAAAATCCGAAAAAAAAAATCTAATCAATCTTTCAATCAATTTTAAATATTCTAATGTTACAGTCTTCTGATTTTCCTTATCGCACATTATTTATTACATTTTTCTATATATGTACACTGAGCTTCGTATATATACATAGTTAAAATGTTTGCATAAATGTTTACATTATACTAAGTTTGAAAAATATTAATATTTTTGAAAAATATTTGTAAGGCAGTTAAGTAGGAGTATAGTTTCCAAAATACCGGAAACTTCTACAGAAAACGTCCTTTCACTGGATGTCGAAGTGGGCTGAATTATTTTTAGAGCGGCATCAATTCTATTTAAGTTCGATGTTCAAACTCCACTTGCTTCAAATAGCTTAAACTACCTTTGAATTTCTGAAAATTGATCAGAACTTTTATACTTGGGTTGGAACGAAACCATCTTTGTTATGAATTGTTGCAACTGGGTCGTCAGGTTATTATTGGCTTCTTCACTATCAGCAACTTCTTCATCCGATGATTCGACACTTTCCGATACTTCGGCCAAATTCTGTTTAATTATATTTTTGGCATATTGAATTATTGCTGATTTTGGTGAATATTTGAAGCCATCATAATTTTGTGATATATTTGAATTTGGATTTTGCAAATATCTCATTAACGACAGTAAATCTACGAATGTGAAGATTTCGACAAATACCAAAAAGCTTATATGTATTAGTAGAAGATTGTATTATAGTCGGTCAAAAAAATGTTATTTAGTCTTTCACAAAATTACAAAATTAACAATCCATATAATACACGTCTACGGAATTTGTTAAACCGAAATTAGACAATTATGAACAAAATAAAAAAATACGTATAAAAAAAATTAATTACAAACATAATAAATTAGTATCAATTAAACTAAAACTTTTTTTGTTTGCCTCAAACTGATTGGGGTTCACGGTTTCTCGATTAGAGTTTTCCAACGGACATGACGTATATCAATAATTAGGCAGGAATATACCAAATCAGAAATATATCAATCTATGACCATACGATGGGGTTGACCCATTTTTTATTGACCATAAACACAAAAAATTAACAAAAAATGGTTATATGTGGTTCACGGTTTCTCGTATTGGCCAGCTCACAGAGTTTTCCAACGGGCATGACGTATATCAATAATTAGGCAGGAATATACCGAATCGGAAATATATCAGTCTATGACCATACGATGGGTTTGACCTGTCAATTATTGACTAGAAATTTGTTCATTGAACAAATTATCATTGATAATTTTTATTAAATTTAAAAAATAATTTTATTTTGTCGTTTAAAGGGCTATTTTTTTTAAACAATCCAAATTGTATATAAGGTATCGGTTAATGTTGCAATGTAGTTTTCTGTTTTTTTCAAAATCGATTTCTATTTTGGTGATTTTTTATATTGTGATTCTTAGCGTTTTAACTTTTGTGAAAAATTAAATTTGGATTCTATGATTTTTTGACCCGGCTATTATTTGGATATTCTGTTTGCGGATTACAGTTTGTTTGATTAATTTTGATAATATTTTGACATTTGCTTTTTCTAACGGACACTCTTAATTAACGATTACATTTGTTGCATTATTTGTTTGGTTTTCAGTTTGGCGATTTTCCACGTTTCTGTCAATTCTTTAGACAAAATTTTGACCTTGTCTATCTAACGGACATTCTTTTTAATCGAGTTTATTTTTTTTACGATTTTTTGCACGTGTTGCATTATTTTATTATATTTTTGTTGTTTATTCTCTCTACTGTCTTCTGTAAATACTTAGTATTTACAGTTGGTTTTTGGTGATAGTTTTTTTACCATAATTCAGGTTTAATTTTTCGTTTTGTACATATATTGATTTTAACATTATAATTTTTAAAATTATTTTTGGTTTAGCGATGGCTACTATCAATAAACATAATTATAAGACAAAAAGAAGTGGTATTAACGGAGAGGCTATATGTGACAAATTAAACGGCATAAATGAATCTCCCGAGAATTTTAAATTTTCTAGAAATAATACAGCAGAAATGAAGAGGTTATGTTACATTATGCACATCAAGCATAACCGACAAAATATTTCTAACCTATACTATTCTTGGCAAAACTATAAAAAATGTATCCACAAAAAAGCTACAATGCATACAGAAAGCATGTCTAGACAGAAACATGCAGAATGTAATGCAGAAAATTCAACGGAAATTTTAAATTTACCTATATCGCCAAAATCTGGTTCTGAGTTCTGTAGTACAGTAATTCCTGTAGTTCCTGCTATTATAGGAACAGAAATAAATTTTGAATTGATGATGGAAAAAAAACAAGTTTTCGGTTTTGATAATATCGTTCTCGAGTTTGTAGATCTCGGAGAAGTTCAGAATTTTGGGTATAACGATACGGTTATGAATAATGATAAGGAAAAGTTATCCTTAGTTCAAAGTAACTTAAATGAAAAAGTTTGCAGGTCACTAATTTCAAATTGGAATTTGAAATTTTCGGTTCATTTTAATGGGGCTCTTGAACTTTTATGCAAAAGCGAGATAAGAGAATTACTCCATCGCATTTTAAAAGAAAACCAAAATACTTGTATTCTCACTTTTCAAACTATGCATGTACTCTCTAAAAAAGACAAAAAAATCGTAGTGTATGGGTCGTGCAAATACATTTCTCATAATCAGAAATATAAATTTGAAATATTCAAAAATAATGAAATCCGAGTGTATACTAAAGGAAACGAAGATGAAATTATTCATTCTTCCGAAAAAGTATTCAGACAATATCGTGGTTTACGACGAGAAGAAATGAAAATAATTTCGGAAAACAAGAGTGCACACACACAATATTTAGATTTGGTTAGTTCAACAGACTTAGAACTTTATCAAAAAGGTAATACTCAGGACATGACCACCCCCGCAGTATTGAGAAAAATAAAATCTGAGTTTTTTAAAAAAGATGATGTTGTTCGGGATTGTGATTTGGTTGATATTTATTATCAATGTTGCTTTCAACCAAAATCAAATTCTTAATTCTTATATATATTCTGTGACAGAACCCCTACAAGTGGTTCTATTGCGAAAGGAACAAATTTCACTCTTAAAACAATGGAACATTAAAGCAATTCATTTTGATGCTACTGGTTGTATTGTTAAGATTCCGACATGCCATAAGGAACATATGTAAAAGAATTCTTTATTATGCTTGTGTAATTAAAGTAAATTTTAACATTATTCCAATAGCTGAATTTATATCGTGTCAACATGATGCTTGGACTTTAAGTAAATTTTTAATTGATGTTAAAAAAGAAATGGAAATAAACGTGAAACAATTGAAAGGACATTACTTCGTCGTTGACTGGTCGTGGGCATTAATAAACGCAATTAATAACACTTTCAACTTAATGAGTATGACTGAATATCTTCGAATAATTTTGAATTGATAGAAAACAGGATGCCATCAAAAAAAACAATTATACCAATATTTATATGCTGTTCACACTTTGTTAATATAATTACTATACAAATAAAAAAGAAATTGCCTAACATTGATGTAAACCACAAAAATTTACTATTAGATTTTTTCTGTGCTATGCTGTCCGCCGAATCTTTAAACTGTGTGGACGAATTATTCCGACAATTTTGTTGTATCATGTGCTCACCCAAAATTACCAAAAGTAGCAAGTTTGCTTATAAAATGTTCACGGAAAAATTAAGTAATTTATATAATACCCAATATTCTAACTTTGAAGCTTCTAAGACAGAAGAAGAAATCAATCATAGCATCAACATTTGGCCAGACAATACCACAAATCCATTTTACCTAAAATATTGGTCAATTTATCAAGAAGTGCAAAAAAAAATTCTTACAGAGCATGGTGCAAAAGCAAATAAATATTACTGTGACAATTTTGTACAATTTTTAATAAAAAAATATTTTTCGTATGTCATATTATGGGCTAATTTCTGTTCCAATATGTTTGGTGTCAGCGGCAATATATCTAACGCCGCAGTGGAAAATTGGTTTAGTGCTGTGAAAAACCATTATTTAAGAAATAAAAGAATGAAAATTGGTCGCGTTGTAAATATTTTAAAACATAGAGTAGAGCAAAAGTTAAAGTCTTTGAAAATGCCAGAACCGTTAGTTCCAACCTCGAAACGAAAGTGTGAGCCAGACAATATGTGCAACGAAGAACAGTGGAACAAAAAGATTAGACGATTGGATAGGTGTCCAAAACATTTTGGAAAGAACGTGCTGAACAGATACAAAAATTTCAAATTATTTGAACCTGTTCTAAAAAATGAACAAATAATTAAAGGTTTTAATGCCGAAAATGTGCCTATATTCAAAAATGGCTATTCTAAAGTATACGGTGTGGAAAATATAACAGTTTTCAACACATGTGGCTTTGATTCTTTTACCCAAATTTTTGTCTCCATGGGTGTCGACAGTGAGATTTTAAAAATAAAATTAAATGAAATAAAATCAGATTTTTTTGCCTTTATCTCTGAAATTTTATTATCTAAGAACTTGTCGTATGAAACATACGATATGCGCACGGATATATTATTCGATGTATTTGAAAAAATAAACTGTGTTCAACAGTTTGAAAATACCACTAAACTAGATGCTGAATGTCAAATCACATATTTAATTGATAAATTAATACCCCAACCAACCTCGGTATATCAAAAATGTGTTGATGAAAACTTAATTCGAATAAGAAATTCGCACAGTTGTTACCTGTCATTTGATATTTTTACAGTAAATGAGAACACACTTCGGACTGTAGAGCAATCAATCTCGTTCGGGACTTTAACTTGTTCCGGATGTGGGGGAAATTTAATAATAGAAAAAATTATTAGCCGTTATGGGATTGCAATAGCAGACGTACAATCATACAACAACATAAATTACAGTATTAAAATTAGTGAAATTCAAGCAGAAATTAAATTAGTTATGGAAGATTTCCTTTTAAAAGCTATGATAAATTACAATCAAATATTAAAACATTATACTGCTATAATAAAAAGACCTAACAATATTTGGGAAATTCATGATGACTTAAAAAAGTTTTCCTTTATAACAACAGACCAGCAGAATGTTAATCCGGTGATATTGTTTTATAGTAAAAAATAAACTTCAAAACAAAAATAGTATGTCAAATATTCTAAATATGTATATATGTATGTATTTTAATTTGTTGCTTGCTCCAGAAAAGAAATTGAATTCAATATTATTGTCAGATTAAATGGGCTCCTCCTATGCAATTGCACCATTTTATTATTTGTTTTTTTCTATCCAGCCAGTCTGGTGCTAACCGATGATTTTTTGCTGTTTTTTGTGTTTATAGTCAAAAACAAATGGGTCAACCCCATCGTATGGTCATAGACTGATATATTTCTGATTTGGTATATTCCTGCCTAATTATTGATATACGTCATGTCCGTTGGAAAACTCTGTGAGCTGGCCAATACGAGAAACCGTGAACCACATATAATCATTTTTTGTTATTTTTTGTGTTTATGTTCAATAACAAATGGGTCAACCCCATCTTAAGGTCATAGATTGATATATTTCTGATTCGGTATATTCCTGCCTAATTATTGATATACGTCATGTCCGTTGGAAAACTCTGTGAGCTCACCAAATCGAGGAACCGTGAACCACATAGAACCGTTTTTTGTGTTTATAGTCAATAAAAAAAGTTTTCTAAATAAATAAATTTCTAAATTTCTCAGTATTTTTTATCTATATAATTAATTTTTTTTGCTACTTGTTTTATTTGATTTTAATTTTTCGCTTTGTCCAAAAATCCAACCATTCATAATTCTCTAAAATTGCTTTTACCGGCTGTTTTACCAATACAATCATACTTTTTTGTTATTTTAACAAATTTCGTATATGTATATGATTTGTTAATTTTGTTATTTTGTCGAAAACTTCACATTCGTGTAAATCTTTGTTGCGTCGCTCATCATATCGCTTTGTGAGTGAATCCTGCATCATTTCACTTAAATTAGACGTTTGCTCATAAACATTTTTGAACAAAAACTGATGAACACCTTCACTGATTAAAATCGTTCAGTTATCCTTACTTAGCTCTTTAACCTAGCCAATTCAATGGGTTTTAACATTTTCAAAACATCTTCTAAAACTTTAAAATCGACTTCCTCATAAAAATTATTTATTCCAATGTCCGAGAGTGCTTTTTGAATGCATGGTTTCAATTTTACCAACCTTTCAATCATGGGAACCAACGAGTTCCACCTAGTTTTGACGTCAAGCTTTAACATCAATTTTTTATTTTCTTGTTCGAAAACATGGTTTGGTAATATTGGGTTACGAACGGTTGACAATTTGAAAAACTTAATCAATTTACGCGAATTATTCAATACAGATTTGATGTTCCGTCGAAAAACTCTGTTGCTGCTTCCATGAGCAGTTGTCTCTATGATATCATTAAAAATGTCCCTTTTATTCGAAACCATAAGATCATCATTGTCATTACAATCTGATTCTGAATCATTATCTTCATCAGAATCGTTGGCTTCGTCGCTTTCCTCAGCATCGTCTTCATCTGATTCGTCGCCCGAACATGTTTGGCTGTCGCTGTTACGTGATTTTTTGTAGAGAACATCGGTTATGGCCAGATGAATACCGTGATTGTGGCACAGTTGATTCTCTACAGGTATTATTTGTCCATATTTTTGCATTACTGCAACACCATCATGAATAGATGCGATTATGTGCGTTAACATAAACCAAAAATCTGCCAATTTTTGTTTAACTAATTCTTCTGTTGTGAAAGCATCACTGGAACCGTCTATTTTAACCAGACCCAATCTATACGCAACTTTATTGTGAAGAGTTACATTTATATACCTGTTCATGTTGATGTCGGATTCATCAACTGTTATACTGAACATTTCACCACATTTTTTCAAAACAGAAATCTTGTCAAACAGCCCTTGTTTTTTAGATTATTAGTTTTGCGACTGTGGTTTGACTTTTCGGCATTAGGAAACCACGCTTTTGAATAAACTCGCATATTGCATCGGATTTTGTAATCATTCTTAAAGACATACCGTCCTTAGCGGCGCATTTCGCCAGCAATTCTTACAAAGTTTCGCGTTTTAAGAATCCGTCTAATTTCATTTGCTTTTTCGGAACTTCTGCAGTAGTTGTTTCATCTTCTTTCGTATTTTTGATAATTTTATTATGGATGGTTCTCATGTGGGTGATCAGACCAGATGTGCTCGAACCTCTGCACTTGATGAGAGAATTGCACACGGTACATTTTGCTTCACTAGCCGAATCGTAGGATTTTGCGAAATACTTCCAGACAGCAGAGCTTTGTTTTGGCATGTTGTTTTTGGAGTACTTGATTGTTACGGGTTATACTTAAACAAAATAAAATAAATTAAAAATTAAATAAATCACGAATAAAATTGCATTACTTATACCAATCACATACATATCATATGCATATATGTATATAGTATTGGCTTTAGCAGCGATCTCGTTAATTTAAGTTTTGATAATATTAAGTATGTACTGTTATTTTAAAGAATAACACAGTATGACTGCACTTATCAAATACTCTTTAGTCCTTACTAACTAATTAATATAAAAAAAAAATGGTGAAACAAAAGAACTTTTAGTTTCTTCTTTTTCATTTACAAACTTCGAATTCGAACACAAAATTTTTTCTCTTTCATTTACAAACTTCGAACACAAAAAGAAGAGTGTTGCTACTTCATTGCATTGCTTTAGGCGCATGTTTTCAGAAAACTAACAAAAAGAAGAGTGTTGCTATTACATTGCATTGCTTTAGGCGAAAATTTTCAGAAAACAAAATTTTTTATTTTAATCGTCAAAAGTTATGCAACTCTCTGGTTTTTTGTTCTAAAATGTGTAAGATTGCCATCTTTATTAACTTCTGAATATTAAAATTTTGAATACCGTACAAAACCGGTATTGTGATACGGTTTCGGTATTGGAAAAATTTAGTTCAATACCGGCTTTCAATACCGATATTGAAAACCGTGGAAACTCTAAGTAGGAGTAGTTACAGAAGTTAAGACTCAAAATATTCAGCCCAATAAATATAATCTACCCTCATGAATTTAATTTCACGATTTAAAAAAAAAATACCTCGGACAACACAATCGTAAAATATCCCAGACTTTTCAAAAATATCTATTTAATACAGTTGGATCCAGTTCAACAGGAAACTATTTGGCACTCTATATTATGGATTGTCGACACGTAGAGTATTACGCAAAGATGGGCGAGGTAATTACGTAGATTACTTGGCAAGGTTTTTTGCCAACGTCAACAATTAAGATAATGTCTACAACTGCGATATTTTTACGATTTGAAAATTTGTTTTTTGTAAAATGACAATTAAGTTAAGTTGTACACGAAGAAATTAAAGAATTATTCAAGTTAAATTGGGAGTCTTGAGGCGTTGAAATACAAACAAACAATAGATTTAATTAAAGAATATTTATTGCACTCAACGTTCGAATTGGTATAAATTTCAAATTATATTATTACTAATAATTTATTCTTCCCACTATACTGCCGAATATTTTTGAAAAACTCAAAAACCGTTGGGCTTGTAATAAGTGGGTATTGCTATGCAATTGTTAACTGAATTGATTTATAATCTTTTTTGTAGACGGATGAATTTTTACAAACCGGATTACAATGTACATCTATGATTGTTTTCATTGCTTATCGTGAATAATTCATCTCGGTCAGGGGTTGCAACATTGTGGAGATGAACCTCACATATCCCTATTCGAGTAAATGTTACAGGAAAAAATAAATAATTTTTTTCTAAACTGAAAACTGAATCATATTCTGATTTGCTATATTATTGATCGAGACTCCAAACGCTGGTTTACGTCGATCGATAGATATGGATGTGTTTTCTGAACCGTCAAAGTATCTTATGTGGGCCTTCGTAAGGCGAGTTTTTGGAGTAATTATATCGAATGCGCATAGTATTTCGTAGATATTTAATAACCTGACCAGAGTTTACTGGTTGTTGATCTGGCACTTCCATAAAAAATTCGCCTCGTAATTTTAGAGATTGTTCATAAACTACTTCTGCCAGGGAACGTTTAATATTATCTTTTGGTGTAGCTCTTATGCCAAGAAGAACTATTGACATCTGTGAACTTCAATTTATCGTGTCGCCTCTCGCTCTTAGAGATGCTTCTAGTTGCCGATGAAAACGTTCCACTCCGTTAGATTGCGGGTGATGAGGACCTTTACAAATTCAATGTGTGCCTAGCAGCTTCGTTAATTCTGAGAACAGCTCATAGATTGAAATTGGCTTCCTTGATCTGTAGTATCTGTAAACATACTCAAAATCTTGGTATATCATTTTCCACAAAAGTTTTTGCAACAGTTGCGGTGGTAATATCCTTCATAAGGTAACCTTCTGGCCCTTACTGTTTTTTCGATAGAGGCAGTTGCGTTATCGCTTGTGCATGACATACTGTCAACGACAACAATATCTTTGCAATATATTGAATGCCCGTTGGAAACTTCGAAATAAAATCCAAATGACGAGCTTGTTGTGAACTTCCTTCTGTTTTGGAGCTTATGAAGGTTATGTGTAAATAGTAAATTCTATACCTTCTACAAAATATCGAAAATGTTTAACCGCTAAGTTTATGGTGTGATATTTTCTATCAAGAAATATGCTATAGATGTACTTCCATATTTGGGTTGCTGCAAGACATGTCGAATGGAAGTAACCACTGGAAATACCAGAAATAAACTGTAGTTGCAAATGCGATTTGTGCCCTTCTACTGATTTCGAAGCTCCAAGAATTTCATCAATGTATCCAAACACGAAGTCCAATGCTTTAACTACCTCGTTCATGAATCTTTAAAATGTCTGAGCGGCTTTGCGTAATGGTAATTTTTGTCTTAGCACTTTCTTCTGTAGCAACAGGTATTAAATGATGTGCCCTGACTAGGTTAATTTTACAGAATATAGAATAACCGGTTAAGTTCGCAAAAAAATGTAGTAACTGGAATATAGTGTACTGGTCACGGTGTTTAATTTCCTATAATCACCAAGATCTCCAATCAAATTGTTCCTATTTTCTAACTATATATTCAAAGGACTAAACACTGGAAAACACCATGGTAGGCATGTTTCCAATTTCACCATGCATTACAGCTCCTTTGAGAGATCACTGAATAGATTAGTTTCGTACCAACTGGGCATTCACCACTATTTTTAAATTAATCGTTGAAAGAATAAAACAACTGACTATAATGTAGTTTAGTCGATTTCTACTCTTAACTTGCATAAAACCGGCGTCATTGTGGAAAATGTAATAAACCCAACACTTTCTTCTTTAAGAAGGTAGATTAAAATGCATTGAAGGCGCAATTCTATAAACTTTGGAATAAATTTATAAAATCACTCTAGGAATTATCTACATTATCGACATTGTTGACGTTGTCTACGTTGTCGACGTGGTCTACGAGTTATCGACACATCGACGGAGAAAATAATAGATGATGCGTAAATGCCCATCCATGGTATTACGTACATTACATGGCAATATTAACTTATTAACGTTGACAATTAATACAATGTCAACAACCTACGATATTTTTTAATGTTGAAATTACAAATCGACAGGTCCATTTCTCGAAATCAACTTCGCCAAATTTTGATTTTAATAAGTCGATGGTTGCGGTCGCCATATGGCGCGTAGCACCATCCTATTGAAACCACATCTCATCCGGATCAATGTCATCCTTATTTTCAAACAAAAAATGATTGATCATGGTGCGGTAACGAACCCCATTGAACGTAACGATATCCCCGACCTCATTTTTGAAGAAATTAAGTTCGATGATGCCATCAGCATATAAACAGCACCAAACGGTGCATTTTTCTGGATGTAATGGAGACTGTACGATCTTGTTGTATCCTCTAGAGACTATGTAGTATACGATGGCTTGCTCAGTTGGACGATTATGTGGGCCATAAAAATCACGAAATTGTGACTGATCGACGACTGATTTTCAACTTGCGATTAATTCATTAATGGAGATAAACCGTCTATCCGTTAACTGATATTGAAGTCCATTCCGCATGTTTTGCTTGAGAATTTCTATAACTGTTTGTTTGGTGTAGGGAGCTTTCCATTGTAATGTCATGCTATATACCTCGTGCCTGTTCCACAAACTCCTCACGAGGTAGCTGCTTTCTAGTTTCGATTACCCGCCGAATTTCGAAATCAGATCGTCTTGAAATATTTCCATAAATAGTGTTTTTATTTCTAGCCATGAAATGGCTGGATTGTAAGACCTACATATCTTGTACCATTGTAATGATATTCCCCGTAATACTGAACTCATTTCCGTGAGCAAATTTTCTTCTGATTAATTTAAAGATTTTGCCATGGTTTCTTATTGGAAAATACACATATCAACCGGGGTACATGACCAATAAACTACAACGAGAAAAACTATGATACTCGCAAGAATAGAGCACTATTTGAAACATTCTGATTCAAGGCAACATTCGCTGAAGGATTAGGTATATAGCGGACGAATAGTTGGTATATGCTGAGGTTGTTGATACTACTAACGGGTATGGTGCTGTTTCTGCTATATGTTGAGGGATTGTTTATAGTGGAAAGGGTTCGGTTGGAGGGATCAATGGCAAGTGAATTGTGATTGGGTTGGAATATGTGACTTGACTAATCGTATTAATTGGCGATGTATAATTAGTTGGCGCGTAACATGCGACTGTAACAGGGACTTGTGAAGGGTATGTAGACGTTTTTGGAATAATCAATTGATAGTGTTACATGTCTTGTCGTTGATTTAATTCTATCAACTGTTGCGATAACAAATCAAATTTGTCAAGAACGGATTCTAACACTTTTGCTTGCATTTTAGTTTGGAGAATTTTGGCAACCTGTTCAAGCTATTTCTCTAACGTGGATCTCATTGGTAAAAGTGTGTTTTTTTTCGTCCTATAGAACATGCATAACAAACACGATTCAATTCGACGAGCCGAATTCCATAAATCATCTTCGCTTTGATTTGTAAGTTCTGTAATTTCAAGTATATCAGGTCGGGTCTTTTACTGGCATTCGGATGAATCTTAGAATGTTTATCCTGTAAATTTGCAACTTCATTTCTGACTGATATTTCAAGACTTTTAATAACATCAGTATCGAATTTGTTGGTAAACTAACATAGTACATATATAAATTAGCACAATTAAATAATTTCAATAAATAAGCGCGGATAAGTATAGCCGGGATTAATCGTAAGGACTCTTTTATTTAGGTGCGTAATAAAAAGAAAACTATTGCATCCAATATAGGATATATTATGGATGCGGACAAGATTATTGTAATTGAAAACAAAAACATCTAGTTAAGTGTGCAATTAAATTTCCTATAGAAGATATTGCAATTTCAAACGGTCACATATGGTAACGCGTGATGGGGTGTACAGCGCTCTCCTGGTCAGATAAGAAATATTCTACGTCAAAATGAATTGTATTCGTTCATATGCTTATGTCCTATTTATATAGATTAAATAATAACAGTTTTTCAAGGCCATTACTGGCCCCTTAATGGTTTCGATCCTGAGCATAGTCAACCGTTTTAGATATACTGAAGAAGCCAAGTCTTTCTCTACACCGTGGAACCATTGTCGCGTGCTACTCTGCGTGGTGCTCTGCGCCTACTATATGGTGGCTCCCCTTTCAGAGATCGCTGCACAATTGATTCTGGTTCAGCACACAGAACGTGGCTGAGCCAGTGAACTCCCTGAGATCTTACTTCATGTACAATATAGCTAGCTCCTATAAAATTTGGTAAAAGTTAGAAATTTTTTACTAAACTGTGAAAAACTGGTAAATTAAAAATTATTTATTGATATTTCTTCAACAAGCCAAATAGAAAAAAAAAGTTTTGACATTTATCTGAAGTGAAGAGTCGAACGCCCAATTCTCAGTAGCTCAATTATCTGAATAGTGATTATATTATCTCAAGAGATTCTCAACTGTGATTCAGTTAAATCATGTCAGCAATAATTGAGCGATAACTGAGCAATTTAGCTGATATGATTTTTTGAACTTTTATAAATATTAATTTATTCCAGAATTTGGAAACAAGTTGCACTATAATCATAAAGCTTTTATTGACATGAACTGTGTTGCTGAAAAACTGTGAAAACATCAAACTTAATAGAGGGATAATTGAGCTTGTTTACTGTGCTCAATGTTTAACAGCTCATTTGAATATTTTCTTTAGAAAATTATAACTGTTATAAAAAGCGTTCCTTTAATCTAAATTACTCAAATTTCAGCCAGATTCAAATATTTAAATTAAGCTTTTTAGATACTACTACAAAATAATAATATAAATAATCTGAGAGCTTTCAGTAAAGAACCGAAAAATTAAAAGATTTTATAATGTTTTATTTATTATTTTTTATTTATTATTTATTTCTATTCTCTTTCAAATCGTTGTGGGGTTTGGACGTGGAACCGGTGAAGTAAGCGATAAAATAAATATAATCAAAAAGTGCAGTGAGTGTAGTTTCTTTTTAATTATTTTATGTATGTACATATTGAATATAGTGAAAAAAAAAATTAAAAGTGCAGTGTTAGCTTTTATTTTATTTTATTTTATTTTTAAATTTATTTTATATACACTCCCGGCCAAAATTATTGGGTCGATGGGGAACATCAAATCCGGTTGGTAAAATTACTGACGACGAGGAGCCATTTTCTTTCCAATGGCGCTCTAATCAGAAAAAATCCCAAGATACGTTGAGGAATTGTAATATACGAATGAGTGAAGCAGAAATGGATAATATCGATCCTTTCCAAAAGAGTCAGGTTCTACCGAGGTCTCCTACGAGAGCCTGTAGCACGTTCACCATGAAAATAATACCTACAGAACTTGTGGAGTTACCGAGAAATGCTTTTCCAGAGGACAACAATTGTTCTAAAAAAGAAGAAATGCTGTATCAGGAATTGCGTAAGGCCAATGCTGCATTGGATGAATCTAATAATTTAAATAAGCAATTAAATGATACAATTGCTTGGATGCAGGAACATATAAGGATTCTTGAAAACGAAGTTAAAGCTCTTAGAGCAAAGGAAAACGTTGATTCTCCTCCTACCCAAAAAGTAATGGAACAAGAATACCATACGGATGAAGAAGAATTAGCTCACGAAACTGAGTGGATTAGAGTCAAAAGTCAGAGAAAAAAAAGGAGAAGGAATGATACACCTACTCCTCCTCAACTAAAAGAGACAATTCCTAAAATAATCCAAAACAATCCAAAAGAATTACCACCACCACCCCCAATAGTTATCGATGGAGTTAAAAACTATGATCTACTGTATGAGAAAATTAAAACAATAACTAAAACAGATAAGTTTAAGACAAAATTGATGAGTGGAAACAACATCAAAATAAACTTAGCAGATGGTGAAACCTACAGAGAAATGACAAAAATATTAAGCGAAGGGGGACATTCCTGGCATACGTTTGAAAACAAACAAATCAGACCAATTAGGGTAATGGTTAAAAATCTGCACTCTACATGTAAACCAGAAAAAATAATTGAGGACCTGAAAGGAAAAGGTTTTAATGCAACTGAAGCATCAATTAAGCTAAAACGAAGAAGTAAGGAGCCTCTGAACATGTATATGCTGACATTCAGCGCAGATGATGATATTGAAAAAATACATCAAATCAAGTACATCTTGGGTGCAAAGTCAATATTGAGCCCCTAAGAAGATCTAGGCTTATACCACAATGTAAAAAATGTCAAGCATATGGACATACTCAAAAATACTGTAACAAAGAACCCAGGTGTGTCAAATGTCCAGGTAAACACCATACTAGAGATTGTGTCAAACCCACAGATGTACAGCCTAGATGCGTACATTGTGGAGAAAACTATCCAGCTAACTACAGAGGATGCAGTGTTGCTATTGAATTGCAAAACATCAAAAATAAAAACATACATGCTAAAAATACAAATGTAATAAAGAAGCAAACTGTTGGAATAAACAGGCCTGAATCATTTAAAGGAGAGTTAAAGCGTAGAGCGTCGATAGCCTCTCAAGCAGTGGGCAAAAAAACTTACGCTCAAGTAATGATGAGTAACGAAAACAAACAATAAACTCAAACAGACGACATAAATCAAACGCTTAAGCTGATATTAAGCAAGCTTAATACTTTTGATCAGCGATTACAGAAACTAGAATACAGTACCAAGGGAGCCATCCCTAAACAAAACCATGTCTAACGATTTAAGGATTTTATGCTGGAATGCCAATGGACTCCAGCAACACCAACAGGAATTGCAAATGGTTCTGGACGCAGAGAAAATCGATGTCTGTCTCATCTCTGAAACTCACTTCACTAGGCAATCAATTATCAAATTTAGAAATTATAAAACATATCACACTATTCACCCAGGAAATACTGCCAAGGGAGGTAGTGTTATAATATACTGTTATAATTAAAAATAGTATTAATCACTTCGAGGAATTAAAATATGAAACAGAATAAATACAAGCAACAGCTGTTAATATCAAGACCAAAAATAACTCTATTAGTGTTATTGGAATTTACTGCCCACCGAAATACTCTCTAAAAGAAAAAGATTATCTTGAATTTTTCAGTAAACTACGGAAAAGATTTGTAACTGGAGGAGATTTTAATGCATAAAATACTCACTGGGGTTCTAGACTAACAGCAACCAAAGGGAAAGAACTCCTCAATGCTATCAGAAAATACGGTTGTGAAGCCTTATCAAATGGTAAACCGACCTACTGGCCAACTGATCCAAATAAAATACCAGATCTGATTGATTTCTTTATAGTGAAAAATATATGTGTAAATTATATACATATAGATGAAAGTCTTGACTTAAGCTCTGATCACTCCCCAATACTTTTGACATTAAGTGAAAGGATCATTCAAAAAAAAAAGATATCCTAGTTTAGTAAATAAACACACAAATTGGGAATACTTTAGATTGTCTTTAGAAAGAAAAATTAACTTAATGGTTCCGCTAAGGAGTGAGGAGCAATTAGAAAAAGAAGTTCACAAGTTCATATGTGACATACAGCAGTCAGCTTGGGAAAACACTCCTGAAGTTAAAAATAAAATTAAGGGAAACAACTACCCTAGAGAAATTAGAGAGCTTTTGGCAGAAAAAAGAAGGGCAAGGAGAATATGGCAACAAACTAGAGCCCCTCAAGATAAAACTAAGCTAAACAATCTGACTCAGCTACTTAAAAGAGAAATCAAAGATTTGAAAGACGAATCTATCAGTAACTACCTCAGAAAATTATCTAATGATACTAGTACTGATTATTCTCTCTGGAGAGCAACCAGAAGAATTAAAAGGCCAATAATGCAGATTCCTCCAATCAGAACAGAAGATAACAAATGGGCCAGAAATAACGAAGATAAAATACGAAATTTTGCTGAATACCTGGAAAAAATATTTGAACCACATGATGACCAATCATTGGAAGCCGAAATAATAACTGGAGAGGTTGTACAGGAAAGTGAAGAAATCCTACGAGCAACACCAAAAGAAGTCATGTATGAGATAAAAACAAACATGAATCCGAGAAAAGCGCCGGGTTATGACCTTATCACAGCAGAAATTTTATAAGAACTACCAAGGAAAGCATTATTAAAGCTCACCAATATTATAAATGCCGCCTTTCGATTGAAATATGTACCCAGCCTTTGGAAAATTGCAGAAGTAATTATGATTCCTAAACCTGGGAAACCACCACACAAAACTGGATCATACAGGCCAATATCACTATTACCAGTTATGTCTAAACTCTTTGAGAAGTTATTAGTAAAAAGACTGAATCCGATAATTGAGAGGAAAAACCTGATTCCAAATCATCAGTTCGGTTTTCGCAACCAACACTCAACATTAGATCAAGTACACAGAATAACTAATATTATTGAAAGAGCATTAGAGGAGAAAAAAGTCGGCTCAACGATATTCTTAGACGTTGCAGAGGCCTTTGATAAAGTTTGGCACGAAGGACTTAACTATAAGTTAAGAACTGTACTACCAATGCAATTCACTACAATATTAGAATCATACTTGAAAGATAGATTCTTTAGAGTAAAATTAGACCATTCCTATTCTGAATTGAAAGAAATCAAGGCAGGAGTACCGCAGGGCAGTGTATTAGGTCCTGTCCTATACCTACTGTACACTAATGATCTCCCTGTATTAGAAAACAACACTGTGGCGACATTTGCTGATGACACGGCAATCTTAGCTGTTGGAGATAGCAACGAAGAATCAACTCATAGTTTACAGTTAGCTATTATTCAAATACATAACTGGACCAAAAGATGGCGAATTAAACTTAACGAAACTAGTTCACATCAATTTTACAAACAAACGACTCGAACATATTCCGGTTACAATTAATCAAGAAATAATACCGTATGCCAACACGGCTAAGTATCTTGGCATGATACTAGATGCAAAACTTATACGATGGAAAGCACACGTCAAAAAGAAAAGTTAAGAACTGGGGCTTAAATATAGAAAGATGTATTGGCTGATAGGAAGGAGCTCCGCTCTATCAACATACAACTAACTTCTATTATATAAACAAATATTAAAATCGATTTGGACTTATGGTATCCAACTTTGCGGTTGTATCAAACTGAGCAACGTAGAAATCATCCAAAGATTTCAGAACAAAGTATTAAGGAACATCGTTGATGCACCATATGGTATGTTAGAAACAGAGACCTCCATAGGGTACTTAAAGTGGACACTGTTTCAAAGGAAATTCAAAAAAATGCAGTGAGACATAGGCAAAGGCTCGAACAACATGTTAACACTGAGGCAACTAAGCTGTTAAACAACACTGATATTGTACGCAGGCTCAAACGAACTAAACCTTTTGAGCTGGTGTAATTGCTAGTGTAAACAGCGTAATGCTGATGTAAAATTTACAATAACGATGTGGTTATTTATCAGACACTATGGAACACCAGTGGGAAGAAGCCATAGATTAATACAACATAGTAAATTAAGTTAGAATAAAATTGCTCATTAGTCCAGGTGACTAGATTGTAATAAAAAAAAAAAAAAAAAAAAAAATTATATTTTATAAATCCTAAAGCTATAATTTAATGAATATCATTTTTGTATAAATCGTTAATATGAACAAAGCTCAAGCTCCATTTCGGCAAGCCGTTAGTGGTAAAATTTAGTTTTAGTAGGTGCTCCTTCAAACTTAATTATACAAACTGAATAAACCATACTAATGAAGGTTTAAGATTGTTACTCGTACACACCCATACTAATGAAGGTTTAAGATTGTTACTCGTACATATTAAAATTAAAACCTTTTTTGCCAATTAAAATGGCCTTAGAGACAAAAGCATTTTTTTTAAACTTTTTTTGAAAACTGAAAGTTTTCAGCTTTGATAAGAAATTTAAAATAAATGAAAAACTTTAAACTTCTCGTAAAATTGTAGGCACAATTTATTTTTTATACCAGGTGAAAAATTGTATCTTGTTAAAGCCATGGTAATGTTCCTGCTGGATAGAACCCCTTTTACTAGATACAATTGAAAAAATTGTTATGGGCCAACCATTTGTTTTGCCCGGTTTTTGTCACATTTTCCACGATGACGTATTTTGCGGCTTATTCGTCTGCTTCACACGACTCTAAAGACGCCAGAAATTGGTACGAGATTAATCAAATTGATGTTATGTATCTAAAAATATTGGGATATGGTGAAAAAAATGATGAAGAAGAATAACAGATGCGTAAACAATCTTTAAATAATGATATTGTTTGTTTTATTTCAGCATATATTTCCAATAAGTTATAGGCACGTCATTACCGACTTAATTTAGACTTTATTTTAATTGTCGACCTTGACAAAAATCTACGTAATATTAACTTTTTGAAAATATAATATCCGACATCACTGAAGTAGCAACTACAGCAATTAGCTTTCTTGACTGCGACAATTTTAGTGAATCTTCCTTCCTATTGATAGTAGATTCTTTGCCGCATTGGCGCAATTCGATTATAGCTGAAGATTGGAGCGTGGCCGAAACCGTTTGATTTCGGCTATCGAAATCATCCCAAATTAAATCTTTGGTTTCGGTATTGCCTATCACCGGATCAATAATTTGTGCACCCGTCTCACTTCTTTCTTGATCGTCATCAGTTATTGCGTCTTTAGCTTTATTATTTGCTACTTTATTGGAAAGGAAACGTTTTATAACTAGGTTCCAGATGGTCGGAGGTGGCTTTACTATTTTTTTTCACTTAATTTGTACCATAAGCACTATGAATTGTAGAGTTAAAACAGCTTTCGTTAACCCATCTAATAATGCAATCATTTTTGGCACAATTACATACTAGTCAACACTAAACTCAACAGTAATGAGCTCAAAGTTTTCGAGTAAGGAACTTATTTCCCTTAAAACAATCCATTCTTCTGAAGTTAGTCTATCAATTTTGCTATCAATGACACGCAATGAAGCATTTATGCATTCTTTTAGATGCCCCATTCGTTGGAACATGTAAAATGTCGATTTTCACATGGGTTCAATGACATTTTTTAATTTAAGAATCGGATTGTTCATTTGTGACCGCAATTTCAATTTTTTTAAATTTGGTTGCCGCAATTAGGCAATTAGTTAAAATATTGAATATGAATATAAATATTCAACGACGGCGTTTGCTTTTAAATTATTGGGTTTGATCAATTGAATGCGCACAACGAAATTTTAATGTATGCGTGCAAAACATGGTAAATGGTGGATATTACTCAGTTTGCATGCTGCAACCATGGTCTGTTACCGGTGTACTTTGTTTTGTATATTCCATCCATATCAACTGGTTCACATATCGGTCGTAATTATGATATGTTGACCAATATTTAAAATGTTTTGAATCTTTTAAATTGAACTGTAATTTAGTGCAGATAGGAGCTATATGCTTAACGTGGTTCGACTGGGTATATTATAAGCGGGATCAAGTACAGCTAAGAGTTTAAGACATTTATGACGACCAAATAAGTTGATTAAGGCCAGTCTGCTTTATACATTTTCGTAGATGTTCGTGATGCTTTTACAACAACCGATATATTAGAATTATTATTAGATCCTGCTGTATTGGTAATAGTCGAGTTTGGCGCAGCAGATGTGCATGGTTAAAAAGATTTTTCTATTATGATAGTTATAGGAGAAGCATTTGTTTCTACAGCACACGATTTTTTTGCCGGTTGCTCTCAAATAATTGTTGGATGCCTCGCAATCCCTTACAGTCTTTTTAATTTTTCTATTAATTACGAGTACATAATTATAAATACTATGATTCTTTATTGACCATTCACAAAGTATAAATTTAAAATAACGAATACATTATTTTCTGAGTAATCGTTACTTTCGGTTAAAGTAACCAGTATTAAATACGGAATGGTTACTACGCGCACATCTCTATTACCGCAGGTAATTCTCTGATGATTTTTCCGGTAATAAAGTCGAGTCCTGGGGCTTTCTTTGTTTTAAAGGAATTGGTTTTGAAGGGTCCTCCGTAAACGTTGGTACTTCACTATTGGTAGTTGTTTCGTTTGGTGTGAATACTTTTTTCTTGTGATTAGAGAAAGCAGTAGCCTTTTCTATGTCACTTCTGGGCCAATGCCATTGGTGGATTCGATAATGGTGGCCTCTTTAGTTTTTTATTGCCATAGTAAATAATCTGGCTTCTCGGTCACCGAGTGTTCACTAAGGTAACTCTGGATTCCTGAGTCTTCTTCTTCTCTCAATGCTCGTTGAACGGCTTTAATAGCCCTATTCAATTTCAATTTTAGTAATAGAGATTTTTGCTGCTGCCATTTGACTTTATTTTTATATAGAGCCCATTTAGGTAATTTATTTGTTAAACGTTGAGATGGTTCTGTTTTGCTTTGGTGCTCAGAGTTATTATTGTTGGTAAGTGATCGGATGATAAGTCATAGAAATCTACTACCTGACCATTGGTGCCTTTTGTTATACAGAAATCTAATAAATCAGGTATTTTATTTCTATTTGATGGCCAGTAAGTTGGGTGTCCAGAAGATAAATTATCTAGATTTTCTTCGTTCAGATTTCATATAATTGTTAATCTCGAACCCCATTGCAGATGTTTAGCATTGTAGTCGCCCTCTGCGAGAAATTTAATGCACAGCTGGTTAAAACAATCGATAAATTGATGCTTTCAGTGGACGCAGTAAACAGCCGATATTATACACAATTTTCTGACCATGCCTCTAGGCAGATATTAGTTACTAATTGGATATGATCTTTATCATATTTGTTGAGTTCATAATGCTTTATTCTTCGTTTGACCAAGACCGCAGGGCCGCCGTGTGCTCTTCCATCTGGATGTTTGGTAACATAAACTGATTATCCGTTGATTTTAGAAAAGGTATATTTTTTAAAGTATGATTCTGATATTAGCATGATGTTTGATCGACAAGAAAGGTTTCAACCTCAACTTTGTACTGTGACCGTTCGCATACCATATAGCTTTCTTTAGGAGACGGACATAAATAATAATGATTAAACTAAATAAATAAAAATTATTTATTTAATTAATTAATTTTTTTTTATATTTACAATGTTATTAAATTTAAAATATTTTTTTTATGTTAAATATGCTTTGCAATATTTTTGAATTCTGTAAATAAAATTTAAATGGTTTCGACGCGATAAACATAAATATGTACACCAAATAAATATAAAAATGTAAATCATATATTTACAATATATATATATTGATAAATTAATGTAATTTTTAATTTTTTGTCATAATCATACATAATATGTGTACCAAAATATTTATATTTGACGTTACGATTTATCGGGAAAATTGTTATATAAAAATTTGAATTTTCAGTAATTTAATTGTCCGTATGTGTGTACGTATGCAGCATAAAATTATTATCATTATATGATACATTGTTGTGTAGCATAAATCCATAATATTATTATTTTTATAAAATGTAACATTTTGTAATATTTATGTGAATATTGTTTACAAAACAACCTCCCAATTATGGCAATCAACCTTAAATGCAATAAATCAGTGAATGCCTCACCATTTGTGCGTAAACACTTAATATTTGTTGAATGGCCACCTCAATAAATTAAGCACGCAATCAAAAATATTTATTTTAAAATTTTCAATCGATAATAAACATGTTGTCCTAATACAAAAAAATAATAATTAATTTTTTTTTTATTGCAATACCATCGACTGTAAATAACAAATTTAATTCCAAATAGTACAAATGTTTTTATATAAATAAGTACTTAAAATTCATAAAAATAAAAGTTTACATTTATTATTATATTTTCGTTTTTAAAATTATACAAATTTTATGAATTTATAAATAACATAAAATAATTCGTATAAAAAATGCATAATGCTTCAACAATTATGTAATACAATTATAATTTGCGTTATAATTAAATAATTAAATATTTAATTAGCAATAATTTAATATAAAATGGAAATTATAATTTTTTTTTTTGAAAGCTTCGAATATTTATTTTAATTATCGATTTTATTTTGTTACCATTTAACCAAATATTTTTCGCTGAAAATTTAATTAATAAAAAAATTTATATTGAATACTGCATGCAATGAAGAGCTGTTCTATGTTCTGGGGGCGACTCGCATCCATTGTAGCGTAATTAATTTCAAAACTTGAATACAAACAAAAGAGGCGTGTACTATTCACATATAGTTTGGCAAATAAAAATTTCGCTCGCACAAGAACTTCTAATGTTTAACCTTCTGTAGATGCACAGGGGTCAGACTGACCCCAGCCTAGTTTAAAGTGGATTTAAATCCTTTTGGGCCGCTAGTTTAGGCTGATATTCTAGGGATACCCATTTTGATATGTTCTAAAAACATTGAAAACAAAACCAGAACAAGAGCTGTTGAATTTACTATATTTATTATAGCTTGAATGAATTTAGTCCTAAAACGTTGAACAGGGGTCTAACTGACCCCAACATTTTTCAATGCATTTTGTATGTAACGCACTATTCCGGTCAATATTTCTTTGAAAATATGCGTTTCGTAAAAAAACGCGATTTGTGTGATATATATTTGAAAACGGGAATCCTATAATAGAAAAGTAATTCCTGTGTATATAATGTAGTGTCTTTGTGGTGAATTTATGCAAGGTAAGTTCTTCGTAAAATGCTTCGGCTTCAAACCAGCCAAGAACTACGAGATTTGTTCGAAGAAGTTTCGACAGACAGTTCCGATGATGAAATAGCCAATGATAATATTGATTTTAATTATTCCGACAACAATGATGATTAGGGTCAAGTTAATCAGTTAGATGTAACAGACAACGAGGAACTTGGAGGAGATGAAGATTTTCCAGTTGAAGAAGACGAAGAAGAACATGCGCCCAGATCATGGTACAGCTGCCAAAACAAAAAATTTAATAGAAAATAGAACGCAAATCCTCCTGCTGTAAGAAAAGTGCGAAATTTTCAAATTTGTAAAGAAACCTGCGGACTAACATCACAAGGTTCTCAAGATATGGGAACACCATCAGGTATGACAATACTATCAAAATTTAAATTGCAACAATTTTTAATTGGTTTATTTCTGTTATTTCACGTATTTCAAAAAAAAAAAAATTCGGAACCATTGGTAAACGCTATTGTTGCTGAAACGAACCGAAAGGTCCATTAGTTCTGTAGTAGAGAAGGGGCCAATTCAATAAAATGGTACGATACGAATTCGAATGAATTATATTGTTTATTTGGTGTCTTACTATACGCCGGTGCCCATAAGAATTGGGACGAGAGATTGGACGAGTTGTATAGGAAAGACAACCGTCCATTTTACCGTGCTGCAATGGCGCAACAATGATTGAAGCAGCTTTTGCGATTTCTGCGATTCGATAATTACCGGACCAGACAAGAACGTTTGAAAAATGATAAATTGGCACCATTCCGTGATATTTCGAATATGTTTACGGAAAACATCCGTCTTCCATATAAACCGTCGGCGTATTTGACAATCGATGAACAATTGGTGCTAACTCGAGGGCGATGTTCATTCCGTCAATACATTTCATCAAAACCCGGAAAGTATGGAATTACAATTTTTTGGGTTTGTGATGCAAAAAATGGTTATCCTCTCACTGCCGAAATTTCTGTGGGTAGGCAACCAAATGATCCGCACTCTTCCGTATGCACTAAACCTGGTGCATCGTTTGGCGCAGCCATATATAAACAAAGGGCGCACCATAACTATGGACAACTTTTTCACCAGTTGCAAATTGGCGGATCAATTATTACAAAAGAAAACCACAGTGATTGGAACAATAAGGACTAACAAACCAGATATCCCGAAAGAGTTTGCTCATAAATCTTTCGTAAAGGAAAAACTCGAAGGATCCTCGTTGTTTTGTTTCAATGGCCATTTGACCCTTGTGAGTTATCCAAAGAAAAGAAAGAATATGTTTTTGCTGTCCACATTACACGATGATGACGGTATTGATGAGCTGTCCAACAAACCAAATATAATATAAGATTATAATTCCACGAAAGGAGGTGTTGACACGCTAGACAAATTAAGTAATTCAATTGTTCTATAATTTTTTTATTTATACGATTTTTCTCTACATAAATAAAAACTATTTTATATTTTTAATTATGTATTTATTTCTTTTAGTTCCAACGTACACATGTAAACGAAAGACCAATAGTTGGCCAATGGTATTGTTTTTCAATATGATTCACTTGGGAGCCATAGCCGCGTTCAATCTTTATAAATTAGCAAATCCCCAACTCTTCATAAAAGATGTACCATCAGCACGCAAGATATTTTTGAAAGAACTAGCAATGCAATTAGTAAATGCCCACATTTTGGAACGCTTGGCAAAACCTCAGCGTATGAAGAAAAGTGTTAAAACCGCAATGCACCAGATTGGATACAGGGTAATCGAGGAACGAATTCCTTCAAGTAAGGCAGAAGAACGATCACGTGGCCGCTCCAGACCTCGGTACTCTCTATGTCCTAGAAATGCTGACGTAAAAACTAGAATTCGATGCCATTTGTGCGAGAATCCAACATGTCCTAAGAGAATCCAACATTGCAAAAAACCATTTGCAATGGATGCTTTAATATCGAAGTGCTTGATTCAGAAGAAGATGAACTGATGGATGATGCTTCGCCATAATTTTTCTTTTGTGTTTTATAATATGATAAAATGTAAATGTATCTGAAATAACTTAATTTTTTTCTATAATAAAAATAATGAAAATATCAACAAAAATAACGAAGTTTTTTGTATTTCCCATATAAAATACAAGGAAAAACGTTGGGGTCAGCCGGACCCCTGTTCACCAACAACGTTAGAGAATACAGTGGTCTAATTCTGTAAAAACAAGATAATGTGAAAAAACGAAACATTGAAAAAGTTTACACAAAAAAAAATTTACACAATTTCTATCTTATTTAGGTTAAATGGGATTCTATAAAACAAAGTAGTCAGCGTGTAAAGTTTTTCTTGCTGAATAATTTTATCGTGTCTAAATCCACTTTGACGTTTTGTTAGTGTTTCATTTCATAATATAATATAAAGAGTAACAAGGACAAACATGGTTTTTTTGTTCGGCACTAGCCCGCCTTCTTCGTGAAATTTTAGTTTTAAATTTAAAATTTTTATCCGTGAAAACGAACTACACAAGATAAATTGTATGTGTAGTTTATTGACGTTTAATATCTTACCGATATTTTAATTTATCTTGGTGTAAAGTTATAGAATACCATTTTGGTATGAAAACGTGTAAAGTACTCGTTTTCGCGTTTTCACGTTATCTTATTCGTTATAAAATTAGGCTACTGTTCTATCATAATTATATTAACAGTTGTTGGTATGTAGCTCAACGGCTAGTCCCAGAAATTCAAACTATTTCCTATAATAGTAATTTTATGTTCCATTCACTACACCAATTGGTTTGGTCCTTTGGAGACGTCTTACTGCTAATGGTCTGTCCCGCATATCACATATCTCGATGCTTTCGTGCTTTCGGAAGCGTGAATCATGCTTGAAAGCATGATACGTTATAACTTCATAGATGTATTCCATCTTTAAATCTCGGTAGAGGTCTTCATTTCTAATGTACCATGGCGGATTTACAATATTCCAAAGTGCTTTGTTTTGGAACGTCTGTATCATATTGATGTTCGTTTTCTTGGTACAGCCCCAAAGCTGTATACCATATATGTATATATCGGTTTCAGTATTTGCCGGTATAAAAGCAAATTATTGTGTACAGATATGTAGTTCTACCTAAGAGCCAATACATCTTCCTATATACATACTTCATGTTAAGCTCTTCCTTTTTCTTTTTGACATGTTCTTTCCATCTCAACTTGGCATCTAGCGTCATACCTAGATATTTCGCCGTATCTGCATAGGCAAAAGTGTTTAGAGTTGATTATGATTGGGATTCTATTAGAAATATTTTTATTAGTAAAGTTCACATGCACATATTTAGTTTCCTTCAGTTTTATCCTTCAATTATCCTTCCATTTTTTCATCCAATTGTTGACTGAATTTATCAACTTTTCAAATTTGTTAGTAGCTTTTTCTACATTGTTCCCAACTGCTAAAATCGCAGTATCATCAGCATAAGTTGCTATAGTTTCTTCTCACGTTGGTGGTATATCCCGAGTATACATGGGGTACAAGACAGGGCCCAACACGCTACTTTGTGGTACTCCAGCTGAAATTTTCTTTAGGTTCGAGTATTCGTCTTCATATTTTACAGGGAAGTGTCTATCGGTTATGTATGGTTTCAGAGTTTCATAATATTATTTGGGAAGGTCTTGTTTTAGCTTGAACTCCAATCCTCTACATCCAGGAAAACGCTTGAACATATTTTTTTAGTTTCTAGTGTACGTTCTATTATATCTGTGACTATATGGACTTATATGGACCTCGCCTATAGAAAGGCGAGTGGTTTTCTCTGAATTCAAACTGGTGGTCAGGAATGAGATTTCTGTTCACCATTATGGGTTTCATTCTCTTCGTTTACTTATTTATTTATATTAAAGAAATCATTTAGTACATTACAAGTATGATTTCATATGCAAAACAAATAATCAATTCAAGAACTCCATCTGGACCACCTGATTTATAAGGTAAGAGCGCAGGTGAATAATCAGTGCCATTGGGCTTGGCGTCAGTAACATAATCATGATTGATAACATTGCACACAGGGAAATGAACAGAAAGTAATAGTTCGACAATTTCCTTTCAAGAAGAAGTTAATCTGCCATCAGGAAGTCGCAGCACATCAAGTCGGTAGAAATCATTTCTAACCTAAAGGACCTATTAAGTCTGGCGATCCCAAAGATACTATTAATTTCTTCGCTATAGAAGGTAATCCAAGAAGTCCTACTAGCGAATCTTAGCATTTTCTTATATTATTTCTGAGCTGCCAAAAAGTTACCCCAATCAACCTGAAGGTCATAGCTTTTGACTTTGTTTTTGAGTCTCCTCGCAGTTTTCCTCAGTTTTTTAAGATCAGAACACCAAAAAGGCTTATTCTGAGATTTTTGCTTGGTAATAAGAGTATTGGATTTTTCGAAGGCTAACAATTCAATATCCTCGCTCGAACATATCTCACCCAACGAAACCAGCCGAGGTTCCAACTCAAGAGAGAATAACTCCCAGTTGGTAAGCTTCTTGTTACGATAAGGTTTAAGAGTAGGTCTTCTAAGATTTAAATTAACGAGATGCACCTATGGTCGGAGGTGAGAATGTCATTGGTTACCCTCCAATTACAGATCAAATCGATAATCGGCACGGAGCACAAACTAATGTCAATCACTTCCCTCCTTACTGAATTAATAAAGGTAGGCTCACAACCTTTGTTAAACATTTCAAGATCAGATGTGCTCAGGTAATTAAGTAGAGATAAACACCTATCATAAATATTCGTGCTACCCCATGCCGTGTGATGAACATTAGCATCGCATCCTACCACTAAAGGTAAATGATTTGTCCTGCTCCACGACACAAGGTTTCTAAACTCTTCCGCGGGAGGAGGTGAGACCGAATCGTTAGGCAGTTGTACTGATGCTACCACCAGTGATCCAACTGAGTTCGATGATTTGAGAGAGACGAGCACAGCTGCAACGTCCGCTTAGCAATATTCATGAATTAGGGTAGCACTCAGATTGTTTGAAATAAACTCGCAGGCTCTTATCTTATGATTGAGCCTTCTGTAGAGGAATCGGCCACTTACAGGATCTAAACCAGAAACCACACAGTCAAGCAGATAAGGTTCCTGAACTAAGCACATTACTACCTGCGAATTAGCGAGCACCAACTTAAGCTATATTATAAGACTATATGAAGCGTTTTCCCAAATTATCGTAATGACGAGGGTCTCTGGTTCGATTCCCGGTGGTGACCAAAAATCACTGTTGGATGTTTCTAATGTGTAAGTATATGTGTCTGTCCGGGTATTGCACCGTGGGCCCATGTGACATTGAGTGCTGGAATATTCCGCCCAACATAATTTTTTTTTTAACTGTGCCGACGACGGCGGCCAATCTATATATACTCGTATATAAAAATGGGTCGTCGTTTGTTCGGATGCTTATAACTTGAAAACGACTGAACCAAATTGATTATTTTTTCTCAAAAGGTTCGTTTTTCAGTTCAATTCAATCGTTTGACACCTTAGTATATATTGTTTATTCTTTCTGATTTGATAATTTGAGCTGTGCGGTCAAGGTTAAATGTCTTTCCGATATTTTTATCAATTTTCAATGATTTTTCGAGTGAAATCGTTTACATTTACGAAATATAACAATGCGAATCTGCGGATTATCAATTTCTGAGTAATATTACTGATAAACAAAAATTTTAATCACAAAAAATTGAGTTCAAGTGAATTGGAACGCGAGCACGCTTACGACACGACAATTTTGCGACAACAAGTACAAACAAATGTTCCACTATTGAATGAACAGCAAAAGAGTGCGTATTTTCTATGCCGCCTCATCATTTGCGTCGTAAAGTTGGATCTGCTATCATTATGCTACGGAATCTTCATGCCCCGAAACTGTGCCATGGAACCCGAATACTTGTGACGATGATAATGGGCAATTTGATAGTCGGAATGATTTTGAAAGGGCCGTTCAAGGGAAAATAAAGCCTAATTCCCTTGACTTCAACTGATTCGCTATTCCAGTTCAAACGCATTCAGAGCCCGCAGTGAAACTTGCATTTGCGATTTCCTTAGGAATTGCTTTCAGTGTGGTGCCTTTACACTCCTGAAATTAAATTTTTCGATCACGCTAACAATTAGTCCAGTAAAATTTAGTACGCTGTCGGAATGTTTTTTGAAGTGAAACTTCATTTAACTCAGATATGTGTGAAGTAAGCCCAAAAATTATCCCGAAAAAACGATGGTAACACTAACATACCATTATGACGCAATTTTGAATTATTTTCCGGAAAAAAATAAATCTGTCTTATGATAGCGGTTGACTGAAGACCGAAAGTATGGTGAAAGCCGTCAATTCTTTTAAAGAAATTACGCAAACTGTGTTCATTGCTGAGTTGTTGTACTTTCAGAACCTGGGCCTTCGACCCTTCTCGCTACTTGTGTCTACAAATTCGGTCAGCTGGCCTTCTAGCAAAAGCAGCCTGGTTTTTCCTCGCCATTGTATAACATTGGTCTACTTCACTATGGGCTAAATTTTGTTGCTCGACTGCAAGACGATACTCGTCATCAAACTAATCATTCTTGGGTCTAACTTTTACTATACCTAAAGCGTGTTAACCAACATTAACTTCAAAAGTTTTCAGTACCTCCCAGACAGAGTTCACACAATTAGACTGGTAATTCTTTTCATCAATCCTCCATCGGACCTTCACAGTCGATACGTTCTTTGCGTTCATTCACATCCTGATCACACATGATCAATTTGGCTGCGGAAAAATCCACGAGGATGGATCTATGTCTCTATAGTTATATCTGTTTGTGAGGAAAGAGATCGAGAGCAATTTCAAAGTACATCATTCTCTCACCATTATCGGTCGCAGATTCGTGTCTGGAGTACGGGCCTATGTTTTCACATAAGTAGGCTTGATTTCTGTCAGCTGTACCAATTAACGCCGGGCAAAGAATAAATCCAGCTCGAGGTTTTCCAAGGGCATCTTCACTGTAGAGCAACGGATAACCCTGGGACGTATTGTCTCCTCTTTTAAGCCAGTTAGTTTTTTGAAGGGCAACAAGTTCCAGCCAAAACTTCTTCATGCATGTGATAAGGCTTTTCGTTTTGTTAACATTATAAACAGATTATTTTTTTACGGATGCGAGCGCCCGGCCCCGAGCACAGGGGCCATATTTTTGAATATCATCCCGAAAAAAATATTTCTGTCACAAAATTGTATGATATCGGTCCGAAAATGAAATATCCGTAACGATTTAGTTTTGAATCACAACCAACGAAAAATATTTTCTTGTAGTCTCGTAATGTTTCACATGCCGCAAAACTGATAAAAACAAAAAACGTATTTGGTGATGTCTGAAGATTTATTAGATATTATATACGGAATACCGTCAGACAACTATAATGAAAATTTGGCTAAACAAACATTTTTTTAAAATAACTGGCTACTTTGGGGACATTTGATAGGTGATTCTAGACAATAATTGTCACTTAAGTGAGGGCATCACCGATTTATAAACAAATCAGGCAGTGAATAGCAGTTCCCAAAAATAAAGTTATGAGACAATCGTAGTTTTTGTCTAATAATTCAGGGATGGTCCACAACCAAGCTATTCCTAATGCAGCAAAACATAATTTGAAAGGCAAAATGAGTTTTCGTTGGTTGTTATAGTGCAGAACAAGAACCATTGGTAAGACAAAAATTGTGTGATATTGTTACATGAGTTATTTAAGAAAAGGCGATGGATCTACTCCGATCATTGCATTGGAACTATCCATTTCTATTTTGACTAAATCGGAAGGTGTTAACAAATTTGTGGGTTGGTTCCACTTTGAAGCACTGTCGTTAACCAATTTGTTTTTTTCGATGGTCTTAGGCACTAAAAAGAGGTGCGACATGAATCAAAAACTGAAAGTGTCAGTTTTAACAATGCATCACCCTTGGCAATTTTTGGTTGAATTAAGTCAGTCGTCCATCCAGATGGTAGGCATCGGAAAGCATACAGAAGAATTTGCTTTTGAGCTTTCTTAAATCGCTTGGTATGCCAGTGATAAGATGGTGGCAATACCGTGGATATGATTTCTAAAGTACACCGAGCAAAGAAAATAAGCAATGCAGTTAGGGATAGAGACCATTGGTCTCAGAACTCTTCAAAATTCCGCTGAATGAATCGTATAACATAATTTATGCATTTTAGATAGTAATGTCTTGATGAGGGATCGGTACATCTATTTTCGATATTTCCATGTTACAATTTTCTGTTTTAGAATGATGTTTCATAAAGTAAACAAACACACTCACAGTCACAGACATAGCAAGACCCGTTCCTCATATTAGAGGCGGCTGAGTTTTTATTTGGCAATATGTGTAAAAATCGGTGAGTTAATACCGCGATGAAAAAACCACCCTGTTAGGATGAAAGAAGGAAACGTGTATTTTGCAGGGAAACTTAGTATCGATGAACTTGTCTAGTGTTAACAGTTGTAAACTTGGCTATTATGGCAAATAGAGCTACAAGCACTACTACGCTAGTGACGATCTAGGCTGAGGTACATTCCCGTGGGGAGTGGCAGGATCTCCCATCGGGTGCGTCCCCAGGTTGCGGATAGGGGAAGGCCCTAACCGGCACGCCGGCGGGTAGGTGGGAAATAAAATACCATCCGTGGACAGAAACTGATAGGGGAAGGCTACCCCGAATAAGAAACCAAAAATGAGTGAGAGAAATGAAAACTCGTTTACGGCGCAAAGGGTGATTACCTTAGTGCTGGCGGCTTCCGGGAGTGAGCAAGCGGGCTCCCAGCCGTCGTTATCCATCAACCGCAGTGCTTCAGTAGTGGGAAATTTGGCTACTGAAGTTCATAGAACTACAAGTGTTGGAAGTCTTTCTGAAGAAGAAACGGGAGCTATAAGCCAGTTTATACTTTCGAAACGAGAAGTACCTGTGTATGTGACAGGTGCCGAGAACATAGATCCATTTAGGAAAAGCCATATGTTCCAGAGATCGCCTCCAAACATCCAAAGAACATGTCCCTGTCGCTCTCTGAGCTTACAGGGCCGGAGGAAAACACAAAAACACAAAACACAAACGAGGCCATTTCAAAAAAGCAGTAGGCCTCCTCGATCGCCTGCGACGTTCCGTCCAAGGACTGTAGACGATGAAACGTCTGATTCACTGTCGGATGTTTATGAGCCGGATCCTCTTACTCGGATGGGTGGGAAAATTGATCGCCTCTGCGAGTACATCAGAGGAAGGAATAACGTGCACCATGAAATAAAGAAGCTGGTCACGTCAATCAAAAATCTGTATGTCGAACATGCACAAAAGGGTGGAGGGAAAGACGAGCGTCGGACAACGCAGACACTTGCGAAATTGGCTAAGCAAATAACTGTGTGCTGTGAGACCCAGACTTCCCCAACAATAACTAACCAGAGAAATAATAAGGAGGAAACTGTTCTATTGGATAGTGAAATAACGACCGCAACCAATAACAAAAGGAGGAGGTCGAAACAAGACTCACCCAATGACCATGCACAAAAGAAAGGGAAACAGAAGAGAGCTGGCGAAACCCCAGCCCTGGGAACTACGAGCCTAAATCCAAACCCAGGCATAGATGAACCCAACAAGCCTGATAATGTAAAGGACCCTGGCTGGCAGGTGGTGGAGAAAAAAAAGAGGAAACCACGTGAAAGAATTCCGCGTCATCGTCCTGATGCTATTAAAATTACCCAAACTGGAGCAATGTCGTATGCGGATATGCTAAAAAAATTGAAAGGGGACCCAAATCTTAATGACCTCTCTGGTAAGGTGGCTCGGATTCGTAGAACCGAAAAAGGCGATCTTCTTCTAGAGTTAGAGAAAGTTGTACTTCCCAAGGAACTTGGATTTCAAAGTGCAATAGAACACGCTCTTGGTAGTGATGCACAAATCCAAACACTTACGCAGATTGACGAGGTTGTAGTCGAAATTAAAGATATTGATGAGACCACAACAAAGGAAGAGATACATGAGGCGATCAAATCCAAGTTTGAGGGTGCGAAAGACCTCCCGATAGAATGTATCAAGTCGCCTGAGAACAGCAGTAATTCCACCGCAGGATTCGTACGAGCAGATGTTGACGGCTTACATATCTATAGCTGCTATGCACCACCTAGCGCTACAATTGAGGAGTTTGAATACTTCCTGGACCAACTGGTCGCCGATGCGCGAACGCGTAGCCCTGTTATCATTGCTGGTGATTTCAATGCCTGGGCAACTAAATGGGGCAGTAAAGAAACGAATAGAAGAGGAACAGCACTGCTCGAGGCATTTCCTTCCATAGACGTTGTGTTGTTCAACACTGGTGATACACCGACGTTTCGCAAAGGTGGCTCCTCCTCCGTAATTGACCTTACATTCGGTAGCAGCTGCATGTTGAGAGTGTTGACCAAATGGGATGTCAGTGAGCACTATACGCATAGTGACCACCAAGCCACACTCTTCGAAATAAAACTGGCTAGGGAAGGTAATCAGATAAAACATATAAGGAAATCTGCAGGCTGGAAAGCAAATACGTTTGAAGAGGACTTATTTATGCTATCATTGGAGAAACCGGGCCTCTCGGGATGTGCCAATGCAAAAGCGGGACAGATTATGAACATGATCACCAACGCCTGCAGTGCATCTATGGTAGAAAGGCGGCTAGACAATCGTCGTACACCAGCATACTGGTGGATTGAGCAGATTGCACAATTGCGACGGAAGTGCCTTAATGCAAGGAGGAAACACCAACGTGCTTGGGGTACAGAGACCTATTCTAGCCTGCACCAAAATTACCTGGATGCCCGGAATAAATTTAAGCAGGCCATTAAAGTAAGGAAACGCCAATGCTGGAAAGAGCTATGCGAAGAAGTGGATCGTGACCCATGGGGGAGACCCTACAAAATCGTTATGAAAAAGCTTAAAAAGGCAAATGAATTGCCGCCCACCTGCCCAGCGATACTACGTAGAATTATAACTGCTCTATTTCCGCAGCAAGATGATGTGATCCCTGACGTGATCCGAGTACCTGGCATGGAAGAAATACCACCGATATCAACAGAAGAGTTCACCAAGGCGTGTCAACGTTTTGGGAATTCAAAGGCTCCTGGGCCTGACAATATCCCTAATATTGCACTAAAGGTTGCAATACAAGCCAGACCGGATGAATTTAAGGAACTATATAATTCCTGTCTCAGAGAGGGAGTATTCCCTAAACGATGGAAGAGACAGCGTCTGGTCCTGTTGGAAAAAAACAAGAACCAGCCGAGTGAACCATCCTCCTACAGACCATTATGCATGCTGGATACGTCTGGTAAAGTGCTGGAGAGAATCATATACAGCCGACTAGAGAAAGCTGTGGAGAACGCTGGAGATCTTGCTGAGAGGCAGTACGGGTTTCGGAAGGCTCGATCGACGATAGACGCCATCCAACACGTCGTCCAAATAGCCAAGAACGCCACAGATTGGAAAAGATGGAAAGGAGGCTCAAAAAAGTACTGTGCCGTTGTCACCTTGGATGTTAAGAACGCATTCAACTCGGCCAAATGGAGCTGAATTCTAAATGCACTGCAGACGTTACAAGTACCAGTGTACCTAAGAAGTATCATCGCTGATTATTTTAATGATAGAATGCTGACGTATGACACGGATGACGGTGTGAAGACCTACAATGTTTCGGGTGGTGTACCCCAAGGATCTGTATTGGGGCCGCTACTGTGGAATATCATGTACGGTGGTATCCTGAGGCTCCGTGTACCTGATGATGTGGAAATCGTAGGTTTTGCTGATGATGTTGCAGACGTAGTGGTTGCAAAAACTATAGATGAAATAACAGAAATAAGTAGGTTGACAATCATAATAATAAAAAGGTGGTTGATGACATGTGGGCTTGAACTTGCTGATCATAAAACCGAAGCAGTTCTAGTTACCAGTAGGAAAGCGAAAGAAACCGTAACAATTGATGTAGGTGGAATCTTAACCCACTCACAGCATTTATTACGATATCTGGGTGTGGAAATAGATGCGCGTTTAAACTTTAAGGAGCACCTAAAGATAGTGAGCAGGAAAGCTGCCAGTGTGTCTGCAGCTCTCTCCCGTATCATGCCCAACACTGGAGGGTCTAGACAATGTCGTAGAATGCTGCTGGCAAACGTCGTAACCTCCATCATTCTCTATGGATCGCCTGTATGGGGTGATGCGATGGACTTCGAAACAAATAGACGCAAATTGGTATCGGTGTATCGCCTAAGTGCACTCAGAGAGAATTGTGCCTTCCGCACAGTATCTACTGACGCGGCACTCGTTATTGTGGGGATGATCCCAATTGAACTCCTTGCGAGGGAGAGGAAGAAATGGTACCCCAATCGTGTACAACCAGGAAGCAGAGCACTAGAACGCGCCTCAACAATGATAGAATGGCAAAGACGATGGGATTGTTCGGAAAAGGGTAGCTGGACTTACCGTCTCATACCATCCATTGAAAAATGGCTAAATAGGCAACACGGCGAAGTTAACCACTACCTGACGCAACTGATAAGTGGACATGGCTGTTTTGGTGCATACCTATGCAGGTTCAAGCACACTGATACTCCAGATTGTCCTGCTTGCAGAGGTACACAAGAAGATGTGGAGCACATTATTTTCCAATGCCCACGATTTGAGGATACTCGAAGGGAACTGTCAGCTGTCCTAGGGCAGCGTCCAACACCAGAAAACATAGCGCAACTAATGCTTGACTCTGAGGAAGGATGGAATGCTGTAAGCCATATGGCGACAGTGGTAATGAATGAGCTGAGGCGCCTAGAGCGTGCAAGAGCAGAACAACATGCCGTGATTTGATAGCGGTGACAAACTCAATCCAAGATTGAGGCGCTACAGGGAGAACAATTAGCCAAATGGCTGGTCACCTCCATGTGAAGTAATGTCTAACGATAGTTCCGCATGGAGGATGTGAAAGCGGCGGGTGTGTGGTTTTTAGGTGGTAGGAATCCGCCACTGTTGCTGAGGTGTTTGTCCCACCGACGGATCGTCTTCCGAAGATTTTCCACACGTTACCCACCCCACAAACAAAAAAAAAAAAAAAAAAAGCTGAGGTACATTTAAGTCCACGGAATTAACTCCATGGATTTTTGTGAAACTGAATTATATAAAACGGAAAATCGTAGCCAACCCAATACTGATGTAAAATAGGTGAGCGGATAAGATAAAATGTAAGTGTCTTACACTTGCTCACATTCAGACTCAATCCGTTGTTAATTGCCGGGGGTTGGAAAAGTATATAGGAACCCAATCAAACAAACAAGACAGCCCAAATTCTTGAATTTCTTGAGGTTAATCTATTAAATAAATTACCAGAGAATGAGACCAAATTAGATTAGAAATTGACGGTGGGCGTCGTTTCTGATTCGAACACTACAGCAAAAACCTAGCAAACAACTTACATATCTCAGAGGAGTGACTAACGATGGAGCTGCGGTAAGTTATGGATGACGGAAAACCGACTAATTTTGTCATTAATAAACCACGGCTATCGAAATCTAGAATTTAGGTTTTATGCAAACGGAACATAACATTACATAACTAGGAAGGGCGTTAAATATCAAACAAAATATCGTTGAAATTTGCGTCATGTTGAAAAAAAATTCCAACCGATTCCAATTGAATGAAAATCGGTGTGTAGATGCTCCCGACTGTTACAAGTACAGTTTAGCTGAGCCGCCTAGATGGCAGCAAGGTAGTTAGGCACTTTGACACGAACTAGTATGACGTCGAGGCTTAGTTGTCCGTATATCTGCAAATCTCAAATCATTTCAGAATGTTATCGCACCGAACAGTAAAAACACACTTTGATTTATACAGTGATATGTTGGGCCTCCAAAACAGTTTATGTGAAAAAATACTGCCGTATGATGGATCAGATATTTTTGAAACTAAAACCAATTATAGTAGGAGTTGTTTTGTATGTGAATGATATTTTTATAATTCTTCGGGGATCTAGAATGATGCTAAAATTGTTCATCGGTTTAAAAGTCTCATTGAAATAAATTTTAATTCAATGAGATATACTAGGATTTATATATATATATGTACGTTTTAACATAAACTGATATGATTATATGTGCATCTAATAAAAGCACTATGCTGTAGCACAAAAAACACGGATTGTACGTATATACATCAGGAAATTAAATTGCATTTTTCAGTTTTCTTATAACTATATGCGCATATACAACACATTGGAAAGGGAGGTTAGAACAATCCAATAAATTTTCTTATTTATTTACGTGTACAAAATCGGAATGCATATCTTATATACGAATATATATACAAGACCGAATTATATATACAGCCATCAACAATAAATTTAAATTCGTATATGTACATATTCACGAAACATTCTAAGTTAAGGTGACAGAATGAATATGAGATTTTTCTTCCATTTTCATTTGTATTATTCCATCTATTTATTTATAGTTTTTCCAACACATACAGTACATTTCATTTTATTCAAAAAGCAACAAACAAATAATTTTCCATAGTTCTGTGCGGAGCTGCTAGATGTACGAGTACATATAGCGTAAGCAACTCTAATATGAATATGTTTCAATAAAATTATAACAAAAAAAAATTTGGGTGGGAAATGAGGAAAACGGGTAAAATTTCATGGATATTGTTTTTCTGTCTTTAACAGTGTTTTTGTTCAGAATTTTATTTATGCTAGCTCTGTACCTACCTACATGCATAAATACAGATAAAGTTTGAAGTAAACAAAAATCTAATAACACGAAAAAATGAAAGCACATCAGTAACAGTTTTAGGGTTTTGATGTTATATTTTCCAACAAATTTTGAAATTTTTCACTATTATTTATTAAGGATTTTTTTGCTCCCAATATCAAAATAAACATGTACATTGTACGTATACTACATACATAGATAAAGAACAACAATCTAACCTTCTATGTATACTAAGGAGGTGGAATTTTCCGTTATATAAATTGGAGTGTTCGTGGAAAGACAATTTTAAAGGTGTATGGTACAGATAATTTAACACAAGCAACTATATAAAACAACCAACAAACATGTCCAACATTAAAGATGTTCTTTTATTGTCATTTGGATGTTATAATGTTCAATGTGTGTATAACAATTTTTTATAAAACTGCATAACAACACAGGGAAATTGAAATAAACTGAGTCACGTATTTTATGTAAAGCGCATCTATGCAGGAGATAGTGTTCGTGTTGTATTTTATATTTCATAATGTTTTATTAAAATGAAACGAAAAAATGAATTTCAATTGAAGCTTTATGCAAGTACGTGATTAGTAAATAAAAAGTTTTCTTTTATTATGAATTTATATTATATTAAAGTGTTGGGTCCGTAAGTTGTAACACTATAGTTTGCATATACTAATAGTGCTTGTAGTTGAAACAATGTTGATGAATTGCACAGGCTGATTGAAACTTTAATTAATTGGCATTGGCCAGATGGCCATTACTCACGAATTAGATTCAGATAATGCCAATATCTACGATTAGGACTGCTATAAGTAAATCCTCAAAACATACAAATATGAATTAGAAAGTACCAAAACAATAGCTTGGATGATTTAGGTCTGAATTACAAAGGTCTGTCTGGCCCGCAAGTCATATTGTTAATAAGATTAAAATCCTGTGGGCAATAGCATTAGGCCATTTAAGTCGACATAACATCGGATGTCTAGCAAACTATTGACTTAACCGTACCTCTGGTTTATACTTATCTACACCGGTAGCCTAGAACTCTGCCACTTCCTAGTAAATCGTCCGAAGTTAAAGTAATATATTTATTTAATTCGGGACCAGCTCACATGGCAACCCCAAAGACCTTATAGTCCTATAGCGTATTTTCTGTTTTATTTTAATCATTAGAAAAACAGATAGTACCCTAATTAAGCCGGAGGAGCTGTCAAAATATATATGCGTACTGCACAGGAAGATAATCTCTTGAATATAAGGAATACTCAAGGGCTTTTTGCAACGTCAGACCATAGACAATCACTCAAAGACAGAATTGTGACAGTTGAGCTAGTTGTGGCGTCCACCAGCTAATTTGTGAGTGGAGGGGTTTTAACCCCCTGCCTTTGGAGTTTGGTTACAATTAACCTGTTGCTCGGAAAATATGTCTGTACGTTGAAAAAGGATAAGCAATGCGGACCCGACTTACTCTCAATGTAAGTTAGCAGATATAACCCAAACGCAAATTCACACAAAACTTGATAAACTGCCCTTTTTGGTTATAGAGAAATTAATTAATTAAAACAGTTTTAAAGGCCATTACTGACCGCTTACTGAGTCAACAATTCGGCTCCAGCGGTTTCGATCCCGAGCATGGTCTTCATACTGTCTAAGACAATCTGAAGAGGCCAAGTCGTTCTCTACACCATGGAGCCATCGTCGCCTGCAACGACCTCTGCGCTTACCATATGGTGGCTCTCCTTTCGGAGATCGCTGCACAATTCGTTCCGGATCAACGTGCCCGAGCCAGCGTACTCGCTCAGATCTTACTTCATGTACAATATCGGGGATCTTTATCAGATCTCTGCACTCGATATTGTACAGAGCTCGGTAGGTACCGCATCTATTTCGCGTTTTGGGCCGTAAATCACACGCATGACTCTTCGCTCAAATGTTAGGAGCCATCTCTCGTACTCATCCGTCAGCGCCCACCTTTCACATCCAAACATAACAACGGGCCAGATCAACGCTTTGTAAAGCTTCAGCTTCACGGCACTTGATAAGTGTTAAGATTTTAGCAGTGGCCTTAGAGGATACAAAGAACGATTGCCAGCTGCCAGCCGCACTCTAATATCCTCACCCACACTGTTATCGTGAGTGATAAGAGAACCCAAATATTTGAACGTCCTCACTCCCTCAAACGTGTGGTGGCCACAACTAAAATCTGGTGTGCCATTGTGCCTAAAACCAGAGATCAGGTATTTCGTTTTGGACTCATTGATCTGAAGTCCAACTGAAGCTGAAAACTCTACAAGCGGATCAAGTATTTCTTTCACTCCGCTATTCAGTCCAATCACGCATATGTCATCTGCATATGCAAGCACCTGATTGGACTGGCGATATAAGATGTTACGCTGCGGTGTTTCAGTTTTAAGAAAGATGTACTCCAACATGAGATTAAAGAGTATCGGGGGCAGAGCATCTCCCTGCCGAACACCCGAGTTAACTACAAAAATTGTCGATAGCCTGTTCTCAACTTTAACACAGCATTGAGACTGCGTCACTGTCATACTACATAGTCGTACCAGTTTTGTTGGCATTCCTAGGTATTCCAGGGCAGACCACAAACTCACTCGATTGATCGAGCCATAGTCATGCCGGAAATCCAGGAACACCTGATGTACGGGGATGGATGTCTCATAATATTTAGATAGAATCATCCGCAGCGAAAAGACCTGATCGGTGACTGATCGATTCGGACGAAATCCTCCTTGTGACTATCAGTCACCAACCAAGCCCTCCGCTAGAGGAGTGATTCTATCCAATACAATGTATTACAGCAACTTGTACGCTGTGCAAAGGAGAGCTATACCGCGATAATTCTCACACTTCAAGTGGTCTCCCTTCTTGAAGATGGGTCATATCGCGGCCACTTCCCATTCGTCAGGCATAACTTCGGTTCACCATACTAATCGAATAAGGTCGAAAAAACAGTTCAACAAAGTATCCCCTCCGAATATCAAGAGCTCCGAATTAATGCAGTCCACTCCAGGTGCATTGTTTCGTTTCAATCTCTGCATGGCTTTAGTGAATTCCTCATGGGATGGCTCCTCAGTGCAAATCTACGCAGTCTGTATTAGAGGTGAGGTTTCCTTTACTGAGGTTTCCATCCCGGTCCCGAATGGCGGTTGACGTAGGCCTGAAAATTTGGTGCAGTTCAGTAATTCCTTTAAAGAAATTAGCTAGAGGAGTGATGAATGAACTGCGCTCATTGCTGAGTTGTTGTACTTTCAGAACCTCGGCCTTCCACCATTCTCGTTTCTTCCGTCTACAAATCCGCTTAGCTGCATTTCTTGCAAGAGCAGCCTTGTTTTTCCTGGCGATTGTGAGACGTTGTTGCACTTCATTATGGGCTATATTTTGTTGCTCAACTGCAAGACGACACTCGTCATCAAACCAATCATTCTTGGGTCTGACTTTCACTATACCTAAAGTCTGTTGAGCAGCACTGACAACCGAAGTTTTCAGTACCTCCCAGACAGAGTTCACGCAATCAGACTGGTAATTAGCTTCATTAATGTTGTCGCTGACAAGATCCTGATATCGTTTCTTTTGATCTTCATTTATCAGACCTTCACAGTCGAAACGCACCATGTGTTTCGCTGTGTTCCCAGACTTTTACGAAAACTTCCATCGTAGCTTTGAAGTGACCAAATGATGATCGCTGCCTACGTATTTGGTTGCTGACCGATCAGTTCTCACATCCTGCACAACTTAAGCCCGTCCTTTAGGAACTAACACATGGTCAATTTGGCTGCGGGAAGTGCCGCGAGGATGTGTCCATGTCTCAAGATGTATGTGTTTGTGAGGAAGGAATGTGCTTGCTACTCTAAGATCATGAGCAACCGCAAAGTACATCATTCTCTCACCATTATCGGTCGCAATTTCGTGTCGAGAGTACCGACCTATGTTTTCACACAAGTCGGGCTGATTTCTGCCAGCTCTAGCATTAAAGTCTCCAATTACCATTCTAACATCATGTTCGGGTATAGATCCCGTCAGATCGTCCAAGTCATTGTAAAATGAGTCTTTATCTTGGGGCTGGCTGACTTCTGTGGGCGCATGTACACAAATTATCGACAGGTTAGCTAACTGCATGCGCAAGCGAAGCTTACACAATCGGTTATTGACTGCTTGGAAATCCAAAACAGCGTTCTTTAACTGCGGCCCAAGAAGAAATCCAGCTCCAAGATTTCTGAGGTCATCTCCACTGTAGAACAACGTACAGCCCTAGGACACAATCATGGTCTCTACTTTTAGACCAGCTAGTTTCTTGAAGAGCAACGAGTTCCAGCCGATACACCTTCATGCACGTGATTAGGCCCTCTAACGCTCCTGGTTTTCTTAGTGATTGCACGTTCCACGTGCCGATCCTAAATCTCGTGTCCGGGTACTTTAGCGGGGGTCCGGTGTTATTTTGACGGTATCCATTTTTCCTTTTTGTTGACTTTATAAACAGATTATTTTTTTTACGGATGCGGGTCGTCAGCCCAGCGATCCAACCGTTTAGTCGCCTCCTACGATAAGCAAAGGATACTGTGGTGGTATTCTTGGGAAACATGTTCGTGCAATTTTGATTTACGAGACATGTGACCGACCACAGGGGCCAAATATACAGAAATACATGAGGGTTAATTGGGACAGTGCAAGCTTTGCTCGAAACCAATCATTTAAAAAGGTTTAAGAAAACTATACTCCTGTTAAAGTGACATTCGCCCTACTTCGGTATAAATCCAATTGAGAAGAAGTGGATCACATAAAACCACACCTACTGTAGCTTTCAACATTTCTTTTAATTTTACCCCTTAGGTCATGCAGTCAAACAATTGGCAGCGTGCACAGCCATAAGGCTAATCTCCATTTCCATATAGAACTGCAACAACATAGGACACTTATTCACGGGTATCGCTGACACAATTGGCTATGCGATCAAGCGCGGTGAGCTTCTCCACGAATATATAACGGTTATTTAAATTTTTTGCGGACAGTCAGGTTGCTCAAAAATAGCTCAGAATTGTGTTTCATCTATGTATATATAAATGAGATTGCTGATAAGTAAAGTCCCAGGACATTTAAATATTGGGGTTATTGCAAAAATAAATTTGGCTTGACCGTCAAGGCACAGGATGACTCATCTCACAAAGCTAGGATGCTATATGAGAGTCACGAACGAGAAGTGGTCTTACATTAACTCGTGGGTAATATCTAGGCAAATAAGGCTCAAACTGGACCGGTCCAAATCTGGTCAGCTGATGAGTAGGAAGAAGATACGGTAATCAAACTGCAACTATTTTTATTACTATTCATCTGGATAACCTAGCTGATCATGTTAAGAGCGGCGTCAGGGATATTCAACGCATCATGGAAAGCTCAGATAGATTTGATGATTAAGAAGGTGGAAATTTTAAGTGTAGTATAGCTGTATAAATTAGTTTGGGATTTTTTTGTCCCTTGAGACAGCCACCCGAACCTAATCAATAACCAAAAATCATTGCCAATATTCTATTTTGAACCGAAGTGACATATTTGTTCTCTTCTTGTGTATACACGATGGCAAAGTGTGTCTTTACCAACAAAAGGAGAACTATAAGCTGATTATAAAACGGCGTTTGAATATCAGATCGAACTTTTGATGGTTTAATTTAACTTATGCTTCCCTTGTAGCTCCAGATTTGTTGACTTATTGATCTGATATATTCCATAGATCAAATACTGAATACTAGATGGACGTATAGAACATTTAACATTTCTTGCGCAAGTCTTATTCCGCTCGGCATTTTGTCACTATTAAACGTCTTCGAGAACTCCTTGATAAAAACTGTTTAAGTTTGCTCTCATGTTCAACTCGCATGTCTTTCTTAGTGCGAGCTAAATGGTTCCTTCCAGCAATCATTTCTCGTTTACGATCTTGTTCATATCCGACCACGTGAACAATCCTGTTCTTGTTATCTTCTCAATACTTAATATATTGATCGACTGACACTTTTACAACAAATTATATGTCGCATCTATTTGCCCTTCAATGTTACTAAATCTGCAGAGGCAAGGCTTCACGGTGGTTGCTTATGCGGGTGTTGTTGCTATTGCAGTCTTCGCGAAATATCTATGTACGCTGAGAGAGGGCATGCAATGCGAACCCAGCATTCTCTCTATGTGCGTAAGTATACTTAGCTATAGCTGTGGTATTAGAAAATCGCAATAATTTAAAAATAGTAAAGAAAGCACAACTCTTATAAATTATGGCTAATCTGAAACTTGTGATGAAAGCTCAAAAAACAGCCTGTTTGCTTATAAGTGAAGCACATTTCGGAGCGCCCATACTGAAAAAAAATTAAAATTAAAGTTGGGCGGATTACTCCAACACTCAGTGCCACTAATGGGCCCACGGCGCAATACTCGGCCCAACACATATACTTACACATTAAAAACACCCAACCATGATTTTTGGTCACCACCGGGAATCGAACTCGAGACCTTCGAATAACAATGCAAAGACGCTACTACTGTGCCAACGAGAGCGGCCCATACTGAAACTCTGAACATTGTCTTTCATCATATTAAGCAGCCAAACAATTGCCAGCGTGCACAGTTATACGGCTCAAATCGATATCCATATGTAACTGCAACAACATGTACGCTCATCCAGGGGTATCGCTGACACTATACTGACTTCGCTATCTCATAGCTTTCGTTCGATGTTTAATTCCAACCAGAAAATAATAGAAGTCATAAATTGGTTGAAGTAATTGTTCTATAAGGGATTTTTATGGACATTCAGCCTGCTTACACAGTTCCTTACGTCAAAGATAGTCTAGAATTGTGTTTCATCTATTAATGAGTTGGCTGATTAGTCTAATATCCACTTTGTGAGTAATGTAAAAATAGATAACAAACTCGTGTCTGATAACGTGGGAGCTATAAGAGGGCATTGTCTTATAGGTAAATATGCGGGCAGAGTGGGCATACCTACTTTTGATTAGTGCTGTAGCTGCACTGCACCTGCATTCGTCTAGTGCAAACCAGAATGACCTGGCCAATCTTGATCCAAACCAGAATGGTTTGATGGGTAAAACGAATGAAATTTTTGGTTTGTGTCTATGCTAGTCATTTGGTACAACCACGTTAACTTAATGTAACCGAAGGTATTGCGAAATATTTCATTTCAACTTTAGCTACATCTGTCCTCCTATTTTGTAAACATGATGGGGAACTGTGTCTTAAGCAACAGGTTAAGAACTATCAGCTGATTATGAACAGGGTTTTAAGATTTAACGTTAAGATTTAATTCAAATTGCACCAAGTGATTCTTAAAGAATTAATGCGGTATTTCATCGATGCAATACTGGATACTGGATCAACGAATCACTATTGAGCTCCTTTGAGGACTCCTTGATTAAAAATTGTACGAGTTTTTCCCACTTGTTCCACTCGCATATTGTCTTTAGGGTAAACCTAACTTCTTCTTCAAGCACCCGAAAATCTGGAAATAATCCCAAATTATCGTCTCCACTAAATATGAAGATCGACTCTTTTACAACAAATTGTTTTTCACTTTTTCCTTTTACGCCATTTCCAGTTCATGTAGCTAATCTTGATTGCTATTTATTGTTATGGTGAACGATTATGACCTGATTGCAGTTATTGTTAATCTCGACTAGAAAATCATCGATGCTTTATATAAATTTGTCGGCCAGAGAAAGGGTAGCAATCTTAATCGGTAACGGTAACCGGCTACGTGCGTACATCAACCAACAGCAACGAGTAATACATCTCATATATATCTCAGAAATAGCCAAGTTAAATGAACTTGGTATTCAAAACTCCTACAATGTGCCAAATTTGCCGTTCGACGTTTGAAAAGGCTGTCCTTCTTTAGAATAATGTACACCTCCCGAAAATAATTGAAGATGACATTTAAACCTTCAGGTCTCTTGCAGTTGTTCATTTTACCTTTTCATGAATTTACTCTTTTGCAGCAAGGCTTTTTTTTAGTCCCAGAAAATGTTTAAATTTTAGCAAAGAATTAGTTTGCACATTTAGAGAGCCTAGAAAGAAGAACAATTTTTTTATATATGAAGCAATTCCCATTTTCTGATCCAGAAACGATTCGGCAATCCAAAGTAAAATACGAGTACGGATCAAAATTTGTATTTTCGAATACAGCTGAATTTTTAAGTAAATCTTTAGCTACTTATTCAGGACCTCGAAATTAGGAGGAATATTTTTTTTTTAGGAATAATCGTAACTGGAACCCTAGAAAATTGAATCTTTAAAAAGACTCGGAATTTCAAAAGCCTCCAAAATCTTTAGTAACATTTGTATACATTGCATTTATTCAGCCTGATCGTCGGAGCAGAGTATTTTACAAGATTCATCGAGCTGTATTACTATTAGTCACACTTTTAGTCGAGTTTCGTCTTTAGTAAAGTTCTTGATCGATCTCACCGTAAAGTTTTTCAAAACGTACAGACAAATTGTTAGCCCATTATGATAACATATTTTAGTAGCCACTTGCAAACCACTTGTCAAAACCATTAACACAAACGTCATTTAAAATTTTTTTCTGATCATCTGTGACAAAACAATATGGAGGTATAGGGATCGACCAAGAAATTGGGCAAGAAAATGTTTAAAATTGATTTTAATATCTGCTAACACTTGTGTGACTTAGATTACAGTTTGCTGTTGAAATTATAATTTTCCCTTCTTTTTTTTAACAGATTGCCGCTCGGCCTAAGTATGGGTATACATGTGATTTTGGAAAGGCGAAGTTTTCCCAAAAGTTTCCAATTTTCTGTAAAGTTGTTCTAAAACTTCGTAAATTACACCAATCTGTTTGTGGGCACCAGCAAATTAAAAAAATCTATTCTAAACAAATCAAACCAGGATCTTTCATTCACATCAACTTCTAATTTGCAAAAAAGAATAAAAATTAATTAAGATTAAACAGGTTCGGGCTTCATTCAAATGCAGTTGGAAAACATGAAAAAAACACACGATTATGTTAGTTTTCTGACTTTGTCTTTGCACTTAGTAGAATAAGGATTCGAAGACGTGGTATAGGACTTCTAAAAGGACCCTATATACCTTAAAATACTTCCATTCAAAAAACTAAACCGTTATAAAACCATACAACTTCCATATAAATAAACTTTTATAAACAGCCATACACCATAAATAACAAAATTAAAGAAACGAACTTGAAATGTATGCGGGGGAGGATGCGAAACAAAAGCCGGAAAATCATAAAAAATGAAATAAAATAAATTTGTAATGAAAATCTTAACCAAAACAACACTAAAAAAATAAGGAATAATGCGAAACATAATAATAAAACCAGCCTTGTGATGATCATTTCATTTCCATTTACCTTTTCTTGTTATTGCAAAGCTTTTATTACCACCTAAAGCCATTTTACCATATTATATAACCAACAGATATAAAATTTTCCCCCTGCACTCCGACTTTTTTATTCGCATCATTACATTATTATTCGGTTTCTTTAATTCATGACACAAAAACAAGTATATAGGATACATACAGCACTGAAAAAAAGCTCATGGAACAGAAAGCTTTTCTACTGTAGGTCTTTTGATTAATTTTTACTGTTCTATGGAGAATCGTTTTAATTATTCAACTTAACACTTATATTCACGTTCAACACGTTACATACTTATGGCCTTCGGGAACAATGCCAGAGTCAATGGATTTAAGAGGCAGGAGCATTTTCAACCCAAGCACTAAAAGCACTGTGAATTTGGATGAAATCGGTATGCTTATATGAAAAATAATAAATAATTAGTTATTGTTGGGTTTTCTATACAGGTTTTGGCAATAAATGTTGATCTAAGGTTGAGTAAATTTTTATTATACTAAACGAAAATTATGTGTGTACATTGTCATTTACCGTCATGCTTATGTAACAGAATAATGAGTGCGTTTGACGTACAATCAATTGCAAGTGGAATAATGGTCAACTACTTTACAAATGTTTGTATGTACCATCATAAAAAATTAAATGAAGCTGGCAGTGCAGAGCACTGTTTATTTAGTTGTAACGAACTGACTCAAATGAGCATAACCGACCGAAGAGAATTTGTTGCCGAGAAAAAAACATTCGGCTCAAAATTGTAAATCTAAGAATAAATGTTATGAATGTTGACGACGCCACAACTCATTGTTGTACATAAAAGATAACTCAAATTCTGCATTATCGTGTGATCCGCAATATTCCAACATCGCTCATGTAGCAGCGAAACTAGCAAAGAGAATCTCGCTGTTTCCATATTACCGCAAAGGCGCAAGTGAAAGTTAAAGATAGATTAGGCCATTGGCATTCCGGGCAATTTTGGACTCCCGATCTCAATTATCGTTTGTGGATAAGAAACACTCGAATAAATTATCACTGAAAAGGCATGCTAAATCTTGATGATTCTTTTAGAAATGTCGGAAAAGCACAATCAATGTGCAGGCTCTTATTTTGAACTATAAAAACATATGAGAGAAGTAGCATCAGAATATACAATCAAGTCATTACTATACCTATACCACATCATGCCGTCAAAAGAAATGAAAGTGTATAACCACAAAATTTAAAGTAATATTCGACGGCTCCTACAGAACAATTATTGCCAATTCATTGAACCAAAATCTGGTAGTCAGTCCAACTATTTAACCCACATTGTGGATTATTTTGCATCAATTGAAAACGTACAGGTACGTTCTGACAGCGCAGACATTAAACAAATATATTGTCAGGATTGCCACCGCATTCTATGGTGGCAAAACAGGGCAGACGTACTAAAACGCTTTCTTCTTAGCAACAAAATGTTTTTTTAAAATAGGTGCAGTAGAATCACATCTAACCATCAAAATGGTTAGATGTGATTCTTCTGCACCTATTCAGCACCAAAATTCAGCAGTGAATATGCAAGAAATATCGACCGACTACCCTTTTTCAGTCAAAATAATTGGTTACAATGGATATACCATCATCGGACATGTTTATATTCAAGATCCAGAAAATGACGGAAACCGGACAAACTAAATGGGTAATGCTTCCTGAAGGTTCTCGAGTGTTTGATCCACTTTGTTGGCTGTCACCTGCATCAGCATTGGTCATCTGCAAAAATATTTTTCAGCAATTGTTGTTGCGATCGATTGCTGAGATTTATTGCCAACAATGTGGTAAACACTCAATTAATAACAACGAAAACAAAGATGGCACCATTAAAGCCCATGTCAATTCCATGGTTCGGTTCCAAGAATCTAGTATATCGAAGGGAAATTTGTTTTCATATGGGGTGATTTAATAATGGTACTAGCATGGCTAAGCAATCATCCAAATAATATTGGCAAATACCGGCAATATTCTGAAAAACCTACCGTGAAAGTCACAACATTAATAAAAACTAGCAGTACCCAAAATTGATTAGTGCTGACAAACGGCAACTTGCAAACTCAAGTAAGTTAAAACACCTATCTTCCTTCTTAAATGAAGATGACATTTTGAGAGTCAGTGGCAGACTTGAGCAAACAGAACTTGTACCTTTGTTGAAAAACATCTTGTGATATTACCAACGATTAATCTATCGTTGTCTAATTTGTAGACGATACGCAACAACTGTCGTTGAACAAAAGATGGCCGGGCGTCCGAAGGGGCAAGTGACCGTTTGAAAATTATGTGTCCCCAATCACGCTAGCAATGTCGGTATTCGTTTGCTACTGTACAAAAGCAATGCATTTGGAATTACTGTCATCATATACAGCAGATAGTGAACTCTGTACTAGCACAATTCTATGATGACATTAAAAAATACAATGAGCAATCCAAACTCGTATATGCAAGAATTTAAATCGACCTATTCAGACGTATGAGCTTAAAACTGTAATTAACGCGGAACGATTGCAGAACCTTACTTGGCTACGTGAGTGCTAAACCAGCTTTGTAATGATGAACGGGAAACCCATCCACAGAAAGATCTTTTTGTCTCTAAAGCCTCGGAATTTAACAAACAATGCCCAGCATAATGTGGGCTACTTTCAGATATTGTAAAGTTGTATGACCCCTTAAGTTTTGTATCTTCAATCATTAATTAATGTATCAACTATATATATGGCTCCAACTGTTTCGATCCTGAGCTAAGTCTTCATACTGTTCCTAGACAATCTGAGGAAAACAAGTCGTTCTCTAATCTGTGGAGCGATCGTTGCCTGTAACGACCTCTATACAACTACTGAATTGCGGGATGATAAAAACTTTAGGAACTTTGGACAAACACTTCTATCGCAATGTTATGGTTCATACAAAACTAAACAAAATAGACGCAGCTCTGACGTCAAACATAAGACTGTTCTAACACCGAAAAGTAGTTTAATCTATAATATTTACTATCACGAACCTCAATTGAAGCTTTTATCGTTTGTTCATATAAAATGTTGGCCAGTGAAAATGTTCATTTTTGGTAAAATTATTTTCTAATTAAACTATGAATTTACTCACAAAAATTATGGGCAATTTACCTATATATAGTGCATAACTGTATATAACTGTAAGCACAATGTTAATTACTGTATTAAATGCCTCTGAACGTGGATTTGTCGCTCAAAACAATTTATCGAAAACTTTTTTGAGTAAGTGAAACGATATAAAAAGTTCGTCGCGAATAATCTAGCCTCAGCCAAGGTTAAACCAATACAGTATAGACGGAGACTGAAATACTGACTTAACTAGAAAAATCATTCATTTTTATTGTATCCGAATTTGAGGAACGACTGGAAATATAAGAAGATAAAAACGCTAAAAGAAAATCGGTGAGAACCAATCATATAGCTATATACAAACCGTTCCATCGCATCAAGTAAAGCTCTGCTGCCAACAGTTTCCAAATTTTTCTTTCACTGATACACGAAAACCTCTCAAGAGATATTTCGAGGTATAGATTTGCCAGCCAAATTTTACTTGTGAACCAAACTTTCAAATCCGAAAATGTTACCTTTGCTTGAACATTTTCGGGCACATTTACGGTCCCTTTTTCAAAACTAGATCCGGAAACAAAAACTAAACTGGAATGATGGTGCCTCATGGACACGTCATTCTGCCATAAATGACATATTCAAGTCACTTTCTAAGTTCTTCAGTTTACCAGTTAAAACGCAAACTCCACAGCAATTTCATCTACTCTAGCAAAACCAACATTGATGACTAATTGCTCTAATCGTTCGTCCACGACTACACTCCCTGCTACCATAGTTCTACTGTGTGGACTGTCAAACAAACGGTCACACAATAGTTGAATGTCAGAATTTGTTACACCTGCCTATTGATCAAGGTCACAATTTCGTAACCAAAATCAAATTTTGTTACAATTGTTGTCGTTCTAAACATATGGTTTCATTATGTCCAGTGATACTTCGCTACCGACACTACCGTGATGACTCGCCGTTTACTGCGTGCGTCATAATTCCTTGCTGCCACTAAATCCATGACCTTCATTGTCATTAGTCTATTTGGCCACCACGTATTAGTCATAGTTTTCCACAACCGGTTATTGAAAAAGCCATTTTGGACTCTGGTTCTCAGCTAAAATTTATAAGCGAATCATTTGCGTCAATATCGAAGGAGAATACAAATTAGTCGAGATCACCAAAGACATTCCACCTGAATTCACCTTTTTTTCTCAAGTTTGATGGAAACGAATAAATCAAAATATTATAGGAATTCCTTTTGCTTCCTTTGCTCAAATGACTGATTCAATTTGCTTTGTTCGTGTCAACGCAAACCGACCTATCTGATAATCTCACGAAACGCTCAAATAGACGATCAACTCGGTTTATTGGCACCATCAGCGATTTTGGGACAATAACTGACTCAGTCATTATGGAACTATAGAAAATTAATTGAAACCAATCCCTTCTACAACATCTGCAAATATATTAGCAAACGCTTCGAGCGAGTTGAATTATCATTCACGATCAATCGATACTTGTTCACTTCAACGGAACTACATAGTATCCAAATTCATGGATTTGTCGATGCTAAAGAGCCAAGCATGTACATATATGAAACAAAAACCTGAATTTCAAAGTTTTATTGGTCTTATTCGACAATTAATCTACATTGGATAAACACGTGCCAATCCTAATGGAAGACGTTCGATTCAAATCGGGTCACCGCCATGCTATATATTTAAAAGCCGGAAAATGGTAAATTACAAGTACCAACCGAGTCATGTACCAACCGAGTGAAACCCATCTGAATTTATCTCTCGAGAAATGCCGACTGAAATCTTACATCTAGATTCATGGGCCTGGCGTGATGTCTGCTGCAAAAGGCCCCCTTTTGGCGAATACTCATGAAAAATTTCCAGTACCTGAAGAAGTTTTCGAGGTGAAGAAAATACCATAGCGACTTCCAGCAATTGCAAAATTATTGCCGTCACTCTGATTGCTATAGCTGTTCCTAGACAAGCAATTCATCACTCGAGTTGGTGGTCAACTACATCTTACCACTTTACCCTACATATATGTGGAAAAATCCAATCCGGTTTTAGTATATTGGGTGGAACGAATTATCGCCTCACCAAAGATTTTGCGGGTCGGTTCTTTGTTCATTACCTCATTCGCGATAAACCATAATCGAAGCATATCTTTGCTTTCTACGTGCTGCTTTGGTCGCAAGAATTGAAGGATTAATTGAAGTCGATGGGCGCCCAAGATCTCGTTGAATGGAAGTTCAATCCACCGGCCAGTCCAAATATCGGTGGCCTTCATAAAGCAGCTGTAAAAATACCCAAATTTAATCTTCGCCGTATAATGGACATAGCGAAATTTACAATATTTGATTATCTAACGGCGCTGATTAAACTGGTTGAAGCTGTTCTAAACTCTACACCGCTTGGACCTATGAAACCAGCTCAATGATTTTGACTGTCTACCATCTGGACACTTTCTGATTGTGTGGCCGCTTAATTCGTTACCGATACAAAGCCTGGAAACAACTTAATGTTTATAAACGGGCTTTTGGGACTGCTAGTCCACCAAAAGAGTTTGTAATCTCTTCAAGAACGTCACAAGTGGACAAAACCATCAGAAAACCTCGTAGTTGGAGATTTAGTATACTGATTGAAGACAATAAATCCCCGTTGAAATGGTAGGTTCGTTTAATCGTCGAAATTTACTAAGTAATAGATGGACTTGTTCGAGTGGGCAAAACAAAAACCACTCAAGTAATATACATATGAAACATTCAAGCTCTTAAACTTAATTTTATTTTCGTTAACGACTTTATTTCCAAAATGAATTGAAATTTGATGAGTAGAATAAACTTATTTCTTTAATAGCTGGAATCTTTTTATTCATCAACTTTAATTTTTGTAAAAGCTTCCTAATAATATTATTTTCAGTAGATTTGAAGAAGCTTTTAAATGTATGGCTCTTAAACCAGAATGCTTTGAGAAACAGAAGTGTATTCAATGATTGGGAGCTTTCAAATTCAAAAATTTAATATACCATTCATGTGAAAGCTTTAAGATTGTAAAAACTAAAATTCTCTAAAGGTTAAGAAGCTTTATATTCCCTCCTAATAAAATATAATTTGAAAACAAAATATCGATGAAACGGAAAGCTTTCATTTCTGTAAAATCATTGTTAATAACAAAATTTCCAATTGCATCTAATAATGTAATTATTAATTGAGCTTTTTATTTGGAATATCAAAAAGCACTAGCTTAACAACTCTCACTATATTCAGAAAGCTTTGTGACATCATATTTAATAGAGAAATAATTGAGCTTTTATCTATATACCAATGATTAACAGTTTTCGTTGACATAAATAAATTTCTTTAAAGTAAAACTTTTGGACTTTTATCCAGATTATTTAAATTAAGCTTTTCAGCTGCTACCACAAAATTATAATACAAATAATCGGAGAGCTTGCAGTCAAAAACTGAACAATTAGAAAGTTTTATAATGAAGTGGAAAACCTTATATAAGAGCTTTAATTTTGAATAGCCTGCTATTTGGGCAGATATCAATTTTGAAGCTGTCATCTTTTGATATTTGGCAAGTAAAAACTATGCCATTACAAAAAATGGTACGACACACGCTTTAGCAACGCATTGTAATTTTGTTAAAATTCACTACAAAAATGGTGAAAATTTTGCAGTCACAGTTCACAAAACTAAACCATATTTTGGCCGTCGTGAAGCACCTTTTCGGCCGGCAATAGGAAAAATTTGAGTTGTTGGAAGTTAGTTATGTGAAAAATAGAATATTGCTGCTGTAGCCTGTAGTGTTGAAGAAAACCCAGGTTTGTCGATTCCTCGTCGATCTTTGGAATTAGACATCCCACAAACGACATTTTTTGAATAAAGACTTAGGTATTAAAGCTTTTGAAGTTCAGTTTACACAAGAATTCAAGTCAGGCGAACACCATAAATGTCGTATCTTTGCTGATTGAGTCCTTCAAATGCATCAAAATGATCCGGATTTTCATCGAAAAATCATCTTGGGTGATGAGGCCCATTTTCATCTCGGAGGTTACGGTAATAAGCTGAATTGCCGCATTTGGGGCTCAGAAAATCCAAGAATGATGGTTGAAAAGCCTCTCCATTCTCAAGGTGTCACTATTTGGTGCGGTTTTTGGGTTGGCGGTGTGATTAAAATAATCACAAAATAATCTTTTTCGAAAATAAGGCTGGTGCAACCGTTACGGTGAGTAGATTGCGCTACAAAGCTATGATTAATCATTTTTTGGACTGTCCAGAATTGGAAGATATTGATGTGGACAACGTTTATTTTCTGCAAGACGGAACTTCGTTCCATACAAGCAGCGAAACAATCGCAATTTTGCAAGAAAAGTTTCCTGAGCGTGTTATTTCTCGAAGAGGTGATCACAATTGGCCACAGAGATCTTGTGATTTAACACCTTTAGGCTTTTTTCTTTGAGGCGGCACGTGAAAGACCTTAAAGATTGAATTCATGAAGTTATCGAGGACATACAGCCGCAAATGTGGGAATTGGTCATGAAAAATTTTATGAAAAGGATATGGTGTACAAGAGTGGCCGTGTTTTCAAATTATCGTTTTTAAATTGTAATGACATACCTTCCTATTTACAATGAAATAAACATTCATTGACTTCTCTTAAAAAATATTCGTTTTTTTTATATATCAAAATGAAATCTCTTATTGGAAAACCCTTTAGTTTATAATAACTCATAAAGCTTTCATTTAGAATATGTTTTTTTATAAATGGTCAAAGCTTCCAATTTGGCTTCCAAAAAATATTATATATTTTCAAAGCTCAATTGCTAAATTTAGGTTTTAGAAGGTGCTATATCATGCTTAATTGCAATAAAATATTACTAACCATGAACTTTCTTGTGAACACAGTTTAAATCGTTTAAAGACTATATAGTTAGACCCATTTTTAGGAGCGATTATTGTATTCCAATATTTTCGATTCTATTGTAAGGATGTTTAAGTTATTCAACTTCCACTGTCTTAATGATGAACGAAGATCATATTTAGTTCTCTAGGCTGCTATATGCTAAAAACTGTGTGTTAAGTTGCAACTAAAGAAATTACAATTTAGGATCAACTTAACACGTTCCGCGCTCAACGTCACATATATGTGACATGCAATTACCCCCAGAAACCCATGTCACACATTTGTGACACAAAATACTATAGGCATAACTTTGCAGTACCTCTTTTGAATATTTTTGATATTTTAATATTTTTAGCAGACACGTATTAGTTTCGCATGGTTTCGGTCTGGGGCCACTCGTTATATATACATATATTTGACATTTTTGTCCTACACCTACTTTTCGCGCTCAACGTCACATATATGTGACTTTCAGGTACCCTCAGAGACTTATGTCACACATATTATGTGACACACACTATGAAGTATTTGTTTAGGTATATTTTTTCTGTAGTTTCTTTTACGATTTTGTGTGGTATTATGTAGTTGTTAGTAGTATGGCACGTATTTGTGTCGTATAGTTTCCCATGTAAACCCTTTATGCAGATTTTACAAATTATTGTGTTATTCCCCGAATTTGTAGTAGGAATTTAGCCAAATAAAGACGTGTGGTTCAGTTGTTAATTTATGTTGCGATTTTTTGTGTCTCGTATAGTGTTTTATAAGTGCCTATCGACTTTGGTGACGTTAACAATCCTACAACTCGTATAATATGAGTAACATTTGTGAAAAGAATGTCAAATATTTGTGACAAATAAGTTTTCCAAAAACTCACGTCACAGATATGTGTCACTTAATATTAAGCCAATCGAAAACTCTTGTTCCCTATATGTGACATAGAAGTATTCCAAAACTTCACGTCACATATAAGTGACATAACATCATCCCAGAGACTCATGTCGCATATATGTGTCATTATAATTTTACTATGTGTGCTTTTCCCTGTACAGCAAAAAAGCGCTACAGCGCGGAACGTGTTTTAATAATTTTAAGTATTTTGAAATTCTAGTAATTTTTAAAATCGAATTCTTTTCTTAAATTTAACTACTTATAGCTATTATACCAAGTAAAGCGACTAAAATTATTTTATCGTAATTTTCGATCGTCAAAGTAGATACAAATTCACAAAATAAATCGAAAAACCGCTCGGCAGAATATTATAAAAACTTAACAGTGTTACCAAGGTATATATGATTATGGTTGTCAGATTCGCAAGCAGAACGAGAGAAGAAACAAAATTAGATTTCATCATCAGATTAAACCTCTGTGTATTCATACTATGCAGAGGCTCTACTTCTTCTATATATGTATGTACTCGTATATATACGAGGTAAAATTGAAAATGTGTGTGCCAAATCGGAAAATGGGAAAATCGTTTTTGTTTGTACATTTTTTTTTGTTCTATTCTCTAATAAATTTTGTAATTCTATAAAATTTATATATAAGACAGGAATAGGAAAAATATCGAGCAAAAATCTGTGTCTTTCTCCAGTGTTTCCTCTGGTTTTTTGTTTTTCTTCTATACGTATATACTCGTACATACATACCGATTTTATGTTTTGTGTTCTTCTTAGCAATAAATTACATATTTTATTCTTCCATCTTAGAGCATACACAAGACTTATGTATATAATATTACTGGTGTGTGTGTCTATAGTATCTTGTGTGTAATATTTGCTTTTCCATGTACTATACACTACTGTTGTTACTAAATTTTCTTCGGTTGTTACTTGTATTGATATTATTATAATTTTGGTTTTTGTCTTATGTATTTGTTCCAAGCAAAGATTAAGATAATGATAAAATTTATAATATTAGATTTTCTATGCTCTCTCCCGCATATACATACATACATGCACATATGTACATACATCTATATACGATTTTCATATACTTTGAGGTTGTATTTTATACGAATTATTTGTGTTTTTGATTTTTTTTTTTTTTTGGTTAACTTGTTTTCTTGAGTTATATTCACTGAGTATGGATTGGGATGTGCTTATGGGGATATGAGGTGAAATTGTGTATTTAATTTTTTTTTTGCTGCTGCTGTTGTTGTTGTCTGATTTTCGATTATTGAGAAAATTTATTACATACTGACTCTTTATATAAATATGTACATATTTATCTCTATAAAGTGTTGGTAAATATACCTCACCTGGGAGTATATACACAATTTTCTCACATTAAAGAACGATAAATGGCTTTGCTCTACACGATCTCCCATCTTGACAGTTTCAAAAAAATTTACTTGATCAGACGACAAAGAAAATCTATATACGTTTGATTAAAAAATGTTTCGAATACGAGTTGAAGCTCCAACTATCAAGTAATCGTTAACATTTTCAACTTCTTGATCGTAGCGCAGTGTTCCTTGATCTCAAATAAATATGATTATTATGATAATCAGAGATGGGCGAGTATTAGAGTATTATACGTAAGATACCACACCATATTTTATTTGTGTGATTTTTAAAATTAATAAAATGGATACCTTCACAATATCGACAAACGATTTATGTTTAGACACCTTGTAAAGAGTATTCTTTATAGGCCTGTAGCTTAGCCCGTTTACTGTCTAGCCCTTCCAGCTCATCCTGAGGCTGCTGTGTTTTCGACACATGGTGTTTCTATGGATAATATGATAAATAACTCCTTATCCAAATTGTTGAATTGATTGTGCAAAGAAGACTCCAAATAAATTTATAAGCATCAATAAATAACCCCCAGTTTCATTACTTGATATATATTATTTATTTATTATTAGATTATGTTTTGTACAATTGCACATTAGGAATGAACATGATAAGCGCTTTTTCAATCTTGCTTAACTAGGTTTTTAGCCACCAGATTGTGAATTGGTTTGTACCGACATCTGTGATCAAACTAAAGATTAAATTATTGAGCTACTTTCTTTTGATCTTACGGACATCTATTGAGTACTTAGTTAATATAATTATTACAGTGTTTGTACTAAACTGAATAAACTATTGCTAACTTCATTATGGTTGATCTTGCACATATAAATGTCAAACATAAACAACAATAATATGAGAAGAAAAGAAGAACGATAAGATAAGTATACAACATGAATGGTTTTACATCAAATAAATTAATTTAAGTTTTTCTTTAGGTTGATTTTCTGCTACGATGTGCATTTGCGCTCTGCGTCAACATTCCGCCGGCCATGAATCGATCGGTTGATTCTTACGACTGTACTGGTAGTTTACATAATTTATGTATCGGTCGTTGTATATTTTTATTGGTGTTGGCCAGCCGTATGTCTACAACTCGAATCTTATTATCATTTCCTGGATAGGTTTGTACAATTTTGCCAAGTGCCCAACATGACGATGGAAGACCAACCTCAGCAATTAGAACTATATCCCCAACTGTGAGATTGTTAGAGTCGGTGGTCCATTTACTTCTTTTTTGCAAGATAGTTAGATACTCACGATGCCATCTCTTCCAAAAACGTTGCTGCATTTGTTTAAGAAGTCGCCATCTCGCCATAGGTAGGATGTTCTGTTCTTTAATGGTTTCTTCTGCTGTATCTATGAATGTACGCCCAATGAGAAAGTGCGCTGGTGTTATTCAATCAATTTCTTCTGCATCGTATGTAGCTATTGGTCGCGAATTCAGGATGGCTTATATCTTTGTCAGTAATGTAGAAAATTCTTCAAGGGTAAGTATGGACTCACCAATGACTCTTCCTAAGTGAATTTTTGCTTGTTTCACTGCTGACTCCCATATACCACCCATGTGTGGTGCTCCTGGTGGAATAAACTTCCAATTAATCTTATATTGAAGTAATGCTGCTGCTATGTCGGATGCTTTAGTTTGAAGGAAATGGAGCAAACCCTTCAACTGATTATTTGCGCCTACAAAGTTTGTTCCATTGTCACTATATATTGTATGACAATTTCCTCTGCGGGATGTGAATCGACTTAACGCTCCGATGAAACTCTCGGTTGTGAGGTTACATACTACTTCAATATGAACGGCCTTTGTGCTCAGGCATACGAATATACATACATATACTTTCATAGGTACTTGTCCTCTCCGTCGTACTGGCTGCACCTTAAATGGTCCACAATAGTCCACACCTACCTTATGAAAGGGATGAACGTATTGAACCCTCGCGGTTGGTAAATTGCCCATAATTTGTTCCCCTGTGGCTGGATTTTGTTTGATACATTTGATGCATTTGTGTACTACTGCTCTAGATAATACTGTGCCCCTTATGATCCAAAACTTACGCCTAATAATGCTGGTAAGTAAACTTATTCCGGGATGATTGTGCAATAAGTGGGCATCCCTTACAATGCACTTGACGACCTGATGGTTTAGTGGTAAGATGATGGGATGTTTCACGTTGAAGGATGCTAATGAATTCTGAATGCGCCCCCCTACGCGGAGAATACCATTTCCATCAATAAATGGGTTTAAGCTAATGATTCTGCTGCGTCTGGGTAATGGTTTATTATTTCGCAAGGCGTCTATTTCTGTCGAGAACTCCTGTTGAATATGCCGTATCAATTTTTCTTCAGCTGCTTGCATTTCCTCTTTGGTCGTTTCTCTCGTTCTCTCTCTAGTTTTGAGGTTGCGTATGAACCGTTGTAAAAGTGCTAGTATCTTGGTCATCTTGATGAAACTAGAATATTTGCTTATAAGATTTTCGATAAAATCATTTGTTACGATCACGAATGTATCTGCCTTTAAAGGTCGCAATTCTTCGGTTGTCATGGTCCCTGACCCTGACGTATTATTTTTGGACTGATGTATGCTTCTGGTTTCTTCAAAGTCGGTTAACTAATGAGGTCCGTGCCACCATAGCTTGTAGCCAATGAGCTCATTTGTGCCTATGCCACGCGAACCTATATCTGCCGGATTATCTTTAGATGCAACATGAAACCACCTTTCTCGTTTGTAAAGCTTTATTATTTCGCTGGTTCTGTTTGCAACAAACGTAGTCCAACGTCTGGGATACGCTGATAACCAGTCCAAAACTATTTTCGAATCTGTGAATAAAGAGACATTAGTAATTTTGCCTTTTAATGATTCTTCTACCATTCTTGTTAAATTTGCCAACAGCAAGGCTCCCATTAACTCTAATCTTGGTAGACTTATTTGCTTCACTGGTGCTACTCGGGATTTAGCTGTGATAATGTTAGATTTTAACCCATTGATTGTGTTAACTATCGCGTATATAACGGCAGCATATGCTTTCTCGCTTGCGTCACTGAACCCGATTAAACTCAATTGGCCCTTTGATTGTAACCACCTTGGTACTCGCACACTGGTACTTTCGTAGAGATCATCTTTAATTTTAAGCCATGGTTCCAAGATGTTTGGCGGAAGTTTATCATCCCAGGACAAATTCTGCATCCAAATACTTTGGAACAAAATTTTAACCCTAATTATTATTGGAGAAAGCCAGCCCAGTGGATCAAAGGTACGACTGGCATCTGACAATAATGTTCGTTTGCTGTGGAATTCTCGTTCTGGTATGTGCGGCAAATTTGAATACATCGTTGTATGGATTATGAACTTCTTGATTTCTTTCTCGGTGGTAGTTTGATCGCGAATAAACGATCGTAGCTCTTGATTGTTAGTTAAGAATTTTCGCATTCTGAACCCATTATTGCTTAAAGCCATTGTTACTTGATACATTAATACCTTCAACTGTGATGTAGAATTAGCTCCGGTCATCATATCATCTACATACATGTCTTGCAATATTACTTCCGCTGCTTCCGATTGATATGATTGTAATTGCTTGCCAATTTCCTTTAAACTGCGAGTTGCCAAGTAAGCTGCTGATGCGGTGCCGTAAGTAAGTGTTTTTAGCCTATAAGTGCTCGGTTGTTGGTTGCTATTATTTCGCCACAAAATATTTTGAAACCGCTGATCTTCATTTGATAACCATACCTGCCGATACATTTTCTCTATGTCTCCACAGAGTACGAATTCGTGTTGTCGGAACCTTAATAATATGGCGATGAGTGGTGGTTGTACCGACGGCCCAATCATTAAAATGTCGTTTAGAGAGACCCCTGTTGATGACTTGGCCGAAGCATCAAAGACTACTCTGAGTTTAGTGGTTGTGCTGCTGGCCTTTAATACTCCGTGGTGTGGGATGTAATATTTGCAGGAGCCAATGTGATTTTCTACCCTTTCCATGTGCTCTAACTCTTCGTACTCTGCGATGAATGCCTTATACATTTTACCAAACTCTCCATCACGCTCGAATTTTCGTTCCATGGTCTTCAGCCGATTTAAGGCGGCATTATACGATGTTCCAAGCAAACTTGGTGGTTGTTTGAATGGCAGCTTCACAATGAATTTGTTGTCTTCAGCCTTCTTGGTAGTGGTTTGGAACAACTCTTCGCATTTTGGTTCGTCTGGTGTTCGTTTGGTAGCCTTTGGAAGTTCTTCTATTTCCCAGAATTTGCGAAGAGAATTATCGATGTCCAAAAACACGTTAAAGTTTTCTACATTATTGTCGCTCTGATGCTGCATTACACTTCCGCCAGCCGCTATCCAACCAAAAATTGTTTCAAATGATATGAGATTCGAGAATTTTAAAGAATATATCGACTCCCAATAGCAGATCGATTTGTCCTCGCTGGTTAAACATTGGATCGGCTAACTGAAGCTGCTCAAGTATTTCACTATCTCGTTCCGACAGTGTGTGTGGACTGGATATGATGGATACCTTGGGGATGATAAAAGCTTGGGCTGTTAGTGTCGACTTACCATCGAATGAGGTAATTGTAATCTCAGTGGAACCTCTGGTTGTGCCGATTCCAGCTTCGCCCAATCCCTTTACCAATATTCTTGCATTTTTCCGTTCTAACTTCAATTCCTGCATAGATGCTTCGGATATAAAGCATGCCTGTGATGCCGAATCTAATAGCGCCCGATATGTTCGGAAGCGTCCATTTCTATCCTTGATTTTTACCAAAGCAGTTGGTAATATGGTACGTGACGTTGCAGGTTTGGTTGTGTATGTTGTTAATTCGGCTACATCTGGGGTCTCACATGTTACTTCACTTGACTCTAACTCAATCTCATGCACTTGGGCTGCCTTTTGATGGTCGTTTTTGACTGCGTTTTCTGCATTTGGTGAATCGTGTAACGAAGTGTGATGCTTTCTGTAACAGCGGCGGCATCTTGCTCTTGACCTGCAGTCTTGAACAGGGTGGCCACTATTTAGACAATTGAAGCATCTGTTATTTCTTTGAATTATTTCCGACAAAGGTCGAATTCATGCCTTGATATGTGTCGCATTCATATATACGGTGCCCCTCTTGTTGGCATATTGAACATTTGTTAGTTACTCTTGATGATGTGTCAACTGAATACGCTCGTGTTACTGGTACCGTTCGAATTTGAAGTGTTTTCTTTGTATAGCCCTTTATAGATTCAAACATATCAATACGCTTTCCTAGGAACGTAAGTAGCTCGTCGTAGGTAGGAAAATCCTTTTCCGCCGTTTCTTGTCTAAATCTTGTTTCATTGTCTAATTTATTAAGGGCAATATATATCAACCAAGGATCTCTTTTCTCGGCATCCGTTCCTAGTGCCTTCAACTCTCTAGTGGCTTCATCGAATGAATCCGTTAATTTTCTGATGCTCGTAGCATTAGGCTGAACTATATTTGGCTGTTCAATGTAAGTTTTGATAAACGCGTTCATGGTATACCGCTTCCTGTCGTATCTTTTAATAAGTTTTTGTAGGGCCTCGTTATAATTAGCATCAGTTACAGGGAGATGCCGGATAAGTGATAATGGTTCTCCTTTTAACAGGCCTTTTAGATACTGGAACTTTTGTGCCGCTGTTATATTTTCTCGTTCATGAATGGTTGAGCTGTATAAGTCCATAAAGGATTGCCACTCCAAATAGTCCGTTTCGAAAGCTGCTATATTAATTTTTGGCAAACGCGCTTCTATGGTTTGATGTTGAGTAGTATTACAACCCATTGAATTTTCTGCAATCGACATCTTTTGGGTGGCAAGGCTACATTTCCGTGCGATGGCATTTAAACCCGCCTGAACTGCATTGAACATCTCTTTCTCGATATTCTGGAACTCAAATAGCAGCCGCTGAACTCTTTCTTGTTTAATGTGAATGTCGTCTAAGCTAGCATTCTGTAGATTACTGCGCACATATGTTAATAATTTCATCATCGATCCTTTCGCAATGGCTCTTTTCAATGTTTTTTTAAACTGTCCATTTTAGTTTTAATTACTCGAAATCGATATCACTATTATTGGTATTTCAGAAATTAGCCAATAAAGATTTCACTAACGTTATTTCAATTAACAACGCAACAACGTCTCACAATCGCAAGGAAAAACAAGGCAGCTCTTGCAAGAAGGGCAGCTAAGCGGATTTGTAGACGGAAGAAGCGAGAATGGTGGAAGGCCGAGGTTCTGAAAGTACAACAACTCAGCAATGAGCGTAGTTCACGTAATTTCTTTAAAGGAATTACTGGATTGCACCATACTTTCAGGCCTTCGTCAACCGCCATTCGGGACCGGGATGGAAACCTCTGTGTCAACATCGACGCAGTACTTGACGCATGGAGTGGACACTTTACTGAGCTGCTTGATGTTCATCATGCGTCACAGACTGTTGTTGAGCCACCTCTAAAACAGTCTGCGGAGATTTGCACTGAGGAGCCATCCCATGAGGAATTCACTAAGGCCATGCAGAGAATGAAACGAAACCGCTCACCTGGAGTGGACTGCATTAATTCGGAGCTCTTGATATTCGGAGGGGATACTTTGTGGAACTGTATTTTCGACCTTATTCGATTAGTATGGCGAACCGAAGTTATGCCTGATGAATGGAAAGTGGCCGCGATATGCCCCATCTTCAAGAAGGGAGACCGCTTGAAGTGTGAGAATTATCGCGGTATAGCTCTCCTTTGCACAGCATACAAGTTACTGTCATACATTTTATTGGATAGAATCACTCCTCTGGCGGAGGGCTTGGTTGGTGACTATCAGGAAGGATTTCGTCCGAATCGATCAGTCACTGATCAGGTCTTTTCGCTGCGGATGATTCTATCTAAATATTATGAGACATCCATCTCCGTACATCAGGTTTTCCTGGATTTCCGGCAGGCCTACGACTCGATCAATCGAGAGAGTTTGTGGTCTGCCCTGGAATACCTAGGAATGCCAACAAAATTGGTACGACTGTGTAGGATGACAGTGACGCAGTCTCAATGCTGTGTTAAAGTTGAGAACAGGCTATCGACAATTTTTGCAGTTAACTCGGGTGTTCGGCAGGGAGATGCTCTGTCCCCGATACTCTTTAATCTCATGTTGGAGTACATCTTTCGTAAAACTGAAACACCTCAGCGCAACATCTTATATCGCCAGTCCAATCAAGTGCTTGCATATGCAGATGACATATGCGTGATTGGACTGAATAGCAACGGAGTGAAAGAAATACTTGATCCGCTTGTAGAGTTTTCAGCTTCTGTTGGACTCCAGATCAATGAGTCCAAAACGAAATACCTGATCTCTGGTTTTAGAGACAATGGCACACCAGATTTTAGTAGTGGCCACCACACGTTTGAGGGAGTGAGGAGGTTCAAATATTTGGGCTCTCTTATCACTCACGATAACAGTGTGGGTGAGGATATTAAAGTGCGGCTGGCAGCTGGCAGTCGGTCTTTATATCCTCTAAGGCCACTGCTAAAATCTAAACACTTATCAAGTGCCGTGAAGCTGAAGCTTTACAAAGCGTTGATCAGGCCCGTTGTTATGTTTGGATGTGAAAGTTGGGCGCTGACGGATGAGTACGAGAGATGGCTCCTTACATTTGAGAGAAGAATCATGCGTGTGATTTACGGCCCTAAACGCGAAATAGATGGTACATACCGAGCTCTGTACAATTTCGAGATCAGAGATCTGATGAAGATCCCCGATATTGTACATGAAGTTAGATCTCAGCGAGTACGCTGGCTCGGTCACGTTCTGCGTGCTGATCCGGAACGAATTGTGCAGCGATCTCTGAAAGGAGAGCCACCATATGGTAGGCGCAGAGGTCGTTGCAGGCGACGATGGCTCCACGATGTAGAGAACGACTTGGCCTCTTCAGATTGTCTAAGACAGTATGAAGACCAAGCTCAGGATCGAAACCGTTGGAGCCAGATTGTTGATTCAGTAAGGGGCCAGTAATGGCCTTTAACACTGTTATTATTATTATTTCAATTAACTTCACTAAACACTTGGCTCAACGAATAACGATCGACTAATTTAATGAATTAATTTCAATGTTCAGCTCAGCACGATAATTGTTTCAATTTAGCACACGAGAAAACTGCTTAATTATACAATAGTTTGTAGTACTCACTATTTTACCGCTAAACTTAGATGATTCAAGGTAATTGCCTAGCGTTCCACGTGCTTCCCTTCAGCTTAACGCAGCCTTTATAATCTGTTCTACAAATTTTATAATAAGGTCCCTGTTTCGGCGCCAATGTTTCTATGGATAATATGATAAATAACTCCTTATCCAAATTGTTGAATTGATTGTGCAAAGAAGACTCCAAATAAATTTATAAGCATCAATAAATAACCCCCAGTTTCATTACTTGATATATATTATTTATTTATTATTAGATTATGTTTTGTACAATTGCACATTAGGAATGAACATGATAAGCGCTTTTTCAATCTTGCTTAACTAGGTTTTTAGCCACCAGATTGTGAATTGGTTTATACCGACATCTGTGATCAAACTAAAGATTAAATTATTGAGCTACTTTCATTTGATCTTACGGACATCTATTGAGTACTTAGTTAATATAATTATTACAGTGTTTGTACTAAACTGAATAAACTATTGCTAACTTCATTATGGTTGATCTTGCACATATAAATGTCAAACATAAACAACAATAATATGAGAAGAAAAGATGAACGATAAGATAAGTATACAACATGAATGGTTTTACATCAAATAAATTAATTTAAGTTTTTCTTTAGGTTGATTTTCTGCTACGATGTGCATTTGCGCTCTGCGTCAACACATGGTTTTCTAGGCTCATACCACGGATTTTCTCAGAATTCTAAACACCGACCTTCTATTTATAAAGCCCTGCTTTGACGGAGGGACAGTGCTGGATTGACATTGGGTTCCGCTTTTTCTTGGCTTTGGTGCCAAGAAGTCGTTTCCCTTCGATGTTGTGGAGGAAGCCTCACCTTGTCGGTTCGAGTTCCCCCTCGATGTTTCCGGCTTTTTGGAGTGCGCCGGTCTCCGTTTTTTTTGTTTTTATTTTAATTAACCAACAGTGTTGTCCTATGAGTAACGGAGAAATATTGGCCCACTTGCGCAGACTTACAAAATCGCGGTCACCAGGTGTCCAGTGGGCTCCGTTTGCGACTGGGCTTTAATAAATGGGCTCCCAGCCTGATAGCTTATTGACATGGGTCTCGTAACACCTTAAACTGGCTCATCTGCCGTCATTTAGCATGACCCGTACCACAAGTCACTTTTGCCCATCCATTCATAACGAACGTGAACCTGGAGGCGACGACATTTGTGAGGCAAATGCTCAGATAAATAAACACACAATTTTAATAATTTATTTTTGATTTTAATTCAATTGCAATTATGAACTAAAAAGTTTTTCGATTAAAATTCATCTTTTAGCACAAGCGATAAAAACTAACTTGTTGTTTTTCGTCAAAATGAGTGAAAAAACAAGTTGATGCACACAACACAGTATACATAAATAGTAAAAAACAACTTGTGTTTATTTATTTACAAGACTTTATAGTTAAAAATGAAACTTAAAAATTAATTTTAATGTAAATCTTTCCAATTTAAATATTTTGTTTTTTAATCTTTTGCAATTAATTATAAAACATAAAATTACATTTGTAAAAGTAAAGTATAAAGTTTATTTAAGATCCTATATGTATGTATATATGGTGTGTTTGTTTATACACAAGACAAGTTTTTGGTCCATATACATACATACATACATACATATTTATTGCATATAAAATAAAGAAAAACATTTTTCTTAATTTTCCACTTTGTTTTGTTTATTTTATGCATACAATTTTTTTTTAAAGGAAATCTAACAGAAAACTAATTTGTTCAAGTTTTTATTTTTTGTATGCATATAGTTTATGTTATTAAAATTTTGTATGTTGTCTTAAGTTTTGTGAGCTTATACATAATATATAGAGACTGTATATAGATGGAAATTGCATTGTTATAATGTTTTTGTAAGATTTATGTTGAGACATACAAAATTAGTAAATTTTATTTTTAAATGTCAAAATCATGTCATATACTTTGTTTACGTTATTAATAACTACTATATAGCAATGTACAACAACAACTAAAAAAAAACATCGGCATTAAGGAAAATTACCCTAATTCCCTCTATTCAACTTTCTGTTTTTTTAAATGAATAAACTTTTAGTGCTTCCATTAACTTTAAAACAATTTTGTATTTTTTTTTTAAATTCATTCTTGTTGTTAGTTTTTATGAAAATGTAAACTTTGTCATGGATCAAAATTGTTTTTATTTCTTTTTTTGACATAAAAATTAAAATTTTGTGTTAGATTATAAAATTTAGCAAATTAAGAAATATTTATGTTTTTCAATGTAAAAGTTGAGCTTTGTTCCTTATACGTATATCCTATATACGTGCTATAGTATACGTATTTATAACGATGGAGTTAAAACAAGTTAAAAGCTTCATTAACATTAGCACAGGATTCAACAATTTTATTTTTATGTTTTTCTATATACTGTGTTGTCATTTGAGTCAAATTGAAATTAATTGATATTACGTTCGGTTATGTGTGCCGTCATATAACATTATTAAAAAAATACGTCATATGACTATAGAATAATAGGTAATAGATATTAGATATATTTTGAGAATATAAAATTATCATATACGTTACCATTGTATATGAAATTCTACGTGATTGCTTTCACTGGATATCGAATTCTGTTAGGTGTTGCAAAATTTATCAGCAAGGAGATGAATTTTTCGTTGAACAGCAAATATCTCAAGACCAAAATACTATGTCAAATTTGAATTTAATACAGCAGTTGAGAATACTTTAAAGTTCTGAAAAACCATATGATACATTTACAAGTATTGACAACATTCACAAGTATTTAGGCCAACCATCTTTTATATTATTTCGTTAAAATTTTAATCTTAAATTTAATTTTTAAATATAAAACCACTATGCAAGACTATTAAATAAAAAACACCGGACACGAGATTAAGGATCGGCACATGGAATGCAAAACCTTGAGGATCTAGCCTAACTCGCATAAGCGCACTGCAGCCTTAGCAAACTGTAAAATTTTGAACCAAGGGATGAATAATAACTGATCTACGTTCAAAGATCCGTACGAGAACACTTGGGATCTAGCTTCGGCAAAGGCCGAACAGCTGCCAAGGTAGTGAAAACAGTCGTCCACTACCTCCAGCTAGTCCCATGCATTGGAGATGACCCTTGAAAAGTTCAAGGCCCGTTATAAGTGCAACCAGAATTCTGAGTTGGCTGTTTTTTTAAGGATAACACATAATTAGTGACCCTCACGTTAGGTTTAAGTGGCTTAAACTTATTAAGAATCTGTCAATGCATTCAAATGACAAGCAGCCGAAACGCAGCAGAGCACGCCATACCAAGAATGTAAGACTGCAATGAAGGCTCCTTCTTTGCCTTTTGTAGCTTATAATCAAGGTGAAATTTCCAGGTCAGTTTACTATCTAGAAAAACGCCTCCTTGTAATTGCTCTACCAAATAGAGTGGGGATAGATATATTACCACGGAAAACAAAACCAGATCAGTTTTCAAGGGATTGACGTGCAGCCCCTTTTCAACACACCAAGTTTCCACAATTTTAAGGGCGTTCTGCATCAGATCTGATAAGACTGTCAAGACTAGATCATCTGCGTAGCTTTGCACGTAATTCATCGATAACCACGAGCCACAGCAAGCCACCTACTCCTCCTTGCGGACAGCCTTTGGCCACTTTGACATACACTGATGAGCCATCTTACTCAGTCTCAATTATACGGGATTTGAGCATTGAGTCGATGTATCTAACAATGGTTTGATTAATATTAAAATTGGTACACGCACTCTTTGTCGAAGAAAACAAAGTGCTATCAAAAGCTCCCGGCAATGTCCAGTAAGGTACCTACAAGAAACTCTTTGTAATTAAGTAATCTTTCCAGCTCTGTAAGCATGTTGCATGTTACTGAGTGGGTAATAGTTAAATAGTTATCCCTAATAAATCTGTCGATGATCCTCTCAAAAGCTTTAAGAAAAGTAGAGGTCAGACTAATGAGCCTAAAAGCTAAAGGGTCGGTATAATCCGACACACCAACTTTGGGTATGGAAACTACTCTAATCCTGCTCCAGGATCAAGGTACAGTATTAAAGCAATGCACGCCTGGAACAGATTGAACAGATGAATATGGATGGATAGAAAACCATGCTGCAATTCAGCAGGAAGCATGCCGTCGGACCACTCGATTTGACCGGTGCAAACGAGAAAACTCTCCAGTATAGAACATCAGTAGTAATAAGACTACGGGCAAAGTTTCAATCCGGCGTACTGACAAAAATATCAGGAGGCTCGGCGGCAACCACAATCGAGTGGAGAACAGTGTCACATCCAGGAAATTTACAAACAACAGTAGCTCACCAACTTCTCGCCTGCAGGAGGTGAGTTTCCCGGAAGGTAGGTGAAGGCTATCGAGCTAGCAAGTATATCATTCGTAGCCAGAGTTTTGTTAAGTCATGGCGAGAACAGATTCAATTTCCTCACAGAAATTTTTCCACTCAGCCCTCTGCGCGGATCTTATGCTTTTTTTTTTGAGCTACTAAAAATCGATTCCAATCCGAAACGAGATTCGTATTTTTGGCTTTATTTTTAGTTTTACGGACACTCTTCCTTAACATTTTAAGTTCAAAACACCAGAAGGGTTTGTTAAACTTCTTCTGGTTGTAAATAAGAGGGCACGACTTTTCACCGATCGCAATCTGTGATAGATCTACTCTAAGTAAGCAAATATAAGTAGTGAAACGAGTTCAGAAGAGAAGGAATCCCAATTTGTTAATTTCCTATTACGAATCCCAATTTGTTTGTTTCCTATTGGTTTAGCCAATAGGGAATCCACTATCAGAAAGCGGGTGGTTAAGGGAACCCCGCAGGGAGGTGTCCTGTCTCCTGTTCTCTGGAACATAGCAATCAATGGATTGCTGCTGGGGCTGGAGAGAGAAGGGATCAGGGTAGTTGCTTATGCAGATAACGTAGCGTTAGCTGTCTCTGGGAAGTATCTAAGCACGGTGAAGAAGGTAATCCAAAATGCCCTCCTAATCACTACAAGGTGGGCCATCAGATGTGGACTGGCAATTAGCTCGTCCAAAACTGAACTGGTACTATTTACTAGGAAATACAAAATCCCGGTAGTAGATCCACCTATCCTAAACGGCAGAAGACTAGCTTTTACTGATAAGGCAAGATTTCTGGGAGTAATCTTGGACAGCAAGCTTAGTTGGAAGCCCAACATTCTGGAAAGAGCTAACAAGGCGAATATAGCAATGTACTCATGCAGGAATGCCATCGGTAAGAGATGGGGCCTGAAGCCGGAGCTGGTACACTGGCTATTCACTGCCGTAGTAAGACCTGTGCTTATGTATGGGGTGAGTGTGTGGTGGCCAGCTCTTGATAAAGCAACGTACAGGAAGGGGATCGAGATGGTGCAAAGAACGGCCTGCATGCTGATAAGCGGGGCGCTGAGGACAACACCGACACGCGCCTTGGAGGTTATATGCTTCACCTTCCCCCCGTCGATATTTATAGCAAGCAGATGGCGGCGATTACGGCCACCCGACTATCAGCCATATCTCAGTGGAAGTGTCTCCAGACAGGACACTCGACGATAATTAGATCGCTGAGGAAGGAACTCGCGAATCTAGACTACGTCACACCAACCTTGTGTTTCGAGAAAAGGTTCCGAACTTCCTGCCCCTCAAGAGAATCCTGGAGGAACGGGTTGGGTGCGGAAACGGAAGCACTTCAGTTTTTTACGGACGGCTCCAAGCTAAACGGTAAAGTAGGAACTGGAGTCTTCTGTGATAAACTAGAAGTATTTATATCAGTTCGTCTCACTGATCACTGCAGCGTGTACCAGCCAGAGGTAATAGCGATTGAGGAGGTCCTGAATTGGTTGAGGCATAACGTGGTATCCTCGACTGATATCGCAATTTATGTGGACAGTCAGGCGGCAATCAAATCGCTGGACTCGGTTTCTCTGTCGTTTATAGGGTGGCGTTGGGTTGCCACTTGTCTCTAAATGAGATGAGCGAGCATTTCAACATCCAGATTGTCTGGGTCCCCGGCCACTCGGACGTCATGGGGAACTGCAGGGCGGACGAATTAGCGAGGCATGGTACAACTCTCCAACTTCTACCGGAAAGGGCAAAACTGGGGAGGCCCATCAATGCACTCAAGAATGGGCTCAAAAAGGAGGCAGAAGCCTCAACGAATGAAAGGTGAACGAACACCCTCTCATGTAAGGTAGCAAGGCAAGTCTGGCCAAAGCTAGACTGGAAACGCTCTAGGACACTGATCTCCCTACGAAGACGTACACTCAAAACGATCGTGGGGATACTCACAGGATACTGCCTATTTGGAGAATATGCGACGAGGCTAGGTCTGGATGCAAGTGACTTTTGCAGAAGCTGTAGGGACGAGGAGGAGGAAGAGACGATAGTCCACCTCCTATTCCATTGCCCGGCTTTAGCACACAAAAGACATGATTATTTGGGTAAATTCTCAATGGACTGCCTCTCGGATCTCGAAAACTGTAAGGTGCGAGACTTATCACGCTACATAAGCTAGCTCTAACTGGTTCTCATAGGGATTATAGGGAAGTAGATTCTGTGGTATCACAATGGGCCGTAGCCGGTCTAAGTGTGCGATAGCAACCACTCAACCTAACCTAACCTAACCATTGGTTTAGCCAGTGGTCGTTTAAAGTTAATATTAAAAGATATGCACCGATGATTAGAGGGAAGAATATCATCCATCAGTCGTCACCCTCCAATTTAGAATCAGGCCAACGATGGTCATAGAGCACAAGCTAATATCAATCACTTCTTTACGAACCGAGTTGATAAAAGTTGGTTCACAACAAACATTGAGAATCTCTAACTCAGAGGAGTAAATATAATTGAACAGTGTGGATCCTCTATTGTTGGTATTCGAAGTACCCCAAATAGTATGATGAGCATAAGCGTGGGAGGTACTGAAAACTTCTGTTGTCAGTGCTGCTCAACAGACTTTAGGTATAGTGAAAGTCAGACTTAAGAATGGTTTATTGTCGAGTGTCTCATAATCGTGAGAAAAACCAAGGCTCCTCTTACTAGACGCGCAGCTAAGCAAATTTGTAGACGGAGAAAGCGAGAATGGTGGAAGCCCGAAGTTCTGAAAGTTCAACAACTCAGCAATGAGCGCAGTTCGAGTATTTCATTAGAGGAAAACAAATCTTTCTTCTAATATAGACTGCAATCCATTCCATGAGGAATTTACTAGAGCCACGTAGAGATTAAAACAAACCAGCTCACCTGGGGTGGACTGCATTCGGATTAATTGATATTCGGAGAAGATACTTTGTGGAACTGTCTTCATGATATTATTCAATTAGTATGGCGTACTGATGTAATGCCTTACGAATGGAAAGTGGCCGTGATGTGCCTCTTCTTCAAGAAGAGAGACCGCTAAAGAGTGAGAATTATCGAGAGCTTGATTGGTGGATCGTCAAGGACGATTTCGTCCGTATTAGTCACTGATCGCCAATCCGATTAGGTGCTTCCATTGGCAGATGACACATGCGTAATTGCAGTACAGATCAATGACTCACGATAACAGTGTGGGTGACGATATTAAAACGCACCCAGTAGCGGGCTGGCGTTCTTTGTATTCTCTAAGGCCACTACGAAAATCTAATCACCTGTCAAGTGCCGTGAAGCTAAAGCTTTACAAAGCGTTGGTCAGGTTCGTTGTTATATTTGGATGCGAAAGTTGGGCGCTGACGGATGAGTACGAGAGATGGCTTCTTACATTTGAGAAAAGAATCATGCGTGTGATTTACTGCCTAAAACGCGAAGTAGCGATGGTACATACCGAGCTCTGTACAATATTGAGATCAGAGATCTGATGAAGATCCCGGACATTGTACCTACATGAAGTGAGATTTTAGCGAGTACGCTGGCCCGGTGGAGGAGAGGTCGTTGCAAACGACGAAAATTCCATGGTGTAGAGAACGACTCAGCTCCTTCGGGTTGTCTAAGACAATATGAACACCAAGCCCAGGATCGAAACCGTTGGAGCCGTATTGTTGACTCAGTAAGAGGCCAGTAATGGCTTTCAGCAACTGTTCAAAAATGCGTACAGATTTCGTATAAAAATACGTTTCATTTAATGTATCACATGATATAAAACCCAAATTGAAATTATGAATCCATAACCAGCATTTGTTGTCCAGTTGAATTTTTATAAAATTTTCTATTCCCTTAAGTTCCAATTATAAATTTTTTAGACACAAAATTAGATAGACACACATTCAGACATTTTTCAAAAATTTTCAATTTGGAATCAACATGATGTGTCCTGTTCGGCCTCCTTTCAATAACGTAGCTGCAATACCTGATGAAGCAAGTGCAAGTGCAATCCCATTTTGCGATCGTATTCTTGCCAAAAACGTTTTTCCGGTTCCACGCAGGGTGTATCTATTCCATCGTCCACTACTTTCATGAGCGTATCATGGGCATAATTTTGTTGCGGATTTAAAAGATTGTATTAATGCGTCGTGCATTGGGCGAATGGGCGTTGTCATTCCTTATTGTGTTGATCCTTTGTTGGTAAGCATTAAGCACATGTCCTCAATTAAAATTAATGCTTCATAGTGAATTTCTTCGTTCATTTGCAAATCTGCATTCGATGTTCTAAGACGCATCAGATGCAGTATATCTTCAGCCATATGATGTTTATATTTGGTCCATAAATCAATCGGTGTTGATGGGAAGCATGTATACAAAATTATACAGAAAACAATGTTCGCATTTGTTTAGCATTTGACGAAATCACAGCATCCAGCGTAGTCCCAATGAGAGTCATTCTCTACAGCAATCCCATACGGTGACAGGCTTCTCTGTATCTGCCGTTCACAATACACCATTAAAAGTTCGCACATGTTGCAATGATATTGGGTCACGAACATTGAATAACGGTAAACGGAAATAAAAACCCTCGTCTTTGGCTGGGATGGAGTGCGTAAAGACGTCCTAGTGCTGCGGTTGAAATCCTATCAAAGAAGCTCGTCAATGTTGTCGATGGCGGCCTATCAGCTCGTTGTAATACGTTCTCCTGTGTAAAATACACACTTTAACCATTTTCCAAATGTACTCGTACGTAACTTCGTTACTTACATAGATTTTACGGAATTGGAAAATTCTACATTTATGTGTGCTTTATATATAGGTATGTCTTGGATAGTAACGGCGAAAACGGATCAACCGAGCAATTTTCAACTTCAAGTGTTAAATGCATACTTAATTAAAACATAAAATAAGATATTGCCGCCAATAAGATAGATTCTGCCTATAGAATTTATAATTTGTGTGGTGGCAATTAACATTAAATTTGATCGAGTTTAGAATAATAATAGTTATTCCACACTTTGACCTAGATAATTTATAAATGCTTACAATAGGCACCATTGGCATCTGTATTCGGATACACGTTCCACCTTCAACCAGAAGGAGCTCGAAAGGAAAGCAAATCGATAAATTAATTCCATCAAGTTCACCCTCCTAACAAATTACTTATCCATATGCATAGTTCAAATGCATTATTATTTATTTAAAGCTGAAATTATTGTAAATATTGACTTTAGCATTTTCTTTAACAAAAACAGATTTTATTTCACAAGCCTTATTTACATAATACACATTTACGTTTAGAATAATAAATTAATGCTGGTGTGATTTAATTTTCATTTAATATTGCATACTGTTGTTTGGTGCTGCATTATGTTGCGCAATAAAATATATTCCAAGTAACTAAAATTAATATATTTTAGAATAATTTTTATAATCTATTATCAAAAAGTGTAAACCCCTAAATTGCTTATCAAAATACGTTTCATTTGATATATCATATGACATAATTCAAATTAAAAAATTTAATCCATCATCATCCAGCATTTTGTAGTCCAGGTGATTTTTTATAAAACTCTGTTTCCTCTAATCCATTTTACAAAACTTCTGATTACTTCTGAAATACAAATCCAAGTAGCCATTTTTTTATAAGATTTAGCATACAAAATTTGAAATTTTTTTTTAAAAGTATTCGTGGAGTTTGGTCGAAATAGATTAGAGGAAAGAACATTCTGCATTAAACCGCAAACTGTTGAGTTTGGCAAGTGTTGATTTAATCTAGACCTCTGGCCACCAAACCTGAGATGCATATATTAACATTGGAAGAACCAATGATTTGTATATAAAAAAGTATTTTGGGTGACCGCAGGAGTTACCAAAAGCACTTCTGCATTGTCAAAGAGTCGCTGTGGTTGATTTTTGTAGTGCGTAATCCAGATGATACTTCTAACAGAGTTTAGCATCTAAAATAAAACCAAGGTGTGTGACGTAGGCTGAGCTATTAATATAACACCCAAAAAGAGATGGCCAACACTGTTCTACAATGAGAAGAGCGTGTTGCGTTAAATCAGATAAGAAACTGTGGTTCTGACGGTCATCAGCGTAACTTTGAGCGATGAGACCTGATTTGGCCTGACCAAAAATGACCAAATGCCACAACAGAGATGAAAGCACCCCTCCTTGCGGGCAACCCTTGGCAACTTTGACTGAAACCGAGCTTTTATCTATAGCAAGGAGATAACAAAAATTCAATCCATTTGACAGTGGTACCAAATTTTCGGTACCATTCGATACCAAATTTGGTATAGGCACTAGTAATCGTATTGAACGTTATCAAAGGCCCTTGCATTATCCAGGAAAGTACCCACAAGAAACTCACTATTACACAATGATCCTTCAATCCTAGTTACATGTAGTTCATGTAGTGCATTTTCACAGGATTTACCAACCCTGTAAGCATGTTGTATGTTACTGAGCGGAGCGGTAGTTAAATGGTGATCTCTGGTCAATCTATCAACAATCCTTTTTAATGATTTGAAAAAGGTTGATGACAGGCAAATAGGCTGAAAAGGGTTGGGGTCGGCTTAGTCCGACTGGCCAATTTTCAGAATACAAATAACTCCACTCTTGCTCCAAGATAGTGGAACAAAGCTAAGAGCGATGAAAGCCTGGTATAGATGCAGTAGATGTTCCCTTATAGGGGGAAATCTATGCTGTAATTTAGCTGGACAAAACGTCATGATTTATTTATCTGCAAGGTAAACTCCAATCAGAAGTTTTTACAATAACGTTAGTGGTTTCGACAATATTCTCGGTACCCGGGATATGAGTAGAAAGAAGTAGTTGTTCTTTTTTAGAGGAAGTAAGCTCACCATGGGGTAGTCGAAGTGAATCGAGTCTACACGTATTATTTCTACTCAAGGTTTTGTTTAGTCTAGCTTACAGAGTAACCTATTAACTTCCCCACAGAAATTTATCCAAGTAACCTCTGTTCAGATTTTAACGCTTTTTTAAGCACCTTTTGTGCGTTTAGGAAGCTGTCCCGGTTAGCCGGAAGATTAGATCTCCTGGCTTTATTCTTCAGCCTCCTAGTGGTTTTTCTTAAATTTTTAAGATCAGAACACCAAAAAGGTTTGTTTCGAGTTTTATGATTAATCATAAGTGGACACGAAATCTCGAATGCAGTTGAAATTGCTTTTGACAGTGCAGAAGCCTGCAACTCGATATCCATAGTTGAACAATTTTTTTTACATGATTCAAGTATGGAACCAAGCACAAGAGAGAATGAATCCCAATCGGTTAACTAAACGACGGTCTTTTAAAATGTCATTTCTCACTCTCCAGTTTAAAATTAACTCAGTAATGGGGATGGAGCACAAACTGGTGTCAATCACTTTAGTACGAGCTGAGTTTTCAAAAGTTGGCTGACACCTAACATTGAGAATATCAAGATCCGAGGAACTTGTATAGTTGAACAGAGCAGACAGAACCCCTGTTGTTAACATATTCGTACTTCCCCATAGAGTGTGATGAGCTTTAGCAACACAACCCATTAGAAGAGGAACATTTTTATTCTTAGACCGCATGTTACAAGTTATATAAATTCCTCAGAAGGAGGAGTTATTATTGATTCGTAAGGCAAATAGACTGATGCAATCACCAGTTCAGTGTCGGAATTATGGACGGAAGATTGTCCACTAGAAAGGGTGCTATCACCTCTCATCGCTCAAAAATACGCTGATGACCTGGTTCTGACCGTTTCTAGTGAACATTTGAATGTCTTATTTGATTTAACGCACCACGCTCTTCTCATTGTAGAGTAGTGATGGCGATCTTTTTTTGGGTGTAAGATTAATAGCTCAGCCTAAAAGAAATAAATAAATTATACATTCAGATGATTTTTTAGAAATACATTTATAAATTATTCTCAATTGCTGTATAGTTTAAACAGCTCTAAAAAATTCGTACCACCATTTTTTTTTTTTGATAAATTTAAATACTCTCTCAACATTTAAATTTTCGATCTCAAGTTTGAATGATGGTTAATTGAACGCACCACATCAGGAAATTTTATGTTGTCCACGGCAATTCTCTTATTATTTTTATTCAAAGCAGTTCAGACCGATCTTTCGACGTAACTTTGTACGAATGATATCAAAATATGTTTATCGTCGTAATTAGCCGGATATTTTGTGTACTCGATACCCAACAATACAAGCCCTATGTGCGATTTTAATCATAAGTTGTCATTTTCAGATATAGCACTCGGAAATTGACAAATTCACTCTCCAAAAATTGGATACCAGTAGTTTTGAACTAATTCAACAAATCACGATTCCAGAGGTTGTCTGTATTATAGACGTTATCTACGAGTTGTAGACGTAGAAATTAATTGATGACGCATAAATGCCAATCTCTGCTGCATATATATAAAACAAATTTTTTTTTGTAAGAACAAAGTTTAAACAATTTATTTTGGTTACTAAACTATTACTACTATTTGTTAATCAAAACGGGTTCTGTATATTATTGTGGTTTTTGTGTGGGGTGCAATCTAGTCATATCCCACAGATACAACAACCAACAACCACATTGATCGCATTGATACAACAACACTATAGATACAACATCATATCGCAAGTCATATTTCATTGATACAACAACATCATATCGCGAGTCATATTCCATTGATACAACAACATCATACCGCACATCAAATATCAAGTCAATTCCCATAGATGCAAATCGCATAGACAAAAACAACACATTCCATAGATACAACGACCCAACCATTTAAATTGTGGGAAACACCAACTCAGCGATAAAAGTCAACATCAACTATAAACGCTGACTACGGAAATATATACTATATAAAGAAATAACAAATATACATTAGACGGTTTTTTCTATTGTAACTTTTACACCGATAAGATCGGAGAATAAATATTGTAATAAAAATTAAAAATAAAAATTTATAAAAGAAATAAAATACTCAGGAATAAATTCCTGAGTTTTAAAAAATTAAATTGTTATATCTCGTAAGACATAACTGGCGCAGTTGTTAGCGGATAATTTTTATTATCTGTACCCGCTCTAAATTACAGTGCATAATCATAAATCATAATAAAACAAGTGAATATTGTTTAATAAAATAATTAATTAATAAAAGTATAAAATATAAACAAGTGAATATTGTTTATACGTGATTTTAATAAGTGAAAATATAATTTAAAGTGAACTTGTTAAGTATTGATATCGGTTATCACCAAGAAAAAAAAAAAAAAGGTGAATTTCGAATGTATATCGAAAAGTAGTGCCATATCTCTTAAAAGTAAATCACATAGTGTTAAATAAAATAAAATAAAAGTTGAACGAATATCAACTTATAAATTTAGAAAAAGTGAACATTTACAAGTGTACCGCGAAACAACAGAAGGAAGAAACAAGATTAATTTAGTTAACAATCATTAAAAGTCTGATGATGGTATATCAAAAGATATTGATTGTAATTCTCTGGTAAGTTAACAAATTGAAAAACCCCTAAATTAAATCTTAAAAATTCCTCTAAGTAACGTATACTATAAATATATATATATATATATACATTTATATAAATAATTTTGATTTGGTAAATTTAAACAAATTCAATAAATTCCAAAGGGAAACTAAAATTTATAAAAAATTAACATTAAAAAAAAAAAAAATGAGTCAAGAAGGTATAAATGATATAAATTTGGATGAAATGAATCCTCAACGGAACCAATTTCATGACCAAGCAGGACGAATCGCTGCTCAAAGACTCCAAGAAAGAATTGACGAACATCGAAGGCTGCAACTCTTAGCCGAAAGAGAAGAAGAGGCATGCCGAGTAGAGACCGTCAATCGAGTCATTGGTCAATTAAAAATCCCTGATGCCATCAAGGATTTACCCACATACAAAGGTGATAAAAACGGTTTATACGATTTTATCCAAAATGTGGAAGAAATATTAACAATTTGTAGACCAGCCTGCAACAATAACCAAACATACACATCAATCATCATAAGAGCGATTCGCAACAAAATAATCGGCGACGCCAATGATGTATTACTAATGTATGGTACAGAAGTAAATTGGGAGCAAATTCGCACCAATTTAATCACACACTATGCAGATAAACGTGATGAGACTAGTCTCATACGAGATCTGCACAGATTATCTCAAGGGTCAGAAACAGTCGAGAAATTCTTTTCACGTATAATCGACATATCAAATACTATGACCAATAGTGCCAATATCAACACACCACGCGACAATGACCGATTAACTGTAATGACAGCCAAGCAATCATTATACAGCTCAATGTGTTTATCTGTGTTCCTAGCCGGACTCAGAGAACCGATGGGTTCAATGATACGTGCTATGAGACCCACTTCTTTGCCAGAAGGTTTCAATTTCTGCCTAAAAGAACAGAACATCGGGTACATGAAACAACGGTCACTAGAACCATACAAACATTCTCATAATATTTTGCCCAAGCTACCACCTAAACACATACTGACATATAACTCACAATTCCGTAATAACTTTGTACCATATCAACGAAACCCTTTCCCCCAACAGCAACAGTATTTTAATCATAGACCATTCACTAGACAGAATCCTCGACCATTCCAACCTAATAGAGCTGTTCTTCCACCTAAACCCCAACATTTTAGACCGAAACCTGAACCTATGGACACATCTTCCAACTTCACTAAGTATAAACAACCAACATACGGACAACAACCTCAATTTCAAAAGAATTCAAACCCCCAATATCCACAACGAAATCCTTTCCAATCGTACGGACCACCGAAATTTCAATCTCAAGAATTGTTCAATGTGGAGGATGAACCTTACACATATTACACAGAAGAACATAACCTAGACGAATATGACAACAACACTTACACCGACTACAATCAAATGTATAACAATTACGATTTAGGCCCTAACGAACCTGTACACCAATTAACACAAGAAAATTACGTCCAAACCTTGGACAGTGAAATTTTAGATGAGGATTTTCACCAGAAAGCCTCACTAAACCGATTGGATACTTAAATATCAATAACCATTCAGGTTATACATTACCGTACATAGAAATTAAAACCCGAGACCACCTTCTAAAACTATTAATTGATACCGGATCAAATAGATCTTTCATAAACCCTAATTTAGTTCAAACTAAACATATAAAGACAATAGAACCCGTTACAATAAAAACTTTATTCAACACTCACACTGTTAATCAGTCAATAACTATTAACGGATTCATTGAATTCAAAACTAAGGAGCCAATGGAATTTATCCTTTTCAAATTCCATGACTTCTTTGATGGACTTATAGGTCTAGAGCTAATGCAGAAATGGCAAATCACCATTGATCTCGGAAAATCGAAACTAATTACACCTAATACAGAGATCCCCTTGCTTTTTAAATCAAACTATATGTCACAACAGTATAAAATACTACCTCGTAGTAAGTTAATTGCCAAAATACCCGTTAATATAGAAAATGGAGAAATATATCTCAAACCTATAGTCCTCCACGGAAATTTAATAATACCTGAAGGTATTTACCACAGTACCAACCACTACGCTAAAGTGGAAGTAATCAATTATAGTAACCAAGAACATACATTTATAATAGAACATCCAATTGAAGTCGAAAAATTCGAAAATTATCATGCGGAAACCCATGATGAGAAAATGTATGATTGTCCACCCATAAACGAACCAATCGCTCACCTCATTAGAACGAGTCACCTAAACAATGAAGAGAAAAAAGCCATAGAAAAGCTATGTTTACAATATGAGGATATATTTCAAAAGAATACCCAACAACTCACCTTCACAAATCAAGTTAAATACGAAATAAATCTAGAAGACGAAAGACCTGTATTTACTAAAAGCTATCGTTATCCACATGTGCATAAGGCTGAGGTAGAAAAACAAATTATGGAAATGTTAACACAGGGAATTATAAGACCTAGTTACTCTCCCTGGAGCTCACGGATTTGGATAGTTCCAAAGAAATCGGATGCTAGCGGTAAAGCTAAATGGCGTTTGGTCATTGATTACCGAAAGCTTAATGAGAAAACCATTTCTGATAGATACCAGCTACCTAATATAACTGATATATTAGACAAGCTTGGTAAATGTTTATACTTCACTACTTTGGACCTGGCATCTGGTTTTCATCAGATTGAAATCAGCCCCAAGGATATACCAAAAACAGCCTTTTCTGTTGAGTTTGGCCACTACGAATACGTTCGTATGCCCTTTGGCTTGAAGAACGCGCCCAGTACGTTCCAAAGAGTTATGGATAACGTACTCGGAGAACTACAAGGAAAAACCTGCTTGTGTTATATGGACGATATTATCATATTGTCCACTTCACTTCAGGAACATATCGAAAACTTAGGCAAGGTATTCCAGAAACTACAAACAGCCAACTTAAAAATACAACTGGATAAATCTGAATTCTTACATAAAGAAATCGGTTTCCTAGGCCATATTGTAACACCTCACGGAGTCAAGCCGAACGAAGTATCGAAGTATTGTTCGATAAAAAGAAAAGGCTAACACTTCATATACCTAGGAAAAGAGGAATTAAAACTCTTATCACTCAGACACTTAGAAAACTTTCAGGCCTGAACAAAAAACAAATTTGTATATATACCTCAAATGAATGTTTCGAATATGTGCTTCAAGCTTATCAGTCCATGATAGAAAATAAACCAAGGAAAACCAACCCCAAAGCAACCATATTCAGATCCATGACATTTTTAATTGATCTAACTACACTTGAAGATCAAGAAAAAGAAATATCTAATCAACATAACCAACAAGATCATAGAGGTATCATCGAAAATTACGAACACCTTAAAAGAAAGTTTTACTTTCCGAATATGAAATATTCTATACAAGAATATGTCAATAAGTGCGACGTATGTCAAAAAACTAAATACGACAGGCAACCCCCACAATTACAGTTAGAAGTAACAGAAACACCAGAAAGACCCATGGAGATACTTCACATGGATATATTTCAAATTCAAAATCAGCAATTCCTAACCATAATTGACAAATTTTCCAAATTTGCCGCAGCATATGATCTAAAAGATAAAACAGATAAAACGGTTTTAGGGAAAATCATTCACTTTTGCAGCCTACACGGAGCACCTAAAAAAAATAATATTTGATAACGAACTTAGCTTTAAGAGCGCATTAATTTCAAAATTTACACAAAAACATAATATTCAAACTCATACTACCACACCATACAACTCTACTGGAAATTCCCCAGTAGAACGACTACACTCTACCCTTAAAGAATTAATTCAAATCATACATTATAAACAGAAGGAAGATCCATTAGAACAAATCATGAATCAGGCCATATTGTCATATAACAGTTCAATCCATACATTAACAAAATTAACACCCTTTGAATTATTAACTGGCCACTATGCAAAAAATCGAGTACACTTTACAAACGAAATAGACTACCTAGAACAACACAGAATTGATTATGAATTACTCTGCAACCAAATCCACTCCTTATCATTAAACAAAAAGAAAGTCCTAATTAACAAATTAAATAAATCCAAACAAGATATACCCACATTAGAAATAAATAAACCTGTTTTTTTAAAAGTAGCTAGAAGAACAAAATTAGAACCAACATAATGGAAACAGAGAATACTCAGAGGAATAACGGAATAACTATAGATACGAATCGAGGAAGAGTACACAAAAATAAACTTAAACGTCTATTCCAGGCTAACTTACACCGCAGGACAAGACATGGAAGTGACGTCCCTAGAAATTAATAACGGACTAATACCCATCAAATTAGGAACAGCAAGAATCTTTAATGGACACACCAAATTACTACATATAATTCAGTTAGAACCATACTCTAATATAATAGATCAAATCAATACTCAAATAAATCAATTATCTAAACTAGTATCTGCCAATCAAGACTACTTAATTATTTTAAACGACAAAAAACTGATTACTCAATTCAAACTAGACCGACTAAAACAGACATTTAGGGAAATTATGCCAACACGAACTAAGAGAGGACTCGTCAACGGACTAGGCACTTTCATTAAGGACATTACAGGAAATTTAGACAATCACGATCTAATAGATATTCAGAACTCATTTAATGATATAAACAGGAACCAAGAAACACTTAATCATCAAATCAATGAACAAATACATTTTAATGCACAAATGGTAAAAAGATTGGAAGACATACAAAACTTTACAGTAACTAATATTAATAGATTACAATACGAAGTAGAGAAATCTATTCATAATACTAATACTGCTACATTGGTACTCTTATACGACCAACATTTCTACAAGCTAAACCACATAATCGAACAGCTACACGACCATTTAGAAGACCTCTTAGAAATAATACAATCATCAAAAAACCAAATTATTTCAAGACATTTGCTAACAGTGCAGGAATATAATTATATCGAACTAATAATGGAAAATAATAACATCTACTTTCCAAACATGAACGCACTCCTTAATTTAGTAACCGTAAAAGGATACTACAACAAAACTAATATAATATTTAGCATAGAAATACCCCAATTCACACCAGATGAATTTAATTATTACCAAATTAAAATTATACCGAAAGAAAATAAATTTATTCCCAATGATATCATTATATCACAAGAAACATTTCAGTTTGTTAAAAAACCATGTAAAAATATATATAATCAGTACTTTTGTAATAAAGCCGAAATCAAACCTATTTCAAAATCATGCGAAGCAGCCATTATAATGCAAAGGCCTGCAAATTGTTCCTTTCAACTTGTATCACCCACACTTGAAATCGACTACTTAACATATGGGCAACTATACATTCAACCATTAGAGCCTCTAAAATACAATTCAACGTGTAAACAACAATCAATGTATATCAAAACCCAATCACTCATCAAATTTAAAAATTGTACAATCACCATCAGAGATGAAACCTTTTCTACAATAGAGAGCACACAACACGAGATCCTGGACATAAACCTTCCATTCAACGAAATAAACATCATAACCATCAAACCCGAAATTACATTGGAAAAACTTCACAACTATTCGATAACTAATCTACACAAAATGGAACTATTACACAACAACCATAAGCTCTACAGTTCAACAGGACATATATCAATATTTTTTATAATATCAATAATTATCTGGTTTATAATCCACAGAATAAGTCAAAAATACAAACAAACACTTAAAATAGAAACCGTTCCTGTCCCACTCAACAGGACATGCACTACTCTAAGAGGGGAGGAGTCATATCCCACAGATACAACAACCAACAACCACATTGATCGCATTGATACAACAACACTATAGATACAACATCATATCGCAAGTCATATTTCATTGATACAACAACATCATATCGCGAGTCATATTCCATTGATACAACAACATCATACCGCACATCAAATATCAAGTCAATTCCCATAGATGCAAATCGCATAGACAAAAACAACACATTCCATAGATACAACGACCCAACCATTTAAATTGTGGGAAACACCAACTCAGCGATAAAAGTCAACATCAACTATAAACGCTGACTACGGAAATATATACTATATAAAGAAATAACAAATATACATTAGACGGTTTTTTCTATTGTAACTTTTACACCGATAAGATCGGAGAATAAATATTGTAATAAAAATTAAAAATAAAAATTTATAAAAGAAATAAAATACTCAGGAATAAATTCCTGAGTTTTAAAAAATTAAATTGTTATATCTCGTAAGACATAACTATCTTTAAGACGCTTGTAGTTAATTAAATTAAGTTGAAATTGTAAATATTTAAAATGCCAAAAATTAATGTTTAATTAGATTTGATCGGAAAAGGTGATCAGACGTGCACTTATAATAAAACTGTGCTTTTAAATATGCTGTGTGCGGCGGCTTACAAACATTTTCAATTAAATAGTTCAATAATCATCATGGTAAACGAGTATGTCATTTTTAAAACACGCATAAATGTTTCGACGTTTACATTTGTAAGATTTGCAGCCACCAATTCTCTGGATCTTATCGATTGCTTTACCATGAACAAAACCATTAATTGCTCCGGAGATTGACCACATTGTCATTCTGGATCAATATTAGAGTTCCAAAGATACAAAATTCACCCAATTGAAATACGCTTGCAATAGCCAAACACGGTCCAATAATCCAATTTTTCCAAACAAATAAAAAGATCGATAATACCAAAGCACCGGACGTGCAAACTATTTGCACTGCCATAATTGGTGAAAATAGTATATTTATGTCTTTTATATAGCTGATCAACGCCTGATGCTGAACAATTCCATTGCGAATTAGTTGTCGTATCAAATTTAAATCGTACGGCTTCTTTCCTAATTCCGCATTTAGTTCATCCAATCGGATCCGAAGTATATTCACAAGCGGTATGTAATGCAATAAAAATGACAGAAATGCAATATCCATACTGAGCACTCCAATCACACCAAGTGTTAGAAAAGTTAGTTGATGCGCTAAATTTATGCAAAATCCTAATTTTGATTGTACATCTAAATATGGCAGATGAACTGGAAACAGCGTTTGACATGTGTTGTAATAAAAATATGAAAATATCGGTAATGATGAGTAGATAACAAGTACACTAAAGTACGTAACGGCCAGCATCTTATAAAGCAGTAGACAATAATCGATACACTTGTTAAGACTTCCTTGATTTTCATGTAGCCTGGCATCATTCTCGTACAGACATCGTATACGAGCAAATAAAGTATAGAAACTGTTCGAGTACTTTACGGCCACAAATAATTTGGTGGTACCCTAGAAGAGTATAATGTTTTATATGTAATCACTATGTAAATGTATACTATAGTGAATGCATCATACCTGAACAACCAAAAAGTTCATAATCATTCCTTCAAGTACAAATGTCAGCGTATGTTGCTGGACCAGCATGAATATATAACATATTGTTAAACTGATCGGCATCGTGGCCGTAAAAATGGTTCGGAAATTGATTTTAAAGTTCGGATTGAACACATCTGCTCCCACAATAATTGCCACTTTTCGAATATACGCCATGAATTGGTTAAACTTTCTAGTACTTTCTAAATCCATTGCGAGACAATGTACATACGTATATGTTGTCTTTATGATATTCTAAACACTAATAAAATTTAAATCCGCTACCTGCGATTTTAAATAAAGTAGATCCAATTAATTTAAATTAGATGTTAGGCGATGCTTGTTAATGCATATTTCACATAATAAACTTTGTTTGAGTAATGAAAGGCATTACCAATCCATGTTATTTGCATCTACACCACGGAATTATTGATGTGTATTGTGTTTGTGCATTAATTACCTTTCATCGGCATGTGTGTATATACGGTATGGGTGCAAATTACATCAGCTGTCAGATGGCAAAAAATTCTGTCTGAATAACAAATCAGAAAACTATATCGCATCTTTCATATTTCGAATTATACTAACGTGAAGATAGAATGTATAATTTAGGTTTGATGCTATAGCGATGTAGCAGACCTTAGGATATTTTTGTAAAATTGCGATGTTAAATAATGATTATTGAGACCTGTTGAAGTTACATAATTACACAAACTGATTTATACGTCTATTTACACACGATAGATGATTTAGTCAATAATTTGATGAGCTTAAAAGTCAAATACCGACAACTGACCCGTGTGTCAGTTATTTGTGAGCTAGTAAGTAGCTTCGTGGTTAACAATATACGCAAATGTTTAGTGGTAGTTTAAATTACGTTCAAACGCGAGGCACATGTATAAGAAGTTTTTATAATATTTTAATTTTAATTTAAAACACACTTTGTGTTGAGGTAAGGTAGTTCTTATAGCCTTTCTTCTGCTCGTACCATGAAGCAGGGATCGATTAAAATTCATGGTACGGTTTAAGTCATAGATCCCCGGATTATTTTCAATTTAAGTTTTAACCTAAGGTTAGGTTAGGTAAGGGTGGCCGTCCTAAAGGACTAGCATATAGACACAAAATTGGTCCGTAGCTGTACCACATTCGAGTTTGAAGAGGAGGACTTCCCACTCAGAGAGGTAGCTGAGCGCGCACTGCATGCGATCACTCAGTGTACTAGGATATTTACCGAAGACCGCAATAGCAACGTCATCCGCGTAAGCAACCACCTTGAAGCCTTGCCCTTCCAGGTTCAGTAACAGGCCATTTTTGACCAAGTTCCAAAAAAGGGGGGATAGAACCCCACCTTGAGATGTCTGCTCACGTATCTGACGGCAGACGTCCTACCCAGATAAGCTGTCACGATCCTGCCTCTAAGCATATGATCTATCCAGCCTCTGAGTGACCCGTCTACCCTCAGACACGCAAGGGCCCGAGTGATTGCCTTCGGTCTGACGTTGCTAAAGGCCCCCTCTATATCCAAGAAGGTTACCATTGAATATTTCTTATATTCAAGTGATTTCTCAATCGGGCCTGTAAGGGAGTGGAGAGCTGTTTCCACCGATCGTTCCTTACAGTATGCGTGTTGAGATCCCGACAGGCCGCCCGGCTAGATTTAACCTCTAATGTAAACCTCTATTAGTCTTTCTAGTGTTTTCAACAGAAAAAAACATAAGCTAATAGGCCTAAAATCTTTGGGATAGCAGTGAGAGCTTTTTCCCGCCTTAGGTATAAATATTGTATGTGACAGAGTTCTATGCTGCCTTTGAAGGTAACTTCCAGCCAGAATAGGGTTAAGCCAGTAGTTCTCTGGATATCCGCAGGGATAATGTAATCAGGTCCTGCCGACTTGTATGGCTTAAAGCTGTTTATTGCCCATAGCTTCAATGTAAAATAATAGATCAAATAGTGACTCAGACGCTGACACCATCCACACAGCCAATACTTCGAATGAGTACTATATCCATTTTGCAGAACGTCCTAATAATTTCTATAACAACCAAATAATTTTCAGAGTGTCTGAATTAGACACTATAATCATTGCGGGAGTATTTCCGAAAGTAAACAGTACGATAATTATAAAAAACGAATTCGGAAAGGAAGATATGATTATTTATTTTAAAAAAATTTACAACAAAAGGCAATCTGAAATTTTATCTCCAGAAATCTTATACGGAGTCATTCAAGAAACATGTAGAGATAATTTCTAAGAAAACGCTCATTTTGTACTCGTCACCAAAATAGTTGAAGATTTGACTAGCGAACACCATCAAAGTTCAATTATAGTAAAAGAATATGAGAGGGCCCATAGAGGGATGAAAGCAGTAGAAAGTCAGATTAGGCCATCTTACTTTTTCCCGAACATGATAAAATAAATTAAAAATTTTATTAATGCATGCAATATCTGTAATATGCATAAGTATAAATCAATGATCGGAAACCGTACAACAATAAAATATCGCCTAGACCAAACACAAAAAAGCCTCTAGAAAGAGTACATATATCGACATCTTCTCCATTAACAAAACCAACTTGCTGTCGATAATAGACTCTTTTTCAAAACATCTCCAGATGGTACTGATAGAAACCAAAAATTTAACAGATACAACCAAGGCATTGACAAAGTATTTCCCAGCAGGATTTTCTCAGATCATGAGACAATATTTCAGTCAGCTCAGTTTTAAGAATATCTAAGCAGACTCAATGTCAAATTAAAGTACGTATCCTCATCAGAATGAACCGGTCAAATTGAGAAAAGATCCTAAATTCAAACACTCTGACTGCTATATAGAATTATCAGTGGCATTGTACAATAATTCTGTACACTCCTCTACAGGCTTCACGCCAAATTAAATAATTTTCAACCAAACCAACTCAATAAACCCGACCGAAATACAAGTACAGGCCAATAATATTGTTAAAAATGTAGAAAATTATTTTGTATAGACGAGAGAAAAGAAGAACCTTCAAAGCTAGTAGATCAAAAGCCCAACCTAGAAGGTGTTAGTGGCTGATGATCGGTAAGAATTCTAATTTTCTTTGCTCCGTAAAGATAGTTCCTCAGGTGATCTAGGGCCCAAACAATCGCTAGCATTTCCTTTTCGTTGGTAGCGTAGTTTTCTATTGTGCTATTGAGTGACCTTGATATATATGTTATGGGTTGGTCCTTGCCAATCTCGTCTTGTGAGAGTGCTTCCCCGATGCTGTGGTTCGATGCGTCCGTCGTTAGTATATGAACGGTTTATCGAAGTCCGGAAATATCAATAGGTCTGCCGATGACAGTAGCAATTTTAGATGTTGGAATGCCTTCAACTCTTTTTTTGACTGACTTGCTTTTATTTGTGCATTTTCCCCTTTCGTAAGATTCGTCAAAGGTTTTGCTACTTTTGCGAAGTTTTTGATGAATCGCCTGTAGTACGATGTGAGTCCAAGAATTTGAAGAATTTAGAGTTGCCAAGATTTGCGATGGTGTTAGAGAATTTCTGCTCTCACTGTTGGTTGGTCTCCAATAGTTTCGAAGAGTGGTAAACATTTATTGAGCATCTTTTAAGTTGTAATTTCGTTTCTTCATTCCGGTGGTCATTCTTTATTTCGATGGTGTTTATTTGAATAGATGTTTCGGCCTTCAAAGGAATCGTAATGTCCGGTTTCATTGTTAGAATATTGTGTTTCCTATATCGATCAATACTTCTAATTTTTTTAGTGTGTCGTCACCAATTATCCCGTCGAATGTTTTCAGTCCTGGGAGAATATAAAAATCCAGCAGAATGTCATTGCCGAAATTTTTAAAGAACTGTGTCGATAGTTTTTTTAGGATTTTGATGTCACATGATTTAATGTTGAATGGTTGATCGATGCATTTATCATGTATGGCAACTTCTGATCTTATAAAATTTTTGGTCGCCCCGGTGCCGACAAGGAATTTTAGGATATTGTTGTTGTTTGTTCGATACTCTACGTAAGGTATGCTTGAGAGGCACTCGTTGTAAGATTTACTTCTATATACTTTCTTCCTTTTCTTCCCTTTCATCTTCAATATGGCTGTAGTTGTCGATGTAATCTTCATATTCCTGTTCGCCATCTTGTTGTTCTATGTGGAATACTCTTTGTTGCTTACGTTGGTTCAATTGAGTATCAGACTACATTCTCTTCTTGGTTTTATACAATATTCAAGTTGCTTGGCCGATTCATATAGTTAATTTTCTTCGTGTTACCTGACCCATCAATGGACATTGATACTGGTGGTTTCGGTTGAGTTGGCCTTACTGATGGTGTCACAAATTAATTTCTTTGTTGAGAGTATGGTTGTTGAATTGTTGGATTTTTTTACGTACCATATATATATATATATAAATATATATATATATATATATATATATATATATATATATATATATATATATATATATATATATATATATATATATATATATATATATATATATATATATATATATATATATATATAATAATAATAAACAGTTTTCAATAGTTCGTCAACTACTAAGGCCAAATGCTTCAATGGTTTCGATCCTGAGAATGGTCTTCACAGTACGTCTAAGATAATCTGAAGAGGCCAAGTCGTTCTCTACATCGTGGAGCCATCGTCGCCTGCAACGACCTCTGTGCCGATACCATATGGTGGCTCTTCTTTCGGAGATCGTTGCACAATTCGTTTTGGATCAGCACGCATGACGTGACCGAAAAAGTTAAATAAAAAACATTTAAATACTAAAATACGGCATTTCGATGAATTGTAAAAACGAGGAATTGTGTATTCGTGATACTGTGTTTCAATGAAAAGTAGTTCTGTGAATTATTTTCGACGAATTACTGTTCTTCCAATTATTTAATCGATGAATTGATTTTCTAGCAATTTTCGGATTACCGATTTAATCGTACTTATTTCAAATTGCAGAACGATATAATTTATTTATTTTTTAAGTTAATAAGTATATAATTTATATTAAAGTTGTATTGAATTTGTATTAAATTTTAATATAATTTTTATTTAACTTAAATTTGTATTAAATATGTATTTAATTTAAATTATATTCAAATTTAATTTGTGATTTATTTTCATTAAGTTTATTAATATTTATTTAGTATTTAATTTATCATTAATTTTTATTAAATTAGTAAATTTGAATTTAATTGGTATTTAAAAAGTGTTTAATTTGTGATTAATTTATATTTAATTATAATTTAATTGGTAATTAATAAATGTTTAATTTGTGTTTAAATTGTATTTAACTTTTTTTTATTTAAATTAAATTTGAACTTTATTAGTATTTTATTTTTATTTAATTAGTATTGGCTTTTATCTAAATTATATAGTTTGATTTTAATTTGTATTCATTTGTAATGAATTTCTATCAAATTTAATTGTTATCAAATTTATTGATGTTCTTTTTATTATTTGTAGTAAATTTAAATTTAATTGGTTAATTGTTTGTATTTAATTAGTATTTAATTGGGATCAAAATTGTAGATAATTAATATTTAATTTGTCTTTAAATAATGTAGTTCATTTGAATTTAATGTGTACTTTATTTTTTATATGTTTTTTAAATGTTATTTAAATTTAATTTGAATTTAATTTAAATTTAATTTTTAATTAATGTACAATATTTAATTTCTATTAAGTTTGTATTAAATTGGTAAATACTTTTAATATTGACTTGTATTTTTAATTATATTTAGTTTTACCTATATTTATTATTAATTTTAAAATTGTGTTCAATTCGTATTTAACTTTTTTTATTGGAATGTAGTTTTTACTTTATTTGTATTTAAATTATATTTAAGTTTTATTGGTATTTAATTTGTATCCAATTTGTATTTTATATGTGTTTAATTGTATCTAATTTGTATTTAGTCTGTACTTAATATCTACTGAATCTGAATTTATTAATGTGAATTAAATTTGTTTTAAGTTTGTATTTTAAATGTATTATATTTGAATTTTTTTTTGTATTTTATTTGGAATGATTTGTATTCTATTTGTGTTTTATATTGGTTTAATTTGCATTTAATTTTAATCAAATTTGTATTTTATTTGCATTAAATATGAATTAAATGAGTATTTAATTAGTTATTAATTTTTACTTAATATTTATTAAATTTATATTCAATTTGAATTTATGCTCTATTTAACTTGAACTTATTTAATTAGTATTTATATGATATTCAAATTGTGTTTTATTTGTAGTTAATTTATATTTGATTTCTATTAAATTTGTTATTTATATGGAATTAATTTGAATGTAATATGAAGTTTATTTGTATTTAATTTATTTTTAATTGGTATTTAATTTGCGTTTAGACTGTATTTAATAAGTATTTTATTTATGTTCTATTGTGTTTGATTTGTATTTAATATGTTTTTAATTTGATTTTGATTTTTGTTTAATATGATTTTAATTTCTGTTAAATTTGAATTTATGTTGTATTAAATTTAAAATTAATAAGTATTAATATTATGTTGGTATTTGAATTTAATTTGTGTTTTTTTTTTTTGATTATTTGAATCATGTTTGAAGTTTATTTGTATTTTATTTGTGTTGAATTGGTTTAAAATTTGTATTCTATTAGTATTTAATTTGTAGTAAATTTGAATGTAATTTAAAGTTAATTTGTATTTTGTTTGTATTTAATTTAATTTTATTTGAAATTAATTCGTATTAAATTTGTAATAAATCAATTAATTAATTTAATTTTTATTTTAATTGTTTTTAATTTGTATTTAATTTGTAATATATTTGTCTTTAATTTATAATTTATTTATATTTAATTTCTAATGATTTGTATTCTATTTGTATTTTAAATGGGTTTAAATTCTATTTAATTTTAATTAAATTTGCATTATGTTTGTAATGAAATGGTTCTAAGTTATGGTAAATTTTAATTTAATTTGCATTTGTATTTAATTTGTATTTAATTCATATTTAATTTGTATTTTGTTTGTAATTAATTTGTTGTAAATTTGATTTATTTTATATTAAGTTTTGATTTAATTTGTCAATTATTTTTATTTGATAAGTTTTAATTTTTCATTTTAATTGGTCGTTTATGTGAAGATTATTAAATACTAATTATTTAGTATCCAATTTGTATTCAATTGATGTTGAATTGTATTAATTTTAATTTAATTTCTAATAAATCTGAATTTATTAATGTGAATTAAATTTGTTTTTAGTTTGTATTTTAAATGTATTATATTTGAATTTTTTTTTGTATTTTATTTGGAATGATTTGTATTCTATTTGTGTTTTATATTGGTTTAATTTGCATTTAATTTTAATCAAATTTGTATTTTATTTGCATTAAATATGAATTAAATGAGTATTTAATTAGTTATTAATTTTTACTCAATATTTATTAAATTTATATTCAATTTGAATTTATGCTCTATTTAACTTGAACTTATTTAATTAGTATTTATATGATATTCAAATTGTGTTTTATTTGTAGTTAATTTATATTTGATTTCTATTAAATTTGTTATTTATATGGAATTAATTTGAATGTAATATGAAGTTTATTTGTATTTAATTTATTTTTAATTGGTATTTAATTTGCATTTAGACTGTATTTAATAAGTATTTTATTTATGTTCTATTGCATTTGATTTGTATTTAATATGTTTTTAATTTGATTTTGATTTTTGTTTAATATGATTTTAATTTCTGTTAAATTTGAATTTATGTTGTATTAAATTTAAAATTAATAAGTATTAATATTATGTTGGTATTTGAATTTAATTTGTGTTTTTTTTTTGATTATTTGAATCATGTTTGAAGTTTATTTGTATTTTATTTGTGTTGAATTGGTTTAAAATTTGTATTCTATTAGTATTTAATTTGTAGTAAATTTGAATGTAATTTAAAGTTAATTTGTATTTTGTTTGTATTTAATTTAATTTTATTTGAAATTAATTCGTATTAAATTTGTAATAAATCAATTAATTAATTTAATTTTTATTTTAATTGTTTTTAATTTGTATTTAATTTGTAATATATTTGTCTTTAATTTATAATTTATTTATATTTAATTTCTAATGATTTGTATTCTATTTGTATTTTAAATGGGTTTAAATTCTATTTAATTTTAATTAAATTTGCATTATGTTTGTAATGAAATTGTTCTAAGTTATGGTAAATTTTAATTTAATTTGCATTTGTATTTAATTTGTATTTAATTCATATTTAATTTGTATTTTATTTGTAATTAATTTGTTGTAAATTTGATTTATTTTATATTAAGATTTGATTTAATTTGTCAATTATTTTTATTTGATAAGTTTTAATTTTTCATCTTAATTGGTCGTTTATGTGAAGATTATTAAATACTAATTATTTAGTAACCAATTTGTATTCAATTGATGTTGAATTGTATTAATTTTAATTTAATTTCTAATAAATATGAATTTATTAATTTGAATTAAATTTGGTTTTAGTTTTAAATGTATTATATTTTAATTTTGTTTGTATTTAATTTGTATTTGGAATTTAACTACCTTTTATTAAAGTGAATTTAATTTTCATTTGATTTCTAATAAATTGCTATTTAATTTTAATTTGTAGTCATTTAGTAATTAATTTGTATCTGAATTGTGTTAAATTTGATTTATAGTTTGTGTTAAATTTGAATTTAATTGTTATTTTATTTTTTATTCAATTTGAATTTAATTTGTATCAAAATTGTAGTAAGTTTTTAATTTAATTGGCAATTAATTTGTATTTAACTAATATTTAATTTTTGTTTAAGATCTGTTGGATTTACTTTGAATTAAATTTGTAATTAATTAGTATTTAATTTGTAAAAATTAAATATAGTATTTATTTTTTAATTATCTTTTTTGTTGGTGTTATTTGAGTTTTATTTGTATCTTATTTGTATTTATTTTGTATTAAATTTTTAATAAATTTGAATCCAATTTATTTTTAGTAAGAATTTTACTTGTAATAAATTTGAATTTGGTTTGTATTTAATTTGTACTTAATGTGTATTTAATACGTATTAAACTTGAATTTAATTTGAGGTTTATTTGGGTTTAATTATTATTGAATTCCTTTTACATAATTTTTTAATTTGTATTTAATTAGTATTAAATTTGTGTTTAATTTGTATTTATTGGAATTAAAATTGTAATTAATAAATATTTAATTTTTCTTTAAATAATGTATTTCATTTGAATTTAATTTCTAATTAAAGTATTTAATTTCTATTAAGTTTGTATCAAATTGGTTAATAATTTTAATTATGACTAACCTATATTTAATATTTATTTTAAAATTGTATTTAATTTTTTTTTATTGGAATGTAATTTGTACTTTATTTGTATTTTATTTAAATTATATTTAAATTTTATTTGCATTTAATTTGTGTCACATTTGTATTTTGTTTGTGTTTAATTGTATCTTATTTGTATTTCGTCTGTTCTTAATACCTAATAAACCTGAATTTATTTATGTGAATTAAATTTGTTTTTAGTTTGTATTTTAAATGTATTATATATTAATTATTTTTTGTATTTTATTTGGAATAAGCTCTTTGAGCTGGTGTAATTGCTAGTGTAAACAGCGTAATGCTGATCTAAAACCCACAATAACGACGTGGTCTAATTCAATTTATCAGACACTATGGAACACCAGTGGGAAGAAGCCATAGATTAATACAACATAGTAAATTAAGTTAGAATAAAATTGCTCATTAGTCCAGGTGACTAGATTGTAATAATTGTTTATTTAAAATATTTAAATAAAATTGAAAAAAAAAAAAAAAAATAAATTTTATTTGGAATGATTTGTGTGGGTTTAATTTGCGTTTATTATTAATCATATCTGTAATTTATTTGAATTTTGGTATTAAATATGAATTAAATGAGTATTTAATTAATATTTAATTTGTGCTTAATTTTAATTTAATTTATATTAAATTTGAATTTATGTTCTATTTAACTTATATTTATATTTAATTTGTATTTATATGATATTCAAATTGTGTTTGATTTCTATTTTATTTATATTTGATTTGTATTAAATTTAAATAATTTGAAGTTTATTTGTATTTTATTTATTTTTAATTGGTATTTAATTTGCGTTTAAACTGTATTTAATAAGTATTTTATTTATGTTCTATTTAATTTGCATTAAATATGTTTTTAATTTGATTTTTATTTGTGTTTAATATGATTTTAATTTCTATTAAATTTGAATTTATGTTGTATTCAATTTAGAATTAATAAGTTATTTAATATTTTGTTATTTTAATTTAATTAGAACTTTTTTTTTTGATTATTTGAATTATTTTTGTATTTAATTTGTATTTTATTTGAAATCAATTCGTATTAAATTTGTATTAATGTTTTTTTTAATTTGTATTGTATTGGTTATAAATGAATTCATTAATTTAATTCTTATTTTATTTGTTTTTAATTTATAATTTATTTATATTTAATTTGTAATGATATGTATCTTATTTGTATTAAAATTGTTCTAAATTATAGTAAATTTGAATTAAATTTGTTTTAATATGTGTGATAATTGTATTTAACTTAATATGTATGATAATTGAATTTTGTTTGTATTTAATTTGTATTTAATTTATATTTAATTTGAGTTTAATTTGTATTTATTTGTAATTAATTTGTTAATATATGTTTTATTTTCTATTAAGTTTGTATTTAATTTGTTAATTATTTTTATTAGATTTGTGTTTAATTTTTAATATTAATTGGTCGTTTATATTAAGTTTATTAAATACTAATTATTTAGTGTATTGTATTAATTTTTATTTAATTTCTAATAAATCTGAATTTATTAATTTGAATTCAATTTGGCTTTAGTTTTATATGTGAATTTTGTTTGCATTTAATCTTTTATTAAATTTGCATTTAATTTTTATTTGATTTCTACTAAATTGCTATTTAATTTTAATTTTAATTTAATTTGTAATCATTAAGTAATTAATTTGTATCTGAAATATGTTAAATTTTATTTTAAATTTGTATTCAATTTGAATTTAGTTTGTATCAAAATGTAGTAAATTTTAAATGAATTTGGTAATTAATTTGTGAAAATTAAATATGAAAGTAGTTAACTTTTTTAATTTGAATTTAGTTTTTACTTAATTTTTTAATTTGTTTTGATGTTATTTGTATTTGACAAGTACACGTGTTTTTATTTACTTCAACGGTTGCAATTAATTTTGTAATTTATTTGAAATGAATTTGAATTTTATTTGTTTTATGTGTTGTAATTTAAATTAATTTTATTGTGATTTTAGTCGTATTTCAATTTATTTTAATTTGTATTTAATTTGTTCGTTTTTCTTTTTTCTTTTATATTTAATTTTTTAATTTATATTTATTATTGTTACAATTTTTACGCTCACATAATAATTTCGTGTATAAAGGTTAATCGACACTGTTATTTTTCGGCGATGATTGCCTCAATTAATTTATTGATCTATTTTTGAACTTATTAATACAAATGTAATAATGCTTTTATTAGTTATGAACTAAATTAACAAATTTAAATAATTAATAAATATATTTTATTTTAATTTAATTCGAATTTAATTTGTAGTTATCTTTTACTTAATTTCAATTTTACTTTTTAATTTTTTGTTAATTAATATTATATTTGAATTAATTTCGTATCGAATTAATTTATTGTTTATTTTAATTTTATTGATATTTAATTTGTGCTAAATTTCTATTTATGTAAATTTGCAGTGAATTTGCACTTAATTTTCATTTAATTTGTGTTTTATTTATAATTAATTTGTATTTTATTTTTAATTTTTTGTTTAAGGCTCTATAGCTTTCATTTAGGCACCTTTGAATGTTGTCTAAGCGTATTCAAATTTTGAGTAAAATCCCATTCCAAGCGTTTTGTTTTGTACGATTTATACAGTTTTATAGAAAGATGAATAGTTTGGGCCAACAAACCCTCGATAGCTCGCCCAAGTTAGATTACTATACTGAGAGGTAGCTGTCATTATTGTTGTTCAATTTGTTTAATTTGTTAATTTTAATTTAAGCATATGTTTAACATTCGAAATACCAAAGCAGATTTTATAATTTCGAACCTCATTAATTCAAAGCCAAAAACTGATTTGAAATATAATATTTATCACACAAAATATTAATTTGCAACATGATTCGCATAAATGCAGAAAATACACCAAAAAAATAATCAGAAATTGATGTAGATTGTGCTAATTTGGTTTCATCATTAATTTATTTATTTTTTATCGTTTTATGTAACTCTATTTTTTCATGCTTATCTCAATGGTGAACAATGATCACGTTTATTTTTCCAATAATTTATGCTGCTGCTACGATTTTATGTATATAATATGTACATAATAATATAATGTACATATACATACATATACATACCAGGCGATATAAATTTTTGCTATTTTAATCGATAACAACATCTCGCATCTATATTATACGGATATATATAGATATGCTATACCTATATAGTTAATGATTTTATGTATATTTTGGCTATCAACAAAATTTAAATTTTATTATTTTTAAAAAGTGAATAATTTAATCGCTTCCATATTCGAACATAAATCATATCAATAGAAATCGTTGCGTTAAAATACGCTTGGCGGTTGGTATCTTCGAAAGCAGAATTAATCAGAACCAATAATTAACCGAACAAGACCATATTTACTAATCTAGAATCTCAAAATTAAAAAAACAACAATCAATGCCAAACAGTTCTTATCCCAGACTTTTATCCAAGGAAAATCTATACGACTGACAACACGAGCGAGATCCGAGACTTTTTCTAAAATTATTGCATTTTATACAGTCGACTCATTCCTAATTTTTTTGCCAAACGACATGTATACATATGTATGTTATATAGGAACAAATTCGTCTTACTAAGCTTTAGTCCAAACTGGAAATTACACATTTTAATGTTATTTGTGAATCTGATAGCATCTGGTTTTAAAATTGGGAAAGGTGGTTTTCTGAAATTATTTTAAGTTGTTTTCTTTGCTCGATTGGGCAGCGCTAGTAAAGTGATATGGGGACCAATCATTGGAATCAATTAAGTCGATTTTAAAAAGCAACTGTCTAAAAAGTTATCGAATTGTTGACTGTCTGATGGCATACGTCAAATATAATCAATTATTTCAACGAACAGAGACACTCGCAACGAAATCGAGCATTCATTAAACTATAGGAATTCGCCGATACAAAATCGAAATTTAATTGTGCCACTGTTCTTACGTGGTTTGCTGGTGATCAATACCTATGTGTGATGAATTTGTTGGCGCAACCGTTAAAATCGATAACAACATTAACAATTCAGATATTATCGTCGTTGAGGATTAATTTATCTCCGAAAATCAATTGTTGGGCCATGACATTTTATGTAAAGAAGGAAATCGACTCAACCCGATCTCTCCGTTTAAAGTATAGCCGTGTTAGGCAAGTGTTCCCAAATAAAGATAGAGATTATAACCTTACCGCATTAACACACCGATTAATATTAAACCATGCATTCGCAAAAATACCAATTGTCAAGAACACTGTGAAAAATTAGTGAATATCCAATGACTACAAGCAAATAAATAAGATCACCGTAAAACAACTAATGTCCATATAGTTATGATCTGCTCGCGAGTTATCCGGAAATCTATATGTTAGTACGTTGGATATGAAGATAGGTTTATCAAGAAGTCCACCACATTCGTAACAGCAAAAGGACATTTCAAATATTAAAGACCGCTTTTTGGGTAAATCGACGCTATCCATAATGAATAAACTAATTTTGAATATAAACTTATAGAAGATATAGTGATCCCAAGTATAAGACCGCTAAAGACGATTACATAAACTCTTCACTGTATAGTACGAAAAAGCGCATTGACCCTTCGACTGGATGAATCTGAATTTCTTGCATAATTAATTTCCGAAACAAATTTTTTACGAACATCCAACCAGAAACTTTCAATTGGGAGAACTTCAGCATTAAACAATTTTGATATTAAACGAAGACCACGGGAACAAACCTGACGCTTGACGAGAATGAATCGCAGATTGACCTCTCTAACAATATCACAAATTAATTTTTTTAACGGATAATACAATAGTTATGAGTTACTAGAAACGTTGTGGAATTTCTTAATCGCTTATTCGAGTACTTCTTCTTCTACTTCAACACCGTTTTTATTTTACGATGATGTGTCCTAAAACGAAAGCCATGCAATAGATCTATCTATATACTTAAATCGGTTTTTATTTATTTACAGATCGGAATGCTTGGCCAGGTTTCCTTGTTTCCATCCTTGTCACATGGAGGCGCATATTCCGAAGCCGTATTTGACTATACGTACTGCTTAGTACAGTATCAGTAAATTTCTTACATGAGTTGAGGTGATCTGACATCATCAATGGAAGTTCCTTTGTTGGCCGTTCGACTCTTATGTCAACATGTAGTTGATCTTTTGTAGTCATAATGGGTATGAGCTATTATATTCTCAATTATCGACATTCGTATCTACTGAAGTCTGCGAGACTTAGTTGGTGCATATATGATGTTATTCTTACATGCCATGTCAGCATTTCCATGCACCAGGCACTTAATGGTATATCTTCCTTTTTAATATTTCTTCATTTCATCAGTTCGTCTATCTTTTTTCTCATAGCAAGCTCTAGTGGTTCGACCGTATCTGATTACCCATTCACGTTCCTGTGACGCATACCCTCCCAAGACGGGAACTACATCAGTTGATACTGTTCTGCATCGATTGACGCTATGCTTGGAGCAAGACACTTATTTTAAGCACTATCTAGTGTACGCGTGTAATAATAGTTCATTCTAACAGCCAATCTAACACATAATAAATAAATAATATAAATAAATATGCCATAATAAAGAATAGGCTTTCTCAAAATAATGTAGATGTGGTATACCTAGTTTGAGGTCCCATGTCTCTTTTGCATTTTTTTTTAGCACGGCGAAAACTTTCTTACTTTCTAACTTTCTGTTTTTTAACACGGCGAGTGTGAGGTGACTCCGAGCCATTCGTCGAATTCTACTCTAAGTCAATTAATAGTTTTTACCATCCTAATTCTTTCATCATTTACTGAGATTAATGATGGTCTTCTGATATAATTCCCCAAATTGGACCATAACTGTCTTGGCGGAGAACAACTCCATCTTAATTAAGTCCACCAGTATACCAACGAGTCTATGGTCGGTTTCGTTTTTTTTAATATTTTGAATCTTCCGGTAGTTAATTTTAGGTAAGTTACCTAAGATAGGCAACTGTTCGGCCTATAAGCCTTCGGATCGGTTTAGCACATATGCCAATCTATCCTAATAATTACCACTTTGTCATTATTCCAAACTTTGAGGACAAATATTTTGCTCAATCGAGTATTCATAATGGTCGTGATACTGGCCCCTATAATAGACCAAGTGCATCGTATCACTTCAACCTCAATGTTATTTAGATATAACATCTAGGTTGAAGTGATACAACGCCTGGCGCTTTGTTTGTTTTCATAGACATTATTGCCAAAGTATATGGTGGCGCCATCACTAAAGTAGTTTATATTTAGTGTTATTGGTATAATGCTACAATGTATGCGGATTACTCTTTCCACATCTGAATCCCTTTCCCCAATGTCGTGGAAGTAATCACGGATACCGCGAGTAGTATCTCTTTGATACACTTTGCGCAATATTTAAAAAAAAAATTTATCAAGTAGGTCCGAGGACCACCAAGGAAATTTGCTTTTGGGACCATGTTTGCGTGTTACTAGAACATGTGACTTTGATGATTAAGCTTCATATCATTTGATATTACAAGTCTTTTACCAGACTTTACTATGTTCCACTTAATAGGCTGAAGAGATTTTTCCAATTGGCATGCTTAGTCGCAAATCGAGGAACTTCCGTTTTCTAAACCCAAGATGAGCACTATAGCTCTGTGGTCACTTGTGTTCCACGATTCTTACCGATCGCACGTCATAAGTGTGATATAAATATTTCAGTTGCCAATATAACAATATTTGATTGGCTAGCCATCCACGTTAATAACAAAAAAAAACTTCGTGCTGTAAATCTTTCAACGAGAACTCCCATTGGTGTGCTTATTGTGGCACAGTTTGGACTTAGCATTGAAGTCGCCAAATATTGTAATCAGATTAGGTATTTTAGACCTTCCATTATTCTATGAAACTTATTTCTATGTTCTTCCGGCTCGTCAGAATATTGAACAAAGTTTCAAAGGCAAAAAGATGTTGCCAACCCATTTTGTTCACCATTAATCGTGTACGTTTCCTGAATGAAGAGTATTTCGATTGCTTCTTTTTGCATATAATGTATGATTCCATGTCCCTCTGTTTTTATATTTTGCAAATTCAATTGGGCAATCTTCAATCGGTAAGTATTTTTTTCTTTAATTGTCATAAAAAGTTTTATTATCATTAGGTTCAAGGCCGTTTAATAAAATGGACATATTTTGCTTTGTGATTAGTAGTCAGATGCCCTGTTTCATTATCATTTTCGGTCTTTCATAGGCTGATCTATTGATCATAACCACTCTCCCAGCAATGATATTTATGGCACCTTGTAACCGTCTGTTACTCTGCAAGAAGACCAGCCCAGATACAATATGAGGTTCTTGAATAAAGTATTTCACCTAAATGACTATATTAACCACATCGTTTTGAGACGATTCATCGACCAGATTCATCATTCATTTAAAATGAAAATTGGAATTGGTCAGTACGATATGTTTCTTAGAACCGCATCGTCAGTGGCCGACGACTATTGTGAGTGTTACATCCAATAAATTGAAACTGCTGTAGCATCTCCTCATGTAAACGGACAAGTGGACAGAAAATGATAAAGAATGGAACGAACAAATAATTCCCAAAATAACTAGATGGGAGGACTAAAGAACTGGTTTTTGATTTCAAGCTGAACGGTAACTTTTGGAATAACTTGGTTTCAGTATTTAGGTATTTACGAGAAGAGAGAACAGTTTCTTCAAATAATAAAATAAAATGAAAAAGTGGAAAAAGATAATCGACCGAAGCGCATTGGGAGCAATTATCAACAGGTGAAACATCGGAAATTGGAACCAAAATTACGTGATCCATTTGTGGTGTCCAAAGTCGTTGGAATGTGTGTGTAGACATCAACGGAATGATAATTAATGCACGAATGGAATTATCTGACACGGCCGCACTATCACCAACTTTTGTTTGAGTTATTCGGCAAAGCCTCTTGCATATCAGAACTCCCATAGCAATTAACACAGTAAATGCATCGAAATTAAAGAATATGATAGGGCTTAGGCTATTTAAACAGGAAGGTTCGATAATCTGTTTATCATTAAATTAAATATCATGAATTAAATTAAATAATTAAATTGAAGTACGAAGCAACTTAAAAATTTAAAAATTCCCAAATTAAATTTAAAACTTATGGCTATGTTTTGTTAACATAATTTAACCAAAATGTTGTTGTTTGTTGTGTTATATATTTAACATTATTTAAATCTATAGTGAAAAAGCCTTTATTCTCAGTATTTAGGCAAAATTAAATTTGAGAGAATTTCGAGAAGACGTAACATAAAAAAAAACATCTTTCAATTTCCTAGTATATGGTTAGTAAAAAAAATAGAAAATTCAATGGCACAATCACCTAGTAATTAAGTTGCCATGCTTTTATACATCAGCTAATGTATATACCTATACAAATATAGGTAAATATTATAATTTTACCTCCATATCGTTAACCCCTTTTCCATACCATTTTCATTTTCTTTTGTAAATTTTTATTACTTTTCATAGAAATCCATTCTAATCTAATTTATTCATAGCTTATTTAAGAAGTAATTAATTTTATGTAAATGAAAAATGATAAACGGTAAATGAAAATTTTTTGTTTTTCCTTATCATTTTTCATTCACGATTTAATTTTTTTTTTTAGTACAAACATAAAATATTTTTTTATTTTATTTATTTATAATTTTCTGTTTCGTAAAATAATTAACTATTTTGGTTGGTTGGTTGGTTGGTTTTTTGTAATGTAATGTAAAAATCTAATCTTATATTGTGTACGAGTATACGTCGTACATATAAGTGCATATGTATACACGTTGAGACGAGAAGATGATAAATTATTATTTTATTGCTAGGTGTTATAAATTTTATTTAAGTACATAGAGATAATATAACACCTAAACAATAATAATAAAAATAAAAATATCTGATGTGGTAAAGCACATGACCTGCCAATTACTCTCATTATACGATAAAAAATTTAACATGTACATTGTCTTTAAATTCATACTCGCATTCAGTCAACATACAGACATATTGTATTTAGCAGTATAGAATTTTCAGCACGATACGCAATACTTTCCGAAGTAAAAATACCTGAAAATTATTTAATTGGATTTCGTTACTTTTCTTTATTTAATTCGAAAAAATGCCTATTAAATTGGAAGTTTCAACACGTCTTCACTGCCGTACTATAATTATATACTGCAGACTTATTGGCATGGGTCAATCATTTCATCACGTCCTTGTCGCTAACTATTGGTTCAGCAAGGAATGACCTGTTTTTTCACATACGAGTACGTAAAGCAGGCTCAGATGCTGACAAATAGCGTCAAACATGAATTGTTTAAATTCACATTTACACTCCTAATCGAATTGTATATACCGTAGCCGTAGGCGCTGGAATCTATAAATAAAACTTTGTCCAAAAGAAACGAAACGTACTGGCAACTATAGGAGCAATCCGATTCCATATGTCGTCAGTCTTTTTGATGTACCAGCTTTTTGTTTTAACATTGAGTGGAGGCTTGATCACTTGATTTATTTAAAAATTAATTCAATGAGGAAAAGTCAATTTTTTTTTTTTGGCTTTCAGCTAACTCTCTAAGTCAATCAATTATTTCTACTCAGCCGATAATAATAATAAACAGTTTCTGAAAGACCATTATACTGACCCCTTACTGAGTCAACAATTTGGTTCCAACAGGTTTCATCATGAGCTTGGTCTTTCTACTAACTAAGACAATCTGAAGAAGCCAAATCGTTTTCTATACAACCTTGATCCGTCATACTCGCTGAAGTCTTATTTCATGTACAATATCAAGGTCCTTCATTAGATCTGTGTTATTGATACTATACAGAGCTTGCAATGTGCCATCTATACTTCACAGGCATGATTCTTCACTCAAATGTAAGGAGCCATCTATTGTACTATTCTTTGTAAAACTTCAGCCTCACGCCACTTGACAGTTGTTTAGATTTTAGCAGTAGCTTTAGAGACAGCTGCCTTTAATATCCTCAACCACACTATTATCGTGAGTGATAAGAGAGCCCAAATATTTGAACTTTTACTCTCCCTCAAACGTGTAGTGGCCACTACTAAAATCTGGTGTGCTATTGTCATTATAACAAGAGACCATGAAATTTGTTTTGGACTCATTGACCTGGGGCCTATTTAACCATCGTACTTTGCAACTTAGCACTTATCACTTTTCAAAATTTTACTAAGCCAAAATTTAGTTTGATAAGTTCAACTATTTTGTTCCATAAAGAGAAAACACAACAGATATAAATTCTAACATTTTAATTGAGGTTTTAGAATTAGAAAATTAAATTTTTGTATTGTTACGATCGTGGCGACATCTCTGTTTGAGTAGCGACACTATCGTTAATGTAAAACTGTTATAGATAGATGTGTCTAGACTTATCTAGACTAATCGAATATTGTAGAGATTTCTAGAATGGTTAGAATATTTGGTATAAATACGCGACAAACATTTGGGAGAAAATCAGTTGTGTTTTAACCGTGAGAGTGCTAATAGTAATTAAAAAGGAAAAAGTGAAGTGTTTATAAAGTAAAATAAAGTGTTATTAAAGTGTAATATAGTGTTGTTAAAGTGTAGTAAAATAATTATTGTGAAGTTAAATAATTAAATTAGTGTTTAGTGTAAATAATCGTAATAAATAAATTTAGTGTGATCTAGAATTTACATCGTTTGTTTTATTCACAATCCAGTGATCGAACCTTGAATTTGACAAGGCAAAAACTTAGCAATATGTTTAAAATTTTTATTGTATTATACATTTGAATTATATAGTTTGTCTGAAGGAAGTCAAAATATCGCACAAACATGCATTTCGTGTTCAGCTTCCATTTCCAGCAATAAATTATTGTTGTTTGTTGTTACTTCAGTGCCGTCAACCATCAATAAATCTTCACTTCTATATTCTCGAGCTATCGTCCAAGCAATATTGTGTATTGTTGAACAAGTGAGTACAATTTTTGCTGCTGTTCTAGGACGTAGTCTTAAATAATTCAAACAAGGGATCTTTTTTCTTAAAATTCCAAAACTATCCTCAACTAGACGACGAGCTCTTTTGTGTGCATCATTAAAATTCTGGATTGTATCTCCTGAATTTTGTTTTATCGGTGGGATCAACCAATTTTTGAGTGGATAATATGCACTATCACCTAAAATAACAGCTCCTTCAAAGGGTCTCCAACCACTTTCATATAAAAATTAGGGCCAATGTCCGCCACGTTTTAGGGCCAACACACAATTTTTGGAAATAAATTTTCGACTATTGCGTTACAAGCGCGACTTACTGTGGTGCAAACCGTCCCCTTTGTAACGCCGTGCATGGTACCCGCACCATTATATTGACATCCATTGCCAAGCCAATGAAGGCACAGGAACAGTTGTTATTTTGGAGTCAATGCTTTATCTTTTGTAGTTTTGTGCTTAATAAGGTCCCCGATATTTTGTAAAATAAATTCTGCTTGTTGATGATTTATACGATTATTTAAATGAAAATTCGTTGGATATTCTAAAATTTATCCTCTTTTGATACATATTTTTATTTCTTACGTCGTTTCCGAATAATAATTCACGTCGAATAATTTTTGACGACGTTTTAAAAGTATCAACTAAACTAATCACAAGCAATGCAAACTAATATTTAGCAAAAATTATGGGAAAATATCAAACAACTGAAAAATAAAAAGACATTAACTGTTTGTTATTGTGTTATAATTGTTAAGTCTTTGGTACATTTCAATTACCACTTTGCATTTCTTCCTTACACTTTGGATTATCCAAACTGTAAATTAATTTGTATTTAATGTACAGAATCATTATTATTTTAATAATAGCAAAAATTTGGGATTATTTCTTGACTAATCAGCAATATAAGACCTTGCAAAGTTCTTATAATCTGTAAAAGACTTAGCACTTATCAAAAGTTTGCAAAGTGCAAAGTGATTAGTTTTTGGTTAAATCGGCTCCTGGAGTCCAACAGAAGCTGAAAACTGGATCAAGTATTTCCTTCACTTTGTTGTTATTCAGTCCAATTAAGCAATATGCATGCACCTGATTGGACTGGCGATATAAGATGTTGCGCTGAGGTGTTTAAGTTTTAAAAACGTTGGACGTCTGATAATATTTAGAAAGAATCCGCAGCAAATGACCTGATCAATGACTGATCGATTGATGACGCTCACAATCAAACCAATCATTCTTGGGTCTGACTTTCACTAAACCTAAAATCTGTTGAGCAGCACTGGCAACCGAAGGTTTTAGTCTCTCCCATAGACAGAGTTTACACAGTCAGACTAGTAGTTAGCTTCCTCAATGTGGTGGCTGACTAGATCCTGATATCGTTTCTTTTGATCTTCATTTATCAGCCCTTCATTGTCAAAACGTCCCAATCGTAGCGTGGCAGTGACCAAATGATGATAGCTGCCTACGTATTTAGTTGCTGACTAATAAGTACTCATGTCCCGCACAATCCAAGATCGTTTATTGAAACTTTCACGTAAATTTGGCTGCGGGCAGTTTAGCGAGGGTGGATGTTTCTAAATATATTAATTTGCATTGGAATATTGTACTTTTACTTTAAGGTCGTGAGCAATTGCGACATACATCATTCTCTCGCCATTATCGGTCGCAGTTTCGTGTCGGACGTTTGGACCTTTATTATCACTCAAGTCGGCCTGATTTCCGCCAGCTGTATCATTTATGTTTCGAATTTTCATTTTAACATCGTGTTCGGGTAAAGATCCCATCAAATCGTCCAAGTCAAGGTAAAATAAGTTTTTATCTTGGGGCTCTCTAATGGGCATTGCATACAATACAATGGTTCTAAAGGTATCTCCGTCTGTTTTTCTCTAGTTTCTAAAAAAGGATTTTATATCCAATTTATACTGGAGAAAGCTGTGGTCAGAATAGTCTTGGGTCACTTTTCAATTCAATACACCAATTTTAATGAATTCTGTGACAACCGTAATGTTTAGCACTTTTTATTCGATTTTAGTAAGGAATGTTGGCTAGCCGCCAATATTGCATATGTGTATAGGTTATAGTAATAAGAATAAAATTTCGCACCTTAACTGCACTTTCCCAAATTGTTTATTGTTCAGTTGAAACACTGATCAAGACGAAGCGTACCTTTATCTGTTTTCGATGTCCATGATTCAAAGGTCTCGTCTCTTGAGCATGTTCGTCCCAAACCTATATTAGACCTTTGATTCTTATCAGAGTATCTAGTGACTCTTTATGAAGGATTATATAATTGCCAACCTACAGTCAATTTCAAGTTGGATCCTAGCTCGCACGCCTAGGTTAGGATATAGGTTAGGTTGAGTGGCTGCTACGGCACACTTAGATTGGTGACGGTCCATTATGATATCACAGGATCTTATGTCCCTGTTACTCTTATGTGAACCAGCTTGAACTACGTATATGTAGCGTGATATATCTCGCACCTTACAGTTTTCGAGATCAGAGAGGCAGTCCATTCAGAACATCCCCATATATTTATGTCTTCTGTGTGCCAAAGCCGGACATGAGCATAGGAATTTCATACAGCTTCTGCAATAATCATTTACTTCTAAACCTATAGCCTCCTCGCATGTTCTCCAAGTATTGGCAGTGTCCTGTGGGTATCCCCACCATAGATTTTAATTTTCATCTACGTAGGGAGATCAGTGTCTTTGGCCAGACTTGTCGTGCTACACTACATGTGAGAGTGTTACTCCACCTTTCATTCGTTGAGGCTATAGTGCCTCTTTTTTAAACGCTGTCTTGAGTGCCTTAATAGGCCTCCCCAAATTTACTCGTTGGAGAGTTGTACCATGTCTAGCTAGTTCGTCGGCCCAACAGTTCCCCATGATGTTCGAGTGGCCGGGGAACCAGACTATATCTGAATGTTGAAATGCTCACTCATCTCATTCAGAGATAAGTGGCAACCCAACGCCAGTTATTTCCTTAGCCATATAGTTATCGTCGAGTGTCCTGTCTGAAGACATTTCCACTGAGATAAGGCTGATAGTTGGGTGGCCATAATCGCTGCTATCTGCTTACCATAAATATCGACGGGGAGAAAGTGAAACATAACCTTCAAGGCGCATGTTGGCTTCCTGTAGTTTACTTTATCAAGAGCTGGCCACCACACGTTCACCCCATACATATAAGTATAGGTCTTACTACGGCAGTGGATAGTCAGTGTACCAGCTCTGGCTTCAGGCTTCATCTCTTACAGATGGCGTTTTTGAATGCGTACATGTCTATATTAGCCTCTTTTACTCTTTCCAAGACTTAGCTTATACTGTCCAAATTACGCCGAGAAATTTCACTTTGTCAGTAAAAGCTAGTCCAATGCCATTTAAGATAGGTGGATCTACTACCGGAATTTTATATTTTCTAGTAAAGAGTACCAGTTCTGTTTTGGACGAGCTGATTGCCAGTCCACATCTGATGGCCCATTTGATTATTATAAGAAGGGCATTTTGGATACCCTACTTAACCATGTTTAAATATTTACCAGAGACAACTATCGCTTCGTCATCTAAATACGCTATCCCTCCGATCCCTTCTCTCTCCAGCTCTAACAGAAACCCATTGATTGCTATGTTCCAGAGAAGAGGGGACAGGACAGCTCCCTGTGGGGTTCCCTTAGACACCCCCTCCTAATAATGGATTCCCCCAGTTCAGAGTTAACTATCCTGCTCACCAGCATATGATTAATTAACCCACTTACAGGGTAGTCCACCGCAAGGAACGACAATCCCTCCAGAAAGATAATCCCTCCGTCCTAACGGCGCCCTCAATATCAAGGAACGCCACCAGACATAACTCTTGCTAGGATATTGATTTCTCAACTGTACTTACCAGGGCGTGCAGAGCTGTGTCCACAGATTTTCCTTTACAGTAAGCATGCTGAGACTGTGCCCAGTCACTAGGCTTTATTTTTGATCGTATATAAACATCTATTAGCTTTTCCAAGATTATCAACAGATTGGATGGTAGAGTTATTTGGCTTAAGTCCTTTGGGTGGCCATGTGAGGTTTTTCCCGCTTTTGGAATAAAGTTGACCTTGACCTCTGTCCACCACTTCAGGACCAGCTGATTTATAAGATTTGAACCCTTCAAGTGTCCATAGAATCTGTTTTTTAGTAACGATATCTTCTATGCGTAGTGAATATGTTTCTCGATGAGTACTAGTCTCTATCGAGTCGTCGAAGCTTTCTGGAAAGTGGGTTTCGATGAGTAAGTTGCAAAGATTGCTCACTAGAAGTAGTCCTAGATCCGTCCGGTTTAATTAAATTACTGCGACTGGTTGGGTTAGTAGACAGTATTTGCCTAAGACAATAGGTCTTGGAGACTTCTTCCAGTTTATCACAGAAGAGTCTCCATGACCTCATTTGTGCTTTCCTTAATTCTTTTTTGTATACTTTTAAATTCTCCTTATAGGAGTTCGTATCTTGAGCCTCTCTCGTACTCTTGGCTCTATTAAAGGCTTCCCTACATACCTTTCGGTTGGTTCCCACTTCTTTGGACCACCATGCTCGTGCTCTCGGTATTCAGAGAATTTTCACCCTTTATTGACCACTTCCGGTCAGGATCTGAGCCTAGGTTCTCTACAGCCCTCTTGTTGAAAAAAACCGACCTCTGTTTTGCAGAAGCTAGCAACTTGATGTGAAACATTCGGCAAACAGGAGCAGGTTCAAGGTGTTCCATCATGATTTTAAGGAAAATAACGGCTAGTAGCGTCTCCACCTTCCTCCATATAAGGGATGTCATATTGCCGTTCTGCTGTTTCATCTCCAGCCTCCACCTTCCATGAACCACCTTGGTTCAGCTCCGTAATACTTTAAGCCCAGGCGAATTAATTATTTCCTTTTCTCGCCTCTTTCTTCAAAGATTGTTTATATCTTGGCCCTTTTGAGGGATCAGCTTCTTTCATGTTGATATCCCGTATTTTGATTGTGCCTTGAAGTACAGGCCAAAAACCAAAAGTGTCCCCATAGCACTCGTTTCCGGATTTTTAAGAGACTGGGCCCAATGAACCAAACTTGTTTAGCGAGGGGTTTTTGCTTAGCTCGCCACATTATATAGTGAGCTAGTTGACTGATATTCAGGATTGTGGAATTCTCCAAGGCTTTCAAATATAAAATATTTTAATTGGTCTGTGGTCCAACATACAAACATACTATTATAACAATATATTCTGAACAAAGAAATTAGTCCAAACATATAACTTTAAAATTTCTGAGACGGCAAACATAAAAGTCTTTCATTTTAAAACCAAATTTCAGAATCATTATGTTATGTCAAAAAAGAATTCTCTTGTTTTGCCTGCCATCCTCAATTTAGGAAAAAAAGATGTCATTGTGAAATCATTAAAAATTTATTTTTATTGTTACAAATAAAAAGTTAAATCAAATCAACCACTGAAATCTAGAATAATTTTTGTTCTGTTTTATATATGCGGTTAGAACATAACCTATAAAGACATTGATTTTTAATTTTATTTGGAATTGTATAATTAAAACAATTAAAATGTTGGAAAATTCTCCACATACAGAATCACTTCTATTTTTCGGTTTTTTTTACCCTATTTTCACACAGTAAAGTAAAACAAAAACAAAAATTTAATTTAAATTGGAAAAACGAAAATAATTAGTAGGAACAATTCACTGATAATGTCTTTATTTTATTTAATTTTATTTTTTTAAATTAACATGATAGTATTTTAAAATTTTAATTACATAACTTTTTGGTTGTTGTTGCTGTTATTTTTGGTGGTATATGGTCTCGTTAATTTTGTGAATATATTTATCAAATCTCTATTGAATTGAAAATGTTTTTTTTTTTGTCATTTATTTGGCGGAACGATGCAGATTAAAATGCTTTGATTAAATATGTACATATATGTATATGCACGTAATGTGTACAAATTTAAATGGATAAAATTATTTTTATGATAAAAAAGCTCGTTCTCACATACGGTATAATATATAATATGCGGGCTTATTTTTTTTTATTAACTTTTCAATTTCAGATATAAGTTAACATACACGCTATATCAATCCGTAATATACACAGCGTACCGAACTAAAAAATATTTATAATATTGTGTTCTTTCAAACCAAACCAACAAATCTTGCAATAAATTTGATTTTCTCACGCAAAGGTGCCAAACAAATTTTCTTTTGATTGTGAAAATTGTATTCACCTCTCGTGTAATAAACGTTTTATTTTTTTTTTGTTCCAGTGTTTTGTTTTTGATAAATGCTTCCTGCTGTTAAATTTATATTTCCACTGTAATATATCAAAACTATATGTACGATACCTATATATAGGTACATACTCGTACAAAAGCTTATTAAATTTTCGACGATAGAAACAGCAAATCAATTACAAAATATACAAAAAAAAAAAAATAATTTTTCTAATTTTAATAATTTATAAAATTTAATTAACAGTAGCTTTTATAAAAGTTTTGGTGTTTTCCCCCTCATTTTCTATTTATTAAGGGTATAATTAAAAAAAATTGACAATTATGATCGAGAACATGACAGTTAATTTATGTTTTTGTTTTTAACTTTTGTGTTATATATTATTTATTATACATAGAAGGAAACAGCAACAAAATATATTCAGTTTATCTGGTTGGGTGGTAAATTGGAAAATTATTGGCACACAGCATTCATATACATATATATTGATAGTTTTTGTTATAGATTAGACAATGCTCGGTCAATTGGTAATGCAACATTAATATTAAAAATGTCAGTGAAACGTCTAAGCATGGTTCCACTTTCAATAAAAAACACTCTGCACGGTTCGTGGCACTTTTTTTACAAAAAATATACCAAATTGTCATATGAAATGAAATAATTTGTTGGACCGTTCTGCCCCATTCAGGTTTCACTTAACGAGACTCATCATGAGGTTCGTTAATAGAGAGACGACAATGCTTTACTATTTGTCGCTTTAGTTCTCCTGTAGATCTCTGCTGCAGTGTAAGCAAATATTTATTCACGTGAATTTTGTCCAAAATCTGTCCTTAAAAAAAAAAAAGCAAATACGATTTTTTTTAGGAAATAATTCTCAATTCTATATAGACGCGTGAAGTTTGTCCTTAAATTGTACTAAAAACACAAAAACACAATTTTCGTTTATGTGTGTTAGTGTGCAATTCAGATTGTCTCGAAATAACGAATTTTATATAAACAAAACAAAATTTGCTTGGAAATATACATGATTTCCTGAATTTTCGTGGAAAACTCCTAGGAAGTGGACACCATAATGACGCTTATACTTAGAATTTTTAAGGTCCAAGCTATGCGAAAAATATTTCAATTTTGGAAAAAGTAGGGGATTAGGGGGTTTAGGACAACCAAGCTTGGTATGACTTGATGTATTTAGATTATATGAATTGTCCTAATTTTCTTGGGAAAATTCTTGGAAGCGGACACCATAATGACGCATATACTAAGATATCTTAAGGTCTAAGCTATCCGAAAAATATTTCAATTATGGAAAAAGTAGGGGATAGAGGGTTTAGGACAACCAAGTTTGGTAGCAATTAACCCAACGAATCGGTATACAAATTTTTCTAACAAATTCGACGAAAGTCGTTATAAAATAAAAACAAATTGAATTTAATGAAAAGCTTAACAACTTAGACTATTGCGATCAAATTGTTTAATAATAATTAATTCACTAAAAATGACATAAAAAAACCAAAATCTAAAAAAAAAAACTGTATGTGAGTTTTTGTGTATTATTGAACAAAATTGCAAAATCAAAAGCTTCTTGTTTAATAACAAGAAGATTGCTCTAAAATCAAAAATACGTTAGATGCTTTCTTTTTTAAAATATCATACGAACTATTTAGGAAAACACGTTAAAAAGCTTCTACAGATTTTTTAAAGCTGAACCTCCGGAAAAAGAAAAGCTTTTAATTTGAGGTTAATCGATCCATTTGTATGGCACAATATCGAAACGTTTATAACCAGTTTTATGTTAATTTATGTTAGAACTTTTGAAATCTGAAAGCAATGCATTACATATAGCTTTCAAATTGATAAAAACAATTAAATTGACCAGGTTTGACGTATAATTAATAAACATAGTTGTATAAAGTAATTGAAGGATAAAAATTCGTTGAAATTTCTTATTTAAGGGTATGACTATTTTTTAACCGTCAACATTTCGTACAACAAATTTGAAACAAATAATGGCAAAATCGGGAGCTTTTCATTTTAAAATTAGAAGACCAAGGCTTGTGCGGAAGGTTATATTCGGTCCGAACTCTGATCGAACTGGTAAACGTAATGTTTAATGGCATAACCGGAAAATGTAAAGCTTATAGAAGAATTGCTGTTTTAACCCTAACTCTGCTCATAACAATTTGTATTTGGTTAATAAGAGAGCATTTACTTTAAAGTTGTAAAGCTATTTGCAAATACATAACCATGAATTTTTAAAAATAAAATAATGAGGTTTGCTCTTAAATAATTGTTAATCGGTGTTAAAACAACTAATTTGATAAAACCCGAATGCATCTACAATTTTTATGTAAGCTATCAAAAAATATAAAGCAAGTGTACTGTTTAATATATAAAATGCCACAAACGCTACAGAAAATATTATATCAATTGGGGACTGTTTATTGACAGCCAAATTAAATTTATTAGAAAATACCAGTTCGAACATTATATAAAAGCATTAGGTACTTTGCGAATAAAAAATTTAGTGATACTATAACTGAACCAACCCCGGAGACCTTTCCTTAAAAATTACTACCACTAAAAAGCATAAATTCATAAAAAAAAATTTTTTATCTTCATAAAAAGCCAATGTTTTTTAAAAAGCTTCACAAAAATATTTTAATAACAATAATTAAACTCTAAAAAGAAAACTTTTAAATTCATACGTTGCGGTTTAATACATACACGTACTATTAATGTGAAAGCTTCTATTTTGAAAGCTCATCATTAATGGTTAGTTAATTTGGAGAGCTTTACTGTTAAATAATTATTAACGAAAGTAAAACATTTAAACTAAATAGTTTACCATGCATCTTTTTATGAACGCTGTATGAACAATTTATTGTAACCGTCAAAATGAAAAAATCGTTAGAAAGCTTTCTATTTTAAAATATTATAAGAATTGTTTAACGAAATATTTAAAAGCTTCTATATACATTTTAAGTTCAGAAAATAAATTTCAGAAAAATTAAATAAAACTTTGATTGAAACTTTCCATTTCAATCTGGTCGAACGTAATGGTAAACGTAATGTTTCATTGCATAAACGCCAACATAAAACTTCATTATCATTATAGAAAAGAAAAATTCAATTAAAAAGCTTCCCAAAATTAGGTCAATATAAAAATTAAAGCTCTAAAATGCAATTTTCAATTTAAAGCTTTTCGTGTTAATATATAACACACATAACTTAAAAAAACGATGATTTCTGAAAGCTCATAATTAATGTTTAATTAATGGAGCTGACAATTTTAAAGGTTTTGAGTTGTGAAATCTATATGAAATTACAAACTCATAAAACATTCTAAATATTTTGAAATAATCGGAATGCTTCTTAACAATTTATGAAAGCTGCATAAACAATTTATTGTTAACACCAAAAAGTCTAAAACAAGTGTTACATAATATATAAACTGCCACAAACGCTCCAAAAAATATAATATTTTGGATTGGAAACGTTTTATGGTTTTTAGAATCAGAGCTTTTAAATATATTTGATATGTTTGTTTAATAAAAATTGATGGATCTATTTTTAATTTACAGCTAAAAGTAACTAATTGGATAATATTTTATAAAAAAAAACAATATTATATAAAAGCTTTAGTTTAGCTCTGAGACCTTTCATTAAAAATTAGAACCACTAATATTAGTAAACGTAAAAAAAAGCTCAAATCGATAAAAAAAATTGTAACAATAAAAAAAACATCTAATTTGACCACAAAAAAAATACGAAAGCTTCCTATTTCAAAATATTATACGAATTATTTAAGGAAACACTTTAAAAAGCTTCTATATAAATTTTGAAAGTTGGAACGTCGGAAAATAATGCAAAATAATGAAATCAACGTTTGAACGAAACTTTCAAATTCGCTCCAATGCCTGATCGGACTGGTAAACGTAATGTTTAATTGCATAAAGGGAAAATTTAAAGCTCACTTTCTTTGTTTACCGAAAAATGCATTAAACACTTTTCAAAATTTAGTCAATATAGGATATTAAAGCTCTAAATGAAAGTTTCAATTGAAAGCTTTTAGTTTTAATATAAAACACTTATAACTTAATTAAACGCTTATGTTTTGAAAGCTCATAATAATTAATGTTTAGTTAATTTGAAGAGCTTTTATAGTTGTCCTTTAGAGTTATTACAGCTATTTGCAAATACATAATCATGTTATGTCTTGTTAATCGATGTTAAAACACTCTAACTAATTTGAGAGAACCCAATTATGAAAGCTGCATGAACCATTTATTGCTACCGTCAAAAAATTTAAACAAGTGTACTGTATAATATATAAACGGCCATAAACGCCCCAGAAATGATATTTTGGATTGGAAACTTTTTATTCTATGGTTTTTAGAAACAGAGCTTTTAAATTTGTTTAATAAAAATTATAGGACCTATTTTAAATTTCTAGCTAAACCAGTTCGAATATTATATAAAAACATTACAGTGTGATCAACTTTCTTAGTGAAATTAATTTAGGATGAAGCTTTTAAATCATACGACTTACTTTTTTGTGACTATTTGACTAATAAAAATTTTAACCATTGGTACTTATGTAGATATAAGAAAGCTTAATTCTCCAAACGAATAAGTTGGAACCTCAAATCTGGCAACTTTCTGAGAAATGTATCTAAATTATGTAAAAAAAAATTGAAGCTCATCGTATTAATTGAACGCAAAAATTGATTTATTCAGTACCTCGAAAGTTTCTATAGTCTGAGTATAGGAGGACAGAGAAAACTGTAATTGAGTTTTTATTCCAGCATAATTTAAGTAGCTTAAATAAAGCCGCTTTATCGCACATAACGAGGACGTTTAAAAAAAAAATTGTATATTGAGTACAACAAAGTTCAAGTTTGACAGTAAAATCTAGCAGAAACGGGAACCCAATTTACTAACATAACTTCCTGTTTAATTTTATTTTGCCATTTTGGCTTTTTACCAGGGGGATGGGCGCTTACGCGTCATCTATTAATTTCTACGCATTGAAACTGTAATTGATTGGAAAGATCAAATCTATTTAAATAAAATAATATTAATGAATAACGTTAATGATCTAACCTTAAACAAAACTAAATTATTTAAAATAACTAATTTTGCAAGAAAATTAGGCAGATCTAGAATAAAGCTTGATGTTAGCGATACTGCTGAACTTTTAAATTTGCTTTAAAATATTAAAATATATTGGAAAATAAATGAGCATCCCCTAAGCAACGGCGTTAGGTAACGGGTTAAGGGGCAGATGCGCACGAGGCTATTTATTTGCTCTATAGTGATTGCCCAGAGTAACGAGCACATGAAAAAATATACCAAGGAAAAATACCAAACAAAAATCATCGGGTGAAATCGAAGGTGGGGGTAAAAATACTCGCTTTCCAAAATTTAATTTATTTATACTTATTGGAATTTTAGTAGATATTAAATTATAATTTTGAGTGGATTTTTTTAAGTGAAATTCCCAGTAGATTTGCACTATGGAGTTGAGTTAAATTTTAAACGCGTTTTGCATACTTTTTAACGGACTTTAAACTCAACATAATTTAAAGCAAATTAACTATTAATTAAATTGAGTGATTGAGTATAATTTAAATTCCATATTGAGAGTGGAATTTTAAAAGTTAAACTTAGGGTTTAATTTGCACTATGAAATTGAGATTTATAGATTATTTGAGTGCAATTTAAATTATAAATATTTCGCATAGACTTCGAAGTATATATTTTTGAGTTGATTTGTTAAAGTGAAATTCAGCGATAATTCTAGTATCTGGGCTTGAACAAAATTTTAATTATAATTTAATGAGTATTTAATTGTAGATTTGTGACGTAATCTAAAATGATAAAGCAATTTTAAAACATTAAAAATTGTATTTACTTTTTAAATGATTTACTGGAAACGAATTTCGATGGATTTAGTTTTTATTTCGGGGTCGTGAGCAGTTACGATTCCACAGAATTTTTTTTACGTTCTGCATTATTGGTTTGTAAAATCTGATTTAACAAAGCATGCCGAAAGTTAAATCGAGATAACGCATGCCTTATTGATTAGAAGTAAATTTATGGTGGCTACGACAAGTTGAAAAACGCAGACCTTTGACCGCGTTAATAATATTAGTGTGGGATTATAGAGATAACAAATAAGTTTACCCTATTCTACTGCAAAGTCGACCACCCTTATAGACAACATATAGACAATATCAAAAACTTAGTCATCGTCAATAATGTAGACAATTCATACTGGGATTTGGTAAACTTCTTCTAGACTACGGTGGTCAGATTTCCTTACGAAAACAATACGATACGCAACAGTTTCAAAATATCATTCAATGCATTTGAATCTATAACTTATCAATTTAAGTTTGGTTAGAATAGTTTTAAATTAATGTATTTCCATAATTTATCTAAACAAATTTAGAATAATCATAATGCAATGTAATCTAAATGGTCCGTTCTCAATCCCTTTCCTTTACCTAAAAAAATTGTTCATAGCATACTTTAGGAAAGACCAAGGGTTTTCTGACAATCAAATCAGAAATTTCAAATATCTCCTTTAAGTAATAGACTAAATAATTAAATATATTTTGGTTGTGCCACAAAGTACATATACCTAAATTATTTTGCAACACATTCTACTATAACTAGAAAAGGCCACAATAGGCCAATTGTAAACCAAATATATCTCGATCAGATTATATAAAATATTTTCGGAAAGCCCAACTTTTATCGAAGAACTAATTTAAACAAATAAAAATGTACATTTTGGCACGGTGTTATTGAAAATTTATAAATAAGAAGATATAACTAAATTCGAACAAATTTTCATCGATATTTTCGAATGGCCCCTTAACTCAATATATTATTGTTCATATTTGCCTCGCAATTTCGAATACACATAATGTACAATAAAAGAGTTATAACGAGAAATTTTCTCGAGCCTTTTTCTAACATCTTAACATAAAATGAGATAAATTCTTCAATTTGAATTTTCTTTTCTTTATCCATATTTCTACATATAAATACGTATGTGTGTGTGTGTGTGTATATATATGGTTTTTATATAATATTCATACATATGTGAAGTAGATGTTTTATATGGATTGACTATTGAAATGATGAAAAGAGCACAAAATGCCAAAGAAATGGAATATATTTGTGTGCGATATACAAGTCTATACGTTAGAAGAATGAACATATTTGCTTTTATTTCCATTTTGAAGTGTATTTCCATCTAAGCTTTTCCCTTTCAAATTCGAATGAAATTTATGTATTTTCTTGTGCGGTTTGGTGTTGTTGCTCTACTTTATCTATAATGTACTATTTATATATATGTACGATGGTGTTTTTTTTTCAAACAATCGAAAAAAAAATATATATTTTTCAGAGCGTCTTACTATAAAGCTTTAAGTTTTGTGGATTTCCATTGCATTAATTCACAACAAAATTCTAAAATTCTAGACAAAAAAAAAATTACTAAAAATATATTTTAATATTTTTTTAGTGAAGTTTAATGCTGTTCGTCGAACAATAAACAGAACATGGCATGGATTTTAAATGGAAGTATTAAAACTATGTTATATGTGACGCTGTTTTTATTCGTTTACTTGTGCCACTTTAATTGCTTTACATGTGGCAACACCACAAGGTCTGTTATGATGTCAGGGCTAAAAAGAAAGAGTTATCTGAGTTATCACTATGTGGATTGAGAACCCATACAGTTAAAGATAATAAAGAAGCTGTTATTTAAAACAACACTGCATAAAGATCGGAGACATGAAACTACGTTTGTTGAAAGTATCGAAGAAGGCAAGATGGTTAATTCATCCTTTGAAATACCGTCTACTTCCAGGAATAACTTAGTTGAAAATCGCAAGGCGTAACTGGATTGACCAACATGTACATTCATCAATCAAAGTTACATTACGCCACAATAATTCCGCATGTATTTGTATATTGCCAAGTTCTGTATAGAGCGTTTGTGGTCAAAACTAAAAGAGCTTTATACATACTGATCTATTCTCGTGTGGCAAACTATGCACTTCATATAAAACGTCATATACAAATAATTTTGAATTGAGGATTGTCCAATCCCAAATTAAAAACTCGGCATGTCCAGATCCGCATACGCGGTTACAGGTATAGAATTGGTATGAAGAATTACCAATGGTTTTTGGTTAAAAAAAAAAAAAAACATAAGAAAAAAAAAATGGTGGAATAGTTGTGAAAAGTGTAATAAGAGGAAGCTTATCCCGAAACAAGGGGCAATAAACCAATTTATGTGCCATAATGTATAGATGATACAAGTATAGAAAATAAAAGTTAAAGTAAAGATTGAAAAAATGTATAATGTGCTTCCTATACAAATTTAGCACTGCAAAAAAGCACAAAACAACAAAAGTATAAAGTATCAGATGACAGTGAGCTACACAACCAGTGGCGATCGTGAATCTATATAAAACTAAATAAAACGTAAATGGCAGGTATGAAGTTACATATTAGCGAGTCATCAACAGCAACAACAACAACATCAGTATTTAGCTGAACTTACATATCCCACGATAATCTACAGCTGCTTAGACATAATACAACAACATGCCATAATGCATCAAATAGCATGTCACATTGTATGTTGTCTTCTTGTCTTGTTCATTTTACCTGATACTGCTAAACAAGCAATTCTATGAAACGCCACAAGCAACATTATACCACATTATAGATTATCTTTTTAAATTGTTTTGATATTCATTTTGGATAAATTCCTGAGCTATAAAAAAATTAAAAAAATTTCAGGGTGAGAACTATAATTATGAACATATTCCCCCAAAAAAAGTTGAATAGGTTTAAAAGAGACGATACAACGATGAATCGATCGAACTAATGAATGTAGCACACATAGTACACTTTCATGTAGTTAAAATGAAAAATGTACCGAGGGTCGATTTTCAGTAATTCCAAGAAGTCCTGGGAGCAAGAATATAATGCATTGTGTTAGAAATTCAAGATAAGGAGTTCTGAAAGCGGAACAAATCAGCCATAGAGAAGAGATGGTATCGAATGTTCTATATATAGTAACAACAGGATAGTTACAGAACTGTATGGTTACAGAACTAAAAGTTTTGGAGTCACCCTATGTCAAATGGGTAGCAAAAAATAGTAAGAATTATTTCGCTGTGTTTAAGAGAGTAGAAAAAGATACGTGGGTCTTAATTGAGGTCCACTGTCAAGTAAATATATTCGAATATATCTAATCCATCCTAGACTTTTCAAAAATACATATATGATTTATACTGATGGTGCATCCTAGGAGTTTTTGCATGTATACTATCCCCAGACTACTTTGTCAACAAACAATTTATAGTTGGTACCAAAATACTCATCCCAAACATTTTATTTGGTGGTATATAAATATTTCTGCGGAAGTCGTTGAAATGGAGGCTATTTTTTAACTATATATTGTTTTGGTTAACGAAAAAGTCTGGGATAGTATATAAATGTAAAAAGTTCTGAATGATTTTGCGAATTAGTTTTAAACTAAGGTGACCAAATTTCTTTAGGTGGATGGTGATAATTTAATAGAATTTCCTTCATTGCATTTTAATCTACAATTTTCCAAAATGAAAATGCATGTAATGAAACATGGAATCGGTTTTATTTAGATAACTAGTTTCTAAGCTACATTGTTTGGAATTGTTTGAGTTAGAATTATCCAAAGCGTCGTTAAAATTTGTTTGTAATATTGAAAAGTTATTAAAGATGGAATTAAACAAATCCACACTGTACCAAATACCTTGATTCCTTTGACTTTCTTTGAATTAAATTTTCCAAAAACTATGGTATAAGCGTTATAAAGCGGTGTTAAAAAGGTGTCAGCGTAGAAAGCAGCTCACAAAAGTCGGAAACATGGCACCATGATAAATATCTTTACAATAAGCAGTTTAATGATTTACAATTTACTTTCATGGATGACGAAACATACGTGAAATTGCGTTTGAAATAGGTTAGCAGGGGAAAAATTGTATCGTTCCAAAAATAGTGGCAGAATGCTTTCGGTAAATATAAGCACATAAAGTTACATAAATTTGCAAATAATATTATGATGGCAAACAATTTGGAGTTGTGGACTCAAGAGCCAGGTACGTAGTTTCAAATGATGGCGGATAAAGAAATTTTTCGATAAGTTGTATTAGACCCAGGGATAAATAGCCACTCGCAGCAAATAAATAATAAACTCACAGTTCATTTTTTTAAATTTAGAAATTGGTCCGTTTTCGAAATTATTTTTCGATAAATATAGAAGCCTATAGAAAATACTAAACCTCTCTATGATTAAAACCACCACTGGGCCAGGCCTTTGTCACACCATCTACAGTGACGTCAAATGTGTACATAAAAGAATGAGTACAGAAACATATTTTGCATATAATTCGTTGACACACACTACTCAGTCGACCGATCCATAAACATTTGGCAATAGTGAAAAGAAGAATGGCGAATACGATAACACATCGAATGTTGTGTATAGAATCTCACGGGCAGCATCGAACAACATGTGTCTTACTTTATCCGCAATAACAAAATTTGAAATTTAGATCAATTCGAACGTTTAGGGCAATACATTTTCTTTAATTAATGCTTTGGTTTGTTTTACTTGTGGTGTGTGATTTGCGATTTAACATGATTTATTCTTTAATTTCTTCCTACGGCTTAACTGCGAATACCCATTTTACAAAATACAACTGCAAGCTGGCCCATTTTATTTAAAATCGGTAATATAACGCAGGTTGTGGACATTCCCTTAATTGTCCACGCTAACAAGCAATATTGCCAAGTAATCTACGTAATATTTTACGTGTCGACCACCACGTAGATTACACGGCATATTCTACCTCACTCATCCCTGGATATAAGGAGCATATAAGTTATTTAAAACTTTCAGGATACGTTAGCCACGTTCACACAAATGCTATTAGGTCATTGGAACATTATTTCTTGTATGCACAGCCTAAACCTATATAACAGGATTATATATTTGCGTGAGTGTGGACTAGTGCGAGGAAACAAACAATTAATCACGTCCTCTATGACTGTGATTTAGGTTGACCTTAGAGTTCAGGGGCAGAAAATAAATCGGACTTGATGATTAGTTTTGGCCTTCGGGCTGTAAACTTAAGCAGTTTAACCTTGACGATTAATATTTTAAAACATTTTGAGAAACATAAGAAATATACATATGCTTGACTCTCATTCAAAGTAAATATCGGTTTTCTTTATGACACCATATAGACGGCCAGGGCAAACGGTCAAACGGTTTTGTTACTATGGCTCTCCTACGTACAGGGCGTATACAATTTCGGAGAGAACGTTAAGTTGATGACCATGTCGATGAGTTAACTTCAAAATGATATGGACGCTAAAGTATTTGCCCTTTGGCCGCTTTCAACTTATTTCCAATTATTTTCACAGCTCAGCACTACAAAGAGTATCTTGCAAGTTACATACTTGAATATTTTTTACACATATTTTGCATCCATTATCTCAATACTGACAACATTATATGCATGCAAGAGTGTATGTAAACGAAATATAAGTTTTTTTTGTTATATTTTTATAGCGCAACATAAATCCGGTATTAGGTACATAAGTGAACATTATTGGATGTATTATTCTCCCAGATTTGTTCCATATGTATAGAATCGCGTGTTAACAAAGTCAAATGTAGTACCGTTTCCATACATACATATAGTAAAAATACAACTTCCTATCATATTCAAAATCTTATTATTCAAAATCAAATTCAGATCCAAAAAAAAATGGGGAAACATCAAAAACATTACCTATTCCAGTATCACTCGTATAGACGTATATGCAGATATAATTTATACGGGAGGCAACCCATAATCTTGTTCTCTTATGTTATTTTTTTTTTTTTTAAGAACAATAATAATAATTTTTTTTTTGTTTTCGGTTCTGTTCGTCTTGAAAGCTCTTATACATAAAATAAAAAACACAAAAACAACAAAAAATGTTGTTGAACATACAATAAGTACATATAGCAGAAGGAGCTAAGCTACATACCAAAAAAAAACTACAATGAATATTTGAATTTTTAAGAACTGCTGTACTTTTCAGATTTTTTTTTTTTTTTGTGCTTTTCTTGTCTAAGTTGTTGAATTTAATGTTGAATTATGTATCTCAATATATTTTTTGTACGGTGCACAAAAAAAAAAAATTGGAAAGAAAATTCAATTATCATGTGCTTTCCTCACAGATGATATTATATCTATGTATGTATATGTGAACTATACATATATAGTCTCTCTCGTATACTTGCAGATAATTTTTTTTTTGTTACAGTATTTATTTATTGACAGCGTGTCGATGTGAAGTTTATTAAAATGTACTTTAAAGTTTTCAATACTTTTCCGTTTGACTTATGTCGGTGTTTTGAAGATCAACATACCCAATATGCAATGAAATTTATTTGTTATATAAGATGATGTCAAATATATGTAAGTTGACTTATTCATTTGAATTATATCAGCTGCGGTTAAACTTTTAATGTAAACTATGACAATCAGAAATTGAACTTTAGTTGTATCGCTAAGTGGGAGTAACTTTGTGTGTATATTTTACATCAATTTTAGTGTTTTTGAAAGTAATTTTATCAAGCCAGTAATTTCGGTCGCTATAGGAGTAGAACTCCCAACTTATATTTATTCATATGAATTTTGGGAGTACAAACGGATGGTCAAAACTGTTCTAGACGGGTTAAAGCATTGTGGTTGGTGTTAAAATAAAGGTGTAGTGTCATAATTTTAAATATTAAATAAGAAATTGAATTATATGGGTGAAACACCAGCGAAATAAGTGAAATATAAGAGAAAAAACAAAATATACAGCATTAACAATTGCGTATATCAGCAGAGACGCGAACCATCATATTTTATAGTACGCAAAATATATGGACTGCAATATTAATCCCATGAAAAGAAATGGTAAAGAAGACGAATCGGAATACGTCAAACGTAATGGAGTTATGTCGAGTTAGTGGATAATTTATATTACTAATTTTTCAGGATATTTATATGTCAAGTAACTTGAAATACTATAGGGGAGATTACTGCGGATTCCCATAGTAAAAATTAATAAAGTTATATCCTGCAGATGGCGCACCAAACGTTTTTTAACAATAAATGTTACGTTACCTGTTATTTTCAAGGTATTTCTGTCAGATGTTTTCAATTTGGTTTTGTTTATTTAATTTTTCTTTCGTTTTACATTTTATTACATTATTTTCCAAAATTTGGATAAAAATAATGATAACATTGTGTGTATTTGCCAGTGGTGCCATTTAGTTAAAATAACCTTACTGCGATAAACTGCTATATTTTCATACGCAAATCTGCAGGAGTTTCCCTTGTCGTATTATAAGTTATTAGCTATTTGCACAAATCGATGCTTAATTTATGATGTAAAAAAATATTAATGGGATGATGGGAAGAAGGATAAATCATACGGTTTCGAGGTAGGCCCCAATGAGTTTTTGGTATAGGGGTATCCCCAATTAAAATAAATAAAAATAATATTTGTAAAATAAAGCTATGGCTAATCGTGTGGTGACATTTATCGTGTCTCAAGTGAGACCTTCCAGCCCACCTGTTGGTAGTCGAACGAATGGCTAATTTTAACGTAAGCGATTTAATGTTTGAAGTGGTATTTTGAATAGATGTGGAAGTTGTATTGGTGGGTGCAGCCGTCTGAATAGGCATAAATCCGGCAATGGCCACGGTCTTGGCAGCATAGCCAATGGGGAGCGAGGAATGGGATGGGGGCGAGAGAACGGCTCATGAATTGGGTTGAATTGGTACTGGGTCGGGTGCCTTCGGATGGGTTGGGGTTAGCGGTGTTTATCAAGGATTTAGAAAGCTGGGCTATTTGACTTGATTAAGCTATGAATCTCTGCATATAATGAGTTATTCCGAGCACCTGATTACACCAAGTACGAATGGTGGGTTAGGTGTTGGGTGGTGCAAGTATGTATTAACAAGTCGTAAAAAGTATGCTAATCTCTGTTCGTTTTTTTAATTTTATCTTAGGGGATGTAATTTATCTAAATACACAATTTTTTTTAAGGACCATTTTCGCGATAATATTTTTTTTTTATTTCAATGGATTATAATTTTTTTTTTGTGGCAAAGCAGTAATTAAGAACATTGGATGTTGAATATGTTTTCCCGCAAGCCATTTTGAGAATAAGTCGCTTAAGTATTGAATCCTCTTATGTTGGATTCTATCGGTATATTATAGGATCATATTATATTATTGAATTTAAAGATAAATATATTATCGCTGACACAATTCCGGATAATAATTCAAATGTTGTTGTAAAAAAATAGTTAGGATTAGCGTATAGGGATAGCCCATAGAAAACCAAACTCAATCTCCCTATCAAAAACTGGCCGTCCCAATGTTTCTCAGATTTTATTTTTTCACATATATCAACGTCTGTTGAATCCAATTTGACCATTTTTCAAAAATGCTTGTTTGTGTGTCAGTATTTTGTTTTTGAGTTGGCTGATGGAATTTTCTGTAGGCCTCTACATGTAGACCAATACCAAACATCTGCTCCCTATTCGAGGGAGCAGCATTATATATGGTGGTTTGGTGAACCGTGCGGTATCCATGTTCACGACATTCCTTTCATTTGAAGGCTTAAACATAAGGCGCACAAGTGCATAGATGACTTCTATTTTAGCACGTGTTCCGCGGACTCCAATGTTGCCCTGCACACAGGACAGTCGGGAGAGTCATCGTGGTTTCAATTGAACAGGTGTAAAAAAAACCAATGAAGAACAAATGGGTATATGATAATCCAGCACGTCGTAGTGTCTGTTTTGCCAGGAATCAAGCGGTCGATCTATCAACCATTTGTCGAGTCGTTCCATCCTTTTCTGCTCTCTGCGCATGGTCTGTAATAGCTCCCTTGTCTTTTGCATTTTGAAGGCCTCCTTGTGCATGGCATTCGTCTTAATCGGTGCACCTTATACATTAGAGTCGATGTCAGGAGCAGAGCTCTTTCACTTTGTTTTGATCTTCTTCTATTCGGCATGATCCATGGTCACTTTGTTTACTTTTTCTGCTGACGTAAAGAGATGTGTCTTATAACACAGTCTGAAATTGATCAATATTGCCAGGTATCTGATCGCCCGTACAAGACTATATTTCTTGGGTACCAGCTTTCACAGTTATGATCTTTATACTTCTCCTACTATAACAACTGGAACCGCCTCTCTATGTTATACTACACACACACACTAGCAGATACTGACCACTATTGGATTTGCCTAATTGCAGATTTTTACTATCTTTTCTTTCGCAATTACTGGGTACGTGGTTATCCCACCCTCAGTCTGATATTTCAGCATCCTCTAGGTTAAACTACTATAAGTAGGTATTTTGGTTCTTCTAGCCGACTAAACACATTGAATATACAGTGCCAGATGACCATGTTGTATGTGTTCTTCGTGTCGGTACAGCGCAGTTCTTTTTGTTAGCTTTTTACCATGTAGAGCCAGATGTTGCCTCCAATGCAGTATTGAGCACACTTTCTTATCTTAAACTTAACGCCAAGTTTACTGTCCTTACAATAACGTCCTGCAACCGGTTCCACATAATTCTCTCCAATACCATGCCTTGCAGGATAGACACTTGATTTTCTGGTTGCTTATCTTGCTTTGAGAAGAGGTACAAGGTTTTCTATATTTAATTTTATATGGAAGACGCCTTCGATTAAAATATGGCAAGTGTAACATGATCCTATTCGTTGACAGAACTTCCACAATAATACCCAAGATGATGCGACATGTAGGTTATAATGTATATTATGTCTTGCCAACATATAAAATTTTTCATGAAACTTTTGTATGGTCTGCCCAAGGATTGCGATCACCTTTTTCCTATAAATAGCCACGTTTCCTTAATCTGATATCACGCGCTAGTTTCAATATGGAATCACAATACCGTTGCCGTATAGAAGTGCTACCGACGTCTCTTGCTCCTTGGAATTGTTTATTGCAACTCAGCCATTTTATTATTCCACCAGAAGTCAGGCATTCTGGATTGCACACAACAATCGATTTTGTAATTTATAGTACTCGAATTGAAACGTTTTATTCTCGACAGTTCCAGATTTAGAATCCTCTACCTATAACCCAGTAGTTTGTTTACTTTGATGATCGCTGAATGTATATTCAGTATCGAACTTACATTACCCATACAAAACGTGTCTTTCGGATATTCGCATATCTTTCAGAGGTATAGATTTACAAAGGGTTCTAAAAGAAAAATTCAATTCTGAAATGTGTTTTATGATTTCCCCACTACTCAGCCCATGCATGTAACGTGGTTCTTTACTCCCATTGTTCTTCTCGTTCCAGAGCATACAGTTCCGCTCCTTCTGAGATCAGCAATGTGACTTTCCTCACCACATTCCAAGCGGTACAGTCTTTAAACTATGGTTCAATAGCCTCTTACATTTACTGCGTAGTGGAACCTTGATCGATGTCCTTGTTCAAAAGCAAAGCTCCCTCGATCTGACTCTTAGCCTCAACAGTTACATCCTGCACAATGACTAAATTTAACTGATATCGGAATGTTGATGTTATTGGATGAATTCGCGTGCTTTGTAGTCTCAGCAGAAGGTTGGCATTCATAGTTCGGTGTTATTGCGTCACATTTTTGCCAAGACCATTCAAATTCGGGTCAACTTTAACTTTAAAGTATTTGTTAATTAACAACGAGTCTGGGCGAACCCATTCCCTTCAGATTCGATTCCTTTTCTTCTTTTTCACAAGCTCTTCTTTGGCGTTGATATAGTTCGGTTTTTTATTCCACTTCTCTAAACATGTCTACACAAGTACCTCATTAAGTTACAATATTGCAGTAGTTAGATCGCGACGGGCGAGATACTGGTTTACTCACTCCCAAAAGTGGTCGGTACTGCGATTCCCAATCACAGTACACCTCTCCTATTCATTAAATATTTTTATCCTGATGAACAGACGCCTCTATGTGCTGGCTTTGGTCTACTGTCGGTATTACATTTCTTGCCTACCCGATCCACGAACAAGTTGTCAGCGTATCCTATTCGATAGCTGAGGACGCTTCTAGATGGAAGATCTAGTTAGTACATAAGAGGTGTTTGTATGTCTGTCTCTTCTTGATAAATGTTCTGTCAACGTAAACTCAACACTAACCTTAGATGTTTCAATTTTATTAAATGATCTCAGAGACAGAAAAAAGTTGACGGCACAGTAATTGCGCGAAAAGAGTTATGTGCTCTATAAATGCCTCTTCGATATTGAGAGGGGAACGTATAAGTAATTCCCGAATTTCCAGGTACGTGGTTTTTGAATTATGTTTTTTATAAATAAAATGTGAATTAAATCAAGATAAATCGATAAACTGCAATATTATTTGTTTGTACCATCTCACGGTTTTCCGAGGACACTAATTGGTCAAACCTATATCGTCTCTGGACATATTTTGGTTTTACTTTTCAATTTTAATAGGGTTGTTTCGCTCTTTACCATATAACTGTTTCTAGTAGTAACTATTTGTGGATGATGCGTTCGTCTTTTTCAGCTTTGTTTCTTTGGAATTGCCTTTCAGGTTTATGCGTAGAGTGCCACAAGTATGTGTTCTATGGCTTAATAAATCTTACAATGTCACACTGTTATAATTGTTGTCCATGAACAATGTGTGTTCTTTACCTAAGGACTCATTTAACGTAAAACTAATGAATTAAGCTTCGAAACTGCAGGATCTAAAACTTGTTTTCCTTCTTATATTTTCAGATTGGTTCTCATAAAGCTCGTACAATTTTATACCATACTCTGATTTCATGTTTTTGATATACTGTTTAAGTGTAGTCTGTCTCAAAATATTAACAAAGTCTCATCCTAGAAAAGGGTTTTGATTTGGTTGACATGCTGCATAACGTATATAACTGCTGTCAGCCTAGAGGTTGGCAGCAGACAATTCTGCCTGGTCTCAGCCTAAATGAACCAGCACAAACAAATTTCGCCGGATAACCTTGATTTCGAAGCTGAAAAAAGAAGATAGGCCTGATTCTTCGATATTATGCTAGTGCGCATCACATAATCTGGGTAGCACACACATTAACGGAAGGGATGAGTTATTTTTTGAGTATTTATTAAATACTAACTATTTAGTTTGAAATATTGGGCAAGAACCCACATTTATTACTAAAAACCGGCAGGATGTTCTTGACGTAACATTGGTCTCAGATAATATTTATTCTATGGTCAGGGAGTAGAGGATGGCGGGGAACATTTCTTCTATTATATGTAACATTCAGCCTTAACGTTTAACCTGCTATCCTAACGCCTTTAGGAATCCCGGAATGACAAACTGGAGCAAGTATAGGGAAATGCTAAAAGATTTATAAACGCAGGGAGCTCCTGAGCCGCCAGCGACAGTTTGAATTGAATAGTAGACAGTATCACTAGTGCCTGCAACCGATCCTTTAATGCTGCTTTCCCAATAGAGCCAAAAGAACAAGAGAGGCTCAGGATTGGGAGTTCTATTGGGAGGACTTAAAAGTATACAAAAAAAAATTAAAGAAGGTACAGAGGCGGTCTTGAAGACTCTTCTGTGATAAAATGAAAGAAGTCTCTGATACCTCTCGTCTTATGAAAGATACTGCGTACTAATCCGATTAGTTCCAATTATCAAATTAAACTGAGCGGATTTTAGTCTGCTTCTAGTGAGGAATCTTTGAAGCTACTCATTGAAACCACTTTCCAGGAAGCTTTGACAATTCGACAGAGACTAGCACTCATCGAAAAACACATTCATTGCGCATAGAAGATATCGTAAATAAAAACGGATGCTATGAGCACTTGAAGGTTTCAAACCTTATAAATCGGCTGGTCCTGACTGAATTATACCAGCGGAAATTCAAAACAACTCGTTGATTATTCTCCCCTGGCTGGGGAATAGTCTTCAAAGGGTGTTTAAAATTGGTCTGTTTTCCGAAGAGGTGAACAGAGGTCAAAGTGATCTTTATTCTGAAAGCGGGAAAAACTCACAATGGCTACCCAAAAGACTTAAGACCCATAACTCTATAATCCTTTCTGTTACATAGCAATTAATGGGTTACTGTTGCGGACCTGGAGAGAAAAGGGACTGCAGCGATTGCAGTTACTGGAAAATATTGAAACACGGTTAATGCCCTCCTAATCAATATGAGGTGAGATGTGGCCTGGCAATCAGCTCGTCTTAAACTAAACTGGTAATCTTTACCAGGAAATATAAAATCTCGGTAGTAAACCCACCTTAAATGGCATAATAATAGGTTTCTGGGCATAATCTAGGACAGTAAGCTTAGTTGAAAACCTAACATCTTGGAAAGAGTAAACAAGGCTAATTTAGCTATATTTTTATGCAGAAACGCCATTGGTAAGAGATGGGGCCTGAAACTGGAGCTGGTACACTGGCTTTTCATTGCCGTAGCTCTTGAAAAAACCTACACAAATGAGCCACTCGGACGTCATGAGAAACTGCAGGGCGGACCAACTAGTTAGGTATGGTACAATTTGCCCATTGTTACCAGAATAGAGCGAATTTGAGGAGGCCCCTTGCGCCGCTCAAAACTGCGTTTATAAAAGAATCAGTAGCATCAGCGAACAAAAGGTGGACTAACACTCTCACATGTATAGGGTCACCGAAGCGATGTCAACTGGTCCAGTTTTGGCCAGATCTCCTTGGTTGTTACAGACGAGTTGGCGTTAGACCATCTTTGGTCCATTGCATTCATGACTTCCTTCCAAAGCAGTATTTTACATAAGGCAATCTCATCTTCTTTTACATTTTTCACAATGTTGAAGTGCTATGGCACTCAACATCAAGCTTATGTTTAACTGTTAATCCATCTCATTTATAGATGAGCAACAATTGTGGACTTCCTTCGACGTAAGGCAGTGTGATTATAGCGTTTTGATGAAAGCCTGACTGTTCGTAAAATTGCGAATATCATTTGCAGAGGTAACATCAGACCAGTTCATCACTTCTTTTATCGCGATAAGTTTAGTTTGAAAGGCACTACAAAATTCGGAAAGACAAAAAGAGAGGTATACATGCAGTGCCTCACAGAAAACACCACACCAAATCCTCCCATTTCTTTTCGAACCGTCCGTGAAGAAGCTCAACACTTCCTTGTTCATATCAATCACCCAGTCCTCCCTGGTTGGGACCTCAGTTAGGAACTTCACCTCAAAGGAAGGCGATGGTCGGTAGTATCAGGAATATCCCTATCGTGCATTACCAATTTGTGTCCTATGTCGTTGCAGGTCCACATACAGATGGATTTGAACCGTATGATCCAAGCGGGTAAGATGAAAAAGAATCTTCAGTGCTTGAGTAGGTGTGCTCTAGAGTGCTCCACTTATACACAAGCAGGCCGTTCCTTGTACTTTCATCAAAAATGTCAGGTTGACCATGACTCTTCAAGCTGGCTACCAGACGACAGCATCATACAGTAGTATAGGTCTTACTGAAACATAGAGGCAGAGTACAATGTGGGGTTCCAATCCTTATCTCTTTCCCCTGGCATTTTTACAAGAGTAAACGCTATATTAGCTTACTTTACCTCTTCCAAAATATTTGCCCAAGCTATTTCGCTTTGTCTGTAAAGGTCAAGTGCCATTTAATGTTGGTGGGTCAATTGAGGAAGTCTTTGCCTCCTATTAAAAAGGATCAATTCAGTTTTATGTGGATATACATTTAGTTCACAGCTTCTGGCCCATTTAGAACGAAAGCCGAGTGTTAATTGCATCCGCTCTCTCATCGTATACAGATGAATTTTACAAACACTGCTATCTCGTCTCTGCCTTTAAGCATTTGCTCTATCCAGTCCCTAAGTGACTCGTCCACCTCCAGACACGAAAGTGTACGAGTGATCGCTTCCGGTCTGACGTGGCTGAAAGCCTCCTTTATGTCTAGAAAACCTACCATGGAGTATTCTTTGTGATCAAGAGACTTCTCGATAGAGCCGATAAGCGAGTTGAGGGTTGTTTCCACCGATCTTGCATTACAGTACGCTTGGTTGAGTTTCTAAGGTGGCTTATATTTGCCTTTCTAATGATTTTAACAGAAAGACTGATAACAGTATTGGCCTAAGGTCTTTGTGACTGTAGTAAGATATTTTCCCCGCCTTAGGTATAAATATAACTTTTACTTCAGTATATTTGTTAGGAATGTAACAATGTTCTTGGATGGCCTTAAAGATAACTTCCAGCGAGGTTAGGGTTAACTCAACAGTTTACTGGACATCCGCAGGAACAATGCCATCAGGTCCTGTATATGGCTTGGTATATGGCCCTATTTATTATAGGACGCTCTGAAGCCTGAATCAAGCACCGCGGAAAGTGTATCTCATAGTCAAGAAGCACGGAATGGAAGGACTTGAGGATGGTACCTTACGTAGCCTATTTGCTTCTGTGCATCGTAGGGCCTCCAAGTTTTTGTTTTGCCCCTCTAATTTCATATTTTTATGTTCTAAGAGCTATTTTATAACGGTCCCAATCCGCTGAGGCATTTGTTATCCTAACACTTTTAAAGTCTCCTACATTTCACGCAGGTACTTTAGAGTTCCTTCGATCACTAGGGTGGTCGAGACTTGCCTAAAGTCCTAGTTTTGTTAAAATCAGCGCATAGCTCGTCTATTAAGAGATCAAACTCATGTGTTGATGCAGGTGGATTTGACGACACCGGTAATGAGTTACCCAGAATTATTCTAAGGGTATCCCAGTCTTTCTAAAGGTATCCCTATAGGTTTTGTACCCAATTCGTATCGAAGATAGCAATGGTTAGAAAAAGAATGGTCCTCAGACACTTTCCAATTCAGTACACCATCCCTAATGAAGTCTGAGACAATGAGCGAGAATGCAAATCTCATTAACCGGTCACCGCTGACTCAAGGTTCCTGGATCAGAACAATTTATATCCTCTCAGCTTCAATTTTTAGCATGAGAGCATAATTCTTATACATAGAACCTGCTCGTGATTGCCCAAAATTCATAACTGACCCAACCATTGGTCCTTGCCAAAGCTTCCACCCTTATTTGAAATAATGACAACCGACCAATGGTCAGCTTTCTCTTCTTTCAGTCTGGCCACTTTCTAGTTGGAAGTTGATAGCTCCGGATTGCTTATTTGAAGCATTTCCAGAATTACTTGCATTACTAGGTTCCGCCAGGATACAGGGTATTTCCTCCCTAGAGACCACTTCCACCCTTACGGCTTGACCTCACCTTTAGGCTCTCTATCCACTTCTTGTAGAGGAACACCGACATCTGATCGGACAGGCTGCCAACTTTACTAATTAACGGCGGCTAACTAGTGTCGGTTTCCTCTTCCTCCAGTTTAAGAGCATGTACTGAATTACCTAAATCTTCAGTAAACTTATTTTAGTTAGCAAATTGTTCATCACCACTGCTATTCCTACTCCTATATATGTAGGTAGAATTATATGTTGTATAAACGTGTTAATGTTTAATACATTTGTGTATATGCACTATACAGTTTTGATGATAACAACGTAATAAATTCAAATACATTTTTTAAGCCACCACCCTGTGTGTCTATTACACCAGAGAGATGAGGAAGTAAATTTTATTTTTGTTAGTCTAACAATTTTCGTTTCGATTTTTTTTATTTTTTTTGTGTTTGTATTCCGATAAAAATGGTATATGAATAAATAAAGGAAGTTGACAGTCAGTATATATATGTATGTATATACATACGTACGGTATATAAATATATGTATATATGTATATAGAGAAGAAAATGTTCACTGTAATCTTAAAAACACTCATTTCAATTTCTTATTGAATTGATTATATGTTAAGATAAAATTGAAAATTTATGTGAAAATAGATTTATTTTTTAGTGAAGATTTTCAGTATATATACATATAGAGTACCATTATAGCTGGTATAGCTATTACGAACAAAATAAAAATATACAGTACGTAACAAACATACATATGTTATTATGTTCCAAATTGAAATTCAATTTAAATTTTTTTTTGTATTTTTCCATTTTTATACGAGATAAGCAGAATTCGTCCGAAAAATTATAAATTTTTATAAGTTGAAATCCCTGTAAATCTATTTATGTACATATCTACTCCGACATAATGTATACATTGGACAATATTGAAACGAGTATCAAGATTTATTTCAAATGTATTTTATGTCGCAATTTTTAAAACTCACAACGCTTAACTGACATCTGTATGCGATTTCTATATATCCAGTTCAATTAGTTTATCGTGCGTAGTTTACTATATACATGTATATGTGTATATAAGACTTATATCTTTTTCTATATTTCAAATGTATTACCAAGAAATGTCCCGAGAACTCTTGTATCTATAAAGTGATATGTTCCTTGCCGTCTCTCTCCCAGATGATATTGTGAAAAATGTGACGTATTTTATCACAAATTGATTGATGGAATTTTTTGATATGTGAAATTCTTATTTTCTACAAATACCATATATACATATACACTCGTATATGTATATATAGCAGCTATACAGTTCGATTGATTGAAATTGAATTAATCGTTTGTGCGCCCATATAAAATTGAAGATTCATACAGATTTTTTTTTCTTCAATATCCGTATATGGCATATATGTATGTATATAAACAAAAAGGATGTGGCTGCGACGTGTGTACGAATAAAAATAATAAATAAATATAAAATATAGTTACATATCATATAACTAAACTTTAATTCATGAAGTACAAACCACTAAAACCAAATTTAAATTCGTTCCAGATGAGCAAGTTGAACGTGACCAAACCAGCGTACTCGCTGGGATCTTACTTCCTGTACAATATCGGGGATCTTCATTAGATCTCTGATCTCGAAATTGTACAGAGCTCGGGATATACCATCAATCCGGAATCTTCTCTTAAATGTAACGAACCATCTCTTGTGCTCATCCGTCAGCGCCCAATTTTCATATCCATACATAGCAATGGACTTGATAAACGCTTTGTAAAGTTTCAACTTCACGGCACTTCATAGGTGTTTGGACTTTAGCAGTGGCCTTAGAGGATACAAAGCACAAGTGCTATCTGCCAGACGCACGTTAATATCCGCACTCACACTGTTATCGTGAGTGATAAGAGAGCCCAAATATTTGAACCTCCTCACTCAGTCAATCGTGTAGTGACCACTACTAAAATCTTTTGTGTCACTGTCCCTTTATAACCAGAGTTCATGTATTTGGTTTTGAACTCATTATTCTGAAGTCCAACAGAAGCTGAAAACTCTACAAGTGGATCAAATATTTCCTTCACTCTGTTGCTATTCAGTCCAATCACGCATTTTAAATTTAGAAACAAAGATGGAAATCGTAAAGCAAATAGAAAATGGTGAAAAAAATTCAGTTTTAGCTAAAAGATACAATGAAAAAGTTCATTTGCTAGTTCGACATCAATAGCCTCCAAAGTTTTAAAAAAACCTAGAAATTTTATAATTGGAAAAATTGAAAAGGAGCTCAGCGCCTGGATAGAAGATCATAGTCAAAAGCGAGTACCTCTAAGTTCAGATATTATTCGAACAAAAGCGTCGTCAATTTTCGAACGTTTACAAGAAGAAGAATCTGGAACATCTAATGTAGAAAAAATTCAATTTCAAGCCAGTAAAGGCTGGTTTGAAAAATTCAAACATCGCCAAAATCTTCATAATATTAAATTTACAAGCGAAGCAGCAAATGCTGACGAATAAGCTGCATCATAATATCGAGAAATCTTGAAAAGTGTTATTGACGAAGGGAGATATTTACCAATTTAAGTTTTCAATGCTGCCGAAACTGGCATATTTTGGAAATGAATGGTCTTTTAATTCCAAGGATGAGAAAAGGGCTCCAGGTTATAAAGTTTCCAAAGGGAGACAGACAGTTTGATTATGTGGAAACGCAGGTGGAGATTGCAAAAACAAACCACTACTAATTTCTACTTCGGTGCTTTTAAAGGAGTATCAAAAAACTCACTTCTAGCTCATTGGGTATCTATTAAAAAAGGATGGATGACCGCGAAATTTTTTAAAAACTGGTTTATGATTTGTTTTTGTAAATAACATTAAGGTGATATTTCTACGTGCAAACATAACTTCGTTAATTCAGCCGATGGACCAAGGCATCATCGCCGCATTCAAACTTTATTATTTAAGAAGAACTTTCAAGCAATTGATTGAGGGCCAGATAATGTATTAATTCGTGACTTTTGGAAACAGTACAATGTTTTATTTGTAATGTCTGCTGTAAGAAATATACAATTTTCTTAGGATGAAAAACTCCACGATGAATGCTACGTGGAAGAAAATTTGGCCCGAAAGTTGCATTGAAGCAGCTACGGTTGAGTGCCAAATATTTTGGACATTGTGACATTAGAAAAAACAATTGGTGGAGATGGTTTTGAAGAGATGGTATCTGAAGATATTATGGAGGTCATTGAAGATATTTATGAAACAAATATGGCTGTTGATGATATTTTAAAACAGTTCAATAACGCTGATGATAATGATAGCGAAGAAGAAGAAGTAGAACTTATAAGTGCTAACAAGTTTACCACCGAAAATGTAGCAAGTCATTTTAAACTTGGTAGTCCGCTGCAACAGGAGGCTCTTGACATGGATCCTGATGTAGAGCGTGCTTTAAATTTTAGGAGAAATGTAACAGCTGCTTTGGCTCCTTATGAAAATATTTATAACGAAAAGTAAAAGACTGGTAAACAATCAGTGATAACTATAGTTTTAGGCAAAAAAGCTCATCAGAATATAGCAGCGACTGATCTTTTTTTCATCGCAGAATAATCTTAACACATATTGATATTATTGTTTTAAGTTTTAGGTGTTTTTAAAATGTTATTTAGGATAATTTGTTTTTAATTTACGAAATATTTAAGAATCAGTGTAACTATATTAACTTCTTGTTAAATAAAAACTTTTAATTTTTTACTATTTGAAACCATAAGAAGGTTATTTGCAAATATTTTTAATTAAAATAATAAAAATAAATAATAAAACATTGTTTAAAGGCCATAACTGGCCTCTAACAATCTGGCTCCAACGGTTTCGATCCTGGGCTCTTCATACTGTGTTAGACAACCTGAAGAAGTAAAGTCATTATCTAGACGGGTGGAGCCATCGTTGCCTGCAACGACCTCTGTGCCTACCATATGGTGGATCCTCTTTAAGAGATCGCCTAATTCGTTCCGGACCAGCACGCAGAACGACACCTCATTTCATTTAATTAAAAATGTAAAAAGACAAAAAAAATGGCGTTTCTTTCAAGACAAATACTACAGCATGATTGATTATTATGAAATAAAAACAACACCCTAATTTTTTCCATTACATTGTTCAATTTTTATATGTATACTCTGAAATAAAATTAAAACTTTTGAACCATTAACTTTTTTAACTAAAAAAAAGTTAGGGCTTTAATTATAAAAAATTAGGGCTTTTAATTATTTCTTGTTTAATGGTTAATAAAATTAGTTGACAGTTTACCACGTTTCTTTACACGTATCATATATGTACGTCTTCCTCACTCTATGTGAATGATGGTATGACAAAAAATAATTTTTCATTGATGAAGAGTTTATGCATTTGTATCTTGCTGCAAAATTGTCTGCAAAGCGGGGTGAAGTTAGCCACTTTTTATTCTAGTGTTGGTACATGGCTTTTTGCTCAATTTGCGGTTGTCAAAAATTATGTCAGTTTGACGTAATTTTGACATAATATTGACATAATTTTGACATAATAACTACTGTTGGTAATTTCTTTGCATAAAACTTTGATTCTTGAAATCTTTCGAGAGGGAATTGTACACACTGTAATATCACAACCAAACCCACTCTAAATACTGAATCATTGTATGTATGTGCGTACCTTGTAAGGATGCACCAGAAGAAGATTATAATAATCAAGAATTAAGACTATGTAGCGGTTCAAAATAATTTTAAAAATAAAATTTTGAATCACTACAAATTAATCTATCATCACACATTACCGCGCACCATCTACTCAAGAGGCAAGATCACCTACACTATCAACAAAATTCCCAAACAACAAAAAAGTCTCATACAACATAAAAGCCTCAAACAACAAAAACAACAACAAAAATAACTTTTTTACGCTTCCGGCATTTTACCTTTTTTTAATATCTTATCAAAAAAAGTCATCGTGTATATACGTGTCATTACGTGGCATTGCTAAAATCTAAAAATCAAAATTCAAATTTTATAATATTAAACTAAAATTAATAATAAATATAAATAAATTTAATACATCAAAAATATAATTTTATTGTGAACATTTTTTATTGTACATGGAATAATCCAATTAATATTAAATTATATTATAATAATAAATTAATTAATGAAATCATATATTTTAAAATCAAATAAATTATCATTGCATTGTGTGTTTTAATTATTGGAGAGTTCGTACTGGACGGTGAATTTTAAGATCGAACACAAACCTAAAGTGGTGACCTCGACGACCCTTTTTAGGGGCAAAAAAAACCAACGAGCACACACTCCACAAGTAAAAAAAACATAAAAGAAACACGCATAACACACGACGAGTTAAATAAAATAGCACGTAATACAAACAAAATAGAAATATATTACAAAACAAACACGACACGCGGTGCCACGTTGATCATCGGCAACCACAACAGCAATCAACAGCAGCAGCAACCACCAGGACCAGCAACAGAGACAACATCATCAGCAGCAGCAACATCATCAGCAGCAGCAACATCAACAGCAGTAGCAACATCAACAGCAGCATAAACCAGAGCAACCATTTTACATCAAAAATAAGAAAAACCTTAAGTACATTTTTTTATATAAACTTAATTTTCATAACGTAAATTTTTTTTTTGGTTTAAATTCATTTCTACTTATTTTTATTACAATATTTTTTTTTCACATTCTGTAATTTTGCAACGCCACGTATCACCATTTTTTTTCGCTGGCTTACCAATTCATTTAATTTACATCCACATTTTGAAATTCATTCTGTCTCATATACATTTTGTTGTTGTTCGGTTGTTCATTACTCTAACTAATTGGGTACAGTGGTTTTTGAAAACAAATTAAAAAGTATTTGTATATAAAAAAAAATAAAATAAATTTTAAAAGAATGGGCTCAGACGACGAGAGCAAGAAGATGGACACAAACCAAGAGGCATCGAATACCTCACAGGTAGCGTCCATCGGACTGCAACCGTTCTGGAACCAGGCACCAAGTGCGTGGTTTTTAATAGCGGAGTCACTGTTCCGCCAACAGCGCATTGTGTCGGACAGTGCAAAATATACTCATGCACTCAAGTCACTAGATGCGTCAACTGTCCAAATACTAAAAGACTTTTTACAGGCACCCCCAGAAAAAGATCTATATAACACGTTGAAAGCCACGTTGTTGGAGAGGTTAGAGCCGTCAGAAGAGAGGCAACTTGATGCCCTCCTGGCGGGCACAGACATTGGCGACAGACGCCCATCGGAAGCGCTACGCATAATACGCGACTTAGCTGGCCACGACTTCTCAGATCGGGCCATTAAGAAAATGTGGTTGCAGCGCGTGTCCGAACCCCTCCGCATCGCATTGGCAGCCCAACCAGCATCAACCACAACACAAGAACTGGGAAAAATCGCGGACAATATACATGACGCTATGTTCCCAGGCCAACAACGTGTTGTTAACGAAGTACATACATCCCGATCACGACAACGACCACCAGCAACCAGCGTCAATGAAGCGCGTGAAAGATACCGCAGCTCACCATCGAATACGATCGATGAACGCTTGGCAAGATTAGAAAATATGGTAAGAACACTTACCATGCGAGATCGTAGTCGCTCTGGTGGTCGTCAATCTAATCGCTCACGTTCTCGTAGCCGCAGCCAAAATTTGAATCGCACCAGATCAAATACCAAACATACCGATGGCGTATGCTGGTATCACAACACCTTCGGTAAAGGCGCGAGAAAATGTCACCCACCGTGTGGATTCAGGCAATCCACATCGGCAATGGACATACATAATACAAAAAACGATTAGAAACCGCGGTGGAGTCGGCGAAAATCACAACGCCACATACAACACGCCGACTCTTCATACACGATAAAACAAACCAACTGACATTTCTAATAGACACGGGAGCTGACCTTTCGGTGCTCCCTGTGAAACATTTTATAAAGTTAAATTCAAACTTTACAAAATCTGATCTAGTACTATCAGCCGCCAATGGCACAGTTATACAAACCTACGGCACAAAATTGCTTCAGGTAGACATCGGTCTCAGACGAAAATTCACTCACGCTTTCATCTTAGCGAACGTGAATCGACCGATCATTGGCGCTGATTTTATAAGTAAATTCCAGCTACTTGTCGATCTTAGTCGAAAACGGCTGATTGATTCAGCGACTCAGCTGTCAATCCATGCCACATCGGTCCTTGTAGACACACCTACACCGATTCATTTCACAATCGACAACGGCTATGGCACGCTACTAAAGAAGTTTCCTTCCCTAACAGCGGAGCCAAACTACAATTTACAAGTCAAACATAACGTGGTACATCATATTATTACTGAAGGACATCTTCCAGTATCAAGACCACGTCGACTAGATCCGGTGCGTCACAAAGCAGCATTCACTGAATTCCAACACATGGTGGAATTAGGAATCTGCCGACCATCATCGTCACCAGTTTCTTGTCCATTACATATGGTCAAAAAGAAAGATCATGATTGGAGACCATGTGGGGACTATCGTAGACTCAATACGGTCACAACACCTGACCGCTATCCGATACCCCACATTCAAAACTTCTCCATGCACTTGCATGGTTGCAAAGTTTTCTCCAAACTTGATCTCATCAGAGGTTATCACCACATTCCCGTAGCACCTGAAGACGTTTTCAAAACGGCTATTACCACTCCATTTGGCCTCTTCGAATACACCCGAATGCCATTTGGATTACGCAATGCCGCGCAAACGTTTCAGCGCTTCATGAACGAAGTCGTTCGAGATCTCGACTTCGTTTTCGTCTACATAGACGACATTCTTGTGGCATCTCAAACTGAGGAGCAACACAAACTCCATCTGGAAACACTTTTCCAACGACTTGTTGAGTTTGATGTTCATATCAAGACTTCAAAATGCGTTTTCGGCGCATCCACTCTTGATTTTCTCAGCCACAAAATCACCGCTAATGGCATCCTTCCTTCACAAGAACGAATTAATGCCATTAAAGAATTCCCAGCTCCCACAACAATAAAGCGCATTCAGCAATTTATCGGCATGGTCAATTACTACCACCGATTCATTCCAAAACTTGCTGAAACACTCTCTCCAATTCACTCACACTTGGCCGCTCTGCTCAAGAAACCCAAGACTCCCAAGAATTTCTCTTGGCCTGAAGAATGCAATACCGCATTCAACAAACTAAAAACTGAATTGGAGAACGTCACTTTATTAACACATCCACTGGAAAATGCAAAATTCAGTGTGACGACTGATGCATCGAACACAGCTGTTGGAGCTGTTCTGCAACAGTACAACGACAAGTGTTGGTAACCATTGGGATTCTTTTCAAAGAAACTCTCGGATGCTGAGAAGAAATATTCAGCATTCGACAGGGAATTACTCGCGATTTATCTGACAATCAAACATTTCAGATATTTTGTTGAGGGTCGGGACTTCACCATTTACACCGACCACAAACCTCTGACTAGAGCAATACAGTCTAAAACTGAACGAAATCCAAGGCAATCGCGCCACTTGGATTACATAAGTCAATTTACCACGGACATTCAGCATGTTCAAGGAAAAGACAACGTTGTAGCTGATACACTATCACGCACAACGGATTCGGAAACTGCGGAAGTCGAGATTCACTTCGACTATCAAACAATCATCAAATCACAAAAAGCAGACTTAGAACTTCAGAATTTACTTTCTGGTTCCGGACGTCACGCTAGTTCCAACATGAAACTAGAGCTTTTTAAATTACCAGGCTTACACATTTACTGCGAAACATCAACGGGCAACAATCGCCCATACATCGCAGAGCCTTTACGCCGCACAGTTTTTGACACACTGCACAACATTTCACATCCTGGTGTTCGTGCCACTCGTAAATTGATTACTGCTCGATATTTCTGGCCAAGCATAAACAAAGACGTGACCCAATGGGCTCAATCTTATTTAAGCTGCCAAAGATCGAAAGTTCATAGGCATACAAAATCGCCTATTGGACGATTCGATATACCAACTGGTAGATTTGAGCATATCCATATAGATATCGTGGGACCACTTCCACCATCTAATGGATACTCATACGTTCTAACTTGTGTCGATCGATTCACTCGCTGGCCCGAAGCATACTGCATGACCGACATGGCTGCATCCACCATTGCCACAACGTTTGTCCACAACTACGTATCACGATTCGGCGTTCCCAACACGATCACCACAGATCAAGGAACTCAATTCGAGTCAAAGCTATTCACTGAGTTAACGAAACTCATGGGCTCACATCGGATACGCACCACACCATATCATCCACAGGCAAACGGCATGGTTGAACGCTTTCACCGACAGCTAAAAGCGTCGCTCAAAGCCCGAGAAAACACAATGAATTGGAGTTCGGAAATACCAATCATCTTACTTGGAATCCGAGCTACGGTAAAAGAGGATCTGAAGTGCTCACCAGCGGAAATGGTTTATGGACAAACCATCAAGCTACCCGGTGAGTTCTTCGTCGAAAATCCTCTTCCGTCTTTACCCACAACCGACACAGTCATCCAACAACTACGCACCACTATGCAAAATCTCATCCCCACAGCAACACGTCAATCCAAACAAAGCGACATTTTTGTTCCAAAATCGCTGGACAACTGCGACTTTGTTTTTGTTCGGGTAGATAAGATTCGCACAGGTTTGCAATCCCCATATGAAGGCCCATACAAGGTGATACGACGACTGCGCAAACACTACATTGTCTCAATCAAAGACAAACCGCAGTCGATATCCATTGACAGACTGAAACCAGCCTACGGTATTCTATGTTCTGCTGAACGTCATACAGCAACTCGAACACCAAAATCTGTCCGTATCATCACCTAAACTTCCACCGGCTTCATCACTAGAGGGGGAGTACTGTAGCGGTTCAAAATAATTTTAAAAATAAAATTTTGAATCACTACAAATTAATCTATCATCACACATTACCGCGCACCATCTACTCAAGAGGCAAGATCACCTACACTATCAACAAAATTCCCAAACAACAAAAAAGTCTCATACAACATAAAAGCCTCAAACAACAAAAACAACAACAAAAATAACTTTTTTACGCTTCCGGCATTTTACCTTTTTTTAATATCTTATCAAAAAAAGTCATCGTGTATATACGTGTCATTACGTGGCATTGCTAAAATCTAAAAATCAAAATTCAAATTTTATAATATTAAACTAAAATTAATAATAAATATAAATAAATTTAATACATCAAAAATATAATTTTATTGTGAACATTTTTTATTGTACATGGAATAATCCAATTAATATTAAATTATATTATAATAATAAATTAATTAATGAAATCATATATTTTAAAATCAAATAAATTATCATTGCATTGTGTGTTTTAATTATTGGAGAGTTCGTACTGGACGGTGAATTTTAAGATCGAACACAAACCTAAAACTATATTAGAAAACCAAACGACCTTAGAACATATCGAAATAAAATTATAAAAGTACATATAAATAAAATTTTAATTAATTTAATAAATTTTATTTTATTGATCATGTATGGTTTATTGCCCATCTTACGGATTTCGGCCATATTTCTTAGCTGCTGTTGAACCAACGTGCACTCGAATACAATTAACATGCACAATGTGAATAAAGAATAGTACCAATATTCATCTAAGCACCATAGACCGACAGAAAATATTTGGAAAACAAAAAATAGAGCTGTGGCACGTTCAATAAATAGTTGATAAAATTCTGGCACAACCATTGTCATCATCGGATTCTTGCCATATGTTTTCTCGGCTAGGCTAATTTCATTCTCATCTTCATATCCTTTCAATTCAATATATTCGCGATACGTTTTATGAACTGGATTCCGCCTTCATAATATTCTTCGACACCGAAAACAAAAATCCACAGGCTAAACCAAAGGCCATACAATACAAAAATATGTTCCCAATCATCAATATGATTGGATTTGGTATATGCAATGTGGTGTATTGGATTAATTCATCGATTCGATTATCATTTTTTATCGCTGACATTTTAATGCATTACATTTACATATGTATACTGGCCTATTAATTTATTTAATTTAATATATTCGGAGATTTATAAAACACGGTGATTGTCCAAATTTTGTTTCACTTCCTCGCTTTTATGGCGCAGTTTATGCATTTCTATCGTGCTGCACAATGTTCACCGACCATATATAAGCCAATCAAAACAAGCCATTTCGTAAACAAATTTCCCCTTTCGAATTAAAATAATTTCAAATCGATGCATAATGTGCAGCAGGCTGGCAACTGCTACAAATTAAAAATATGCTCAAATTTTCACTCATTATGTCAATTTTAGTCTTTTTCCAATAAATTTTTTTTTTGTTGCTATATCTTGGCGAAACCGAAAATGTCATTGTATTTTTGACGTTGTCAAAACAGGGACATGAATTTGCTGCAACTATACATATTTGTATGTACATATTTAATGGTAAGATTAATGTTAATTTTAATTTGTTATTAATAATTATAATATTCTGTTTTCATTTTTTTCATGAGAAAATATGTACGCCATTCCAGTTAAAACTTTTTGCGGTCGGTGCAAATCAAAATTAAAATGTCATGTTTTTATAATGGAGGATGATGGATGTGATATTTATTATTTAAGATAAGTATTTTGTATTTATTAAAATTTTGGTTGTTTATCTTTATTGTATATTTCTAGATTCATGTACTGGAAGTCCCAGTTGGAAGAAAATATTGAAGGGATCAAGGTGTTATAAATATTTGTTGATATTAAAATAGACGCCCATCATTTTATAGAAAGTGTAAAGAAAAATTTTGATCAAACCAAACAATTGGCCTTCGTCAGTACAATACAATTCTTATCGCCTGTACATTCGGCAGCAAAGGAACTGCGAGACGCTGGTTATACCGTTACAGTACCACAATCAAAACCATTAAGTCCAGGGGAAGTACTAGGATGTACAGCCCCTCGCATACCAGCTAATCCTAGTATTATATATTTAGGTGATGTTCGTTTCCATTTAGATTCGTTCGAGGGACGCATCATTTTCAAGTGAGTTTATTATTAGTCCGCAATTTTATGTAAGTTTTTAACTCGATCCATTTTCTTTTTATACAATTTTAGCGCTACAGTCGCCCAAAGTTTCGATAAATTTTGGGTTGGTATGCAATCCCCCATTGTTGAAGTAGTGAAGAGAGGTACAATCGTAGGTGGTATTTCAACAACACGAAACCCATTGACAACCACCGCGCCACAATATCAACCGACCACACAACGAGCGAAACCTAACACAGGTGATCCAATTTATGATGGATGCGGTGATTCATCAGGTTGTTTTGGATTTCCCGATGGATGTGTAAAAACGAAAAATTGTCGTGCCATATCGGTGGTTCATGTCATGGGCGATCGTTATCAATTTGAATTGAAAACAGGTTTTGCGTTTTCACTCGGCTTGTCCGACGACACAAAAATGGGTGACGATTCAGTCATGGAGTGTGTCCCCGAGAATGGAAAAGTTAACGCATACACATCGTATACAACAGCACCAAATTATGCGTCGTCGCGTGCCGAAATCAATCAAAATATTGTCCGATTAATTGAGTCATCGTATATCGATGGGATGATACACTGTAGAATCGAAAGACAGGCACAAAGTACAGTACGTGGTAAACGATTTGATTTAATAAACGATCAATACCATTTACTATTGGCGACGGGTGAAGGTCTGAAAGAAAATTCAGTAGGATATCATACCATTGCAAAACTTGCATCGGGACAACGGCAATCATTAGCGGACACAGCCGATTTTAAAGGAATTTAATGCTTCAAACAAACATTTTTAATCCACACAGGACGTCGTAAGTGTTCCTCTGGCTTGGACCACGTTACAGTCAAATTAAAATATATCGACCCAATACAGCACATGAAATAATTATAATATTTTATTTATAATTGTTATAATTTATTAAATTAATTAAATTTTTATTTATATGTACATTTATACTTTTATTTCAATATGTTCTGAGGCCGTTTGGTTTTATAATAGTCTTAATTCTAGATTATTATAACCTTCTTCTGGTGCAATTACCAACAGTAGTACTGTATCGATACCATATATCACAATTTGTACATCAAAGTTATATGCAAAAAAATTACCAACAGTAGTATTTTATGTGATATATTATCATCATACTTGCTTTGTAAATAACATCAATTTACTTACATTATGTCAAAATTATGTCAAAATTATGTCAAAATTATGTCATAATAATGTCAAAATAATGTCAAAATTATGTCAAACTGACATAATTTTTGACAACCGCAAATTGAGCAAAAGCCGTGTACCAACATACTAGAATAAAAAGCGGCTAACTTCACCCTGCTCTGCAGACTATTGTGCAGCAAGATAGAAATGCATAAACTCGACTTTAGTCTTCACAACGTCAAGACGACAATGACATTTCGGTTTCGCCAAGATATAGCAACAAAAAAAAAATTAATTGGAAAAAGACTAAAATTGACATAATGAGTGAAAATTTGAGCATATTTTTAATTTGTAGCAGTTGCCAGCCTGCTGCACATTTTGCATCGATTTGAAATTATTTTAATTTGGAAGGGGAAATTTGTTTACGAAATGGCTTGTTTTGATTGGCTTATATATGGTCGGTGAACATTTTGCAGCAAGATAGAAATGCATAAACTCGCCATGAGACACGCCGTAAAGCTGAAAAAAATATCAATCTCAACCTTATATTCATAAGTGTTTTTAAAAAATGGTTGTGTTTTTGTTGCAGTTGAAAACAATGAACAGTGTCTCATAAAAAATCTGCACCAGTTAAATGCTGAGCCGGAATTGGTAATGAGTAAATGTTATTTTTCTTTATTTTTATAAATTTTTATTATTAATTATGATTATATGTTATCTTAGAGTATTGCTTCAACTTGCTTCTTGCGGATATGTCAAGATGTATGGTGGTTGGGTTGGATAGTGATTGTTCCTTAGGTCATAACTCACTGGTCGAAGGTGAACTTGATTGGTTTACTAGAATTCGAACTGTGTGATTAAATCATGTTTGTACAAAAGAAGTGGTCTCCAGGTCTGCCATTTAAATATTAATAGTATTGTACACAAACTTGATCAACTGCAGAATTAACTTAGAGATGTTAAAAATGTTGTTATTTGTGTAACTGAAACGTTTTTAAAATCCCATCATTCTGATGCAATTTTTCAACTATCAGGTTTTAAAATGTTCAGATTTGATAGAAAGTCTTGCCTACGAGGGGGCATTGTTGTTTATGTCAACGATAGAATTCCATGCAAGATTATCTTTTTTCAGCTTATGGATAATAATCTTGAGACAATATGTTTACAATTAAATTTGAAGAAACATAAAGTTTTTTTTGGTACTTTTTATAAACGACTAAAATTGGATTGTTGTGTTATTTTGGATGAAATATTATCTGTATATTGGACCAAATATGACGAGATAATAATTACTGGTGATTTCAATTATAACATGCTGTCTAATACACATAAAGTACGTAAATTTCGATCTATTTTAGATAATGACAATTGTAATAGGTATACCTATAGGTGGGGTCTAGTTAGATCTAATTGTTTGTAACAATGATAATTTCTATAATCAACTTTCCGTTGGTTTTTCTGACCATGGTATTGTCTTCATTAATTATGTTTGTGAATCTGAAAATTTGGCAAAAACCACAGCATATTATGGCTATCGTCTTTTTGAGTATCCGCAAAGCATGCCTTGGGATTTGTTATTGGCAGTTGAATCAGTTGATGGTAAAATTAACCTCCTGAATGATATGATTAAGCGGCTATTCTATTTGTTTGTGCCGATGCGGAAAAATAAGGATAATAAAATTAATAGTCCTCCGTGGTTTAATAACAGCTTACGATCCTTAATTAACTTACGTGATTTTGCCTTTTATCGATTTAAGCAAGATAGGACTAATTTGGTGCTATTTCAAGAGTATAAAACGCTGAGAAATCCGGGTCACTAAAGAAAATGTTGAATGAATTATCTAAGATATGGATTTCGACAATAGATCACAGAATAATAGTGATGTTCAATTTTCTTCCAATGAGTTGATTAACTAGTTTTGTATTAATAATAACATCTGTGGTGAGATTTTAATATCCCCTTGTTATGAACATTGCACAAAAACTATCCCTGCATCCGGGTGTTTTGGGTTTCGTAATATTAATCTCAATGAACTATTGTGTGCAGTAAAGAGCTTAAGGTTTTAAAGATTATCTTTCCTGTAACCGATTTTCGTCCTATCAGTATTTTATTTGCGATGTCAAAAATGTTGCGAATATGTTCTTAAAACTCAAATAATGAAATGTAACTCTTTGCCGCTTAACATAAAATCTTCATCATCATTAGGCATTTTTCGTGAGAAGTGTAGGCAGTATTATTAATATCTAGTTATTTTTGACATACCGAGCTCTGTACAATATCGAGATCAGATATTGTACATGAAGTAAGATCTCAGCGAGTACGCTGGCTCGGTCACGTTCTGCGTGCTGATCCGGAACGAATTCTGAGAGCCACCATGTGGTAGGCGCAGAAGTCGTTGCAGGCGACGATGGCTTCACGGTGTAGAGAATGACTAGGCATCTTCAGCTTGGCTAGGACAATATGAAGACCAAGCCCAAGATCGAAAGAGTTGGAGCCAGATTGTTGACTCAGTAAGGGGCCAGTAATGGCCTTTAAATACTGCTTATTATTATTATTTTTATTTGTATAATTTTATGAGTTATTTTATTTTTATTTATTTTATTATTTATTTTTATTTTAGTTTGTATTTTATATTGTTTTAGTTTATTTGTTTGTTTCTTACCTTAATTTGTAACGGCTCAAGGAAATTTTAATAAGTTTATAATTTGTTTATTAATAAATAAATAGAAAATAGAAATATTCATGGAAACATTAACGAAACTGATTTTTAAGATGGTTCTAAATTACTGATGAGAATGAGGTTAAATAAGGATATAAGAAAATATATTTAATTAAAAATGTGTAAGAAAAAAATTAGGGTGTTCATTTTGTTTCATATTAACTAACTACGTTATTTCAAGACACATATGTAAATAAAATATATAATTGGTCATTACAACATGATTGGTTGTTATAATATAAAAAATGGCCTATTTTTTAAATATTTTTGCAACAGTATCTGTTTTTATTACAAAAGGTTATAATAATAATTAGGGCCTTCAATTATTTCTTGTCTAAGAGTCTAGCAAACCTAGCTGACACTTACGTATCCCACTTCTTCCTTGCTCTATTCATGGTAACATTAAGAAAACAATTTACTGAATTTACGGAAAAATGGTTAAAGATTAAATTTAGGAGCTCAGGCCAGTTCTGCCTGGTCGGATTTACCTTTGTAACGAAAAGCTTATCTGGATTACTGTATCAGATATCATGTTACCAGAACTGATACAAGCCGTAATCGACGGTTTATTCTGCATTATTCGCAAGCAAAGAAAATTAATACTAATTCAGACGATTGCGCGTTTATAAAGTCTTATTGAAACAAATACTTTTCAAAAATAAAAATGGTTGTAATTATTGTATAGCTCGCGGATCCAACACACATTTCGAATGAATTTAATTAAAAATTAATTTTTATTTTGTATCACTTATTTTTCGAAATTCAAATTCATTTTCAATTAAACGAAATGTATACTGTTACCTTTTACATAAAAAATTAACAATTGTTAATCATTGGATGTACTAATGTATGTAAAAAAAATTGTATTTTTTTTCTATTAATATATCATTTTTACCTAATGCCTAACGCACAAACAAATGTGTATTTTATTTCAAATTTATAAGTTTTACGGTACCATACCTATGTTTGTTTTAAGGATAAAGTATTGTAGTCGTTTTGGAAGAAATGAAAATTTTTTAAATTTTTACATCGTGGTTTTTGTAGATAGACATATCGAGTCCTGCAGGAATTAAAAGTTACATTTATATGGTTTGATCACATGGCTATATCCATAAAGTCATGTGACGCACACGCCAGAGTATTTTTTTTGTTGTAATATAAACTCGCGATTTTGTCAAATTAAAATTTTTGATATACGGACGTATATAGTACAAAGCTTTTTGATTATATTTTCACATATATACGCTAACTGTGTAGCAATAATAAAATACATTTTATAATTTAATACATAATACCATAAACAAATTACTTGCAAACGGTTGGCGTAAATTTTTATAAATTTTAATGAACATTTTAATTAAAATTCATGTTTTAGAAATTATTATTTCATTGCTGTTATTAAATTATTGATTGGAAAATGTATTTATAAATTTGGTAAATTATTGAATTTTATTTGCTGCAGTGATTAACAATGGTCTTTAAGAATGGACACACGTCGGGTGTAATAAAAATTTAAAACATTGAATTGCAGCCTTAAAGGCTCTAAGTAAAATAAGGTAAAAATCTTCATATTTTATTGAAGCGGCAGGAAAGACACGTACATAAAAAAACTTTGTTCCTAAATTATTCAAAGTACCGAGTATATCCCACCAACCATAGAAGAACAAAATTGACTGCGTGATCAGTTTACATGGGCTTACGCCGGCGAAAACAACTCAAATAGGTCGAAAACCAAGGGGAAAATTATGTCGAATTTGAGTTTTAAAAAATGTTAATTTTGAGGAAGAGTCTCAAAAACAAGATCACTTCTAATTTCACCAAACAACGTGCCTGCGGTTATTCATGTTCTGCAAATTTTAATTATCCCACAACTATCAAACAATTCTATGCTCATCATAACACTTATGGTTGACTTTAAGCTGAAGTTTGATATACACGACCTATAGCGGCAAAGATAAGTTTGTATGACGAAAATAAAGGAGAAGACACAACTAAGTAGCGATACTGATGGAGTTTCGTGATTCCAAGAAAATAACATCCCAGAACATTTATCATACTTTATCCGAATATGTGAAAAGAAATTATCTACTATTACCAAAATATACCAACCGTCCAAATAGAGGTTGAACGTCATAGTGGTGACTAGCAACTTTGTCGACCGTTGCTTGATTCTGGGCCACAAACATCGTTCGTCACATTGGAATGTTTCCAGCGTCTTGCCATACCAGTTCTGGAGTATCAAAGGGTGTCACGAATATTTGTATTAGATCCAGATTAGATAATAAATTTGAAATTTCAGCCAAGGTATTGATTGTTGCATCTATTTCCTCGTATCAAGCACCAGCCAAGGAAGTGAGAGGCTTAAATTTGTTGAAAAATATCCGTCTTCCAGATGAAAATTTCATGGTTAAAGGCACAAAATTGACATATTACTTGGAAGTGATCTAATTTTTGATATAATATGTGACGACAAAAGGCATATTTGCAAGTCGAAGCTTATAGCTCAAAATACAAAACTAGGATGGGTAACAGCAGGAACGCCAATTCAAAATGAAGGTGGCAACACGAAAGCGGTTCCAGTAAATCTGAATCTTGACGTCGATTTAAGTTTAAGGATATTTTGGGAGAAGGAAGAAATTTCATTCATATCATTGAGTACACTGAGGAAGAGAAGTTCTGTCTTCAGCATTATCGGGATACGAGTCAAAGAGCAGCAGTTGGAAAGTATATTGTAGATCCACCATTCAAAAGAGATTAACCGAATTTTGGAAATTCAAAATCAATGGCTCTACGGCGACTGTGCAGCTTGGAGAAAAGATTTGTACGTGACAAATCGTTTAAAGTTCGATATACTGAATTTTTAGAATAATACCTACAGCTTGGGCACATGAAAATATCAGAAGATTCTGGCAAAAATCAATACTATTTGCCACATCATGGTGTGATAAAGGAAAATAGCAGTACTACGAAGCTACACGTATTATATGATGGATCGGCCAAGACGACAACAAGCAATTCACTCAACGATCAATTGTTAGTGGGATCGGTCGTTCAATCAAGCTTGGTAGAAAAAATTCTAAGGTTTCGTATGTGCAAAATCATTTTCACTGCTGACATTGAAAAGATGTTTCGTCAAGTTTGAGTAAGCCAAAGAGATAGTGAATATCAAAAAATAGTTTGGAGAAGAGAACCACGGAATCAACCACAAACACACAAACTACTAACGGTCACTTACGGTAAGGCATCCGGTTCTTTTCTGGCGACGCAAACTTTAAATCAACTAGCATCAGATTATCGAAGCGAATATCCAGAGGCAGCCGAAGTATTGAAACACGATTTTTACGTTGACGATTTAATGTCTGGACCGAGCAATTTGGACGATGCTCAACGTATTGTTCAACATCTGATCTGTACGCTGAAAAAAGGAGGATTTAATCTACGGAAGTGGTCATCGAATAGCATCGATCTATTGAATAGTATTCCGGAGGTTGATCAAGCAGTTACAATTAAGCGATTTGAAGGGGATTCGCAAGACATTTCTGTACTTGGAGTGAGATTTGTACCCATAGCGAGGATGAGTTTTAATTTAAAGTTAAATTAGAAAGGATTGCACTAACAAAACGCTATATGTTATCTGAGGCATCAAAGATATTTGATCCTATTGGGTGGTTGGCGCCAGCCATAATCGCGATTAAAAGTAAATTCAAGAAACTGTGGCTGTTATGCAGATGGCTACACACTGAACGTCAAGAATTGGAGTTGCATGGATTTTCGGATGCTTCTGAATATGGCTTATGCTGCTGTAATATATACAGTAGAGTGAAGACGGAAACTGGCTACCGAGTAAATATCGTAACAGCTAAGACAAAGGTGTCACCGATTAAAACAATAAGCATGAATATTACCAATAAAGCTGATGGTATCGGTCTTGCGTATCTATAGGAATACAAAGATTAGCCAGTATCGATTGTGGACTGACTCAACTATAGTGCTGGATTGGATATCATCAACGGTCCACACTGCTTAAGAAAATCAAAAGGACATTGGACGCTAATAAAATTTTGACAACAGAAACTTTAGAAGTGGCGTTAAGGGAACAAAAAATAAACTCGATCGAATTGGTCAACATTCAACCCAGCAACGATTGGCTTCTCAGCCTCTTCGAAAGAAGTTCCAAATTTTGTTGTTCTTCGTAAGGGGCAGAGCGTCAACCAGAGTAGCTGATTATTGTGTTCGATTGAAAGCACAACAACAACAACAACTACTTAAGGAACAATTATCGCAAAGTAGTGTGACCTATCACCGGCCTTTTGTTTCGAAGGGAGTGGATTATTTGGGTTTTTTCGTTTGTATGACAACCAGGGCTGTACATTTTGAGTTAGTGAGCGAAATGGCTATACTGAGGCGGTCTTGGCCACTTTATGGGGTTTCGATGGTCGACGAGGAATATGCAAACACTTATACAGTGACAATGGGTCTAATTTTATTGGAGCAGAACGAGAGATACAAGCAAGTCTAGCAATGGTGGCATAGGATTCGTCTATAGCAAAATTTATCGTCATGAATTATATTAAATGGCACTTTATTCCACCAGCTGCTCCCAGCTTTGGAGGTTTATGTGAAGAAGCCATAAAATCGAAAAGTATCATCTGAAACGAATAATAGGAGAGAGGCGATTAACATATGAAGAGATGACAACGTTGTTAATTCAAATAGAGGCAATATCCACTCACACTGTTACCAGAACCAAATATGCTTCATATAACGGAAAATCGACTGTCGCGGTGGCAACATATCCAGAAAATGGCTAGCAAAAATGGCAAAATGAATATTTATTATCACTTCACCAACGTCAGAAATGGAAAACATCGTCAACTAATCCGACAGTATAGGTGAACTTGTAGTTGTCATGGAGAATGACGTTCCACCTACTAAATGGCTGATCGCATCATTAAATTAAATCCTGGTTCAGATGGTTGAGTACGTGTACAGGATATAAAAACAAAACTTGGCACAATAACCCGACCAATCACAAAAATTTGTATTCTACCCTCTGACTCGAGTAGTTTTCTGAAATTGAATTTATATTATTGTTAAGATTATTTTATATTGTTATGATATTATACCAAAATGTTGAAAATTTGCAATCAGCTGATTGTTGACAACTGATCATTATAATTTGACAATAAGCAAGTACGATCTATATGATCTACGTTTCAAAAACCCTTAACACATAAAAAAATTAATGTATAAATACATTACTCAAGCACAGAATCTCATTAAATGTTTCCATATGGCCACTAGTTTTGTAGACACTTGGACTTTTTGAAAGTCGTATATAGGACATTAATGTAAAAACTTCGCCGATCAACCTCAAAAAATTCACGATAGTGTATGAATTATATAAATGGTATGTACACGTTTCACTAAAGCATAAAAGTTTGAGGGTTTTTGCCAAATACTTAACATTTTGTACATACCCTATAAAACTATTAGAACTTAACAAATTGGTGTAATACTTTACTAAGGGTTGGGCTCCGCTAAAAAAATTGAAAATGGGACGCAAATCGTACGTACACGTTTTACTCAATAACAAACATTTCAAAGATTTTACCATATGAACACTATAGTATTGCTGAATAGTGAACACTTAGACCTTTCCAATTTACTAAAGCACTTTATTATGAAAATGGTTTGATTACCCTGATAATGAAAAATTGATGATTTTATAGTGATGTTCTGTGCAAATTTGTAAAGGTCCAAGTGTTTACTATTCAGAACTGTTAGTCCATATGGCAAAAATTCTGAGAGTTTTGTGTTCGAGTGAAACGTTTACATACGATTTGTATTGTTTATCTCAATTTATCGAGACTAAACAGCGGAGCCCAACTCTTTATACGAATTTGGAAAGAAGCAAGTGATTCAAAAATACTAAGGTTCATATTGCAAATTTTCTTTAGTTTTTGTGCTCTTTAACCCATTGCACCAGATCCCTGTTTGCTTTGCTCAAAGGTAAACACATCTTCTGAAACAGTTATAAAGTATTCACATTTTTGCGAGGCCCGCTATTATATCCGTAAGTCATTTTAAGTCTTTCGAATGAAATTGCCAATAATTCGACCGAACTAAAGAGTAAATCAATTTTACTTTACTTGTATCTTATGATGACGCAATTAACGCTTGGTAGCTGTGAAATGTTTCAGAGGTGTATATGAATACTTGTTTCTGGGCTATAATTGAAATGCGCGATAAAAAGGAAGAAACTCTCCAAAAATCTATTACATCTCTCAAAAATCGGTCCCATACGTGTTATTACCATTTCGGAGTAAATGGACGGAGAGGACTTTAGATTTACGTTAAGCGTGTCAGAATGTTTTATTAAGACTTTTGCATTAAAAACAATATGGGAGGTAAACGAAATTCAGGATCATAACGAAGTTAAGGATCATTATATAAATTAATACTTATCATATAAAGGTCTCTTTTCCAGACGTGATACTGCGAAAAAATATCTCAATTCGGATTTAACTATAAGCAAACTGTACTCAATGTATTGTGATGATCAACAAGACCTCGTGCCTATCACGAGAAGTATTGCGGGATTTTTAAAGGTAAATGCTATTTATAACACAAGTTATAACCATTATTTTTATAAATTGAATTAATTTCAGATATGGGTTTAAAATGTAAACTTCCAAAGGTCCAAAAACAAAGCATTTAACCAAGCTAGGGTGTCAATATTGAGAAAAGAGAAAAAGTGATGATTCATCTAAAAAAGGAAATCTTTGGAAAATGAAAAAGTCGGTTTTTTGAACTATCGTACAATATATTCACGAGAATTTTATCCTAAAACAATTGGGATCATTTTAAGGACAAAATTCACAATTCTATATAGAAGCGTGAAATTTGTCCTAAATCCAAAAAATGTTTACATGTGTAAGTGAGAATATCATATTTTACTCCCAACTGATAAGTCTTATAATTTAACCGATTAAGTGACTTTTTTATAACTTATATTCCGAATACATAAATTTCCAAATTTTCTTGAAAAAGACCTAGGAAGCTGACATCATGATGATGTATTTTTCAAGATATCATTGGCTCTAAGCTATTCGAAAAAAAAATTTTTTTTTTTTTGGTTTATTTTCTGGAAAATAAATAAATGTCATTACGGTGTTCGCTTCCTAGGGTTTTCCCAAGAAAATTCGGAATAATCGGCATACTTGAGGTAATACCAAACTTGGTTGTCCTCAACCCTCTAAACCCAAAATAGAAATATTTTTCGGATAGTTTAGGCACAATGACATCTTGAAGTATATGGTATTATGGTGTTATAGATTCCTTGGATTTTCCTAAGAAAAAGTCATATAATCGATATACATGAGGTATCACCAAAAATGCTTGTCATAAACTCCCTAATCCGCTACTTTTTGCAAAATTTAAATATTTTTTAGATAGCTCACACTCAAAATCATCTTGGTCTTACTTACTTCTTTATATTGTTAGTTTCCTATAGGGGTTTCCCAAGAAAAATCAGAAAATCATGTATTCGTCGCACCAAATTTTGTATTCTTAGTGATAAAATTCGTTATATTATATCGCCTTGCAGAGGGATGAAACGAGGGAACTAAAGATTTTTGAAGGCCGCTAGGAATTACTTTAAATCGCACGAAATTCAGAAAAACTGGTTTTCCGCATCTCCAATAATCATATTTTAAACAAAACAAATATTCAAGGCCCCCAAAAAATACCAGGCGGAGAGAAATGTGCGAAGTAATTAATCAAAAGTTCAAATGAAACTACCTAATATATTTCATTGTTTTATTCTCATTTCGTATAGGTATCCTCAAATCTTTACAGGACTTGGCAGTGGAAATAATTATTTCAAATATATTGAAATTTCTCTGAATTTCTAAGCACTTCGACTATGCAGAAACTTTAATAAAAGTTTAACTTAATTCAAAGTATTTCAATTTTTTCAATATGAAACTGCCTCAAGAAGGAAAAGTTCTCTAGAGTTCAAGGTCCTGTAATTGCGAGGAGATCTGCTCAAAAAATATCTTTTGTATTGGTTTATGCTTTCTTCCGGGTATTATAATCCTAAATCGTTATATCTGTACCTACTTAATTTTGCCTAGGTATTGAAAATAAATTTAAATTTTACGAAGTTCACTGGAAAGTTCATAATTTGAACATTGTGAACCATACATTTTTAACACCCCGCCATACCCATATGGAGTGCGACGTCGATCACTCAGTGGTCGAAGGAAAAAAAAGGAAAACCTTTATCAAGATTCAACATACTCGAGATTGGTATTTGTTCATAAGAGCGGCTGGGAATAAAAATCAATTTCCAGTGAAAGGAATGACGCAGAATGAATTTTATAATTTCTCTTTATTATAAGCAAAATGCAAATTTATGTGGCGAGGCAACCACCAAACTGCTGAAAAATTTAATTCGCAATCTGTTACATGATTTGTCGCGGAATAAACATCAAAAAAGTGACAGATTTTCCGTTGTCATACGACAGCCCTGTAAAAATAAGAAATCCCAAAAAGAGAGATGTGCTGGATCAACTTTCACTAGTCGATCCTACATACCACGACTTTTATAGAAGTTTGAATTTGGTCAATCTTCCTTATATGGATCGACGAGGCCTTTACACCGTGCATATTTACACCCAAAGCCATTTGTTAGTGTTAAATTTTGAGGTGGTCTTGCTTTTGGACACATAATATTGTTGTCGACGCAAGGCAAGGAATCTACGTACTTGTAATTAGAAAATCTCAATGATGTAAAAATTGTAATATTTGGCGCTATTAATAAATTTTGAGGAACAGCAGATCCAAGTAAAATATATAAATGGTGTACCAGCTAGTATAAATCCTATATTGAAATGAAAGGTGGTTTAGTATTCATCGGCAATAAAAGCTAACAGCACATAATTCTTGGCAAATCATCTAATAATATAAAAGACACGGAACTATGGGCAAACATATAAGACTTTCCGGTAACGAGAATTATATACATATAGTTGAAAGGTTCGAAAGCGTATAACAATCCTAGGTTCAACGGAAAAAGTTTGCAATTTGTTGTGCAAAATATTTCAAAGAATAAAATATTTAATTAGGCGATGCTTTATATTACATAAATAGAAATTGTACAAGATTTTTGCTATTACATTTTCTCAAAATGTGCACAATACTATATTTTCATTATAAAGTTTAATTTTTACTACTCTCTATACTAAGTATAGTAGCAAGTTGAAAATATTGTTATATAGTTTTTTATTATCCATAGGGAAAACTTTAGCATTTGTAAATAAACTTATTACAATTTCTTTGAAAAATATCTTGAATAGCGAATACTCGACACGAAGCAAATATAATAATAAAAATCTCTTCACAATTTATTTATAATCTTATTTGCCTTAAAGTAGTTGGAAAGTACGGCAATTATTATAAAATTGTTGATGTTCGATTTTTATAGCCAATGCTTGATGCATGAATAAATGTATCGTAATACGTATATTTGTATCCATAAATTAAAAAGCTGTTGGAATCTGCTGTATATAGTTAAGTATACCTATAGTTAAGTACCTATAGCAAAGCAAGTCTTGAAATTGCAACTGATATTCCGGCTCAAACCGAAGATTCAGGAGAAGAGCTTGTTAAAAATAAAATGTTTGTTAATATAAACGCTCCACTACACATCATATGTTACATTATCGAGGTACGATAAATATATATAACAAACAGAATATATTGAACTTAACAGCTATTATCAGTCCACTTCATTTTGGAAATCAAAAATACGAATTCTCAGACAATGTGATTTTCTTCACAATGTGTCAACGATATGCATTTGGTACACTCAACTATTAATTGACAAAAAAACTGTAAAATTTAGTTACCAAACCCCCAATAATTTTGTAGTTATGGGAGACATTTGTAATTTTAATAAATTATTTTGGATTACTCCGAACTAGCAAAGTTTATTAAAAATTGAAAGAAAAGGTTGATTCAAGCATTACTCGAAAGTGTTCCAAAAATTGGTATCGGAACCCTAAATTCGGAGCCAATCTTTATGAAATGTGAATAAATAAAATCGCTTAAAAATGGAACTCGCATGATATGAATAATTTAAGTACTGTCAATTGTGGTACTCATAACAACAATTTACCATGTTCAACATCTTTTGAAGTGGTTTCCAACTCAGGACTAACGTAATCTATCATTGTTTCAGGTGAAGCAGAACAATCAGAGATGAGCGAGGTAGATTACGCCATGTAATCTACATGGTTGTCGACACGTAAAATATAGTGTTGATTACTTAGCAGTGTTTTGTGTCTACATCGACAATTAAAACCAAGTCAACAACCTGCTATAGTTTAGCGTTTGAGCTCGAATGAACCAGTTAAAACCTGTAATTCAGATTATATTGAACTATGAAAATTCTAAACTTCTAGAGATAAATTACGGAAATGTAATAATTTAAAACTTTTCTAACCTAACTTAATGTTTTGAGAGGATAACTTAGATTAAAATACATTGAATGATATTTAAAAACCGTAGCTTAGAACTAGTTTAGAACTACTATACATCATCCCAATTGATAAAATCGGAAAATTGTCGTGTCACTCGTCAAACCGTTGTTTCCTATTAGAAGCATTATAGCTATGCGTTAAATGCGCATACCGGAAACATTGCTGACACTGCCATAGAAATCAAAGTATATCCTCAAATTCAATTCAATGTTCAAGTTCAAACACAACTTCGAATTTTTTCAAATTTTGCTTCAAACACTTAAGATTACGTAACAAATCTATAAGTTGAAATACTCTTTAAATTATAATTAAAATTTGATTCAAGCCCGTACTAGAATTTTAGCTGGAATTTTACTTAAGAAAATCCACTCAACATATAGTTCAAAACCTATACATACAAATACAAACACGATTTAACATAATTTAAAATGCACTCAACTTTTGTTCATATTCAGCTCAAAACTTGACTCAAATTCATGTACTTTAAATTATAATTCAAAATCTCAACACGCAAACTCAAATAACACCAAATATTTTGATTTTTAACTCAATTTAAAATTTAGAATACACTCAAATTTTATTGAAAAATTACTCTTTTTTCACTAATACAATTCATCTGGAATTTCACATATGCATAATTCCACTCAAAAAATATATACTTCGAATTTTATGCAAACTAAAATATGAGTAAATATTGATAATTTAAATTACACTCAAATTATCTATCTACTTCATGGTACAAATTGTACCCTAAATTTAATTTTAAAAAGTTCCACTCAAAATATATAAATCAAAGTCTACTCAATCGCAATCAAATATAACAAAAACATATTTCCTAATCAATCTATCTATCCGTTAAAAAGTCTGCAACACGCGTTAAAAAATTAAACAGCCATCAGTTCGACTTGATTCATCTAGATAGTCAATTCCTTCCAATTTCAGTCTGGCCGATTCATCATTATGTGAGCCTCATGAATTAGACTTACACTTCTTGGAGCTTACATTGATGTCAAACTGCAATCCATTGGTTAAATTATATTAGGTGATTAATTACCTATTCTATGGGAACTTCATCATCTAGTAATTATATACATATTTTGAACCGCAATTAGATGAACTATTAGAGTGATATGGAACATAGAGGAAGGCCATACTAACTATGAATTATACTTAAGTCCGATTGTGACAAACATTTCCAAGAGAATTTCTCTGGAGACATCGATAAATAAATCATACATCGATAAACTTCCTTTCGTTCACAGTCCAGAATTGCTAGGCGATTCATCATTTTTAGCAAGGCGAATATTTGTAATGCTCGAAAAACCACTCAATAACAATCCAGACATTTATATGCAATATAATTCTTTTATGAAGAAATATCAAACGCTTAATTATATGGAAGTGGTAAAACATGTTGAATCTTTGAATTATTATTTAGCACTATGTTATGAAACCCAATTCCTCAACAACTAAGCTGAGAGTCGTTTTTGACGGCTCGGTAAAATCGTCGAACGATTACTCTATTAATGATTTATTGATGAATGGGCCCGTTGTTCAGAATGAATTACTTGCTGTTCTTCTTCGATTTCGGTCACACAACCATGCATTTACTACTGATAAATGTAAGATGTACAGGCAGATTCTTTTCTACTCCAATGACCAAAAATACCAGTACATCTTCTGGCGATAAAATTCATCTGAAGAGCTCCAAACATTTAAACTGAAGACTATCGCACATGGTACTACTTTGGCACCATATCTAGCAACACGCTGTTTATTACAACTTCCTCTAGGTTCTCAATCTAGTCAACCGACAGCCAGTTCAGCAATTCGTGATGATTTTTATGTGGACGACTTGTTGGCTGGTTCTGATACTGTAGGAGATGCAGCAATGTTAAAAACTGTTATATTACATCAATTTTGCAAGGTCAAACCCTCACTTCTTCATTAACCTTTGCGTAAATAATGGTGTTCTAATAATCAGGAACATCTAAGTGATATTTCAGAAGGCGATCGTTAATCCCAATATCTGATAAATGACTTAACTGGTATAAAAACTTTAGGGATGTACTGGCATCCAATTTCCGATGATTTTCGTGTCAATATTAATGTAAATTCTGCAATTACCTCAACGGCCACCATACTTATTGGGCTAATTTTCTAAGTGAACACCCAAAATTAGCTCATTTAAACATTCCACGTTATTTATTTTATGGTAGCGAGAAGTATCCAGGAAATCAATTGCATGGAAAAAAACGTTACTGTTGTGATTGCAAGCGCTGAACTTAGCGATGATCTCTTGGATCGAATACATGGTAGAAATGACAAAACAAAATGTAATGAGGTATATTGCGTATACTGCGTTTTACCACAATTGCCGTTTCAAAAATTCAAAAACAACTAGATCTCTGAATGCAGACGAAGTAAAAAGTAGTTTAAATACAATTTTACGTCTGGTTCAACACACCAGCGTTTCAATAGAATATAAAGGATTACTAGGATCTGGTTTTTAAGTTCAACATCCATTACCAAAATCTCTTTCATTATTTATGTATCCACAAAACATAATTAGAATTGGTGGTCGCCTAAAATTGGCCGCAATTTCTTATACATCGCGGCGTCCAGCACTTCTAACAAGCAATCATTACTTTACCACCACACTAATTAGTTTGATCCACAGAAAGCACTTACACGTTGGCTCACAAGCGCTCTTAGCAGCTGTACGACAATCTTACTGGCCGATAAACGGAAAACAGCTTGCCGTGTAAAACCAAAATTTTACTGAATGGCAGATTTACCATATGGAGATATTTGAATGCGTAGTTAGCGATGTCTTCCGGCTTATATACTGATTGAAAGAATTAAACAAACATATTATATATGACTTGCGGATCACAAGACTTTTGTTCTTCGAATGTCATATTTTCTGGATAACGGTTAATTTCACGAATTGATTTAAAGTAGCTCCAAAAGTATTTTGGGTCATGCTTTATTTTTTCTTGAATACATGAGATGTAATCCTTGTACTTTGTCAGGTACAGCTCCGCTTCTAAGATTTAAGATGTTCTTTGCACCTTTCGTCTTATTTCTGTATTTGTTCCCTTGTTCAGATCTGCCCACCAAATATACTCACTTAGCACATATAAGTAAATGTTTACTACGGTAGTGTAGAGCTATTGTACCAGATCCAGTTTCAGATCCCATATCTATTATACCAAAGCGTTCCTGCATAATTTTCGTGGTTGAATTATTAACATTACAATGATCTCCATGTATAAAGGTGCTGTTTGTTTTCTTGTATGGATGATTTCAACTTTTAATTGGTTTGATTCAATCAAGTTGTGTAGTTGAGTGGGCAGCCATAATATTCATTGAGATAAAAAATTGCTGAGAAATCGCAATATAGCACTAACTTTACGCACAACAGATGAAATATTCAAGAATAGGAAAATGAAAATGAAAATAACCGTATTTGGTGAATAAAGAAATAAGTTACACCAATGCCAACAGCCAATATCACTGAAATGGCCTTCTAACAGCCTCGGCCTGTTTCTAAAATAATTAATGTACATCTTCAAAAAGCCTTTAAATATCGATCTGGAATGCCACTGGCTTGTCACCACGTGAACATGAAGTTATAATTTTTCTGGTTAAACAAGAAATTGGAAATTGAAGCCAAGATCCAAATTTAATGAAATGTAGCTTACGATTGTACTATACAATTATAATCAAAAAAAGTTAGCAGAGGATTTAAAGGATTTCAAGGTGGCACAAAAGCTTTGTTTGCATCTTATTGTCCACTAAAACGCACAATAACAAGTAAACAAACTGGAAGGCCGCCACAAGAGGCCGAGTAGTAAAATGCACTACAATAAGCAGTAATCATCTATACATCATCGTTCAATAATTGAACCATTACCTATGCTGGCCAAAGGAAAATATAAGGAAATCGTATACTTATCCAATTTAATTTGGCAAGTGACAAGGAAATGTATCTGGACGCGAAATTGAACATTTAAAAAAAAGGAATTTGCAGCAGAACATAAACACTATGCATAAGAATGGATGCAAAATGGAGAATTAACGAAGGATTGCCACGATTTGAAAAAGGATTGGAAATTGTCACAAAAAATCAATCAGAAATTGTATAGGTATACACACACACAATACATACAAATGCCGATTAAATTGCTTGTGTTAGAAACACAAAAGCAACAACCAGGTCCGAACAAAATAATTTCTTAAATATTACATTTTTAAACGGTAATTAAATTTTAATTAAGCCAACCACGCTCATCTTTATAGATATGTTAGTCTGAAGCACAACGTGTAAACCACCAACCATAAAATATAAACGATGGGGCAAGAATATTCCACGAATTCACAATAATTAAGTTAATTACCCTAATAATATCGCTTTCATTTCGCCTTCAAAGAAATAAAAAAAAAGAAGCTCCTTTTAAAAATGTATACTATGCGTGTCGTTCTATATATAAAGGATCAGTTCTAGATAAAATTAAATTTATCTATACGACGGCAATAAATAGCATCGTTTGTGTTTTTTGAGCACATACAATCATAACAAAATCGGTTCATCGTTATGTCGAACGACAAAAACAAATCTAACACCAAAATGATAACGTGATTTGCATAAATATGTAGCATAGCCTAGCATTGTATATAAACGACAAAAACAATAATTTTTGCCCGTCTGTTTGATTATGTAAATTTAATTCAATTAAATATATTTATGTATTATAGATATACACATATATATGTCGTCGGTGCTTTTTCAAAACAAATTCGAATAAATCGTATAATAGGCAAAATCGAGAAGATGTCATAAATAAATGTCAACCTATACCGTATATTGAGCGCTCAAACGACTATACTGAATAAAGCTCATCCATCGTAGGCGCGACATTATAGACTAAATTCTCATATTAATTTAAAGTTTTATGATTATTTGTCATTGATAATTAAAATTACTACAGAAGAGACCGTCAATATGACAACAAATTCAATATCTACTGCAGAAGACATGACAGCTGAAATACAACTGCTACTACCATAAAATCACTGATATCGAATAATTCTTTTGCAATGTCACTTATATGAGCTATACAAATATATAAGCACCAGAAATTGCCATTTGGCAAGAACCTTCAGCCTAATATACATACATACATATTGTTGAGAACAAGGTGATAAAAGCACCGAAGAGAAATGAAACCCCTTTTTCTTCACAATAAAATTAGCAACTTGAATCATCAGGCCCTGTCTTAAATATACCGCACAAAAGTAGCACAGTTAAAGCAGCACCAGCATGCTATTATCGAAAAATAGATTTAGCGCAAGGCATTACCAGTTCTAACCTAACATTTTAAAAATGTTAACACGAATACTAATCAAATAATCCAATTCAACTAAATTTGATAAAATCTAGTCAAATTACAAAAAAAGTCGATTCTATTAGTTGACTGATCATTAATCATCTTCAATCATACTTATTCAAATCTAATCAAATCTAGTAAAATCTATAATCATCTCCAATCATACTTATTCAAATCTAATCAAATCTAATAAAATCTAATCAAATTTAATCAAATCAAGTTCAATCTTATCAAATCTAATCAAATCTAATCAAATCTAATCAAATCTATTCAAATCTAATCAAATCTATTCAAATCTAATCAAATCTAACCAAATCTAATCAAATCTAATCAAATCTAATCAAATCTAGTCAAATCTCATCAAATCTAATCAAATCTATTCAAATTTAATCAAATCTAATTAAATTCAATGCAATCTGATCAAATCTAATCAAATCTAATCTGATCTACTCAAATCTAATCACATCCTATCAAATTTAATCAAATCTAATTAAATCTAATGTAATCTAATAAAATTTTATCAAATTTAATCAAATCTAATCAAATATAATCAAATCTATTCAAATCTAATCAAATTCTATCAAATCTTATCAAATCTTATTAAATCTAATAAATTTTTATCAAATCAAATCAAATCTAATCAAATCTAATCAAATTTAATTAAATCTAATCAAATCTCTTCAAATCTAATCAAATCTAATCAAATCTAATCAAATCTAATCAAATCTAATCAAATCTAATCAAATCTAATCAAATTTTATTAAGTCTAATCAAATCTAGTAAAATCTAATCAAATCGAATCAAATTTAATCAAATCTTATCAAATCCAATCAAATTTAATCAAATCAAATCCAATCTTATCAAATCTAATCAAATCTAATCAAACCTAATCAAATCTAATCAAATCTAATCCATTCTAATCAAATCTAATCAAATTTAATCAAATCTAATCAAATCTAATCAAATCTAACCAAATCTAATCAAATCTAATCAAATTTAATCAAATCTAATCAAATCTAATCAAATCTAATCAAATCTAATCAAATCTCATCAAATCTAATTAAATCTAATCGAATCATATCAAATCTAATGAATTATCTAAATCTAAGCTAGTGTAATCTAATCAAATCAAATATAATTAAAACTTTTCAAATTTATTCAAATCTAATCAAATCTTATCAATTCTAATCAAACCTAATCAAATCAAATCAAATCTTATAAAATCAAATTAAATTGATAGCAATCTGATCAAATCTAATTAAATTTAATACAATCTGATCAAATTTAATAAAATCTAATCTACTCAAATCTACTCACATCCTATCAAATTTAATCAAATCTAATTAAATGTAATGTAATCTAATAAAATTGTATCAAATTTAATCAAATCTAATCAAATATAATCAAATCTATTCAAATCTAATCAAATCCTATCAAATCTAATCAAATCTTATAGAATCTTATTAAATCTAATATATTTTTATCAAATCAAATCAAATCTAATCAAATCTAATGCAATCTGATCAAATTTAATGAAATCTACTCAAATCTAATCAAATCTTATCAAATCTAATCAAACCTGATCAAATTTAATCAAATCTAATCAAATCTAATTAAATCTAATTAAATCTAATCAAATCTAATCAAATCTAATCAAATCTAATCAAATCTTATCAAATCTAATCAAATCTGATCAAATATAATCAAATTTAATCAAATCTAATTAAATCTAATCAAATCTTATCAAATCTATTCAAATCTGATCAAATCTAATCAAATTTTATCAAATCTAATCAAATCGAATCAAATCGAATCAAATCTAATTAAATCTAATCAAATCTAATCAAATCTAATCAAATCTAATCAAATCTAATCAAATCTAATCAAATCTAATCAAATCTAATCAAATCTAATCAAATCTAATCAAATCTAATCAAATCTAATCAAATCTAATCAAATCTAATCAAATCTAACCAAATCTAATCAAATCTAATCAAATCTAATCAAATCTCATCAAATCTAATTAAATCAAATCGAATCATATCAAATCTATTGAATTAATGAATTATCTAAGCTAGTGTAATCAAATCAAATCAAATATAATTAAAACTTTACAAATTTATTCAAATCTAATCAAATCTTATCAATTCTAATCAAACCTAATCAAATCTAATCAAATCTTATCAAATCTAATTAAATCGATAGCAATCTGATCAAATCTTATTAAATTTAATACAATCTGATCAAATTTAATCAAATCGAATCTACTCAAATCTATACTCACATCCTATCAAATTTAATCAAATCTAATTAAATGTAATGTAATCTAATAAAATTTTATCAAATTTAATCAAATCCAATCAAATATAATCAAATCTATTCAAATCTAATCAAATCCTATCAAATCTAATCATATCTTATCAAATCTTATTAAATCTAATAAATTTTTATCAAATCAAATCAAATCTAATGCAATCTGATCAAATTTAATGAAATCTACTCAAATCTAATCAAATCTTATCAAATCTAATCAAACCTGATCAAATCTAATCAAATCTAATTAAATCTAATCAAATCTAATCAAATCTTATCAAATCTAATCAAATCTGATTAAATATAATCAAATATAATCAAATCTAATCAAATCTAATTAAATCTAATCAAATCTTATCAAATCTATTCAAATCAGATCAAATCTAATCAAATCTTATCAAATCTAATCAAATCGAATCAAATCGAATCAAATCTAATCAAATCTAATCAAATCTAATCAAATCTAGTCAAATCAAATCAAATCTAATCAAATCTAATCAAATCTAACCAAATCTAATCAAATCTAATCAAATCTAATCAATTCTAATCAAATCTAATCAAATCTAATCAAAATCAAATCTAATCAAATCTTATCAAATCTAATTAAATCTCATCAAATCTAATCAAATCTAATCAAATCTAATTAAATCAAATCGAATCATATCAAATTTAATCAAATCTAATGAATTAATGAATTATCTAAGCTATAGTAGTGTAATCAAATCAAGTCAAATATAATTAAATCTTTTCTAATTTATTCAAATCTAATCAAATCTTATCAAATCTAATCAAACCTAATCAAATCTAATCAAATCTAATCAAATCTAATCAAATCTTATCAAATCTAATTAAATCGATAGCAATCTGATCAAATCTAATTAAATTTAATGCAATCTGATCAAATTTAATCAAATCTAATCTGATCTACTCAAATCTAATCACATCCAATCAAATTTAATCAAATATAATCAAATCTAATTAAATCTAATGTAATCTAATAAAATTTTATCAAATTTAAGCAAATCAAATCAAATATAATCAAATCTAATCAAATCCTATCAAATCTAATCAAATCTTATCAAATCTTATTAAATCTGATAAATTTGTATCAAAACAAATCAAATCTAATCAATAATCTAACCTTAATTTTTAACCAGATCGAATCAAATCTATAATTACATCTAGTTTAATCTAATCAAATCTAATGGAATCTGATCAAACCTAATCAAATCTAATTAAATCTCATCAAATCTAATCAAATCTAATTAAATCTAATCGAATCATATCAAATTTAATCAAATCTAATGAATTAATGAATTATCTAAGCTAGTGTAATCAAATCAAATCAAATATAATTAAATTTTTTCAAATTTATTCCAATCTAATCAAATCTTATCAAATCTAATCAAACCTAATCAAATCTAATCAAATCTTATCAAATCTAATCAAATCGATAGCAATCTGATCAAATCTAATTAAATTTAATGCAATCTGATCAAATTTAATCAAATCTAATCTGATCTACTCAAATCTAATCACACCCTATCAAATTTAATCAAATCTAATTAAATGTAATGTAATCTAATAAAATGTTATCAAATTTAATCAAATCTAATCAAATATAATCAAATCTATTCAAATCTAATCAAATCCTATCAAATCTAATCAAATCTTATCAAATCTTATTAAATCTAATAAATCTTTATCAAACCAAATCAAATCTAATCAAATCTAATGCAATCTTATCAAATTTAATCAAATCTACTCAAATCTAATCAAATCTTATCAAATCTAATCAAATCTGATCAAATCTAATCAAATCTAATTAAATCTAATCTTGTCTTATCAAATCTAATCAAATCTGATCAAATATAATCAAATCTATTCAAATCTAATCAAATCCTATCAAATCCTATCAAATCTAATCAAATCTAATCAAATCTAATCAAATCTAATCAAATCTTATCAAATCGAATCAAATCGAATCAAATCTAATCAAATCTAATCAAGCCTCATCAAATCTCATCAAATCTGATCAAATCTAATCAAATCTTATCAAATCTAATCAAACCTAATCAAATTTAATCAAATCTTATGAAATCTAATTAATTCGATAGCAATCTGATCAAATCTAATTAGATTTAATGCAATCTGATCAAATTTAATCAAATCTAATCTGATCTACTCAAATCTAATCACATCCTATCAAATTTAATCAAATATAATCAAATCTAATTAAATCTAATGTAATCTAATAAAATTGTATTAAATTTAATCAAATCTAATCAAATATAATCAAATCTATTCAAATCTAATCAAATTCTATCAAATCTTATTAAATCTAATAAATTTTTATCAAATCAAATCAAATCTAATCAAATCTAATGCAATCTGATCAAATTTAATCAAATTTACTCAAATCTAATCAAATTTAATCAAATCTAATCAAATCTTATCAAATCTAATCAAATCTGATCAAATATAATCAAATATAATCAAATCTAATCAAATCTAATTAAATCTAATCAAATCTTATCAAATCTATTCAAATCTGATCAAATCTAATCAAATCTTATCAAATCTAATCAAATCTAATCAAATCTAATCAAATCTAATCAAATCTAATTAAATCTAATCAAATTCTATCAAATCTTATTAAATCTAATAAATTTTTATCAAATCAAATCAAATCTAATCAAATCTAATGCAATCTGATCAAATTTAATCAAATTTACTCAAATCTAATCAAATTTAATCAAATCTAATCAAATCTTATCAAATCTAATCAAATCTGATCAAATATAATCAAATATAATCAAATCTAATCAAATCTAATTAAATCTAATCAAATCTTATCAAATCTATTCAAATCTGATCAAATCTAATCAAATCTTATCAAATCTAATCAAATCGAATCAAATCTAATCAAATCTAATCAAATCTAATTAAATCTAATCAAATTTAATAAAATCTAATCAAATCTAATCAAATCTAATTAAATCTCATCAAATCTAATCAAATCTAATCAAATCTTATCAAATCTAATCAAATCTGATCAAATATAATCAAATATAATCAAATCTAATTAAATCTAATCAAATCTTATCAAATCTATTCAAATCTGATCAAATCTAATCAAATCTTATCAAATCTAATCAAATCGAATCAAATCGAATCAAATCTAATCAAATCTAATCAAATCTAATCAAATCTATTCAAATCTAATCAAATCTTATCAAATCTAACCAAATCTAATCAAATCTAATCAATTCTAATCAAATCTAATCAAATCTAATCAAATCTAATCAAATCAAATCAAATCTAATCTAATCAAATCTAATCAAATCTAATCAAATCTAATCAAATCTAATCAAATCTAATCAAATCTAATCAAATCTAATCAAATCTAATCAAATCTAATCAAATCTAATCAAATCTAATCAAATCTAATCAAATCTAATCAAATCTAATTAAATCTCATCAAATCAAATCGAATCATATCAAATTTAATCAAATCTAATGAATTAATGAATTATCTAAGCTATAGTAGTGTAATCAAATCAAATCAAATATAATTAAATCTTTTCAAATTTATTCAAATCTAATCAAATCTTATCAAATCCAATTAAACCTAATCAAGTCTAATCAAATCTTATCAAATTTAATTAAATCGATAGCAAACTGATCAAATCTAATTATATTTAATGCAATCTGATCAAATTTAATCAAATCTAATCTGATCTACTCAAATCTAATCACATCCTATCAAATTTAATCAAATATAATCAAATCTATTCAAATCTATTCAAATCTATTCAAATCTAATCAAATCCTATCAAATCTAATCAAATCTTATAAAATCTTATTAAATCTAATAAATTTTTATCAAATACAATTAAATCTAATCAAATCTAATGCAATCTGATCAAATTTAATCAAATCTACTCAAATCTTATCAAATCTAATCAAATCTTTTCAAATCTAATCAAATCTTATCAAATCTAATCAAATCTGATCAAATCTAATCAAATCTCATCATATCTAATCTAATCTAATCAAATCTTATTAAAACTAATCGCATCATATCAAATCTAATCAAATTTAATGAATTAATGAATTCCTTCAGTTTCTGTATTTTTCTATGTTGTATTTACTGTCGAAAGAGAGAGAACCAACCAGTCCCAAATATTTTGAGTGTCTAAATTGTAAATCAATATAACATTCAATCAACATCCGAATCCGGGCAAGGACATAATTTCCATTGGTTAAAGAAATTTTATTCCCAATTTCTATCAGAAATGGTGTTGCCCTCTTTTCATTCAATAAAAAACAAAAGAAATTTACCGTTATACTAAAATATTCACGATCATACGTTTCCAAATTATATTATTGTGGTTGGTTGGCTATTCATAATATAACGGCACTGTTTTCATGCAAACAATAATATATCATACACATAATTGTATAGCACGAATGAACGAGCCCGAAACCACGAAACGGAACGTAATAAAAACGAAACTTGTTCCATCATTACCTCTTAGAGAGAAAGAGAAACCACTAAAATTTCTGAATATTTTTTTAAACAATTGAAGTTAATTTGGATCATACTTTACCTCTCTCTCTAATCCTATATACTCGTATGTACATAGTCACCGTTTTTGTTGAATGAGGTAATTTTTATTTAGTTTGTGGTTGCAAAACACATTTTGTTTTAATTCTTAAAATCCATAATAATGAAACATTCGACCATACATTGGGAAAAACTGCTGTAGTAAAAAAAGTTGATATTGTTTCAACGCGATTAACTATCTAGTAGGTGGAGCTTATATCATTTTAAGTGATTTGATTGATCGTTAGATCGGAAGATATTTTATTTGGTATTTTTCGCCCAATGTTTATCAAAGCTGCTGCTTTAAATGTACTTGTGGTGGAGTCAGAATATTAATTAAGGAATTATTTTTAAAATTTGTTTACTTGTTGTAGCCGTCCATTTTGCAGGTTCTATTTTTTATGGGTCTATCGTTTTATTTTTATTTTTATGATATACGTTAGTATACGTGCGGACATCTCTATGATCGACGGTACTAATTTTTAAAAATCGCTTAAATCGAAATCAATTACGTAACGTCTATATGGTGTAAAATAAAAAGCAGAATTCATCAGAATTTAATTGTCTTGATCATACAGATTTAAAATAGCCTAAACAACCTGAAAAGATAAACCAGAACTCGGGGACATCTCTGGGATTACCGGTAAAAAATTTTAAAAATCAAACAAAATCAAGTAACATTTAAATTTCATAACATATAATATAAAAATTCATCAGAACTTAGTTTGCTTGACCACAAAAATTCTAGTTGGTCTAATAATCTATCCGAAAGTTTATATCCGTTTACATCTCTAGGATAGGCAGTAAAAATTACTAAAATTTGTTTAAAATATAATATAATATAATTTAATTCCTATGGACGCAAAGGTGGAAGTTGGTCTAAGCTATCCGAATAAACTCGAAAGCAAATGATTAAATCTAGAAAAGGCAGCATAAAAATCAATTTTTAAATGCCATTACTGGCCCTTTACTGAGTCAACAATTTGGTTCCAACGGTTTCAATCCTGAGCATGGTCTTCATACTGCGTCTAAGATAATCTGAAGAGGCCAAGTCGTTCTCTACTTCGTGGGGTCATCGTCGCCTACAACGACCTCTGCGCCCTCCATATGGTGGCTTAACTTTCAGAGATCGCTGCACAATTCGTTCCGGATCAGCACGCAGAACGTGACCGAGCCAGCGTACTCACCGAGATCTTACTTCATGTACAATATCGGGGATCTTCATCAGATATGGTACAGAGCTCGGTATGTACCATCTATTTCGCATTCTCCATGTTGTACAGAGCTCGGTATGTACCATCTATTTCCCGTTTTGGGCCGTAAATCACACGCATGATTCTTCTCTCAAATGTAAGGAGCCATTTCTCGTACTCATCCGTCAGCGCCCAAGGTTCACATCCACACATAACAACGGGCCTGATCAACGCTTTGTTAAGCTTCAGCTGCATGGCCTTTGATAAGTATTTAGAATTTAGCGGTAGCTTTTGAGGATACGAAGCACGACTGCCAGCTGCCAGCCACACTGTTATCGTGAGTATATAGGAGAACCCAAATATTTGAACCTCCTCACTCTACTGGTGGCCACTACTAAAATCTGGTGTGCCATTGTCCCTATATCCAGAGATCATGTATTTTGTTTTGGACTCATTGATCTGAAGTCCAACTGATGCTGAAAACTCTATATGTTACAATTCAGTCCAATAACGCATATGTCATCTGCATATGCAAGCACCTGATTGGACTGGCGATATAAGATGTTGCGCTGAGGTGTTTCAGTTTTACGAAAGATGTACTCCAACATGAGATTCAAGAGTATCGGGGACAGAGCATCTCCCTGCCTACACCCGAGTTAACTGCAAATATTATCGGTAGCCTGTTCTCAACTTTAACTCAGCATTGAGACTGCGTCATACTGTCATCCTACACAGCCGTACCAATTTTGTTGGTATTCCTATAGGTATTCCAGGGCAGATCACAGACTGTCTCGATTGATCGAGTCATAAGCCTGCCGGAAATCCAGGAACACCTGATGCACGGAGATGGATGTCTCATAATTTTTAGATAGAATCGGAGACTGGTCGATTCGGACGAAATCCTCCTTGATAGTCACCAACCAAGCCCTCCGCTAGAGGGGTGATTCTATCTAATATAATGTAGGACAGTAACTTGTATGCTGTGCAAAGGATAGCTATACTCTCTTAAATAAAATTGTAATTGGAAAATTTTCCAAATTTAACAGTGAACATTTTTGTTATTTTTTTAGTTTTAAATTCACTTTCATATTTAAACTGAATACTGTCAGAAACAATCCTAAAATCAAGAGTTGGATTACAACGCGTAAACATTGTTTTAAAGTTTTTTTTAAGTCGACCTTTTTTTAAAATTATTTCTAGAAATCTCATTATTACTTCTTCATCATTCTAAAGCAAAAATCGAATATCAACTATAAGAGAAAATATTCGGACATCTGTATTTGGAAAGTAGCATGCCAAAATATATTTTTTAATAAGTTTTAATTTTAATTATTCAGAAAATTTAAATTTATTTGTATCCCTTAGATCATTGAAGGGATTTATGGATTTTCAAAAATGGGATTTCTGATTTTTTTAATAGTCCAGAAATTCCATTTTTGACTTTCAACGATCTAAGGTAAAAATCGATGTTAATATTTAAACGATATTTCCGGGATTTCCTGCCAAATTCAATTTTTTCAAAATGTTTCATTATTATGGATTTTAAGAATTAAAATAAATAAATCAAAAAATTCCTAATGTGTAGGAGTTTTTAGACCAAAATGATTACTAATCGTTACTAATCTCAATGAAAAGATTTGATGGTTAATTATCATGAACATTCAATTATTGATTGAAATTTTTTTAATAACTCGAATAGGTTCAGTGTTTATTCGACAGCTTCCACTGTCACTATTGGATAATTGAACAGCCAATTTGGAACAAATAATGCCATTGCCTAAATCGATGAAATTACGAAAAATTAAAGTTCCAATCTTCAATGGGGAATATGTTAAATATCACCAAATTCCAATTTTGAAGATCCTCACTAGGTATGGTTTCGTATCGCAGAATAGCTCTACAGGACAAGGATCAATTCAAGCAACAAATGATGATATAGTACAGCTGTTCCATTAAGTGGGTAATCAAGCCGAGCACTTTTTGACTCACGTTCGCAGTAACTAATAATGTTTTACTAATGCATGTAGTGTTCGGAGGTTTGGCACAAACAACTTCTGTTGTTTCATTCAATGTAGCCTTATGATTCGCCATCCAAAATGTATTTTCCCCATTCCTCAATCAGATTTTGATATCCAAAATATGACAACAGTGCCGATATACCGGGTGTTTCTTTTAAACTGAGACGAGCTGAGTGAGTGCATGCAGTTTGCACTCGGTTGCATCTGAGTGAGCAAGCAGTTGTGGACTAAACGCACACCCACGGAGATGGTCCTCTTTACCAGAAAGCACAAACTTCCTTAGTGTGACCCGCCAATATTAACTGGTACTCGCTTGATCTTTACGGATAGAACGAAGCACCTCGGGCTTATTTTGGAAAGCAAGCTAAACTGGAAACCAAACATATGAGAAAGAGTAGAGAAAGCTACTGTAGCGCTCTACTCCTGCAAAATTGCCATTGGAAGGAGACGGGATATGGTGCCTCACATAGTACACTGGCTCTACGTTATGGCCAAACAGCTAGCATCTTGCACAGCGATTTGGCTCAAATTCATATCAATGTGAACCTGTAACAATATAGGGCACTCAAGGTATTCCTGAAACTACCAACTACGCCATCCTATCGCCATCTGTTGAGGTGATATTCCGAACTGAATTTTCCACCAAGGAGGACTGGGTGAATGATGCAGTGATGGACAATGAGTTTCTTTTCAAAGCTTTTGGATGACTCAAAAAAACGATGAAGGTCAGCCTCTCTTGTCGTCTTCCGGACTTTTGCGGTGTTTCTCAAACTGAACATATCGCGATAATGGAAGTCATGAACTAGTTTAAGTATAATGTAATATCTACGAGGGTAATTCGCATTTTTTACGGAGAGCCGGGCTGCTAATAAAACGCTACAACGGTACTCCGTGACGTTGAAGGTAGCCCAAAACTTTCTGGCATCTTTAAATGAAGTGGGTCATCAGTTCAACATCCGCTTGACGTGGGTGCCAGGGCACTTCAATATCGCAGAGAATGTAAAGGCAGATGAGCTGCCCCACAAGGGAACATCACAAGGGGTACATGTGATCAGACTTTGTGCATCCGGCTGATTTGTGCCGTAGCTGCGGTGGTGAGAAGGAAGAGAAGGAAACTGTGCTCAATGTGCTTTGCATTGTCCTAGTCTAGCGTACAGCAGATTAACATTTATGGGAACTTTCCATTTGGACGACCTGACGGATTTTAGTTAGATCGGTGTCAAGGGCCACAACGTATCTTAGTAAGCGCAGGATGGTTCCACGAGTGAAGAGGAGGTTACTAAAATGTGGTACAGCTATGGACTAATTTGTGTCTATGCTAGTGTAAATATACGAGTTTAGTTTCACTATAGTAAATGAATAAATGTCTTTTTTGAACATTGTCTCTTTCGTTTTCAAGTTCGATGATGTCCTTTACTTAATTGCTTGGAAATCTGAGACTCATTGGTGGTTTCTTTGTGGGTATTTGCGTTTTAACTCCTGCGGTTCCATAATTAAAACTGTGGGCAGTTTTTGGTTCATACTATATATTTTATACTTATTGGTTTTACTAAAAATTACACAATTTTACAGTAACTAGTCAAATATTACATCAAGCAGAGGGTCCAAGAAATAAATTCAAACGTACAGTTAAATAAAAAATTCTTAAAACGCTAATAAAGACACAACAACAGTATTCAGTATAGTCATAAAGAACGCTATAATTATGAACATTATACTCACTAAAACTCAAAAGTATGCATAGCTGTAGACCGGGAATCAGATATTTGTTGACGTTTGAAAATTCTATTGTGGAATACTTTCGTTTAAACCATTTTCATGGTCGAAAGTTTCCTTCAGTTCCATTTAACAAAAAATCTAAAAACTCGAATTGCGAATTTATCATACAACCGCAGCAAGTATCACTCCCACTTGATTATCCCGTATATGTATTTGTACATACAATAAAAATCATTAACAGAATACATATTTGTATTACCCTAACACTTAAACGAGACCCTTAAATCATTTGCTCTAAATGCCATTAAAAGATTCCCCCGGACAAAACATAAAACCAAAACACCAGAAAAAAAAATTCTTTTCCTACCACACCTCCAAAATATAAATCACATTTTTATCTGTTATGACCACTGTGTTTAACTTGAGAGAAAGACGTATAATAGAAAAATTATTATCCCATTATGGATGGTGAATTTTTCATTTTCTCCCATCGCACCCAAAATAATTCGTGTCTATATATAACACATCTGTATATGTATATGTATATGTATACATGCATAAGTATGCGGGAGTTAGTTTGGTTAAAAATAAATATTGGATTGTTCGTCGAAAAGCACAATGAGTTTTTGAAGGGAAATATCCAAATAAGAAGCAAGCTTTTCATAATTTTATAATGTATACACACGTCATAACTATTCAGTACCAGCTATAAAGTTTATGTAATGAAATGTTTATTTTCACGTTATATATATATACATATATAGTAGGTATATGTATACCGAGCTAGAAAGCTTTCGATTAAAGTATGTTTGTTCGCAGACGAGCTTTTTAGAGTTTTTTTTATTTAATTCCACATTTTTTCATCTTTCATTCAATCGAGCTGTTTATTCAAAATTTTCCAGTTATACTCCCGTTCAGTTAGGTGGATTTTTTGCCGCTCATACATAAACATATAATATGTACTTACTTTAGCTTGCAATATGTGTATATACAGTTTTCTTTAGAATTTCTTTGTTTTTCTTTCCATTTTATACTTTGTGTTGTTAAAATAAACACAAAACCGTTAGCGGAATAAAAGAAAATTATTGTAAAATGAAAAGATACGTGATTTTGGATTTTTTTTTTGCCGTTCTGATAAAGAGTATACAGACGAAACGAAGTTAACAAAAAAATTTAAAAGAAATTCCACATTTAAAAAGCGTCATGATTATAAGGCGCAGAGCAGAATTGAACGAGGAAGCGCAAGAAATGTGTTGAAATTTAATTTAAATTTTTTTGTCTTATGTTTTTCTTACTCATTACAAATTTACATTATGTTTTATGAATCTCAATCATTTGTACATCCACATAGTTAAAACACTGTATACAAACTTTTGAGTTCTAATGAGATTAATGATCATAATTATTGAGTTCTTGTTGCGGCTATATGCTGCAAACTGTTGTTGTGTCTATATCGGCGTTTTAATAACTTTTATCTGTACGTTTGAATTTATTTCCTGGACCCTCAGTTTAATGTCAGTTTTGACCGTAGTTCCTGACACTTTTAGTCGCAAAAGCACTAAGGGGTAGCAATGACTTTAAATTTACTTCTGATGAAGCTATTATATTTTATGTAACAGTTTTGTAAAAATTAAAAATAATTTTACTGAGCTTAAGAGCAAACACCTATAAATATTCCACAACATCTTATTTATAAGTAAAGCAGTATTGACTGGTGAAGGAATTTCGTTTATTTGGGAAGGTACTAAAAAAGGGTGAAAAACTGGTCAATCGCATACAACAGTTTGATGGAGCACTAATTCTAATGAATGTTTTTAGACTGAGTTTTTTGTTACACATTTAAATGTACCTTGACAAAACAAGTTATAATCTCAGAGAGATTAAAAACAACAACAACAAAAAACTTCTTAACAAATATAATAAAGGGTGTCCCAAAATTAACGCAAGATTAGAATTTGACGCCATTTGTGCAGTAAAGTGTAGGCAACCCCAAAAAAACAAAAAAATTGACAGCTGAGAGGTTATAAGGTTAGTAAAAATGTGACGTTACACGATAGAACAACGTATTTTTACTATTGAAGAATATCTTAAAAATAATGAAAGTTTGGCAGCCGCAGTTCTATATAAAATATTGTCAGAATATTGTTTTAACCTCGTCAACTGTTAAGAGATTAATTGAAAAATTCAAGGAGACTGAATCAGTTGGAGGCGCTAAAAACACTGGTCATCCAAAAACAAGCCGTTCAAATGTCAATATCGAAGCAGTGCGAGAGAGTGTTGGTGAAAATCCAGGAACATCAATTAGGCGTCGTGGACGAGAATTACAAATGTCAAGATGCTCTCTGCAGCGTATACTCACTTAAGATCTGTTTCTTCGCATGCTTACAAAATTCAATTAACACAACAACTGAAGCCTAATAACCATGTACAGCGAAGAAAGTTGATGAGAGTATACAAATACCCCATGTTGAGATCAACAGTGCAACAAAATATCCCACAATGGCAACAGGGTAAAATGCACAATTTTATTATATTTCATACACAATATGTTGACGAAATATGATTTAATTCATGATATACGTATATGTATACAACAACAACAATAGAAATGCAATTCAGCAATTTTATATTAGTGTAGTTTTTTACTACAAAATTGCTGAGTTGCAATTTATTTGTTGTTAGTGTAATTAGTATATAAGATTTTGTATATATACTGGAAAAATGAAATAATAAAATCAGAATAAATTCAACCTTAACAACGTGTTTACTCTCGCTTATTTAATAGACCCCACCCGTGGTAATCTATTAAATAAATAATACAACGATTTATTCTCGCCTACTTAATAGACCCCATCCGTGGTAATCTATTAAGTAAACTCATAAATCGAAGCGAACTTAATTTTAGAAGTAAGGCACCACTGCGATTTTACATGGTCCTTCGAGCCACTAAAACAACCGGCAAATAGAAGTACGGACGGAGAGTCTATAACATCGTCAAGCCTGACGATACCACCAGCCAAGCAACAACATGCACAATCTTCACAATATTACCGTCGAGGGAGGAGCTGAGCAACAACCAGCACCAGTACAACCACTAGAAACCCAAACAACAACAAAATGGATTTATTACTTCAATTACAAGAGGTAACAAATGGCAAGATAGTACAAATAGAAAAAAACTATCGGAAAGACGGAGAAGACAGAAAAACAAAGTCTTACCTAGAGAAGAGAATAGCGAATCTAAAAGCGCTATACAACGAATTCGTTGGAAACGACGATAAAATTCTACGAATGGTCCCGCCTCTGGGCGAGAATCATGCTTATCTCACCACGCGAAAAATAACACCAGATGTTTACAATAAGCTAGTAAAGGGTGATTTTTTTGAGGTTAGGATTTTCATGCATTAGTATTTGACAGATCCCGCAGGATTTCAAACAAGGTGTCAAAGAGAAATATGCTCAGTATGCTTTAACATTTCAAGAACTGAAGCCGAACGATCTGCCACAACGTCGAATTTTCAGTGAATGGGCCCTAGAAAAGTTGGCAGAAAATCCGCTTTTTTATCGACAAATTTTGTTCAGCGATGAGGCTCATTTCTGGTTGAATGGCTACGTAAATAAGCAAAATTGCCGCATTTGGAGTGAAGAGCAACCAGAAGCCGTTCAAGAACTGCCCATGCATCCCGAAAAATGCACTGTTTGGTGTGGTTTGTACGCTGGTGGAATCATTGGACCGTATTTTTTCAAAGATGCTGTTGGACGCAACGTTACGGTGAATGGCGATCGCTATCGTTCGATGCTAACAAACTTTTTGTTGCCAAAAATGGAAGAACTGAACATAGTTGACATGTGGTTTCAACAAGATGGCGCTACATGCCACACAGCTCGCGATTCTATGGCCATTTTGAGGGAAAACTTCGGAGAACAATTCATCTCAAGAAATGGCCCGGTAAGTTGGCCACCAAGATCATGCGATTTGACGCCTTTAGACTATTTTTTGTGGGGCTACGTCAAGTCTAAAGTCTACAGAAATAAGCCAGCAACTATTCCAGTTTTGGAAGACAACGTTTCCGAAGAAATTCGGGCTATTCCGGCCGAAATGCTCGAAAAAGTTGCCCAAAATTGGACTTTCCGAATGGACCACCTAAGACGCAGCCGTGGTCAACATTTAAATGAAATTATCTTCAAAAAGTAAATGTCATGGACCAATCTAACGTTTCAAATAAAGAACCGATGAGATTTTGCAAATTTTATGCGTTTTTTTTTTAAAAAAAGTTCTCAAGCTCTTAAAAAATCACCCGTTAGAAGATATGCGCCATCGTCTGCATAGCGGACCACCATTGACACCAACAACGTCACAAGAAGCCCTACAACTTCCAAGTTCACTTCTCGAGGCATCATATAAACCGACGCCGTCAATTCGGGTAGATGCCGTACAAAATTTAACAACAGATTCCCAAAAAGAGGAAATCAAATAATGTAACTCAGCTGCAAATCAACGACAACAAACGAGTACGAGTAGTTCAATAGAGGCCCTTCAAGCAGCAAAAATAGAAGGGAACAACAACACAAAATTGTTCAAAAGACAAGACGTCCTCATGCGCCAGATATATCAAAAATTGGCGTCAATAAACTATTCCTTGGAAACCAACAACATATCTAAGGAATATGTTAGTCTTAAAATAAGACAATTAGAAAAGGACATGGAGGAAATCGCAGCCCAACATACAGAATTATTAGTAGAGTTGGAAGACGACGAACAAACCTCCAACTACTTTAGGGAAGATTATTATGGCAAGCTTCAAGAAAGAGTTGAAGATGCCATGATCAAACTACAACAGTTTTGTTCCCAAACAACAACCATGGTAGAATCAGCAGCGCAAGTGAAATTGCCTAAGGTAGAATTACCAATATTTTACGGTGATTATGATCGGTGGGAAACATTCAACGATATATTCACTGAGCTGATCCACCAAAACAACAAACTATCAGATACAGTAAAGATGACGTATCTGAAATCACACCTGCAGAAGGGAGCAGCGCAAATTATTAGTCACCTAACAACAACTGGTGACAATTACCAAACCGCATGGAATATAATCCAAGCAAGGTTCAACAATGTAACGCTACTGGCAAACCATCAATTTAATGCACTATTGTCATTGGCGACAATTCAGATACCATCCGCCCAAGCAGTGAGAAACTTGCATGATACAGCACGAGAAATATTACACAATATAAAGCGGCTAAATATGGATTCGCCCTTCGAGGTATTCGTGAATTTCATCTTAAACAAAAAATTGGACCCAGAATCCATTAGGATTTACGAAACAACTATAGAGAAGCCAAGAGAAATTCCACAACTAGAAGAATTCTTTCGATTCCTGGAGAGAAGGTTTCAATCTTTAGAAGCCATGAGCAATCATAGAGCAACAGCAACACGACCACACATGCAGTATATACCACCATTGAAACGAGTGAATACAGCCATGTTAACGAAAACGTGTTGAGTGGAAGGGCGTAAGGAGCATCATGGTTTAAATCAATGCCAGAAATTCAAAAAGATGTCAACATTAAATCGGGCAAGGCCCGTTAGCTCAGCCAACTTGTGTATACGATGTTTAAGCCAGCATCAAGGAAGAAACTGCCAAGCAGAAACATGTATCATGTGCAAAGGGGGACACCACACACTTCTACACTGCAATAATGCAGCATCAACTACCGGAAGTAGTGTCAAAACCGCCAAAACATTCGTGATCAACCATCAAGGACAAGTTTTATTACCAACTGCTTTAGTCAGAACCGCAACTAGCACTGGCGATTTCTTCACACTAAGAGCTCTAATTGATCCAGGATCACAGGCCACATTAATATCCTCCAAGGCCGCAAATCTATTCAACTTTAAAAAAGAGAAAGTACACGTCGCCATTTCAGGTGTAGGTGGAAAAAAGGCAGGCAACTGCAGACAAACCATCAATCTAAAAATATCGCCAAGATTTGATGGTGACTTCCAAATGAATATCAAACCCTTGATATTCGACCAACTCGACCAACAACTACCCGAGGTGGACTTTGCCACAAGCAGCTGGACGCATCTCCACCAAATACAACTGGCTGATCCCAATTACAATCAGTCACAGCCAATTGATCTTATACTTGGCGCAGACTATTATCACAACAAACGGAATTCGGTTGGATTATATTGGGTAGCAGGAGCAACACAGGAAATCAGCACAAAACAACGATGATTGCAACCAGAAGGATATATAGGATATATAGAGGAAGGATATATAGAGGATCAGCTAAGATTACTGGTAGAAAACAACTCAATACCCGAAGAGAGAGATACCACTGAAGAAGAAAATATGATAGAAGAACATTTTGAGTCAACTGTAGAAAAAAGTCCAGACGGCAGATACATTGTAAGAATTCCATTTAAGCTTAATCAAGCCGAACTAGGGGAATCCAGGAAGAAAGACGCTGCCAGACTGATACAATTAGAAAAACGATTCAAGAAAGATGCGTCGTTCAAACAATTATATCATCAATTCATGCAAGAATATATAAATTTGAGGCACATGGAACCAGTACAGGAAAGACCAGAAGATGGTAAATCAACCAATATCTATTATATACCGCATCACGGCATAATCAAGAAGGACAGCACTACCACAAAGCTAAGAGTAGTGTTTGATGCATCATTCAAAACAACAAATGGACTATCTCTAAACGATTGCATGATGAATGGTCCAAAACTACAACAGGATCTAGCAGATATTTTACTACGATGGCGAAAACACAAAATCGTAATGACAGCAGACATAGAAAAAATGTATCACCAAACATGGATTAACAAACAAGACCAGAACTATCAACGAATACTATGGCGAAGCAACCCCTCCAAGCCAATGGAGGCATACAGATTAAAAACGGTAACATATGGAACAACATCCGGCAGCTTTTTAGCTATAAGAGCCTTAAAACAACTAGCTATCGACGGAGACAATGATTATCCATTAGGAGCAAGCATCATGTTGACCGATTTTTACGTAGATGATCTGATAACAGGTTCGAACAACATAGAGGAAGCAACTCGAGCTGTACAAGAACTCAAAATGCTCACAGAACAAGGTGGATTGAATTTAAGGAAATGTTTCTCTAATTCAAGGGAACTATTGAATCAGATTCCCAAAGAGCTACACGGCACGGGCGACGTTCAATTCAAGTTAAATGACTGCATTAAAACATTAGGCATTTTATATACGACACACAAAAGGACAATCAAGTTTTAAGGCGGCAGCCTCATAGACATGTAAAGAACAGAGGGATCAATCATCTAGTCTTAGCCACATTATCCATTTGTTGTATTTTGGGAATTATGCAGGCCAACGTACACATAACCCCTTTCAATCACTCCACAGGGATTTACTTCGAAGAAATAGGTAAACTCGAAGTGGTAGCTATGAAATGGACATTGATAGTATATTACAACATGAGCAATTACTGGGAAGAAATTGAAGCATTTAAGCAAACACAACATGAATTAAAGGCGGCATGCTTGAATATAGCTGGGTTAAATTGCGACCTAATTCTTCAACAAATTCAATGGCAGTACAACCATTTGATTGCGGACAATGAATTATTACTAGCAAGCAACAAGGAGGTACAACGACCAAAAAGAGGCATAGGAAACACTATGGGCCTAGTGCTAGGCGATATGTTTGGGATCTTGACCGAACGTGAGGCAAGAAATTATGAAGCACAGTTTGAAGCCATAAATAACGATGAGCACCAAATAGAATCATTGATAAAGAGTCATACCACCATAATAGACAACACAATTAAGCTAGTAAAGCATAATTCAAATCTCACCTTGGAATCATTAAACAACCTGATAGAGCAGCAGAGAAGACTGAATGCTGAAATGGAATTATTAAATGAATACTCCATCAGAGAAGAACAAGTTCGCTCGATACTAACCTCAACAATTGAATTGATGTTAATTCTAAAAAATCTGGAAGACACCCAGCAAGCCTTACTTAATGTGGTCCAGCACGCACACAAAAATATATTGCATCCCTCATTACTTGCTCCCGCTCAATTAGAACAAGAGCTCGAATTAATCAAACGACACATACCAACAACCATAACCATACCTGGGCATGGCATCTCTGATCTCCTTCATATATATCACAGCATGAGATTACGTAGTAGAGTCACGCGGGGCAACATCATAATAAAAATCACCATTCCTCTATCGTTTGCGCTGGACTATATCCTATTGGCAGTATTTTCAGTACCTTATATTGAGCACAACAACACGCAGTCGTACATTACCACCAATTCGGAATACTTAGCAGTAGACAATCATCGGGAACACTTTACATTATTAACAACAGATGAAGTGAAACAATGTCTACTATTTCAAAATAAACGATTTTTATGTGAAACATCGCCAATTTATAACGCAATGACTGACCAAAATCAATGCGAATTAGCGATCTAACAACGAGCAGTAAATCTCGAAGGGGCATGTACCATTAGGTCAGTTAAGAAGGCAAACCATTGGATCAAGCTCCATGCGACGAATCAGTGGATATACTCTATTCCAAATGAAACAACATTCGATGTAGTATGCGGCCATAGCATTAAATCATTCAGTCTCCTAGGATCAGGAATGATAGAAATCGAGGCTGGATGTGTGCTGCGCGACACAAATTTATACATCGTGGCAATCGGTTCAGCTTCCAACCACATCAACGAATCATTCCGCAGACCACTCAACACATTAAACGGAGCCAACAACTTAAGAACATTCATCACACGGGTTCGAAATAAAACGATAGGATACGGTGAGACTCAGTTCGTAAATCTTCAGGATACGACGCAGCTAGAACAAAAAATAAAAGCGGTTAGGGAAAAGGAAGGACGACTACATGAGGGAAATTTTCATCACATACATCACTATACCATGATACACACAATATTTTGGATTGGTATAGCCATATGTATTATTTGGGGATACAATTATATTAAACAAAGGCGAACAACGCACCCACCCCCTTCACCTCTTCAACGTTCGGAAGCATGAAATATCCCAGTATAATATTCTAAATGGCGGCCCGGGAATATGTTGAGATCAACAGTGCAACAAAATATCCCACAATGGCAACAGGGTAAAATGCACAATTTTATTATATTTCATACACAATATGTTGACGAAATATGATTTAATTCATGATATACGTATATGTATACAACAACAACAATAGAAATGCAATTCAGCAATTTTATATTAGTGTAGTTTTTTACTACAAAATTGCTGAGTTGCAATTTATTTGTTGTTAGTGTAATTAGTATATAAGATTTTGTATATATGTATACTGGAAAAATGAAATAATAAAATCAGAATAAATTCAACCTTAACAACGTGTTTACTCTCGCTTATTTAATAGACCCCACCCGTGGTAATCTATTAAATAAATAATACAACGATTTATTCTCGCCTACTTAATAGACCCCACCCGTCGTAATCTATTAAGTAAACTCATAAATCGAAGCGAACTTAATTTTAGAATTAAGGCACCACTGAGATTTTACACCCCAAATATCACCGATATTTAAAACTGGAACGCGGGATGATAGTTCATGTTATAGAGTCATGTCATGGTATAGATGTTATATACAAAGACTTTGCCAAAGCCTTTGACTCCACCAATCATTGCAAAGCATTAGAAAGTTTTATCGCCTGGTTAAAATTGTACCTGACCAACCGTTCAATATATTGAAATGGGAAACAAAAGACCTTTACCAATTTGTGCCACCTCAGGTGTACCTTAATATTCCCATATTGGCCAATGTATTTTCATCAATGAAATCACTGCAGTAATTCATTATTACAAGGTCCTAATATGTGCCGATGATCTCAAAATATATAAAACTGTGTAGAATATCGACGATACTTACAGACTTCAGGAAAATGTCGACAACCTAGCGATGTGGTGTGACTTCAAGTTGCTCAACCTCGATATTAATAAGTGCAAGAAAATGACTTTCCATCGGAAAAAGAATTCTATTATTCAACAGGACCATATAATTGGTACCATTTTAAAAAAAGTTTCTGAATTTAAAGACCTAAGGGTTACTTTGGTTGCAAATATGTGTGTTTCTAATCATATTGAGCAGCTAGAGCTAACTCATTGTTTGGCTTTATCAAACGATGAACAGTTGATATTAATGATATAGAGGCAAACAAGTTCTTATATTTTGCCTATGCCAGATCTCAAGTGAAGTATGCAGTTAATGTATATGGTGCTCGGTCTATGACGTTTATATTCAAAATCTTGAGAATATGCAAAAAAAGTTTATCCGTTATGTAACATAGAAAGACGATTGGTTTTATAACCATGAATACCACATTACCTTAATGTGAAACAACTACCACCATACGTAACTGGCTGTAAAATCTATAAGATGACTACACTTGAAAACAGACGTGAATTACTAAATAGTACAATTATTGGGCACATTTTACTTCATCACATCGACGCATCATCTTTATTGGAATCAATGAAATTTAAGGTGCCTAGCAGAAATCTACGGGATCATTGAGATTTTTGGTCACCACCGGGAATCGAACCCGACACCCTCGAATAACAAAGCAAGGATGCTACTTACGGTTTCAACGAGGGCGGCAAATTGTTGTATTGCATTGTGGCACTCAGGTAGCTGGGATCACTAGTCCGGATGCCCAGTCACTCGAATATCATAGGAAACTGCAGGGTACATAAATAAGCTATAAAACACGTTATAATTCTTCAACTACAATTAAAGCGCTTTGTAAATAAAACGTGAACTAACACCTTCACATGCAGAAACCATAATTTTAAAAAGTCTTAGGGATGAGGCCACTGCATACTTAGAGAATATGCGAGAACATTGGTTATGGAAGGAAATGACTATATTTGTGAAAAGATTAATGAACAAGGAGTAGGAAGAGTCTTTTGCTCAATATTGCAAGCAGAACGTATATATACGCACTAAGATATCTTAGTTAAACTCTCAAATTTCCAAAACACTAAAGTGCGATACATCTCACGGTTTTTAACTAAAAATGGCATGATGGAGGCCAATAAATTCACAGAACAGCCATACGAGAAGTAGTCAGACCTAATGTTAACACTTTTAAAGAACAATTATACAGAGCACCGACGTTTTCAAGGAAATAATTGAATGACGGACTAACTATAGGAAGGAGCTGGTTCTGTTTGAGTTTTAAATCGTCCGTGCAATTGGATATTGATCTCACAGAGGCGATCTAAATATATATAGAATAGGTTTATATTTATAGTTTATCGCCCCTGATAGATCATTTTCCAATTGTACGCACGATTCAAATACCAAGCACAACCAGTTTCTTCCTAATTAGTTCGCCATTAAAATATTTCCTTGAAAACTTTGGTGCTCTGGAAATCTTCGAAAAGTGTTAGAATATCTAGGCCGGCTATATCTCCTGTCATAATGATGCGTCGATTGGTTCCCGTATTGGGTGACTTTTTTAAATCAGCCATCTCGATAGGCTAGTTTTGTATAAATTGATACTAAGTGCTTATCATCGTTGACCTCAGCATATCTTTAGAAAATATTTTGTATTAATTACAACTAGACCAATTATATGCCCGCTTCTCACTCTCTGGCATTTTTGATCCAATAAGCATTTCAATGTTTCACTGTCCATATATGTCAGTTTTATGTGGATGAAATTCGGTCACAGAAACTGGTAGTTTCAATTAAGACGAATTTTTTTATTGGAGGCAGTTTTGGTATTGTGCCAGTGTTACCGCTCTATTTATTTGGTTGTTCGCCGCAGCCTTTAAAATTGAAGATTTATATGCAGTGCATGACGTAATTCTACCACAACCTTCATTCTTCGATGATTGTGTATTTTTAGCAAGCTCATCAAATAGAACCCCTCTTACGCAGAAAATTTCACGTTGGGGCAATTTCCACGAAAAGTACTTCCAATAAATTTGATATGAACTACGTAAAATATTACGCGAAATAGGTATACCACACCCAAATTTTATGTATGTGTACGGTGATAGTAAATACATATATATGCACATTATATGGATACGTATGTTAACTTCCTCTAACTAAACAACACACAAAGCAATGTACGATGCCCTTTGGCCCATTGACATTCATTATTTTTAAACAACAACAACTACGGAGAGGAAAAAGGTTTTTAGAGGTTCATAACAATTTCATTTTGGATAAATATCTATCCAAAAATAAATGTATATGTACATATTTGTATATATGTATATAACATATATAGACATATAATGTATAGAAATGTCGTATCCCTATATACATATATAGCACAAAAACAGGGATAAAAGCAAAAAAAAAAACTATGTACCAAAAAACGGCACAACCAAGATAAATCTGATTAAATCCATCAAATATATAAAACCAAAATGATACTGAAGCAAAAATGCCAACTTTATATACATAAGAAAAAATCCTTTAGAGAACAACAACAAAAAAATTATTTATTCCCTTTTCTTTAAACAAACCTAAAATACAAAATGTATAGACCTGCTTGAAAAATAACACACAGAAACAACAACAACAACAACAACAAAATATAATTTTCCATTTTCGTTTAATATTTTCCACTCAATAAATTTTTTGAAAAACAAAAATATTGATTTGATATTTATCGGATTTTCGGAACATTTTTCGTTTGTATGACGTATACGTATAATATCTACACACAGTAGTGTATACTGCCATGCCACTGCTAAACAATTTTTCCAAATCATTTAGAGACAACAACAAAATTGAAGGCAACGTAAAAATAAAATAAATTTTCTGCTGAGAAGATGTTGTGCTTGTGGATGTGTGTGTGTGTGTGTATATTATATCGTATATACAGGGAAAGGAATAAATAAACAATTCTTTTGCTTGTACAATGATAAAAAGGAGCAGATAAGAAAGGTGGAGATGGGGGAAGGCCAATCGTATATATAGAGGAAGATTAATTTATAGGCAAAGTGCACCAAAGTTCTATTACATAGGAAAGGGTGAAAAGGAAAATTTGAATTTTATATGGTTCCTGGAGGAGTTTGGTTATGCAATAATATTCAAGGTCATGTGAAGCTACATTATCTATAATATGTACACAAAATTGAAGAAGAAGTATAATATGTTAAAGTGTTCTGAAGGTCAAATATTTATTAATATAAAACAGAGATAGTTTTGTGGTACAAAATCCAACGAAAGATGTTCAACAATTAGTATACAAGCGAATTATAAAATATTTTTAATGGATTATGATGGAATCTGGACCGCATTTTAAAATCATTCAAATTGATTGAATCGTCGATCTTTATTTTTGAAAAGTGACTTAAAAATTTCAAAGTGACTCTAATGTCACTGGAAATTTCACAATGCCTCAAATATTCAAGAAGGTCACACATTTTTATTTGCATTTATGTTAAATAATCTTTTTCAACTACTGGGTACTACTGGGAAGAAATGAAGATAATACTGGATGTTAACAAAACACTATGACTGACCAACAACAATCAGACGATCGAGGAGTCAAGATGAAATTAAAGCTTTTATATGATTTCTTCAGACGATTATTTGTTTTATACAATAAATCCAATAAATTTACTATCGTGATGAGGAAAATTACTGACCATAAGTGTGTTCATAAGCTCGACATTCCATTAATATGGTTACCAATAACAGTAACCATTTGCTTATTGTTGTTCGTAAATCCTTACTAAAAAGTATACCTTTCTTTCTCAATATAAGTCAAAAGCATCTGTTATATTGTTTAGATGAGTATTTTAGGCCAAAACACAACGACTGGTGTACATATGTATTTATCACCAAGTAGATACTTGTCTTCTAATGTACCACGTTTAAATAATGGGCGAAAAAAGCCAAAAATGATGCTACTTTATAATGTCAGAAACACTCTTAAAACTTTTTTAAAATTAACGGGTATTCAGTTTATGACACAAAACATCCGGATGCTAAGGCACATCGCAGCATTGTGATAAAATGAAAATAGCAGTTCTCAAATTAGCAGCTCTGAAAAAGTTAATAAGCTTTAACCTAACTGCAGTATAGGTTAATGCAATAAAAACGGAAATTACGTGGGCTGTCGCAGAAGCAAAAATCTCCATTAATTAAATAGGGCTAATAAAGCTTTGAAAGGAGCATTGAGATGTAGAAGACCAAGGAATCCGGAGTTACCTTAATGAATTCTCGGCGACCGAGAAACCAGATTATTCACTATGGAAGACAATTAAAAAACTAAAGAGGCCAATATTATCGAGCCCATCAATCAGACGACTAGATTAACATAGGGCCAAAAATGACTTAGAAACTTGGCTATTTCTTTCTCTACCCATACTTGAAAAAAATATCACACCAAACGAAAACACTAATAACAGTGAGCTTACGAAACTCTGGTGAACTATATCACAGTTTATGAAAATCTTTAAAAATTCGAATTCCTGTAAAATGTAATTGGAACGTGGAAGAAAGTTAAAATTACATTCAAAATTTGTATCAACCCAAAAAAATTACATTTCTGGCAGTACAATTAATACACGTCCGATAATTCCGAAACTTGTTTAAAAGATGGTATCACAGAAATTAAAATTAAATCAGAAGAACAAATTATCAGAACGTTGGGCTTCGAGACCAGCATGGTACTGTAGAGTAGGTGCACAGAATTCTGCAAAACAGAATTCCTAGAAGGCAGCCTACTGGGACCAGTATTTTATTTGCTATATACTGCCGATCTACCAACAACTGACAAGCTTGTTACATCAACATTTGCAGATGACACAACTATTATCTTTTCACTTAAAACACCTTAAACACCTTAAGCATTGAGAATTGGGAAAGAATGTGGCGGATCGATTATTGAAATCAAATTAACACACGCAACATTAGTCCAGCGGTGACATTAAACAATGTCCCCATTCCTCAAGAAAACAACGTTAAATATACTTGGGTCTTCATCTTGATGAAAAGTTGACATGGCCAAAGCACATTGAATCAAGGCGCAACCAAATAAAAATAATATTTTCAAAATGTTCTGGCTGATTAAAATCAAACATTCCTAAGAATGTAAGTATCAACTATAATACAAAGTGATCCTTATCCTTATATGTACATATGGAATTCAGTTATGAGGCTGTACCACCGCTTCAAATATAGATCTTTTGCATCATAGTTTTGTTAGTCTTTTATTAGGCTGTTGCACAAAACCGTACCTAGTTTATTCTTCACCGCATGGACTGAACAAAACCACCAGTTCAATAACAAAATTGGGAGTGTTATCTGACGAGCCAATAAAACTGGCAACAATATGTCAGCTGCTTTATTTAGTTGCGTCCTAAAATACAAGAAGATTTATCGTATCCATTATGATTCTTTGTGAATGTCTAGTATAATACCATACACGATGCCCAGGAAGCACCAGCCCAGCAAATTTAAACTGAAACATTCGGCCACAGATCAGCCACGATTAAAAGATAACGTGTCATCTTAATCGAGTTCAAAGTAAATCTCAGTTGCAAAGGTGGTAAAATGACTACAGACGGGAAGTGATGTCAGATTTAACGAAGCGATTCGATCTCACTTTTTCTGGCACCGACAATTAGTTACCAATAGACATTGAAAAATAAATTCTATTACATTATTATAGTTCTCTACGAATAATAGAAAAAGTAAAAAATTCCTGACCCAAGCTGCAGATTCACAGGGCACAGGGATGTCTGAATGAAGGAGCATTTCTATTGCTGTGTCAAGAAATGAGTCAGTTTCAAGCGGTCAGTATAATGTGTCAAATTCGATGGTATTGGTAGATGGTATTTAATTTGAAGGGCATCAAATATTTCTCGATCACCTTCCAAACCGGACAACAGAACAATTTAAACTTTTAACTGAAATGGATCCTTTAGTACATGGCGAATGAAGCCAAGTAGACTGTTAGCCCTGTTCACTATTAAATTAGTATTATTTAAAAAGGATAACCTAAAATACCTTCGAAAAATCAGTGAGAACAACAACAAGTAAATTTTTTGAATCGAAAGTGTAGAATAATTTAGTTGCTACTTGGGTACGAGATTTATAGTAGTAGAAAGATGCCTCACGATACATTGTTGTTGAAGTGCTAATGATGATTTGATATTAAATACAAATGACCATCAATTAATGATTTTATTTTTGGTAGACTTTGATTGCAAAAGTTCTGCAAATAATTGACATTTATATCATTAGTGTTGCGCATGTTTTAGTGACATCAGTTGGTTTATTGTGATCTGAAAATCTCACTTAATTAGAGATGAAGGGACCAACTGTGCAAACGAGCATACATGAGATAATTTTAAAATTCAGAATCATTCAAATTGTTTTGACCGGAGTTATTGAAAAAAGATCCGACAGTTGCTTGTACATTCCCAAAACCAGAACTACCAGATACTACGGCGAAGATCATCAGAGGAAAAACTTGTTACTTACCAACTAAAAACGGTCATCTATGGTACAGTATCAGCATCGTTCGAAATTATGGTGTATGTCGCTGCACGATAAATCAATTGGCTTATTTTGAAGTCTAAAACCTGAGCAGCAAAGGTCATACTGCAAAACGTTTATGTGGATGGACCTTCTCGTTTGGAGATGATGATATAATATGGAATTCCTGTCCGCTTCGCAATCTTAATCTAAGTCAACCAAAAGAGCCGACGTTAAGATCGATGACATCGTCTTGTTACAAAATTCTAATTAACTACTTGGAAAATTGCATTTTGGTCGAATAGTTAAAACACACTCAGAAGTTAATGGAAGAGTACACGAGTTGTCACAGAAAAATATGAATGAAAATTTATTTCGACCAATCATAAAAATATCCATAATAATGAAAAATTTTAAAGGCCATTACTGGCCACTTACTGAGTCAACTATTAGGCTCTAACGATTTTGATCCTGAGCATGGTCTTCATACTGTCTAAGACAATCTGAAGAGGCCAAGTCGTTCTCTACATCATGGAGCCATCGTCGTCTGCAACGACCTCTGCGTCTACCATTTGGAAGCTCTCCTTTCAGAGATCGCTGCACAATTCGTTCTGGAACAGCACGCAGAGCTCGGTATGTACCATCTATTTCGCGTTTTGGGCCATAAATCACACGCACGATTCTTCTCTCAAATGTAAGGAGCCATCTCTCGTACTCAACCGTCTGTGCCCAACTTTCACATCCAAACATAACAACGGGTCTGATCAACGATTTGTAAAACTATATGTATGTGTATAAAGTAACCCAGGATTCATCACAGAAAAACGCAATGGCAACACCACCTGTTCGTTACCAAAAACATCCACTGCTGTGAGCGTGCTAGTTTGCCAAACTTAAAAAATATCCGAGCTTATCCGACACTTTTACCTAATTGTATCTGGAGACCATGGGACTGGTGAAATAATTAAAAATAATGAAAAATATGTGTTGTTTTGAAAAGCTCAAAAATAAAAACGAACTCACATTTATCCAACGTATTTGGAATAAAGATATCGTTTTTCAGAGCATGGCGCAGCTGCAACTATAGATTGCGCATAGTAATTCATATAGATGTTTAAATAATTGACCGGAGTCTGCTAGTTGTTGGTCTGGTGCTTCCATAAAAAATTTAGTGGTTGTCCATAAACTAGTTCTGGTGGGAAGCTTCGTTAATTCTGATAACAGCTTAACATAGGTACCCAAAATCTTGATATACCATTTTCCACAAAAGTTTTTGTAAAAGTTGCTAACCTTCTTTCCATAATTAAACTTTCTACAGCAGTTAAAATGTGTACATATCCGTTTGATAGAGGAAGTGGATCAACGATGTTCAAATAAATGTGTACTCAAATGTTAGCGTCTTTATTCATGTTAGGCCAAAAGAAACGATCCGTTTGTAATTTTTTAGTTGTTAGACGAGTGGAAGCAGAAAGTAATTTCTGAAGTTCCTGGTCAGGCTTCTGTAATTCCGAAATAGATATGAGATTTTGTGTTTTTTCGATAGAAGCAATTTCTTTATCGCTTGTACGTGAAAGAATGTCAGCGATAACATTACCTATAATATATTGAGAGTCCGTTGCAAACTGCGAAATGAAATCCAAATGACGATGTTGTTGTGAACTTTGTTTTGTTTTGAAGGCAACACTGTCTCAAGTGCGCCTTCGCTTAATGGATTTACTGGACGGGTTTAATTCCCATTTGCGAACTCTTTGAACTCTACATTGACCTGCGGATCAATGGGATGACTTAATTGTGTTCCAGCAAATTCGACAGTGAAACAAAGGAGAAATGGTGTGAAGCTGCTCCTGTGGACAAAATTGCGAGCTACAAAGACATTTCAAATTTTATCAAAGGGCGATGTGCGAAATTAGAATTGTTACCTGCTAAGTCGTCATCGTCTCCAGCACATGTGAAACCTTCTTCTTGAGCTACGCCAAGCTCTACCCAATCAAGGCTACGACGATTTCACAATTCTAATTCATATCACGTTGGCACAAATGTTTACCATTGTGTTTTATGCAATAAATCAGCTCATTCCATTATGCGGTGTTTTGTATTTTTAAAACTATCAGTGAATGATCGACGCGAACAAGTGAAAACACAAAATCTATGTTTCAATTGTCTCAAACCTGGACATCTTATAGATAAGTGTCCAGTGCCAGATTCATGTAAAGCTTGTCAAAGAAAGCACCACACTTTATTACACTTGAGCACTAGCACACCCAATTATTCACCTTCGACGTCAGATAATTTGGATGCAGCATCATTTTCCAATTTAAACCCATCACCGACGTCCAAGTCTACTACGCTTACGTCCATTGGACGACGATATTGACCTTCACATGTTTTTTTGGCTACAGCAATGATTAAGGTATTGGATAAGGTTAACTGCTGTATTGTCGGGCGTTATTGGATTCCGGCTCTCAAGTCAACTTCATGACCAAATCGTTTGCTGCAAAACTTCGACTTCCGCTGGAAAAGGTAACTGCAGAGATTGTTGGAATCGGGACTTCATCTATACAATCCTCATCGAGTGGATGGATACAACTACAGTCAATAGTCTCGAACTTCTCTACTGAGATTGAGGTACTTGTGCTGCCATCAATCACCAATATTTCGCCATCAAAATTGATAAACATGGATAGCTGGCTAATTCCAGCAAATAAACGATTGGCTGATCCAGAATTTGTAAAGGCTCAAAAAATCGACCTGTTGCTTGGAGCCGAAATTTATTTCGATTTATTAAAAGTGGGTCAAGTGAGGTTAGGCGATAACTTGCCGTGTCTACAAAATACTGTTTTGGGTTGGATAGTATTCGGGCGTGTTTCGTACAATTCTTCAGCTTCAGGACATCAAGTATCTATCTTGGCATCATCAACTTCCACTATCAACGATGATATCGAAAGATTTTGGAAACTCGTAACATTTACTGTTGACTCCAAAACGTTTGGCATAACAGATCATCCATGTGAGAAACATTTGAATTAGCGATTCACCTGAAACGGAGCTGGTCGATTTATTTTGAGGCTTCCTTTTATTCGTCCACCGAACAGTTTAGGCGTTTCTTCAACAAACGCCATGAAACGTTTTTACAATTTGGAAAAAACATTGTGTAAGAATCATTTACTTCACGCTGCCTACAAATCATTCATCGATGAGTAATTAGCACTTGGACACATGGAACATGTATCAGATGATAAAATACCAACAGCCAACTGTTATCTTCCTCATCACTGCGTGTTAAAGCCAGACAGTTCAACGACTAAGTTGAGAGTCGTATTTGATGGATCAGCCTAAACGAGCAATGACTTCTCATTGAATGATATTTTTTATGAATGATGTTTTTATGTCGTTTTAGATCACATAAATACGCATTTAGCACAGATGTCTCCAAAATGTATCGCCAGATACTTATGCACCACGAAGACTCCAACTACCAGCTAATCTACTGGCGCATTAAACCAAATGAGCCACTTCAGAGCTACCGCTTAAAAACAGTAACTTATGGTACTACGGCAGCTCCGTTTCTAGCTACACGTTGTCTTTTACAATGTGCAATTGACAACCAAAATAACTATCCTGCTGCCAGTGACGCAGAAGCCAACCTATTAAAGACTTCGATAATCAAAGCTCTGTCTACATGTGGCATGGAACTTCGGAAATGGTGTACCAATTCTCCAGATATTATTGCTGATATATCTCAGGAACATCGTGAAGCATTACTGCACTTCGATAGCGACGATTATATTAAAACATTGGGTATTTTCTGGCAACCAAAAAAAGATGTATTTCAATTTCGTGTACAGCCGATTTCCAACTAATCTAAATTAACGAAACGAATTGTTATTTCCGAAGTCGCACGCTTGTTCAATCCTCTTGGACTGGTTTCTCCTATTGTGGTTTTAGGTAAACTATTCATGCAGAAGTTGTGGCAGCTGAATGTGGATTGGGACAAAGCGCTTCCCATGATCTACTACACCTACTGGCAAATGTTCAGATCAAACTTGTGTGATCTTAATCAACTCATCATTCCACGATTTCTGTTTGGAGAGGTTATTCCGAATAGTTCCATCGAACTTCATGGCTTCGCAGATGCCAGTGAATCTGCCTTTGGCGCTGCAATTTACACTAGATGTACACAACCGAATGGACAGTTCCTTGTGCAACTTTTGTGCTCCAAGTCCAGGGTAGCACCACTACAAAAATATACGTTGCCACGCCTGGAACTCTGTGCGGCATTATTACTAGCTCAATTGATATCACAAGTTCGGGCTCAGGTAAATTTTCCAATCGGTGACTTCATTTATTGGACGGACTCAACTATTGTGCTCCATTGGCTGAAGTCATCGCCATCAACACTGAAAACCTTTGTTGCTAACAGAGTTGCAAATATCCATGAGCTGACGAACCCTCAACATTGGTATCATGTTGAATCAAAACAAAATCCTGCGGATGTTGTCTCTCGTGGTATGATGCCTGCTGCTTTGATGAGATGCGTTTTATGGTTTTCTGGATCATCAATGTTACAATCGTCTAAGTCTTCATGGCTTACTACAAAGATACCGCGAGTCGAACCAAACTACAGCGAGTTCAAAAAATCTACGACTCTGGTAGTTGTGTCTCCCAAGGACAACAGTATTTTTGCCAATATGAAATATGTCAATAATTATCATCGATTGACCAGAGTGATGGCAAAACTCTACAACAAAAGGATTTTATTATTCGGTCACAAAAATTGAAAAGTTTGTCGCTATTTTTGGATACAAATGGTCTCATTTGTGTCGGTGGCTGATTGCAGTTCTCCTCACTTCCATACGCTACAAAACGTCCTCTTCTACTTCCTCCTTCCCATTCGTTTACCAAAACTTTGCTTACTTCTATTCACAGGAAATATCATCATGTTGGACCACAGGCTCTATTAGCCGCAGTTCGTGAGCAGTTTTGGCCTATCAATGGACGAAAATTGGCCACGCAAGTAGTTCGAGATTGTGTTTGATGCCGCCGAGTGAAACCAATTTAAATACATCAGCAAATGGGAAATCTACCAAAGGAACGAGTCGACGCAGCACATTCATTTCAGTGTGTTGGGATAGATTTTAGAGGTCTGTGAAAGAAGGTAGTCTCTGACAATGGGACAAACTTCGTAGGTGCAAATTCGGAATTAAATCAGTTATATCGTCTTTTATAAGATTCAGATTTGCACACAATGACATCAAGCATATGTGCCAGGAAGATAGAATTGATTGGACTTTTGCCCCACCACGGTCGCCTCATTTCGGAGGACTTTATGAAGCTGCTGTAAAATCCGCCAAGTATCATCTACGTCGTGTAATGGGCAACCACGAATTCACCTAGGAAGAATACGCTGTGCAAACAAGTGGAAGCAATTCTGATTTCCCGGCCCATGACATCACTAACATCAGTTCCAGACGGTTTATCGATTCTTACTCCTGGTCATTTTCTAATTGGACGACCACTTACTGCTGTTTCTGAACCCAACATAACGCAAGAATTCATTGGATACAACAAACGATGGCGCCTACTTCAACAATTGGTTTAACAGTTTTGGATTAGATGGTCTAAGGATTATCTACAAGAGCTAAAATTGTGGTTATTAAGGATGATAGTCGTCCTCCTATGAAATGGCAAATGGGAAAAATTGTTGCGACTAACCCTGGAGCAGATGGCTTAGTTCGCGTGGTCTGTGTTAAAACTGAGACAGGGATTTATCAACGAGCCATCACAAAGGTGTGTCCTTTACCACTGGATGTTGAACTCGATGAGAGTTCAAGGCGGGGGAATAAACACGCATATCAACCGTACTCCGTATTCCCCTATAATTATTATGTATTGCAATATTTTTCATTTTAATGTATATAAGTTAATTCTTGTTCTTTTAAATTGTCATAGTATTTGTTATCTCTCGGCGGAGTATGTAAACCGCTAGAGAGCGCGTCCTCAGGTAGCGGATAGAGGAGTGCTAATCGGTATCTGCGGGTAGCGAAGGGTAGGGAGAAAATATAATACTCCCCGCGGACCAAACATAAAGGAAAATGCAATGGCAACAACGGAAGGAAATATTACCCCAGGTGGTAATCCAGGTTTTAACTCGGAAGTTCCACTCTTTTCGAAGAAGGCCGGTTCCATGGATTCTGGGGGAAACCAACCATTTCTAAAGGAAAGATCACGATCGGAGAACTTTACCGAAGAAAACTCCGTTACTAACCCTTTTGGAAAGAGTTCCAAATTGACAAGATCACCAACAAGATACGGTGACGAATATGAAAAGGAAAATTTTGAACTACGCAGAAAGCTATGCGAATTTGAAAAGATCACAACTAAGCTAAATAATGATTTTAAGATACTTAAAAAAGAAAATGAGGAACTTAGAAAACCTCTAACACCTGCTGTAACAGAAGAGAAATCAAGAATAGCAGAGCAGAACGTAGCTAAAAACGTAGCATTTGGCGGAAACATAGCCATCGGTCAGAATGAGTATGTCATAGACTCAGATGAACCTAATTCTGAAGTGAATTCCGTCAGCTAAAAAAAAGAAACAAGGCAAAAAGCGACGACTGAGCAAATCACCCTATGTATCTCCAGAACAAATACAAGAAAAAAAGGAAATAAAAAATCAGAGTAAAAAGGTTTACATCCCAAACCACCACCAGTCATTGTAAATAAGATTGAAAACTTCAATGATATACGAAAAACGATGGATTCAAACCAAATACAATACCAAACAACGATGCTCAGTAGTGGAGATCTTAAAGTCAATGTCCCAGACGAGGAGAATTATAGAAAACTGACCCTTTCACTTAATGAAAAGGGAAATACATGGTACTCTTAGGAGGACAAAAGATCCAGGCCGATTAAAGATGTGGCAAAAAAGCTGCACCCATCCTGCAAGCCAGAAGAAATAAAGGAAGTACGTTTTTACTTTGTAAAAATTTGAAAATAAAAGAGGTTACACAAATATTGAAGAGAAAGGATAAAACTCCGCTATCATTGTTCATGTTAACTTTTGATAAAGATGAAGACATACAAAATATTTATCAAATAAGGTATATCCTCAACATGAAGGTTGAGATTGAAGGTTTACGAAAATCAAGATTGCTCCCGCAATGCAAAAAGTGCCAATCATTCGGGCACATTCAGAACTACTGCAATCGAGACCCAAGATGCGTTAAGTGCGCAGCTAAGCATTCCTCCAAAGAATGTTCAAAAACCAGAGAAACTCCGGCCAAGTGTGTAAATTGTGGAGAGTCACACCTCGGAAATTATAGAGGATGTATAGTTGCCAGAGAACTACAGAAGACGAGAAAAAATAATTACAACAAAAAGGACATACCAAAAGGCAAATTAAAGGAGCCAAGAAATCAAATAGAAAAGATAAGAAAACCTGCTTATCAAATAATTCAAGCTCCAGGTATCTCTTAAGCTTAGGCGATAAGTACATCATTGGCGGAGACTTCAATGCGAAACATACTCATTGGGGATCAAGAATAATCACTACTAGAGGTAAAGAACTTCTTGGAGCAATGACAGAAGTTGGATGTAATTGGCATTCTACTGCCAAACCGACATCCTGGCCAACAGATAATAACAAAATACCTGATCTACTAGATTTCTTTATAACTAGAAAATTCCAGCAACTTATGTTAAAATCGAAGAGGGGTATGATTCGAGCTCCGATCACTCTTCAATACAACTTACTCTCAGTGAAAAAATAATCTCAAAAGAATACAACCCGACTCTGACAAATAAATATATAGACTGGGAGGGATTCAAAGAAGAGCTGAATAGTAGAATAAAACTTAATGTACCGTTAAAAACAGAAGAACAACTAGGTGAAGAAATCGTAAAATTCATAAATGGCGTGCAACAGTCAGCATGAAATAATACGCCGTAGTTCAAAAGAAGAACAATAGGTACAAATTACCCAAAAGAAATCAGGGAACTTGTCGAAGCAAAAAGGAGAGCCAGGAAGAAATACAACAAGTTGCCTGCAGATAAAAACAAACTGAATAACCTGACACAGCGACTCAGGAGGGAAATCCAGTACATTAAAAATGATACAATAAACTCATATCTACAGTCATTAACATATGAAAAGGATACTGACTATTCTTTGTGGAAGACAACCAAACGAATGAAAAGACCAATAACTCAAATACCACCCATAAGAACAAGCAATGGAAATTGGGCCAGAAGCAATGAAGAAATGGCAAAAGCTTTCGCTGACCATCTAGAAAGTATTTTTCAGCCTAATGAGGTACAAGAGAGAGAACAATTCCAAGAAGTAGAGGAAACTATTGATCAAGAAATCGCTCTGATCACCCCTGCGGAATTGACTATAGAAATAAAAAAAAATTTAAATCCGAACAAAGCGCCAGGCTATGACCTGATAACAGGAAAAATCTTAAAACAGCTATCGAAGAAGGGCATTAAAAAATTAACAACTCTAATCAATGCAGCTTTCAGGATGAAATATGTACCAAATGTATGGAAGTTCGCGGAGGTGATTATGATACCTAAGCCTGGAAAACCACCAAACGAAATAACATCCCATAGACCGATTTCGTTACTGCCTATTATGTCAAAACTATTTGAAAGACTTCTCTTAAAAAGATTGAAACCAATAATTGAAAGGCAGGAATTAATCCCCACACATCAATTTGGATTTCGAGATAGACACTCTACAATCGATCAAATTCATAGAATAACAGATATCATAGAAAGATCACTCGAAGAAAAGAAAATCTGCTCAACAGTCTTCCTTGACGTGGCCCAGGCGTTTGACAAAGTTTGGCACGAAGGTCTTCTTCATAAACTCCAGAACATTCTACCTTCACAATTCTGCCAAATATTAAAATCCTACATTACAAAGCGACACTTTCGTGTTAAACAGGAACAATCATACTCAGAAATTAAAAAGATCAAAGCTGGAGTACCACAAGGAAGTGTCTTAGGACCCATTCTATATTTATTATTCACAAGCGATATTCCATTATCTCAGAATACCACAATTGGCACATTCGCAGACGACACTGCTATTTTGGTAGTAGATGATACCATAGAAAGAGCTACCAATAAACTTTAAAGTGCGATGAACAAAATTTATCGATGGACGAAGCAATGGCGTGTCAGGTTAAATGAAACAAAATCCATACCTGTTGACTACACCAACATAAAAATAAATCATTTGCCTGTGGTATTAAATAATGCCCCATTACCACATGCTAACTCAGCAAAATATCTAGGGATGAATCTAGATACCAAACTTAGATGGAAGGTCCATGTCAAGAAAAAAAGTGAAGAACTCAGTCTCAAATATAGAAAGATGTATTGGTTGACGGGAAGGAGCTCCAATCTATCAATAAACAATAAATTGATGATATATAAGCAGATATTAAAGCCCATTTGGATGTATGAAATTCAGCTGTGGGGTTGTACTAAACCAAGCAACATGGATATCGTTCAAAAATTCCAAAACAGAGTGCTAAGGGATATTGTGAATGCCCCCTGGTACATACGTAATAGCGACCTCCACAGGGACCTTAGAGTGGAAACTGTCACCAGAGAAGCAAGCAAACAATGCTGCACGGAAGCATGAAGTGAGGCTTCAGAATTACCCGAACGTTGAGGCCAACCAACTACTCGACCACAGGGAAGCAGTGAGAAGACTGAAAAGAGTAAAACCTTTTGAGTTAGCACTATAGTCAGCGTAAGGCAGTAACACCAGTAAATAGAATATAAGGAAAACCAATGGGGATTGATTAATTAAACGCAATTTAGCAATTTAGGTCAAAAAAGAAATGTTGTTAGTCTATAGACTAGGTACATTGTAAAATTTTATGTGAATAAATAAGATTGTCAAAAAAAAAAAAAAAAATAGTATTTGTTATGTATTAACCTATGTATTTATTACTGTTTTTTGAATAATTACCAACCTGCAACCATCGATGAAGGCACATCAGTTACCATATATAAATTAAAACTAAAAATATAAACTTCAGCCACTTGTTTCATTTTGGTGTGCCCATCAATTGGAAATTGGTATGTTTTCTTCACCTTCTTCTTCAGCGGTCGAGGCAAAAACTAAGGCGCAATTCTATATATTTCTTTTTCCCCCCGTATCACATTAGGATCACCTATTGATATTTGGTCACCGTAGCTTTAAACTAATTTATAAAATCAGTCTTCGAATTATCTACATTATCGTCGTTGTCTACGGGTTGACGTAGAAAACAATAGATGACATGTAAATGCCTATCCTTGCTTGTATTACCTGATGAACATTTTTCATTTTTCTGGGATATAATTCTGGGAAAACTTTTCATACGTGTCTTTTAGCATAAATTATACCTACATCCAAGCTGATTAATTAATAGCGCCGCGTACAAATCTTTCACTCAGGTTTCTAGGTATTAAGCATGTGGTTTCAATGTTAAAAACCGCGACCACCGCCAGTGTGCAGATTAAGGAGGTCCTCCATACACGGTTGTGTAATAAAATAACGCCACCTAAACATTAAAAATTGACGGGTGGTAAAACACGAAACGATTGGCATCTCGGCCGTACACAATTTAACAAATAAATTTATGCTACCGCACTTATGTAATGCACCACAACACTAAACACAAAAATGGCACACGACTAAATTCGGTTTGCAATTCTATATATATACTCGTACATCCGGTTCACGTACCTACATACATATATATATATACATACATATATATATGTTGCTATTTACAATTCTATTATATTTTTAAAATTCATTATGCAAAAATGCAATAAAATCTTTTCGAAAATCTATAATTCATGGAATTTTGTTCTGGTTCATAGATTAAAAGGCAATTAAATTCCATAAATTTATAATTTTTTTTTTGCTATTGTTGTTGTTGTTATAAATTGAGTCAATTGTAGGTTTATATAAGTATATACATAACACACAAAAAACATTCCGCACCCATACCTTATAACCAAAAACCTTTGAAACTATGAATACAAAATTTTGAATGTGCCACCCTCTTTAGACATATATACATACAAAAATATCGTATCCCCTATCGTATATGTAGGTACAGAATTGTTGTATTTTGGTGCGGTTTTAAATAATTGCAACACGATTTTACGGAATCATTCCAACCCACCACCTTTTTTCAATTTATTACACAAAAGTTAAAATTATTTGCATTTTGGAAAAAAAAAATATTTTTTTTTAGTTTTTTTAATGCCAAGTGAATTTATTATAAGATAATAATGTTGATAGTACACACAGTATAGTTAGTAGAAATTATTAATAATAAGGACGATAAATTTACATAAATCGAAAAGAATTATGTTTTAATAAACTTTAATTAACCCCCTAATTATATTCCTAATTGTGATTTTATTTTTGGAATATCTTTAATTTTTTATAATTGGCATTGGTAATTGTTTTAGAATTTAAAATTTTTTTGAAAATTATAACAAACCCTTCTGGTGTTCTGAATTTATAAAATTAAGGAAGAAATTTTTGGAACTTCAAAAAGCTTTTAAGAATCGCATAAGATCCGCGGCCCAAGGCTACGTGGATTAGCTTCTATGAAGAAATTGATAGCTTATCTGTTTCCGCTAGACAGACTTAACAAAATTCTGGCTAAGAATGATACTTGTAGACTCGATAGTCTTCGCCTACTTTCCAGACAATTCACCTCTTGCAGGTATAAGAAGTTGCTAAGCAACTGATGTCTGCCGTCCACTTTCCAGGGTGTGACATTATTGATCCGAGCCGCCTGACATTTTTGTCGGTACTCCCGATTGGAACTTATCCCGTAGACTGATCACTTCTGATGTTCTACGATGGAGTGTTTTCTCGTTTGTAACTTTCAAATCGAGAGGTTCTTATGGAGTTTCCCCTGCTAAATTGCAGAATCGTTTTCTACTTATCAGTACTCATCTGCTCAATCTGTTCCAGGCGTGCGTTGCTTTTAGTATTGTTCCAAGATCCGAGAGTAGGAGTAGAGTAGTATTCATACCTAATCCTGGCCAGTTGGATTAGACCGACCTCTACTATAGTTGATCCTCTTAAAGCTTTAGGATCATCGACATATTTATAAGGGATACCTATTTAACTACCTCCCCTCTCAATAACATGCAATATGCTTATAGAGCTGGCAAGTCCTGCGAAACTGCTCTACATGAACTCGTAACTAGAATCGCAAGATCAATTAATTACAAAGAGTTTCTTGTAGGTACCTTCCTGGACATTGTGGGAGCTTTAGATAGCACTTCGTTTTCTACGATCACGAGTGGGTGTACCAATTTTACTATTAATCAAACCATTGTTACATTCAGCGATTCTTTGCTCAAGCTTCATATAACTGAGACTGAGCTGGATGGCTTTTCAGTGTCCGTCTAAGTGACCAAAGGCTGCCGGCAAGGAGGAGTATTCTGACCCTTAAATTGAAGCGATCTGGGTTTATCGTGCAAAGCTATACGCGGATGATCTCGTTTTGACAGTTTCTGAACGCCCTTAATATAGTGGAAGTTTGTGGTCTTAAAAAGAGGTTGTACGCCAATCCCTCGAAAACTGATCTGGTAGTCTTGTGCAGCCGTAGAGACAGCGCTAATATATCATGAATCATTGCTATATTTTTTGGCAATGTCAAAGGCCCGGCAATTCCTAAGGTCTGACCCCCAAATGATGTCATTCTTCTACAAGTCACTGGTTTTAACTTTACTGTCGTATGCATCAGTTGTTTATGCTGGCCAGTTGTGAAACTGACGTCTTCTGTCGTAAGTCTGGATAGACTACAGATGAAAGCCTGTGCATGGCTAGAATCGGAGCTCTGTCGTCTAATCCTCATTTTTAAGGAGAAAGTTTTTTTGCGGTTATAGTTGTCGTTCAGATGTCAGTGCAGGGCTTGTATTCTATTGTCCAAAGTATGACAATTCTCAGGTAGTCTGGGTAAACACTGCATGAATTTTCAAGGATATTATTATCTGCACGGATTGGAAAGCCGTTCTTAATACCCTTAATAATTCTTTGACCACGTCTAAACTGGTCAAACACAACATTAATCTCTTTTGCTCTAGTACGCGAGTAAGGATCATGTAGGTGCCTACTTATTGTGGTGTAGTGGTAAATGAAGTTGCTGACTTTTTAGGGAAACTGGAACGCGTCGTTAATTGATTGTTCCCGATCCAGCAATCTCTCTATTCTTCGCAATTATGAAGAAGTTCGCATTACTTGAACTGGGGCTGAAGTTACGTTCCAGTCCTAGCTGTCGAAAAGCAAGACAATTCATTATTGAACCCAACGTGAGATATTCACTAAATATGTGTTATCTTTAAAAATATCGAACTTTAACCTCTGTTGAACTTTGTACATGGCCATGGACGAACCAAGGCTCTTTTCCAACGCATGGGACTTGCTCAGGATGAAGTGGACGACTGCATACACTACCTTTGCAGCTGTCCAACCTTTGACGAAGCTATATCCCAAGTGTTCGCTTACGGATCTTGATAACGTAGATCGGTTATTATCCATTTCTTGATTCAAACTTTTACAGTTTGCTAAGGCTGCAGTGCGCTCTTATGAGTTAGGATAGATCCTCCAACCTCTAGGTTTGCACCATGTGCCTATTGTGACATTAAGTGGGGAACCTCTGTAGGTTACAACCGTTTTAATAAAAAATACAAAAGGGAAGTGGGATTCTCATTTCTGTACCTGATCGCAGTTTTTTATAAATGTAAAAAATTATTTTGAAATTCGATACGAGCGCTTGGCGAAGGCAATTAAAATTTAGTATCGGACTTACCCTTTTTAATTTTAAAGTGTGCGTGATCGTTTATAGCCTAACCACCATCTTAATATATTAATATTTACCGCCTGCGCATAAAGGTTCTGTTGTAAAATTAATTTATTTTACAAGATCACTATCGGTATATATATATACTACTTCCGTCCGAAAATACCACAATGGCTATTGACACGAGTTGCACCGAAAGTGCCGATTTTATTCGTAATTTCGACTTTCTAATTTAAGCTCATTCTATAAATATTCCTCAATCTTTTTCGCTTAGCCATTGTGAGATAAGAAGCCAAGTCGTTCTTTACTCTGTGAAGACTTCTTCACCAACAAGGACCTCTGCGTCTACCATATGGAGGCCCTTCTTTAGATCTCTTCAAAATTCTTTCAAAATTCATAATTCATTCCGGATCAGCACGCAGAACGTGAACGACCTTCATCAGATCCCTGATCTCAATACTCACCATAGCTCGGTATGCACCATCTTTTTCGCGATTTAGGCCGTAAATTACATGCAAGATTCTTCTCTTAAATGTTAGGAGCCATCTCTCATACTCAACGCGTTTAAAGCTTTTTTGTAAAGCTCTATAGATTCACGGCACTTGATAGGTGTTTAAATTTTAGCAGTGGGCCTAGGAGGATACAAACCACAACTGCCATTTGCCAGCCGCACGTTAATATCCTCATACACACTGGTACCGTGAGTGATAAGAAATCCAAAATATTTGACTCTCCTCACTCCGTCATTCATGTAGTGACCGCTACCAAAATCTGGTGTGTCATTTTCCCTATATCCAGAGGTCATGTAATTGGCTTTGGACTAATTAATCTATACTCCAACAGAAGCTGAAAACCCTACGAGCGGATCAAGTATTTGCTTCACTATTTAGTCCAATCACGCATATGTCATCTGCATAATATGCAAGCATCTGATTTTACTGGCGATATAAGATGTTGCGCTCAGATGTTTCAGTTTTACAAAAAATGTAATCGGAAATGAGATTAGAGAGTATCTCTAAGTATTTCGGGAACAGAGCTATCGAACACCCCAGTTAACTGCAAAAATTCTCGATAGCCTGTTTTCAACTTTAACACAGCATTGAGACTGCGTCACTGTCATCCCACACAGTCGTAATAATTTTAATGGCATTCCTAGATATTCCAGGGCAGACTACAAACTCTCTCGGTTAATCGAATCATAGGGCTGCCGGAAATTTAGCTAAACCTGATGTACGGAGATATAATATCTCGTAATATTTAAATCGTCATTGAATAAGGTCGAAAAGATAGTCCCACAAAGTATCCTCTCCGAATATCAAGAGCAGCCCACCCCAGGTGAGCGGTTTCGTTTCAATCTCTGCTTGGGCTTAGTGAATTCCTAATGGGATGGATCGTCAGTGCAATTTTCCGCAGTCTGTATTATAGGTGGCTCAACAACAGTCTGTGACGCGTGACGAACATCATGCAGATTTATAAAGTGTCCACTCCATGCGTCAAGTACTGCGTCGATGTTGACACGGAGGTTTCCATGCCGGTCTCAAATGGCAGTAACGCAGGCCTGAAAGTATGGTGCAATCCAGTAATTCCTTTAAAAACATAACGCGAGTTGGGCTCATTGCTGAGCTTTTCTACTTTCAGAACCTCGGCCTTCTACTATTCTCGCTTGCTTACCTGCTACTAAGAGTAGCCTTATTTGCAATTGTGAGACGCTATTGCATTTCATTATGGGCTATGTTTTGTTGCTCAACTGCACAGACGACACTCGGCATTAAACCAATCATTCTTGGGTCTGACTTTCACTCTACCTAAAAGTCTGTAGAGCAGCACTGACAACCGAAGTATCTCCCAGACAGAGTTCCCTCAGTCAGACTGGCAATTAGATCCTCATATTGTTTCTTTTAATCTACATTTATCAGACCTTCACAGTTGAAACGTCCCATGCGTTGCGCTGTTTTTCTAGACTTGTACGAAAACTTCGCTCGTAGCTTTGCAGCGACATCCAGCAAAGTCAGTCTGTTTTATACCAGGTCTATAGCATTAAAAACCCCAATTATCATTCTAACATCGTATTCGGGTTATATAAAATGAGTTTTTATCTTTGGACTGGTTGACTTCTGTTGGTGGATGTACCTAATTACCACATGTTATGGCTAACTTCATGCGCAAGTGAAACTTGGGAGTCGAAAACAGCTGCAAAATTTCTGAATTCATCTCCAATACAAGCAACGTATAGCCGTGGGACACATGGTCTTCATTTTTAGGCCAGCGAATTTCTTGAAGAGCAACGAGTTCTAGCCGATACTCCTTCATACAAATGATTAGGCCCTCGAACGCTCATGGTTTTCTAAGTGACAGCATGTTCCACGTACCGATCCTTAATTTCGTTTCCGGGTCTTTGAGCGGGGGTCCGGTGTTTTGGCGGAAGCGGGTCGTCAGCCCAGCGATGAAACCGTTCCGTCCCCTCCTACGTCAAGCAAAGGATACTATGGTGCTCCTCTTGGAAAACATGTTCGTGCAATTTAGATTTACGAGACATGTAAGAGCCACCCGACAACAGAGGCCAAGTCTCCTAATACTCTGCGCTATAAAGCCACATTGCTTACGGTGCTCGACCCATGCTTTGGCTATAGCTGTGAACGATACATCATTTTTGGAATGGGGGTACACTAATAAAATGGGTAAGCTCAACTCTTTCTTCGACAAAACGAACTAACGACATATTATTTGAAAGGCTATACCATTTCAAAATCATTTGAAAATCGTAAAAGCTTCCAAATGGTGTTTCTATTAAAATCACTTTCAAAGTTCACACTCCCAAACCAAAAAACCTAATATCTCGTGAATAAAATAAAGTTGAATAGACGTTTACACCTATATAGGGCTGTATACTGCTAAAATTATTGTCACGATGGTTCCATGCCACAGTTTTTGAATTTAAAAATCGGTTACTTCAATGCATATCAAGCTTGCCACTGTTGAGATTTACATAATTTGATGCTGTTTATGAAGTACATATTACAATAAAAATGTCAACATAACGCACTTTAAATCGGGGAATGACGCATATAACAGATGGTAAAATGTAATGGAAATTTTTTAAAATAAATTTTCATTTTCTATTATTTTTATTCTAACATTGTTGTTGCAATGCTGTTTTAATGACCGTATGAACAAAAAAGGACGAAAAGGGTTTGGTTTTATAAACTGGCGACAACAAATTTGATTTAACATATATGGTTGGGAACCTCATAAATTCCATCGCATATTTTGATAAAATGCCGTATTGCAATTAGATTTGAGTCGGAAATGTTTGTGGTTAAAATCTATGACGTTTATCATACATATATGCTATGTTCATCTGTGCGTATAAACATAAAATATATAAATTTTTGGGTCACATTTTTCAACATAATTATGTTGGTGATCTATATTATGTACATGAAATAAAATAGGCTGTTACATTTTTTCAGTGTTAACTCATTCATATATGTATATGTAAAAATTTTGCTTGTTCCATTTGCCACACTTTTGTAAGAAAAGAAGGGCAGTGAACATTGGTATATTTTCCCAACAAGAAATTTGACTTTTTTTTTTGTTAAATTGGGAGTTTGGTAAACCTTAATTTCGACACACTAAATGAACGATTTATCCAACTATCCTGTATTTTCCATCGGTTGAAAATTTTGTCGGCGTCGAATTTTGATACGGAGGCCACTCTGGAATGAATAGCAAATTCAATTTGGGATCTATGACATATAGGCAAAATAGAGATTGAATAGGCATTTAAAGTTCGTTAAATCCCATGACCAATGCTTAATAAAACATTATAGGACCATTACTGAGGTTATCTGGTAATGTTACGATATCATTTTTCTATTTTACTTCAAAATACTACTCCTGTTAATCTTTTGGAATTATCTTCTGTTGGTATAGTGTTTTTTGCCTAGTTTTCAAATTAATAGAGTATGGTCTAAGATGGTATAAGAGTGAACCATCTGGGATGATTCACTTTCGATATTCTGAACAGAGAAACATGATTTTTAAACTATGTGAAAATTATAGGTGATAGAAATATTAAACCTTGGTGTCATGGTCATTTGTAAATAATTTGTCCTGCCACATCAAATTATCGAAGCAATTTTTCAACTCAGTTTGTTTAGTTAATCAAAGATTATCTTCCATGAGTGACCTTATAGAACTCATCCTTCCTTTTGTTTTTTAGCTGGGTCTCACATTATGTACATGTGAAAATTTGGTTTTTCAACAAAGTTAGAAATATTTGTAGCTAGCGTTTGACAAAGCGTATTTTTTTAAATCTCGAACACGTTGGGTCTCCATTAAAATTCGTTGATCAGCAGTAATGGCATTGGTGAATTGTTTCCAAGACATACTGGTATGAAATAATGTAATAGTTAAACTCCAGTTCATTTGTCTTTGCATTACCCAATTTCATTCTAATTTTGTTGACATTTTTGAATTTCTCACGAAGACCCACTCGAGCAGCTGCTAATATGATTACTGAGTTACGATATGTATATATATATATATATATATATATATATATATATATATATATATATATATATATATATATATATATATATATATAAATATATATATATATATATATATATATATATATATATATATATATATATATATATATATATATATATATATATATTGGTAAAACCTGTGTTGGTTGTTGAATTGGCGTTATTGGTAATGATGTATCGGATACAGGCATCATTGGACTAAAATCTTGTACTAACTGCAATGATGTTGTTAGAATAGTCCGGATGGTACTCATCGCTTTTAAGTACATGTGCTGGCTATCGGGTCACTACGCTCCCGGCGCTTCACGTTCTATATAAAAAAAAAAATCGGCGATTGTATTGGAGTGAAATCAGCAGAAGTTAATTTTTATTGGACTATAGTTGCCAAAATTTCCATCATGCAAACAAATTATGCAATTTCCTTAAAGCTTTAGGATTTTCTATATCTTCGGGATTATTGGTTGTTAATATCTGCAGGTTGATCTTTTCTTGATGTGCATCAATAATGGTTTTGGGCGATTCTCACTTAAAATTTTGATAATCAATTATTTATAACACTGAATAATAGTGTACGTTCAATGTTGATTCGGGTATTGATGTTTGACCAAACAGGTCGTGGGATATAATGTCTCAACAAAAGTGAGAAGTGCCCATCGCCTTTTTGATCCCAATAATTTTCTGTAGACCTTTATGTTTGCATCATCAATATGCGCCAATTGTCTATGTAGTAGGTAGTAGCTGTGTTGGAGGTTCCACACAAACGTTTCTAGAGGTTGTCCTTTAATCCAATATAGTTTTGTTAATTTTAATCTACATCGAACCGTTAATGCATACATTTTTTCTTGAGAACCACTGATGTCATGTTGGCTAAATCGTTGTCGTCCATGGGTAAATTCATGTTTTATGAACTATTTTGATGCAATTTTCTCTAGTAGCCATTGGTCTAGTGGTAAATTTGATTTTTCTGTAAGAATGGCATTATATATTTCGATAGTAGGTTTTCTTCATGGGAATGAAAAAAATGCTTGGCAAAGCCTCAATTGTGTAAAGAAAATGAGATCGACCACTTACACGCAATAACAATAACAATAGAATTCGCACCAACTAGTTTCTCGGTCCAAATCATCTTGCAGTTCAGATATATCTTCATTGCTTCTGATTACTTTGAATGTTTTCATGTAGTCAGCATATTTCAGTACATCAGAGTTTTGGATAGCATTCGTTATATGATTAATGATAACGATGAAAATCCATGCCCTGCGGAACTTCAGAATTTGAAGTATTTGGTATAGATCTTAAACAATCAATTTCGAAATATACATATATTTATATATATATATATATATATATATATATATATATATATATATATATATATATATATATATATATATATATATATATATATATATATATATATATGTATATATATATATATATATATATATATATATATATATATATATATATATATATATATATATATATATATAAATATTGTCGCCTACCGTTTAGTAACGATGAAATTCTTTTCACAAATGCATTGGAGAATCCAAATAGACAAGTTTTGAATTACTTTTACATGGTCGAGTCAAAATCTTTGCAGATGCTGTTCGATGGCTTTTATTATTTTGCTGGTAAACTCAGTCAGATTAGTAGCCGTCGATCTTCTAGTGAAGAAGCCGTTTGGTGCTGTTGATAAATGACGTGGAGTAATCGGATTATTTGAGTTGTAATGTACCATTTCAAATAGTTTGAGAATTTACGACAACTTTGAAATTCCCTTGAATAGCACGAAATGTTATGTTTCTTTCCAGCTTTAAAGATCGGTGTAATTTTAGTGGTTTTCCAATGAGTTGGAAACTTACCAATCTGAAGGAATTGATTAAAGAGCGGTTCAACTAATTCAGGACCGAAACTTTCCAGAATCGTTAATGGTATCTTATCGGGACAGCAACCATCACCAATTGCATTAAGAGCTTGTAAAATATCCTCCTTTACAATATACGGTATCTGTATATCTAAACTAGATTGGATACTTAATTCGGTGGTTGACGTTGAGTTGTTGGTTTGGTACACTGATTGAAAATCAGTTAAAAAAGTTCCAGAAGTACTTAGGATCCTTATTGATGTTATCTTGTAATGTCACAATATTATTCTTGTACTTTAGTTCAAAATACTCGTCATACAAGGCGTTGATCTTCTGTTGTCTCCTGTATCATTGTTTAGATTGTCTCCTGTATCGATTTTAGCTTTCTTTGAAAACTTGTCACAGACTACACATTCATTTATATTGCGGAAATTCTAACGGTCATAAAAATATCAACGCTTATAGCACAATGTTGGCTAATTAGGTCTCTAACTTAAACGCTGTGAGATACAAGCCGTCCCTACAAAAGCTTAGCCAAACGAGTTTTTTCGATTTTAGCTTTCTTTGGAAAGTTGGCAAACGCGACACATTTAGTAATAATGAGAAAATTCCAACTGTCAAAAAATATTCAACGATGGGACAACGGTGGCCAACAAGGTCCCACACTCAATTGTTGTAAGTAAATAGGCGGTGCTCCAAAAGCTTTGTCAAACAAATTTTTATTTGATTTTAGTTTTCTATGAAATGTTGGCAATAGCGACACATTTATTTATATTGCACACCCATTTTTATATTATTTATATTAATGGTTGCTTCCAGAGTCCGTAACTTAATCGCAAAGAGAAAATTGCCATCCTTTCAACGAATTGCCCAAACCTCTCAACGCTGACACAATGGTGGCCAATAAGCTCTCAAATTAAATCGCAATGAAGAAATTGCCGACCTTACAAAAGTTTGGCCAATAGTGTTTTTCGGTTCTATAGCTTTCTTAGAAAATTTGGCAAAGGCGCCACATTTATTTAGATTGCGGTAATTGTAACTGTCACAAAATTATCAAACTAGTGTAATGGTTGCTAACAGGGTCTTTAACTTAAATAAATAGCCGTTCTTTGAACGACTTGCCCTGAAGAATTTATTTTCCACCAAATAAATTTTAAATACCACAAAAGTCTCGGATGAGTATTTTGTTACCAATTGTATATTGTTTTAGTCGATGAAAAAATCTGGAATAGTACAAATGTAAATAAATCCTGGGATGAAAGTCTGGGATGGATTATTTACGCTTTTGTTGTCAGTGGTATTTTTAAAACAGCCTGGAATAACTTCAAGGGGATCATAAAACTTGGACTTAAATAATTTTCTAGTCATAGCTATTGGAAAAACACTTCAATTCAAGCCGTCTCCGGACATAACACTCTGGAGATGGAATTATATAAGAAAAATCTAAGTTTACCAGAAGCCCTACGAGAAACTTTACCTACCACTATTAATAAAAAAAATTTCACAAATGTATCGAAATAAATCGTAGAACTGTTTTATTCCAGAACTAAAGATCTTCTTTATCGACATATACCGACTGGAAGTTATCGGTAATTTTAGTAGTATGAAAATACACTTATTCTCTAATGTTCAATTCAAAACAAAAAATTATCCTCATTATCGAGTTTTCTCGGTTGAAAACTATCAGCTTACTAACAGGGTCCCAACTTCTGAACTTCAGATGAACTAAACTACGCCTGTGGTGAGAATTAGAATGAAATATTGGCAGGTGAGTAAATCGAGTAGGTAAACTGACTGACAGCTAGTTCCCATAGTGTCTCACTCTTTTGATTTTGTTAAACTATTGAATCGATGATAGATGTCATATATGGTTTTTATGTTCTGTGAACCCCACCACGCCAGCGCAATCGACCATTATTTCGGAACCTCTTATGCGGTATTATTATTATGTTATGAATAACAATTATTCCCAAAGAAGTGTTACACCATCGAAAGTAGAAAAATGTTTGTTAACGTTTGTTTGTTTAATAACGACAACAAATTTGATTAAATTCATTATCCAGATATAGTTCTTTATAATATTTCGCAAATTATGTTGATCTGCGAATACCAGCGGTTTATAATTCGTGTATAGAGATTCGATTTATTATTTCTAACAAAGTTCATCAGTTTTTATACATTGGAAAATCGAGTGAAATACTGCATGGCAAATTAAATTTTGAGTTTTGTAGCATACTTCATTCGATTCCTCGATCAGTAAATAAATGAATAACGTTGTGTCATATCAATAGCTTTAACCCTCCCTCACTAGCCCTATTTTAAGTTACAATCTCACTATAGAGCTATGGGTAAACTCAATCCGTTTGTAAACATACATAAAAGCTGCAAATGTTGGGAAAGTCATAAGTTTGTTTGGGTAACTTATTCAAACCAATTAGCTTTAAAGCTCCCCTTCAGCACAAGTGTTACATAAAGTAATAAAATTAGTCTTGGTGGAATTATATGAATAAATAATAATAATCAGTTTTTAAAAGGAAATTTCTGGCCCCATACGGAGTCAACTATTTGGCTTCAACGGTTTCGATCCTGACATGGTCTTAATATTGTCTAAGACAATCGGAAGAGGCTAAGTCGTTCTCTACATCGTGGAGCCATCTGCAATGACATCTGCGCCTACCATCTGGTGGATTTTCTTTCAGAGACCGTTGCACAATTCTTTCCGGATCAGCACCCAGAACGTGACCGGGCCAGTGTACTCGCTACAATCTTTTTTCATGTACCATATCGGGGATCTTTATCAGATCTCTGATCTCGATATTATACAGGGCTCAGTATGTACCATCTATTCCGCTATAGCTATATCTATGTTCAATTTATTAATCGATTGATGTTTATGTTTTAATAAATGTATACCACAAACACAAGTGTGTGTGTGTTTCACCCAGACACTTTTTTAAAAAATAGACTGTCCTCTATAAATCATAAGATCGAATTGAAAAGTATGTTAACGTATGGCAGGTAATGAGTGAGGTTAGATTACACGAAATATTTTTTTAATTTTTTCGGTTAGGGTCCATTACCACCCAGACGCTAAAGACGCGGAGAGTTAATGCCATTTGGTTCAAATTATCGAAAATAGTTTATCATGGCCAAAAGTATCTTAATCTTTAGCTCTCGCCTATAATAGTTTTTAATGACATTAACTTTTCTAGAAAGCGGTTAAATGATATATTTTGAAGTGATATGCCCTGAAGCTTTGTGTTTGATACAAACAAAATTTGACCTTCCCGAAAAGAATGCCCTATATTTTTATAATTGTTTGAAACCAAAACTAAAGGCTGATTCTTGAATATGTGTAACTACAAATTGACATTTTCAAGGAGCCCATTTAAATAAAAACAGATTTATTGTACCAGGAAGCATGACCTAGCGCAAGAAATTTATTTTATGAACTGATAATCGTATTGGAGATTTAGAAAATGGAAATTTTGTAAATTTTACGTTCAATTTTCCCTTCGAAAAGGGATTTCGAAAGTCAGAGAAATTCATCTTCTTGAGCCAGGTTGGTCATCTGTTGGCAATATATTGAGTCAATATAAAATTTTGAGATCTAAAATGGGGTTGGAAAGAGAGAGAAGTTTTAAGTATTTAAGATTCCGTCGAGTTTTAAATAAAAATGTTCTCTTTTCTGAAGAGCTAAGAAATTCCATTAAAGAAATTTCTGAAAGGGCAGAGAGAACTTACAAGTCGAGAGTCAAGAAAGTTGAAATATGCCTGATTCAGTTGAAGTTTTACTTAGATTCTTCGCACAATTGGGGAACCTATATACATATGTATATACAGATTTAGAAAAATTTAGTTATTTCAAATAATATTATTAAATTATTAGTCCAGAAAAGAGTAAACACGATAACTAAATTTTACCGGGTTTACTATAACGATCATAATAAAGGGTTTTCCAATAAGAGGTTTCATTTTGATATTTAAAAAAAAAACGAGAATTTTTTAAGAGAAATCAATGAATATTTATTTCATTGTAAAGAGGAAGGTATGCCATTAACATTTGAAAACGAGATCATCAAAATAATGGCTACGCTTGCAGCACCATATCCTTTTCATGAAATTTTCCTAGACTAATTCGCACATTTGCGGCTGTATGTCCTCGATAACTTAACGAATTCCATCTTGAAGGTCTTGAATCGATTGTGGAGCAATTTAAATTGGCATAGACCTAATCTTTAACGTGGCCCTAAAGAAAAAAGTCAAAATCTGTTAAATCACAAGATCTCGGTGGCCAATTGTGATCACCTCTTCGAGAAATAACACTGCCAGGAAACTTTTCTTACAAAATTGCGATTGTTTCGTTGCTTGTGTGGCACGAAGCACCGTCTTACTAAAAATAAACATCGTCCATATCAATATCTTCCAATTCCGGCCATAAAAAATCATTAATTATAGCTCGGTAGCGCAATCCATTCACCGTAACAGTTGCACCAGCCTCATTTTGAAAAAGGAAGGTCCAATCACACCGCCAGCCCAAAAACCGCACCAAACAGTGACACGTTCAGGATGAAGAGGCTTTTCAGCAATCATTCTTGTATTTTCTGAGCCCCAAATGCGACAATTCTGCTTATTAACGTAGCCTCCGAGGTGAAAATGGGCCTCATCACTGAAGATGATTTTTCGATGAAAATCCGGAACATTTTGATGCGTTTGAACCCAATCAGCGAAGATACGACTTTTATGGTGCACGACCTGCTTGAGATCTTATGCTAACTGACTTTAAAAGCCTTCAGACCTAAGTGTTTATGCAAAATACGGTGTAATGTCGTTTGTGGAATGTCTTATTACAAAGATCGACGAGGAATCGACAAACCTGGGTTTTCTTCAACTCAACGGGCTGCAGCAGCAATATTCTCAGTTGTTCTTGAGCGACGCACACAGTCTCGACTTTTCACATCACTAACTTATCTCAACAGCTCAAATGTTTCCTCCAGTTTCACTATTGCCTGCCAAGAAAGTGCTTCGCGATGATCAAAAAGTGCTTTAGTTTTAGACTGCAAAATTTTCACCATTTTTGTAGTGAATTTTAACTATTTCCATATACCATTTCGAAGTACCATTTTTAGTGATAACGTAGTTTTTACTTGTCAAATATCAAAAGATGACAGCTTCAAAATTGACAGCTGGCCAAATAGCACGCTATTCAAAATGAAACATCTTATTGGAAAACCCTTTAGATGTACTAATAAGAACACCTAGTTTAAATTTACCACCAATCTCTATTGGTTGTTTTCTCTGAAACTTAAACATTTCTGTGATCTGTTAAATGATGGTTACTAAAAAAAGCAACATTTACAAGATTCCAATGCACCATCAACGAGCTATGTGGTGTGGTTGAACCATATTTTGTAAGAGTGAAAACCGCAACATAATATTACGGGGTTCTTTTTTGTTGGGCTCCAAAATGTTATCACAAAGTTCACTTTGTTATAGGTATATGTATATGATGTACATATGGTGGTTTATTTATGGTCGAACTTGAGCCAACAAAACATAAACATATTAAATCCGTATACAAAGATGGAAAATAGGAAAAATTTTAAGAACACAAAATACCACAGTGGGAAAATCATGGAAATTTTCTCTTGTGCGGTTTTTAATTATTTTACTTTGTGTGTGTGTGTGTGTGTATATGTACATATATATGTTCCCACATTTCTGGGTATCGCCGCATATGAATATTTTTTTTCACACGTTTTCTATATACATACATACATCGAAACAAAATGATTTAATTTCTTTGAAATTATATTTTTCACACACACATACATATATACTCAAACGAACATAAATATTATGTTAAGAAATATTATAATTGTATGCTGCATATACATACTTTGTACCATAATGGGATTGTGTTGATTGTGGTAAAACTCAAATTTTTTTTTCCGGTCTATAGCCAAATTATTTTTAACTATGCAATTAAATGTACATATATGTGTATCTCATTTGCATGCATAAATATAATGTAAAATAAAGGACATGAAACGTCAAAGCAAAGGATTTTCTTCTTCTGTAGACTATACACCTACATATGCATAATATATAATTCAAATGAAATTAAGTTTGTACTTGTAATGTTATCAAATTAATTTTTGTTCTTTCTACGATATATAAGTTTTAAGCTTTCATCCAATGTATGTATGTCTATATAGTATGTACCCATAGCTGCAAACTTTATGATGAAAATTAAAAAAATGTCCACTTTGCATTCAATTCACCCAATTTTTGCCTGGTTTTTTGGTCTTCCCATCATTTCCTTGTGTTTTCGTTTCATTATATCGCGTTATTAGACGAACGACGACTATGTATATTTGGATGGCATTAAAATTTAATTCATAAAAATTACGAATTAATTTGATTTTTGTGCAGACGAAAAATATATAAAACGTTAAATAATTGTTCTGCATTTTCTTTTTGCTTAATTTTTAATTTAACGGCAACGATTTTTTTTGTCACTTTGCTTTGGCATCTTGAAAACAACAAAAAGAAATTGAAATTGTCTTTTTAACATAATTTTATGTTTTATGCTGCTAAAAGTTGTCCGTTTGACGCGGAGGAAGTGTTAAATGATTTTTTCGTTTTAATTAAAGTTAGAAGTACGTAATGATGTTTAATGGAAAAACACTAAATTTGTTGTTATTACTTATATGTGAAGAGGATAATGCGGATATGTATTACTGGATGATCTGTTCTAATCGGTGTATACAATAAATATATTTTATATAGGTAAATAGAGGAATAGGCCCCTGTGGTCGGGGGGCACTCACATGTCTCGTAAATCTAAATTGCACGAACATGTTTCCTAAGAATACCACCACAGTATCCTTTGCTTGTCGTAAGAGGCGACTAAACGGTTGGATCGCTGGGCTGACGACCCGCATCCGTAAAAAAAAAAATCAACTGTTTATAAAATTAACAAAAAGAAAAATGGATACCGCCAAAACAACACCGGACCCCCGCTCAAGTACCCGGATACGAGATTTAGGATCGGCACGTGGAACGTGCAATCACTTAGAAAACCAGGAGCGTTGGAGGGTCTAATCACGTGCATGAAAGAGTATCGCCTGGAACTCGTTGCTCTTCAAGAAACTCGCTGGCCTCAAAGTGGAGACCATGTGTCCGAGGGCTACATGTTGTTCTACAGTGGAGATGACCTCGGAAATCTTGGAGCTGGATTTCTTCTTGGGCCGCAGGTAAAGAAGGCTGTTTTGGATTTTCAAGCAGTCAATAACCGATTGTGTATGCTTCGCCTGCGCATGAAGTTAGCCAACCTGTCGATAATTTGTGTACATGCGCCCACAGAAGTCAGCCAGCCGCATGATAAAGACTCATTTTACAATGACTTGGACGATCTGATGGGATCTATACCCGAACACGATGTTAGAATGGTAATTGGGGACTTTAATGCTAGAGCAGGCAGAAATCAGGCCGACTTGTGTGAAAACATAGGTCCGTACTCCCGACACGAAACTGCGACCGATAATGGTGAGAGAATGATGTACTTTGCAATTGCTCATGATCTTAGAGTAGCAAGCACATTCTTCCCTCACAAACAGATACACCTAGAGACATGGACACATCCTCGCAAAACATCCCGGAGCCAAATTGACCACGTGTTAATTTCAAAAGGGCGAGCTCGGGTTGTGCAGGATGTGAGAAATTATCGGTCAGCAACCAAATACGTAGGCAGCGATCATTATTTGGTCGCTGCAAAGCTACGGTGGAAGTTTTCGTACAGGTCGGGGAACACAGCGAAACGGATGGAACGTTTCGACTGTGAAGGTCTGATAAATGAAGATCAAAAGAAACGATATCAGGATCTTGTCAGCGACAACATTGAGGGAGCTAATTACCAGTCTGACTGCGTGAACTCTGTCTGGGAGGTACTGAAAACTTCGGTTGTCAGTGCTGCTCAACAGACTTTAGGTATAGTGAAAGTCAGACCCAAGAATGATTGGTTTGATGACGAGTGTCGTCTTGCAGTTGAGCAACAAAATATAGCCCATAATGAAGTGCAACAACGTCTCACAATCGCAAGGAAAAACAAGGCAGCTCTTGCAAGAAGGGCAGCTAAGCGGATTTGTAGACGGAAGAAGCGAGAATGGTGGAAGGCCGAGGTTCTGAAAGTACAACAACTCAGCAATGAGCGTAGTTCACGTAATTTCTTTAAAGGAATTACTGGATTGCACCATACTTTCAGGCCTTCGTCAACCGCCATTCGGGACCGGGATGGAAACCTCTGTGTCAACATCGACGCAGTACTTGACGCATGGAGTGGACACTTTACTGAGCTGCTTGATGTTCATCATGCGTCACAGACTGTTGTTGAGCCACCTCTAAAACAGTCTGCGGAGATTTGCACTGAGGAGCCATCCCATGAGGAATTCACTAAGGCCATGCAGAGAATGAAATGAAACCGCTCACCTGGAGTGGACTGCATTAATTCGGAGCTCTTGATATTCGGAGGGGATACTTTGTGGAACTGTTTTTTCGACCTTATTCGATTAGTATGGCGAACCGAAGTTATGCCTGATGAATGGAAAGTGGCCGCGATATGCCCCATCTTCAAGAAGGGAGACCGCTTGAAGTGTGAGAATTATCGCGGTATAGCTCTCCTTTGCACAGCATACAAGTTACTGTCATACATTTTATTGGATAGAATCACTCCTCTGGCGGAGGGCTTGGTTGGTGACTATCAGAGAGGATTTCGTCCGAATCGATCAGTCACTGATCAGGTCTTTTCGCTGCGGATGATTCTATCTAAATATTATGAGACATCCATATACGTACATCAGGTTTTCCTGGATTTTCGGCAGGCCTACGACTCGATCAATCGAGAGAGTTTGTGGTCTGCCCTGGAATACCTAGGAATGGCAACAAAATTGGTACGACTGTGTAGGATGACAGTGACGCAGTCTCAATGCTGTGTTAAAGTTGAGAACAGGCTATCGACAATTTTTGCAGTTAGCTCGGGTGTTCGGCAGGGAGATGCTCTGTCCCCGATACTCTTTAATCTCATGTTGGAGTACACCTTTCGTAAAACTGAAACACCTCAGCGCAACATCTTATATCGCCAGTCCAATCAAGTGCTTGCATATGCAGATGACATATGCGTGATTGGACTGAATAGCAACGGAGTGAAAGAAATACTTGATCCGCTTGTAGAGTTTTCAGCTTCTGTTGGACTCCAGATCAATGAGTCCAAAACGAAATACCTGATCTCTGGTTTTAGAGACAATGGCACACCAGATTTTAGTAGTGGCCACCACACGTTTGAGGGAGTGAGGAGGTTCAAATATTTGGGCTCTCTTATCACTCACGATAACAGTGTGGGTGAGGATATTAAAGTGCGGCTGGCAGCTGGCAGTCGTTCTTTATATCCTCTAAGGCCACTGCTAAAATCTAAACACTTATCAAGTGCCGTGAAGCTGAAGCTTTACAAAGCGTTGATCAGGCCCGTTGTTATGTTTGGATGTGAAAGTTGGGCGCTGACGGATGAGTACGAGAGATGGCTCCTTACATTTGAGAGAAGAATCATGCGTGTGATTTACGGCCCTAAACGCGAAATAGATGGTACATACCGAGCTCTGTACAATTTCGAGATCAGAGATCTGATGAAGATCCCCGATATTGTACATGAAGTTAGATCTCAGCGAATACGCTGGCTCGGTCACGTTCTGCGTGCTGATCCGGAACGAATTGTGCAGCGATCTCTGAAAGAAGAGCCACCATATGGTAGGCGACCGAGTAAATAGCGCAGTGGTTAAAGCTGCGACGTTTGGATCGGGAGGTACCGGGTTCGAATCCCAACAGAGGCGGGATGCAAAAGGGATTTTTCATCTCCCGATTACGATCGGTGATTAAATTGAAAACATCTATGACCCTCTGTTGGAATGTAGAACTCATGGGCCGACCCATCTTTCATGTCACTGTACAGGGTGACATGGAGCTATGCAATGCGCAGATGGTATACTGTACTTGTGTGAATGGGATGAATGAATGGATTGAATGAATGTTGTGTGAATGTAAGGTAAGGCTATGGACCGTAAAAGTGTCTATGCCAAGTCCTTTTTAAAAAAAAAAAAAAAAAAAATATGGTAGGCGCAGAGGTCGTTGCAGGCGACGATGGCTCCATGATGTAGAGAACAACTTGGCCTCTTCAGATTGTCTTAGACAGTATGAAGACCAAGCTCAGGATCGAAACCGTTGGAGCCAGATTGTTGATTCAGTAAGGGGCCAGTAATGGCCTTTAACACTGTTATTATTATTATTATTAAATAGAGGAATATACTGTGGATAAATGAAGCCCGTTTTATCTAACGCCATCATCTAGAACTCTACTTATCAAAAAAGTTTCTCGTTCATTATTGGAAGCCAAATAACGTCACCAACTACTCCAACTATGTTATTCGGCAAATCATATTGCGGGAAATAAATCATAAGGGATATTCGCATTTTTTCGTCGAATGTGGCCCAGAATTGTTTGGTATCTTTAAATAAGGCGGCTGCTCGGTTCTACATTCGCATACTATAGCACTTCAACATTGTGGAAAATATAAGGACAGATGAGCCTCGACAGCCACCATATTGGTATGTTCGTTGGAGCTATAACAGGACATTATCTCGTAGAGGTACAGGCGAGCAGACTAGGCGGTAATAAGGCGGAAGAACAACCTGTTCTAGTGTAACTGGTGGGCTATAGTTATGGCCGGGCTTGTGGTTGCACACAGTATTATTGTAAACTACTGCAAGTAAACTACGTCTATAGGTAAACGTTAAGGAAAAGGGTATGGAAGTATTGAATACCTCATTACTTATATCCCATAGCCCCACAAAAAAAACTAATTATTTCATGACCCAATCACTATACCCTACCGCGAAAAGTCACTATACTCGTCATACGTTGTAGCTCAGGAAACTAAGATAAGTTAACAATCACTTGGCAAAATTTATAAAAAGGAATACTCAGCAAAAATAATATTGAAACAAGCAATCTAAATTGAGCAATAAATACTTTTAAAATTATAAACTCATAAATATGTTTACACCCGGGTGTAACTCGATCGATCAGCGTGTCGCCGCATGCGCCCAGATGAATAGAAAACAGAATAATTTTCGGTATCACATCCAACGTATTTGAAATAAAAGGTATTATTACTCGATGTCATTTTCACCGCTGGTGGTACTGGAAAACTTGCCCGTTCTCTTTTGCACCCACAGCGACTATTGAGGGTCAGTGAAATGTAGAGCATCACATATAGAAGTTAGTAACTGTGCACCTATATCCAGTGTCTTCAGTAATACAAGATCAATTTTTTCAGCAATTGGACCGCCTGATTTCACTAAAAGTAATAGAGGAGGGTTCTAGTGGATGGAGTTCTCCAGTAGTTCTGGGGCGAAGAAACAATGGAAAAGCACGCCTGTGTTTAGACTCCCGCAAGATCAACACGACCTAAACAACTTATTTGGGCAGATACCTCTTTCTCAGGGTTGTAATGCACTCCAAAGCATGTGCAGCCTGATGGATCGTGTGTATTTATATATTTGGACAATCGTACAGATCAGGGTTAACAGTAAACATCGAGAAATGCCGTTTCGTGCTCAAGGAAAATGCGTATCTAGGCTTTCTCATCGGTGAGCGTGGTTTAAGAACAGATACTGTTAAGGTTGATTGTATCACTAATTTTCATACTTCAACATCGGTAAAACAGACGCGTCTCCTTTTAAGGATGGCCGGAAGTGACCGAGGAAGCCAAAGTGGCCTTTAAAATGTTGAAATGGTGACTGTCTAATGAACTAATGAATGTAATATCTACTCTTTATTCGTTGTGATGTACTTTTCCAGAACGATTGTTAAGAAAATGAAAAGTATTCGGTTACTGAATTGGAGTGTCTGGCAACTTATTTAAACGCATGAAATGCGCACTCTGAGTGACACGCAGTTACGGACTGAACGCAAACCCACAGAAACGGGAGCGGTCCTCTTAACCAGGACACAATAACTTTCAAAAAATTCCATTGCAAAGAGATTGGGTTTGGAGCCCCGTATAGTACACTGGCCCTACGTCTCAGTGGTCAAACACGCTTTTCGTCTTTCCAACTTTTACAGTGTTTTTCAAGCTGAACTGATTGCGGTAATGGAAGTCATGGACTGGTTGAAGTATAATGAAATATCTACGAGGAATATTCGCATTTTTACGGAAAGCTAGGCTGCCATTAAAACGCTACAATCATACTCCCTGACGTCGAAAGAAGCCCAGAACTGTTTGGCATCTTTAAATGAGATGGCTGAGCAGTTTAACATCCGCTTGACGTGGGTGCCAGGGAACTTCAATATCACAGGCTAGGCACAGTACGCCTTATCTGGCCTGGATTTGATCGGTCCAGATCCGACCAACTGATATCGCTTCGACGGCACCGTATTGGTATGGTCGTGGGAGCTATAACTGGACATTGTCTCATTAGGGTACAAGCGAGCAGACTGGGTGCCCCATGTTCATGATTTCTGCCGCAGCTGCGGTGACGAGGAGCAGGAAGAAACGGTGCTCCGTATACTCTTCACCTGTCCTATAGGACTATAGTCTAGCATACAGCAGAACACAATTTATACGAGAACTTCCCCTTGTTATATGTACATAGGGCACAAATTACTTGCCCTATACTATATAAGTACACTAGCATAAATATTTGCATAATTATTATTATTTCTATGTATTACTTGTATATAATAAGTATGTATTATTTGTATATATAAAAATTATGTATATTGTTAGAAATTGCATTATGCAATTGAATCTCAATAAATAAAGATAAGCAATTGGCGTTCGATTCCTAAACGAACAACATTAAATATTGTGAAATATAATAAATTATATTAAAATTACTGACATTGTAAAAGGTATAGTTTTATTTAATAAACTGTGATAATAAAAAACATTATAAAATTACGCTTGGTGGAAAATGTGAGCTTAGCCATAACATATTTGGTGACAGCGGTGGGATGTCGCGAAGAGATTCGTGAACATTATACATAAATGTTTAACGGAGAAAATCACTTCGAAATCATCCGTTATTGTGTTAAGTCTATCACTAGTTAATTTTCCTAAGCCAATGCCTAAAATTCTACCAAATAAAATTTTAAAAAATATATATGTATATTTACATGTATATAATATAATTATATAAAGTGCATCAGAATGTTATAAATTAAATTGTTCCATTGTGAAAAAAAAACCTTCGAAGAATAATCGCGTGTTGTGCAACGGTGCAGTTCACATACAAATAGTGGTAATTGAGGGATATACCTCTACATAGTACTGCTATATCAAATGTTTCCACGTGGAAGAAGGAAAAAAAATATATTCATCAATGTTTCATCAACTTCTAATTCATCGAATAAAATTCATCACAATTAACTATGAGTAGCATTCAACAAATTACTCAACAAAATTTTTGCATACAAATTGATCTCATATAATCAACCTTTATCAACTGGATCATCTATGTGTATATACATATATATAAAATATTATATAAAGCACACTACCAAATAAAAAAAAAAATACGTCATCAACAAGGTCATTTGTTACTGGAATCATCAATATCTAATACTCTACTTATCATATTGTCATCCAAATTAGCTGTATCGACTAACTATTACTTATTATTAAGCATAATAATATATGCTATTACAAAAATCTACATCGTTTGAATTACGTGTATATCAAATTTATAAAGGTAATTATTTTAAATTGATCAGTTCTTAACTTTTTATAATCTTATGTAGCAGCTCGAATATTCGACTCACCGATATTCGATTCTGCCACAAACAAAACAATTAGTGAAATTCAAATATAATCCAACTTATTTGAATTAAGCGTTCACTAACCCCATCACATATCAATCTATCCAACCAACATTATCTAATAACCGAACCATTACTATAAAACATTTATAGTAAAACCATCGCCATCCAACCAACATCACCACGAAACAACAATGTTTGGTGATGCAATAATAAATCCACTGCACTTAACAAAAGTGCAATGTTCGACCGTCGCCGGCGCATGTGTTCCCTCTTCATAAAACGAAGACGAAGGCGACGTCATTACAACAACACATTACCAAACAAACAATAAAAAAGACGACACGTCTTTTTACAACACAAGGCTGCCATTACTAAAAATTTCTATTTTTTTTTGGTTCAACATAACCAACGTGCAAAATACTTTGGTGGTGAATAATTATATATTTTATTTAATTAAATTTAACAATAATAAAATAAATGTAATAATAATAATTGTGCAAATCAAATTATAAAAATCATAATAAATAGAAACAAAATAAAAAATTGAATTGTATAAAAATAATAAATTGTGCATATATAAATTGTTTTATTTGGACTATATACATCCAAATTGGTGACCACGACGTCGGTTTTTACCGATAAAACAAAATATAAAAACCAACCACGCAACCGCGTGGAAGAAAAATTAAAATACGTGCCTGCGAGGGATTGGAATTGCAGTACACGTGGCGAAGAGAACATAACCAACCCACGCAACGCGGGACACCGAGGGACGATACAACGGTGAAGCGAACGACCCTCACCGCAACACGACCAGAAGCAGCGGCAGCAGAAACAACAACAGCATTGAGTGGCAAGTTTTTTTTTTTATAGATAATATTTTTTTTTATCTTGCAATTATATTTTTTTTTTAAAAATTTTTTTTCATTAATATTTAACGTAGAATCATTTTTATTTTTCAAACTTTAACGTAGAATCATTTTTTTATTTTCAAACTTTAACGTAGAATCATTTTTCTGTACAATTTTATATATATTTTTCACCACCACGTGCACACCCATCCATAGTCTCACACCCTGGTCGTTTTCTCGCTGCAATATAATTCACCTCGCATGAATTAAGTTTATTTTTACATTTATTTTTTTTTAAATTTCAACGAGCCCCCCCAATATAAGGTAGGACGCAAAGGAACTCCATATTCCGGGGGTATCTCGCATCGGGCGTTAAAAAGAAGGAACATCCCGGCCTTCAAATCATTCACTACACGGTAACCATTCCGCTTAATTTTTCATTTTTTGGTCAATTATATTTTTATACGGTAATCATTCCGCTTTAAAATTTTGTATTGTTGTATTTTTTTTTATTGTATTGGTTTGTTGTTAACAAAAGAACAAAATGACGGAAGATGCAAAACATCTATCACAGGACATGGACACCACGCCTGAAAGCGCTAGTCCACAAATAGAGATCGCGGCATCACATCAGCGAATTACAATACAACCTTTCTGGCCACAAAGAGCAAACACATGGTTTCAGCTCGCCGAAATACAATTCGGGCTACAAGGCATATACGCTGATAAAACAAAGTACCTGCAAACATTATCAGCTTTGCAACCAGAAACGTGCGATGTGATCTCGGATCTCCTCCTCAATCCGCCGACAACCAACCAATACAACACACTAAAACAAACGCTGCTAGAACGACTAGCACCATCGGGCGAACGTCAGCTAGAACAATTGCTTTCAGGACAGCAATTAGGCGACCAAAAACCATCTGACGCTTTACGGCACATACAAACACTGGCTAACAATAATTTTAATGAAAATATCATTAAATCTTTGTGGGTACGTAAAATGCCGGAGTTGATTCGCATAGCGCTGGTAGCACAGCCCGAATCCTCCACGACACAAACGTTAGCCAAGATAGCCGACAAGATGTATGATGTCATAAACATCACATCTCAAAGCGTCAGTCAAGTCAATGCACCATACCGGCAATCAAGAGAACGCAGTGGAGACAGAACTCCCCGTTCAGCAACAGCACCAAACACACTCGAACAAAGACTGTCGAGAATCGAGTCCAGACTCGACGGGTTACTCAGAGGTCGAAGCCGTTCGCGTGGACGACGAGCACCCTCACGCAATCGAACCCGCAGTCCCAGCAACAACATATACCAACATGGTAAATGCTGGTTCCACACAAAGTTTGGTAGAGCCGCCAGAAAATGCACGCCACCGTGCAATTTCACCACGTCGCAACCATCGACGTACGCGGCCGCCGTAAAGATGGACGTTGACCACCAAAAAAACTGTTAGAGTCACGGGTTGAGAGCAACATGCCTCCCCTGACCACAAACACACCCTATACGTCACGTTTGTTTGTGTACGATAAACACAACAAACTCACCTACCTAGTCGACACTGGCGCTGACCTTTCGGTTATTCCAGCAATGAATTTCACAATGAATTACACATTAGCTAATCGAAATTCAAATCTAGTTTTATCGGCTGCCAATGGTTCAATCATCCACACGTACGGCACAAAATTGCTTAACGTGGATATCGGACTCAAACGAACCTTCACGCACGCTTTCATACTAGCTGCAGTGAATCGTCCGATCATTGGCGCCGATTTTCTAAGCAAATTCGGACTTCTTGTCGATGTCAAACGCAAACGGCTGATTGACCCAGCTACAAAGCTGTCAATAAACGCCACAATGGTTCGTGTTAACACACCAACACCGATCCATTTCAACATCGACAACGGCTACGGCACTCTGCTCAAAAAGTACCCACTACTTACAGCAGAGCCGAACTACAAAATGCCAGTCCGACACAACGTGGTACATCACATCGTCACGGAAGGCCATCTGCCCGTGTCGAGACCACGCAGACTAGATCCGGTGCGTCACAAAGCTGCACAAGCAGAATTTCAACACATGGTGGAATTAGGGATTTGTCGAACATCGACATCTTCCGTTTCTTGCCCACTTCACATGGTCAAGAAGAAAGATCAAGACTGGAGGCCATGTGGGGACTATCGGCGTTTAAACACGGTTACGATACCGGATCGCTACCCGATACCCCACATTCAAAACTTCACCATGCACTTGCATGGCTGCAAAGTTTTCTCCAAACTTGATCTCATCAGAGGTTATCACCACATTCCCGTGGCACCTGAAGACGTTTTCAAAACGGCAATCACCACACCATTTGGCCTCTTCGAATACACCCGAATGCCATTTGGATTACGCAATGCCGCGCAAACGTTTCAGCGCTTCATGAACGAAGTCGTTCGAGATCTCGACTTCGTTTTCGTCTACATAGACGACATTCTTGTGGCATCTCAAACTGAGGACCAACACAAACTCCATCTGGAAACACTTTTCCAACGACTTGTCGAGTTTGATGTTCACATCAAGAGCTCAAAATGCGTCTTCGGCGCATCCACTCTTGATTTCCTCAGCCACAAGATTACCGCTAATGGCATCCTTCCGTCACAAGACCGAATCAATGCCATTAAAGAATTCCCAGCTCCAACATCAATCAAAAGTATTCAGCGATTCATCGGCATGGTCAACTACTACCACCGATTTATACCAAACCTCGCTAAAATACTCAACCCAATTCACAGCCACCTGGCAGTACTACTACGTAAGCCCAAAACCGCCAAGAACTTCTCTTGGCCTGACGAATGTCAACACGCATTCACGTCACTCAAGGCTGAATTGGCACGCACAACACTCTTGTCTCATCCACTGAGCGACTCAAAGCTCAGCATAACTACTGATGCATCAAACACTGCTGTCGGAGCAGTCATGCAACAGTACAACGGCAAGTGTTGGGAGCCCCTGGGATTCTTCTCAAAGAAGCTCTCGGATGCCGAAAAGAAATACTCTGCATTCGATCGGGAATTACTCGCAATATATCTAGCAATCAAACACTTCAGATATTTTGTCGAGGGTCGGGACTTCACAATTTACACCGACCACAAACCTCTCACTCGAGCAATTCAGTCTAAAACTGAACGCAATCCAAGGCAAGCACGCCACTTGGATTACATTAGTCAATTTACCACGGACATTCAGCATGTTCAAGGTACCGAAAACGTTGTCGCGGATACACTTTCGCGCACAACATCAAACGAAACGGCCACAGTCGAGACTCACTTCGACTGCAACAAGATCGCACAAGCACAAAAAGCAGACTTGGAACTTCAGAATATACTTTCTGGTTCCACACGTCACGCCAGTTCATCACTGCAACTGGAGCTTTTCAAACTACCTGGCCTAGAAATCTACTGCGAAACATCTACGGGTGCAAATCGCCCGTACATCGCAGAGCAACTACGTCGAACCATCTTCGACACACTACACGGTATCTCACATCCTGGTGTCCGCGCAACTCGTAAACTGATTACTGCTCGATACTTTTGGCCAAGCATCAACAAAGACGTGACCCATTGGGCACAAGCATGCTTATCTTGCCAAAAATCGAAAGTCCAGCGGCACACAAAATCGCCTCTTGGACAATTCGCAATTCCACCTGGTCGATTCGAGCATATTCATTTGGATGTCGTAGGACCACTTCCTCCATCCAATGGATACTCATACCTACTCACCTGTGTCGATCGTTTCACTCGATGGCCAGAAGCGTACTGCATGAGCGACATGTCTGCAGCAACCATTGCCACCACATTCGTTCAGAACTACGTATCACGATTTGGCGTTCCACTTGACATCACCACTGATCAAGGAACGCAATTCGAGTCGAAGCTTTTCACGGAGTTAACGAAACTCCTCGGCTCGCATCGGATACGTACAACGGCTTACCACCCACAAGCCAATGGCATGGTTGAACGCTTCCACCGCCAGCTCAAAGCTGCTCTCAAGGCCCGAGGCAACACAATTCACTGGAGCTCCGAAGTACCAATCGTTCTACTTGGTATTCGAGCAACGGTCAAAGAAGATTTGAAGTGCTCACCAGCTGAAATGGTTTACGGTCAAACCATCAAGCTACCCGGTGAGTTCTTCGTCGAACATCCTCTGCCGTCTCCACCCACAACCGACACAGTCATCGACCAACTCCGCACCACCATGCAAAATATTATCCCCACGGCAACAAGACCAACGAACGAAAACAACATATTCGTTCCAAAATCGCTCAACAATTGCGATTACGTCTTTGTCCGGGTTGATAAGGTTCGAACTGGATTACAATCTCCATACGATGGGCCATACAAAGTTATACGCCGCTTACGCAAGCAATTCATTGTCTCAATCAAAGACAAACACCACTCAATCTCAATCGACAGATTGAAACCGGCGTACGGTATTCTCAACACGGCTGATCAGATATCAGCCAGCAAACGATACAAAACCGTCCGGTTCAACGTATAACGTCTCAAAACCAATGGTTTCTCATCTGGAGAGGGGGTACTGTAGCAGCTCGAATATTCGACTCACCGATATTCGATTCTGCCACAAACAAAACAATTAGTGAAATTCAAATATAATCCAACTTATTTGAATTAAGCGTTCACTAACCCCATCACATATCAATCTATCCAACCAACATTATCTAATAACCGAACCATTACTATAAAACATTTATAGTAAAACCATCGCCATCCAACCAACATCACCACGAACTAACAATGTTCGGTGATGCAATAATAATCCACTGCACTACATAAGTGCAATGTCGACCGTCGCCGGCGCATGTGTTCCCTCTTCACAAAACGAAGACGAAGGCGACGTCATACAACAACAAAAGCAAAACAACACAATATTATCGTCCATTGCGATTTTTACCTTAACAAGTTCAAGTGCGTTATTTTATGGTGGTGAAAATTATAATAAAATTAATTACAAATAAACTTAATTAATAAACACAAAATTAAATAATTATATATTGAAACAAATAAATAAATTAATAAAATTAATAAATGAATAATAATATCGTAAAACATAAATCAATAAATAAATAAATAAATAATTGAAATTAAAAACACAAGTCATAGTTAAGTGTATTTATTTATTGGTGGTCCGAATCGGACATACATAAAATTAGGAGCATTCCTACTAAACTTAATAATTTTTCTAATTCGTTTATATATTTTCTGTTTTTTTTTTTGGGATGAACTTCAATGAATGACGATGAGTACACACAACTGAGGAATCGGAAAATAGCAAAAAATAAAACCAAAAGAAAACCAAAGTCTTTAACGGAATTAAATAGTGAGTATTTTGTTAGTTTAAATAGTGTAAACTCAAATAAACAATACATTCAAGCAACTACTAACAATATTGACAATTCGTCACTTCTTTTAGAACTTCCATTTTTTTTGATCGATAAACCCGATTTAACTTCTAATTATATTAATCTCGGTACTAAAACCAATTCCAAGAGTGATCTTGATAGTAAAATTTTTGTCGCATCGTCCAAAATGGCTAAAACCGCTCTTAATGTAGATTTAATGTTAAAGATTATTCCTGATTTTAATGGTAACTCGAATAATCTCCATAAATTTTTGTCATGTTGCGACGTAGTTTATTCACCTTTAGAAGCAGAGACAGATTTTGCCTTGTTTCTAAATGTATTAAAATCAAAATTATCTGGTCCAGCGTATGATTTAGTTAAATACAAAGATTACAATAAGTGGAGTGAATTAAAAAGTGATTTAAAATTAAAGTTGCCAGAACAAAATGACAAAGAAAAGGATAGGGGATGTTCAAATATTGTCAAGAAAATGATTTAAAAAAAAAGAAAATTAAGAAAACAGTGGCAACGATATCGACTAGCGGAAGATAAACGTAATCTAAACAAAGCAACAAAACAGTTAAAAGAGTTGCTGCTCAATGAAAAAAACCAATCAATACAAGAATACTTATCTCGACTATCACCAACAGAAAACACAGATTATTCATTATGGAAAGCGACCAAGAAGCTGAAACAACCACAGGAGCATGTTCCACCGATACGTAAAAGTAATGGTCACTGGGCGAGAAATAATGAAGAAAAGGCTGAAATATTTGCAGACCATTTTGAAAAGGTATTTCAACCATATCCTTCAGAAACTACAGACGAAGAGAATAACAAAATTCAAAGCTATTTGGAATCGCCATTGCAAATGAATCTGACAATTATGAAGTTTTCTATCTTAGAAGTAAAAACAGTTATACAGAGAGAATTAAATCCTAAAAAGGCGCCAGGATATGATCTCATCACAGGAAAAGTTTTGCAAGAGTTACCCGATAAGGGTATACGATATCTAACTTACATATTTAATGCAATACTTAGAACTGGATATTTCCCAATACAATGGAAGGTTTCACAAGTAATATTAATACCAAAACCTGGAAAGCCCGCAGAAGAAATTACGTCCTACAGACCTATAAGCTTGCTACCAATTATTTCTAAATTATTTGAAAAACTACTGCTTAAGCGTCTAAAGCCCATTTTACTGGAGAAAAATCTGATTCCGGGCCATCAGTTTGGATTTAGGCCAGAACACTCAACAATAGAACAAGTGCACAGAATAGTTCAAGCAATTCAAGAAGCTCTGGAAGAAAAAAGATATTGTTCTGCTCTATTCATGGACATAGCACAAGCTTTTGATAAGGTGTGGCATGTGGGATTACAATACAAAATCAAGCAATGCTTACCAAATGATTTCTACAGAATATTAACATCGTATCTAATGGACAGACATTTCATTGTAAAACATCAGGATGCATACTCAAATATCCGTCCAATTAAATCTGGTATACCACAGGGCAGCGTGCTTGGACCAATATTATATCTAATATATACCGCAGATATACCTACAAGCAATCAAGTAACTGTAGCAACATTTGCAGATGACACGGCAGTACTCTCATCACATGAAGACCCCAACAAAGCAGCAGAAGTCTTGCAGGAGAATATTAATAATATCCAAGTATGGATGAAAAAATGGAGAATTAAAGTTAATGAAGCAAAATCTAATCATGTAACCTTTACAATGCGTAGAGGCACATGTCCATCAATACAGATGAATAACCAGGTCATACCTCAATCTGATGAAGTAAAATATTTAGGTATACACCTCGACAAACGTTTAACATGGCGTAAACATATATGGACAAAAAGAAAGCAATTGGGAATGAAACTGTCCAAAATCTATTGGCTCATATGCAGAACATCTACTTTATCGATTGAAAATAAACTATTGCTTTATAAAATGATAATAAAACCTATCTAGACATATGGTATACAGCTGTGGGGAACGGCCAGCAACTCGAACTTGGACATTCTTCAGCGGTTCCAGTCTAAAATTCTAAGAATCATAGTAGATGCACCGTGGTTCGTGTCAAACGATATAATTCATCGGGACCTAAAGGTACCAACAATACGTGAAGAAATTAGGAACTCCAGTGCCAGGTATCAGTCAAGATTGTCAATTCATCCAAACGAGCTAGCGAACAAACTACTCAACTCCACAACGAGGAAAAGGCTGAAACGTCACAAAATTTTGGATTTGCCAAACAGATCCTAGTCACAAGCAAACACATTAAATTTTAAATTCTCAATATTCAATCGACCCAATCGTAGTTAAATGTGTTATATCAATTTAAACTAATTATAATGTAAGGAGATTTTATCAATGGGTAAAAATACTCCGATCAAGACAATGTAAAAAGACACAAAGTTTACTGAATGTCTCTTAAAGAGATAGATTGTAAAATAAAGGAACCAAAAAAAAAAAAAAAAAAAAAAAAATTAAAGTTCGCAGATTCTCGATCGATAGAGCATTTACAAGTCGAATTGGTGCAAGCTAAACAACTAAAATCTGAGGATATAAGAAATTTTGCAACCCGAATAGAAACTCTCTTATCAAATCTGAACGACGTTTGTATAGAGCGAGAGGGTAAAGATGCTGCTAGGCACATCCTCAGTCTTAACAATACAACAGCGTTGCGTTCTTTCCAAGACGGCTTAACAGATCCATTAAGAATAATTATTTAGGCATGCCGATTTACTAATCTTAAAGATGCTATTGCTAAGGCCATCGAAGAAGAAAATTATATTCGTGAAACTAATAGTTATAATCCTAGATTTACTCAGCCTATTAAGAAAACTATTCCAAAATGTCAATTATGCCATAAAATGGGACATACAGCAAATACTTGCTACTCTTTTAATCGAAGACCACCTAATCCACATTCAATTACTACGCCTAATCCAAATCATAATAATTATGGTAAATTTTCCAATCAATCTTTTAGTGCAAACTCTACAGTACGTCAATTTTCAATTATTTGCGCATACTGTAAAAATGCAGGTCATAACATAAATCAATGTAGAAAGAAAAAATTTAGTGATGCCGCTAGAACTGCCCAATATGGTTGCACTTATCAAGGTAACCCCATTATTTCATCTGCAAATAAACCATCGGAAAACTTAATGGCACTCGAGCAGCCATCGACGGACACGTCTAGTCGAGTGAAAGTAAAAGATATCTAAATTCGTGTCCACAACCACTTCAATTGAGTTTAATAAATTCTGATAGTTCTATCACATCCATAAATATATTACAAAATCAAAATTCAAATTCTAAATCAATTAATTCAGATGGGCCTTCTCAAATTTTTAAAGAAGTACCATCCTTATTTTCATCAAGTATCGATAAAACAAAAGCTCATTCTAATTATGTACTACTTGATATAGATTTCCTTAATGTTCCTACTGCGTATTTTTTAATTGATACCGGAGCTGACATCAGCATTGTAAACAAAAGGTTTCTTGATCCAGATACTGATTGTTTCCCAAAGCAAAAATGTATGATAAAAGGATTATCTAATCATAAATTCGAAACTCTTGCTTTATGTTATGGTAAAATTCATATTACAGAAAATTTTATAATAAATCATGAGTTCCAAATAACCCCAGAAAACACACCCATCAATTTTGCTGGTATATTAGGACTAGATTTCCTTAATAAATTCAAGTGTGACATAAATTTTGAAACTCATAGTCTGACAGTAAAATCAAATTCTAGTCATTTTTCATTATCTCTTACTACTGCCTCAGATGCTCAAAATATTATTCCTCCAAGAGTCGAGAAGGTTTGTTCATGTCGTTTTGATGTAGAAAGTAACGGTGAATACTTCACAAGAAATTCAACCTGGAGTCTATGTAGCAAATACTATCCTACTTATAACTTCCAAAACTTCTTATATTAGCATTATAAATAGTAACACATATCCTATTGATATAAGCAAGTTTAAAATCGTTCCACAACCAATAGATCATTTTCATGTATTTTCTACCAATTCTTGGTCTAATCCATTAGATAACAGTATAAATTTATTGGAAGATAATCTTGATTTTGACGGTTTGAATGAAGATGAAAAAACAACAATTTTGAACATATGTCGTCGTTTTAATGACGTCTTTCATTTACCAGGAGATACTCGCTCAACTTCAAAAGAAGGTGTTCATGACATTCCATTACTGCCAAATTCACGTCCAATCAATATAAAACCCTATCGTTTACCACAATCCACGAAACAAGATATTAACGATCAAGTCGATAAGATGTTAAAGAACGGAATAATAGAACCAAGCTTTAGTCCTTGGAATTCCCCTTTATTGATCGTACCTAAAAAGTCTAATGATGTAAACCATAAGCGTTGGAGGGTAGTAGTCTATTTTCGACGTCTAAATGATATTACTATTAGCGGTGTATTTCCTCTACCTATAACAAAGCGGACATATTAGATCAACTTGGGAAGTGTACTTACTTCTCGACTTTAGATCTCGCTGAAGGGTATCATCACATACCGCTCAATCCAGCTGACAAATTGAAAACGGCTTTTAGCACGCAATTAGGCCATTACCAATTTAAAAGGATGCCATTTGAGTTGCACCTTCCAGTTTTCAGCGCATTATGAATAATATTCTTGCTGGTTTAATAATTGGTACTAAATGTTTCGTATACCTAGACGACATTGTAATTTACGGTTACGATCTAAAAGATCATAATAATAAACTTATAGACGTGTTAAACTGTCTCAAAAAATTTAATTTAAAATTGCAACCAAGCAAATGTAAATTCCTTAGGAAAGAAATAGTATATCTTGGTCACATCATCACACACCAAGGTATGAAACCTGATCCTCAAAAGATTTCTGCTATTTCTAACTATCCTCGATCTTCGTCTCAGAAGGCAGTTAAGTCATTTATTGGGTTATGCAGCTATTATCGTCGGTTCATTCCGTATTTTTCAAATATAGCTGAACCTCTTACAAAATTATTGAAAAAGAATGTTCCGTTCGAATGGAATGCATTTTGTGAAGAAGCATTCGATAAATTGCGTAAAGCTCTAATTACACATCCTATACTTCAATATCCCTGTAATAATATAATCTGTTGATCTGCCTATTGCCTATGCAAGCAGAGTATTGAATAAAGCAGAGAGAAATTATAGTGTTATCGAAAGAGAACTCCTTGCAATTATATGGACAGTGAAAAGGTTTCGTCCTTACCTATATGGTCGCCACTTTATTATTCGCACTGATCATCGTCCTCTCACCTGGCTTACCAAAACCAAAAATCCATCCTCAAGACTTGTTCGTTGGCGTGTCGACATGGATGAATTTGACTATGATGTGATCTATAAGGCTGGGAAATCAAACACGAATGCCGATATGCACTGAGTCGAATCATCATCTCTAATGATCAATCACCAACTGAACCTGAAGTCCATGTTATTACCAGATCTAAATCCAAATTTTCAATTCTTAATTCCGATTCATTAGATCCAAGTCAGTCATCTAATGAAGATAAAATTATAAATTCCCGAAAATCGAATAAAATCCAACCCATTTCAAATCCAGAGTCACACTCTTCTATGCCCTCATCTGAGTCACAAAATCAAAATACAATTGTATATCTTTCTGACGAAAAACAAATTAACAATATAATACGTGATTTCCATACTAATCCATTGGGTGGACATCAAGGTATCACCCGAACCCTACATAGATTTAATTCTATCATTTCTATCATTTAATATCATTCGAAAATTTATACGGAAATGTGAAGTTTGACAAAAGAATAAAGTATCTAAACAGAATAAATGTCCTATGAAAATCACTACTACGGCAAAAACACCGTTCGAAAAAATATTTCTTGACATTGTAGGACCATTACCAGTTCATACTTACGATTCCGTAGCTAGAGCATTTGCTGAAAATTTTATATGTCAATTTGGTGCACCTGAGAGTATAGTCACTGATCAGGGAACTAATTTTATGAGCGAATTGTTTACTAACGTATGTAAATTATTGAAAATAAAAAAGCTAAGAACTACGGCATACCACCCTCAGTCCAACGGGGCCCTTGAGCGATCGCATCGTACATTTACGAAGTATTTACGAAATTTTTGTACTACAGACCAAATGCAATGGAATCTTTGGTTGCCATTCGCAATATTCACCTTTAATTCAACTCCTCATTCGTCCACGTCATATATGCCATTTGAACTTTTGTATGGTTTTAAACCATCTCTTCCTAATTCATTAAAAACTAACCCTGAACCTTATTATAATTATGATGACTACTGCTCTGAATTAAAATCAAGATTACAACACTGCTGGCAGCTAGCTCGGAATAATTTAATTCAACATAAGGAAAAGTCTAAATTAATTTATGATAAAAATACAAATTGTACTAAGTTCTGCGTTAATGATAAAGTCCTAGTAAAAAAATAAATTAAAAGCTAAGAAAAAGTTTGATCCGCTTTGGTGCGGCCCATACACGATAGTCGAAATTAATTCTGCCGAAAATTCAACTGTAAGAATAAATAAAAAACAGAAAGTTATACACAACAATAGATTGAAATTATTTATTGAATGAAATTTTATTTGAGTACGAAACACAAGTTTAAACTATCGTAGTCATTACAAAAAAAAAAAAAAAAAAAAAAAGATCCACAAATTGATTAGCTGTTTTCCTATTCATCTGTTGTGGGAAAATCTCCATTATCATTCATCGAAAATTAATTGAAGTTCCGTAGAAAGATAGCCCAATTCAAATGAAAACGTTTTAAAAAACTATATTTGATCAATTTGCTATAAATACCATTTATACTGTAATTAAACCATTTTATAATAATAACTAATTAGCATTTAGTAATTTAATTATAAATATAAATAAGAACAAATACTTAAAAGTTCACTATATATGTTAATACATATATATTATATAATAAAATAACTCAACAGCGCATCCTGGGAGTTAATTCTAAAAGGACTAAATAACTTCAAAGTTAGCCCATATCTGACGAAGGTACTTCAAAGCTACCTGAGTGAGCGACAAATTATTGTGGAAGCTGGAGGTACAGCAACCCAAATGGAGGTTACGAGTGGAGTTCCCCAAGGATCTATCCTAGGACCTATGCTTTGGAACATCTTGTACGATGGCATCCTTCGAATTCAGCTACCCGAAGATGCCAATTTGGTGGGATACGCGGATGATTTAGCACTTGTTGTCTCTGGCAGACACGAGCAGCAACTAGTTGAACGAGTGGAAGCGGGAGTAGAGCTGATTTCCAGATGGCTTCGTATTCATCGGATGCAATTGGCTCCAGAAAAGACTGAAGCGATTGTAATGGCAGGCCGAAGAGTGCTCCAATCCATCTCCTTCAAAGTGGAAGGAGTTAAAGTAACACCGACAACCCACATCAAGTACCTGGGTGTATGGCTAGACTACCGTCGCGGCTTTCAAGAGCATGTAAGGCAAGTTACGACAAAGGCGACCCGGACAACAAAAGGGCTCATCGGATTGATGACAAATGTTGGTGGACCAAGCGCCGGAAAAAGGAAACTGCTCTCATCAGTTGTTTTATCCGCAATACTTTACGGAGCACCCATCTGGATACGAGCTTTAGATATTGCAAGGGCGTCCGAGCAGTTCGAACGCGTACAACGTACTCTGGCACTGCGTATATGTAGTGCGTACAGAACGGTAGGAAAGGAAGCAGCTTTCGTGATAGCAAACATTCCACCGGCCACTTTAATGTCGAAATATAGACTAGCGGTTTTTCAGGGAACACCAAGCGTTGAGGCCAAAGAGGAATTAATGCAAAAATGGCAGGCACGTTGGGAGAGTGCCGACACTGGATCATGGACCAGAGAGCTCATTCCGAGTCTAAGGGAATGGGTGAATCGTAAGCATGGGGAGACGAACTTTCATCTGACACAGTTCCTGACAGGTCACGGCTGCTTCAATAGCTATCTGTACCGAATGCATATTAAGGATACTCCTAACTGCGCATACTGTGAAGAGGACGATACACCAGAGCATACGATACTGTACTGTACAAGGTGGGAAGAAACGAGGAAGAAGTGTACCGATACTGTAGGAGAGATGACACCACGGAATATTATCTCGAAGATGGTAGAGGAGGAGAATAGTTGGTACGCTATAAGCAAAATGATTACGGTAATATTGACCATAAAAATGAGGGAAGAAGCGAGCACAACGACTTGAACAAACAAGGAGACAATAGACATCCAGCGGTCGAAGTAATGCAAACTTTGTGGTACCGAGCGCTGCGAGGAGCTGAGGTAGGGGGTTTTTTAGTCGGTAAGAGTCCGGCACAACGTCCATGAGGATTTTCCCCCTACTGGGAAAAAAAAAAAAAAAAAAAAAAAATATAATAAAATAAATTTAGTATATACTGGTAAGAAAAAATTATATTATTGAATTGTAAATTAAATAAATAAATTTGAATTAATGTTGTTGAAAAAACCTCTAAACATAAATGTAAAATTTATGTTTCATTAGGGGAAACCTATGTTATATGTACATAGGGCACAAATTACTTGCCCTATACTATATAAGTACACTAGCATAAATATTTGCATAATTATTATTATTTCTATGTATTACTTGTATATAATAAGTATGTATTATTTGTATATATAAAAATTATGTATATTGTTAGAAATTGCATTATGCAATTGAATCTCAATAAATAAAGATAAGCAATTGGCGTTCGATTCCTAAACGAACAACATTAAATATTGTGAAATAAAATAAATTATATTAAAATTACTGACATTGTAAAAGGTATAGTTTTATTTAATAAACTGTGATAATAAAAAACATTATAAAATTACGCTTGGTGGAAAAGGTGAGCTTAGCCATAACACCCTTCAAACGACCTGACGGATCTTAGTAAGATCGAGGTCCTGAACTTTCAATGATTCTTGGTAAGCTCAGGATGGATTAGCGAGTGAAGAGGACGTCGCTTGAATGTGGTACAGCTACGGAGCAATTTTTGTGTCTATGCTAGTCCTTTAGAAAGGCCACCCTTATCTAACCTAACCCATAGGAAATTATTGGGAACTCAGCATTCAATAAAAGTTTGTACTCAGAATAATTGGCAATCGCAAAAAACTTCTTGACTGAAAGCATTTATCTGGTTATACATATCATAGATTTGCTTTAGAACAATAAATATTTTAATTGCATTTAGTTTTAAAGCACATCATTTGGTTGCATAAGTGTTTTGCGCCACACCGTATTACATAAATATATAATATTCGTTATATCGTCGTCATACACACATGTCTAACGAATAAATTTACTTTTATATAAAACATAATTTTTACCATAATTCATATAGTGCATATGCATAACTTTTTAATAGCCATATAATTTCCATAAGCGTATGATGTACAACCAATTATATTTTCTTCTATATACCATTACGTAATGTTCCATTAAAACTATTTTATGCATAACTAATTTTCTATCTAATAAATCAATTTAATATCATGAATTTTAATTTTTTGTTCCAATAACGAATATGTTGTGTGTAGCAAAGTAGACACTAAGGAAATTTTCTTTACTTTTCAAATGCACACACAATAAAAAAACAAAAAAAAAATGTAAAATGTAAAAGCTTTCTGCAATAAGTTTTACATGCTGTACAGTTATAGATATTTTGCCAAAGTAATTATATAACAAATTATTCAAATAGCAATTAAAAAAATTAAAATGAAGCAGAAAACAATTTTCACAAGTTTTTATTTTTTTATGCTATATTTCGCGCGCTACTTTTTACATCACCAGGAAATTTTGTTTCAAATAAAAAAAAAGTTTGCGAAATATAATATGAAAATGAGCGAAAAATTAATGAAATTTTGTTTAAACTTTTCGACGGTGAAACTTTTTTATTTTATTTTCTTAAGAACTGGTTGTAGGACAATTTAAAAAGATGGTCGCGGTTCAATAAATATTTAATTTTAGTCTACACCACTTTGTTTAAATAATATCCAAATGGCCGTCAAATGTAAATATTGCTCGGGATTATAATTATATTTAAACGTGTAAATGTGTACTGCTACAAAGGCGGTACACCCGAATTTCTCAGACAACATTGATTCAAACAAAGAAAGTATTTAAGATTGATGCAAATTAATTTATTGCTATTTATATAAGTACTCTATTGCTCAATAGATGGCAACCATTTGCATACAGATTATGTGAACAATTTGGTTAAAATCTTTTAATTATGATGAATTCGAGTGTAGCTCAAAAACATAATCCAACTGCAACAAATGCTCATTTTTCACGCACAAAAACAGGGTGCCGCAAATCTTCACGTGACCTTCCAGGGCAATTTAAACTAGCAACTTTAGGAGGTTGCTCCTAATTTAAAATTCTCGTCCGGTCCGGACTTCTCAAATTAAATAAAAACATATACACACAATGATGAATTTATAATTTAATTTAAATATTAAATAGTATTACTTATTTATTAGTTTATTTATTTATTATTTTAAGTATTATTTTATATTTAATTATAAATGTTTATTATATTTTAATGTATTTAATTATTTTCACCACCACAAAACTTTTCGCTTGCACCAAGATAGAAAAAACGTAATGGACGCAGAATATCTTTTTGTATTGTATTGGAGACGAATGTGTTGTGACGTGTAGAGACGTGTTGTCTCTTTGGTTGTTGTTTTTGTTGTGTGACGTCGCCTTCGTCTTCGTTTAGTGATGAAGGAACACATGCGCCGGCGACGGTGAATATTGCACTTACGCATAAGTGTTGCATCACCGAACATTGTTGTTCGTGGTGATGTTGTTAGATGGCGATGGTTTTACTATAAATGTTTTATAGTAATGGTTCGGTTATTAGATAGTGGTGGTTGGATAGATGGATATGTGATGGGGTTAGTGAACGCTTAATTCAAATAAATTGGTTTATATTTGAATTTCACTAATTGTTTTGTTTGTGGCAGAATCGAATATCGGTGAGTCGAATATTCGAGCTGCTATACAACTTTGATAATTTTACAGGAAGCTGTGTGAAAATTGTTGTTAGAGTGTGAATCCAAAATAGAAGTAATTTTTAAAAATATCTCTGTCAACGGCGTAAATAATCTCATCCCAGCCTTTTTATTATTTAAATTTTATTTAGAAGAAAATAAATTCTTCTGGGCAAATTGTTAAGAGGACGGCAATTTCCTCTTTGCGATTAAGTAAAAGACCCTGTATAACCAACCATTACGCTAGTTTAATAATTTTTTGACCGTTGGAACTACCGCAATATGAATAAATGTGTCGCCTTGGTATGGCCTTAGTTTTGATGGGTCGGCGATCTTCTAAAAACGATTAAAGTTGGGACTTTGTAAGTCACCACTGTGCCAGCGTTGTTATTTTTTGGACAGTAAGATATTCTGGAATATAAATAAATTTGAAGATTGGCCAATCGATTTTTTGTTGATTTTAGCTCTCTGTGAACAGTTGACAAAAGCGCCACACTTATTTATATCGCGGAAGTTCCAATGGTCGAAAAGTTATCAACGCTGGTACAGTGATTGCTAAGAAGGTCCCAAACTTAGTTATTGTAAAAAAATAGACGTCCCTACAAAAGATGGCCATACTTTTTTTTCTACTAAAGTTTTCTTTAAAAAGTTGGCACTGGTTAAACATTTATTTATATTACGGGAATTCTAGTGGTCAAAAAAATAGCAAAGCTGGCATGGTGGTCTCCAACAAGGTTCCAAAGTTAAACGTTATGAAAAAAAAGCCGTCCCTACAAAAGCTTGGTCAAAGCTATTCTTCTATTTTAGTCTTCTTTGATTTGAACAATTTAAAAATTATCAACGCTGGCACAAAGGCGGCCAACAAGGTTCCAAACTCAATCGTTATAAACAAAAAGCTGTCCCTACGCAGAAAATTATCAAACTAGCATAATGGTTGCTTAGAAGATCCTAAACTTAATCGGAAGGAGAAAATAGCCGTCCTTCTAAAGATTCGGAAATAGGAAATAGCCGTCCTTCGAACGATTTGTCCAAATGAATTTATTTTCTACTAAATTTAAAAAAAAAGTTTGGGATGAGTTTTTTAGTACCAACTGTATATTTTTTTGTTGAGGAATGTTTGGGATACTTATAGTTAAAATGCCAAGGTTGTATAAATTATATATTTTAAAAAGGTCTGGGATAGATTATTTACGCTTGTGTCGGTCGGAGGTATTTTTAAAAATCCTGGAAATGAAATCCTGCGATAACTTCAAGGGGGTGATAATTTAGTAATTTTGTGTATTAAAAAGTAAGATTAGATACCAAAATAAAAGATTCCCATCTGTTATATAGGGTTTTCCAATAACATGTCTCATTTTTAATAGCCTGCTATTTTGGCAGTTGTCAATTTTGAAGCTGTCATCTTTTGACATTTGACAAGTAAAAATTACACCATTACTAAAAATGGTACGATACACGCTTGAACAACGCAATGAAAACTCACTACAAAAATGGTTAACATTTTTCAGTCACAGTTCACAAAACTAAAGCACTTTTTGGTCATCGTGAAGCACCTTCTCGGCCGGCAATAGTGAAACTGGTGGAAAAATTTGAGCTGTTGGGACAAGTTAGTGATGTGAAGAATCGAAACCGTGTGCGTCGCTCATGAACAACTGAGAATATTGCTGCTGTAGCCCGTATAGTGTTGAAGAAACCCAGGTTTATCGATTCATCGTCGATTTTTAGAATTAGACATTCCACAACCGACATTACACCGTATTTTGCATAAACACTTAGGTCTTAAGGATTTTAAAGTTTAGTTATTGTAACACAAGAACTTAAGGTGTTGATCACCATAAACGTATCTTCGCTAATTGGGTCCTTCAAATTCATCAAAATGATTCTCGGAGGCGGAACCTTATGTTCACCTCTGTAATAAGCAGAATTGTCGCATTTGGGGCTCAGAAAATCCAAGAATGATTGTTGAAAAGCCTCTCCATCCTCAACGTGTCACTGTTTGGTGCGGCTGTTGGGTAGGCACCTTACTTTTTCGAAAATGAGGCTGTTCCGCAACTGTTACGGTGAATGGATTGCGCTACCGAGCTATGGCTAATAATTTTTTATAGTCGGAATTGGAAGATATTGATGTGGACGACGTTTATTTTCAGCAAGTCGGTGCTACGTGCCACACAAGCAACGAAATTCCGCAAGAGAAGTTTCCGGACCGTGTTATTTCTCGAGGAGGTGATCACAATTGGTCACCGAGCTCTTGTGATTTAACACTTTAGGACTTTTATGTTTGGCGCCACGTGAAACATAAGGTCTATGCCAATTCTCCACAATCGATTCAAGACGTTTAATATGGAATACGTGAAGTTATCGAGGACCTACAGCCGCAAATGTGGGAATTGGTTTTAGAAAATTTCATGAAAATGATATGATCCTGCAAGCGTAGCCTTGGCAGCCAAATGGCTGATCTTAAAAAATACTCATTTTTTTAATATCAAAATGAGACCTCTTATTGGAGAACCCTTTACTTGCGGATAAAAAAATCATGTTCTGAATTGTATAAGTTTGATATATCTTATTTTACTTGCATAGGTTATGTTCAAATAATCAGAATGTCGAGTTAACTGGAATTTGTTGGAGATTAGTGTTTTATTGTTTTTTTATTAATTGTTTTATGTATTATATTTTAAATTATTTTATTTGTTGTTTTTATTTAATATTTAATTTGCTTTTTTTATATATTTTAAATTAATTTATTTATTTATTTTTATTAATTTCTTTATAAACGTTTTGAAACATTTTTTAATATTTTATGTATTATTTAGAATATTTAATATTTTAAAATATTTAATTTTTAATTTATTATAATAATTATTTATTAAAATTGTTTTATGGGACAATGGTACACCATATTTTAGTAGTGGCCACTATACGTTTGAGGGAGTGAGGAGGTTCAAATATTTGGGTTCTCTTATCACTCACTAACAGTGTGGGTGAGGATATTAAAGTGCGGCTGGCAGCTGGCAGTCGTTCTTTGTATCCTGTAAGGCCACTGCTAAAATCTAAACATTTATCAAGTGCCGTGAAGCTGACTTTACAAAGCGTTGATCAGGCCCGTTGTAATGTTTGGATATGAAAGTTGGCCGCTGACGGATGAGTACGAGAGATGGCTCCTTACATTATTGAGAGCAGAGTCATGGGTGTGATTTACGGCCCAAAACGCCAAATAGATTGTACCTACCGAGCTCTGTACAATATCGAGATCAGAGATCTGATGAAGATCCCCGATATTGTACATGAAGTAAGATCTCAGCGAGTACGCTGGCTCGGTCACGTTCTGCGTGCTGATCCGGAACGAATTGTGCAGCGATCTTTGAAAGGTGAGCCACCATATGGTAGGCGTAGGGGTCGTTGCAGGCGACGATGGCTGCACTGTGTAGAAAACGACTTGTCCTCTTTAGATTGTCTTAGACAGTATAATGACAATGCTCGGGATCGAAACCGTTAGAGCCAAATTGTTGATTCAGTAAGGGGCCAGTAATGGCCTTTAAAACTGTTTCAAAAAAAAAAAATACTTTTTTAAGTTATTTTATTTATTATTTTTTAAATTATTTTGTTCTGATTTTTAATTAATTATTTAATTTATTAATTATTTTATTCATAATTTGTATATATTTTAAATTAATTTACTAGATTATTGATTTTTAAAATTTATTTATAAACTTTTTAAAAGTATATTTATAAAGTTATCTTTTGTTTTCTTTGTCGACGTCGCGACCAACCCGCAGGGATGGGCGAGGTAGACCACGCCAAGTCATCTACGCGGTTCTCGATACGTAAAATATTATGTAGATTACCTTGGAATATTTATCCTCATGTAGACAATATCAGCGTAATGTAGACAATATCAATAACCTAGAATAATTTTAGCATTTTTAAATCCAACGCCTTAGTTTTTGTGTTTAATGAAAGGGCGGCTTTAATAAAGCTATATATAACAAATTTCTGATGAGTGACCTTATCACACAAACATTCTACATCAATATTAATTTTTCGTTGCTCACAAATCTGTCAGGATTAGCAGGAGACCAACACATTCTGTCTACCAAAGTAACTTAAATCCTGCCTTAGTCAGTCATGCCAGGTGTAACAGGGGCGTCCCAACTTTTTGGGACGCTGCTCTAAGACGGTGGGTGGGATTCCTACTATGAATGTCCTCAATAATTAATTCGGTGTACCTTGATGCTTTTGGTAATAGCCTTATCATGTAAGATACCTTTGATTTTACGTGAGCGAGAATGGTAAGAACTCGAGTAGTTTCTTTAGAAAAAAACTGATATTTCTTTAGCCTGCGTCGGTTTGCAAAGGTAAAAGAAGCTGTCTGTAAACCATATGTGTCAACACAGGGGAAATAAGAGATATAACCGTCTCATAGGGTACTTGATTTCTATGAATGAATTTCTGCATATGATGAGTTATTCCGAGCGCCTGATGGCACCGAGTACGAATGATGAAAGGCCGACTTATCAACACGGTTGAAAGTGACACGAGACAACACTATGCTGGGGGGTGGTACAAATGATGCTGAGGGATCTCAGATCAGAGCGGTGCATTTAAGGGGGTTTAATTCTAAGCACGCTAATTTTAAAGCGTCTATAGTAATTCATCGAAAATGGGTTCTAATGCATATAGGCGAATATGAGAGGAAGTTGCAACTCAACACGCTGATCTAGTTTCAACTCAGGGAATTGGTCTGCCACAGTTAGTAAAACCTTATTCAGGATGAAATTAAATAAACGGGGAGATATTTCTTGACTGTTTCTGTTCAACTATTGTACCATTTACAATAAAAATACAAACTAATTATCATTCATTACAGTGTCTATCACAGCTCAAATATATAGAATTAAGAATAGTAAATTGAAGTAAATTACAGGATCTCTGCCAGTTAAAGTTAAATGTAAATTAATTAATTAAAGGTTGGAATGGAGAATAAAATAAATCGTAACTAATTTAAGTTGAATTTTCAGGAGTATCTCATAAGTCTGAGCCCCGTGATGCTGAAAAAAATTATATGAGTGGATTAGAAATGTATCGTCCTGTGTTACAATCAAAGCAAGTCAAATCAAATTTTATAATTTAAAGAAATCGACTTAGTAAATACACATATGGATTTCTTTTGTTATGAATTAAGTAGTAGGGATCCAGACAGCTGCCCCATATACTCTTCTTGGGATCTTACGTAGGCAAAATACAGCGTTAATGATTGATTTGTCATGGAATTCACTGGTCCATTGTATGATAAACCCAAACATTGAGTTCGCTTTGGCTATACGTTGTTATCTATATATGTCTGTTAAACGTCAAATTTTGAATAAATGTTACGCCCAGATAGATAGTTTCACAAACACGCTGCAATTCGACGCTTTTGATTATAGGATTGGTGATGAAAAAGCCCAGCTCCAAACAAAATTTGAAAAAATATTTTATTTAGTCCGCATTGGTGCTCGAATAATGTTGTTTACTGAGCTATATAGGTTGATTTAGTACTTTGCCATTGACGTACAACCAATCCCAAATTTTTAAAAAATTTTCCAAATTTTAGAAATATTATTTAAATAAATAAATTGCCTAAGATTCTGATTTCATGAGAATTCTTCGATGTTCGATAGGAATTATCAAAGTTAGAAAATTCATCTTGAAATTTGAAACTTATTCAATATTTCCCAAATATTTCGATTTTTCAACTCAAGTTTTCCAAATTCTTAAATTTTATTTTTCAGAATTTAGCGATATAACTTACTTAATGCAAGATGAAAAGAATTTTAAAATTTTAAGAAATTATGAAATCGTAAAAAATAAATTCAAAACATGATGGGATTTCGTATCAAAGTTCCAAAAATCTGTTCGAAATTGGAAACATTTTTCAAATGTCGTAAAATTTTGATTTATCCCAAAAATTCCACAAGTTTAATTCTGAAAATTCAATGTTTTCTAATTTTAACTTTTATTTATCAGTATTTGGCCGGAATATCTTATAGAAACAATATTTTTAGCCGATTCAGAAATCTTGCAAAATTGATACAATTTCGAAATTTTATCATATTCTTTATGCAATTGTAAACATGTATCAAATATTGAATATGATTTATCCCTAAAAATTTCAAAAGGTCAATTCAAATTTAAAAAATTCTCAATTTTCATATATTTTCTAAATTTTATAATTTTACTCATCGAAATCTTCCTCATGTCTCATCCGGTTCCTTAACTTTTCATGCAGCAAAACCAAAATATTTTGAACATTTAGGCAATGGAATATATGTTAGAGAATTAATTTCGAAATAAAAAACTTATCATTGAGTTTTTCAATATTTTCTAAAAATTAAGTTTTCAAAAAATTTTCAAATTCTTGGAGATATTTTCTAAACTCAATCAATTAGATTTTGTCAACTTAACTTTTCATGCGGAAGAATTTGTTAGAATTTTTTCGTTTTTATTTTTCATAATGTGATCTGGAATTTTAAAAAACATTTTCAAAATTGGAAACATTTATCAGATATCGAACGTTTATTTATCCCAAATTTTCTAGATATTCAATCCAAAAATTCTCAAATATTTTCTTAATTTCGAAATTCTATTAATCAGAGTTTGACAACTAAATTTATCATTCGGGAATATTTTTTAGAAAAATCATTTTGACTTTTTAGGCGATTCAGCACTCATAGCAATTTTTAAATTTTGATTACATTTCACAAAGTTAGGACGTTAAATGCAAAATTAGAAACATTTATCCTTCATCGAAATTGTAGTTGAAATTTTATTTATTAGAATTTGGGAGCTCAATATTTTGATGAAGGAATATCTTAGAAACAATATTTTAATCGTTTAGGCAGTTCAGAACTCTTAAAAAGATAATGTCTTAGAAAGAACATTTTAAATTTTAAACAGTTTTTTAGAATTCTTGAAAATTTTCAAAATTTGATAGGATTTTGTAAAGTTAAAAAATCTATTTCTAACTGAAAACATTTAAAAGTCCTTAAATGTTTTTTTAAATTCTGAAATTGTATTTTTAAGAATTCGGCAATATTGAGGATTTTTCAAATTAAAGTTTCATGCCGAAATATCTTAGAATCATTTTTTTAAAATTTTAGTGGATTCAAAATTCTTGAACTTTATCTAAATTTGATGCAATTTCGAAATTTTATATTTTAATTCATTATTAAATTGGAAACATTTATCAAAAATTGAATTTGATTTCTCCCAAAAATTTCAAATGGTTAATTCAAATTAAAAAAATTTTAAAATTTTTTCAATTTGTAGTATATAAATTTTCAGTATTTGGTTCCTTAATCTTTCATATATGAAATTTTTACACGATTTAGATTTATTGGCAATGATGGGATTTCGCAAAGTTAGAAAATTAATTTTGAAATTGAAAGCATTCATCCGTTATCGAATTTTGATGTATCCCAAAAATGTCTGAGGTTAAAATTACATTCACAAATTACAAATTATTTATTATTTATTAGAATTTGACACATTTTAATTCGGGAATTCAGAATTCTTGATATTTTCCAAATTTGATGAGAGTCTCTCTGTCAATTGCGAATTTATTTAAGCCGTCTAAACTAGAAATTGAGAATAATTTTAATTTTCTGGAAATCCGGAATTATCTTGTAGAAATCTTAATCTTTATTTAATTAAGAATTTTCATAATTGATCAAATAAATGTGTACTCCTAGATTGCTTATAAAGAATGACATGATCCAAATTAACATTTTTAGTCCATCATCCATCATCTGTGGTCCAGGTGATGTTTGACAAAACTTCTAATCCGTTTTACAAACCTCCACGAATATTTGAATAAACAAAATTTTAATTTAAAAATTTTTTTAATGCAGATTTAGCATACAATAAAAATATTAATATGGATTTGACAAGCATTTGTGGGCTTTTTGTAAAACATCACCTAGACCAGAGATGCTGGCAATGGAACAAAATTATTAATTTTGGTTATGTCATGTGATGCATCAAATGAAACGTATTTTTATAAACAATATAGTAATACACATTTATTTGATCAATTATATAGCGTTTTTATATTTAAAAATTTAATTAAGATTTTAACGATTATAATATCAAAGGGCTTTTTCTAGAGTATGCCGAATTTTCAGAAATTTAAATTATTCTCAATTGATTGTTTTCTTGGCTCTAATAAATTCGCATTTGGCAGAGAGAAATAGTCTCCTGAAAATTCTGAGATACTTGCTGTGCACCAAAAAATTAACCTCCATCTCGAAACGGTTGTATGATAAAGTTATGTGATGCACACATCAAAATTTTTAACACGAGTTTCTATTTTTGAAGTTTTGAGGCAAATTTATCGATAACCGGAAACAAGCGGCGTCTGAAATAAACGCTAGAAATCCCATTTATAAATTTGTCGGCAAAAATTAACTTTACTATACTCGGCATAAATTTTTTGAACGACCTATAGGCATCCACATGTTTTTTTTTGTTGTTAATACATACGTTGAAGCATTCCCAATAAATTCAGAAATGCATCACACTGGTTTTCAATGGCGTTTCCGAATTTGGTAACCCCCTTTTTCACTATTTGACATTTTGAAAATTACCATACCTGAATATTCCCAAAAAATTGATTGCGTTTGTCAATCAAAATCTAATCTATTAAATCCTTTCTAAAGCATTACCAAAATCGCAAGTTGTGTGCGATTTCAATCATAAATTAGCATTTTGAGATATACGACTGGGAATTATTTAGATATTTTTAATTTCTCAGCAAAGTCCATTGATTCATATATAGTTTCCGAAACATTTATGAAAGCTTTCTACATAATTTTTTTAGTCCCATCACATTATAAATGTACAGTAGTTTTGAACTAATTTAATAAATTTAGAGGTTGTTTATATTATAGACGTTATCTACATTGTTGACATCGTCGACGAGTGGTCAACACGGTTGACGTATAAATTAATAGATGACGCGAAAATGCCCATCTCTGCCAACCCGTAAATTACGTGGATAATTTGTGAAAATGTATAGATAATTGATGTAATGTATAGACGATTAATAGAGTAAATGATTTTTAAGTAAGCTTTAAATTAAAATGTTTTCGTAATTTATCTCTGGAAATATCTGAATGTTCACAAAATTAGTTTTATCTGTTAAACATTTTTTTAAAGTACTGATATTAATTTATAACTAGGAGAGTAAAACTAAGAACCTAAACGAAACCAAAATCTAATTTGTGGACGTTATTTTAACTGTCGACGTTGACAACAAATATTACCAATCAATCTTCGTAATAAGTGTCGAAAATCGATTTCATTACATGGCGTAAACTATTTCGCCCAACTCTGATTATAATTTAAATTAATTAATTTATAAATTAAAAACAAAACAAATTACAATTTTATTTATTAATTTTTGTAAATATTTGGTTGATTATGAAATTTATTATATTTTTAAATATTTTATGTTTATTTAATTTAATTTATTTATTAATTAATTTATTTTATTTTACTTATTTATTTAATTAATTTCACACTGACTTGTGTGAAAACATAGATCCGTACTCCCGACACGAAACTGCGACCGATAATGGTGAGAGAACGATGTAATTTGCCATTGCTCACGACCTTAGAGCAGCAAGCACATTTTTCGCTCACAAACAAATATGTTTGGAAACATCGATCCATCCTCTCAATATTTCCCGCAGCCAAATTGAGGACGTCTTAATTTCAAAAGGACGAGCTCGGGTTGTACAGGATGTGAGAACTTATCGGTCAGCAACCAAATACGTAGGCAACGATCATTATTTGGTCTATTAATTTAATTAATTTTATTCATTTTATTAATTTAGGTTAGGTTAGGTAAGGGTGGCCGTCCTTAAGGACTAGCATAGAGACAAAAATGGTCCGTAGCTGTACCACATTCGAGTTTCCTCATCTTCACTCGCTAAACCATCCTGAGCTTACCAAGTCCCGGATCTCGACCTTACTAAGATCCGAGAGGTCATTCAAAGGGGAAGTTCCCATAAATTTTGTTCTGCTGTACGCTAGACTATGGCAGATGGAGCACATTTTCCTCCTCCTCCTCATCACCACAGCTGCGGCAGAAATCGTGGGCTGGGACCGCCAGTCTGCTCGCATGTATCTCAATGAGACAATGTCCCGTTATAGCTCCCACGACCATACCATTATGGTGCCGTCGAAGCGATATCAGGTGGCCTGATCTGGACCGGTCAAGTCTAGCCCAGATCTGCCTGGTTATTGCACACAAACTGGTGTTAGACCATCTGACGTTCGTTTCTTTTATGGCTTCTTCCTGAAGCAGCAGTTTACATAAAGCAAGCGGTATCATTATATCCCGCCTACTTTGGGTTATTAAGCGTGCTGTATCCTTGCAGGCCAACTCATCTGCCATTATATTCCCTGCGATATTGAAATGAACTGGCATCCACGTCAAATGGATGTTGAACTTATCAGCCATCTCATTTAAAGATGTCAGACAGTTCTAGGCTACCTTCGACGTCAGGGAGTATGATTGTAGCGTTTTGATAGCAGCCAGGCTGCCCGTAAAAATGCGAATATCCCTCGTAGATATTACATTATACTTCAACCAGTCCATGACTTCCATTATCGCGATCAGTTCAGCTTGAAAAACGCTGCCAAAGTCGGGAAGACGAAAAGAGAGGTTAACCCTAGTGCCTCATAGAATACCCCGCAGCCAACTCCTTTATCCCTTTTTGAGCCATCCGTGAAGAAGCTTATCGCCTCATTGTCCATAACCGTTTCGTTCACCCAGTCCTCTCTGATGGGAAACTCAGTTTGGAATTTCATCTCAACAGATGGGATAGCGTAGTCGGTATCTTCCAGAATACCCCTGTTGCATAGGATAGATGAGTGTCCTTCATTGTTACAGGCCCACATAGATATGGATTTGACCCAAATGGCTGTGCAAAATGCAAGCTGCTCGTCCGCAATATCCAAGGGAGTAATCCAAGGGGTCATCTCCGATGAAAGAGAACCTCCAGAGCTTGAGTAGGTGTGCTCCTGAGAACTCCTCTTGTACACAAGCAGGCCGTTCTTTGAACTTTCATCAATAGTTTAAGGTTGGCCATAATTTATTTTTAAGGCTGTTAGGTTTGACCACTAGAGACGTAAAGCCAGTGTACTATGTGGGGCTCCATACCCCATCTCTTTTCAATGGCATTTTTGCAGGAGTAGAGCGCTATAGTAGCTTTCTATCTGTAAAGATCAAGCGAGTACCATTTAATGTTGGCGAGTCATACTGAAGAAGTTTGTGCTTCCTGGTAAAGAGGAGCAGCTCCGTTTTCTATGGGTTCGCGTTCAGTCCGCAGTGCGGCCTAAATTTTTTGGGATAGCAGTGAGAGCTTTTTCCCGCCTTAGGTATAAATATAACTTTCAACTTTCAGTTCATTTGCTAGGAATGTGACAGAGTTCTAGGCTGCCTTTGAAGATAACTTCCAGCCAGGGTAGAGTTAAGTCAATAGTTCACTTGATAACCGCAGGGATAATGCCATCAGGTCCTGCCGACTCGTATATGGCTTAAAACGGTTTATTGCCCATAGGATATTCCGCCTATTTACTATGTGACTTACGGAGTCTACACCCCTATTTATCATGGGTCTCTCCGAAACTAGTACCGAGCATTCCGGGAAATGCGTTTCTGGTAAAAGCTCCAGGGATTCTTCACTACACGTAGTCCATGAACCATCCGGTCGTTGTAGATAACTCGGGATGGAAGGACTGGAACATAGTACTTTCAGTAGCCTAGCAGTCTCCGAGGTCTCCTGTATGTTGCCACATTAGTGCCTCCAGGCCCTCGTTTTGGCTGCTCTTAGCTCGTACTTGTAGGTTTTAAGGACCTCCTTATAACAGTCCCAATCTGCAGCAGCATTTGTGTTCCTCGCTTTTTTTGAACAATCTCCTGCATTTTATACGAGTACCTTGGAATTCTCTCGACCACCAGAGTGGCCGAGACTTACTTAAAGGCCTACTGATAGGACATGCACCTAACATGGCTTTGTTAAAAGCATCAGATAGCTTGGTTACTAAAACATCAAGCTCCTGTGTAGATGCAGAATTATATGAATGAATTAAATGAATTATACAGAAAGGTTCTAAAGCATTCCCAATTTTCTTCCTATTTCTGAAGGATGGTTTTTTAGTGGGTTTTCGTACTGGAGATAACAATGGTCAGAAAAGGAATGGTCTTCGGACACTTTCCAGTTCAATACCCTCTCCTTAATTAAAGCTGAGACAAGTGTAATGTCTAGCACTTCTTGTCTATTTTTAGTAATAAAGGTTGGCTTGCGCCCGATATTACATATATTTAGGTTAGTACTTAAAATAAAATCAAGGAGTAACTCACCTCACCTGTTGATATTTGTACTTCCCCAGATTGAGTGATGCGCATTAGCATCACTGCCCATGATGACTCCGACTTTTCGTCTTTGAGCCTCTGTTATTGCACTACCCAACTTACCTGGTGGTATATTTTCCTCCTCATATGGTAGGTAGGCCGATTGGTAGGATAGCCAGAGATTTTGCGCACCCATCTCGATGCTAGCCACCACTACATCAGCGTTGCTGTAATTTAGTAGTATAAAAATATTCAGATTATTTCTAGCAAGAATGCAGGAACGTATCTTACCTTCATTTTTCGCATTTAGTATTTTATATTTGGAAGTGCTGAGGCCCAGCACCCGGTCTCCACTGACCCAAGGCTCCTGGACCAGAACCACATCAATGGACTCAGATTCCATTTTGAGCAGAAGGGCCGCCGAGGCGGCTTTACAGTGGTGGCGGTTGATTTGAAGGATCTTAAGCATTACATAGTACCACTGTTGAGTAAGACTCCTACTCTGACGGCGATTCGTCCATTTGGAGCGCACAGTGTAGCCCCATTGGTCTCGACATCTCCGAGTTCAGGGATAGTGTCTCCTGAGCGGAGGACCAGCATTCGTGCCTTTGCCCTTTGGTTTCGAGGGGCCAGCCTCATTTATGGTTATGCCCCTTTTTGTGCTTTAGAGACCGGGCCTAAAGGCCGATGTCTCCACGGCACAAGTTACCTGTTTTTTAAGAATACCGGTCTCTTATCTATGTTATTCATAATAGGTCCCACGAAAAGCGGGGGTAGGAGGTCCACCTGTGCAGAGATCTGCAATGCACAGGTAAGGTTGCATGATCCGGAGGTAGCCAAGTATCCGGATACACCGTTAGAGACTGGGATAGTTTTTAGAATGGGCCCGCAGCCTGGTCGGTTATCAGCACGGTATGGTTAACACCATAACCCGGCCCAGTTGTTTAGCGCCGTGTTTTCGCCTATAGTACACCACATAAAACATGGTGTACCAGTTGCCCGGAGGTTACCACGGGGAGATAATACGAACACTTGTGGAAGCTGCAAGATACGGAGCTGGCAACAAGTACCAACTTGATTTCCCCAAGACGGCTTCGTACCAGACCACCAATTTTATTAATTGAATTTAGTTAATTTATTTAATTTATTTTAATTATTATATTTATGTTATAAATTATTTGTTTGATAAATTGGTATAACTGTTTTATCGTTATCAATGTTTTATTATTTATTTGCCAACCAAAGTTTAAAAATTTTACCAAGCAACTTGTATAAATTTTAAAACATTTTGAATGTTTTGTAACTTGGAGGATGAGAATATCACTCAAAAACCAGCTTTTCTTTGATTTAAAAGAATTAAAAACTCGTTATAAAGTTAAAACAAAACATCTCGTCACTTTCTACTACTAACTTCAATTGCGTTGTTTCAATTTTAATTAAATTTTTAAAACATTTAAAAATATATAAAACATGAAAAACTTTCTAGTAGTAGTAACTAGTAGTAACTATGTGTTTTATATAATAGTATGAAATATTCAAATTTTTGAAGACTTTTGCTGCACTGTTATTCCTTTGCTAGATTTAGCAAAAATAATTTTCCTATCGTATTACTAATCCAGTACCGTCAAAAAAAATGTTAATAAATAATTCATTCAATCGGAATTGAAATGGAAATTCAAAAGATTTGCTATCTTTGAAAACAAAGTGCCAAAGTGAATTTATTCCGACAAAAAAAATATATATTGATTCTAAATAAATATTCGATGTTAAATGGTCGCCATGATATTGATTGGGTATCCTATATATGTATGGTCGTACTATAAAATACAAATAAATCCACTTTGCAGCGCCAATCCAATTATAAATGGTTTTTGTTTAACATTTTCGTTTCGTATTAAAAAAGTGAACAGAATTTTTTCCATTCAGAATTTATAAGTCTAGTTGGTAGAAACGTATATACATGTATGTACGTACATACATATATCCGTAAGGAGCTGTAAAGCGACCATAGACAAACTTATTTATTCAAATATATAAGGTTTTGTGAAATATGAAGCTCTTTATATATATATATATGTAGATAAAGACAATTCCTAAGATTAACTCGATACTCTCAAAATTCTATTAATTATAATTATATTTAGCTGCTTTGTGTGTTCCAATTAAGTTCATCTTGTAAATCTGTCTATTCATAACGAAACTGTTGTTATTTTATTAAATTGGTGTATATACAGATTTCAATATCTTAAGTACTAATTATCTCTCTAATTTTGTTGCATTTTCATTCTTTTGTAAAACCGAATTCTTTATCTTGAATATACCTGTAGTACATACATATAAAGAATTTCATTATAATCAATTTTTGTTTTATTTTTGCCATAAAGTCGTATTTTTAATTTTCAATAGTTGACTTAAAACAAAAAACTAAAACTTAAAACAGAAAATTGAAAATAAATAAATCCAAAATTAATTGAAGAAAGATAATTGAAAAAAAATGTAGATTACGAACAAAAAAAAAAATGGTAAAAGTTTCCAGGTAAAGTTTAATAGATTTTCTAATAATAATTAAAGTTTTCAATATTTATACAAAAATCGTCTACTCGTTTTTGATAAAATAAGTGAGAAACTATGTATATTGAAAATAGAAGCTTTACACGAAACTTGTTCTTTTTAAATTATGTAATGTTTACTTCTGGTATAGATAGAAAAAAATTGCGATATAGCGAAGATGAATTCTTTCGAATTTTTAACGGAAGTATATCATAAAATGTTGATAAATGCTTTATTGTATTATACTGGTGGATTGGGGAGTTTTGTTAAAACATACATGATTATGTGCCAAAATAGCTCAGTTGGGAGAGCGTGAGACTGAAGATCTAAAGGTTCTCGGTTCAATCCCGGGTTTCGGCAAAAAGTTTCTGTGGCATATTTGGTGAAACTTGGAAACTTGTACAATAAAAAAGTCGTCTAACAAATGTTGTTGAACAAATCAAGCCTCGAAAATCCGTGTTATGGAATTTTGATATAAATATGATATAAATTTTTATTTAATAAACGTCTTTGTAATCAATCCGCACATTAAAAAAATAGTGTTATGCAAAGACGATGACTAAACATTGCACTAAAAATAAATTGGATCATGGGAGGATCGAACTCACCATCATACACTCGCGTTATTAGCACGAAGCTAACTAACTGAGCTAGTGGGCCTTTGTGAGCTAGTGGGCCTTTGTAAAAAATAATTCGAACCTGGTTAGAACCTTCCATAGATCGTCAATTGTTAAACCAGTAATTATTCGGAGATAGAACCTAGGGTACCTTTAGATATTCAGTCTAACGTTCTCTCAACTGATCTATTTTGGCACTTAGCTGCTGTTAAAACGTATACAAAATGAATGTGTTAATTGTAAATATTGGTCTGATGTGACAGTTATAAAAAAGGCCCATTAGCTCAGTTGGTTAAAGCATTGTGCTAAAAACGCGAAGGTCGTGAGTTTAAACCTACCATGTGCCAGTTGTTTTTAATTCAATATATAGGGTCGATTTTACATATCATTTTCTTTTTAAAACTTTCCACCTCAGTGTTTTAAAGAAATAAGGTTAAAAACTGTTTGTTGAAAAATTGAGAGGGAGCTTAAACTTTAAATTCCTGTCGTAAAAAAATCCTGCTACCCAATGTACAAACAAGATCTGTTGTTGTTTGCAGACTGTTTCTCGTTTTCAGAATCAAACTACATTTGCAATGTATATTATTTGCAACAAATAGGAATATGTTTACATGAAAGATCCACTATAGAGTCAAAAGTACCAACCATCACCTGTTTTTTGGATATCCCATCTTTGGGATATAATATCTACTTCACAAAACTGAATACGATGCCATTGAACAACATGACGCCTCACAAAATCAAAATGTTGTCTTAACACTCTCGCTTGTAAATATTCCAGTAAACCAACAATCATTTACACACGCTTTCAATCCTTAATCTTCATCTTCACTATCCACATATCTAAATAATCGCGATTTATTCTGAGCCAGACGTGTCAATGTGAAATTTATTCTGAGTTTGCACTCAGAATCATGCGGGTCAAACTCGATAATTATAGGAATGATATCTATATGCACTGACCACCATATGTCGATGAATTATATTTTACGCATAACACTTATCGAGAGATTAGCATTATGCAATCTTCGAGGAATTTCTAGGTACTATTCAACAGATGATGTTTGTGATCGTATAAGCGTAATTTGAAGAGTTAAAATTAAAAAGTCGGTCATATTAAATTACCCGTGCAATATAGAAATAAAACCAAACAAATAAGATTCTAAATCGTGCTCACACTCCAAAACTATTTGTACTTGGGAATAAACTTCTGAAATTCATTTGGTATCGCCCCTATGAAGATTGATGCACTTTGTGCTTCCATGGATGACGATAAAATGGATAATTTAACAAACGTACAAACGCCGAGACTGTATCTAATATAATATCAATTCTCATAATTTACCAATCTTGGGTTGAACTTGCATGAAGATATAGGAAAAACCGATTAAACAACGAATCGTACAAGAAAAACTGTCTGCTCGCATACATTTAAAAAAAAAGTAGAATCTGGAGTAAGCGATCAATGGCTATGTTAAATTTACTCGGAAAATCTCGATATAATTTATATTAGCTGGATTCATTTTCAAAAGTTCTCAAAAGTTCTAGACACCTATTTTTTTTATGTTAAGATGCAATTTAGATCGGCAAATTTTTCAAGTTAGACCTTCATCCGGAAGCTCATTGAGTACGATAAGCAAAGTTTAAAATTCAGCCCAAGCTTTCGAAAAAAAATATTTAAGTTCAGTATAGTTTAGTTATGATATGATAGCACATTTTTCTAATAATGCTGTATGAGCTTTAAAGCCCAGTTTTAAACTAATCAATATTACGGTTTATGCCGATTGCTTTTTTCTTTAAAATTGATTGAAACTAATAGGCCTAGTGTGAAAGCTTAATAAAATCTACCTATAGTGGGATGACTAAAATTATTTTCAATTTGAACTTTTGCATGAAATTTGAATATATGTCCCATGTTATAGGTAATCTTAAACTTTCAGACAAATTGCCAACAACTTTTACGTATTTAATATTTGAATCTTAATCAAGCTTTATGATTTTGGGTTTATTTTATTTAACTTAAATAGCTCCCGAAATATCCCACTTTTCCATAAAGCTTTTCTGCTCCAGCTCATAATAATTTAATTTTACTCATTTTTATTCATTTTGGCCCCTGTGGTCGGGGGGCACTCACATGTCTCGTAAATCTAAATTGCACGAACATGTTTCCTAAGAATACCACCACAGTATCATTTGCTTGTCGTAGGAGGCGACTAAACGGTTGGATCGCTGGGCTGACGACCCGCATCCGTAAAAAAAAAATCAACTGTTTATAAAATCAACAAAAAGAAAAATGGATAAAATGGATGGTCAGCCAGCCCCAAGATAAAGACTCATTTTACAATGACTTGGACGATCTGATGGGATCTATACCCGAACACCATGTTAGAATGGTAATTGGGGACTTTAATGCTAGAGCTGGCAGAAATCAGGCCGACTTGTGTGAAAACATAGGTCTATACTCCCGACACGAAACTGCGACCGATAATGGTGAGAGAATGATGTACTTTGCAATTGCTCATGATCATAGAGTAGCAAGCACATTCTTCCCTCACAAACAGATACACCTAGAGACATGGACACATCCTCGCAAAACATCCCGGAGCCAAATTGACCACGTGTTAATTTCAAAAGGGCGAGCTCGGGTTGTGCAGGATGTGAGAACTTATCGGTCAGCAACCAAATACGTAGGCAGCGATCATTATTTGGTCGCTGCAAAGCTACGGTGGAAGTTTTCGTACAGGTCGGGGAACACAGCGAAACGGATGGAACGTTTCGACTGTGAAGGTCTGATAAATGAAGATCACAAGAAACGATATCAGGATCTTGTCAGCGACAACATTGAGGGAGCTAATTACCAGTCTGACTGCGTGAACTCTGTCTGGGAGGTACTGAAAACTTCGGTTGTCAGTGCTGCTCAACAGACTTTAGGTATAGTGAAAGTGAGACCCATGAATGATTGGTTTGATGACGAGTGTCGTCTTGCAGTTGAGCAACAAAATATAGCCCATAATGAAGTGCAACAACGTCTCACAATAGCAAGGAAAAACAAGGCAGCTCTTGCAAGAAGGGCAGCTAAGCGGATTTGTAGACGGAAGAAGCGAGAATGGTGGAAGGCCGAGGTTCTGAAAGTACAACAACTCAGCAATGAGCGTAGTTCACGTAATTTTTTTAAAGGAATTACTGGATTGCACCATACTTTCAGGCCTTCGTCAACCGCCATTCGGGCCCGGGATGGAAACCTCTGTGTCAACATCGACGCAGTACTTGACGCATGGAGTGGACACTTTACTGAGCTGCTTGATGTTCATCATGCGTCACAGACTGTTGTTGAGCCACCTCTAAAACAGTCTGCGGAGATTTGCACACAGGAGCCATCCCATGAGGAATTCACTAAGGCCATGCAGAGAATGAAACGAAACCGCCCACCTGGAGTGGACTGCATTAATTCGGAGCTCTTGATATTCGGAGGGGATACTTTGTGGAACTGTCTTTTCGACCTTATTCGATTAGTATGGCGAACCGAAGTTATGCCTGATGAATGGAAAGTGGCCGCGATATGCCCCATCTTCAAGAAGGGAGACCGCTTGAAGTGTGAGAATTATCGCGGAATAGCTCTCCTTTGCACCTGGATGATTCTATCTAAATATTATGAGACGTCCATCTCCGTACATCAGGTTTTCCTGGATTTCCGGCAGGCCTACGACTCGATCAATCGAGAGAGTTTGTGGTCTGCCCTGGAATACCTAGGAATACCAACAAAATTGGTACGACTGTGTAGGATGACAGTGACGCAGTCTCAATGCTGTGTTAAAGTTGAGAACAGGCTATCGACAATTTTTGCAGTTAACTCGGGTGTTCGGCAGGGAGATGCTCTGTCCCCGATACTCTTTAATCTCATGTTGGAGTACATCTTTCGTAAAACTGAAACACCTCAGCGCAACATCTTATATCGCCAGTCCAATCAAGTGCTTGCATATGCAGATGACATATGCGTGATTGGACTGAATAGCAACGGAGTGAAAGAAATACTTGATCCGCTTGTAGAGTTTTCAGATTCTGTTGGACTCCAGATCAATGAGTCCAAAACGAAATACCTGATTTCTGGTTTTAGAGACAATGGCACACCAGATTTTAGTAGTGGCCACCACACGTTTGAGGGAGTGAGGAGGTTCAAATATTTGGGCTCTCTTATCACTCACGATAACAGTGTGGGTGAGGATATTAAAGTGCGGCTGGCAGCTGGCCGTCGTTCTTTATATCCTCTAAGGCCACTGCTAAAATCTAAACACTTATCAAGTGCCGTGAAGCTGAAGCTTTACAAAGCGTTGATCAGGCCCGTTGTTATGTTTGGATGTGAAAGTTGGCCGCTGACGGATGAGTACGAGAGATGGCTCCTTACATTTGAGAGAAGAATCATGCGTGTGATTTACGGCCCTAAACGCGAAATAGATGGTACATACCGAGCTCTGTACAATTTCGAGATCAGAGATCTGATGAAGATCCCCGATATTGTTAGATCTCAGCGAGTACGCTGGCTCGGTCACGTTCTGCGTGCTGTTCCGGAACGAATTGTGCAGCGATCTCTGAAAGGAGAGCCACCATATGGTAGGCGCAGAGGTCGTTGCAGGCGACGATGGCTCCACGATGTAGAGAACGACTTGGCCTCTTCAGATTGTCTAAGACAGTATGAAGACCAAGCTCAGGATCGAAACCGTTGGAGCCAGATTGTTGATTCAGTAAGGGGCCAGTAATGGCCTTTAACACTGTTATTATAATTTACTCATTTTTAAAGCGGCAATATTGTAAAACCTGGTTGTTACACCGGGGGGTTTCCAGAGCCAACCAACTATAGCTAGTCAACCTTGTCCGCGCAAGGTGGCGCTCAATTAGTATATATTATTGTAGTTAACCCTCTCCTGTTCATGGTCTTAACTATATGATCTTAAAATTTACTCGAAATGGTAATGTAAATGTTAAGTGTAAAATATATAATCAAAACGTTTTTATCTAGTAATTTGTCTGTCTTTCTTATGTTCATTTTGCAGAGATATAACTCATTAGTTAGTCTCTTAAAATTTGGCCGCCCCATTGTGATCATCCCAATTCCAGCTGTTCCTTTTTTTGGAGCCTTCGTACTTCATTTGTGTTACTTAGAATACCGCGTAACTCAACATTTTGATGTTGACCGCAAGCCGTTGTATGTGTTTCTTTGCATGAATTGTTATTTCACCGAGCAAATAGCGCAGTGGTTAAAGCTGTGACGTTTGGATCGGGAGGTACCGGGTTCGAATCCCAACAGAGGCGGGATGCAAAAAGGGTTTTTCATCTCCCGATTACGATCGGTGATTAAATTGAAAACATCTACGACCCTCTGTTGGAATGTAGAACTCATGGGCCGACCCATCGTTCATGTTAGTACAGGCTAGCATGGAGCTATGCAGTGTGCAGATGGCCAATTAAAAGACGGACCTGTAGCCGTGTACAAATAGGGATACTGTTCAGAAGCTTCCAAAGGACATTAAATCAACTAGCCGAACAGTCTCTAAATAATGTATGTATGTGTTGGTATTTATTTATTTTTTATTTATTTTTTATCTCTTCGGTGACGTTTTCCATCCGGAGATCTCTTTGTAGGTTATCGTTTCTTATGTACCAAGGAACGTTCACTATTCCACGTAACACTTTATTTTGAAAAGCTTGTATTATATTAATATTGGTTTTCTTAGTAAAGCTCCAAAGATGAATACCATAAGTCCATATAGGTTAAAACTTGTACAAGAGTAAATAAAAGACTGGCCACAGCACGCTACCTTGGAGAACCCCTGCAGATACCCTCTCTAGCTAGGAAAATTCTTTTTCACATCTAACGCGAAAATATCTGTTATCAATGTAAGATTTCAATATCTGAAAGTATTCTTTTGGCAAATCTCGATGTAGTTTATATTCCAATCCAGGATGCAATACTTTATCGACGGCCTATGCAACATCCAGAAATATTGTTGAGCATATTTTCTTATTTTCAAGTGCATCTTCAATAATACTTGTAATCCTGTGAATTTGCTCTATGAATGGAGTGGCTTTTTCTAAATCCGAACTAATGTGGTGGTATTTGCTTTCTCTTAAGTATTATAGGTTTCATCCTTTTGTATAACAGTTTTTGAAAAAATTTTGAAATTAACGGAAGCAGAGAAATTGGCATATATGACTTTTTATGATTAGATGGTTTGTTCGGCTTTGGTATCATAATTAGTTCTGCTACTGTCCATTGCAGAGTTGCATATATCAGTCGAAATGAAGATGAAGAAGTTTTGGCAGCCAGTTCTCAGGAAGTGCCTACACTATTTCACGGTGAAGTTGCTTTCTGTTTGGCACTTGTTACGCAATTTCCCTCGTCATTTTTATTGGGGGTATTTCATAATTTGGTCTTTTTAATGCTTTTGTACGAAGATAACGGGTGGCCGATTCATTTTTTAGTTCTCTAATTCTTTGCTTAAGCTTATTGCATAGGTAATTAAAAATTATTTTGCATTGTGGTGCTCGGTTTCTCTGGCATGTTTTCGTTGCTTACCGTTTTTCATTAACCAACTCCCTGATCTTGACTGGATCAGTGAAATTATTACGGTCCTAGTTTTGGATAACAGCGGCTCTATTGTTGTATATTGTTGATCAATAGTTCCTTTTCATTTTCTAATTGAACCGGATGCTTCATTGGTACAAGAAGATCGGTGTTGTCTTCAACCAATTTCCTAAATAATTCCCAATTGGTTTTGATATTTGTTAGTCTAGGTCGATTTTCTTTGTTAACAATCGTGGAACTAATACTCATAGTGACTAGCGAGTGGTCCGATGAGAGACTTTCACTATTTTCTAGAAAAATGTAATTTTCGGATATACCTCTTGTAATGTAAGAGAAATCAATTAGATAAAATAAAATCTTAGCTGGTTCAATCAATTTTTATAATCCTCTTTATTTAAATTATGTCTTGGAGGACAATAAATTGAGCAGACATTGAATATTTTGTTGTTGTTAAGTTGAATGCTGATAGTATAGCTACCTGCATACTTTCTTCCAAATTGTTGATCCAACTCTTGGTCTCATATATCAAAATGTTTGATATATTTTGATACAACTGGAAAAATTCAATTCATTCTATGATATTGCTAAAAAAAATTGAAAATTTAGGTAACTTTGCCATATACCATTTATGTACCACTCCTGTTAAAATTAACGAAATATTATGAAATCCGCACCATCGCAGTTTCGATCGCTCTGACATTAAGAATACTCTAATTGAATAATTATTTGCTTACCAAAAAGGTATATTAAACGTATAACTTGCTTTGATAAAATGGTTTAATGGTATCACGTGCCCCCAATTAATAACGTAATCGAAAAATTATATCACATAAAATATTAAAATATTTATGTAATTTATAATAAGTTAATCCTATATACATATATATATATACGAGTATATACCCAAGTTGTCTGTTGGTACTTCATCATGTGTATAAAATCTGTTAAATTTCCATATTTTGAATGAATAATACACTGGATTTTCTCTCCGTCTTCGTATACATATCCTGTATATATGTACATTGTATATTTAAAAATACGAATATAGATCTACAAGCATACATACATACATACATACATTGAATGTTATAGTATCGTAAAAATGTACAATATTTGCAAATAAAATTTTTCCTATTTTCATTCAAACAACATTAAATTCAATTTAAAATTCAAAAAAAAAAAAAAAAGGAGATGAAAATTTACTGGAAACACATAAAATTAACAATTTAAATTTGTTCTTCATTGCCTTATCTGTTAAGAAGAACGAATAATATACATATATAAATACAACAACAGCAAAACAAAAAGTTAATTTATACGTTTAGCTCATTCAGCACACAATAATTTTGTTGCTGCGTTGTTATATGTACTCTGGTGTTGCTGTTGCTGGTGGTTGGTACATAATGTATATATACGTTTATATATTTTATGCCTCATACAACACTCTTGATAATGTTGCCATATCGTTGAATAAAATACTTCTTCCATATAGTCTTATACATATATATACGAGTATAATACACTCTTCCTTCGTTTCATTATCATTATCATTAGAACGATTTTTTTTTAGATTTTTTTTGCATCTTGTGCCCAACTTCTGGTTGGTATATACACTTATATACATATACATATATGTATAACGTATTGTTGTCCGAGATGTTGAATAATGTTATGAAATTTGTACATGATAAATTTTAACTAAAAATAAATATATATTCTAATTTGTGTGTATGTACTTTAACTTATGAAAGATAGAAACTCTTTTAAAATTCTAACAATTTCATTTATATGTGCTCAGTAATATTTTTTTTTACACAATACGAGGCGTGTAATATAATATGTATATAACCTATATAAGACAGGCACACACACAACATAAAAAACTTCACAACTTGGTATAAAAAACAGTATGCTTCTCAATCATCATTCTCATGGAAAACGCTTGTTCCGTCAATCTCTCTTTGAGGTTATATATTTTTTACCCATATTCAAACTGAAGTTACAGCTTTAATTTAAAATGTAATTACATTTTAATCATAATTTTTAATAATTTAAAATTAAGGGAATTAAAACGCGAGAATAGATTTTCCGAAAAAAATTTTTAAAAAAAAATAAAAAATTGGATGAAAGTAAAAATTAGGGCGTTGTTTCTAATTAATAAAATCCGCGAATGACATTTAAAGATATATTGATATAATAAATTAAATAAAACAAAAATTCATAATTTTGTTTGGTTTTTAATTTTTAAGTTTTGAAATAAAAAAGCCCTAAGTTTTTTACATGCAATATTAATTATTGTACCATTTAATTCAAATCGTCAATTTTGGTTTAAAGAAATTAAAACGAGAATATAAGATTTTCCGAAAAAAAAATTTCAAAAAAAAAAAAATTGGATGGAAGTAAATATTAGAGCGTTGGTTTTAATTAATAAAAGCCGCGAATGACATTTAAAGATATATGGAAATAATAAATAAAAATAAAAAACAAATAAATAAATAAAAATAAAAATTAATACTTTTGTTTAGTTTTTAATTTTTACGTTTGAAATAAAAAAGCCCTAATTTTTTTCTAAATAAAAAATTGGATGCAACTAAAAATTAGGGCGTTGTTTTTAATTAATAAAAGCCACGAATGACATTTAAAGATATATTGAAATAATAAATTAAATATAAAAAAAATTAATAATTTTGTTTGGTTTTTAATTTTTACGTTTTGAAATAAAAAAAGCTCTAATTTTTTTACATACAATATTAATTATTGTAACATTTAATTCAAATCGTTAATTTTGTTTTAAAGAAATTAAAACGAGAATACCAGATTTTCCGAAAAATAAATTCAAATAAAAATAAAACATTGGATGAAAGTAAAAATTAGAGCGTTGTTTTTAAATAATTAAAGCCGCGAATGACATTTAAAGATATATTGAAATAATAAATTTAAATAAAAAAAAATTAAAAAATTAAATTAAAAAATAAGAAAATTATTAATTTTGTTTGGTTTTTAATTTATACGATTTGAAATAAAAAAAGCCCTTATTTTTTTAACATGCAATATTATTTATTGTAACATTTAATTCTAATCGTTAATTTTGGTTTAAAGAAATTAAAACGAGAATATAAGATTTTCCGAAAAAAATAATAAAAAATTGGATGAAAGTAAAAATTAGGGCGTTGTTTTTAATTAATAAAAGCTGCGAATGACATTTAAAGATACATTGAAATAATAAATTAAATTTAATAAAAAATTAATAATTTTGTTTGGTTGTTAATTTTTACGTTTTGAAATAAAAAAGCCCTAATTTTTTTCTAAATAAAAAATGGGATGAAATTAAAAATTAGGGTGTTGCTTTTAATTAATAAAAGCCACGAATGACATTTAAAGATACATTGAAATAATAAATTAAATTTAATAAAAAATTAAAAATTTTGTTTGGTTGTTAATTTTTACGTTTTGAAATAAAAAAGCCCTAATTTTTTTGCATACAATATTATTTACTGTAACATTTAATTCAATTCGATAATTTTAATTTAAAGAAATTAAAACAAAAAAATAAGAAAAACTTAAAAAAATAAAAAATTGGATGCAAGTAAAAATTAGGGCGTTGTTTTTTAATAATAAAAGCCACGAATGACATTTAAAGAAATGTTGAAATAATAAATTAAATAAAAAATTAAATTAAATTAATAATTTTGTATGGTTTTTAATTTTTACGTTTAGAAATAAAAAAGCCCTAATTTTTTTACATGAAATATTATTTACTGTAACATTTAATACAAATCGTTAATTTTGGTTTAAAGAAATTAAAACGAAAAATTAAGAAAATAATAAAAAAATAAAAAATTGGATGGAAGTAAAAATTAGGGCGTTGTTTTTAATTAATAAAAGCCACGAATGACATTTAAAGATATATTGAAATAATAAATTAAATATAAAAAAAATTAATAATTTTGTTTGGTTTTTAATTTTTACGTTTTGAAATAAAACAGGCTCTAATTTTTTTACCTACAATATTAATTATTGTAACATTTAATTCAAATCGTTAATTTTGTTTTAAAGAAATTAAAACGAGAATATAAGATTTTCCGAAAAAAAAATTCAAATAAAAATAAAACATTGGATGAAAGTAAAAATTAGGGCGTTGTTTTTAAATAATAAAACCCGCGAATGATATTTAAGATATATTGAAATAATAATTTAAATAAAAAAAAATAAAAAAAAGTAATTAAAAAAAAAAGAAAATTATTAATTTTGTTTTGTTTTTAATTTTTACGTTTTGAAATAAAAAAGCCCTAATTTTTTTACATATAATATTAATTATTGTAACATTTAATTCAAATCGTTAATTTTGGTTTAAAGAAATTAAAACGAGAATATAAGATTTTCCGAAAAAAAAAATAAAAAATTGGATGAAAGTAAAAATTAGGGCGTTGTTTTTAATTAATAAAAGCTGCGAATGACATTTAAAGATACATTGAAATAATAAATTAAATTTAATAAAAAATTAATAATTTTGTTTGGTTGTTAATTTTTACGTTTTGAAATAAAAAAGCCCTAATTTTTTTGCATACAATATTATTTACTGTAACATTAAATTCAATTCGATAATTTTAATTTAAAGAAATTAAAACAAAAAAATAAGTAAATCTTAAAAAAATAAAAAATTGCATGCAAGTAAAAATTAGGGCGTTGTTTTTTAATAATAAAAGCCACGAATGACATTTAAAGATATGTTGAAATAATAAATTAAATAAAAAATTAAATTAAATTAATAATTTTGTTTGGTTTTTAATTTTTACGTTTAGAAATAAAAAAGCCCTAATTTTTTTACATGAAATATTATTTACTGTAACATTTAATTCAAATCGTTAATTTTGGTTTAAAGAAATTAAAACGAAAAATTAAGAAAATAATAAAAAAATAAAAAATTGGATGGAAGTAAAAATTAGGGCGTTGTTTTTAATTAATAAAAGCCACGAATGACATTTAAAGATATATTGAAATAATAAATTAAATATTAAAAAATTAATAATTTTGTTTGGTTTTTAATTTTTACGTTTTGAAATAAAACAGGCTCTAATTTTTTTACCTACAATATTAATTATTGTAACATTTAATTCAAATCGTTAATTTTGTTTTAAAGAAATTAAAACGAGAATATAAGATTTTCCGAAAAAAAAATTCAAATAAAAATAAAACATTGGATGAAAGTAAAAATTAGGGCGTTGTTTTTAAATAATAAAACCCGCGAATGATATTTAAAGATATATTGAAATAATAAATTTAAATAAAAAAAAATAAAAAAATAAATTTAAAAAAAAAAAAAATGATTAATTTTGTTTGGTTTTTAATTTATACGTTTACAAAATTAGATTATTACATTTCTGTAGAAAATATATCGACAATATAATAAAAAACAAACTTGTCGTGTTCCCGCGTGGCCATCAACCAACTACCCATTCAACAAACCACAATCGATGAAGCCATTTGTCGTCAAATCCGATTATATTATCTTACGGTGTAAAATGCAAAATTAGCATTCGTTATGGGGAATTTTCAATATAACTCGGCTGTGTTAGCCACCGCCATATTATCGGTATGCTTGATTAACATTGAATATGGAACGGCACTAGCACTTTATCGAAGGAGTTTCATCGACTCACCGCGTTGTGCCCCGATAGGCCGCCAATTTTCTATTTGGAGCCGGGCCACTTTGAAAATTGTGCCGCGTGAAACAAAGATATTGGGTTGAAATATATTTTGCTGCCGCAAACCAAATCTATAGGTGAGCAGCTGGCCCAATTCGTCTATCTGGTCTAGGCAGAACACAGCTCATCCGCAGATGCTGTGTTAACAGATCTCGGTTACAAAAAGAAGCTTGTTCTGGTACATTTTAACTGACAATATCCAAAAGATGATCATCAAATTCAAATGGCTTAGTCTGACCGGAATTCTACTAAAACGGAAAACATACGCGTTGCCAAAATTCTCTTCCAACGAAGAGTAAATTATTAACATGACGTGGTACAGGCAGGTGGAGTAAATGCTGAATGATGTGTTTTCGGTATTCCAATTGTTCAAAGAGAATATATCCCAGAGAAAAGGATGAAACGAATCCCCCAAAATAGCGAGTATGTTCAACCTTTTACGACTGTTCTAACCAATGATAAAAGTTGTCTATGCCAAGACATATGGTTGGAGACCGCATCTTTGATGCGGTTTACGAAATTCGTTAAGTGGAGACCGCATCTTTGATGCGGTTTACGAAATTGGTTTTTTCATCCAATATTCACTTTTTCATCAGACAGGCTACCGATTCGATTTAGTGTTAAATTTTTTTTTCAAATGATTTTCAAAATTTTTAATGTGGTCATTGATGGGAATAATCGAAGAATCTAATTCGGAAGAAGCTGCTGGACGGGTTTATTATCATCGACTTGATTGTTTTCTAGCATGATTTTTTTTTTTATGATAATCTCGACCCATACTCCAAGAAATGAAATGAATTTAAGGCCGATGCAGGTAAATGTACCTATGGTAAAGCTCCCAACCGATTTATATAACTGGTTTTAATTTGAAATTCGTAGAGAGCGCCTTGCTTTTGCAGGTTGTCTAGGATAGTATATAAGAGCAAACACAGTCTCGAAACCGCTGCAGTCAGATAGTTGACTGATTGAGGGGCCAGTAATGGCATTTAAAAACTGTTTATAAACATAATTTGTAATTGAATATCACTCGCATTTACTTATATTTCGTGGTCCATTATAAGTAGCAGGTTGGGAAATACTGCTTTAACCAATGACATAAAGAAAATTTCCTAATATACCTACACAATTTCGAAGAATGGAAATTCTCGATGTACCTATATATAGAAAACATAATGGTAACATATTTTCATAATTGTTGATTTTTATATGATTAAGATAGAACGTGGAATAAATATTGGAAAAGTATCGAAAACATAATATATTTTTTATATATGTTTGCGACATATTTTTTTTACAATTTAGAGATGTTTACGTAAAAATTAAAAATATGTTTTGTTGATTTAAAATCCGTATACGGCAACTTTTATTCGAGCATGGTACATATGAAAAAATCTTGTATGATTTGTTTATAGCAATGAACGGTTATTAATCTTGAAACAACTAAGGCATTTCCTCCATTTCATACCAAAAAGGGCCCCAAAGAATATAATATTATATGAACGTATAAAACAACATTGTTTCTGAGAGAAGAACATAACACAATTAGTAGATACCCCAAAAAAATTGCAGTCTGATTTGGAAGTAATTTGTCCTAACATAGACCTATTTGGAATTAACTTTGCTTTATTTAATTTTATTTTATTGTGTGATATTGTGTTTCAAAGAAAGTTGTATGAAGATACCCCAAATATACACTTTGAAGATTTTATATTTAAACCATATTCAGCTAATCATTTAAAAAGTGTTCGTAATTGAGTTCTGTGTTCGTCATCATTTAGATATAAGTAAAAACGAATTCTAGGCCACATGTACCAATGAATTCATGAATCTTTCAAAGGTTTTACTAGCATTCCTTAAACCAAATGGCATTCGATTAAATTTTATAAAACCCAATGGTGTTGTAATAGCTGTTGTGTGAACATCGTCCGCTACGAAGTCAATTTTGGAAAACACCTGACCACCATAAAAATTTCATATAGTAAACAGGTGCGGTATAGAATGCTTATACGGAGTGATAAAAGACGCCAACCTGTGATCTTCTTACTGGATACCAAGTGAAGTGGTCAGGCGGGAAATGATGAAGATGATCAACAAATTCCCAACCGTGCTCAAACTCTAATTTTGCAGCTTTAAACATTTTCGAGACCAATCTTGCGAGAAAACGTTTTCCTTTTAAGTCCACCAATAAAATAATCCAAATTTAGTTATAAGCGCCAATGATCCATTGACGGGCCTATTACAGAAGCTAACGGAAATGGATAAAACTACATCGCAATCCTAAATCAATATCTTAGAATTTTGTACTATGTGTACGAATTGTTGAGAAATTGGCAGCTGATAAAAATTCAGAGTTTTAAGATTAGCCCCAGTATCCAATAAGAATGTCAACTTGTTTTTGATATCTTTAACAAAAAGGGTTAATTGGTTTTTTTTTTCAATAGTGCAACCACTTGTGCTATCACAGATCCAAGACGTCAGATTATAAGGTATATTTTTGTTTATGTGTTACTATATAGAGGAATGATTTTCTTTTAATTTGTGGTAGACTGGTAGATCAGCGATTACGAGAAAGAATATTGCAGTATCGGAGATAACACGTGCTAGGATTTCATCCAGCATATTTAAAAAATACCTCTAATAACACAGGCGTAAACAATCCATGCCAGATTTTCTAAAAATATATAATTTATGCAGTTGGTTCAATCCATCGAATTTTATCCATCGAAGACTTCTACGTTTACAGAAATACATAACTATACAGATGGTACCAAAATACTGATCCCAGACTTCTTTGATATGAAAAAATTTTTTGGTGGGAAACAATATTCTGGGAAAGTCGTTGAAAGGACGGCTATTTCCTCCCAGCGAATATGTTTAAGATCTTTATGGCAACCACAACCCAGTTTTGATAATTTGTTGACCGTTGGGATTGCCGCTATATAAATAAATAGCCGCCTTTGCCAACTTTTCATAAAAAATTAAAATCGAAAAAAAATCGTATGGCCCAGCATTTTGTAGTGACGGTTATTTTTTCAAAGCGATTGAGTTTGGAATCTTGTTGGCCATCACTATGCCATCGTGAATAATTTTTTTTTATAGTTGGAGCGGCCGCTGTATAAATAATTGTTTTATCTTTGTAAAATTGCTGTTCTTTCAAAATTTGGACCATAAACCATTTTTAATTGAATTTCAATTTTCTTAATAAGCAAACAATAATTGTTCGATAAAATCCAGTATCTAACGATTTGTCTTTTATTTTACATTTGTAATTGGTCCACATGTGAAACCGGATGATGGATATTTTATTCGCTGGAACGTTCTTGTAACGATTTATATCCTATTCACGTAATATGAGGAGTGCAAGTTAATCAGATGCGTTTTATTATAACTTGCAGTTGAAATTTCAAATCTTTTTTCGCCATGACGTCGGGGTCACCAATTACCAAGTTCGACTATTTGGTATCGAAAAATTTTAATACTATTTTTTAGTATTATTCAAAAAGTATATACATTAGATTAGAGAAAGCACATATGGAGAGGTTGAATTGTTGAAGTCCCAGTCTACTCAGATTTTAACTTTAAAGAAGATGTTATGCAGGAAAACATTTGTAAGTTAGAGTCAACTCACTTAATCCTCTTGAAAAGGTGGATATCATTTTTCGACACGGTATCGCAGTCATACGTGTGGCGGTTTAAATTGAAAGATCAAATTTTCGAGAATTGTGTGAAGTGGTATGCAAGAAATACGAAAATAAAATACGGACTAGTCAATTAAAGAACCCTCAGATGGGTTTGAGCACCGCGATGGGGTTTAACTCAAGTGTATGGACCAGTTGGTAAACACATTTTTTTTTACAGATTTAAGGTACATTTGGATAGGTAATTTTTTTTAAAGAAGGGTGTCATATTGAAGTAAGCCTACGGTTGGAATTCTGAAAGAAGGCTGATGGTTCTAGGTCATCAAATGTGCCTACACACAAATTCAATTTGAATCAGTTTCATTTTATAGTTAATTAGATGGAGATTTGCCACTTCTGCCTACTAAGTTTTTCTCAACCCCAATAATTAAAATTAGATGCTGTTATAAAATACATATTTATGATAAGGATCGAAGTATCGAACCCACAATAAAGGTTAAAATACATTTCATTTGCCGATTGAATAAATTTACCATCCGATGATAGTTCATCGACACGATCCGATACTTTGGCAAAATTCTGTATGGCTATATTTTTGTCATATTGAATTATTGCTGAATTTGATTTATATTTGAAGTCATCACCATTTTGTGATATAAGTTATGGTTTTGCAAATATCTCATTAACGACACTAATACTTTATTGCGATGCTCATCATATCGCTTTTGAGTGAATCCATGCTCAGAAAGATTTTTGAGGAAAAACTTAGGATAGCCTTCAATGGTTAAAACCGTTGAGCTATCCTAACTTAGCTCTTTAACAGCCTCTTAATTTAGCTCGTTAACAGCCAATTCAATGGGTTTAACACTTTCATATATCTCCTAAAACTTTAAAATCCACTTCCTCATAAAAATTATTTGTTTCAAAGTTCCATAATGGGGTTACGAACGATTGACAATTTGAAAAACTTATAATCAGTTTACGCAAATTATTCAATACAATCTTGACTGTTGGGTTGCTGGTTTCATACAATGTTGATTGTTGGGTTGCTGGTTGCCAATTTTTATTTGACTAATTCTTCGGTTGTGAAAGCATTACATGATCTGACGATTTAAAACAGACCCCATCTCTATGTAACTTTATGGTGAACAGTTACATTTATATAATATCTTTTAATGGTGGTGTCGGTCATTTCATCTACTGTTATGCTGAACTTGTCACCACATTTTTTCATAACCGAAATTTTGTCAAAAAGCTCTTATTTTTTAATCTCGTAGAGATTATTAGTTTTGCGACTGTGGTTGAACTTTTCGGCATTAGAAAACCAGTTTTGTAATTGTTCTTATAAAGACGTATACCTTCCTTAGCGGCACATGTCGCCAGCAATTCTTCCAAAGTTATGCGTTTTAAGAATCAGTCTAGTGTTGAGTGTATATTGACCTAAGATGTCGTTTAATTATATATTATGATTTCAATTGTATATAGTCAACATTTGGTTTTAGTTTTATAGATTGGCCGAGGCTGATATACTTAACTTACGGCTCGAACTTAAATCTAAAGCTATTTGATTCGTCTGTTGATTGAATATGGTCATTATGGAAAAACGAACTAGTCGTAATAATTGGTCGAAATGTAATCGTCGTTGCTCGATTGGCATTTTGTTTATTTCACACAATTTCACACGAGGGCATTTGATTAGATTTTAAACATTTCTTAAAAATATTGGATTGATTTTGACCAATGTGTCAGTCTTGCCTGCAGACCGAAGTATATTCTACCAAACACATAATCATACAGCAAGTCATATTTATTCTCGGAACTGTATTTAAACAGCATTAAATTATGGAGTGGACCAATGGTTTCATATTCAACACACCAGCTTTACAATTTAATATTCTACAGCTAATTTTAACAGTTCACGTGTCATGTTGTCCTCAATGTCACAGCTATTAATGTATATGAGACGCAAAAAATGTATATGAAACGGTTTGTATGAAGTACAAACTACTAAAATTCTTATGACTTGTTCACGAAATACCAAACTCCGCTTAGCGAGCTTCCAAAGAATGTACCAACTTTTAATTTTAGAAAAACAAGGAGATTAAGAGATTCCTCCACGTCATTTAGATGTTGAGGGTGTTGATGAATTATTGAACGTTCCAGATGATTACAATGCATCTGATATTGAAATAGAGCTAATTGATGAACATGCTCAAAATGAAGAAAATGATACTTACGAAAAAAATATTGGTGGAAGCGTTTCTCCAATAACCGGTTTTATTGCTTAAGATGGTACGATGGTTGCAAATCCCACCGACTGTGACTCGAAAACAAAAACCGCATATTTTCCATCATTAACTATAAGACCAGTCGTTTTAACAAAAGTGTTGTGTGTTGCAGATATATGGTGGACGTTATTGTACGCGAATCGAATCGGAAAGCTCTTAAATATTTGAAGAACAGAACGCTGATATAATCCCGGAAAACCTGCTAAAAGCTAGAAGTGTTGACTTCAAACGCATGTTTTACACCTTTATTTGAATGCTTATTATAATGAGCATTCCAATTTAGAGAACCCAGAATTTTATGGCGTGTACGAATTCTTATCCACTATACAGAGCGGCCATGTCGATCGACCGATTTCGTGGCTCAACGCTTGGAGGCAGATAGAAAATAGCTGCTATCTGTGATACTTGGCTACTGTTAAATGCTAATTTGTCATCACATTACACTACATCGGATTGTGTGATTTTTGATGAAAAACTCCCTATCGAGGCAGGACACGGTTCACACAATATATACGATCTAAACCGTTCAAATATGGTGTCAAAATAGTTTGGGTTTGTGACGCAAAGAACTCATATCCCATAAATGGTTCAAGGGGAAAGGACCTGGTGAACCAGAAAAGAATGAAGGATCACGAGTTGTATGCGATTTGTGCCACCAATTTAAAGGTTCAGGCCGGAATGTCACAATAAACCATTTCTTTTGCGCACTAACCTTAGCACTAATGGTAGGCACTCTTAAACAAAACAAAGCTTGCTACCCTAGGGAAGATGAGCATTTGCTCGAATTTTCCAAAAAGGAATCGTATTGTAACAAGCAAGCTATATGTTCTACAATATTCTGGATGTCGCCGCTCTCGCTACATTTATATTCTAAAGTCAAAACAACCCCAAAAGTGCCAAATCTTAAACAAAGTCGACGCATCTTTCTGCAGAATATCTGTAGAACAATTGGTCATCCGGCTATTAAAAATCGTGCGAAAATTCCAAAAAGTGTAGCTCATTTTTCCACTAAATCGGGAATAGAATGTATGTTAGGTCATCCTGTAATCGTTTTTACTCAATCATCTGTATATCCGAAAACTGGAAGTTTGCATGTATATGAAGCTGCTTTGTTTGTCGGTCGACTTCATCATTTCAGCGAAAAGCTCGAAAATGTTGCTCTAATGGCCAATTTGTAACGAACACGCAGACAGAATTGCAAAATGTAATCAGTGCTCACTTTAAATTGGAGATAATAAATTTTTGAACAAAAATAGGTATTTTTTATTTTATTTATCATTTTTGAACACACAGCTATATACTGGAAACGCTCAAAGACACTGATCTCCTGACGTGAATTAAAAATGATCGTGGAGTTACTCAAAGGACACTGCCTACTTGGAGAACATACATGCTCGAGGAGGCTAGATGCAGAAGCAAATGATTTGCAGATGGACCAGGAGGAGAAAGAGACTGTAGTCCACTGTATGGACGAAGAGGAAAAAGCGACTACAGTCAACTGCCTATGCTCATGTCCGGCTTTGGCACACAGAACATATCAACGTATGCGTAGGTTCTTAATGGACAGCCTGTCAGATCTCGAAAACTATAAGGTGCGAGATATATCACGCTATTAAGTACCTCTAACTGGATCATGTAAGGGTCACTTGCGTTCGGAATGAACGCATTACTTTATTGAGATATTTTGGCTAATCCATTTTGAGTTTTCATTTATAAATTTTTCGTCAAAAATTAACTTTACTATACTCGGTTTAACTCTTTTGAATGAATTAATGGAATTCGCATATGTTTTTGGTCATACATAGATTGAAGCCAGTAAATTCACAATAATTTCAATTTGGTTACCTCTTGAATAAATTGGATTTGGTTACCTTCTTTTTAAATAATGGCATTTTAAAAATCACCATACTTGATTCTTTTGTAAACATTGTTGGCGTTGCCAGTTAAATTCTTATCCGTTAAATCCTTTCTAAAGCATTATCAAAAACGCAAGTTGTGTGCGAAGAAATCGCAGATTTTTTGTTGTCTATGGTCCCTTATTATTTTGACTCGAACATAAACGTATTAAAAGCTGTTCAGACAGATGAATAATTTAAAAAACGGGTATTCGAGTACTCAAAAAAACAGAAAAATATCCGGGTCCTCGAGGCATTGCCTGATACAGCACTCTTAAAGTTTTATAGATTTGTACTATTTCTCAGCAAAGTCCATTGATTTATGTATATATTGTTGTATAAACTATCAAACAGCTTGTCGATACTTTTTACTTTTTCCGATAATATTCATAAATTCGAATATTTATGAAAGCTTTCTATATAGATGTGTAGTGTTTTCATTTTGATCTTCATTTTTCATTTTTATTTTGTACCATTTAGATTTTTATTGTTTTCGTTTGCACTTTAGATTTTAATGGTTGCGTACAAAATTAGATTTAATTTTTATAAATAAGTAATCATTGATTTTATATTTTGTTGATTTTTGTTTTTAATAAAATAAATTAGAGTTCGATTGTTACCAGACCAGAAAGGTTCATTTTTATTTGTTGCCTTAAAAGAGGTTATGTTAGTCAAAATCAATTAATATCTCTGCAGAATTACAATTAACAAAAATAGCGATTTTAAATGTATTTCTAAATACTAATACAATAATTAACAGAAATCAAGAAAATCTATTGTATTTTAAATAAGATATTAAACGGTGAATCAACTGAAATTGGGCTGTGTTGGTGAACGTGATAACTGATAACATTTGTTGGTGATATACAGTATCATCGTATTTAATGGGGAACTACAACCATACCCATAGATGATTAGCAGAGGATGACTTACTTCCAGAATTGCAAGTATCGTTTGATAATTATGATCAAAGCTATACAATTACTAAATCAAATTTAATAGAATTATCTAAGTCATTCAAAACTAGATCATTATAAAGCATATCTCAACATTCACCATACATTCAAAAGGCTTTAGAATCCAATTAGTTTGGAACAAGTTTGTCCCAATCTCAGACTGAGAAGATGGCGTTCGAAACTGATAAAACAGAAAATAAATTGCAAACTGATTTTCCTCAAGAGGGGCATCAGAATTTATTATTGAGTTAAATGTACAAATTAAGAATCGTGAAGTAAATAAACCCAATGAGTCTTCTTTTCAAATTCATTCTAAAATTGTTCATCCACTCTTACAAATTCCGACTTTCACAGACGATTACTTAAAATAGGTTACCTTTCGTGATATTTTTCAAGCAAATATTCATAATAGAACAGACATTGATGATATTATCAAATACACATATTTATTAGAAAAATTACAAGCGGAAGATTACGTCATATTAAATTTTCCGTTTTGTTCAAAAGAGTCTTCACAGGAGTTGTGGAGTTTATTTATTGATTGTAGTTGGCATATCAGTGCTCTTGAATCATGTGGTCAAACTTTGAGTGGTTTGTCGGAATTGGTGATCATTAGTTTGGTAAAGAGGGGGATGGATTCAACCTCACTTAAAGATAAATGGGAAAATACATTACAGATAAACGAACTTCCAACGTGGAAACAATTCATAACATTCTTAAGAAAACGATGTCATACATTACAAAACATTGAGTACCTTAAAATGAAAAAACCTACAACGAGTGCGAGTTTCCAAATTCTTTTTAAATCAAATCAAAAGACCAATAAATTTATTTCTTATATACAGACGAAAAATTCAAAATGTTTATTTTGTAAAGATTTTCATAATTTATTCAATTGCCAGAACTTCCTTAAATTATCCACAATCGATCGTTATAATTTCATTTTAAAATCACGGATATGCACGAATTGTTTGAAACCTAACCACATTAATTCAAATTGTACAATGTTAGGTCGTTGTAAATAGTGCAATGGAAAACACAACACACTTTTACACAGGTTTAATTGAAATTTTAATTTGCAAAACAAAAATGTAGTTTCACAAATGAAAAAGTCACAAGGTAAGGTCAAAACTGCTATTGGTCCAGAAAATACTAATCGATCGTTTACTGGGATTGATACACAAAATACTAATTTCAAACATAATCAGAGTGTTCCAAGTAGCGCAAACATTAATCAAATGCCTTCATCATCTCAAACAACTATGTCCACACAATTAAATGAAGAAATTTCATACAATGTCATTAATAATGTATTGTTGTCTACAGCTCTTATCCTGATAAAAGATTGTAGTGGTAGATATAACTTATGTCGAGCGTTGCTTGATTCTGCAAGTCAATCAAATTTTATCACTATAGAATTCGCAAACAAATTAGGTCTAACACTTAAAAATATTGATGTGCCTATTTCTAGTTTAAATAATAATCAAACCAATATTAAATTCAAGTCATCAGCTTCCATCAAATCTAGAATTTCTAATTTCAAAAATGATCTTGATTTCTTAATTGTTCCAACAATTACAAACAATTTGCCATTTTTCAATATTAATATTTCTAAGTGAAATTTTCCCACAGATGTAGAGTTAGCTGATCCAAATTTTAGTTCCAATAGACATTTTATTAGGCGCAGAAAAATTCTGTAAATTTCTCAAAACTAATAAGTTCCTATTACGAAATAATTTACCTTTTATGCAAGATACTCTATTTGGATATATACCTATTAGGTGGGAAGTATGAAGAAAAATTACAAAATTGTTGCTCAATTTCAGAAGAGAATCTCACAGGATCATTAAATAGTTTACTTCAAGAATTTTGGGGATTTGAAAATTATCCAGTGAGCAGTTTTTTAAGCGCTGAAGAAAAGGCGTCCGAAGATCATTTCATCAAAACAGATACTCGCGATGACAAAGGCAGATATATTGTCCAATTACCGTGTTTTGAAAATTACATTAATTTAGGAGAATCTCGTAGTCAAGCAGAAAAACGTTTTTTGTATTTGGAACGCCGTTTGAATAATGATACGCAATTAAAAACACAATATACTGATTTTATTAATGTGACTATATTACATTAAGCCATATGAAAATTATAGATGCAAACAAAGATTCAGTTAGCGTATTAAATACTATATGCCACATCATGCGGTTTTGAAACCGTCTAGTTCTACGACTAAATTGCGCGTCGTATTTGACGCGTCTGCTAAAACAACAACTAATTTGTTATTAAATGATGTTTAAATGGTAGGTCCAACAGTACAGAACACCTTGTTTGCAATCATGTTAAGATTTCGAAAATATAAATATGAATTTACAACCGACATAGCAAAAATGTCCCGTCAGGTTAAATAATCCAAACGAAAACATACAAACATACGAATTAACTACTGTAACATACGGGACAGTATCCGCCCCTTATTTAGCCAGTCGAGTTTTACAACAATTATCCATTGACGAAAGTACCAATTTCCCGTTAGTATCTCAAATTATAGCAAATGATTTCTATGTAGATGACATTTTGACTGGATCAAATAGTTTAGAAGATGCCAAACTAATACAAATTCAATTAATTCAAGTTCTATCGAAAGCAGGATTTACATTACATAAATGGTCTTCTAATAACATTGAACTGTTAAAAAATATTCCAGAAAATAAATGAGAAACTCTTAAAGGGAATGCTTCCAGTGAAAGTCTTTCTATTAAAACATTGGGTTTGACATGGCAACCTACATCCGATATTTTCATGTTTAGTATTCAGCCATATAACAAAAATGAATTAATTACAAAACGAACAATAGCTATTATCCAACATTGCAAAATTGTACGATCCATTAGGTTTGTTATCACCTGTTATTATTACTACAAAACTTTTAATTCAAAATTTCTGGAAGTCCAAAGTTGGTTGGAATGACGATTTAAATTCCAATGAAAATAATATTTGGACAAACTTTAGAGATAAATTGGATACAGTAAATAATATTAAATTATCCAGATACATTATTGCATCTAATCCCATCAAACTTGAATTAATTGGCTTCTCAGATGCATCCTCCAAAGCATATGGAGCGTGTATCTATTTGAGGAGCACTGACATACATTTCATTTACATCACGAGTGGCACCTTTAAAAACCATATCCATAGCTATAAGATTAGAATTATGTGCAGCAGTATTGCTTTCAAATTTGATAGTTCAAGTCATAAATTCATTAAAACTTGATTTCAATAATATTGTATTATTCACTGATTCTCAAATAGTTTTAGCTTGGATTTTAACTCCACCACACGAACTAAAAACCTTTGTAGCTAATCGAATTAACGAAATACAGCAACTTACAACGAATTTTCAATGGTTTCAGCAATGAAAATCCTGCAGATTTGATATTACGAGATCTTATGCCTAACGAAATTGAATCTAATTCCCTTTGGTGGAATGGACCAAATTTCCTTAAATCAAATTTGGATACTTCAATACAAAGTTTTTATTATTAAATTAAAATATTAAAACAGTTTTAAAGGCCATTACTGGCCCCTTACTGAGTCAACAATTCGGCTCCAGCGGTTTCGATCCCGAGCATGGTCTTCATAGTGTCTAAGACAATCTGAAGAGGCCAAGTCGTTCTCTACACCGTGGAGCCATCGTCGCCTGCAACGACCTCTGCGCCTACCATATGGTGGCTCTCCTTTCAGAGATCGCTGCACAATTCGTTCCGGATCAGCACGCAGAACGTGCCCGAGCCAGCGTACTCGCTGAGATTTTATTTCATGTACAATATCGGGGATCTTCATCAGATCTCTGATCTCGATATTGTACAGAGCTCGGTAGGTATCATCTATTTCGCGTTTTGGGCCGTAAATCACACGCATATGACTCTTCTCTCAAATGTTAGGAGCCATCTCTCGTACTCATCCGTCAGCGCCCAACTTTCACATCCAAACATAACAACGGGCCTGATCAACGCTTTGTAAAGCTTCAGCTTCACGGCACTTGATAAGTGTTTAGATTTTAGCAGTGGCCTTAGAGGATACAAAGAACGACTGCCAGCTGCCAGCCGCACTTTAATATCCTCACCCACACTGTTATCGTGAGTGATAAGAGAACCCAAATATTTGAACCTCCTCACTCCCTCAAACGTGTGGTGGCCACTACTAAAATCTGGTGTGCCATTGTCCCTAAAACCAGAGATCAGGTATTTCGTTTTGGACTCATTGATCTGAAGTCCAACTGAAGCTGAAAACTCTACAAGCGGATCAAGTATTTCTTTCACTCCGTTGCTATTCAGTCCAATCACGCATATGTCATCTGCATATGCAAGCACCTGATTGGACTGGCGATATTAGATGTTACGCTGCGGTGTTTCAGTTTTACGAAAGATGTACTCCAACATGAGATTAAAGAGTATCGGGGACAGAGCATCTCCCTGCCGAATACCCGAGTTAACTACAAAACTTGTCGATAGCCTGTTCTCAACTTTAACACAGCATTGGGACTCACTGTCATCCTACATAGTCGTACCAGTTTTGTTGGCATTCCTAGGTATTCCAGGGCAGACCATAAACTCTCTCGATTGATCGAGTCATAGGCCTGCCGGAAATCCAGGAACACCTGATGTACGGGGATGGATGTCTCATAATATTTAGATAGAATCATCCGCAGCGAAAAGACCTGATCGGTGACTGATCGATTCGGACGAAATCCTCCTTGATAGTCACCAACCAAACCCTCCGCTAGAGGAGTGATTCTATCCAATACAATGTATGACAGTAACTTGTACGCTGTGCAAAGGAGGGCTATACCGCGATAATTCTCACACTTCAAGCGGTCTCCCTTCTTGAAGATGGGGCATATCGCGGCCACTTTCCATTCGTCAGGCATAACTTCGGTTCGCCATACTAATCGAATAAGGTCGAAAAGACAGTTTAACAAAGTATCCCCTCCGAATATCAAGAGCTCCGAATTAATGCAGTCCACTCCAGGTGCACGGTTTCGTTTCAATCTCTGCATGGCTTTAGTGAATTCCTCATGGGATGGCTCCTCAGTGCAAATCTCCGCAGTCTGTGTTAGAGGTGGCTCAACAACAGTCTGTGACGCATGATGGACATCAAGCAGGTCAGTAAAGTGTCCACTCCATGCGTCAAGTACTGCGTCGATGTTGACACAGAGGTTTCCATCCCGGTCCCGAATGGCGGTTGACGTAGGCCTGAAAGTATGGTGCAGTCCAGTAATTCCTTTAAAGAAATTACGCGAACTGCGCTCATTGCTGAGTTGTTGTACTTTCAGAACCTCGGCCTTCCACCATTCTCGCTTCTTCCGTCTACAAATCCGCTTAGCTGCCCTTCTTGCAAGAGCAGCCTTGTTTTTCCTCGCGATTGTGAGACGTTGTTGCACTTCATTATGGGCTATATTTTGTTGCTCAACTGCAAGACGACACTCGTCATCAAACCAATCATTCTTGGGTCTGACTTTCACTATACCTAAAGTCTGTTGAGCAGCACTGACAACCGAAGTTTTCAGTACCTCCCACACAGAGTTCACGCAGTTAGACTGGTAATTAGCTTCATTAATGTTGTCGCTGACAAGATCCTGATATCGTTTCTTTTGATCTTCATTTATCAGACCTTCACAATCGAAACGTACCATGCGTTTCGCTGTGTTCCCAGACTTGTACGAAAACTTCCATCGTAGCTTTGCAGTGACCAAATGATGATCGCTGCCTACGTATTTGGTTGCTGACCGATAAGTTCTCACATCCTGCACAACCTGAGCCCGTCCTTTAGAAACTAACACATGGTCAATTTGGCTGCGGGAAGTTCCGCGAGGATGTGTCCATGTCTCAAGATGTATGTGTTTGTGAGGGAAGAATGTGCTTGCTACTCTAAGATCAAGAGCAACCGCAAAGTACATCATTCTCTCACCATTATCGGTCACAGTTTCGTGTCGGGAGTACGGACCTATGTTTTCACACAAGTCGGTCTGATTTCTGCCAGCTCTAGCATTAAAGTCCCCAATTACCATTCTAACATCGTGTTCGGGTATAGATCCCATCAGATCGTCCAAGTCATTGTAAAATGATTCTTTATCTTGGGGCTGGCTGACTTCTGTGGGCGCATGTACACAAATTATCGACAGGTTAGCTAACTTCATGCGCAAGCGAAGCTTACACAATCGGTTATTGACTGCTTGGAAATCCAAAACAGCGTTCTTTACCTGCGGCCCAAGAAGAAATCCAGCTCCAAGATTTCCGAGGTCATCTCCACTGTAGAACAACGTACAGCCCTGGGACACATGGTCTCCACTTTTAGGCCAGCGAGTTTCTTGAAGAGCAACGAGTTCCAGCCGATACTCCTTCATGCACGTGATTAGGCCCTCTAACGCTCCTGGTTTCCTTAGTGATTGCACGTTCCACGTGCCGATCCTAAATCTCGTGTCCGGGTACTTGAACGGGGGTCCGGTGTTTTTTTGGCGGTATCCATTTTTCTTTTTGTTGACTTTATAAACATTTTATTTTTTTACGGATGCGGGTCGTCAGCCCAGCGATCCAACCGTTTAGTCGCCTCCTACGACAAGCAAAGAATACTTGGGAAACATGTTCGTGCAATTTTGATTTACGAGACATGTGAGTGCCCCCCGACCACAGGGGCCAAAGTTTTTGTTACAATGAGAATTAAAACAACCAAATATTTCACTGTCAAACATAATGTCTCCAAATTTGGATTTGCTTACTAGATTCAGTTCTTTTATAAAACTACAGAGAGTAACTGAGTACATACTTAGATTTGCATATAATTGTCGAAATAAACAGAATCGTGAAGTAGATTTTCTGTCACCTCGAGATTTATCGGATTCATTACAAACATTAATTAAAGTAATTCAAAAAATATCATTTAAGTCAGAAATTGATTTTTTATCCCAAAATAATCAACAATATGTAACTCCGAATACAACTACAACATTAAACATCAATTAATTCTTCCATATGACTCATTCTTCACAGACATTTTTCTTAGACATGAACATACAGAACATTTCCATTCAGGTCCCCAAATATTAATTTCAATAATTAAACAAAATTATTGGACTTTGAAACATACTATATCACAACAAATTATGGGTAATCTGCCAAAATAAAGGATTACACCAAATAAACCATTCACAGTTACAGGAGTTGGCTTTTGTGGACCATTTACAATTAAAAATAAATATCAAAGAAATTCATCATTACGAAAAGTTTATGTTTGCATTTTTGTATGATTTGTAACAAAGGCAGTACATTTAGAGATTGGTTCGGATTTGTCTTCAGAATCCTTCATATAGCAAGCTTCTAGGGGTTCCTTGCCAGAAGAGGTCACTGTTCTGTAATTTGGAGTGTTAATGCCACTAATTTTGTTGGCTCTAATAATGAGATTAAAAAACTGTATCAACAATTATGAAAAAATTAATTAATATTGTTCCAATAAACAAATAATATGGAAATTTATCCCACCTCGTTCTCCCAATTTTGGTGGACTTTGGGAATCATGTGTTAAATCAATGAAAACACATTTCAGAAAGGTCGCATCTAACGTTTTATTAAGTAATGAACAACTAAATACACTTGTAATTCAAATAGAGGGAATGCAGGGAATGAATTCAAGACCGTTAAGCCCAATTTCAAATGATTACAATGACCCACTTACATTGACTCCAGGTCACTTCCTCACAGGTGGACCAATCGTTTCATTAGCGGAACCGTCGTTAGTCAATATTCCCAATAATCGTTTGTCACATTGGAAACAAGTAACAAATATGACAGATCATTTTTGGAAGAGGTTTTCAGTCGAATATTTGCATAATTTACAACAACGTGTCAAATGGCAAGAAACGAAGCAAAATCTTAAAGTTGGTGATATTGTATTGGTTTTGGATGATAATCTTTGCAGTAATCAATGGTTGATGGGAGTAATAATTGATGTAATAATCGGACGAGACAACAAAGTTAGAGTTGCTTTGATCAAAACTAAAACTGGGGTCTTTCGCAGAGCGTTTTCAAAATAAACTACCTATTTGAAATGTTAATTTAATTTATGTATTATTATTATTAATTTTTGTTACAATTTCTAATTATATTTTGGAATAAGTTATATTTATATGTATATGTTTAATGTAAATATCTTTAAGTTCTCAAATGAATAATGAACAAAAGTAATTTAAGTTTATGTCTATTCAAAAAAAAAAAATATAAGTATGTATATTTAAGTTTATATAATTCATATTGAAACCGACTTTTCAAAGGGGCCGGAATGTTGAGTAAAGTACATATAAAATTAAGAAAAAGGTACTAGTACTAAAAATGTTTAACTTAGAACAAAAGGATAAAGAGAAGACGTAAATTGATTCAATATAGTATCGTTGGCAAAGAAGGTTGACCATAAATAATATAACCAAAATTACAAACCTAAAGTGTTTCATTTATTTAAAATTACAAAAAAAAATACAAAAACAATTTAAGTATCTCAAAAACACAAGGTATCCCCAGGTCAAGGCTATCCGAAAAATATTTTAATTTTGGAAAATTTGAGAATTGGAGGGCTTAGGGAAACCAGTAATGCAACTCTCTGGTTTATTGTTCTAAATGGGTAAGATTTGCAGATTGCCATCTTGATTCAAAATATTAAAATTTTGTAAACCGTAAAAAACCGGTGTTGTGATACGGTTTCAGTATTGAAAAAATTTAGTTCAAAACTGGTTTTCAATACCGATTGACTGTGGAAACTCTAGATTACGCGTACATGTAATATATAGTTTCAAACATCATGTAATAACATTTTAAAGCCAATAAACAAATTCGAACAAGTACTAATCAAAATATTTACATGATCTATATGTGAACTATACGTATATACAATAATTGTATTACTATCAAATATATACATATACATATATGTATGAATATATAGGGACCATAAAATTTAAATTGAAATTAAAACCATTTCTACATAATCCGAAAAAATAATCCATACATTTTTTTTATAGATCTACATACTATATACATAGCAACGAGCATACACATATTTTTAAAATTCAATTTCACTCTACATTTTATTTTTCCAATTATAAGCATTTATTTTCCAATATATAATAATTTTCCAAATAAACAACAACAGCGCGCACCACCATATATTATAACGAGAAAGGATAATCCCTGTTACAGTGTTTTGTTGTAATTTTCAATTATTTTCGATTATTTTTTTTTTAATAAATTCATAGTCATGTAATTTTTGGTTATTTGTACAAATCATCAATTGACCTTTTTTCAGTACTAAAAAATAAATAAATAAACAATTACTTTTTATTATAAAAATATTTGCAATATTCATCATTATTTAAATGACTCTCCGCATAGACAGCAATTTAAATTGAAGAGTTTTTTTTTGTACAAAAAGTTCACCCATACTTAATATTTCGGTTCATTACGAGTTCATTGGAAACAACCTAAGAACAAATTATTCCACACCAACTCCACAAATTAAAGAATGAAAGATATGTTTAACAACAACAAACAAAAAACTTTGGAATGAATGTCGGTCTTATAAATGTTTTAATACATCAAAAATTCTAAAAAAAAAAAAAAACTTTCGTCTAATTAAATTATTTTGTACATATCATACACATCCAGGTAAAATGCACAAGGTAGTTTAAAATGTCTTTTCTTATACAAACACACACACCACATAAATTAATTTTTCATGTCAAGGTACACATAAAATGATCAATCAATCTGGAACAGCGCAGCACATCACAAAAAAAAAAAAACTTAACAGATCCCAGCGCAAGCACAAAAACAAGACGAAGATAATAATATACCAACCAAGAATTTTTATTACCCATTAAACATATAACATTTTTATCTAAAGACTAAAATCTGTAACATTGTCTCATCATCATCGTGTGGTGGTACCTATATAGATACACATACATATATAAACAGAAAAACTTAAAAAAATAAATAAAAAAAAACGTAAGCAACACACAAAATTGATTAATAGCATTTCTTTACACCATAAAACACTTATTTCTCTTCGTGTAATAATTTATTAAAACAATAACACACAACAACAAACAAAATAAAAGTTTTTTTTTACAAAGTTTAGTTTTTCATCATCATCACACCAGTGCGCTACACACACACACACATACACCACATGTATAACATCCATCCCAAAATAACAAACGTACTATGTACAACAACACGTCATACACAGCAAAAATAACAAATTATGCAAATTTTTTTTTTTTTTAACAAAACAAAAAAGCACAACTTTTATAAAAATAAAAGTTTTTAATAATTGAACATATTTTTAACTTTTGCGAAAACAACAAATAAGAATACATAATGTACAATAATGAAATGCAATTTTCATATTTTGCTGTTGCTAATTAGAAAAAAAATTGTTCTTTCCATCTACAAGCAACTAATTTTCGAAGACGAAAAACTTAAAATAAATTTTTAAATAGTTTCTGGTTAGAAATAAATATTCCCAAAAACGGATTTGTATGGGGGGACTCGAGGCCATGTAATTATTACTCCTTCCTTCTCCTTCTGTTCCTAATCATTACCGTTACCTGCGATATCCAATCTTTTATTTTCCTGACATGATATTCCTCTCTGAATCTCCCTTCAAAATTATTAAAATGGTAACGGTCTATTATGATACCAAAGGATCTTACCACCCTTTCATCTCTAGTGGAACAAAGCAGAGCAGATGTGCTTATGTACCGTAATATATCTTGCATTTTACAGTTTTGCAGATCCAAGAGGCTGTACATTATGTACCTGCCCATATATTTATACCTTCTGTGAGGTAATGCCGCCGGTAGTCATTTTAATTCCAGACCTACCCTTCTCGCATGTTCTCCGGACAACCAGTGCCCTTCTACTTTCCCCATGACTTTTTTTTAATTCACATTCACGTATATGGAGATTAAAGTATTGGGGCGCTTCTAGTCCAGTTTTGACCAAATTTGTAATGCTACGCTACAAGTGAGGGTGTTAGTCCACCTTTGATTCTCATTTTATCCTCAAGTTATCCTCTGACGCCCGAGTGGTTGGGGAGCCAGAATATCCGAATATTGAAATTCTTACTTATCTCTTTAACCATTACTTTACCGTCCCGCTTGATGCCAGCCGTGGACAATTGAATGCTTCGGAATTCGATGGTAACGCGCTCCTCCAAGTTTTTATTGAAGAACTAATTTTTCGGAAGCTTTTCTTGAAGCATAAAGTATAGGTGTATAGCAATCAACTTATCGTTGAGATGGTGGAAGAAATCGAAATATGGCCTTGAAGGAGCGTGTATAGGTTTGTCTTCAGCGACCCGCTTATAAGCATGCAGGCCATTATTTATATCTTCTCGATCCCAGTCCTGCATGTTGTTGTCTGGATCTCACCACCTGGCGGTGAAAAGCCAGTGTACTAGCTCCGGTTTCATCTTTTTCCAATGGCACTCCTGCATGAGTATATAACTATATCGGGCGTTTTTTTTAGCTCAAACTTTCAAATATCTCGGAAAATAAGCCCTCTACGATAAAATGACAAGTATCAAAATTAAATCATACCCCCAATCAGACCCCTCCGTTCAATTCTCACCCCTCCGTGTAAGGGGGGGTGGGGGCAACTTGGAAACTACAGTAGGAACCCCTATTTTTTATTGCATATTCGGATTCTACGGCTAAAAGTACGTAGGATTTCATTGAAACATTTTATTCGATTTATGAAAGATGGCGCTGTAATAAACGATATTACATTTTTTTTTAATTCTCCTACTTTATTTCCCCTATTTTATTTCTCTCTGTTTATTTCCCCTATTTCTCCTTATTTCTCCTATGTTTGTATTAAAGTTGACGTGTATTAAAAATGACTTGTCAAGAAACTACTTCTAGCGTAACGACGTGGACATCATCTTTTAATTAATTTAAGTGCTCAAAATGATGGCCTTCGGCTTCAATGCACTTATTAATCCGCATTAAAAATGAATGTACACAACTGAGAAGCGTGCGTAATCTGGAATTTCGGCACAAGCATTTCTTATTCGTTCAATCATATTCTCACGTGATGTTGGTACTTGTTGGTATACTTTGTATTTAAGATAGCCCCACAAAAAGAAATCTGGCGAAGTAAAATCAGGCAGACCAATTTACCGGACCAGCTCTCCCAATCCAGCGACCATTGAAATTACGAACAAGTACTTGACGTGCTACCAACGAATAGTGTGTTGGACAACCATCATATTGAAACCTGTCCCAATTCTTAGCTCAAGTCTTCAAATAATGTTGGCAGTAAATTTTCTAAAATGTCTGGCTACATTTGACCATTCAACTTGCATTCAATAATATCGGGGCCGATGAGTTGGTTGCCAATTATACCACACCACACGTTGACAGTCCAAGGGCGCTGATGTTCAACTTGGCGAAGCCAGTGTGGATTTTTAACACTCCAGTAATGCATGTTGTGTCGATTAACCGTTCCATGGTTTGTAACAGACGACTCATCTGACGACTTTGCTGTATTTGTTCACGTGCCCAGTGACAAAAAGTTACCCGATTTTGAAAATTAACGCCATGAAGATCTTGGTGTAAGGCCACATGATACGGATGATACTTATGTCGGTTCAAAATTTTTCTAACACTGGTAATGGATATTCCGTATTCGCTATTTGTTGTGTATTTATATGCGGATTATAAGCTATTGCAGCTAATATAGCATACTTTCATTATTTTCCTCAGTGACTGTTGCTCGACGGGTCCTTTTCTTTGGTCGAAGTCTTCCATCAGCAGTAAACTGTTTGATATAGTCCGATAAAATGAAGCACGTGACCGAATCCTATCTGGAAAACGTGAAGCGTAGAGATTGACCGCATTATCAAGACTACGGCCAGCTTGTCCATAAACCTGGACCATTTACAATTTTTCTTGTACAGTTAAATACTCCATTTTGAATTGTAATAGCCTTACGCAAACAGGTTTTAGTGTTTTCGAAATAATCTTTGAAGTGAATCGATATTTTTAAAACATAAAAAAGAATGTATTTGAAAGCAAATTTAGTCGCATGTTCCTATACATAATCATCGCCAAATCGTATGCATAATCTAACCTATCATGAATCAAAAAAAATCTATCAAGGAAATCCTTGAAATCCGAATCTGCAATAAAAAATAAGGGTTCCTATTTTAGTATCCAAGTTGCCCCCCACCCCCCTTACAAGGAAGGGTGGGGGTCCTAATTTTAGCACTAATGTATTTCCCTTCCGGAATGATTTAATTTTGATGATGGTCATTTTTATCGTAGAGGTCTTATTTTCCGAGATATTTGAAACTTTCAGATTAAAGAAAACACCCGGTACAGTTGCCTTGTTTACTCTTTCCAAAATTGTTGTCTTCCAACTAAGCGTACTGTCCAATATCATGCCCAGAACTATGCTTTGCCATTAAAAGCTATATAGTCTAACACCTTTTAAGGTATACCAAGTCTAACCGATCTGATGACAAGCATATGATGGATTAACCTGCTACCCTACAATCTTGCCATTCAGAATTCTTGGTAGTATATAGATTTCTTAATCGTATACTTTTGATCTTATATCTAAATCTATCATCTATCTATCTTTCCAAGGTTTTCAACAGAAAGGATGATAAATGTATAGGTCTTAAGACTTTTGGGTATGCATGTGAGGTTTTTGTCGCTTTTGGGATAAGGACCACCCTGACCTTTGACCCTTTTATGGAATATAGACATAATACCGTTTGAAGGTTACTTTCAGCCAGGGGGAAATAAGTCAACGAGTTGTCAAATCCAGACCAGCCGATTTGTAAGGTTTGAAACCCTTAAATCCCCATATGATTTGTTTTTTAGGTACGATATCGTCTGTGCCCAATGGATAAATTTCTCAATTAGTACTAGTCTCCGTCGAGTCATCAAAGCTTCCTGGGAATTGAGTTTCGATGCGAAGCTTCAACGATTCCACACTGACGGCAGTCCTGGCTTTCTTTCCTACAAGCCGTGGAGTGCCACCATGTTGGTTTTTGGTTGCCCGTTGCCTTAGCATTGAACAAACAGCATTAAAGATGGCAGGCGCTTGTAGCAGCGATTGTACCATCCAATTTAGTTCCTCAACTGTCGCTGAGAGCTCAGTCTCTCGTTTTAACATTTATCAGCGAGAATGTTCAGGCTATATACGTTACATGTCGATGACCAGAAAAGGGGTGTTCTCTCACGGTTCTCTCAATTCCCTGATCATTTGATAAATATTCTCTTAAGCGAAGGCTAGATCTAAAACCTTCTGCCTATTTTTAGTTAAAAATGTGTGTTCTCCCTTCTTTTATACTGAAGCCATAAATTCTGTTATTGTAATCCAAAGTTATTGAAATAAAACTACGTCCTCTCCTGATCTTGTCAGTTTGAGAGATAGGGCCGCCGAAGCAGCCTTGAGGTGAGGGCAGGATTGAGAGATGGCAGAGATCGAAGCAGAATGCCAGCTTTCATCTTTCCGATATGATACTCATTTTCTTGATCCACTTACTATCGACCAGCTCCAGCTCAACCTGAGACCGCTGTCTGACACACGATCTATTTTCGAGCTGTTGCAGCCAACGATCATTCTAGTTCATGCCCCGGATTTCTTTTGATCAGCTGTGGGCTCCCTCTCGAGGGTCGCGGCCCCCTTGTCTATAGTATCTTGAACGCTGAGCACCGGTCTCTATATAGCGCTGTTTCGACGGTGGGATGTTTCCCAATCCTACGTTGCAAGTGGGAAAATTTGCATGAATGATACCGTCGCTTCCTAGATTTGGGGCCTTAGAGTCGTCCAAGTTTACTGTTGTGAAGGGACCCACATCTTTCCGATTCAAGTTTTTCCACGATATTAACAGCTGTTGAAATGTGCCGGTCTCATTTTAGGTTTTATTGTTGATAGAGTTTCGGATAAACAAGGGTCCACCTACGCAGATGTTACTTACAACTGGAGGTCCCATAGTATTCAGAGAGCCTCGTTTGCAATTGAGCTTTGTTAAATGATCCGCCCACGTAGTAGCTTATCGACAGTGTTAGACAAGTGTGCAGCGCAAGTGAATTTAAAAATGGTTTCAACACATTAAAAAGTAATGGGCGGAAGAATCGACTTCAGAGAGTACTTCTCTACCAAAAAAATGTTTGATTCATCGTTTTTGTATTTGAAATCCAGATCTGCGTTTAAAAGGTCATTAGCGATTGAAATCATTGAATTTAAAACCAAGTCGATCGGCAAACCACGGAGAATCTTATAAAATTGGTTCACGTTATCAATGTTCAAATCGTTATATTTAGAATATCGCCCCACTTAATTGCTTCCTAAGTATTGAAGCAAACCCACGTGGCCAAGTAGGTATCTTGGTGAGATTTTCAGGGCATGTAAATCAAGCCACCATTTACGATTATTAAACGCAGCTAATTCGATATTTGATTTTAATTTAGTTAAGTTTCCGCATTGGTGTCCCTGGTATTCCGAAAATAATTTTTTTTTATGTAAAATCAAACTCCTTGATGAAAATTCCTGGTGGCCAGGATCTTGAATTCAACAATGTTGAAAAAGATTCATCATCTACACTGAGGATATGATACATAGTTGTAGTGGCCTCCATTCCTGGCCTTAGGAATAATTCTAAAAGCATTTACATCCGTTAGATGGAATTTGTTTTTGATGAATTCCTTGAACTGTAAATTGGTGACGGATGCATCAATTCTACTGATAAATAAGCATCGCCTTGGTTTTACCACAATAATAAGTATCCTGTTCTTGGTCATCCGATATATTTAGATTAACTTTTTCAGTATTTATAGCAACCGGTTTCATTGTTAACGGCCCATCTGCAAAAATTGCAAAAATTAAGTTAGATTAAAAAAAACACGTCCGTTTCGAACGACTGTTAAGAAACTAATGCGTCAAACGACAAGTGTTGGGAGGACCTGCGAGTATTCGCAAAGAGAAAGCAAATACTCTGAATTCGATCGAGAATTACTCGCAATATTTTTTAGCAATCAAACACTTCAGATATTTTGTCGAGGGTGGGAACTTTACCATCTACACCGACCACAAACCTCTAACTAGAGGAATTCAGTGTAAAACTGAACATAACCCATAAGTCGAGCACGCCACTTGCATTATATTAGTCAAACTGCCTAGGATATCTGGCATGCTCAAGCGAACCGATAACTTTGTCGCGAATACACTTTCGCGTACAACAAACAACGAAACGGCCACAGTCCAGAGTCACTTCGACTGCAACAAAAATTTCTCAAGCATTTAAAGCAGACTTCAAAAATTATTTTCTGGTTCCACACGGCACACTTATGTTCACCAACGCAACTAAACCTTTTCAAACTCGCAAATACGATATACGCTACACGGAAGCTCACACCCCGAAACTCGTGATTTGATCATTGCTCGCTACATTTGGCCCAGTATAAACAAAGATGTGAGCAATGGGGCACAATCATGTTTATAACCTGTGAAAAATCAAGAGTGCAACGGTACACATAAACGCCTCTTGGACCGTTCAAAATTTTACTGGACGATTCGAACATATTCATTTGGATATCGTAGGATCACTTCCTTCATCCAATGGATATATACATATATCTATCTACTCACGTGTGTCGAGTGTTGCGTATGACGATTTGGTGTTCCACTTGATAGAACATCTGATCAAGGAACCCAATTTGAATCGAATGTTTTCTCGATGATAACAAAACTCCAATGACACGGTGGAACGGTTTAACCGCCAGTCCATAAAGCTGCTCTGAAGGCCCGAGGTAACACAATCCACTAGAGCTCCGAAGTACAATTTGATTGGACGCATTTTATTCAACAACACCCAAGCCAGGTTCATCGGTAAAATGGATCTTAAATAAACAAAAATTAAACAGTAATATCAATTTGAGTAAAACTTAAAATTGTTTGAGTGATATTTTATAAGTCAAATAATTTTTTGAGTGAAATTTCGCAAACTAATAAAAGTAGATTATAAATGTGGCTCATTTCGACCGTGACGTCCAACCACCTTTTGAAATGTAAATTATATCAACATTTTGAGTGAAATTCCATTCAAAATGACTATAGCTGCCACACTAAAGTTATTTCAAAAATGTATATGTTTCCAACAATTGTATCTTAAGAATCGCAGGGATGGGCCAGGTAGATTACGCCGTGTAATCTACTCGGTTGTCAACACGTAAAACAATACGTAGAATACATGTCAACATCGACAATTAAGTCAATGTGAAGAACCTACAATATTTTAACAATTTAATATAAAATGCGTCAGTGCACAGTTGTATTTTGCAAAAATGCGATTCAGTTAAGCCGTAAGGAGAAACTAAAGAATCATTCAAATTAAATCGGAAATTACATACCATATACTGTAATTTTGTAAATATGTGTTGAAATAAAATATACAGAAGCTTTAATTAAACAAAGATTATTGGATTGATTTTTCAAATTTTGTTTTTAAGGATAAAGTCAAGCACATCTTGTTCGATATTCCTCAATAACATTCTACACAGCTTCCGATGTGACTTTGACAGCAATATTGTTCCATTTGAAACGCATATTTTCGGCAATCTTATCGCATCCGCCATTTTTTTCTCTCTATTCCCATATATTTTGGGATAGATCGAAACCGGTCGTCTTAGATCTTCTGAGATAACATTAATTTGATTAGTCTCTTTTATAGCGTCTTTAGAGCAGAGCTTTTAACCGTAATATTTTCCTTTTCATATCAACGAACTAGAGACAAAATACGTTTCTATCATCATTTTTTACGTACAACTTGAACTCGAATTCGTCTTAATAAAATTTAAATAATATTTAAAATAACAAAATTGTCGACGCCATATTCACATAGTAAATCACACAAAATTTTGTCTTGAATCAGCGCTGGACAATTTTTCCTGTGTTTTACTATGTGAGGGCTTGGCAAGTTCGATACAATTTTTGTGGCGAGAATTTTTATTATTTTTTACTCCACAGATAACTCAACTACTAATTTGGTTATTGTTAATATCATTTCGAATATCAGTGATATTTGAGCTGATACATGACTCCGTTCGCAGACGGAAAATCATAAAATTTGAGGTATTATACTACAAATTGGACGGGTTTATATCATTTCGTGACTGATATTTGGTTAGCTGAATTCACAATACCGTATGCTGATTTCAATGTATCGTTCGAGAGTGATTGTTGTTTGTCTCTAATTCAGAGAATTCAATGAAGTTCTTAATCCAGTTCAAATTTTAGTAACCCTGACAAAGACGTAACCGAAGTTGTCTAGTGATTTCGGAACAAAAATATCGATTTGTTTATCGATGCCAAGTTAAACGGCTGGTACTTATGAGATACAATTAAATGTGTTACCTCGAACCTTGAGAGAAGATCTGATCTGCCGGTGTGAGCGTTCGCCCATGACCTTGTCCTATGGATGGTGAGCCGTTGAATGTACGCGATGTTAGCCGAGGAGTTTCGTTAACTCTGAGAATAATTTCGAAAATTTACTTTTGATTTTTTGCAGGATTTACGGTCGTTTCGTTGTTGATCTGCACCAACGTTATCGGTACTTTGAAAATGCTGGATATCCATGTTAAATTGACTAATACGTTATATGTTTTAGACTGAATTGCTCGTTGAATGCAGAGTATATTTGTTTTCGGTGAATGCAGAGTATTTGTTGCATCCGAGAGTTTCTTCTAACCTAATATAGTTCAAAAGTTATGACACACTGGCAGACTAGACAGACGAACAATGAGTGAAACCGAAAACACAGTAAATATAGTGTCGTAGCTTTGGTAGTTTGGTATTCGACAGTCTCGAAGGTTGTGTATTTTTATAATGTGTAAGTATGTGTGTGTAGCGATCGATACAATTATTTTGGCAATTGTCTTAATTTCAATTGTATCAAAATCACTACAATTTCGCGTTTGCATATTTCCACACGTTGGTAAGCAACGCGTTAACATTACACTTATTTACCTTCTATATACAAGTTATATTTATACTATACACTCTAAAAACAGGTAGTAAAATCTCATACAAAAATGTGTTATGTAACCCAAATAAATGATTAATAAGCACGTCATAGTTGCATATTTTCTACTATGACGTATGATTTCACAAATTTGCGTTTTTTCTCATTTTTGATGTGATTTTACTCAATAATAAAGTTAATTTCCTCGTTTACAATGTGTTTTTCGTTGTCTCTTTTATTCACACAAAATCTGTGTTTTTTACGGTGTTCGTAATCGTAAATTACATGTTTTTTATTCGTTTTAAAAACGACGCTATACCGAACCGACGATATACCCGATCGCACTGTGTACGGCATAAGTTGATGTCAATTAGAGCACACCAGTTCAGTTAGTGAAAAAAACGTGGAAAAATTTGAGGTTAAAAAAATTAATTAAATTAAAATTGTAAAATGTCATATAAATGTAATATGTGTAATTTTCCAAAGAATAATCTTAGTTTGTATCATAGACATTTGTATTTCCATAGATCAAAAAATAATTGTCAATATAATTGTTTATTTAAAAATTGTTTCAAAAAGTTTTCAAATTATAAAGTTTATAAGGTTCATTGGTTTCGTGCACATTTTAATAAAAAAAAGGATTATACCATAAAAAAAATTGCTTTAGAACAAATATTCAAGTGCAGTATTGTGCAATGTAGTTATCAGTCAAATATTCTAAAATCAATGCTTGATCATCTCAATTACCATTTAAACTTAAATTCAACAATTCGGTGTCCATTTTCTGAGTGTCATGTTATTATAAAAAATAAATCTAGTTTAAGATGTCATATGTACAGAAAGCACAATGAAAATCAAAGCTTATTTTTAAATGACAATGTAATTCAAACCAGCTCTGAAAGAATTGCTTTATCAAATGAAAACAAACGTAATACGGTTATTAAAGAAAATTTAACTGAAAATTATTCAGAAGAAAATTTTAACAGTTTGATTATAAATAATGCTTTTGCTGCTTTATTTATACAATTAAAATCTAAATTTCAACTGACAGAAATTGCCTTGAAGTTTATATGTGATGAACTTCGCCAAATTCTGGTTAATAACTCAAATAAAAATATTGAAAAATTAAGTAATTTATGTAAAATTCTTAATATTTCAAAACATGAAAGTGAAATTTTAAGTGTTGTAACAAATACAAATTTAGTTTCCGATTTAAATCATTTTCAGTCCTCATATAAAACTAAACAATACATACAAAATCATTATAAATATGTTACTCCAGTGAAAATTGGTTTAGGAAAGGATAAATATCATAACAATTGTCATTTTTATTATGTTCCAATTTTGAAAACAATACAAGCTTTAATGTCAACTAAATCTTTCTTAAATAAATTTAACGAAGCAAAAATATCTGAAAGTAATATTTACAAAGATTACAATGACGGATCTATTTATAAAGAAAATACTTTTTTAAGAAATAGCAATAAACTTGAAATAATATTATTCCAAGACGCATTTCAAACATGCAGTCCTTTAGCATCTTCAAAAAAAAAACATAAACTCCTCGGGTGTTATTTTATAATAGGAAATTTGAATAAAAAGTATAGATCAATTCAAAATATTCAACTTGTTTTCTTATGTAATGAAAGATTTGCAAAAATTTTTGGTTTCCAAAAATTATTAGAACCGGTTTTAAAAGATATTAATATATTAGAAAAAGAAGGAATGGAAATTTATGATCCTTGTAGAAAATTAGTTACACGACATTTTGGTACCCTATACGCCATGCTAGGAGATAATTTAGGTAGTCACCAGATAGGCGGATTTTCTGAAAATTTTAGCAGCACAGAATACTTTTGTAGATACTGTCTTTACACACGAGATAAACTTAAAAACTATGATCTAAAGATTTCTGAAGGTCGAAATGCAAAAAATTATAATTTGAATGTTGCAGATTTACATTCTGGAAATGAAAATATGATAAAGGGAATAAAATTTGATTCATGTCTTAACACTCTTGAATATTTCCATGTATGTAATCCCGGACTTCCTCCTTGTTTGGGCCATGATTTATACGAAGGACTTATTCCATACGATCTTATGCTGATTATAAAACATTTCATTTTGAAATTTCATATCACAATTGACTTTATAAATCTATCTTTGGCATATTTTAGAAAAAAATTTAAACTTCATTTAAATTTTCCAATTATAGAAAACAATATGAAAAAAATTCCCGGAAAAGCTAATGAAATTGTACATGCCTTAACTCTTATCCCATTGTTAATGTTAGGTAAAGTTCATGATTTTGAGGAACCAGTGTGGAAGTTTCTAGAAGCAATGGTTCATATGTGTATAATTCTTGCGCCCACCATAACTGATAATGGTATTTCTTTATTGTCATACCATATTAGTATTTATTTCGAACTCAGGAAGGAATGTTTTCCAAATTCTCCATTAAGACCAAAGCACCATTACATTTATCATTATCCGGGTCTTATAAAAAAATTCGGTCCTCTAAAAAATTTGTGGACATTCGAACAAAAACACCAATATTTTAAGAACAAAGCTAAATTATGTAAAAAATTTAAAAATATAACTTTCACACTTGCCAAGAGTCATCAAGAAACTCAGGCAAGCATTAATGAAAATCGTTTTAGAATCACCATTATTTCTGACCATGTTGAGTATTTTTCAAAAAATATGTTTAATGTAGATATCCCAGAACAATTTAAATTTGTAACTAAAAAAATTTCTTATCTTAATACAACATATAAAGAAAATGATGCTATACTATTCAATTCTGATGAAAATGGCAACTTAGAAATTTTATTAATTAAAGCAATTTTTTTAAATATATCATATGATAAAGCAATCTTTTATGGAACATTATTAAAAATGTGGTACAATGAAAATTGAATTCTATATGAAGGCTATGATATTGAAAAATCTTATTGTCTAGTTGAAATTGAAAAGATCTTGGAAGGAAAACCGATAAATATTTTTAGTTTTCGAAACCAATCTTACTATTCAGAAGTATGCTCTCATAATTTGAATTAAATCTTATTATTTTTTTTATTATTAGTGAAAATAATTTTAATTTTGGCTATATAAATAAAACTAATTTTTACCAAAAAATTAAGAATTATAAAATTCATACTTATATAATTATATATGTAATTACAATATTTTATAATAATTTAAGTTTAATAATATTAAGTTAAGTTAAATAATATAACAAAATGGATAAACACATTTTCATATATGGAGTCATGATAGAAAAATTAAAAATGTTTTCATGTGTCATGCTTCTGTTGACGCAATTTTTAAAAAACGTATACATTTATAAAAATTATTTAAAAAATATAAATTATCTGTATTAAATATTTATTTCTAGCACAATCTTTTAATATGGAAGGCAGCAAATTAGTTTTGGAAAGTAATGGTTCAGTTATTTGTGAAGATGCTGTGCTCGAGTATTATTCAAAAACCAAAGATAACATTGAGATATTTATGTTGTTGAATAAGGCTGAAGATTGGCGACCATCACAACCAGAACCAACAATTGATCAACATAGTCCAGTTCCAATCATAACAAATGAAGAAACATTATTTTATGTTTCTGAAAATGAATTGGTATCTAGTCCAGCAACATCATTAGATACTACTTTAGAAACTAGTAGTACAAGTACTGTTTTATCATCGATTTCATTATCATCACAAGCAAATGTACAATGTTCAAAATTATTTTCGGAATTTAAAATTCCGTGGGAAAAAATGCCGCATGACGTGTTGGATATGTTACAAAATAAAAAAATGTTAGGTAAAAGACTAACAGCTTTTGCCAACGTTATCATTGATGAATTAAGAGCATTTTCATTATACATTCCAATGACAGTTTTACGTTCTGTTGCTGAACAGGCAGCTCAACAATATCCTGATTCGATAGTTGAAAAAGACGAAAATGGAGATGTTTTATCCAGTCAGACAATATCATTAATTACAAAAATTAAAAATAGGAACAATACCTTAAAGCGTGCTCCAAAACGTAAAGTTCCAGAGTTAAATGTAATTATTCCATTAAAAGAGAGAAGGTTGGCAAAATTATTAGAAACAACGTGTGCCAATTGGCTCCCACAGCAACACAGTTTATCTGCAGGTTCGATTGAATTTAAAAAACATTTCTTACAAGATATAAATTACAAGGATGAAATCACAGACCAAGAACGTAAAACCATTTTAACATATATGAAGGATACCTTCGCTGAGCAAAGACTATTTTTAAATAATAGAGAAAGTATACCTACCATTGATGAAATTTTACGAAGTTGGCCTTATATTTTTGATGTAGAAATTTTGAAAATACATTTTATACTTTTAATGAACAAGGATTCAGATGTGATAAAAATTAATTTTGAAAATAATAAAAATAAGATGAAGTCATTAATTTTAAATTGTAAAAACAAAGAATTATTAAAAAACGAAATCGAAACTGATTTAGGAATAATCAAAAATCTAACATTATATTTTAAAGAAAACATTGACTTTATTTTCAAAATCTATAAGGTACATAAGAACTTAATATTTTTTAAATTAAAATTATTGATTTATTAATATAATTTTCAGTTTGGTACAACATTAGATTACATCAAAAATGAAATCCCCACTAATGCACCATGGGCAGCTTTTGTTGGTAAGTGAAAACACTTAATTAAAGATTTATTAAGTAATTAATTTTATAAAAATGTTTAAATTTCAGAATGTCCAGAAGAAACCATGATTTACATTTTCATTGAAAAAATACAAGTCAATTTTTATAAATCCGATCATATCGATGTGATGAAAACAAAAACACTAATAATTTGCTATTATTATATTTTTAATATAATGTTTCCGCAGCAAATATCACAATTCATGGAGTTTTCGGTTCGATTCTTTATGAAACACTACCCTACAGATGTTAGAGGATCTAAAAAATCAATTAATAATATTAATAAAATTAATAATTTAATTTTAAGTCTATCTTCCATTCCATAATTTTTATTAACATTTAATTTTACAAATGTAAATAAATCACATTTTATTTTATTTATAATATAATATATTTTATATTTTATTTTATAACATACTTAAATGAACAATAATTATAAAACAAATAATTTAAAAATTCATTTGAAAAATATTTTAATAGATAGAAAATATTATATAATTTTAAAAATGTAATTTAATAAAATTTTATTTTGTCTATAATATTACTTTATTTTATAAAATATTTTTAAAAAATAATGAATTTAAAAATATATTTTAATAAAAGAATATTATAATACATAATATTATATAATTTTAAAATATATTTTGAAAAATATTTTACTAAAAGAATATTATTATAAATAATATAAAATAATTTTAAAAATATAATTAAATTAAATAATTGTAATTTTATTTATAACATTACATTTTATAAAAATTTAAAAAAAAAAACAATATTCTATAAAACAAATAATTTAAAAATATATTTTGAAATCTTTTTTAATAAATGAATATTAAAATATTTAATATTATATAATTTTAAAAATGCAATTAAATTACATTTTATTTTAATAATAAATTAATGAAAAAAAACGTAAAATCATATTTATTTATTTATTTAACAAACTTAAAAAAATGGATCCCAGTTTTGTGGAGCTTAAACACTAAGAAACGTATTTTACTCGTTTGGTGAAATTTACCTCTAAATGGTGTTTTTTAATTCTTGTTTATTAAAAATTTACAACATTTTTGTGGTTTTTAACATTTTTAAGGATAGATAATAAACATTTCAAATGGTTTATTTTCCGTTTTAACAGGTGGTAATTTACACAAAAATGTGATTTTACTTGAAGTTTGAAACTATTTACCACTAAATTTATGTTTTTTATTGTTATTTTAAATGTTTTTTTAAAGAAATTTTTCTTTAAAATAGAGTGATTTTCCACTTGAAGTTTTCACACATTTATGTAATTCACACGAAAATGAGAATTAACTACTTTTAAAGTAGGTTACCTGTTTCCTACTTTAAAAGTAGTTAAATCACATCGAAATTTCTAAGAGTGTATGTATATAGAAAGTTTTGCATCTACTTAGTATTCGATAATTCTATGTACAATTTAATTTTATATTACGTACATATGGATCACTCTCTCGAATACATATCGCGTGTTATTTTATTGGCCAATCATCATTCGGCACGTTACTTTTATTTTCTCTAATATTTGGGCCGAACAAAACGAATTCACATATACATGCAATTCGTCTTGATGATTAGGTTTTTGCGCGCGTATTTCCCGTGCTCATCTTTATATACCTAAGTACATGTATATAAATATATACAAGAATTTTCTCTCTCGGCCTATTTCTCGCCGGTTGCATTTTTTGGATATGCACTTAAAAAATAATTCAGTTCTCGATTACAATTTTGTGCACAGCACACCTTTTAAATATCTTAAAATTTGTATCTTTTTGATACGATAAACGTGGTAGTGAATTTAACAAATTAAATATATATACTTATATATATTAAGTTATAATTTTTATATTGACACAAATAATGTGAATGAACAATAATAATAAATTGGTTACATATAATAAAATTATAAAATTTATATAAATTAATTAATGTATGAATTAATAAATTAACTAAATAAATAAATTCAATAAATCAATTAAAATAACTGAAACTAACTAACTGAAATAACTGAAAATAACTTAAAGAAAATCATTAATAAATTATATCAACGTGTGTGTGTTTCTTTTATTAAAAAGTCCGGACTAGGATAAAAACCAACAGTGTTTTTCCGGGTCTTGCATCGTGAGCCCATTGGTGGCATTAGTCCTGGAGTGATCTGCCCAACTCAAATTTGTTTTTAAATATATTTTTAAAAAATTCTTTAAAATTGTCACTAACCCGTATCGCATTAATTCTAAAAAAATTTGGTCTCCGTAGGTTAGAACTAATTTTCAAAATCACTGTGGGAATTGTCTACATTATCGACGTTGTCTACATTGTCGACGTTGTCTACAGGTTGTCGACAAGTCGCTGTAGAATATAAAAGATGACGCAAAAGATGATGAAAAAATCAGGGCGTTTTCTCAGTTAATTCCAAATGTTTAATTAAATCAAACAATTTTATTAACAAAAAATAATTGAACCTTGTTTAAATTATGGCTCGTAATTCAATGTCAATGAAAAAATAAAAAGGCCCTTAATTTTTTATTATTTTAAAGTTTGGTATTATTTTGTTATAATTTTGTTGCAAGCAATTGGCAAATTTTTCATCGTCTTCATGTACATATTATGTGTATATATGTATAAGTAATATAAATAAATATTTATTATTGTTAATTGCAAATTAAAATAAAGTAAATTAATATAAACCAAATTAGCAATTAAAATTGGTGGTCAAAACCAAAATATAAAAATTTTTACGCGACAACTATAAACATGTATACGAGTACATACCAATTACTGGTTTTAATATTATTCTGTTACGTTCGGCTATAATTTGGCGGTAATGTAAAAAATGTTTTTGCATTTTTCGGTTAATTTTTTGTATATATACAAAATTTATGTAAATTTATTCTAGAATGTATTATTTTAAAATTTAATTTATTTATATCGTTTAAATATAATAAATACAATTATATTTTTTATTCAGCCTGTACATAATATATACACACATAGATTGTGCGATCACATTGTATTATCAATTGTGTTTGGTTTATTATATTGAATTAAGCATTAAACTAGTTAACTTACATCTATGGTTTTAGCCATAGGTCTCAAAACTAGCTCGCTACTCTTACGTCGCATAATCTGACTGACTTACACCGAACTGATTTTAATCCATCATCGCAAACCTGTATAATATCATACACGCGTATACATCATTATTTTGAGGTCTTTTGTATACTTTAGAAGTGTTCACTCGAACATAAAGTACACAGATCAATAAGTTAATTAAAATCATTTCACAGCTTTTCACATAATATATCTTACATTTTATCTCTCGTCTGTATATATATATAGTGTTCCATGTCTAATTTTCATAAACATGCGAAATCCCAATTTAATTTTCATCTGTATACATTCATTTTGTTACGAAAAATCATTTTCATTTCCATGGTATACTGTGCTGTATGCGTATATGTATTGTGTGTTGCTAGAATATTATCTTCCCATATATATCTGAATATTGGATTGTTGAAGGAAAATTTTTTCAAATTATCTTATCTCATCAAAGACCTATTCATAGAAAAAAATAAAATAAGATTTTTCTGGTTCGAATATTAACAATTGTTGTGAATATACGTACGTAACGTACATATATATTCATTCTGAGATCCTAACAATTCGATGCTGTTGTGAGAAGGATAATCATGAAATGTACCTAAATCATTGGTGTTTTGGGAATTTATGTTATGTTATTTTCTGTACATATACATATATACTTTGATTTCATTCTGTGTTTGTATAGATAGATATATGCTACGGTGCTACACAGAATGAAAAATTAACAATTTTCTTGTGTTTGCGCCATTGTGTAAAAAAAAAACAAAAAAAATTAAATTTAACCCTTTACTATATACATATATACATGAGCACTAGGAACACAAACAATTTATGTGACGAATGAGCAACAAAAAAAAAACTATATCGTTGCGATTATGGAACCGCACAACGGTGGTAAAAAAATGAAATTCCTCAACAACTTTTTTTTGTATGTATGTATATGTACATAACAATATATATTGATGTATATACCCAGATCAAAAGTTATATTTTAAAAATGTCTGTAATAGTAGGACACAGACAAACACAACACGAAAATGATGATTCGATGTGAGAATAGAAGTTATCTTTTTTTTTTTGCCAATCTCAAGTCAAATAATAAAGATATTGTTACAAAAAAATAAAAATTAAATTTGTTATCTCAATCATATATAACATTGAAATGTGTCCGAAAATAGAATGGCTATGCCGCAAAAATTTAATATGCGGTTAACCGTAAAACCATTTTAACAGATCGATTTATAAAATATTCTGTTATTGACTTATATGTTTAAAGATTTAACTATATGTGTATCCAGTTGATCTGACTAAATCGTATTAAATATTTCCGTTTGAGGGCCAACATTGAATGTCGATAATACTTTCCTTAAGTATCACAATAACAATAAACACTGTTTATTAAACAGTATTAAGGGACATTACTGGCCCCTTATACTGAGTCAACAATCTGGCTCCATCGGTTTCGATCCTGAGCATGGTCTTCTTACTGTCTAAGACAATCTGAAGAGGCCAACTCATTCTCTACATCGTGGAGCCATCGTCACCTACAACGACCTCTGCGCCTGCCATATGGTGGCTCTCCTTTCAGAGATCGCTGCACAATTCGTTCCGGATCAGCACGCAGAGCGTGACCGAGCCAGCGTACTCGCTGTCATCTTACTTTATGTACAATATAGGGGATCTTCATCAGATCTCTGATCTCGAAATAGTACAGAGCTCGGTATGTACCATCTATTTCGCGTTTTGGGCCGTAAATCACACGCATGATTCTTCTCTCAAATGTAAGGAGCCATCTCTCATACTCATCCTTCAGCGCCCAACTTTCACATCCAAACATAGCACGGGCCTGATCAACGCTTTGTATAGCTTCAGCTTCACGGCATTTGATAGGTGTTTAGATTTTAGCAGTGGCCTTAGAGGATACAAAGCACGACTGCCAGCTGCCAGCCGCACTTTAATATCCTCACCCACACTGTTATCGTGAGTGAAAAGGGAACCCAGATATTTGAACCTCCTCACTCCTTCAAACGTGTGGTGGCCACAACTAAAATCTTGTGTGCCATTGTCCCTACAACCAGAGATCAGGTATTTCGTTTTGGACTCATTGATCTGAAGTCCAACTGAAGCTGAAAACTCTACAAGCGGATCAAGTATTTCTTTCACTCCGTTGCTATTCAGTCCAATCACGCATATGTCATCTGCATATGCAAGCACCTGATTGCACTGGCGATATAAGATGTTACGCTGAGGTGTTTCAGTTTTACGAAAGATGTACTCCAACATGAGATTAAAGAGTATCGGGGACAGAGCATCTCCCTGCCGAACACCCGAGTTAATTGCAAAAATTGTCGATAGCCTCTTCTATACTTTAACACAGCATTGGGACAGCAAGTAACACAATAGATTGTTTAATATATAAAGTTCATCAAAAACACATCAAGTCCAGCACTATTATGAATTTTATAGAGATATTTCTTTCCGCGATTTCAGTTTTGCGTTCTGGGAAAACTATTTATAAATATAAGATAACGTTTCAATGTTGTGAAGTGGGGAAAGCAACATCTAAACAATAATTTAAAAAATTAAAATTAAATAAAATATTTTAATTTGTTTTTTGTTTTTTTTTTGTTTTGTAAAAAAATTGACAATTAAACAGTTTTTGTGATAATGCTAATAATGCTTTTGAACTGTAATAGAGTTTAATAACATAGTAACTAAAATTAAATTTGATCTTTAAAATAAAAATTACAATAAAGTGAATTGGTTATCAGGTTTTTTGAACAATTAGCTATAATAAAATAAACAATTGTTTTTGCAGCAAAAAATCGATACTTTGGAGCAGCTTGAATACCAAAACTCAATTGATGTAGTTGGTGTTCCTTTCGTGCCAAATGAAAATACTGATGAAGTTGTGATGGTATCTTAAATGACGGATTGGGTTTGCGGATTCAGGCGACTGACATAAGCTTTTCATACCGCGGAAAAAGTAAAAATCCAGCTGCATCTGGAAAAATTGTTGTCAAGTTTTGTAGTCGCAACACGAAATCCGAAGTGCTTCAATCCAAGCTGAAAAGAAATTTTAAGGGGACATCATGCGGTTTTCAAACGAGTAAGCCTATATTCATCAACGAGTCATTGAGTTTCAAAATGCGGGAATTGCACTATCAGGCTAAAACATTGCAACTGGAAAAGGGATATAAACATCTTTGGGTACGTAATTCTAAAATTTTCATGAGGAAAATTGATGGGAGTGAGAGACTAGAAATCAAGGACAAAGAAGACCTGCTCAATTTATAAATTAAATAACTTAAATTTTAAATGTCTGTTGTAAATTGTATTCGTCACGATCAATAATGGTAAATCTCTCATCAATAAATAATTCCTCTATATCCAAAGATGAAAGTACATTGTGGATAATCCACCAAATTTACGAAAAAATAGTGATAAAATATTTGCACATCTTAATTCATATTCCAACCTGCCGGATATTATATTTTTCTCAGAGATTTGGATTGGAAGTAATGAGGTTTCCAGTTATAAGATTCCTAATATTGGTTGATTGCTGTAACAATTCTTCCTCATCCGGAGGTATAATTGGCTATGTGAAGTCTGGTCTAAATTTCAATTTTGTTACTAAAACATTAAAAACCGCTGACGTCTTGAGGTTAAATATTTTAATCGACTCTGAGAGTTTTTGTGTGGTTTGCTATATCGTTTCGTTTTCACTTTTGTTCAATCTTGGAATTTGTTGATGAATTTTCTACTTTTCTTAATGGTATCAGAAATAAAAATCTTATTATTATGGGTGATTTAAATATTGATATTTCAGAGTGTAATCTTACGAATCCTAATGTTAGTGTATATCTTCAAATGATGTCTTCTTTTGGGTTGACTTCGCTAGTCCAAGAGTTCACTAGAGTTACTGATACTACTTCGACCAATACCGATCACATTTTTTGTAGAACTAATGTTAACTCGAATTTGGTTACAAATGCGGAGGTTTTAGATTATAAATTATCTGACCATTGTCTGTTGTCGCTTGAAATCACACAAAATAACCTTAGAAAATCGAATAGACAAACTAATATCCATTCTAGGCAGGTGATTGATCAGTCTAAGTTAAATGACGTTTTGAGTAGGGAAAAATGGTCTCATGTTTTTATGCAAAAAAATTCAAATGAAGCGTACAACAGTTTTTTTCATATTTTGTCAACTCACATTACACACTGTTCTATATCTATAGTTCAACATTCTCACAAACAAAAAACTAAAAGAATTCGCCCGTGCATTTCGATTTCTTTGTCCAAAACGATTAATTTGAAAAATAAACTCTTAAAAACTCTACGTAAACATCCCAGAAATATTAAATTAATTGATAGAATAAAGAAGTTAGAGAATAAAATAAGTGAAGCAATTCCTATAGAAAAAGAACTTTATTATTACCAACGTTTTAATAACTGTAAAAACGATGTGAATTCTTAATGGCGACTTGTAAATGAACTTTTAAATGGAAATAGTGAGAAACCTATTATTGAAACCATCAGATCTCAGAATAATAATATTCTAAACGATGAAGTAAATATTGCAAATGAATTTAATAAATATTTTGCCAACATTGCTGAAGATCTTAAAGATACTATTTTGTGTGCAAATCCAGTGGCATTAGAAGAATCCCAGTATTTATTCAAAAAGACACAAGACAAATCTTTTTTCTTTAATCCAACTGACAGCTGTGAGATACTTGATACCATTAATTCATTAAATAATTCATTAGCCTGCGGATATGATAAAATAAGTAACTCTCTGATCAAAAATGTTGATCCGCTTATTTCATCTGTTCTTAGTTATATTTTTAATCTTAGTATGTCAACCAGTGTTTTTCCTGAAGTCTTAAAGAAAGCTGTGGTTATACCACTACATAAAAAGGGAGATACACTTAGTTTGGGTAACTATCGACCAATTTCTCTGCTTTCCGTTTTCTCTAAACTATTTGAAAAAATAATTAAGAAAAGATTACTTTCCTTTTTGGCAAAATTCAATTTTTTTTCAAATAGCCAATTTGGTTTCAGAGTTGGTAAAAGTACTGAAGATGCTCTGCTAGAGCTCACAAACAAAATTATATTTTCTTTAAATAACGATGAATCTGCTGCAGTAAATTTTATAGATGTTACAAAAGCGTTCGACACTGTTGATCATAATTTATTATTATTGAAGCTAGATAAAGCAGGGATACGCGGCATTGCAAACGAATGGTTTCTGTCTTACCTTTCTGATAGACAGCAGGCGGTAAAAATTGGGAATTGTATTGGCGAATTTAGAAAAATTAAGTGTGGAGTGCCACAGGGATCAGTCTTAGGACCTATTTTATTCTTGATCTATATTAATTCTTTTTTCGAACTAAAGTTAGATGGGCATTCAGTTGGCTTTGCTGATGATGTAGGGATGGTATATAGCTCCAGGGATAATGATACTAATGTCCAGAAGATTAATAACGATCTTTGAATTCTGAGACGCTGGTTTGACCTACACTACATGGTTCTCAGTTCTAAAACGAATATTCTATATATTAAATTATCTGGAGTGGTGTCTAATCCAACTGATGTTGTATATCATTCCTCAGACTATTTAAATAATAGTGTTACATGTTCAGACTATTGTAAAGTTCTAGATGTAGTTGAGTCGTTTAAATACTTAGGAGTCACAATCGATAAGCATTTTAGTTTTAAGAGTCATATTAAGTCGTTACAAAATTATTTGTTAGCATGTAATAGAAAATTATACCTTTTACGTGATATTTGTCCTGAACCCGTACTTAGATCAGTGTATTTTGGCATTGTGCAGTCAAAACTTCAGTATGGCTTAACTTGTTGGGGTGGAATTTACTATTCCAATTTGAAGGCCCTAATAGTTGCACAAAATTTTATAATGAGAACGATATGGTCCAAACCACGATTAACTTCTACCCTACCTTTATTTAGAAATTTAAACATACTTCCGTTAAGACATTTATACGTTTATAAAGTTTTAAAAATTTTCTTTTTACGCAGTGGTCACAGGAATTTCAAAGTTACTAACTATACATTACGTAATGCAAACTACGTTAATTGCCCACCACCACGAAAGGAGCATTTTAAACATTTTTTTAGCTCTGTGGCGCCTAAAATTTATAATCAGCTATCAGATCGTTTAAAACAAGTTCCTGTTTATTTGACCTTTTTAAAGGGTGTTAAATCATGGCTAATGGAAGTAAATGATATTGAAACTCTCTTTCACACTTTGAAATGAAACCACATTCCTTTACGTTTTTAGTTATAATTGAAACTATATTTTATTGATTGAAGTTCAAAACTGAATTATTTTAAATTCTGTCGATTTTAGAATTGTATTTTTAAATTGTTTTTTATAGAAGCTTCCCCACTGCTTCTTTAATTTTAGTATATTACTCTCGATGGTAATATCGATTCTGATCCTTTGTGATCACAGATATTTCCTAATTCTCTTTAATTTTTTAAGCATATAGAAACAAAAGTTTTACCGGATAAGAAACTGATAAGATGATTTCAACACAACATGTCATAATATTTGTATTTAAATCACAAGCTTGTTATATTGTGAAATTTTTATTTTAAAATATTTAAATACTTTTTATATCTTAGTTTTAATCCTATATATGTAATAAATCAAAAAAGAGAAGATAAAAATAAATAAATAAAATGTAATGTCTCAATTTGAGCAGCCAATGTTGACAGTTCCTTGAATGTTATGCATCCGATCAGCTGCTATTATACTTTTTAAGGTAGCTCTTAAATGTTTTGATTTCAAGCCTCTAAAATGAGACTGAATTTTGCAATAAAATCGAAAGAAGTAAAGTCCCTATGAACACTCTTAGTCATTTTGTGGTGATTTAACTACTTTTAAAGTAAGAAACAGGTAAGATACTTTAAGAATAAATTAATTCTAATATTCGTGTGAATTAAAAATATTTGTGAAAACTTTAAGTGGAAGAAAATTATTTCTAAAATAAACATTTAAAATAAAAATAAAAAACATAAGTTTAGCGGTAAATACTTTCAAACTTCAAGTAACATCAAATCTTTGTGTAAATTACCGCCTCTTAAAACGGAAAACAATGGAAAAAACGGAAAACAAACCATTTGCCATGTTTATTATCCACCCTTTAAAATGTGAAAAACCACAAAAATAGGGTACATTTGTAATAAACAAATATTAAAAAACAACATTTTGAAGGTAAATACCACCAAACTTCGAGTAAAGTACATTACTTTGTGTTTAAGCTCGACAAAAGTGGAGCCAATGTAACAATATAAGGAGTAGGGAATTCTTAACACGCCCAATACTAACAAATTACTTCACTCAATCTGCACAAAATATCATGCTAAGCAACAATAGAAAATACGATTGCTGCCAAACTAAGTACCCGAACCAAACAAACAATATTTACCTTAATCAAAGAGCAAATGTTCCGGATGCCAAAAGATTCAACACTTATTCAATCAAACAAAACTATACAACAGACCCAACTTTCAGTACACAAACCATATCCAATCAATCAGAAACCAACAAGTATCCATACCTCAAAGAAAAATCGGAACCTCACCTCCACGAAATCATCCAAGCTACCTTTATAAAAATCAACAAAACTTCCAGAAAAAAATAAACCCAAACATAAATGAACTGACAGATTGACTTAGGGAATGTATATCCATAAATTACATACAAAAAATGACTGATGAATTACACTATCCACAGAAAAACGAGCAGGGACTCGTCGAACAACAGGAAACTTAGCTGCAGTCCAGACGAGTTCAATCTTAATTAATTACCCGGACCAACCGCATTTCCAGCATGAAATCCCTAATATTAACAACAATATCCAGTCTAACGACTTTATGAATCCATTAAATTCAAATACAAACGAACTAAATAAAAATGTTCATCCATCGAGGACCTCCTCGAACATTAATAATAATCAACCGAGAGCCTCCTCGAATAACAATTCCAATCAATCGAGAACCTCCTCGAACATTTATAATAATCAACCGAGAAACTTCTCGAAAAACAATTTGAATCATTCGAGAACCTCTTCGAATATCAATAATAATCAACTGAGAAGCTCCTCGAATATTAATAATAATCAACCGAGAACCTTCTCGAAAAACAATTTCAATCAATCGAGAACCTCCTCGAATATCGATAATAATCAACTGAGAACCTCCTCGAATATTAATAATAATCAACCGAGAACCTTCTTGAAAAAAAATTTGAATCAATCGAGAACCTCCTCGAACACTAATAATAATCAATCGAGAATCTCCTCGTATATAAATAATAGTCAATCGGGAACCTCTTCGAATAGTAGTTTAAGTCATTCATCGAGAACCTCTTCGATCACTAATAATAATCAATCGAGAACCTCCTCGAATATAAATAATAGTCAATCGGGAACCTCCTCGATTAGTAGTTTAAGTCAGTTATCAAGAACCTCTTCGAACACTAATAATAATCAACCGAGAACCTCCTCGGATAACAATTTCAATCAATCGAAAATCTCTTCGAACATTACTAAAATATCCAATCGAGAAGCTCCTCGAATAGTAGTTTAAGTCTTCCATCGAGTTCCCTCTCTAATAATGAAATCAATGACCCATTGAGTTCCGTCGAGATTAACAGAAAAAGTAGTCCGTCAGATAACGAACAGAACAGCCCATATAGCCCTCTTAATAGTAAATCAAATTCTATCTCGAAAAGTAGTTCAGTAGTTTAAGGCATACGACCAGTAAAAAACCTATAGGTACTATAATTGACCGAATGATGATGATAGACCATCAAAAGGATCATTCGTCACGATAGCACAGATCCATAACGTAATACCCCAAGAAAACTCTCCTTCCCATAATTTCAAAACAAATCTAGTTTCTAAACATAAGTTCTCTCACGATGTCGTAAGCCTAAAACTAGGACATCGAAGGAAAGTACTATACAATTCCTAATTGAGTCCGGTGCTGTAGTGTCGTTAATAAAGGAAAGATTCATTGACAAGTTAACAGAAATAGGCGGAAAGACCTCGACATCGCTCCTAAACTCAAAATATCTCAAATTTTCCATGTAGCTGGAAATGAATTCCCAATCAATTTTGATGGTATTCTTGAAAAAAAATTCTTACTTAAGTAACAACCAAATTGATATACTTTACAGTTCAAATCAACCAGTAATCCAAAGAAATATAATTAACTTCTCTAGTGACCCATCATAAATGAATCTTCCTGCACGGAAAGAAATAACCGTACAAATTACAACTCCCACAAATAGTGAATATTTATGTCACTCGCAAGAAATAGCCCCAATCGTATTCTCAGGTTACTGTTTCATAAAACCCAACCAATACAAAGCCCAGTTTAGCATAGTTAATTGTAACCCAGCAGAAGCCATAATCAATTATTTTAAACCATTACTCTCACCCTTAGATAATTTCGATATACTTCAAATCAATCAAAGTTCAGCCCCAGTAACAGGCATTGAAAATAAAGAGGATATAATTTTAGGATTTGTCCATCCCCACCGTTAGATAAGAATCTAAACATTGAAGAAGCAAACACATTACTAGAACTGATTAGTCAATATTCTGATATATTTTACATAGAAGGTGAGAAACTAGCCAGTGTCCCATATATATGAACCATCAGGTACACCTTCATTCAAACACATCTCCGATCAACACCAGACAATATAAAGTACCGCAAATCTTTAAATCTGTAATTAACTAACAAGTACAGAAGATGCCTGAGGATAACATAATCACACATAGTACAAGTCCATTCAATGGACCTTTATTAGTAGTACTTAAGAAACCAGATGAGAATGGTAAGCCAAAATGCAGAGTAGTCGTAGACTTTAGAAGAGTAAGTGAATCTACAATTGATCACTCTTACCCACTTTCACTCACTGAAAAGAAAAGTGGCAAGTGGTTACCACCAAATTCTAATGAATCCTAGAGATCAATACAAAACCGCTTTTAGCACTGATTTCGGTCATTTCGAATTCCTCCGAATGCCTTTTGGAATGTAAGAACTAACAGAGTACATTCCAAAGGATGTTAAATTATGTCTTGCTAGGCCAACAAGGAATGAAATGCTTTGTATTCCTTGATGATGTTATAATATACGAAAGACTTGAATCACCATAATAACAAGCTAAGAGACGTTCTTAATGCATTAAGATTGAATAACAAGACAAAAAAATGTCGATTTCGGCAAAGAAATACAATATCTAGGTCATACCATTACAACTGAAAGAATTAAAAAGAACCCCAAAACAGTAGAAGCTGTTGTCAATTTCCCAGTCCCTCGTAATGCACGAGAAACGAAAAGTTTTCTAGGCCCAACAAGTTACTACAGAAAATTCGTCCTAGGTTTTTCAACCATTACAGAACCCCTGTACCAACTTATCCGAAAGAAGATTAAATTCGACTAATTATAACTAACCTATATACTACAATTTCCTGATTTTAAAAAAATATTTATATTCACCACTGACGCTAGTGAATACGGCGTAGGTGCAATCCTTAAATAAACCCATAGTCCAAATCATTACTGGTCCTAGTACCAAACTAAAAATTCTGCACGAGAAAAATGACCTATGCCATTAGGAGGACATGTAGTTGTATTTCGAACGTACAGACGAATCAGAATGAACTACTATTGGCCGAACATGCTCCGCGAACTAGAGAAATATAGTTTAGTTTTTAGTTTTTTACGACTTTCAGGAGGTTCATAAAAAAACCTGAGAATTTCGCTCTAAGCAGCAGGTTTCAAACACATTAACATCAGGAGTGAAGTTAATATAGATTGCATTCGTATCTTCCCGGAACAAGGAATTAAAAACAACATTTTCCAATTTCTTCTATATTTTGTTTTCAAATTGAACCCCGGTAACTTCAAACAGAACTGCGCCATTTCCCCCTTAATTTCTTATGACCCATGTGGTCACGTTGGATGTACTATTGAAAAATCCAGCGAACGTTATCCTTCAAATATCGAACTTCCACATTAAACAAGAGCCTTTTATGATAGTCCCAACTAATAGTATTTTTAATCATCTCGTTCATGTTGGTATACTGACGTGTTTCGTGCTTTGCTCTATTTTTTGATATTTTCGTAATTCAGATGTGGATTATCGCTGCCTGCATGTTGGCAGTTAACTACTTACTTATATAAAATTATGCAATATGGGTAGAGAACTCAAGGAGTGGCACATTTGTTTTGGCTGGCAACAGTCATACAACCTGAAGGTATTTGAAAATAAGCCGGATACTGGAAATTAATTTGTTTTATTTTCATTGAATGTAAAAACTGCTTCTTCATGTACCAAGTACGTACGTTACAAACTCTAAATTCTAGATTCCAAATACTAAACTCAAATTTCGGTATTTCAATTGTTGCTGTCAGTTTTCAAATTTTAATCTTCAGGTGGCCAGCTCTAATGTTTGCAGAAACTATTCTACATAAATTTTAAACTACCTTTCCCAAATTTTAACCATTAATATCCATTTTCTAACATTTGGCCCAAGAAATACCTTCAGACATCGCATATTCTTACTTCAAGATTTTCTAAGAGTTTTTATTTCTTGACTGCACCAATTGTCCAGACTCAAAAATTAGAAATTTTGGACACTGTATATCAAACGATATACAAGTATTTGGAATGCAACATATTTGGGACAAATGAAATTAAGCATCTTGGTATAACCAGCAATATGCAAGATGCGATAAAAGTTCGCAGAATTTTTCTGGAAGTTTTACAAATACTTAAACAAATAGATATAGAATTTGTTATAAGATCAATGTCTAACAATTATAAATTGACGATCATGGTCGCGCGCACTATTCGTCTATAATTATTTCGTCCTAGGCACGGATCAACGATTTACTAAGTTGTACCGCATTACTAAGTTATTCTGCTCCAAGATTGACTACATCGAGTAGTCCATTGGGATGAGATCGCATGAAGCCATTTTTTGGCCTCCGTAAGGGTCGGGGCAAGTTTCTAAGCTACCGGAAAGATGCTTTTGATTTAATTCGATAAAAACGTCAACATAAGCGCACCGTCTACTATCAACAGTGAATTCTTTGTGACGTACTGAAACCATGAGTAACACAACCCTTTGGAGCCGGCGAATTGTTTCGGCCGCTAAACTCGCTTGATCTCAACCCGATTAACTACTCGGTGTGGTTGATCTTGGAATATCTCAGGGACGCAATCCAACTGTGAAACAACAATTTAAGAGAAATAATTTTTGTTTTCCAAAATTAGCCGGATACTAAGTTAATTTTTTGTAACCGAAAAATAGTTTGTTGGTGATTAAAGTATATATGGCGCCCATTCAAATAACAGCCTTATCGCCATTATTTGATAGTTTGATGGTTGTAGTATGTTAATTTGAATTTTGTGTTCTAGTGCCTTTCGGGGTCAACAGGTTAGAATTTGGATTTCAATTGTACTTGATAAATTAGCAAAATATGCCACCTGATTTTTGTTGCTCACTGTTATAGCTCAAATTACTTCTTACATAGTGAACTTACCGTATATAGGAAAAACGAAAACCAACCGTGAAAAATCGGGCCTGGAATCGGAAAGCGAGTCAAAAAGGAAATGGAGTTCCGCTATATACGAACGAATATGGCATTTTGATGGCTAGTTCTATTCTTCTAGTGAGAAGCGATTCTTAATAATAACATTGGTTTGTCCCGAAAAATTGTAACTGAGCATCCGGAAGATTTAAAAAAATATTTCTAATTTTCAAAACCGTCGTTAAAAACACCTAGCCAATAATTACTAGATTTCATTAAAAGTTTAAATATTTATTCAACATAAGTTACTTCAACTATAAGCCCCTGTGGTCGGGGGGCACTCACATGTCTCGTATATCTCGTTGGATCGCTGGGCTGACGCTGGGCATCCGTAAAAAATTCAACTGTTTATAAAGTCAACAAAAAGAAAAATAGATACCGCCAAAAAAACACCGGACCCCCGATCAAGTACCCGCCTACGAGATTTAGGATTGGCACGAGGGACGTGCAAACACTCCGAGCTCTGTACAATATCGAGATCAGATTTCTGAATTGTGCAGCGATCTCTGAAAGGAGAGCCACCATATGGTATACTACGTTGATATAGTAACTAAAAAGCTTTTACAATCAAAGTTCTGATTAAATATTTAAATGATTTATAAAACCGTTATTTAATGCTTAAAGAATTGGTATCACAGTAAGGTATATAGTATTTTTCATATGGTTATATGAGCTTTTATGAATAGACTATTCCTCTGCGATTCAGTATAAAAGCTTTTACCGAAATAACTCTAAACCGCCACTCAACCATTTTCAATTGAAACCTTATTGACAAATTATTGACAGAGTTTAAGACAGTTTCAGCCAACTTCAATCATTTTGGTAACATTCTGATTGAGCTTTTCGCAAGTTTAGTTGGAAATTTACATCTTAACGTAACAAAAAGGTTTTAATTATAAAAGCATTGTTGACTAAGTATAAATTATTGATTGATTTATAAAACTGTTATTTAATGCATAAAGGATTGGAATCGCATTTAGGTATAGTAATTATTATATGGTTATATGAGCTTTTATGATTACACTTTTCAACTGCGATTCAGTATAAAAGCTTTCACCGCAATAAGTCTAAACCGTCACTCAACCGTTTTCAATTGAAACCGTATAGACAAATTATTGACAGAGTTTAAACAAAGTTAATCAAAGAGTTTAACCAACTTCAATCATTTTAGTAACATTCTGATTGAGCTTTTCGCAAGTTTAGTTGGAAATTTACATCTTAACGTAACAAAAAGGTTTTAATTATAAAAGCATTGTTGACTAAGTATAAATTATTGATTGATTTATAAAACTGTTATTTAATGCATGAAGGATTGGTATTGCAGTGAGGTATAGTAATTTTCATATGGTTATATGAGCTTTTATGATTAGACTTTTCAACTGCGATTCAATATAAAAGCTTTCACCGCAATAAGTCTAAACTGTCACTCAACCATTTTCAATTGAAAGAGTTTAAGACAGTTTCAGCCAACTTCAATCATTTTGGTAACATTCTGATTGAGCTTTTCGCAAGTTTAGTTGGAAATTTACATCTTAACGTATCAAAAAGGTTTTAATTATAAAAGCATTGTTCACCAAGTATAAATTATTGATTGATTTATAAAACAGTTATTTAATGCATAAAGGATTGGTATAGCAGTGAGGTATACTAATTTTCATATGGTTATATGAGCTTTTATTTATTACACTTTTCAACTGCGATTCAGTATAAAAGCTTTCAATACAATAAGTCTAAACCGTCATTCAACCATTTTCAATTGAAACCTTATTGACAAATTATTGACAGAGTTTAAGACAGTTTCAGTCAACTTCAATCATTTTTGTAACATTCTGATTGAGCTTTTCGCAAGTTTAGTTGGATATTTACATCTTAACGTAACAAAAAGGTTTTAATTATAAAAGCATTGTTGACTAAGTATAAATTATTGATTGATTTATAAAACTGTTATTTAATGCATAAAGGATTGATATCACAGTGAGGTATAGTAATTTGCATATGGTTATATAAGCTTTTATGATTAGACTTTTCAACTGCGATTCAGTATAAAAGTTTTCACCCCAATAAGTCTAAACTGTCATTCAACAATTTTCAATTCAAACCTTATTGACAGAATTTCAGACAGTTTCAGCCAACTTCAATCATTTTGGTAACATTCTGATTGAGCTTTTCGCAAGTTTAGTTGGAAATTTACATCTTAACGTAACAAAAAGGTTTTAATTATAAAAGCATTGTTGACTAAGTATAAATTATTGATTGATTTATAAAACTGTTATTTAATGCATAAAGGATTGGAATCGCATTTAGGTATAGTAATTTTTATATGGTTATATGAGCTTTTATGATTACACTTTTCAACTGCGATTCAGTATAAAAGCTTTCACCGCAATAAGTCTAAACCGTCACTCAACCGTTTTCAATTGAAACCTTATAGACAAATTATTGACAGAGTTTAAACAAAGTTAATCAAAGAGTTTAACCAACTTCAATCATTTTAGTAACATTCTGATTGAGCTTTTCGCAAGTTTAGTTGGAAATTTACATCTTAACGTAACAAAAAGGTTTTAATTATAAAAGCATTGTTGACTAAGTATAAATTATTGATTGATTTATAAAACTGTTATTTAATGCATGAAGGATTGGTATTGCAGTGAGGTATAGTAATTTTCATATGGTTATATGAGCTTTTATGATTAGACTTTTCAACTGCAATTCAATATAAAAGCTTTCACCGCAACAAGTCTAAACTGTCACTCAACCATTTTTAATTGAAAGAGTTTAAGACAGTTTCAGCCAACTTCAATCATTTTGGTAACATTCTGATTGAGCTTTTCGCAAGTTTAGTTGGAAATTTACATTTTAACGTATCAAAAAGGTTTTAATTATAAAAGCATTGTTCACCAAGTATAAATTATTGATTGATTTATAAAACAGTTATTTAATGCATAAAGGATTGGTATAGCAGTGAGGTATACTAATTTTCATATGGTTATATGAGCTTTTATTTATTACACTTTTCAACTGCGATTCAGTATAAAAGCTTTCAATACAATAAGTCTAAACCGTCATTCAACCATTTTCAATTGAAACCTTATTGACAAATTATTGACAGAGTTTAAAACAGTTTCAGCCAACTTCAATCATTTTTGTAACATTCTGATTGAGCTTTTCGCAAGTTTAGTTGGATATTTACATCTTAACGTAACAAAAAGGTTTTAATTATAAAAGCATTGTTGACTAAGTATAAATTATTGATTGATTTATAAAACTGTTATTTAATGCATAAAGGATTGGTATCGCATTGAGGTATAGTAATTTGCATATGGTTATATAAGCTTTTATGATTAGACTTTTCAACTGCGATTCAGTATAAAAGCTTTCACCCCAATAAGTCTAAACCGTCATTCAACAATTTTCAATTCAAACCTTATTGACAGAGTTTAAGACAGTTTCAGCCAACTTCAATCATTTTGGTAACATTCTGATTGAGCTTTTCGCAAGTTTAGTTGGAAATTTACATCTTAACGTAACAAAATATTTTTAATTATAAAAGCATTGTTGACTAAGTATAAATTATTGATTGATTTATAAAACTGTTATTTAATGCATAAAGGATTGATATCATAGTGAGGTATAGTAATTTGCATATGGTTATATAAGCTTTTATGATTAGACTTTTCAACTGCGATTCAGTATAAAAGCTTTCACCCCAATAAGTCTAAACCGTCATTCAACAATTTTCAATTCAAACCTTATTGACAGAATTTAAGACAGTTTCAGCCAACTTCAATCATTTTGGTAACATTCTGATTGAGCTTTTCGCAAGTTTAGTTGGAAATTTACATCTTAACGTAACAAAATGGTTTTAATTATAAAAGCATTGTTCACTAAGTATAAATTATTGATTGATTTATAAAACTGTTATTTAATGCATAAAGGATTGGTATCGCATTGAGGTATAGTAATTTTCATATGGTTATATGAGCTTTTATGATTACACTTTTCAACTGCGATTCAGTATAAAAGCTTACAACGCAATAAGTCTAAACCGTCATTCAACTATTTTCAATTGAAACCTTATTGACAAATTATTGACAGAGTTTAAGACAGTTTCAGCCAACTTCAATCATTTTAGTAACATTCTGATTAAGCTTTTCGCAAGTTTAGTTGGAAATTTGCATCTTAACGTAACAAAAAGGTTTTAATTATAAAAGCATTGTTGACTAAGTATAAATTATTGAATTTACTGCAGCATACAATACATCTTCTTGGAAGCTTCCTAATAAAATTATGTTATTGCTTTTTTACCCGAGCTTTTATTTATATTGTTAATATAAATATTTCAATATTCTTTAAGAAAGAACTAATTGACTAGGAAATTATTGGTTGCTTATTAAGAAACTGCAGGTTTTAGGATATAACAATACTGTAAAAATCATAAACAGCTATAGTGTTAAAAGATTGTTGTGAAAAGCACATATTCGATATTCTTAAATTATTTGTCATCGTAATCTACAACAACAACATTACAAAATTCATAGTTTGCGGTGTTAATCCCATAGATCATATTGGGTCCACCTATTCGCACCAGCAATTAATCTATTACAATGAACCGCATAAAAAATCACCGAACATTTTTTTGCTGCTGTTCGTCCCTCCGCTATTTTAATTATTTATATGTATGTATGTGAAATGTTAAAAAAATAAAATAATAATAAATCAAAAGCTCACAAAGCTTACCGAAACGAAGAAAAATTATATTTATAACACTTAAAAAAATTGTTTCTCACAAACATATATGTACATACGTACAATGGTTTTTATAAGTACTGTCCATACATAAAATTTTCTTTCATATAGAAATGTACGTCGGTATATGTGTTCTGCAATTGTGCACACGAGAGTCAAGTATACCAACCAATCTTCATAATTCATTTCCTTGTAAACCTTTTTTCTATATATAAAAAATAAAAAGCTTCGAAATATTTTATTTACTTTTTAAAAAGTAATTTTTCTATATTTTTCCCTCTTTTTTACTCTATGAGCTTTTAAAAAAAAAAAAAAAAATTATTTTGTTAAATTATGACAACACCAGAGACATGGTTTATTTAAGGTTTTTTTTTGTTTTGTTTTTTGGCGTTGAACCAAAAAATATGAGAAAATTTGTTAGAGGAAAATTAAACGAAAAAAAAAACTGGGAAATTTATTTATTTTTCTTGTTTTGTGATTGTAACTGTTTTATTGGTGTCTTTAATTTTTGTTGGAAGCTTTCTGCTATACAAACAATATATACATATATGTATATGTATCTATGGAGGGAAATGAAACACAAAAAAGCTGTATAGAAAATTATGATTTTGAAAACTGCAATAAGTTTTAATTTTTGTTTTTGTTTTTAGTATTCTTTCTCTTGTCAACTGGTATACTGTTTGTTTGTACACAAAATCAACTTACAAAAGAAGATAAAAGTTATATTTTATGTTGTTAAAGTATTTTTGTATTCTCTTCCTGGTTTTCTTGTAAATATATAGAGTTTCTGTTGTAAAATCAAATGTTATGTTTTTTTATAACATTCATTGTGTATTGTTGTACATATATACATAATATAGAAAAGCTTTTTAAGTTTTTATTATTTATAACATACGCATTTCGGTTGCAGGCATAACTTACCCCTGAGATATAAATTTAGCCCAGTTTAAAAGGATTTTTATGTTTTTTCTGTAATCATATCAAAGACCAGATAGTGATAGGCAAGGGATGAAACAATAGTAAATTTAGCTTTTATACTTTTTAAAAAAAGTTAGCTTTCGCCAAGTTAGTTTTAAAATACCCCCAAACCAATGACTGTAGCGTTCATTGGTTTGGGGGTATTTTAAAACTAACTTGGCGAAAGCTAACTTTTTTTAAAAAGTATAAAAGCTAAATTTACTACTGTTTCATCCCTTGCCTATCACTATCTGGCCTTTGATATGATTACAGAAAAAAGATAAAAATCCTTTTGAACTGAGCTAAATTTATATCTCAGGGGTAAGTTATGCCTGCAACCGAAATGAGCTTTTATGAAAACGACTTCCCTATTAATTTTTAAACATAATTCTTATTTCGCACTATAGGAAAACTAGTGAATTAACAGAAATACTCGAGCAAGGAAAACTAGTGAATTAACAGAAATACTCGCTTGATTTGTGAGTGCCGTCTAATACCGATTTGTGCAAATTTCAAAACACCCCACGACAACGCTACTCCATAGTAAACAGACCGCGCGGAATCCCTGCTCGAATATTTCTGGTTATTCACTAGTTTGCCTAGTGCGTTACAAATGAAAGCAATCGGGTGTTAATCGCCGCTGGAAGACCTAATAAATAAAGAGTGGCTGACTACAATCTGGATTACAGAGTACAGGTGAAGATAACATAGACAATTTCAACTTCTCAAAATACTTCTGAGGTCGTTCCACTCAAACTTACGATTTTTCTTTTATAGTTTTGTGAGTGGTGTAATATACGCGGTTGTCGACACGTAAAACGTTACGTAGATTATTTGGCAAGGTTTTTTGTAAACGTCAACAATTGGAATTCGCTAGTTTGCAGCTGTTTTTTGTGAAAGAGTAATTCAGTTAAGTCGTATACGAAGATATTAAAAAATTACTAAAGTTAAATTGGGAATCCACTTGGGGCGTTGAAATACAAACAAACAATAGATTTAATTAAAGAATATTTATTGCACGTTTTTGTGTTATTACACCGAGAAAATGTATAGGTAAAGTACATGATCGCATCCGCCATTTTTCTTCAGCTTACTTCTCACTATTGCCGAAAATTTTTAGATAATTCAAAAACCGGTGGGCTTGTAAGTCTTAGTTCTTAACTGAATTGATTTATAATCTTTCTTCAAAAACAATGAATTTTTTTTTAGACGGATGAATTTTTACCGTGAATAATTCATCGGGGTCAGGAGGCAACATTGTGGAGATGGACTCCACATCATTCCCCTTCGAGTAAATGTTACGGGAAAAAAATTAATAATTTTATTCTAAACTAAAACACATTTTGGTTTTGCGATATTATTGATCGAGTCTCCAAAAGCTGGTTTAGCTGATCGATAGTTATGGATGTGTTGTTTCCACTGATGTCCACCACAGAATGTTTTCTGAATCGTCGAATTACTTTATGTGAGCCGTCGTAAGGTGATGTCACCCTAGTAGGAATTTTATCAATCCGGATAAAAACGAACTCACATTTATCCAGCATTTTTGGAATAAATATATCGCTTTTCAGAGTCTGTTGATTGTACCTTGAACCTGATCGGAGTCTGTTGATTGTTGATCTGAAACTTCGATAAAAAATTCACATTTAATTTAACTAATTTATCGTATCCCCTCTCGCTTTTAGAGTTGCTTTTAGTTGGCGATGAAAACGTTCCACTCCATTAGATTGCGGGTGATGAAGAGCTTTCTAAATTCGATGTATGCCTAGTAGCTTCGTTATTCTGAGAATCTTACATTGGAATTGGCTTCCTTTATCTGTATTTATGTTTACAGGTACCCAATATATTGATATAATATTGTTACGGTGGTAATACCCTTCATAAGGCCTTCTAGTTAAACGACCTATGTCAGTTAAAATGTATGCATACGGTGCAAGTGACCCAACGATGTTCAAATGAATGTGTTCAAAACAATCAAAAGGCTGTTTAAATTTGTCTTTGTTCATTTTAGGTCAAAAGTAACCACCCATTTTTAATTTTATAGTTGTGAGACGAGTGGAACCAGAAAGTAATTACAGAAGTTCTTCGTCAGGCTTCTGTAATTCTAAAATAGAAATAACATTTAGGGTTTTTTTGATAGATGCAGTTGCGTTATCGCTTGTGCGTGATATTTCGTTTCGGCTGATGGTTGTTACTTTTTGGAGAAATATGCTATAGATTCCTTACATCGAATTTTGAGTTGCTGCAACACTGCTCCCATTGCGGCATTCGAGAAATCCGTAGTGATACTGCGTCATATAAGGGATAACCAAAAAGTGTTGCAAGAGCAAGGGTCTTAGCAAAATATCTTGTGTAGTAACAGGTATTAAATGATATGCCCTGACTAGGTCAATTTTAGAGAATATAGTATAACCGGTTAAGTTCATAGAGAAATGTTGTATGTGGGGTATAGGATAACGGAATAAAACAACTGACTATGATGTAGTTTAGTCGATTTTTACTCTAAACTTGCATAGATTCATCGTCATTGTGGAGAATGTGACACTACCGACTCTTGAGTCCACAACTGCGTATCGCTTGCTAAATCATAATTCTTTCAAAAAATATTATTATTAAAACCAATTTTAACGACACTTTGCAGACAATGCAGATTAAACAGAATTTTTATTTTTAAAGTTTATAGATTAAAATGCAATGAAAGCGTAATTCTATAAACTTTAGAATTAATTTATAAAATCACTCTAGGAATTATCTACATTATCGACGTTGTCTACGTTGTTGGCGTTGTCTACGAGTTGTCAACACGTCGACATAGAAAATAATAGATGACGCGTAAATACCCATCTCTGTCGATAACATCCTGACATACCAGGAACCTTCGAAGTTGACGGATGGTTTGGGTGGTTGGATACGAAGTAATAGCCGATATTTTACATTGATCTACCTTTAGTACCCCATCTCCGACAAAATATCTTAGGTATTTGATTTCTTTCAGAAGGAATTTACTTTGTAAATTTATTGCTAATCCAATCAACAACTCAGCCAGTATACTCAGTAATACCAGATTCTCGTCGAACGTCTCAGCAGTTATTAATAAGTCATCAAAGTAGACAAAGCTTTGAGTATGCAGCTCGTGAGGTATCTCCCGATGCATGAGACGGCATATAGTCTGCGGCGCTTTACAGAGTCCGAAAGGCATAACGGTAAACTAGTATAATGGCCGGCCTGGCACAGTGAAGGGTGTCACATCATCCCTTCATCCTACATCTAATGGTATTTGCTAAAAGGCGTCGTTCAAGTCAATACAAGTCAAGGACCAACCATCGTTCTCTGTGCTCAGGTTTACATTTCTTGCATCCAACCACAATCGGATCTTGCCATTTTCTCTGCGGACAGCATCGATCGGGGAACTCTATCAGCTGGTACTCTCCTCTATGACCTCTAGCGAGAGCATCCGATCGACTTCAGCTTCAACAGCCGATGCCATAGCGTAATAACGTTGCTTAACGGGTTCTGCATCGCCAACATTAATAATATGTTTCACTAAATGCGTTTTACCTAAGCCAAGCACAGCGGAAGATAGAAACCTTTGCTTAACTGTTTCCAACTGTTGCTGCTGAGGCGGTGTCAGCTCGTGTAAAAGAGGAAATTCAGGCATAGTAGTTTACGCTACAAGTTGCGCAGAAGAGCAATGTGAATTAGGAGAAGAAAAATCTAACATAACAGAAGGATTAACAATTTTTAATTTAAATAATCGCCAAAAGCCGACGCCGAGGTATAATTCCTTTTTAAGATTCGGAGCTAAATGTAGGGTTATAAAATTTGTTTAGCTGAAACGTAATCGGAATCTTGACATGACCGATTATTTGTTCAGAGCTACCGTTAGCTATCTTAATTGAGGAAGGAAGATGTCAAAAATGTACAGTAGGATCTATGAGAATTTCTTCACAATTTTTACCCAGTAATAGATACATTGGCACCGCTGTCCAACAAACCTCTTATTTTTTTACCCATTAATTTGACTTCGGCATAAGGTCGGCCATCTGTCGTGTCGGCTATCAACAATGCTTAATGAAATATATGCTTCCACCTGAAGAAGGTAATTGTTTGTGACCTTGATAGTTTGGAGTTGATGCACTAGCATTAACCATTGGTTGACAAAATTCTGGATTGTGAGTTAATCTAAGATGAAATTCACGATTTTCTATGGAATTCTGAAACTTTGAAACATCTGGATATTTATACGGTAACGCAAGTGGAATGGAATTGTCTGACTGATTTTGGTAATGTTGCAGATATTGATAGCGAGTTGTGAAGTAGATGTGCATATGGGCTGAATTGAGTTTCATTATAGTTTGTTTGATATTAACTATTGATATTGTCTTGGGAAAGTTGCATTTCCTGAATGTGATTCACCAAATACTTCTGGTATACAATCCGATTTCGAATCCAAACATTCTCGTAAGCACACTGTCGTACTAATTCATCGTGTATTCTAAACTGGGTAACTGCAAGCCTACCATGTTATCATGGGCGCATATTGTGTTAATATAAAGATTAAGTCGGAGTCTGGCATGGGATTCTCAATTTGCAAGGATATGGATAATACTGCGTTGTAAAAATCAAGCAAATTTTAAGTCGACTTAGGCTCGAGATGCACCATAATATCTGAGCGGACCTTCAACATTATATTCGAAAATCCTCTAATACTTGAGCCATCTATGTAGGTTAGTCTTAAATGATTCTTAGCAAAACCCGATCCGGATTCTAGATCGATGGGAGGTCCACATTGAATACAATGGGCATCATTATTATCGACTTCCACTATACGTGACTAAGGGAAACCGGACAAACTTTGGAAAAATTCCGGAACTCAGAGAATTTCATGGTTGTACAGTGTCGATAAAAATTAAGCCAACCATTTCACCGATTCATATACCAACTATAGACGTATTAAGCTCCACCTTTCGTGTACCCGTTGAAGAAGAACTGGAAAAGTTAATAATATAGGAAATATTGGGGCATGAGGAAACCTGAGGAGTCTGGTCGCATTTGCGACAGTTATAAATGTCCACTGTTAAACACGTTCTATATCCCTACACTTTTCACACTCAAATACCTCCAAAATATTTTTCTTCGGCATCGTAAAGAGAGGAAGAGAAGGCACTTTGCTACCTACGATGCTGAGAGCAAATGTGTCCGCAAAATCTTGGTCAGGCTCAAGACTATATTATAGCTTAACGTTGACTAAGATACGATAATGACGCAAACCATCTCGATCCAAAGGATCTTTGTCAAACAGAGTGAATAACAGTGTTTATTCCGAAAGACCTATCGCTTTATATTCTAGAACACTGACGGAACGCATTTACTCCCTAATCGATAAGCGAAGCTTTTCAATAAATACTGGGGTGAAAAAATGTCACATTGATATGTGTGGTCGGCTGATTTTGACTCTAAACGGTTGAAGGTATTAACAGTAACAACAAATTGTGCGCTTAACGTGCTTAGTTCAATTTTTGCTACTCATGGAATTTTAAAGATGATTATTAGTAAAAATTGCGTGGCAGATGATTGTTAGTGATAATTCCTCGATTAATTTACAGTTGTTCTGTGAGAGTAACTTTAAATATACTCTATAGTTACCTCGTTCCACACATCGTCTAACAGATAAGGGATACGAACGGTGCGCGAAACAAAAGACTTCTTTAAGAACCTGTTCACAATTTTGTCCTACCATCATGCGACGCCTTCTGCAAGTACGAGTATCTGTTCAACAGTATATATTTAAAGTAGGCGAAATTATATTTTGGGACCAAAGTGGATACCAGCAACTGTCATCGAAGTGACCCTTTCTTACAGTGTTTAAACAGAGACTGATACTTTTATATGTGTCGACAGATTAACAATAATGGAGATGCCGTGAAACAGATCCAATATAACCAGTGAAGATTGTTCAACTCCTTAGGATGTTCCACAATTGCCGACTCAAATCAGTCTAATTCTCCTGTCATCATTATGATCCACGAAACAACCAGGAAGAACAAACCCATGAACTCAGACGACATACGCTGACCAGAGAGATTGAAATCACAGACAACCGGCGAACCACAATCCGTCACATATATTTTAATGTTAACTCGGAATAGCCTAAATTTGGTTAGGATTACAATTCCTGAATTAATATTACCAGAAGAGGATCACAAGGAAGTACAATAGGCCTAATATGCTGCAGTATTTCGCACCTGTTTGAACTAAAAACCAAAATGAGACAAATATATCGAATTTTAAAAATATTAAATTGAATAATGAGAAAAAAATTGGGGCTTTCTTTTTATTTCATAAAAACAAATACTATGAATATTTTTTTATGATTCACGCTTTAAATATTCGTGGTATAGAGATATCGTTATCATATTGGTACATCGTTCTTGATAAAATAAAAAACGCCCTAAATTTCTCGTTACGTTAAATTATAAATACTTAAGTCTCTAAGTAAAAAATAAACTTTTAAGACTTCTAGGTTTAGGTGTACTGACAAAAAAAAATCTTACCTTATGTGTTAACAGAGAAGTATAATGGTTGCAGTTAATATCGACTTGTTTAAAATATTTTTACAAAAAATAAGAAAAAAATTAGGGCGTTAATTTCATTTCATAATAACTAATTATCAAACAAATTGATTTTTTTATGTTTTGATCGTCAACGAATGCAACATATTTCTTAACGTCATATATGTTAACGTGGGGCCAAAAGTAATAAATGCTTCAAGTCAATCAATTCAAACTTCAATTGCACTAGTTCGCTAAGATTCTAATTCCAACCTTATATACAGTTTTGAGTCTATAATATAAAAACAAAAAACGAAGATTATTCCAAGCACTGTAAATATGTCTTTTAGATCAAAAATATTTATATTCATGTCGCCTATAAATATTAAATTTTTATTAGCAAATAAAAGCGTATCCAACGTTTCAGAAAACGTGTATATAGTATTTATATATGGACTGGCCGTCTAATCAAAATTGTTGATTTAAATCACAATCCTGAACAGTTTTCGATGGTCATTTGTGTATAAAAGACTTGATTAAAATTTGTGCTGCCGAAATCTATTTTCCAATTTAAATGTTAAAATAATATTTATTATCAAAATAAATACTCAGGCGTTGGTATTTCGGTCAATTTAGGAGATGTCATTTGAATAATATGTTGCGTTTTAGGGTGAATTATCGTTTTCAATGAATTGTCGTTTTCGGTAAAAATATTCGGTACGGTACGATTTGTTGTATGCGGTGAATTGCTTTGCATTAATACGACTCGCAGGCTTAAGCCTGCCCGTCCATGCATAAAAACTATAGTCAGACGATAAACGAGCCATTGTCCATCTATGACTTTTATATACATAAAATTTCAGTCGAATCGAACCATCTTGGCGCGATTTATTTACCAACAATTTTTATGAATGTCATATTTTGGTACATAAAACGCAAAATTGAAAAACACAAATCCTTATTTGCATTTTAATGATAAGATAAAATCGTAAATAATTTTTCCAAACAGTACGCTTCCCATTCGTGACAGAAAATTATTTCAATTTTTTTTTTTTTTATGGTTTACCACACATTGTTGTGCACACAAAAATATGTTAAATAAAAAAATAAAATGTAATTAACGAGTTAAAACAAAAATTGCTTTAAAATGTGATTTCCACCCAAAGCTCGATGGGCGCTAGTTTTTTCGTATATATATATATATATACATACGAAGCTAAGCCACCACCGCGTAAAGAAAATTCCATCTTCCTTTCTTTTAATTTTTGGTTTTTTGTGTTCCTATTTAACGATTATAATTTATTTTTTTGTGCTAAGCTTTATTGGTTGTTGGCGGAGAATGGCATTGCGGGTGGTTTTTTTTTTGGTAAATTGGTTTGTTGTTGTTTTGATGTAATATGATTTACGATGGCTATCAAAATGCTATTAAAATACGAAAAAAAAAAAAAAGTTCATGAAAATTATTGTGAACAAAAAAGGCAAAATACATAGACACAGTAGAACGATGTACATACATACATATACACATAATAATGAGTGTATAGCGCGAAAAATAAAATTTTCATTGTAAACAGAGCCGAGCAAAAATAAAATGTATATGAAGGACACACAGAATATGACAACACCAACAACAATGACAGCACCACCACCAGAACCACCACGACCACCACCAGCACCACACAACAACAAAAAAACTGTTTTATAATAGGATTTATTGTTTTAATTTTTATTGCGTTAATTTGACATCGTTTAAAGTTTATGTTGAATCGATTGATTACATAATATAATTTGCGCGGGAAAAGTTAAGTTTTTCCGTTTAACTCAGTATTTGACATCGTTATCACTGTTGCGTATTATGGTATAGCGTTTACTTTATACACAACAAATTAGTTAATGTGCGAGGGTTAATTTTTGTACCAGAACGGTTTCCCTCTGTATATATGGATATACATACAAACATACATACACTATGTATATACATAGTTACGATATTGTGTTACGATTAAATTTTTAATTGTTGAAGGATTTTGATTTTACGATAATGATAAATTATTTTTAATGCTTTGTCGTAAAATTAAAGAATACTGGCTGGAATATCAGAAAATTATCAAATTAAGGAGGAGGACGATTTTTTTTTTAATTTTATAATTTTTTGTGCTGCGTGCCTATATATAGTTGAAAATATTATCTATGCGGCAATAAAATATTTTCAATGTCAGCACATTTTAACAATTAGCATAAATGGTTTTTGTTGCCGCCTATATATGATGCGTGTTGAGACTAATGAACTTTTGTATAATCGATTTAATTTAAATATTGTGGAATATTGATTGTGTTACGCAGAAATTAAAATACTTATGTGGGGTTCCTCACTGAGTGTGTGCCAGATAGTACCTCTTCCAATGAGTTTTCATATTTTCTTTGATCAAATCTTTGAAAGATTGCTGAATCCACCATAACTTTATAAAATTGGCTGACCAATTCTTCTGCTGCGTTTCGAAGATTGTCCGCATGATTGTATTCAGCTCCGCTGGGTTATGCTTCAAACGATGGTAATATCAATTCACTCGAGAAAAATAGTATGATCTTAGTCTTAATCTTGGATAATCGTTAAACCAAATTAAGATTTTCTGTCCATAACGTGTGTAGGAATATTTTGATTCCATCGGTTCGTATTTGGATTCCAATGCAAAGTTCCAATACCGTGACGGAGTCAGTCATAGTATCTTAGTTATTTTTTTAAGTAGCAGTTTCAGCCGAGCCATGATGCACGACTTTAAATATTGATGTACTACTTATTCTCTGGAGCCTCCACCTAATGAATACTACGACATTTAAAAGTTTACAATCTGGATCAAATTCAGAGATGAACTTGTGTACATTTTTTTTAGGGAACGGATTTGATAGAGGGCTGTTGGAAAGGATTATCCTAAAATGGACGGTAATCGTTTAAATGGCAGGCAATATTCGGCTGATATATTGTTTACTATTTTGGTTTCAACAAGATAAATTTGATTTATCAAAATTATCTACCTCATCGACAGAATTACCAAATCAATCACTAAGAAAGATCGATTAATTTTTTCGATCGCCATAATGATACTGAATACATCACAGCCAGATACGCCTTACAGAGGTTTGCTGGCATATCGCCAATCTGTAACAACATGTGCCATAGTTATGTAGTTTTTCTTCTACAACATTTGCTCATTTGCTCTTCTGTTTTTTCTTTGGTGTTTGGGGTTTCCTATTTCCGTTACCGAATTGAATTCAATAGAAGCAAATTGGTTGATTTTTGGTCTGTGTACTCCTTTTTGTGGCTGAAACCTCGCTCCCTTCATGCGTCTGAGAATAACGATAACCATCTGATTATTTATTTCTTGTCAACCATTTTGGGGGGATTCTCGATACTTCTTTGCATTTTGAAATAATGATATCTTTAATTCAGAAGCAAGAGAAAAACTGAGTTTCGCATTCCAAAAAGATCAACTCGATATAACATTAGTTCCGCAATTAGATTCCATTTAAAGTCGCAACCAGAACTTGAAATAGGCTTGGCTTGTAAAAATTACGATACTTTAGAAAGAAATTGTGATCCTTAAGTAAAATTGTCTGGGTTGAAGGTAGAAACAATTCAGTATAGAGGTAGCCCTTGGGAAACCCGTTTACAGCAGATATCCTCATTTGGCGAAATAGCAAACATCTTTAATAGGAAGAATTCAGATGAACTAAAATACCGAATCTATTAGGAAACCAACTAGCACCACCACTACAGAATAAATAAATCAATAATAACTGAATCTGGTCCAAGGGTTTTCAATCAACGGTGACGTATTCTTCCCATTTGAAAACGGCGCCAAGAGTATTTCTGGAACTGCATTGATTCTAAATTCCCAATTTTGACCAGTGCTTTGTTTCTAATTGGCAACATTTGCATGATATTGTGTTTTGCGTGGAAACACCCGTCCGAAGAACCATCCATTCCACATCGGTTATACAATCCAGTCAGCTTGCGTTTAATATTTAAAAAGTATGAGCGACAATGGTCAAGATCACAATTTGATATACGTGGTTCATATGATACACCATGATGTTAGTGAAGTCAAAAAAAATATCAAAGTGGTACCATTACAAAACCTTACTATCAGTGATAGATACTTTAGATTCATGATACTTTTGTATCTGGGAGTCAAATTACCCGTCAAATAATGTATTTCGATGGTTTTTCGATGAACTTTCTGATCGTAATTGAGGGACAGTAAATAAAAACTGTTTTTTAAAAAATCTAACTGGTTGAAAAATAAATTTGACCAACCAGCTATCTATAAAAATTATGGTTCTGCCCCAATACAGCGTAAAAACCCATTAGTAAATTGTCCAGCTTTTCGTCCCAATATAACCAAATTGGGTGATTTGAAACATTATGGATTCGTTCATTAAAAACTGAATGTTCGAACTTTATCTTCAAGATCACGATTTAATAACTCGTGGATCATGAATTAAAAGGTTTTAATTTGAACACTTTACATAAAATTCATAATCAGAATCACCAATTAAAGAATTTAAAATTGCATCGAAATGTTCACTACAGTTTATAGCCCATTGATGAGTGTAACCGATTTAAACAAAAGCCATACCATCATTTTAACATCTATCCACACCCACGCACACTCGTCACCAATGAAGAGAACTATGCTTATGGTGCTCCACGAATGCTTAAGGTGCTCCACAAATTCATTAGCAAATCACATTAAACAATTGCTACAAGTCTTGGACTTCAAGGCAGGCATCTGTACCGATATTAGAATAAATTTCACAGTCTCTATAGCTGGTTCATTAGAATTATAAAAGCTTATCCAGGATGTATAAGCTATATCAACCTATGCGTTACTTGCAAAGAAACATGTACTCAGTCAAACCCCATAAAATGAAGGAGGCCTTAATTTTGAGCTCACATCTCGCTATATCAATTGATTCCATTAACGCAAACCCATTAGAAATTTGGGAAAGAGTGTGCCTCCAAACTGAATGTTATGGCTGATGTCTGGGTTAAGAATCTACGAAATCTATCGTACACATATGAATTTCAGTTTCTATTAGACATTCGTTAGACATGCGTGAGCCCTCCTCTTCCTAAATTTAAATCAAAATACATAATTTAATTGTGTTGTTTACATTCAATTTTAATTGAACATGTGACTATAGAATTGTACCGATGAATGTGCCGATTGCTTAAAACATGTACAATGTTAATAAGTTGGAAAAACAAATTGGGAGGGTGGATCCTCTATAGTACTTCGATTCTCCAATATGATTCTGTCACCATGAAAGCTCTGCAGTTAATACGAATTCCTATGAGCTTTCTCTTGATACTAGTGTCCAACACAAACTGAAGAAGCCACGTCATATTAAACACCATGAAACCATCGTCACTTACAACAACCCTTCCGCCAATTTTCACATCCATACAGCAAAACGGCCCTGAACAATGCTATTGTAGATAGCAAGTCCACTCTGAAAACAGCTCGGCACGCCCATTCTACGGAACAACGTCTCGAAAAACTACTAGAAAGGGCGGAATTAGGTGATCGTTAACCCAGTGAGTCATCATTGTTGCACGTACTGCTAAGGGAGATAAGCCCTTTGATGATCTGCTATCAGTAGCAGTTAATATTTATGAAATAACAACACCCAGAGTGGCAACAATTTCTCCCTCGACATCAACGAACTCCTGCGGCCTGGAACCAGCAGTAATAAAAAAAAAATAAATCCGATAGCGAGTGCGGCTACTAATCGGATACAACTTAGTCGCCGCTTATTTCTTACAGAGGCAACCAATAAACTCCAGTTTCTCGTAGATACCGGTGGTGGTATTTCGGTCCTCCCCGTAAAATATTTTTCCGACAACGCGTCTAAAATAGACCCTGACTTGGTCCTGTCCCCCGTTAATTGTCCAGTAATTTAGACATACGGGACTAAATTGCCGAATGTTAACATTGGGTTACGGCAGCAATTGCCACATGTTGTTACTGACTTTTTGACGAAATATGATGTCTTCGTCGACTTCCGTGGAAGACGCATCTTAGATCCCACGACGAATCTTGCTGTGAATGCAATTACAACAATGGTCAAAACACCTACATCAATCCATCCAACTGCTAAAAATGCATTTGATAAATGTTTGAAGTTGTTTCCTTCTTTGGTTGAAACACCAGATTAGGCCAATCCAGCAAAACATAACATAGTTCACTACATTTACACTAAAAGTCGACTTGCTTGTTCAAGGTCACGTGATAGGCTGGACCCACTTAAACTTAAAACTATGCGTTTACCGAGCTCGAGCATATGGTCCAACTAGGCATATGCCGACCGTCATCTTTTGCGGTATCATTACCTCTTCATAGGTATCGATCCAACATATTCAATAATTTTCAATGCACCTAAATGGATGCCATATGTTTTCAAAAATTGAATTGATTTGAGCTTATCATCTTATCCCAATTGCACCCGAAGACGTACATAAAACGGCAATAACTACTCCCTTTGGGTTATTCGAATTCACACGAGTGCCTTTTGGTCTTTGAAACGCTGCGCAAACTTTTCAACGCTTCATGAATGAGGTTGTCAAAGGATTTGATTTTATATTCGTCTACATCAACGATATACTGGTAGCTAGCAAAATTGAGGGAGATCACAAGTGTCATCTCAAACAACTGTTTGAACGTCTAGTCGAATTTGGAGTGAATTCCTTAATCACCAAATTACCCAAAATGGCATAGCACCCTCGCTACTGCGAGTTGAAGCAATCGACAAATTTCGCCAGCCAACTTTAATCCAACAAGCTATTAATCAAAGTAATAGTCTCCTTGACCGAAAAGGGTCCACGGCAGACTCGACATTTTGACTATATCGCTCACTTCACGACAGACATTCAACATATAGAAGGTAAACAAAACGTAGATCGTAAAAATCTAGCTCAGACACAACAATCTGATGATGATTTATTTCAATTATTCCGTAATTCATCACGCCCAGATAGTTCCAAATTCAAATTAGAACTCACAATCCTTCCAGATATAAACATTTTTGCGAAATATCAACAGGTGTAATTCGACCATTGGTTCCGGCATCTTATGGATATGAGGTCTATCTCATCCAAGTATATGAGCATCACATAAATTAATTTCCAGTAGGTATTTTTGGCCGAAAATGCGGACATCACGCATTGGATGAAATCCTGTATCGGTTGCCAGAAGAGCAAGGTTCATCAACAGATATAGTGGAACCATTGCCACCATCCGAAGATTTAAGATACCTCTTGAAATCACTACAGACCAAGGAAGTCCATTTGAGTCTAAATAGTTTTCTGAACTAACGCGTTTACTAGGAGCTCATAGAATTCGTACCACTGCCTATCATCCACAGGCAAATGGTATGGTCGGGAGATTCCACCGACAACTTAAAGTTTCGCACAAAGCTCGAGAAAATACCATTAAATGGAGGACTGAGCTTCTTATCGTCTTGCTGAGAATACGAAGAGAATACGAAAATGCTCCCCAGCTGAACTAGTTTTTTTTTCAAGCCCTCAGATTACCAGGAGAATTTTTCGAAACAAAGTTCCAAGGATAGTTCCGATCCACATGACTATGTCGAAAGGCTTCACGCAGCCCAGTGCGCAATATAATTCCTATTGACACTCGCAAGCAAGTCAACTAACCCTTAAACAATTGCGAGTACGTATTCATTCGTATTGACAGAGTACGAACGGGCCTGACAAAGTCATTCGTCGTTTTCGTAAACATTACATTCTTGATGTAAAACAGGCAAGAATGCAAAACGACACAAAGATCCTAAAACTTTTGGTTAAAATGATTAAATTTATTGACACTTTTCGTTTAAACGTCATTTACAGATAGTGTTTAAAATTTTGTAACCGTTGTTAGGATTAAGAGAAGATTAGGAAATACTTCACGCGTTTCTATATCTAATTTCTTGTTTCATTTGGAGGGCAATACAAGTATAAAAAAACTTAATCATATTACTGATGAGAGTTGTGGACATTAAAGTCAACAAGATTTACAATTACAACTAAACAAGATTCAGATGGCACCGTAGTAGCCAGCAAGCGCCCAAACCCATCATATTTTTAATTGAGAATATTTCACCCACAAAACTTAAATTACTTAAAGCATCATAAATTTTCAATTTTATGTACTATATACAAACAGGTGTATATTATGCTCTCCTCCCTTCAATAAAATGCTTTGTTGAAAGCGAAAATTATATTTTATTTTCATCGACACGATAACATCATAAACATAAAAAAAAACTAAAATTACAATAAAATATTTTCATTTTAACCGTAGTTTGTAAATTTTTATTTTTAAATAACTTGAATAAATTGTTAAAACTATTTTCCATAAATAAAATAAACAAAAATTGATTATCATCAACAAAGTAAATAAAATGTAGATAACACATTGAATATGAACGTAATACGAGAGTCTATAATTGTGTGTTTTGAAGAAGAATCAGGCAAATTTAGTCAGTTACAAAAGAATACGAGTTTACAAAAAAAATGTAATATTTCTCTGCAACTAATTTACTTAACTTTTAGCAGAAACATAATATAACGACATAGTCCATCGTACACACATCTATAATTTACATTTTCCTAAACACCATATATGTATAACAATAATTTATTCCAATTTCCACATATACATACATACATATACATACTATAAAGTTTTTCATTTAAATGTTTCCTTCATTTTTGTGTATTGGTGGTTTGTTTGGTTTGGCGTATATTTTCTTGGGAGAAAACTAATTTTCAGGATGAAAACCGCAAACAAGAAGACATTTTGTTTATTTTCATGAAATATAATATTTGTCTTCGTATTTGTGTTATAAATAAATACAATCATATACCATATTATACATGTATAGTACACTTACTTATATACAACTGTAACTTTCAACTTACATAGTGTATTTTATAAAAAAGTTTGATTAAGTTTTGCGAATTTTATTTTTATAATATTCTAAATTGACTCAATTTCTTATATTTTTCTTTTAATATCCTTGGATATTTTGTATTAAATTTTCTTGAATATTTGATTATTTAATCTTGCATAAATGTTTAAAATAAAAATTCTAATATATACATTCGTATATATCGTAACACTTACTTGCATTAAATTATTGTGAGTGAATTGATTTTTTAAATTACCTCGATTAGTTTGTATTGGATGTGGATGTAGGGCGCTGACGGATGAGTACGAGAGATGAATCATGCGTGTGATTTACGGTCCAACGCGTCGTAGATGGCACATACCGAGCTCTGAACAAAATATCGACATTATGCAACTGGAAATATCGACATCCTTGTTTTACGCATGACTTCATGATAAAATATATGGGTGGCGCGATGAATTAAAGACCTCTTGTAAAAATATGTTTTTATCAACCAGCTTTATAGATTTATTATTAAATTCAAATGGTTTCAATAGTATTTTAGAATTCCTAAACATTTAAACATCTAATTTTTTTAATATTTTTAGGACCAATATTTAAGAAAGTGTTAAATTGAGTAAAGTTTGAATTAAGTTTCTTAATTTTAGACAGTATTTACAAATTTTATGTGTGTTGGATTTCGATTTATAATTTCAATATTTACAATATGAGAAAAGCTTCAGGAGTTTGAAAAATTCATTAAGTAGAAATTAAAATTAATAAGTTGTTAGAATATAGAAAGTTTTATTATACAACTTTCGTACCAGTTCCAAAAATTTTAATAGTTTAAAATATCAATCAAAATTTAGCTTTGTCGATGGTGAAATTAATTGAATTTTAATATTTAAAATTTCAAAATTTAAAAGTTAATACTCATTCCAAGAATGATAAAACCTTTTCAATTGTTTTAAAATGTGTTAAATGTAAAAAACCAAAAAAAATTTAAGTTCTTAAAATTTATATTTTTTTTTAAATTCGCATTCGCGGACATGACGGTAAATACCGACAGTACCACCACAATTGCGCAGGACAAGACGGTATACGCCGACATATAAAAAATACCTCATAGGACAAGACGGGCTTAATGCTGTTGAAAACAGGCTATTGACAATTTTTGCAGTTAACTTGGGTGGTCGGCAGGGAGATGCTCTGTCCCCGATACTATTCAATCTCATGTTGGAGTACATCTTTCGAAAAAGTAAAACACCTCAGCGCACAGTGTGGGTGGGGATATTAAAGTGCGGCTGGCAGCTGGCAGTAGTGCTTTGTATCCTCTAAGGCCACTGCTAAAATCTAACCACTTATCAAGTGCCGTGAAGTGCTCCTCACATTTGAGAGAAGAATCATCCTTGCGATTTACGGCCCAAAACGCGAAGTAGATGGTACATATCGAGATCGGAGATCTGATGAAGATCCCCAATATTTTATATGATGTAAGATTTCAGCGAGTACGCTGGCTCGGTTTCGTTCTGCGTGTTGGTCAGGAACGAATTGTCCAGCGATCATTGAAAGGAGAGTCGTTGACAAAAATAGGTTAACTATTTGGCAATACATTTTAAAAAGGAGTAAATATTGTAGATCTAATTATAAAATGTCCAAAATGACAGAATAGTATTAAGCATCCAGAGAAAATTTACGGGAATTATACGACGATTGGTCCAGCGATGATGGTGGTTCAGACATCGATCCTTTTTGTGATGATGGTGAATTTGGAGATGATCCGACATATGAACCATCAATATGATTCAGAACAAGAAGATTTAGGTGAACCTACTGTCGATGAATCGGGTGAAGAATGGATGGATGACGTTAAAGAAATACCGCATATAGTAGCGGTGTATACAAATTGAAATTAAGCCTGACGCAACACCACTACAAATTTTTGAGTTAAATCGACAAACGCTAATGGTAAAAAACTTTGTGAAATTAGCCGTCCAGCAACAAGGAACTGTCGTATTGCTAAATTTAAACATACTGATTTCGAGGAAATGTTTAAATTTTTGGGACTTTGTTTGTTGCAATCACAGATCAAAGCTCCAACAATACGGTCGCTTTTTTCAAATGATCTCCTTTATTCCCACCCATTGTTTTCTGCAACTATGTCCGGGCGCCGCTTCCAGCAATTGTTACGCAGCTTTAGTTGTAATGTGGATAGCAATGATAATGGAAAACTGAAAAAGATTAGTCCAATGCTAAAACTATTTTTCAAAAGGCATATATAGACCAGAAAAAGAGCTGTCATTAGACGAATCACTTTTATTGTTTCGAGGTAAACTGAGTTTCAAACAATATATCAAGGGCAAGAAAGCTACGTTTGGAATCAAGTTTTACGAGCTAACCAGTAGTAGTGGTTACGTTTTAAATATTGAAATGTATCAGGGCAAAAATGATGTTTCTACTTGTCGCAAAGTGAGTTCTATAGTAAGTCGACTTATGGACCCATTTTTAAAAAAAGGACATCATGTTTTTATGGATAACTACTATAACAGGATAGAACTTTGCAACACGCTGTTATCCATGAAAATCCACTGTACAGGAACTCTTCGATCGAACAGAAGGGAAAATCCTGTGGAAGTAGTAAGCAAAAAGCTCACAAGAGGAGGATTTATTTGGAAACGGAAGGGAAACGTATACGTTTCGAAATGGAAGGATAAACGCGACGTTCTTTGTTTCACAACAGCCATTCATCTCAAAATGATTGATATCGTTCATAAAACCTGAACCTACAGCCACCTACACAAATAAATGCCGCGAGAGGATAGAAGTGACCAGATGGTATCATATTACTCATTACCAAAAAACCCATTCGCTGCTATAAAAAAGTGATGTTTCACTTATTGGATATAACCACCTGGAACTCCTACTTTTTGTACAAGAAAACCACTGGCTCAAATCAAAGCTTCCTACAATTTCGAGATTTATTAATTAAAGCCATGATAAACCTCCCTAAAACGGTTACAAAAGGGCAAGATTTAATTGTGATTAATAGGCCGTTTCATAGTGATTCCAGAAGTTCAGCAACAAATTCTGCTGCGCATCCGCAATCATTTTATGGAAAGAATACCAGTTCTCGAAAATCGAAAACGTAAAGCTGTTTATTTAAGATTAAGGAATGCGCGAAAACAAAAATTCGCAAAGATACATCTGATCGACGTAAGAATTGCCCTTCATTTCCTGCACTATGTGCAGGACAAGACGGGAAATACCGCCATTTCAAAACAACGGTAAAACTTGTCAAAAAGGACTAAGAACCACATTTCTAGTTATTTGAACTTTATCCAACAATTTCATCTTTCATATCTTGGAAGTTACAATATGTGTCATTCTGAGAAACTTCTGGTGAAAAAAGTCCCGCGAAATCCTTAAACGGAATTTGAAGCGTGAAATTTGTGATTTTTAAATTAATAAGATTTAAACAAAAAACTAATTTTATTTAATATTATTTATATAAAGAATTTTTAATTTTTAATAGCTAGCTAGTACCTTCCAAATTTAAAATTTTAAAAAAATCTAAAAAAAAGTTTTCTAAATTTATTATTCCTTATAAATACTTAATACTTAATACTTCCTTATAAATAATAATTCATTTATAAAAATAATTTTAATAATGTGATTTTAATAACAAAAATTTACATATTATAATAATTCTATTTATACAATTTTGCAAATTGTTAGTATTAAATAGATTTTGGAATTAAATTTATAATTTTAAAATTGACATAATTATTTATAGTTTTGAAAAATTAAAATGTACAAATTTAAATTTAAAAAATTTATTTTAATTCTAGATTTTAAATATTTTAACATTTCGATTAAAAATAAATTTAAATAAATATTTTTTAATTGTAAAAATAGAAAGAATTTTGAATTATGTTTTATTTTATAACTTTTTAAATATATAGAATGGTAAATTAGAATTTAAATTCATTCTACATTTATGATTTTTGTGTTAAGGCTGCAAACCAATTGTCGGGTAAATCAATTACTTAGGTAAATTTTTGTTTTATTGAAATACGTGCTTTTGTTTATTTTCAGCTTACTTAATCCGAAGATCACTAAAAAATTAACAATCTAAACGTTAAACATTTACTTTTGTATACTCGATTTACCCTACTTTTTGATAGGGTAAATGAATTTACCGAAAATTAAAGTAAAAATCGACTTTTACCCGTGAATAGGTTCGGAGCCTAAGAATATAAGAATAATATATAGATTTTAGGGCGTTTGAATTAAAAATTTTTAATTTATATTCTTCAACCTTTAAAATTGAATTACAATATTTAAATCATTTGTTCATTTACAGATTTGAAATACATTATGTAATTAAGATGTGTCCAAATTTCCCAGAATTGGTTTTATTTTTTAAATTTACATAATTTTTCTATCGTTTTATATTTTGAGAATTTATGAGTGTGAGTTCTAAACCTGTTTTCCGTTCTTAATACCAAACAAAATGAATGCTTTATTGGAGGTGAAATTAAATTTAGTTTTAATATTTGGAATTTTAAAATATACAAAATAATAGAATTCAACAATTCACCGATTTGATAAAAAGTATTTGCATTTTTAAAAATGTTTGTATCTAAAATAATTAAAAATAAATTCCTCTAATTTATATTTTGGGAGTTTTGAATAATTAAAATAAAAAGATTTAAATTAAAAATTAAATTTTATATATTAAATAATTTACCATTTAGAAAAATAATTTTATTCACTTTTATAACAAGATTATTTAATTGTAGTAATAAAATTTTAGCACAAGTTTAAATTTTCTTTAAACCAGTTTCGGTTGTACAATTTTTTAATTTACGGGATTTTGCAATTTTTAATAAATGTCATCAGTTAATTTATTTCAAAATATTAAACATTTGTTAAGTACTTCTTCGCTTTGAAACTTTTAAATGTAATTGTAATTCAACCTTTATTCTACCTTCGTCCACTACTTTTGAAAATTCTTTCGAAATTATTTGGGGACCATTATCTGTATGGATAATCTCAGGTACACGATATATATATACGTATCATTTATTAGAAACTATTTGCCGTGGTCCCTTTCGTTAATGGTTTTTACAAGACGTATTTAGAATACGATTAATATCATAGTATTTCCACTTCGTGAACGAGGGTATGGTCCCAAAAGACCCACATATAGTTCCTGAAACGGTCTTACGGAATTAGTAGGACCACTTATGGGTGGTTTCATGATGTGATTTGGTGCTTTCGAGGTCTTGCAAATTTCGCATTGCCCAATAAAATTCCGGAGTTGCTGCCGCATACCAGCCCAGAAATAATATCGTCTTTACCGATACAGAGTTTTCATGGTTCCGCCATGCGAAGCCGTGGGATTGCAATGTTCCTATTTTATTATTGACTGGGTTATATTGTATGGAATCCACAACTTCCAAATCGGGATATCCCGCAGCTCAACGTCACGCTTCGGTTCAATCCGATTATACAACTGATCATCGAGAATTTTATGATTTGTGTATTTCTCGGGCGTAGCTATTTAGTATTTTTGACAGCAAGTCAACGAATTGATCGTCAAGGAAATGTGTCGACTTAAGGTCTATGGTTTCCAAAAGTGGTAGCCAGTTTTGAAATTTTTCCAGAGATTCACAAAAAGCTCTCGAAGAGGCGTCCGGTACCACATTGAATGACCTTCGTTGATGTTGTATTACAAAATCGTATAGGATTGTAGCTTAAGGCTCCACTTAGCCAACCGACCGCTAAAGTTTATTTGAGACATAGGCCATTTCAGACTAGCATGGTCTGTAATTATTGTAAAGTGGAACCCTTCGACGTATGGTAGGAACTTTTTAACGATAATCGCAGTGCGGCTAATTAGAGACACTTTCCGAGACACTTTAGTTTTGCTGAGCTTTATTCAACCTCTTGAATACGAACGATATTGGTTTTTCACAACCCTCAATGTCTATCTGGTATAGGACACCTCCTACTCCAGCAGTACTTGCGTCGCATCGGATCTAAAATGGTTGAGAATATTCTGGATTGATCAATACATGATACTTCGGGATTCCAAACAAATTTAACTGACTTTTTTAACAAGTTTAAAATAGGCGCTGCTAGATCTGCATAGTTTGAGATGAATCTCCTGTATCATCCTTTCATTCCTAGTAATCTTATTGTTTGTTTGACGCTGATAAGATTCAGAAAGCTGAATATGGCTTCTACTTTGCCAGGATCGGTTCGGAGCCCATCCTCACCAACCGCAGGTATCCAAGGTACTTCATTTCCCTCATCACAAACTTGCTTTTGCTAATATTGATTGTCAATCTCGCCTGCGATAATAATTCCGCAACAGTATTTAAAAGCTGGAAGTGTTCCTCGAGAGATGCTGAAGCAGCTCATCCAGATAAATAAACAAGGGATCGTGGTACTGATGTGGGATAGACGACACATATAGTTTGTGCCGCATTACATTTGGTTTATCCAAACGGCATCATGGAGAATGCTGTTTTATCCCGTCAATAGCGGATACATATTTCATGTTATATTCTCAACAGATTATCTATAAGCTGTAACGGATATGCGTCTTTTTTCGTAACTTGATTAAGCTTACGAGAATCTAAGCAAAGCTTCGCTTTTCCGTTAGCTTTCTTCTCTAGCTGGACTGGAGAACACCACCCACTATTGCTCTCTTCCACTACTCCAAGTTCAATCATCCGATCTAATTCGGAATCTAGTTAATTTTAACTATCACACGAGGGCGTGGATCATTTTTTAACCTAATTATGGTAGAGCTACAAATTTTAAAGAAACATTTTTGTTTCTTCCAATGTAAGTTTGCTCGAATTTTCTTATTAGAAGTGTTTACAAGACATTCTATTTTTGAATATCCTACCTAAATTATTGTACTTATTGGAAGAACTTGCCGTTGTTAAAGACACATAAACACGGTTTATTTTGGTGACATAGTCCGGTAGGTTGACATATAGAGATTTGACGTATTGGATTTGGTTCATTTATAACCTGGTGTCCGCTGGGGATCTCCCGAACGAAATCTCTCAGGTATTGACCCGTTCGGATGGAAGTTTGAAGCCGAAAATTTTTAACAATTATCGCAATTTGGTTTACTTCCGCCAGCTTTTCCGCAACCAAAGCAAAAAACTTCAGTAAGACTTTTTAAGCGGTCTTGATATCTATGACCAATATATTTAGAGCCTCTTTAAATGAACAACGCAAAAAAGGGTGTATGGGCCAACATAGTCTACGCATTAGCCAGAAGGAATGCACAGATGAGATTTACTCGAGGTTATAGACTGTTGCGTAAACTGTTTATTTCGCTATGGATAGTTGCTCTTCTATTTCATCATTGATTTGGATGACTCATTGAACTCCGCTGCTGCTTAAGGCCTAATCGCTCGAGAGTTGAAATTTCAAAAATTGTCATTTGCACGCCTTAGCCAGGCCATCGGTTGTTGCTCTAGTCGTCTTTTTTCTGGCTGTTTTAACTATAGCTTTGGAGTTTGAATTGGTTCTATATTCATAGCCAATCCGGCCCTTTCCACTACAAGGTAATCATTGGGTTTTTCAATTATGGGTTACAAGGTAATTAATTGGTAATATAATGAGATTAAAAGACTTGATTCATTCATTTCACGCATTGTAACGAGTAAAAGAGATGCTCATAATTCAAGTGTTTTTGTGCTAACGTACTTTATAGGTGCAACCTCACTTTTCGAGTCTATGGTATTTGTTAGATGTTTATATTGGCAATTTATATATATATATATATATATATATATATATATATATATATATATATATATATATATATATCGCTGTTTGATGCATTCGAAAATCTACACAAATAAAAATCTTGATCCGAGTTTAGCCATTTTGGTATTTTAAGGTTTTCTATTATAGGTTAAGGCTTTATCGGATAGCGATCGATTGATTTGATGGTCATTCCATGCTAGCTTTAGAAGCCACAAGTTCTCGAATAAGATCGAGTTAAATACTAGCAATGCTTCAGACAATATATCTCTTGGTGAATCTTCTTGTGTCTGGTATAGAGAAACGGTAAATGAAAAGCAATCGGCGTGCGAATCGATCGTAAAATGGAAATTATCTTTGGCGATGTTCCAGACATGAGGTTATCCATATAACGTGACGTTGGTTAATTGGGCCGAACTATGTATTGGTAATTCGTGTCTGCTGGTTTAATCGATATCTGACGAAATATAACGATGCTTTCGGAATCTGATGAGAATTCCTAGCAGTAGCTATTGCACGGTTGGTCCAACCATCAATGAATCATTAAGTGACATTCCATTTTAATTGAATTTGGTGACGCGTCGAATAATACACGAAGCTTGGTGGTTGAGCTGGATATTTTAATGACAGGGTGGGACGGCATATAGTATTTTTCTTGGTAAGATAGGAATGTTAATTTCTTTTGCGGACGTATCAACTTCATATACTCGAGCCATTCGTATTCTGTTATGAATTTATAGTAGGGTTTACCAAGTTTTGGGGTTTTGATGAATTTTTGTTCGGTAGGAAAACTATACATTTGCCAGAATTTCCAATTCTTACATGCTTATCGAAGTGCTCAATGCAAACCTTTTGTTCATCTGTATGTTGCTGAACAGCTGGTAGTTCCTCTATTTTCCAGACCTTTCTTAATAATTGGTCTACGTTAATTTCTTCTTGGGTAGACTGGGTATCCGCAGGGATAATGCCATCAGGTCCTGCCGACGTGTATGGCTTAAAGCTGTTTATTACCCATAGGATATTTTCCTTTTTTACTTTATGACTTACGGAGTTTACACCCCTATTTATTATGGGTTTTAGCACCGAGCACTCCGGGAAATTCTTTTCTAGTAATAGATTCCTCACTATATGTAGTCCATGAGCCATCCGGTCATTCTAGATAACTCGGGATGGAAGGACTAGAACATAGTAAATTTATAGTTACCTGGTCGCTTCCGAGGACTCCTGTATACTGACACAGTAGAGCATACAGGTCTGAGTTTTGGCTGCGCTTAGCTCGTACTTATAGGTTGTGAGACAAGTGTGATGTCCAGCACTTCTTATCTATTTTTAATAATGAAGATTCGTAGTGATGAACATTCGATATTACATATATTTAGGTTAGTACTTAAAATAAAATGAAGGAGTAACTCACCTCGGCTGTTGATATTTGTACTTCCCCATATTGAGTGACGCGCTATAGCATCACTACCCATGATTACTCCTACTTGTCGTTTTTGAGCCTGAATTATTGCACTGCCCAACCTACCTGGTGGTAAATTTTCCTCCCCGTATGGTAGGTAGGTTGATATTAGCCAGAGATTTTGCCGGTCCATTTCGATGCTACCCACCACTTTATCAGCGTTGCTGTAATTTAGTAGTATAAAGATGTTCAGATTATTTCTATAGCGAGAATGCAGGAACGTATCTTACATTCATTTTTCGCATGTAGTGTTTTATATTTGGAAGTTATGAGGCCCAGCACCCGGTTACCATTGACCCAAGGTTCCTGGACCAGAACCACATCAATGGACTCTGATTCCATTTTTAGCAGAAGGGCCGGCTTTACAGTGATGGAGGATTGCTTACCTCCACCACTGTTGAGTCGGACTCCTCTGACGATGATTCGTTCATTCGGATCACACAGCGTAGTTCCAATGATCTCAATATCTCCGGGTCCAGGGATCGTGTCTTCTGAGCATATACAGGGATGCTGCGGACTTCTGGGTCACCAACACCAGCCGAGACAACACAATTGGTTTCCCCACGTGTTTCAGATGCCCCAGATTTGTGGGCCTCATCGAGCTTATAAACTTTGAGCGTAATCGCTCCAAATCCATAACTGATCAGGCCTCCAGATTTTGTCAAAGCATCCATGGATTCTCTATCAATGATAATGACGGCCGATCTGTGATCTTCCGCCTTTACCTCTTCTAACCTGGCAATCTTCCATGTGCCCGTTGGCAGATCCCAATTGCTGATTTTCAACATTTTCAAGAATCCAGACTCGCGCCCTTGGCCTTCAGGGAATTGCTTCGTACGTCGCCACTTCTAATTTGACCCCCGGCCAGACTTCGCCCAGGCTGCCGATCGCCTTCTTGTAGAGGGTCACAGACCTTTCATCGGCACAGGCAGTCAGTTTAACGTGACCCCGTAGCCACCCTCGTAGGTTCTCAGTCATGATGTTTAGGAAGATGGTAGCTTTAGACTTCTCCACCTTCCTCCAGTTAAACCCACTTCTTTTTTCTGTCATGATATACGCTTCTATGAATTCGTTGACAGTTCGTTGGACGGGTGCTTTTGAATAGGTCATAAAATGACTCTCCTGTTTACCACTGAACGTTGTTAATGTTAGCCATGGAAGTTTAAAATCACTTGATGGTACTGTATATAATCAATATGTTCAAAATTTGGTAATGTAAATTTCACGGCCCTTATCAGTCGTTGTAATTAGGCTACGCATAACTAGTAAATATTGTCAGTATACTCATCCATACATATGATTCGAAGGAAGGTTGACATAAAGAGTGAAAATATCATCTTAAGTTTCTTGCGTAGATTGAAAAACCGATGTTTTCTATAACTAATCCGCAGCTGTTTATATAGAAGAACGACATGTGACGCAAATAAATTACTCATTGCATGACAAAATAAAATTAATAGTTTTCGGAGAACAAATTACCCGTAATAAATAGTTAATGTAAATTTGTCTATAATTAGAAAATCATTAATTTTTTACTTTACTACAAAAAAAATTTATAAAAGCATATAATGTATAAAGCAATTACTCTACATAGCACAATTAATAGCTCCTATACCATGTACCACATCGAAAAGATTTAATTAAATTGATTTATCTACATTTCCTGCTATTATCCTAGACTGATATTAAAGTCACGCACGCCTATTAAAATATTACCATTATCGTATAGAATACACATAATATTATGTAGACGAGGCAGAAACCAGCATGCAATATTTCTTGTGGTATATAGCTATGTACATATGTATATAGATTTGTACCCAACAATTGGGGCAATTAAATGCTTTTGCATTCTTCTTATAATATGAATATTGACTATGGATAGATATGCAACATAGCAAAAAAAAATGGATATCGATTTTTTACAAATATCTTATTCAAATAGACGACGAACAAAACTATGTATGTACTCGTATGTATATAAGGATATTGTAATTCGAAGCAAATTCTATATCGTTCTTCCTTTGTGTGCTTTCTTTCAATATTTTTTTTTTTTTGTGTGCTTTGGTGTGATAATGGTCTGGGAAATAATTCAATAAAGGTTGCGTGACAACAAACATTAAAATTAACAATTATGGTGCATGAATCCGGACCGGAGATCTATACAATATATACATACGAGTACATCCATGCTAACAACAAAATATTATTATGTTTGTTGATGATGGTGTATAATATTGTCTTGTGATAATATTATCAATAAAAAAAATTTAATTAATATTTTTAATTGGACATTAAATTTAAATGTTATCTTGTTTTTAGTCGATTATATATAAAAAAAAATCGTTTCCGTCGCCGCCACTGTGTTTACGACGAACACATAATATACTTTAAATTTTTATCTTAAGAAATTATTTTTAATTTTATAAAAACTAATTAATATTTTAATTTTCATATTTTCACAAGATAATTACATTTCGTATAGATACATAAATAAATAACCGCGCGTCGTCCACATAATTTTTTCTGCTGAATTCGTGATTTTCCCGCGCTCAATATCGGGTTATACCGCATAATATATTTTTCCCATCCATAACTTTTAATTTTTTTTTTTTTTTTTGTTTTCCGCTCTGGCATGGTTGATTTCGGCAAATTAATCAAATTATACCATTTTATTGATTTGATTATAAAAGTGCGAATAAAAATAAAATAAAATGAACAATATTGGCGAAGAATAAATTGGATTATATACGCGCTATAATATGCGAATAATGAAGACATTATGGCTTGATTAACTCTTGATGTAATTAATCAAAGTGATATAAAAAATAAGAGTTTTTATTAGGATTATCGAATTATCGTTCATAACATATAAGCAACGATTAATTTAAGGGGTGCAACATGTTTACGGATAAACAGAAAATGTGTGGTAGCTGCAAATCACTTCGTGAGGTTGTAAATTGATTTATTTATTTATTTTGAAAAAAGTTTACAAATTTGACTGCAGCATCAAACAAACCAAAATTACAAGTTTTAAAAATATTGTTACGTTTTTGCCCTGTCAAACAAGGTTCGATCACTGGATTGTGAATAAAACAAACGATTTAAATACTAGATCACACTAAATTTTTTATTTTCGAATAATTACACTAAACACTAATTTAATTAATTCACTTATTTAACTAAATTATTTAACTTCAAAATAATTATTTTATTACACTTTAATATCACTTTATTACACTCTGATCACATTTTCATTACTAGCACTATCACCGTTAAAACACAACTAATCAACTCCTAAATGTTTATCGCGTATTTATACCAGATATTCTAACCTTCCAGAAATTTCCACAAATTCGAGAGTGTTAAGACTTTAGTCTAGACACACCTACTTTTTAACAGTTTTATATTTACGGTAGTGTGTGTACTCAAATAGAGATGTCGCCACGATCGTAACATTACCCTCTACCTAATCCTGATTCGTTCCGAACAGGAACCAACTCACCTCCCAGAGCGCTAGTCGCTCTATACGCAGCCTTAGTGATAAATCCTTCTTCCGTTGTGGGTTGTAAAGCCATACTAAATCTCCTTTTTCGAAACTTTTATTATTTGCTCGTATGTCATATTGAGCCTTCATCCTGTCACTTGATACTTGTATCTTCTCTCGTACAAACTAGCATATCTCGTCGAGTTGTCCTTTCATCTGGTCAACATAATTCTGCCAATAAAGATGGAACAGCTCCAAACTTTAGATCCCCGGGTAGTCGTAGATTATTTCCCAAAAAGAATTCTCGATGGTGTCATTGAATCATGTACTGCCGATCGATATGCCATCAGGAATATCAGTTGCGTTGATTATTATTCAAATATTTTTCCAACGTCCCATTGAACCTCTCCACCATACCATCCGACTGTGGATGCAAAGGCGTAGTTCTTGCTTTATTTAAACCGAGCAACTTCAAAACTTCGTCCTTGGTCCGTATGAATATTCATTGGTGCACCAAAACGACTAATCCAATTATTAACCACGGCGTCAGCTATCGTTGTTGCCTCCTGATTGGGTATGGGATAAACCCCTGGCCATTTGCTAAAATAGTCCATTTTTACCAGCATATGCTTGTTACCAACATCTGTAGCTTGAAATGGTCCTGCCACATCCATTGCAATTCGCTCGAATAGCGCTCCAACGTTATACTGCTGCATTGCTCCTCGACCTTTTACCACCGCACTTTGATCACACTTTTGACACCACTCCACTACAGATTGTCTACATCCTGACCAGTAGAATCGTTGACGTATTTTGGCAAGTGTTTTATTAACTCCCAGAAGACTCCCATTTGCCCCTTCGTGATACTCCTTCAATATCTCGGCAATCCTAGACTTAGGCACCACTTTTACTTATTATTTCACACTACCGTCCTATCTTTCCCATATTCGTTTTAAGCATCCATTCTCAAATTGGACTCTTATCTGCAATTTCACTTCAAGTTGGACGATTTCCTATCTCCTTTAATTGCATGATTATTGCAAAATTCGGATCTGCTAACTGCCCGTCTCTGACTAAATCATCTGTCCACTCCTTACAGGTAGTACTTGCATAAGCTTTATGTCGATAAGGCCTTCCTTTGCCTCTATACGCCCGCAGTGCTTCCATTCTACTTAGCCGGGCCGTCTTGACAATGAATCGGCATTCCCATATGTACTCCTTTTCCGATGTTCGATCTGGTAATGATAACTCTGTTGTCGTTCGATCCACATCCAACGCGCTACTTTAACTTCGGAATTCTTGAACTGCAGCAGCCAACGTAACGCTCCATGGTCCATTCGTATATCAAATTCTTGGCCATAGAGGTGACTTATGAAAATGTTTCACATATTCCACTATAGCCAATAATTCACACAGTTGTTACGTTCTGGTTTAGATAACACCTTTGAGTAATAAGCTTTCACTCTAGCTTGTGACAACACATTAAGAATAAACTTAACACCGGGTATAGGGTATGCCAATAATGGTGTCGTACATAATCGTCTTCTCAATTCATTGAATGACTCCTCTTTTTCGGTATTCCATTAAAATGCCCCGTTCTTCCGGGTAAAATCATGTAAGCTTTTTGCCACGTTGGGAAATCCTGGCACAAATCGCCTGTAATAAGTGCACAATCTGAGGTAACTTCGTAATTATCGTAAAATTTTCGGTTTTGGCCAGTACTTTATCGCTGATATTTTGTCCTCACCGGTGTCGATTCCATTGGTCGTTACCTTGTGCCCCAAAAATGTTACTTCCGTTCTAAACAAAGATCGATTCTTTGGATTTTACTTTAAATTGGATGATTGTAATCGCCTCCACATACCTCAGACAAATTTCGTACAAAAGTTGCATTACATAATCCAAATGGCATCAAGTTAAACTGCCATAGCCCTTTAACCACACTGAATGCCGTTTTTGTATACGATCTTCCTCTTGGACTTCCACCTGCCAATAGCCGCTTTGCAGGTCAAATCTTGGAAACATTCTAGCACATATGATAATGTGTCTAAAGTGTCATCGATCCTTGGTAATGGGTAGCTATCCTTTTTCGTCACTGAATTTAGCTTTCGGTAATCGATGCAAAAGAGTCGACTAACACTACTGGTGAATTCCATGGAGTGTTTGATGATTCAATTATTCCAGCGGCCTGGTGTCTCTGTTCCGCTATCGATTCTATGTTTTACCATGTTATCTGTTCCATTACAATCAGTGTACTACAGAAGATCATTTTATATTGTTCAAACAGTTGTCGTGCTGAGTTTTTCTGGTTTATGGTTAAATCTCCAGTTCATTTCTATTTGTGTCTGTCCTTGCGTATCGGTGATTCTAATCGGATTTTCTGTTAGAATTTCATAATATTGTAGACACCTCTTCACATTTATCGACAACAGTGCCTTTCTTAATTGTTTTCATCTTTTCCGAAAGATTTAGGGCTATAATCGGTATCCTATATTCGTTATCTGATTTTATTAATGTTCTCCCTATCATGATTACTTTGGTTTAGCCTAATTGTTCACTGGCTTCAACAACTCACAACCTGGGTGACCCAGAATGTCTCTCCAATCTTCCCCACACAATTTTTTCCGAGTTCGGTGGCAGCTTTTCCCGATGATCTATTATTAACCGCCTAATTCCAATACTCTACGTCCAAGCCATTCGCACTTATGAAGTCCATTCCCAAGGTGACCTCATCCACTATTTTTGCGACCAGTACTTCGTGTTGGAATTCAGTATTGCCTATCCTGATTCTCAAAATCTTCCTACCCGTTATGTCTGCGCTCTTTCCTGTGTAATTTTTAACCTGTGTAATTTTTAATGATGTTTCTGCTTTGTATAAATAGATGGCAGTAAAATGTTTAGAAAATTATTAGGTTCCTCGATATTCGACCAAACTTTCTATCTTTCGTCTGGTTATATTACGTTTTTGGTTTTTTTGGTTTTAAATTTACGGTAGTGTCTCTACTCAAAAAAATTTTTCAGGTCGGAGCATAATATTGCTTCAGAAAACTTTACTTTTTGTGCTCTTTGATAATTTCAAAATATTAATATCACAATTTGTATTGAAGCTACCGCTTCTTTAAAGCTCATCGCTGATTGTCAAGTATAGAGAAAGTTATTATGCTCCTTTAAACCTCACCGTTGAGTGTGTTGCTTTTGCCACATAAAAACAAAGGCAAAAGTTTCAGCTTTCGAATGTTGATGCACTTAACATGAAACTCTCTCAAGCATTTTTGATTCTTTGCCAAAGACTTTAAAGCTCCTTCCTCTTTCTTCACTCTCATTTTTGCAAGTTTTCCGATTTTTATTTTACAATATTTCGTTTTCTATTTCGAGCTTTTTTACCGTTGTGCGCTTCAATCCACATTGAGGCAGTGATCAGAAATGGTTTTGTTTGTTTTACAAATATTTTCAGGCCTTTAATTGTCACAAATTTCTAGTATAGTTACCTTAAATTTTCGTCGTACTGCGTTAACATATCCGGTTTATTTCTTAAAACATCTTCAAAGGATTTAATTTTTAAATCACCAAAAATTCCGGAAATTTTTACATAGTTAATAGAACCATCCAACAGGATTGTGATAGAAATAAAATAAATCCCACTGAAACAAACCACATGCCTTAGATCCATCTTGAATTATTTGTGGCGTAATGCAGCTATCAAAAGGTTTTAACAGTAATGTAGCAAATTTTTCTCTTGTAAGTTGGGCACCTGGATTTTCTTTTTGCCATTTATGAATTATTTTGATCCAGGAATTTTTCAACGGTTTAAAAGATGCATAGTCATACGGTTGGCAAATTCGAGTTGCGGTTTGACAATAATTATTAAACCTTTAGTGTCATGTGTGTGCTATGACCATCGACTATTTATTTGTTATTTTATTATTTTCAGTGGGCGGTAGCAAAAATGCTTTGATGTAATTTTGTGAATCGTTTCAGTCCAAACACATTTTGATTATTGACAAGTCCGGTTACATCAAACAAATAGGGTTAAGACTATTATATATTTATCAATATCAATCGACTGCATGTTTGGTAGTACTCTGCAGGTCGGCTTACTAACTGCTATTGCCACTATACATGTGATGAGTTGACAACTTCGCTGTATCAAACAATTAGAAAAGTGAATTTCGTTAAAAATGTAGCAGAATTTGTGTTGTTATTGTGAATTGACGTGACATCGCAATAAACCATTACTCTTACCAAAACTAGGTCGAATTAAAAAAAAAAAGAAGATTTTTTACAAGTCAAGAGACAATCGTTGGTGCAAAAGTACTTTACAGAATTGGTAGCGTCCATGAGCATCTTTGTTCATACCTATTACACTTTTGATAATAAGTACAATTTAGATAGTTTCAGCAAATTTTTAACAGCAAAGGCGATTTAGGATGTTGAGATCAACAATTGTATGATACCGCAGTCAACATGATACGTTTGGTCACGAATTTCTAATTTAAAAGGATTTTCAAGGTTTTCGAAAGCTCCCGGCCATTTCTGAATATCACAATTTTCAAAATTCAAAAAATTCATCTCTGATTCAGAATTTAAAATTGCAACTTGAATTTAAAAAAAAAAATTCAAATTTATTAAATTTTGTTGTAAATATCAAATTTAATTTATAGACATTTTTTGGAATGCTGGGAACCAAATTTTATAATTCTGAGTTCAAAATATCAATTTGAATTATTGAATTTTGAAACTTGCGCTAAATTTTTATATTAAAAATTTTGGAAAACTGTCACTCACACAGTTGCTTATAAATTTTCATATGCCAAAATTTAAAAAACAAAATATTTTTTTTTTTTTTGTTTTTTTTTTTTGTTTTGGGGAAGGAGGAAAATCTTGAAAGAGACCCAATGTGGGTACTGTGGGACTCACACCCACTAAAAACCTCCTCCCTTGTTAGTATTAAAACTAGTCTTGATAGGCTAACTATTAATTTTCGTGTCAGTTCTTTGGGATTGTGCTAAATAATTTTAAACAGTTGGAAAATTAATTAGTTTTCCAGCGCTACTAAATTTTTTTTAAATTTAACCCAACTCTAACGGGTTGGTCCGTTTAAGTTGCCTCACAACATTTTGATTGTGAAGCAAACTTGAGGCTTCCACATTAACGTGTTGGTTTAGCCGAACTTTATATGCTTTGCAGCAAATTTCTTTATTTCCTCCACCGCTGATGGGATTTTGATGTCTCTATGAATATCAGTATTGCGAACATACCAAGGTGCATTCAGTATATTACGTAGTACTTTGTTTTGAAAAGTTTGGATACTTTGAAGATTAGACCGCTTAGCACAGCCCCATAGTTGAATACCGTATGTCCACACCGGTTTTAAAATTTGGTTGTAAATCAAAATTTTGTTGTATATCGATAATTTTGAGCGCCGTCCAATTAGCCAATACATATTTCTGTATCTGCAATCGAGCTCTTTCCTTTTTATCTTGATGTGTTCTTTCCATCTAAGTTTTGCATCTAGTGTCATTCCTAGATATTTTGCTTTGTTATCATGTGGAATTACAACGTCGTTTATTTTACCAGGAAGGGTTTCGATTTTCCTATTTGTGAAGTTTACGTGGGTAGATTTCACTTCATTTAGTTTAATTTTCCATTTATTGCACCAATTAGAGATCACATTAACAGCTGTTTGTAGTTTATCCGTAGCTTCATTGATGTTTGAGCCAACAGCCATTACTGAAGTGTCATCTGCAAATGTTGCAAGCATTACATTATCTGTTTGTGGGATATCACTTGTGTAAATCAAGTATAGAACTGGGCCCAATATACTGCCTTGGAGTACTCCTGCATTAATTTCTTTTAATGGAGAGTATTCATTTCCTTGTTTCACTCTAAACGATCTTTCAGATAAATATGACTCTAGGATTTCTACATAACCTTTAGGCAAAAAGCAATTAAGTTTATGAATGAAACCTGGATGCCAAACTTTGTCGTAGGCTTGCGCTACATTGAGAAAAACTGTGGAGCAGATTTTCTTTTCTTCGAGTGTTTTTTCTATAACATTAGTAATTCGGTGAACCTGTTCTATGGTAGAATGTTTTGCATGGAACCCAAATTGATGGTTCGGAATAATATTACAACTTTCTATTATAGGCTGTATTCGATTAAGCAATAGTTTTTCAAAAAGTTTAGACATCGTGGGAAGCAGCGATATCGGTCTGTACGATTAAGCTTCATACGCAGGTTTTCCAGGTTTATTTATCATGATAATTTCAGCAACTTTCAGGGAGATTCTTTAATATGTCTGCTGTTATTAGATCAGAGCCTGGAGCTTTGTTCAGTTTCAGATTTTTAATTTCTTTCTTAAGCTCCTTTACTCGAACTTGAGGGATGTTACTTTCACGACTGTTTTCTACTTGCTCCAACACAAAATCAGAGTCTATATTATTAGGCGTAAAGATTTCAGCAAGATGACTTCCGAATTCTTCAGCTTTTTCTAAATCACTCCTCGCCAATGAGCCATCAGCTTTTCTGATAGGTGCCATGTGAGAAACCGGTCTTTTCACATTACTTGTAGCTTTCCATAACGAGTAGTTTGATTCTTTAGTTGTAGACAAGTTTTCCATGTAGCTAACAAAAGAATTCTCTTTTAGCCTTTTTATTTCTCTGGTCAAAATCTGTGTTTTATTATTTAGGGTTCTCTTATCAACAGGTTGACGTGACTGCTGCCATTTTCTTCTAGCCCTGCGTTTCAGTCTTAACATCTCAATGACATGAGCTGGGTACTTATTACTAACGTTTTTATGCTCTACCACTTTTGAGTTGTTCCATGCTGCGTTCTGAATATTCAGCATAAAGACTTCGGCCGCATGCTCTAACTGTTCAATATTATTTAGTGGGACTGATAAGTCTATTTTTCCAACTAAGTCTCTCTCAAAGCCTAACCAATTTGTGGATGAATTGCAAAGAGTCGGCTTAATTGCTTTTTTGACAATTTTTTCACTTAACGTTAGCATAACTGCAGAGTGGTCAGAGTTGAGGTCATAATTTTCATCAATGCTAATGAAATTTTCAGCTATCCTCTTTGTTATAAAAAAATCCAGCAAATCAGGAATTTTGTTTGTATATCAGTTGGCCAATACGTAGGCTTTCCTGTTGAATGATAACGACATCCTAGATCTCTAATTGCTTCTCGTAGTTGTCTACCTCTTGTGAGCGTTAATCTGGAGCCCCAGTCGGTATGTTTAGCGTTGTAGTCACCTCCAAAAAAAAACCCATCTCCGAACTGGGCAATTACATCTTTGTATATTTCTTTTGTAATTTTTGGTCCGGGCGGACAATATAATGCACACACATTAAACTTTTGTTTGGCAGAATTGATTGTGACTATTGAAAGTTGCATGTCTGGGTTCTCCACTTTTCCAAACTCGTAATGATCTATGTCATTCTTCACAATTACAGCACTGCCTCCCATATCGTAATTACTTGGGTACGCTGCGTTATATACTTTATAACCTCGAAGCCTTATTTTATGTTGATTGTTTAAGTGCGATTCAGATACGAGATTCTAATTTTTTTGTCTAACATTATTTGAGATTCTAATTTTTTTGTCTAACATTTTACATTTGTCGACGTACAAGGCATGTTGTTTGTATGCTTAACAGCATACCAGCTTTCTAAGCTGTCTAGTCTTGACGTAATTTTATCCATCATGGACATCATTCTTTCTATGAAGCTTTAGCATATTCGTATTTTCATTTTCTTTCACACTATCCACAGTACCAGGGCCACTAGATGCGGTTTTCACTGCATCAGAATAGGTGAAACCTTTAACTGTTTTTGAGGTAGCAAGTAACTCGGGTTTTCCCCTCTGATTTTGCTTCGTATTTATATTTCTCCATTTTTTCAATTCCTTAGCTACCAAACAACCACGGTAGCTGGTTGGGTGCTCTTCATGGCAGTTTGAGCACTTGGGTTTGTTAGACAAAACACAAAATATCAACAAAAAAAAATTTTACGAATTGAAAAAAAATGTTTAAATCAAATTTAACATTTTAAAAAGGTGCATCGCATCGTATATCATCACTGACATTTTTTCACACGAATATTAACCACTATAGGTTAACAACAACTGTTATGTCTATTCCTGTAATCCAAACATCCCCGAAAAACTATAACATAAACGTCAGCAAGTTTTGGCATAAACATAATACATTTGTTAAACAACACCAGCCACAACAACAAAAACAATGGCAGAATTAAAATAGATAAAATTAATCCTGTAAAATGTTGCGAACAGGATAAAAATGTATAATTCTTAATTTATAAACAATTTTCAACTGGATAAATTGTCACAATAAAACGGAAAATTATATTCTATAATAGCATGTATATATGTACATATGCATAGTTAATATAGCCAGAAGCTTTTAAATGTTGTGATATTTTTTAATTTCCAGTTATAACAACATTTATTATTCGTATGTATGTATCCACAAAAACACGTGTAATTATTAGGATTATGCAATAAAAAAAAACTAAAATAGAAACGCGAAAGCAACATAACCGTTTAGCATATTATAAAAGCTCATCAGGGAAATGTTTAGTAAAAATAATTTTTCCGTAGAGCAATTAAAAATTTTTGTATTTAGAAATGTAACGTATCCAAATTTATGTACATATATACCATACAGCTAGATACAATACCTGGTTTTGTGAAAAATGGCACTCATGTTTTTATACTTCCGAATACAACATACATACATTTATTACAATCATATATACATTATACAATAACAATAATTTTAATCAACATAATTTACAACTAGCTTTAGGGAATGCACCAATTCCTTCCTTCGTTATAACTGTATTTTGTTATTATAAGAAAATCACGTTTGAATTTTCCAGGTGCGGGAAGGAACGTTATAATAAAATCGATGCGAAAAAGTTTTGAGGCAAATTAATTACAACTTAAGTGAAAGATTTTGTATTTTCAAAAATACAATCAAATAAAAAATTATAATTTAGAGACGTTAAATTGATTATCACTAACCATAAGATTTTTTCAATGAATTTCAATTGCGCACTAGATTCAAAGTGAGCGAAAAACTAAGGTGCAATTATTCAGGATCCGTATATATCACGATACATGCAGTCATATTTACGAATTAAGGATCGTTTAGTAGTGATATATCCCGCACTTTACAGTTCTTCACAGAAGATTCCAGTTCCTATTTTGCCTTGTAGCTATCCGTAAAAAACTGTAATGCTTCTTATTCTGATAACAATGATTTCAAGATCCTCTTGAAGGGCACGTAGTTTGGTACCCCTTCTCGAAGCATAATGTGAGTCTTACTACGGCAGTGAATATCCAGTGTACTAGCTCCGGCTTCAGGTTCCATCTCTTTCCGATGGCGTTTCTACACGAATACAAGGTTATGAAAGCCTTGTTTACTCTTTCCAAAATGTTGGGCTTCCAACTTAGCTTGCTGTCCAAGATTATTCTCAAAAATCTTGCCTTATCAGTAAAAGCTAGTCTTATGCCGTTTAAGATAGGTGGGATTTTATAATTCTACCGAGATTTTATATTTTCTGGTAAAGAGTACCAGTTCAGTTTTGGATCCACATCTGATGGCTCACCTCGTAATGATTTCGAGGGCAATTTGGATTACCTCCTTAACCGTGTTTAGGTGGTCTAGGTGTGAAGCTATCTTGGGGGAATCAAGTTGGTACTTGTTGCCAGCTCCGTATCTTGCAGCTTCCACAAGTGTGCGTGTTACCTCCCCGTGGTGACCACCGGGCAACTAGTCCACCATGTTTTTATTTGGTGTACTAGGCGAAAACACGACACCAAACAACTGGGCCGGGTTAAGGTGTCAACCGTACCGTGCTGATAACCGGCCAGGTTGGGGGCCCAGTCTAAAAACTAGCCTCTAACGGTGTAGCCTTAAATGTGTATTGCGGATCTCTGCACAGGTGGACCTCTTGTCTCCGCTACTCGTGGGTCCTATTATGGCAGAAAATTTAAAAACAAAAGAGACCGGTGCTCTTAAATAATCGGAAACCAGTACTGTGGAGACATCGGCCTTTAGGCCCGGTCTCCAAAGTGCAACTAGGGGCTTAAGACTAAATGATGGGGCTGGCCCCTCGAAACCAAAGGGCAAAGGCACGAATGCTGGCCCTCCAGTGTCAGCGAACTATCAGACCAGGAAGAGAGCCTGGCGCATGATCTCCAAGATCAGCAACATTCCGTTAGAGCAGAGAACGGATAGGGACAGGGATACGCTTGCGTGGGTAAGGCGTATCACTAAGCCACATCAGGAGGGTTCCGAGATCTCACAGCCGAAAAGGCAGAGATCTGATGATGAACCGCCTACGGGGGCTTAAAAGAAGCGGATTCCGGATAATGTCACCAGGACCTTCAACGGGGTGTTAAAGGAGCACCTGATCATGGCAGTCGTGGATAGGGCTCAAGAAGATGGTAGCATTACGGCCCTTGGAGGAATGTGGAGAAGGCCTTAGCCGCCATCTTCCTAAAAAATTATGGGGAGAACCCAGGACTTGCCCCGTCTTGCCAAGACGGAGGATGGCACCGGAATCACGTCAAACTGACTGCCTGTGCCGATGAAAGGTCGGCGACCCTCTACAAAAAGGCGATCGGCAGCCTGGGCGAAGTCTGGCCGGGGGCCCAATTAGAAGTGGTGACTAGGGAAGAAATTCCCTGCAGGCCAAGGGCGCGAGCCTGGATCCCTGCTGAGCCTAGTGATCCAAGGGAGATCTTGAAAATGTGGAAAATCAGCAATCCGGATTTGCCAACGGCCACCTGGAAGGTTGCCAGGTTAGAAGAGGTAAAGGCGGAAGCAGATCACAGATCTGCCGTCATTATCATCGACAGAGAATCCGTGGGTGCTTTGGCAAAATCTGGAGGCCTGATCAGCTATGGATTTGGAGCGATTACGCTCAAAATTTATAAGCATGATGAGGCTGACAGAAGTGGGGCGCTTGCAGCAGAGGGGGAAACCACTTGTGGTGTCCCGCCTGGTGTTGGTGACCCAGAAGTCTGCAGCATCCCGGAGGATGCCAGGAGATACTATCTCTGGACTCGGAGATTTCGAGATCATTGGGACTAAGCTGTGCACTCCTAACGGACGAATCGATGTCAGAGGAGTCTGACTCAACAGTGGTGGAGGGAAGCAATAACTAATGCTTAAGATCCTTCAGATCAACCTCCATCACTATAAAGCCGCCTCGGCGCCCCTTCTTCTAAAAATGGAATCTGAATCCATTGATGTGGTTCTGGTCCAGGAACCTTGGGTCAATGGTGACCGGGTGCTGGGTCTCAGAACTCCCAAATATAAAATACTATACATGCGAAAAATGAAGGTAAGATACGTTCTTGCATTCTCGCTAGAAATAACCTGAATATTTTTATACTACTGAATTACAGCAACGCTGATGTAGTGGTGACTAGCATCGAGATGGATGGGCAAAATCTCTGGATAATATCGGCCTACCTACCATACGAGGAGGAAAATAAATCACCAGGTAGGTTGGGCAGTGCAATAATGGAGGCTCAAAAACGAAAGGTAGGAGTCATCATGGGTAGTGATGCTAATGCACATCACTCAATTTGGGGGAGTACGGGCATACACAGGCGAGCTGAGTTACTCCTTGATTTTATTTTAAGTACTAACCTAAATATATGTAATATCGGGTGTAAGCCAACCTTCATTACTAAAAATAGACAGGAAGTGTTGGACATCACACTTGTCTCGGATTTTATTAAGGAGAGGATATTGAACTGGAAAGTGTCTGAAGACTATTCCTTTTCTGACCATTGTTATCTCCAGTACGAAGTGGATACAAAACCCACTAGCAAACCACCCTTCAGAAATAGGAGGAAAACTGATTGGGATTGTTTCAGATCCATTCTGGGTAACTTATTAACAATGCCATGTTAGGTGCATGTCCTATCAGTAGGCCCTTGGATAAATCTCGGCCATCCTGGTGGTCGAGAGAACTCCAAGGTACTCGTATGAAATGCAGGAGACTGTTCAAGAAAGCGAGGAACACAAATGCTGCTGCAGATTGAGACTATTATAAAGAAGTCCTCAAAACCTATAAGTACGAGCTGAGAGCTGCCAAAACGAGGGCCTGGAAGCTCTACTGTGGCAATATACAGGAGTCCTTGGTGGCGGCTAGGCTACGCAAAGTACTATGTTCTAGTCCTTCCATCCCAAGTTATCTACAACGTCCGGATGGTTCATGGACTACATGTAGTGAGAAATCCCTGGAGCTATTACTAGAAACGCATTTTCCGGAGTGCTCGGTACTAGCTCCGGGGAGACCCATGATAAATAGGGATATAGACTCCGTAAGTCATATAGTAAAATGGCGGAATATCCTATGGGCAATAAACAGCTTTAAGCCATACAAGTCGGCAGATCCTGATGGCATTATCCCAGCGGATATCCAGCGAACTATTGACTTAACCCTACCCTGGCTGGAAGGTATTTTCAAAGGCAGCCTAGAACTCTGTCACATTCCTAGAAAGTGGACTGAAGTAAAAGTAATATTTATACCTAAGGCGGGAAAAAGCTCTCATTGCTATCCCAAAGACTTTAGGCCCATAAGCTTATCTTCTTTTCTGTTGAAAACACTGGAAAGGCTAATAGAGGCTTACATTAGTGGCTCAATAAAGCCGGGCGAGCTGTCGAGATATCAACACGCACTTTCTTGGATATAGAGGGGGTCTTTAGACCGGGGGCAATCACTCTGGCCCAACTCAGGGGCTGGATAGATCATATGCTTAGAAGCAGGATCATCATACACCCTGACGTCGAAGGTAGCCCAGAACTGTCTGGCATCTTTAAATAAAATGGCTGATCAGTTCAACGTCCACTTGACGTGGGTGCCAGGTCATTTCAATATCGCAGGGAATGAAATGGCAGATGAGTTGGCCCGCAAGGGTACAGCACGCCTAATAACCCAAAGCAGGCGGGATATAAAGATACCGCTTGCTTCATGTAAACTGCTGCTTCAGGAAGAAGCCATAAAAGAAACTAACGTCAGATGGTCTAAAGCCAGTTCGTGTGTAACAACCAGGCAGATCTGGCCTGGACTTAACCGGTCCAGATCAGGCCAACTGATATCGCTTCGACGGCAACATATTGGTATGGTCGTGGGAGCTATAACGAGACATTGTCTCATTGGGATACATGCGAGCAGACTGGGTGTCCCAGCCCATGTTTTCTGCCGCAGCTGTGGTGATGAGGAGGAGGAGGAAAATGTGCTTCATATGCTCTGCACCTGCAGATCGAGAAAATCGAGATCCGGGACTTTAAACGCTTCTTGGTAAGCTCATGATGGTTTAGCGAGTGAAGAGGAGGAAACTCGAATGTGGTACAGCTACGGACCAATTTTGTGTCTATGCTAGTCCTTTAGGTCAGCCACCCTTACCTTACCTAACCTTACCGTGTTTAAATAATTTCCAGGGACATCTATCGTTACGTCGTTAGCTTAAGCAATCAATCAAATCCCTTCTCTCTCCAGCACTACCAGCAACCCATTAATTTCTATGTTCCAGAGAAACGGGACAGGACGCCTTCTTGCAGAGCTCCCTAAGCCAACCGCCTCCTAATGGTGGATTACCCCAGCTCCGAGTAAACCATCCTGCTCCTTAGCACGTGATTGATTAACCCACTTACAGGGCAGTCCAAGCCCAAGGGGCGACAATCCCTCTAGAACTGCCTTCGTCTTTACATTATTAAAAACACCCTCAATATCAAGGAATGCTGCCATACAAACTCTTGCGAGAATATCGATTTCTCAGTCGTGCGTACCAAGGCATGCAGAGCTGTGTCCGCATCGATTTCCCTTAACAGTACGAATGTTGAGACTGTGCCCAGTCACTAGACTTTATTTTTGATTGTATATAAACGTCTATCAGCCTTTCTTGGGTTTTCAATAGAAAGGATAATAGCGTTATGGGTCTTTAAAGATCACCCTGACCTCTGTCCACCTCCTCGAAATGCAGACCAACTTTAAACATCCTTTCAAGATTACTTCCAGCCAAGGGAGAACATTCGACGGGTTGTTTTAAAGTTTCGGTGGTATAATTCGGTCAGGACCAGTCGATTTATAAGGTTTGAACCCTTCAAGTGCCCATAGGATCCATTTTTTAGTTACGATATCTTCTGTGCACAATGTATGTGTTTCTCAATGAGTACTGTATCTGTCGAGTCGTCACAGATTCTTCACTAGAAGCACGCCAAGATCTGCCCAGTTTAATTAGATAACAGGGACTAGTCGAATTAGTAGACAGTGTCTTTCTAAGGCGAGAGGTCTCTGAAACTTTTTCCATTTTATCACAGAAGAATCTTCACGACCTCCTTTGTGCTTTCCTTAATTCTTTTTTGTATACCTTTAAGTTTTCCTTATATAGGAGTCCCTCTCTCGTACTCTTGGCTTTATTAATGACTTTCCTACGACCCTTTCGATAGGTCACACTTCTCTAGACCGACCATGTTGGCATTTTTTAGCCCATGGACTTACCTATTGGGCAAGCAGCATTAAAGGACCGGTTTCAGGCACTAGTGATAGTGTTCACTATGCAATTCAGTTCCTCCACTGTCGCTTGCGGCTCAGGGCCCCCCGGCATTAATAACTCTTTTAGCGTTTTGCTATACTTGCTCTAGTTTATCTTTCTATGTATCTTTGTCAAATGTCCGCCACTTCATTCCCTGACTATTGGATACATATTATCTGAGGCGGAGGTTACGTATAGAACCTCTTGTCGGTTTTTAGTAATAAATGTGGGATCTTATCCAATATATAGAGACCAAAAGGCTAGTAATTAATAGGTACCCATAAAATAACTCACCCCTTTCGTTTATGTCTGTGCTTCCCCAGATTATGTGAAGCGCATTTGCTTCACATCCAAAAATCACCCCCAATCAGTTCTTCTTATTTCAGCTTCGAGAACCAGGTCGCCCAGGTTATCTGGTGAAACCTGTATACCCCGGTCCGTGTAGGATGAAACCAGCCAGATCTAATTTTCCCAGAATTGCTTGAGTATATTAGGTTATATCCCTACATTCTAGGGCCATGGATCTTGTAACTGTTTATCCAAGATTCTTGAATAAGAACGACGTCCACTCCTGATCCAGTCAGTCTGAGGAATGAAACGGGCGACGCCACCTGTCTATGGTGCAGGTTGATTTGTATGATATCAAGCATATTATCATTTGAGCCTACTTACCTCATATCACCCCCGCCGCCGCAAGCTAATGTCTGCTAGTTCCAGTGGATTTGCCGGTGTCGTCCGTATCGCCTTACCTGGTTCTCAGTTTCGAGATGCTGGCAGCCCCTCCTTCCACGAGTCTGACAGGTAATCCTCGTCCGAAACTAAAGAAAGGAAACTATCTCCTCTCCTATAGTGCAGCCAGCTTGGAGACCTCCATTGGTTGGATTATCGCTCCTCCTGGTGCAACTTACTCCTGTGTGGACAGGTTGCCGTATTCCACATATAGGACCACTGTTTTTTCGACACCAGATCCCTCTCCTAGCTATCGCTGCCGACGGTTTTCTTCGCTTAAATCACGGATTCTCTATGCTCCATCGTGAGCTACCCCTCAGGGATTGTAGCCCACTTGTCTAGAATCCAGAACGCCGAGCGTCTATTCCTATAGGTTTCCGTTTTCCTGGAGCCTTATTTCGTGTTTGGCGGCAAGCATTTTTATTTCATTTTTAACGTATTTTATCTGTAGGTATCTGTGAAAGTCTTCATTTCTGGTGTACCACGGAGCATTTACGATGCTACGAAGACCCTTGTTTTGAAACGTCTGTATCATTTTGGTGTTTGTTAGCTTGGTACATCCCCAGAGTTGGATACCGTAGGTTCATATAGGCTTCAGTATTTGTCGATATAACAGCAGCTTGTTGTGAATTGTAAGCTCAGAGCCTCTGCCTATGAGATAATACAATTTACAGCCACGGAGTGAAGGAAATACTTGATTCGCTTGTGGAGTTTTCAGCTTCAGTTTTACTCCAGATCAATGAATTCAAAACAAAACGCATGCTCGCTAGTTTTAGGCACAATGGCACAAAACGTTATTGTAGTGGACACTTCACATTTGAAGGAGGGAAGAGTTTTTAATATACTTGGGCTCTCTTATTTCTCACATATACAGTGTGGGTGAGGATATTAAAATGCAGCTGGCAGCAGGCAAATCATTCTGTGTATCCTCTATAAGTCTACTGTTAAAATCTATAAATCTGTTAAGTGTAGTGAAGCTGAAGCTATACAATGCGTTTATTAGATCCGTTGTTATTGTTCGGCACTGCCATTTGAGAGAACAATTATGCGTGTAATATATGACCCAAAACACGAAGTAGGTGGCACATACCGACCTCTGTACAATAACAAAATCAGATTTCAGATGAAAATCCCAGTTATTATACATGAAGTAAAATCGCACCGAGTATGATGGCTCGGTCACGTTGTGCGTGCGGATCCGGAACGAATTGTGTTGAGATCTATGAAAGGAAAGCCACCATATGGTATCTATATACATTGAAGCCATCGCCACCTGCAAAGAGCTCAGCGCCGGTTGTTGCAGGCGACGATGTCTCCAAGGTATAGAAAATGTCTTTGCTTTTTCAGGTGGTTAAGAACAGTATGAATGTCAAGCTCAGAATAGAAACTTTTTGACCCAGCTAGGGGCTAATAATGGCCTTTAATAAATGTTTATGTTTGTGATAGTATATATGTTCGTTAATTACGCGCCTTGAGTTCAGTATAGACCGTTCTAATTATATCAATACTCTATAATAAAACATATATAACACATTTTGTCTCAGTGCTCTTTCCGGTGGGAAGAAGTCAACTAATTCTTCATCTGGCCATCATAATATTTTCCATTATAAACTTTATCCCAGGTGAGAGTTTACATTTATATGATTCATGCTTTCACATCACTAATAAATGAAGTTTAACTCGTTTTGAATTAAATTTTTCTCAATAGACCCATATATGCAAACAGAAAAGCTCAATTTATATTATAAGAACGAATGAAAAGTACTTTTCAGTTTTTTTTTTGTATATTTGCGTTTATGTGCTTTCCATCATTTCGGAATCAATTTATTTAAAGAATTTTTGACATTCTGTAGAAAGGTTTTGCTCTAATGTAATTTAAAATGAATTGTATGTGAAAGTTGTGTGCAAAATACCACACATTTACGTTGGGTGTACATTTTATGTAAGTTTGAATATTATTTTTTTATAAAAAGCTCAAAAGTTTTATGTATATAGCGAGCGCTTTAAGAATATATATTTCAAAATGACCATTCGCATAATGTTGTGTGTTCCATTCTGGGCATATATTATGTACATATATACTCTTATATATTATTTACATTTTGTTTTTGTGATGTTAAGCAGAGCACAGCATGAACCAAAATATTAAGATAAAAAAAAATATGTATAAGACGATGGCAATAAATTCTTAAGGAAATGATATCGATTTCTCAAGTCAACACATACTAGTATATATAGCTGTACAAAATATAACTCGCAGTGAAGAAATGTTTACTATATAGTGTATGTGGGGTGTGGGGATTGATGGAAAATTTGTATGTCTGATTTTTTTTTTCAAGAAGGAAAATTCATCATACAAAAAAAAATGTTTTTACTGCTTTTTTATTGTACGGATTGTTTCAATTTTTCTTATTGTTGTAGAGCACGCCAGTTTCTTTCCATTCCATATACAGTTGTACACATATACAATAATTTTAGTTCTTCTGTTTTGTATATGTATATATTGTACATATTATATGATGGGGGATGGGAGACCCTTAAGTGAAATATTAAATTTATTGTATCAATCTTTGTGTCAATATGAATAATATTGCCGTTTTATTTCTATGTGTATGTTCGGAGTATCGCTATACAGCTAGAGTGTTATACGCCTCTCAAATTATAATAAAATGGGGATGACAACTTTATTTTTAAATTGGGCTTTAATATAATATTATAACTCAAAAGAATCTAATAGATGAGATATAGACATGACATGATTATTTATGATTGGATGAATATAAAACTTTTTTTTTTTTTTTTTGTATTTATGCGATCGTATTAAAATTGATTTTGAATAGTACATTTTACGATAAATGTACACGCGAACTGACTTTGATTTAGAATTCACAAGGCTTTTCTTATGACTGCTATATGCATTGTGAAGTTAATAAAATTCTTTATTTTGAATTTGGGCCTATTCCCTTGCGATAACAATTATGGTGTCAGAAGTACAGATCAACAACATTAAAAATGTGGTCAAATTTCAAAAGGAACAAATAACTACAACGGAACTTCGCCTGCGTCAGTGGTAATTTAATGAACTCACCGACAGTTACAAAAATGTAAAATTTCAATCGCAGTTAACGAGGGGAAAAGTGCAATGATAGAAATTGCTATTATACTGAGGAATTAGATTAAGACGATTTACATGACTGTTGACCCGTCGAACATCCTGACATAGTTCTGGATGTACTATTATCATTATTTCTTTTGATGGTCTCGTTATCAAGAATTTTGCCAATATCTACACAGTCCACCATCAGGAACAGTCGAAACCATTCTAAACAATTCGGATTTTTTTCGTGAAAATTGTCCGGTAGAGCGACACTTATTTCAATCAGTTTGAAAACCCGAAAAAAACCACTGTAAAACATTTTAAAGGTTTTTCCACATTTAAGCTCTTGGACAAGGTATGCCTTAAGAGGTTGATGGGCGTTGTCAATCATTTTAATTCTATATTATATAGGACATTCCGACCACTTTTTAGAATATGATGTCGTTAAAAAATTCATTATTATAAAATAGGATGCTAGTTGACAGCCTCCACGTGGCGCACCCTGGGTAATGTACTGCAGATCGAACGGTTGTGGTATCTAATCCCAGCGTAGTAGAGAAACAGTATAGCAGATAGTCAACAAAAAGATGAAATGTTGGGAATAAACAAAAATATACTCCAGGTGGGTCAGAACTTAGGTTCTAAATCCCACCCCGATTTATCGGGCTGCTCCACGGATTCTGGAGGGAGCAACACGACATTGCAAAGGAAATCGTCGGTAGGCAACCATGCTGATCCTTTTTGTACTACTGGAAGCAAGGAACACGCGATACATGAATGGCCCTTTGATGGAAGAAGTACGGCACTCAAAAGAACACCACCATCAACCCCACCACCAGGGAACACCACACTGCTGTGTGAACTAAACAATGAGGAGGAAAATACCTCTTCCATCAAGCATAAAAATTCCAAGCCAACTGCCGAAGCCACGTCCAGCGCACAAGCAGTTATAATACATAATGCGAAATTAATAAATAAATTTGAGCAAATGGACAAATTAATCGCGCAGCTGAACAATGAAGTAAATAAAAATAACAACGCAGGAAACTTAGCAAAAATGAACAACCAATTTCAAGTACTCGCAGATCAAGCCGAATATCAAACTGATGAAGATGAGCTTGAAAAAGAAACAAATTGGAGACTACAGAAATCCAATAGGGCAAATAAGAAACCTAGAGAAGAAACCAACCCAAGCAAGCGGAAAGCTGAATCATCACCAGAAGTTGAGCCAATGCAAACCCACATTAAAACTGGCAAATCATTTTCTGGATCAAAAGTGCATGAGACAGAAAAGAAAAAACAGGTACCACCTCCGATCAATATTCTAGGAATAACCAACCACGGTAGTATTCAGAAACTGATGAAAGAAGTAGTACGAAATGATTACAAAGTAATATCGCTCAGCAATAATATTTGGAAAATAAATACAACAGAGCCTGAAGATTATAAAGCTCTAGCTAACAAACTAAATGCTGATGGTCACCAGTGGTATATCTACGAGAACAAAAATGATCGATCAATTAAAGTAATGGCAAGAGGTCTCCCATCCAACTTGCTCAAAAGATGAAGTTATTGAGGACCTGCAAAATAAAGGCCTGAAAATAATCGATGCAGTCGACATCATCAAAAAAAAAAAGAGAAGAGAAAAAAGGGTCGGAAATATTGAAATCATGGTAATCGGTCTCCCACTTTTTATTCTTACCTTCGACAACCAAGAAAAAATCGAAAATATTTATAATATTAAGGCTATCCTCAACCTTAGAGTTAAAATAGAAACACCGAGAAAGGTCACTCGACTAATACCACAATGTAAAAAGTGCCAAGATTATAATGATACACAAAAGTACTGCCACCGTGAAGCAAGATGTGTTAAATGTGCAGGAAAACACGCAGAAAATGACTGCACAGTCCCCTGAGATACAACACCGAAGTGTATCAACTGTAATCCAGCCAACTACAGAGGATGTGAAGTTGCAGTAGAACTACAAAAAATGAGAGATAAATCACGCAAACCATGGTACATCAATAAAAAGAACCACGGAGCCTAAATCGTCAACTGCTAATCATAACATACAAAGCCAGAGAGTAAACGAAAACGTTACTTATGCACAAATAGTTCAGCAAACAGAGGAGAAACAGTTAAAAGTGGATCTCGTTCTACAGGACATACTGAGAAATCTAGAGAACCTTAACAAAAGACTTATTTCGCAGGAAATGAGTCTGCAGAAAACACTAGAAGAAATGGAATCAAAAACTAGTTTCAATAAAAGAGTAGAAGAAAACCTTGGTCAAGTGTATCAAAATATAAATTATATATAAAATCGAATTATAAACAAAGGTTAGGTTAGGTTAGGTTGAGTGGTTGCTATCGCACACTTAGACCCGCAACGGCCCATTGTGATACCACAGAATCTACTTCCTTATAACCCCTATGAGAACCAGTTAGAGCTACTTATGTAGCGTGATAAGTCTCGCACCTTACAGTTTTCGAGATCCGAGAGGCAGTCCATTGAGAATTTACCCAAATAATCATGTCTTTTGTGTGCTAAAGCCGGGCAATGGCATAGGAGGTGGACTATCGTCTCTTCCTCCTCCTCGTCCCTACAGCTTCTGCAAAAGTCATTTGCATCCAGACCTAGCCTCCTCGCATGTTCTCCAAGTAGGCAGTGTCCTGTGAGTATCTCCACGATCGTTTTGAGTTCACGTCTTCGTAGGGAGATCAGTGTCCTAGAGCGTTTCCAGTCTAGCTTTGGCCAGACTTGCCTTGCTACCTTACATGAGAGGGTGTTCGTCCACCTTTCATTCGTTGAGGCTTCTGCCTCCTTTTTGAGCCCATTCTTGAGTGCATTGATGGGCCTCCCCAGCTTTGCACTTTCCGGTAGCAGTTGGAGGGTTGTACCATGCCTCGCTAATTCGTCCGCCCTGCAGTTCCCCATGACGTCCGAGTGGCCCAGACAATCTGGATGTTGAAATGCTCGCTCATCTCATTTAGAGACAAGTGGCAACCCAACGCCACCCTAGACAACAGAGAAACCGAGTCCAGCGATTTGATTGCCGCCTGACTGTCCACATAAATTGCGATATCAGTCGAGGATACCACGTTATGCCTCAACCAATTCAGGACCTCCTCAATCGCTATTACCTCTGCCTGGTACACGCTGCAGTGATCAGGGAGACGAACTGATATAAATACTTCTAGTTTATCACAGAAGACTCCAGCTCCTACTTTACCGTTTAGCTTGGAGCCGTCCGTAAAGAACTGCAGTGCTTCCGTTTCCGCACCCAACCCGCCCCTCCAGGATTCTCTTGAGGGGCAGGAAGTTCGGAACCTTTTGTCGAAACACAAGGTTGGTGTGACGTAGTCTAGATTCGCGAGTTCCTTCCTCAGCGATCTAACTATCGTCGAGTGTCCTGTCTGGAGACACTTCCACTGAGATATGGCTGATAGTCGGGTGGCCGTAATCGCCGCCATCTGCTTGCCATAAATATCGACGGGGGGAAGGTGAAGCATAACCTCCAAGGCGCGTGTCGATGTTGTCCTCAGCGCCCCGCTTATCAGCATGCAGGCCGTTCTTTGCACCTTCTCGATCCCCTTTCTGTACGTTGCTTTATCAAGAGCTGGCCACCACACACTCACCCCATACATAAGCACAGGTCTTACTACGGCTGTGAATAGCCAGTGTACCAGCTCCGGCTTCAGGCCCCATCTCTTACCGATGGCATTCCTGCATGAGTACATTGCTATATTCGCCTTGTTAGCTCTTTCCAGAATGTTGGGCTTCCAACTAAGCTTGCTGTCCAAGATTACTCCCAGAAATCTTGCCTTATCAGTAAAAGCTAGTCTCCTGCCATTTAATAGAGGTGGATTTACTACCGGGATTTTGTATTTCCTAGTAAATAGTACCAGTTCAGTTTTGGACGAGCTAATTGCCAGTCCACATCTGATGGCCCACCTTGTAGTGATTAGGAGGGCATTTTGGATTACCTCCCTCACCGTGCTTAGATACTTCCCAGAGACAGCTAACGCTACGTCATCTGCATAAGCAACTACCCTGATCCCTTCTCTCTCCAGCTCCAGCAGCAATCCATTGAATGCTATGTTCCAGAGAAGAGGAGACAGGACACCTCCCTGCGGGGTTCCCTTAACCACCCGCTTCCTGATAGTGGATTCCCCCAGCTCCGAGTTGACCATCCTGCATCCCAGCATGTGATTGATTAGCTCACCTACAGGGTAATCCACTCCTAGGAACGACAATCCCTCCAGAATTGCCTCCGTCTTAATATAGTTAAAGGCGCCCTCAATATCTAGGAACGCCACCATACAAAACTCTTGTGAGAATATCGATTTCTCAATTGTACTTACCAGGACGTGCAGGGCTGTGTCCACATATTTCCCTTTACAATACGCATGCTGCGACTGAGCCCAATCACAAGGCTTTATTTTTGAGCGTATATAGATATCCATCAGTCTTTCCAAGGTTTTCAGAAGAAAGGATGATAGAGTTATGGGTCTAGCCATGTTAGCATTTACCCGCCTTCGGAATAAAGATCACTCTGACCTCTGCCCACCCCTTCGGAATACAGACCAGTTTTAGACACCCTTTGAAGATCACCTCCATCCATGGGAGAATAATCCTCGAGTTATTCTGAATCTCCACTGGGATAATACGATAATAAACAAAAGAAATGAATAAAACATTACGAATTGCAACCTGGAATGCAAATGGTCTATTGCAACACATTCAAGAACTAGATTATATTTTTAAACATGCATAATATAGATATATTATATATATTGATATTCTGATATATTATATCAGAAACCCATTTCACCAAAACTTCATTCTGTAAAATAAAAGGATATAATTGCTACTATGCACTACATCCTGAGAACAAAGCCAGAGGTGGATCAGCTATCCTCATAAAAGAGTACATAAAACATAACGAAGAACCAAAAGTTGAGGACCTTTCCATGCAAGTCACAACAATCAAAATACAATTAGCAATATTAAAACATGCAGTATCTCAGCAATATATTGCCCTCCAAGATACAATCTCAAACAAGTAGATTATACTAATCTTCTGAAAATGCTAGGAAGTGTCTTTTTAGTTGGAGGTGACTATAATGCAAAGGAACTGTTCGCAGCAGGCAAACAACTAAAATGCGAGTATCACTCAGGCGGTACACCAACCTATTGGCCTACGGATACCAGTAAGATTCCAGACCTTATAGACTTCTTTATTACAAGAGGGATTTCAGATAATTATATCCATATAGAGAACAGTGAAACTCTATCATCAGATCATTCACCAGTTATTATGATACTTAGCCAAACAATTATTTTGAAAGAGAGCAACCCGAAATTAACGAGCTTCAAAACCAATTGGGATCTCTTCCAAACACAGTTAACAGAAAGAATTAGTCTGCAGAACCCAATTCAGGGACCAGTCCAAATAGAAGACGAATTAGATAAGCTCATCCATAATATCCAATATGCTGCGTGTGAAAGCACTCCAAATAATAGGTAGGAAATGAAGCGCAATGCTAACTATCCAGAGGAAGTGAGAGAACTTTTTAAAAATAAAAGAAACGCACGGATGAATTGGCAAAAACATCGAAATCCTGAAAATAAAAGAGTATTTAACCATTTGTGTAACAAATTAAAATACCTTATAAAAGACATTAAAAATCAATCAGTTAAGAAATCCAAATCAGCACTCTAACTGGGCAAAAAGATACTGATTATTCCTTATGGAAAGCAACTAAGAATATTAAAAGACCTAAACTTCAGATTCCTCCAATTAAAAATAATGAAAATTGGGCTCGAAATGCTAAACAAAAAGCAGATTTGTTTGCAAATCACCTTGAAGAAACATTCCAACCTTATCCAAAACAAACGAAAGAGGACAATATTACACCAATAAATAAACAAGATGAAGTAAATATTACACCTGTAACATTGAGAGAACTAAAAGAGGAAATCAAGAATAATCTGAATGCGCATAAGGCTCCAGGATATGATCTTATAACGGGTCAGATAATAAAGCTGTTACCGGAGAAAGCGTTGAGTAATTATGATACTTAAACCGAACAAACCTCCGCATGATAAAGCTTCATATAGGCCAATCTTTCTGCTACCAACATTATCGAAACTATTTGAAAAGGTTCTTCTTAAAAGACTAAAACCAATTATCGAAGAAAGGAATCTTATCCCTTCACATCAGTTTGGATTTAGGGAAAAACATTCTACGATAGAACAAGTACATCGAATTACTGATGTAATCGGGAAATCACTAGAAAGCAACCAAATATGCCGAACTATATTCCTTGATGTAGCGCAAGCATTTGACAAAGTATGGCACCAGGGGCTAGTTTTCAAACTTCATCGAGATTTTCCGGAGCAATTTTTTCAAATTTTAAAATCATACATATCAGAGAGGCACTTCCGAGTAAAGTATGAGAATGAGTACTCCCAACTAAAAAGAATAACAGCCGAAGTACCACAAAGGAGTGTTCTTGGGCCAATCCTATATCTCCTATATACTAGAGATATACCAATTACAGAAGAAACAATGGCGACTTTTGCCGATGACACGGCAATACTTGCAACAGCAAAGAACATCAATGACTCCACTAGTAAATTACAGAGGGCTTCTAACCTGATATGTAATTGGACAAAGAAATGGCGAATTAAATTAAATGAAGCAAAATCAAACCAAGTGATCTTTACAAATCAAAAAGTTAACCATATACCAATAATGATAAACTCAATAGTAGTACCCCATGCAAACACTGCCAAATATCTTGGTATGACTTTAGATGCTAAGCATAGATGGAAGGAACTCATAAAAAAGAAGAGAGAAGAACTAAAGATAAAATTTAGAAAAATGCATTGGCTCCTATAGGGAGACAATCTGAACTAGCGATCCATAACAAACTGCTGTTATACAAACAAATTCTGAAGCCTGTATGGACATATGGTAGCCAACTCTGGGGATGTGCCAAGAAGACAAATATCAAAATCATACAAACAGTTCAAAATAAAATCCTACGATGTATTGTTAATGCACCGTGGTACATTCGAAACGACAACCTCCATCGAGATCTCAAGATTGAGCTTGTCGTGGATGAAATTAAGAAGCATTCAACAAAACACTTACAACATCTGCACCAGCATCAAAATCAGGACATACGCTGTATGCTCCAACAAGAAGACTGCAAAGAACCAAACCACTGGAGTTATCGCGACCAGGAGGTCGGTAGACTTACTGTGGCGAAAAATCTAAGGGAGGAGTTACACTAAACTGGGGATAATCACTTGATTACGCCGACTATTCAAAATACTGTATTATGCAATATAAATTACTAAATGAGTATAAGACTCAGTTGTAATATAAATAAACAACAACAACAAAAAAAAAAACAACAAAAAAATTATTATAAGATGCTTTAACTTGGAGAGTCAGCCAGCTAATAATATTTAGAAAACAAACCAACCGCAATTTTCGTACATATTTTGCAACGCCGAAAGTCATTCTATTTGCAAGTGTGCAAACTATGGATTTATTGAAATTATGATTTAATTGTCTACAAAACTCACATTTGCTAGCAAGTGCCCCATCAATAGCAAATGTCATGTGCGCCAATGCATAAACCATACCATGTTTTATTTAGATGAAGCCCCAATGAACAAAACTGCCGCTCTTGTGTTTTCCGAATCACAGCATAGCAATTTTTCAAATCAAATAAGCGTGCTAATTAGTAGATCTGATATCAGTATTCCTCCAAATCTTGCTGGTTCGAACTTCAATACTCCACAACAGATTTGCCTGTTAATTGGCGTTTTAACGTATGTTGAGCTATTATCAGTAGGACAAATTAAATTGGCTAATCATCTTCCAGAAAAATTCAGAGCGCCGCAAGCTTATCCGACAATTTGGTACTAGCGGCATTATCGACTAAGGCGATCTACTACCAGATTGAACGATTTTGGAAGGGATATAAAATAGTAGATGGTACCAAGGCAATTAGCACATTTGATCATCCCATCGACAAACACTTTGCGGCCACATACACACACAAGAGACTTTGTTGGCAGATTCATTGTTCGCTTGACATTTAGAAAGTCTCTGAGCCGGAGATTATCGAAATTATCGAAACAAATAACAATATTAGATGCATGCTCATGGTTGTCAACGGCGTGGAAAAATATAACTCCAGAAACAATTGTAAACTGTTTCAGACGTGCAGGGTTTTAACAACAGTCTGATGTGGAAATTATTCCGGGGCCAATGCAATTTGAATCAGATAACGAGTTCGTTGGTGTTGAAGAAAATATTCAAACATCTGAGGAATTATCGGAAGAATGGGAAGAACGGTTTGTCGCATCAATACACGATCGAGATAAACGAGAATAATGAAATTAGTGATAGTTCATCGTCTGATGAAGAGGAGTTACATCAGAATTCGCCTTTAACCATTACATTCACTAAAGCTCAAACAAATTTAAAAGAATTGAAAAATTATGCCAGTGAGCTAGGGCTTGACGATATGTTCTTTTATCTCAAAAAATCCGAGCAGAAGCTAATCGAAAGATAAATTTCTTTGAAAACAGTACAAACTGAAATTACCGCGTATTTTTCAAAAGCTTCTTTAATTTACTGCCAATGAAGGCAAGATTCTTTCCCGCAATCTCGCTAGAAATAATTTGAATATTTTTATAGTACTAAATTACAGCAACGCTGATGTTATAGTGGCGGCTAGTTTCGAGATGGATGTGCAAAATTTATGGGTAATATCGGCCTACCTACCATATACGAGGAGGAATTTATACCACCCGGTAGGTTGAGTAGAGCAATATTGGGTGCTCAAAGACAAAAAGTAGGAGACATCATGGGCAGTGATGCTACTGCGCATCACTCAATTTGGGGAAGTACAAATATTAACAGGCGAGGTGAGTTACTTCTTGATTTTATTTTAAGTACGTAAGTAAATTTTATGTAATATCGGACGTAAGCCAACATTCATTACTAAAAACAGACAAAAGTGCTAGACATCACAATTGACATTTTTTCAGATTTTATTAAGGAGAAGGTATTGAACTGGACCGGGTGCGAAAACCATTCTTTTTCTGACCATTGTTATCTCCAGTATAACGTGGATACAAAACTCACAACTAAACCATCCATCAGAAATAGGAAGAAAACTAACTGGGATTCCTTTAGAACCATTCTTGGTAACTCATTACCGGTATCGGTTCCAAACCCATCTGCATATATACAGGAGCTTGAAGTTCTAGTATACAAGCGTTCTTAAGCATTTAACAAAGCTATGTTATAGATGCATGTCCTATCAGTAGGCCTTTGGGTAAGTCTCGGTACAAAATGCGGGAGACTGTTCAAGATAGCGAGGAACACAGATACTACTGTATATTGGGACTGCTACAAAGAACTACTTAAAACTTACAAGTACGAGCCAAAACACGGGCCTTGGAGGCTCTACTGTGGTAATTTACAGGTGTTTTTGGATGCGGCCAGCCTCCTCAAAGTCATATGTTCTAGTCCTTCCATCTCGAGTTATCTCCATCGGCCGGATGGTTCACGGACTATGAGTAGTGGGGAATCCCTGGAGCTACTACTAGAAACGCATTCCTCGGAGTGCTCGGTACTAGCTCCGAAGACACCTGTGATAAATAGGGGTGTAGGCCTCACAAGTCCTGTAGTAAATAGGCGGAAAATCGAATGGGCAATAAACAGCATTAAGTCATATAAGTCAGCAGGATCTGATGCCATTATTATAGTTCACATTGCGATCTATTGACTTAACCCTACCCTGGTTGAAAGTTATCTTCAAAGGTAGCTTAGCACTTCGTCACATCCCTAGAAAATGGACTGAAATAAAAGTAATATTTATACGTAAGGCGAGAAAAAGCTCTCATTGCTATTCCAAAGACTTCAGGCCGATAAACTTATCCAATTTTTTATTAAAACCACTAGAAAGATAAATAGAGACTTACATCAGAGGCTCGATGAAGCTGGACGAGCTGTTGGGATCTCAACACGCATACTGTAAGGGACGATTCTTGGAAAAAGCTCTCCATTCCATTACTGGCCCGATTGATAAATCACTTGAAGAAGGCTTTAGCAACGTCAGAGCGGGGTCAATCACTCGGGCTCTTGCGTGTCTGAGGGTAGCCGCCAGATGCGTGAGCATAGGTACACCGCAAGGTGCGGTTTTATCCCCTTCCTTGGAATTTAGTCATTAATGACTGTTACTAAACTTGTAAGGGCAAGGCTTCAAGGTGGTTGCCTACGTGGATGATGGTTCTATTGGTCTTCATTAAATATCCTTGTACCCTGAGTGACCGCATGCAGTGCGCAGTCGGCTAATTCTCTGAGTGAGCCAGCAGCTGTGGACTGAACCCACAGAAAACGGCGTTTGCCCTCTTTACCAAAGAGAAGCACAAAATTCCTCAGTGTGACCCGCCAATATGAACTGATACTCGCTTGACCCTTACAGATAGAGCAAAATACCTCGGGCTATTTTTGAACGGCAAGCTAAGCTGGAAACCAAACTTCTAAGAAAAAATAAAGACAGCTAATGTAGCCGGGTATCGTTTGCTGGCCAGCATACAAATTACGGCTAACCTGAAATTATTGATGAAAGCCCAAAGAACCGCCTTCTTCTGTATAAGAGGGGCTCTCATAAGCATACCTACCCATACCCTCTTGCATCTCCCATCGTTGGACATTCTCTTGCATCTCATATCCTTGGAGCTTGCAACCTGAGTATTGGTGAAACTACCGACAACGCTAGCCCTTCTCCATTTGTTGAGGTGAAATTCCAGACTGAGTTTCCCACTAGAGAGAACTGGGTGAATGAGACGGTTATGGACAATGAGGCGTTAAGTTTTTTCACGGATGGCTGTGGGGTATTTTGCTTTAAAAAGGGATGGAGGGGTTAGCTGTGGAGTATTCTGTCAGGATCTAAGAGTAAACCTATCTTTTCGCTAAATCATCGCTTCTTGGTAAACTAAGGTAATTGAAATGTGGTACAGCTATACGGACCAAATTGTGTCTATGATAGTCGATTTATGGACGGCCACCCTTACCTAACCTTACCTATCCACACAAAATTTTAGTCGACCTTTTCAAACACTCACATAATAAAACACACAAAACCGTATCTTGATTCTGTGCTGTACAACCTTTCGTCTGTTTTACTATGCAAGTGCTTGACAAGGTCTGCAGAAATTGGGCATCGAAGTTTTATTGTTTATATAGTTCCATAGTAAAAAAAATATTTTCAAGTTTCGATGCCAAATTTTGGTTGATCTTTTTTAGCCTTCACATATCAAAACACACGGAAATTAGCCTAGCACAGATGTAAGAATATTTTTCGTGTGTTTTACTATGTGACTGCTTCGAAAAGCGTTGGAAAAAAATTGATTTGAGAAATTGGATTTATTTTTTTAGTTTTTAATCTAATAAATAGCTTAGAGAAATTGAATCAGGCTTTCGATTAAAACTCAGGGGCCCTATTATGTTTCGCCTACTATTTTCGACGGCTATCGTTTTCCTATTTTCAGGTATTAGAGGGGTTAGTTGTTGGTGTTGAGATTATACAGCGCTCGTTTCTACCGGTGGTAGTGGCGATGGTGGCCTGGGACTGGTTGATGTTTTTCTTCTGCACAGTCGTCTTATGCCCCAGATTCCTATGATTAGTATGCCACTCCAAAATATTAGATGGATCATTGCATAGTGATGCACATGGTGTACGCTCTGATTCGGCGGAAACGTTTCATTTTGCTCCAACGTCGCGATTTGATTTTCAGTTGTTATTGGCGCATTCAGCCATTTGACCTGCTGAGTTTCTCTCATTTTGTTTTGGACTCGTGCATTAAAATCTCTTAGATGATTTCCCTCGTGTAACAAAATCGGTGAATTATGAAACGCACTTCTGATGTTGTTGTTAGCTATTCCTGTCGCTATGATTAACGACTCAGCGTCCCTTAGCATACATCCTGGGCTTATCTCGACTAGCCCGGATCCCTGTAACTTATACGGTTGAATAATGGAATCACATATAACGTCAACTATCGTTTCATTGGGTATGGCGTAAATCCACTGGTTCGAAGTGTGAAGCTTGATCCAGTGGTTGGTTCTACTTATTGTCTTGCTGTTGCATGCCATATCGACTTCCTTTTTCCGCTGCAATAGGGCTAGTTCGCATTGTCCTTGATTAGTCAATGTATTGTAAATTGGTGAGGGTTTGCATAGGAATCGAGTTGGTTGGAATAATTGACACCGGTTCACGTCTTCTTTTGTTAAAGTTGTGAAATGCTCTCGACGGTCATCTACGGCCAAGTAGTCGCTTGTTTTGATAATGTACGACTGAGTACTACCGTGGTTAATATCTGGAAGAGGTATTACTGTCAATAGTGCATAGTCCCACGTGAAAACATGCGGTAATGTGATTTCAATTATTACACTCCGTTGTGTTACCCTACTTCGTGTTTTCATGCTTTTATATACATAAGTGAGATCGTAGAGATTGTCCTGGAATGGTAATGGAGGCTGGCACGTGCTGGCGAATAAACTGTAGCTCTCTGTTTAATTAAGTTGGAGTAAGTATGGCGGGATGTATAATTCCATGATGAGCGTCGTAGACCACGCCCAGTAGACCTTGTTGGGTATCTTCCAGATTTCTCAAAACTAGACTCAATTCGAGTATGCTCAGTATTATCGAGCGCGCTCTATCCTCGTAAGTTCGATATTCCTAAAGTTGTGACATTTCGTTTCGTAGGTGCCTTTGTTCCTTTATTAAATTATTTATTGAAGTTAGAATGAGATTTGTATTGTGTTTAACTAACTTGACAGTATTATCGATCAACGTTGTTGTATTTTTTATAAGTGATAATAGATGGTGTTCGTTGTTGTTAATTTTTTCGAAATGATTTTCATAGTCACTTGCCTCTCGTTGTGTGAGTATTCCAAACATATCCCCTAATATGATTCCAGTGGCGTCTCCGGAACCTCGTCTCACACGTTTTTGATCCTTGTTACTTGCTAGTAATAGTTCATTATCTGCGATTAGATTTCTTAATTGCCATTGTAATTGGTTGAGAATGTTGCAATTAGACAAGGGTAGCTCGTTACACAGTGCCTGTATTTCTTCGTTAGCCAGTTTGACGTTCTTGATTTCATCCCAGTAGCTGCTCATGTTATATTGAATTACTACTGTCCATTCCATTGCTACAATTTCTAGTTTGCCTAGCCTTTCGAAGTATATGCCGATAGACTGATTGAACGGCTTTAATTGGATGTCGGTTTTTCCGAGTCCTAGCAGACAGCAAACTGATAGCCTTGTTAATGCTACCATATTCATTTTTCTTACGGTTTTGACCCGCTGGCTTGGTCGTCGTCTAGAAGCGTCACTAAGATTCGGACCGGTGCTAGATACATCATTTTTGAGTGTTTTATTTGTAATCAGGGGAATTTTTTGTGTTGGTGGTGGTTCCTCTGATGGCTCTTCTTGAAGTTTGGGGACGGTCATCATAATATCATTTAAGGATACCCCACTCGTTGTTTTGGAGGATGCGTCAAACACTACTCGACGTTTGGTTCTTGTGCTGCCTTCTGCTTTCAGCCAAATTCCATGTTTTGTGCCATAGGCTCCTAGTAGCCGCCTTTGATGATGCTGCTGGTTACAATCGACGGGTAATAATCTGCCCCAAGTACCAGGTCAATTGGTTGAGGTTGATTATATTGTGGATCCGCAAGTTTTAGATTTTGAAGATGGGACCACTTGGTTGTATCAATGGAAACTGCGGGTAGTTGTTGAGTTAAGTTGTTGAGTACTAAGGCTTCAATATCTAAGCTAAAGTTCTCATTGAATCTTGGCATTAATTTTATGTTGATGGTATGTCTGAAGATTCCTGCTTCGGTACCACCAATGCCTGAATTGTTGATATGTGCCTTTTTCTTCTTGATGTTGAATAAATTTGCGGCCTTAGAGGATATTAATGTGGCCTGTAATCCTGGATCAATTAGAGCTCTAAGTGTGAAAAAATCGCCTGTGCTAGTTGCGGCTCTGACTAATGCTGTTGGTAGTTAAACTTGTCCTTGCTGGTTGATCGCGAATGTTTTGGCGGTTTTGACACTACTTTCAGTAGTTGATGCTGCATTATTGCAGTGCAGAAGTGTGTGGTGTCGACCTTGGATGTTGCGTTAAACAACGTACGCAAGTGGATGTATCGCTGACCAGTTTGTTTCTATCTAGTGTTGGCATTAGTTTAAATTGATCGCAGTCTTGCAATTGATGCCTTCCTTGGCATCTCTTTACTAGACACTGGCTGTTTACCGTTGTTGCATGTACTCGTTTCAGTGGTGCCATTGGTTGTGGTGATGTGTTTGCTACCTTGATGACCCCCATAGGCCTTAGGGATTGAAATCTTCTTTCTAGAAAGTTGAAAAAATGACTGATCTGTTTAATTTCCCTCGGATTTTCCAATGTACATAGTTTCGTACAGTCTAATTGATTCAGGGTGTAGTTTCTTGCATAGAATGAACATTACCAGTGCTTCAAAGGGAGAAGTTATCTGTAGCTTGCTGATGTTGTGCAGTATTTCGGTTGCAGTATCATGCAAGGTTCGAATTGTTACCGCCGATGCTGCATGTATAGTTGGTAAGGACATCAATGAGTTGAAATACTTATTTGCTAGCAAGCAAATTAGGCCTTGTTATAATTGTCACCCGTTGTTGTGAGATGACTAATTAACTGTCCTGCTTCCTTTTGCACATTTGAATTCAGGTAAGTCATTTTTATAGTGTTCGATAGTGTTCGCGTGAACACGCTCGATTGCTCATAATCGCCGTAAAACGTTGGTAATTGTATTTTGGGTAATTGCACCCTAGCTTCTTCAGAAAGGCTCGTTGTACCTTTTTGCTGGTTGCGCTGTAAACGCATTATTAATGTGTCCACTCTCTCCTTAAGGGTTTCATAATAGTTGTCTTGCACGTATTTATTTGTTTGGTCTTCATCTATTTCCACTAGGATCTCTATGTGTTGTTGATCAATTGCCTCAATTTCTTTAGATAGTTGATCTATTTTTAATTTCAAGTATTCTATTGGACTGTTGTTGTTATCCAATGTTTGCTCGATGGAGTCCATGTACATATTCCTCATCAGCACATCTTGCCTCTTGAGCAGTTTTTGGTTGGTGTTTGACAATTCCTTGCTTACGCACTTCAGATCGTCATGGTGTTGACGTCTATCCCAACTAGATGATGGTGGCGGTGTTGTTGCTTGCCTCTTGTTCATTATTACCTTTTTAAGAAAGTCAATGTGCTTCTGTTTGTCTGTACTGGACAATGATACTAATGGCACTGTTGGTGGACCGTTGTTCAGGCGCTGACGTATCTCAGTAAGTAGATCCTTATTTATTTCGGCAATTGTATTCCTCATTGCTCTATATGGATAATCCTCTTTGATTGGAGGATCCATCGATATTATCTGGTCATCTGTGGCCAGAATTTCGGCGTAGAGCTTTTTTAACTCCTCTATCTTTCTTTCAAGATACGATCTAATTTTTCGTATATCTCCATCCTTGTAGTAGTTTTTGGCTAAAGTATTTATTTTTGTGCCAGTTTCATCGTTCTTTTGCAGTAGTTTATCCATTTGATTGATGAGTTGAATTGAAGACTCGAATAATTGTAGCTTATGTTGTTAAATTCAGCTTGATGTTGTTAAATCCGGCTTATGTTGTTGTATCCAGCTCGAAGGACCATGTAAAGTTGTAGCCTCTGCTAAAACTTGGTTGAAGCGATTATCAAGATTACTACGGGTGAGGTCTTAATAATCGCGAGAGTTGAAACAATCAATTTGAATAATAATTTTAATTCTGATTTATTAAATACATTTTTTCGGTTTATATAGCAAAATTAAATTAATTTTGTGTACATTCAGCATTTTGGCTATACATTGTGTTTTTAATATAAAACTAGCGGGACCCGGCTCGCTTCGCTGCACCCAAATACAAAAAGAAACTTAAATTTAATTTGATTTTGTTTTATTAAAAAAACTTTAGTTTAATTTTGAAAAAAAAAAGAAAAAAAAATTAATTTAATACAATGGTAGGCACAACATTTTTAATTTTGTTTTGCGGTGCATAAATGAATAAATTTTTTGGTGCTCCCACTCTGGAAGATGCGACATATAATTGCCCATGAGAGAAGCACGGATCTTCCAAATTAACTCCACACACCTGCAGCGTTTGGCCTTGCGCTTTATTCACGGTTATAGCAAAAGATAATCGGACGGGAAATTGCAAGCGTTTGAAATCAAATGGCATGTCTGTTGGAATTAATGCGCGGTATCAACACATCTTCCCCTTTTGCTGTGCCAGTTAGTATTGTTGCTTCAATCAAATTTGGCATTAATTTTTTAACTGCAAGTCTTGTCCCATTGCAAAGCTTCGGTGAATTGAGGTTTCGAAGAAGAATGATTGATGAGCCAACTTTTAAATTCAAGCAATGCGGTGGCATACCAGGTGGTTCCAAAGAATTCAAGAATTCGACTGGATAATTGATTGCATCTTCTTCATTCATGGCAGTATCGATTGATTTATAAGTAATCACATCACCTGGCAACTTTTGTTGAATTATAAAATTTATTTCATTCACATTTACATTTTTTGGTGCCAAAATTGCGCGTTCTCTCAACCAATTATGATTTTTGTAATTTTGAATAATATTTGGAAAAACGCGATCAATCAATTCATTTTTTGATGGTAAAATGGTACAAAAATTATTAAGTAGCGTGATAAACCCATTGACATCACTTGCAATTTTGCCCTCTCCAATCTTCAACAACTGTTTCGAAAACTCACGTGCCGATGGATCATTTTGAAGACTAACACGCATATTTATATTAAGCGATAGCCTTTGTACATGTCTCCACAAAGAAGTCCTTTTCAAACATGCATTAATTTGATCGGCTGGAGTTGATCTCGGAATGACGGGCAGCGTTTGTCGAAAATCATCAGATAGCAATATTAATGCACCGCCAAACAGCTGTTGATTACAACGTAAATCCTGTAATGTCCGATTCAATGCTTCTAAATATTTTTTATGTGCCATTGGACATTCATCCCATAAAATGATTGATGTTTGTTGCAAAACTTTAGCCATTCCAGAATTTTTTGATATATTGCATACAGGAGTTTCAACGGTTTGCACATTTAATGGTAATTTCAAAGCTGAATGAGCGGTTGGGCCACCATCCAATAATGTAGCTGCAATACCGGATGAAGCAAGTGCCAATGCAATTTTGTGTTGAGAACGGATTGTTGCCAATATTGTGGAAATCAAAAATGTCTTTCCCGTTCCACCAGGAGCATCCAAAAAATATAGGCCACCGGTATTGCCTGTTACAGCTTGCATAATTGTATCATATGCATGTCATTGTTGCAAATTTAATTGAGAAATATGTGTTTGAACAAACGCGTGTAGTAAACTGCAATTATACTGTTGTTCGCGTCGTAGTTCACGCTCAAATATGTCGTGCATTGGGCGATTTGATGCAACCATACCTAATTGAGCTAAAGCCTTATTTGTCATCATAAGACACATATCCTCAATCATAATCAATGCTTCATTAAACATTTCTGGTGTACGAATCAAATCACGGTTATTTCTTGCATGTTGAAGTAGAAGTAAAAAGTCTTCAGTCATACAATCTTTATACTTATTCCACAATTCAATTTGCTGGAAAACATGTTGATATGATTATCGCAAACAACATACGTATTTGTTTTGGTGGAGCTGCAATTGCAGCATCATGAAGCGTAGCATCCCAATGGGTATCATCTTCAAGCAAATGCAATCGCTGGCATGCATCGCGATATGTTGCACACAATTCACCACCAACAGTTCGCAAATCTTGAAATGACGGTGGCCCACGTACGTTAACCAACAACAACCGCAAATAAAAACATTCAACATTATTTGGACTAACTGTGTAAATGCGTCCCAAAGTATCCGTTGAAAAAACACCGGAATAACCATCGACAGGTGTTCCTTGCTTGCGCCGTTGAAATTTTTTTGTTGATGCATTCCAAGTGAAGTACTGAGGCACTTCAGAATACAGTAATGTTCGTGCAAATTCATCCGATTCGCATAACTTAAAAAATGCTGTTAGTGTAGTTTCTGGCGACTGAACTGCTCTTTGTGCAGCATTTGCATCGGTAAAATAAACACGTTGGCCATTTTCAAGATGAACTGCCAAATGTACAACAACGGGATGCCTGTCATGGATGGGAAATGATAAAATTCGCCACACTGCTTCATTGGTGCTAATGTATCGCCCCATTTGATACTGCAAAATTTCATCAGTTCGATTTTCATCAGCCACTCCGAAAACTGCCATATCGCTGCCCTTATTGACATACTTGCAAATATATTTGATAGATTTAACTGAATTGCAATATTCGACATTGATGTGTGCATTGTAAATTTTTGACAATATTGGCGAATAAGGTACTATCCAACAATTATCAACTTCAAAGTCTTGGCCTCGGCTTTTAATAATGATCGATTTACCATTATCTTGAGTTGATCGTCGTCGATACAATGGATATCCATCGTCACCATGAATGGTGTCAGCGATCAATTGTTTGGGAAACCGCTTTGAGCATTTGCCATCAACCATGCATGGTGAATTTGGATTTATTTCACCACACGGGTCGTGTATCATATTTTTCGTAACAACTGCGAATAATCCTGGATCGATGGTTTGATCAGGAATTTCGGCCGATATGACACTATCAATCATATCAGGTGTGATTTTTTGTACTAACCATATCAAAATGTGTGCGTGCGGCAAACCTCTTTTTTGCCACTCAATTGTATACATATAGCAGCGCACTTCTCCAAATACACGAAGTTTAACAATTAAATCCATTAATTTTTTTAATTTTTGGTTGAATACACGCGCTGTTATATCGTGACGATCGGTTGGTACTTGACCGTCAAACAACCAATCAGCCACATCAGTCCACTTTGGATTGCAAGTAAATGTAATAAATAAATCTGGTCTGCCGTAGTAACGAACATAAGACATCGCATCCTGCGTATACTCATGCATGTGACGTGGACTACCGATATATGATGATGGTAATATAGTGAAGCGGCCAATATCACTCACATTTACATCGTTCCTTATCGCATCACGTAAATGTATATATTCTTCCGATCTCAATCGGGCTTGATTGTGACGAATAAAATTCAATCGTTCAGTTTCGATTTTGGCATACATGTCAACAATATATTGATGACACAGTTGATTGCATCGCAAAATGTAATTGTCTTGTTGATCACGAATCATCAATCGATATGAATAAAAATTCATCGCACTAACTTTTTTGTTAGTTTCTTGACCTGCAAAGAATCAAAAATGTTCGATTAATAAATTTGAAATATTACTCAAATATTACAAAAGAAAATAATCAAAAATCATAATTTTTGTACCAGTTGTTGGATTTATCATTGGTATGTTGATATGATAAGCTTCAGCACCTCTCCAATATAAAATCGGATATTGCAATGCATCATAACAACGGTGTAGTTCGGAAATGCGTTTTAATTGCTCATTTCTTCGGAACAAAATAATATCCCTTGGCCGAGTTTGTTCACCAACTATTACGATTGCTACTTCATCAACAGTTGGAGCATTGAATCTCCGGGCATGTTCTCCGATTGGTGTTCTATCGGCGCTGATAATAATTGTGTAGTCATCGGAGGGCATTCGATCCAGTGCAGTCTTAAACAAATCCACCAATGCATTATACTCATGGAAAAATCTTTGCAGACGAAGAACAATTTATCTTCTTACATTCCGAGCAATTGCACAGCGTTGATCCAATTCCTGATCCTCATTACCAACGAAATATATTTGTAAAAACTGATGATCAGCATCTGGAAATGGTAACAATGCCCCAGCTCTATGATATATCTGGCCTTGAATCTGTAAAGTTTGCGAAATATATGTACATGATGGATCGGAATTTATTCCATTAGCTGTAATCACCTTGAAAGTCGGCATAAATCCATCTCTTATAATATTCGTAGCTCCAAAAGATGTCATTTGGAAGCATGAATTGTATTTTCGAATATTTGATAGGAAATGCTTCGACTCCGGTGAATTATCATAGATCAACGAATGTAAAGGATCTGGTGGTGGTTCCAATACTGGCAGTTTCACTTTCCCGCCAGCACAGCACATGCCAGGAGTTTCGTAAAGATATTTCAATGCTTTGCAATGCACACATTGTACATTCATGTGGCCAATATAAGCATGCATACTGTAATCAGCGGTGCTGTCATAGTTAAAAGCCGCACGTTCCATTTGTCGTATGGTTCGAATTGAAGTGCGTCTCCGCCGATTTACAGGCTCTTGGTTATCAGGAGATGTGCTTCGCTCTGCTTGCTGGTCAATGCTTTCCTGATGCTGCTCTGCAGTATGTGTTCGTCTATGTGCTGATACGGAATTCGACGGGTACGTCTCCCAAGATTTGATCGCTTTCTTCCAGGCATATTAATAAGCAAATCTAAACATATTATAATTGTAATGCATTTGTATTAATGTGTAGTAAAAGTTATCAAAGCCAATGTTCAGTGTTCAAAGCAAAGGTTCACACACACACACACACGTGGTTTTTAGGTGGTAGGAATCCGCCACTGTTGCTGAGGTGTTTGTCCCACCGACGCATCGTCTTCCGAAGATTTTCCACACGTTACCCAACCCCACAAAAAAAAAAAAAAAAAAAACACACACACACACACACACACACGCACACACACACACAAGCACCACATAACCTTAATCGTCTGGAAAATACGAAAAAAAAACAACACTCACCGGCAAATGTAAATTGTTCAATCAGAAATGAGCACGGCAAACTGAAATTCACTATAATCGATGAAAATTTACTGGAAATGTACAAAAAAAATAGAATTAAAAATCACTTCGAATCAGTTTTCAGTTGCGATGAACTTACCTTGCCTTGCGTAGTACTTACCAAAATGTGTGAGAACACTGGATGGCCAACAATATGGTTGGTTGAATTTTACGCAGTTTTGTAAATTAAAGACACGTTATTTTCTTGTTGGACTGTGACTTTATTGAAATTTTGTTGAATTTGCATCAAAAATAAAGGTACAAAAACAAACTTGGAAATACCATTGGAAAATTATCAAAATTATTAAATGATTCACCAAACACGATGAATGCCAATAATTGATTTTGATTGAAAATAATTGATTTTTGTTATTTCGATTTTTTTATGTCAAAACAAAAATATTCTGTGATAAACGGTTAAATTTAAATTATGTCGCTGATTTTTTTATCTACTTGTTCGCATTTAGTAAATTTTTAGTAATTTTTTCATCCGTAACACAGAAGGCATTATTTACAAAAATCAATTGAAATCATATAATTGATTTATTAAAAATCTTTAACAACTCACGAACGGCTCGACTGATTTAGACCAAACTTCACATTAACCATCTACACATAAATACAAACGTCCCCTAAAATTTTGGCTGAAATCGGTTTGGTGGTTTTTGCGTGATGCGGTTACAATGAATTGTAACAATATTTTATATATATATATATATATATATATATATATATATATATATATATATATATATATATATATATATATATATATATATATATATAAGAAAGATCAAAATGTGTATGAAATGTATGTAATATAATATTTACAATATTATTATATATAAACCTGTATGACCTGTTTAGTGATCTAAACAGCACTAAACTGGTTTATAAGAACTAGTATGCCAACACCTTTAGCGAAGCAATGTATTCTGTATTTAGAAACTATGTTTTTTGTCTAATTACTTAACAACTTCCTTATACACAATCTCAATACATAATGTAAACAACATATAATAGAACATCTCATATACTTTATACCAAACATATAAAAACTTTAAACATACATTCCCATAACATATTCATAAATTTTTTGTAACTAATAATAAACAATGTTATATCTAATTTTTAATAAGAATTTATTTGATCCAGAATTAAAAATGAAAGAAAGAGGAATACATTTTTATGTATTTCATAATAATACATACATATATACATATATACGAGAGTATCAACAACAAGGAACTATACAACAATAAATATATGTATTTTCTCATCTCTTAACAACATACGTATACAGTACAGTAGACAAAACTCTTTTGTGCCAAAAAAAAAACATAATTTTTTCTTTATTTTAAAAATTACAACAATTTTTATGAAACAATACCGTATCCAAGCAGAGCATATAAATATTTTATATATAAGAACACAACATGAAACCAGAAACAACAACAACTACCCCAAAAATTAGGAAAGAAGAAATCTTCCTGATTCTCGGTTCTAAATTCTATCATAATAATACTCGTAATATACATTTTGCCTAATAAGTTAGAACATCTTTTCTAATTTTTTTCTTTTTTGGTACTTTCCTTGTGTTTTTGGTAAAAATAAATTTCTTAAAAGAAATCATATTATTTTTATGCTTGTTTTAATGTTTTTTTATGCTTTCGTATATTTTCACCCTTCCGTTAACAAGTAAAAAAAAAAAAAAAAAAATTATCATATTTTTCCTTCTGGAATTTCCTTTTTTTATTTTTTCCTCATTTTGATTCCTAATAATTCTTATAATTCTCCTTTTTCGTTATATATATAGTTGCTGCTGCTGCCACACTACTATATGTGACTTTGCCTCTTATATGATTTTTTTTCTATTTTTGTTTTTAACGTCTTTTATTATTTTTATATTCTTCTCAAATGTTCGGGAACATTTAAGAAAATTATGACAGTAGGAAATAATAACAATAAATTAAAATATTTACATAAGAAACCCAAAAAAGCAAAGCACAAAATAAAATTAAAAATAAAAAAGTTTTCCGTGCGATTTTTAATGGTTGATTGTGATGTGATTAAATTATTTTTAAGGACTGGTAATTTAAAAAGAGAAATGGTAAAATGGAATTATGCTATGATCTGCTTATACATTAAATATTTTTTCTTTCTAATTTTTAATTTTTTTTTAAGACTTTGGCTCAATTAATTATTTTATTGGTGTATTTTTTTGCGGGAAAACGTAAAATTTTTCGATCTATCGCAATTAAAGTAATAGACTCTTTAATTTTTGTTTAGAATAAAGTGTTTGCCGTACTCAAGCTTGAACTATTATTTATAAAATCTAATTGTGGCCACAAACCATAACCACTTAAGTACACTTAAGTGATTATGTCGTGTTGTATCTCAGTCGATTCAGTTTTTAAAAGTCTATTTACAATATTTTTTTCGGTGATGTAACTGCAATATTAAAAAAGTTATACGTTAATAAAAAATACGCTTAAATACTTTATTGAAAATCTTGATTTTACAATAATAACCTATCTACAAAATTTCTATTTTTTCTACACATAAGTGATTATTCAATATATAATATTTTTCCAACAGAATTTCACAATAAATGCTTAAGTCATTTTAAGTGATTATTCCGAAATTAGGATTTTTTGCAAAGCAACACTTAAGTCGTTATTCCAAACATTTAAGCCGTTATTTTAAAATACATAAATAGGTTTTTTACAGAAAACAAATTTTTCAACCAAATCTATTTTAGTTAAGTGATTTTATTGTATTTTTTTTTGTGTCAGTAAGTCCGGTAAGTTTTTTATATAAAATCAAATAGTAACTAAAAGTGTATTTAAGTGTTTATTCCTTTAGTGTTTTTATAAGGCAGTACTATAAAACGGAGCAAGTAGAAATTTTCGATATTATTATTAGCGGTAAGAAATTAAAGTGAAAATGACCAGCCGCTCTCGACTCATGGTGGAAATGGCAATGAAAAACTCGAACATGAACAAACAAGAACATGTGTAATTTGAACGACAAATCTGATCGAGTTGTATGTGATAGTGGTATTTATTAACTTTTTGTTACTTGTGAAATATTTTTTTATTTATTTTGTAATTTCTTTATGCTAGAGACCATACGAAACCAATCAAACAAGAATGAAACGGACGAGTTTCAAGAAAATGGGTTAATAGGCTCAATCAATGAAGAAATTGCATCAACGTTCGTAGAAACTAATGATAACGAAAACACTTTTGATGACAGTGACATCGATCCAACTTACGCACCTAATGAAACTGATTCTGATTCCATTTCAGAACAAGAATATATAAAAAGGGATCCCCCGCTCCCTAAGGTGAAATCAGGAAAAGGTTAGTAATTACACTAATTATCTAGACGGTGGATCTGCAAATCAATCTTTTAATTTTTCTGTAGGCAAGCGACTAACATCATGTAATATTGAACAAATGGGCGCACAAATTGAGAGAAATTTGTGTGCAGAAACAATTGAAGAGGGTTCAGGTGGAATTGAAAACCCAGAAACTCAAATAGAGGTTGATTTAGTCAGGGAGGGAAATATACCAAACCCCGATACCCCGTCTTCGATTTCAGCAACAAAAAAAGAAAATCAGCGGAGGCGTAATACTGGTCAATCATATGTAGGGTGCGGAAACAAAATTATGGAGGCCAGAAAATGTATACCCCTACAAAAGTGTAGAAACATGTGCATGAATCGAATTTCATTCGAGCAACAACAAATAATATTCAAGCAGTATTGGTCGCTGGGAAAGTACGATCTGCGAGTGATTTATATTTCAGGCCTGATTCAGGTCAATGCAACAAAAAGGAAAACTACTTTAAAATTAGGAATTAACCAAAGAAATAGAGAGAACGCATATGTGTACCACGTTGATGTGGGTGGTGTTCGCCAAGTGGTTTGTCAAAAATGTTTTCTATACACACTCGGAGAGACAGAAAATTTTATCAAATCGGTTGCGAATAAAAAGTTAAAATCTACAAATGTCAACTGTTTACGTGATTTTCGTGGTTCTTCAACTCCAGTTACAAAGTTCAATGATGCTAAAATTGATGAAATAAAACGTCATATTCTTTCGTTTCCAGCTTATGAAAGCCACTACTCCCGAAGACACACCAGCCAACTATATTTTCAGTCAGATTTGAATGTAACCAAAATTCCTTGGATGAGCAAGAACCATTCAAGACCCTTGCAATATCAAAAAGAGAGATAGGGAATATTTCAATTAAAGATATACCTAAATCTTATACCGGTCAGCTCAAAATAAATAACGAAAAGAAGAAGGATCTCTTAAGCATGCTACCTCTTATTGACGAGGAGTTTCATTCCTTCTATCAGAATCTCAATGGTGATGATTTAATTTGAAATACGTATCCAGATTTGATTGAAGAAGATGAAAATTATTAACATCTTTGGTTGATATATAAACATTTGATTAAGTGAATAATTTTATTATATTTTTCTAATAATTATTATTAATGAATAAATGAATTTGTTTTGAACAAAATAAACTAACTAGCCTCATTGGTTTTATTGCACATGGAAGAATAACTTATGTTACTTAAGCAGTAGCAAATTAAAGTTTTCATTGAAATCTTAATTAGCATAACGACTTATGTAACATTTTCCAAAAAATTGGCAAAACTATCAACATAATCGTCAATAACACGATCTTGGCTTACAGTAGCGGCGCAAAGACACCTAATGGCATATAAATTGGTTCTCAGAACAGATTAATCTAAGGAAAAACAATTTTTTTGCTATACTGAAAAATCGTGAAAAATCACTTAAGTGGTTATGGTTTGTGGCCACAGTTATTATTGTTACAACAGTTTTTAAAAGATATAATGACATATGTGTCATTCAAATGCAAAGCGCGTCATTTGCTTGTTAGACAGTTTATTATAAAATACAAAAAATCTGACAAGGCCAATGTTAAGCGTTTATTCAAATTTTGTTAATAATTTTCGTTTCGATTTCGCTAAAGTAACCTTTTGGCTCAAAAAAAATGATCGCCCCTTGTTTAGTTTGGGTTTTAGAGCCCTTTTAAATTTGTAAATTGCGAGTTTTGCAACTGGCCATATTTTATAACGCTTTTTGCACCTAATCGGCTTATATTTTCCTCATTAAAATGCTTGATCGGCGATTAGCGAAAACATAATTATTTTAAGTTGAATATTCTATTTGGACCATTTGTGTTAGTGCTACTGATCACAGCAACTTTTTCAATCATGTCATTAAAAATTTGTGAAACTATTTCAATTAAAACACATTCGTAAATATAAGAATAAATTAGTAATCAAGTTGTACTCTAAATTTCAGGTTGAAAACTAATGTTCAGACAGCAGCGGAAAACGATTTAGATTCGGAGTGTGACTCCATTGCCATTGTGTTGTCAACAGGTTTGTGGTTGCATTCAGCACTGTTTGTCAATTGTTGCGTCCGTGCGCTGCAGGTGCACGACACGCGTACTAACATGTAAAAAGAAGGAGAATCACTAAAAAACAAAAAAGGAATTCTGTGCAGTGTACAACAAGAACTCAATTTGACAACATACATATGTATAAAAAGAAATAATAAATTTTTTTTTTGTTAAAATAACCTGATTGGTTTTTGAACTTCATCACATTATTCATGGTCCTTCGAGCCGGATCCCAATTTGAAAGGCCACAAGGTGCGAATTATATGTACAGCGATTTGCATGTAATTTAACATAGGCCGCAAATTAGTGAGACGAATCATCATCATCAGAGCAACTATCAGCGTATTATATCGTATTGTGGCGCGTAAAAGATCATATGCTGATTTTTTCAACATAATCACGCAGGTTTTTATTTTACTTGCCGCCATTTTGCGCATAAAATAATCACGCTTCAGATGTTCGAAAGTTGTACCAGTAACATCGGAAAAGTTTATTATTCAAATCATCATTCGCTGCTTCGAGTAACGCTCTATTTGGCGCGTAACATCATATGCTGATTAGTACAACACAATCACGCAGTTATTTCATTTGCCGCCATTTGCGCATAGAAAAGCACTCCGCTATCATATAGGAGTTTCTTCCTGAACATTTGTAACGAATATTTCGTTACATGGATGTCAATGGTGGCCACCCCTGAGTTTGATTTTTTTTATTTGTGTGAGTTAATTTGAATCACGCGATTATTGAACGGTTCTTTATGAAAAATTGGTGAAATGTGATCGGAAGATTTTTTTTTCTGATGGGGGGGTTGGATCGGAGATTTTAAAGTAGACGGATCGGTGTAATTTTGTATAAGTTGAGAATAAAATAAAATTATAAATACTAAAATAAGATTAAAGTTAAAAAAAAAAAAAAAAAATGAAGATCAATTAAAAGATTAAATAAATAAATAAAATTTTGATGATAAAAAAATAGTTAATAATTTAAGATAAAATAAGATTAAAGTTAAAATGAAATCAATTGTTTAAAATAAAAAAATTAGAAAAATAGTATTAGTTAAGTGATTTTTTTTTGTTACGGAACTTATAAAACTGCGAATTGATCTCGCAAAGGTCGAAATCAACGTGGTTTGTTAATGGTTAATAAATTGTGCTTAAATATAATACATTTAATTAAATAATAATAATAAAATAAATAAACAATAAAACTTTATATTAATAAATAAAAATAATAAATTTATAATAATATTAAGCTAAATAAATTAAAAATAGAAAAATGAACGTTCTGTAAGTGTAAATGGACGAAATAGTGAATAGTGTGAAAAAAAAACTTTTAAGTTAAAAATTATAAGTAATCCATAAAAATAAATAAATATAAGTATATAAAAATAAGATATTTTATACTAGTTATTCGTAATAAAATTAAGTGAACTGAAATAAAATAAATAACATAATATAACATGTATAATATAATTAAGAAATAAATTAATAAATACATAATTATTTAAATCTAAATAGAAACAAAATTAAAACGAAATCAAAGACTAAATAAATTATAACCATCGAGGGTATTATTTTGCACCTGACTGTATGGTGTTATATGCAATTTTATAAAAACAATCTTTCTTTATCTTTCTCTATTTTTAGTTAAGTTAGTTAAGATTAGTTAAGTTAGTTAAGTTAGTTAAGATTAGTTAAGTTAGTGAAGTTAGTTAAGATTAGTTAAGTTAGTTAAGATTAGTTAAGTTTAGTAGAAATAATCTGCTCTTTTTTAAACTTTCTTATTTTATATTTGTTATATTTTTAATTGATTTTCGTGGATTATTATTTTTATATTATTTTTTTTTTCTCTTTTCGAATTATATGAATTTACATACATCAATCCTAGTTTTTATTTTATTATTTTAAATTACATGATGGAGTAAAGTAGCTTTTATTGAGAATGTGACCATGGTAAGTAGCCGGGTGTGACTGCAGGGTATGATTGCTTTTGCGGGTTCCTTTTATAATTTTTTTTTTCTAATTTAAATATTCTTTTCCTATCAGTACGGCGGCAACACAAGCTTTACGTATGTTTCAAATTTTAACCCATCCCAACCACTGAGCCATAGCCAAGCTAATTCAGTCCGCCGTTTGAAACCTCTACGTACCGAAACAAATTATCTGATAACGATATGGGATAAATGCACTCGTGTCCACCTCTCCCATCCAATGAATCGTTACAGTGGCGCCCAAGACTTCTATGGCTATTTTCCTAATTAATTCTATTTCTATTTATTTCCTCATTTATCATCCATAAGCGCATCTGCCTCCATATTTTCATGTTGAAACAGATGTTAGGGTCATATGGATATTTTACAGGAAATTATTTCATATTTACAGTTTATTTAATACTTTTGCTACGGTCAATATGGTTTAATTTCGCGGTTTGGCCGATTCATTAACATCCATGTTCACATGTCGATTTTGATGTGGGTGTCAGGACTGCGTATTAGGCCATTCATTAAAAATAAAAATAAAAAGCAACAGAGCGCATTGTTTCCAAATAAATTTGTCGATTTCAATGTTAGCGTTGTTTTTTTTTTGGTCTCAAGCACATGTTAATCCATCACTAATGTTGTTGAGTTATTTGTACCCAATTTGAGATCACCGGTAACTCTTAATTTTTTTTCCTGCAATATTACATTCCAGCACAAGCAGATGATCTACGCGGCACCCGTTACTCGATAGCTCTCAGGTTTGAAACTGATAGTTGCTACTTAACTATGGTCACATCCTCTTTCGATTCATTTTGTACAATTTAATTATTTTTATACATTTTTGTTAATTATTAGTATTAATTTTTATATTATAATATTTAAAAAAAATTCTTCCCTAAGAGAAGTTGTTTCGGTTTAATTTCACATTTTTTTCAGAAACCGTATATTTCGTTTTCAAGCAACAAGGGTTATTAGAAATTATTATTATTATTGTCTTTTGGATAAAAGTTTCAGGAGATTATCTTAACTGCTTATTTAGTTTAAAATACTTACATATTTCGGGAATAATCAAATAAATTATATAGTTAACATTTTTTTTTTGTTCTGACAATCGGTCTCACAGGTTTGCAAATTAAACTATTTTTTTTTAGATAGACCATTTTAACAATGTCGTTGTTTACACTGAAATCAGAAAACCTCGAAAGTGACGAATTCCGCATAGAGTGTGAATTACGCCAAATTGCCGGGTCAATAAAATCACAATTTTTATCATTAGATACCCACCTCCGTGAGGAGCATGACAATCGGCATTTGATGCCAATCAAACCTCATTTATACGCCACTAGATTTCCTAACAGTGAAATATCTCTCTGTTCATTTAAATTGCAACACTCACAAGCCAGACTTCTTAAATTTATGGAGAGTAATCCTGATGCAGAAGATGAACTGGAGATCATAGCCACACAATTACTACACGTAAAAGGCCGTCTCGAACGATTATTTACTTTAGAGGAGGTACAAACATCATGTGTAGGTTATCTCAAAATTTGCAAAAACTTACTAAAACTTTGTGAAAATCACAAGCAAAAGGTGAAAGACAGTAATGCATCTCTAGTTGATATTAGTGCTATTCATATTGAACCATTCGAAGATGCCAAGGCGGAAGATCCATTACGAGCTGAACGTCCAGCCGAAGATCAACCGCAAGAAGGTTCTTCAACTCCAAGGTCAAGGCACATAACTTTCGGAAATCTACCCCTTACGTCCAAATTTCAACCAAATTCGCAAGGAGTTGGATCATCTAGCTATCCACCTCCGCCGCAACCACGTTTCCCTAATCCCGTTTATCAGTCATACGCACCTTCTAATTTACCAGTATACCATGGTGCGCCTCAACTTTTACAATGGGGAGGAAATGTGTTTCCACCAAATATACAGAATACTCCGGATCCTACCACTTTTCATGCTAAATTTACTGGAAACACTCCGCCAGTACCGATGATTGGTCATTCGGAAGGACAAGCTCAGTCATTAAGCAGGTCACCCCAAACTCCAGTTTACAAGTGGAATGTAAAGTTTGACGGAATGCCTACTAGTATGGCTGTTGAAAAATTTTTCATTCGAGTTGAACATTTGGCAATGACACATGGTGTACCATTGGAGCAACTTCTTAATGATGTAAGTTTTTTACTGAGTGGGCCTGCCCTTGAACATTATTGGCTTACAGTTCAACAAAACCTAGTGTGTACCTGGCCTATTCTTAAAAGCATTTTTACATCGATTTCAAGATCGTAGGACGGACGTGGATATACGAAAACTAATAGACGACCGAAAGCAGAAGCCGAAAGAAACCTTTGTCGACTTTTATTATGATATTCTTTCGATGGCTATGCCTATGAAGAATCCTTTTTCTGAAATAGAACTTTTGGAAGTTCTGAAAAAAAACATGCGATTGGGTTTAATTACACATTTAGCAGGTCGACCGAAACATCCGTTAATGATTTGGTCACCATATGCATTTCCACTGAAGACACTTGGAAACGAGTAGTATATAATCCTGAGGCTACACTAAATGTGAAACCCCATAATATTCATGAGGTATCTACACCGCAAGGAAGTTCGATTTCACTTGAAAACAGCATGTTGCCACAATTTGGTTCTGATCGGTCGACTTTTTCAAATGACTTGCACCATTCCGGGCCTGATGTAAATGTTTATCAAAATGATTACGGGTTTTATAACGTTGATGCAATCAATTCAAATCAACCGGCTTTTTATAATCCTCGAGTTGCACCGCCTCAACCACTTTATTGTTTTAACTGTAAGGGACCAGGTCATACCTGGTTCAAATGCGATTTGCCGTCCAGGACATTTTGTTACATTTGTGGGATGTCTGAAGTTAAAACAATTCACTGTCCTGTTTGTTCTATGAAAGTGGGAAACACGACGTCGGAAATGAGAAAAAGCGGTCCACCCCATTTCCGGCAGCCGAGTTCCGGACCACGGGCAATTTTGCCACAACCTCAGTCTATGAATTCCAGACCCCACTCGGGTCCCCAAAACCATTCTTAAATCAACTTAATTTTGAAACGCACGTTTCCACTAAAAATCATATAAAACCAGCTTCTTTAAGATTTCGATGTAAGACATACTTTACTAAGCGCAAGCGCATATATGCCAAATGTGCCGAAACTATAATGACGAATATGCCTGAATATCTTGAAGACAATCGGCCATATATCGCTGTAGAAATTGAAGGAACTACAATGAAAGGGCTGTTAGATAGTGGAGCAACCATTAGTGCGTTAGGTAGTGGAGCTGAAGAGTTCATTTTGAAACAAAAACTTACACTCTATCCAATAGCCACCTTCGTTCAAACTGCTTGTGGCTCATCGCAACCAGTATTAGGTTATGTCACCGTTAATGTGTCCTTCAATCATAAACTCATACCTATGCAAATTTTTATTGTGCCATCTCTTCAGCAACCGTTATATTTAGGCTGCGACTTTTGGGAGTTTTTCGGTAATGCTCCCAGAATGATTGCAGAATTAGCGAAGACTCCAGCCTCTCAAATGTTAAATTCAAATTGTTCTAAACAACACGATCTAACTGAAGATCAGCGGAAATCACTCCAGGACATTATCGAACGTTTACCAAACTTCGAAAAGATTGGACTAGGGCGAACGCCTTTGCTTAGTCACCATATCGATGTTGGGGATGCTTCTCCGGTCAAACAAAGGTTTTATGCTGTGTCCCCAGCGATACAGAAACTGATCTATAAAGAGCTCGACCGGATGATTCAATTAAATGTAATTGAAGAAAGTTATAGCCCCTGGAGCTCTCCAATGGCTATCGTGAAAAGGGCAAATGGAAAAATTAGATTATGCCTAGACGCCAGGAGACTAAATGCTCTTACCAAAAAAGATGCGTACCCATTACCGCTGATCGACGGCCTTTTGAGTAGACTGGACCAAACAAAATATATTTCAAACTTGGATCTCAAGGATGCCTTTTGGCAAATCCCCTTGGATCCAGAGTCACGTGAGAAAACGGCGTTTACCATTCCTGGACGCCCCTTATACCAATTTAAGGTTATGCCTTTTGGGCTCTGCAATGCCCCTCAAACTTTGTCGAGGTTGATGCACCGGGTTATTCCTCATCAACTCCATGATCGGGTATTCGTGTATCTCGATGATCTCTTGATAACCACATCCACATTAGATGAGCACTTTGCTATTCTTGCAGACGTTGCCGAAAGGCTCACGAAAGCAGGTCTTACCATCAATGTGGAAAAATGTAAATTTTTACTGAGAGAGATCGAATACCTCGGACATGTCGTTGGTGAGGGAGGACTACGTCCCAACCCCGATAAGGTAAGAGCCATTGCAGAATTCCCCATTCCAAAAACGGTACGTCAAGTTAGGCGTTTTCTGGGTGTAACGGGATGGTATCGCCGTTTCATCCGAAATTACTCTGCTTTATCCGCGCCCCTAACAGATCTTTTAAAGAAAGGGAAAAAGTTCCACTGGAACGAGGATGCACACAACTCATTTGATAAATTGAAATCAGCGTTAGTCTCAACCCCTGTTTTAGCGACGCCTGATTTCAACAAACGATTCTATATCCAGTGCGATGCTAGCTCGACTGGTGTCGGAGCTGTTCTTTTTCAAAAGGATCAAGATGGGGAGGATAGACCATTGGCTTACATGTCACATAAACTTTCAGGGGCTCAACGTAATTACAGTGTAACGGAACTCGAGTGCCTAGCTGCATTGATGGCTATCGACAAATTTAGATCATACGTCGAAGGGCTTCCGTTCACTGTAATTACAGACCATTCAAGTCTGACATGGTTGATGTCAACTAAAGACCTTTCCGGACGGTTGGCTCGTTGGAGCTTAAAGCTTCAAGGCTTCAATTTCGAAATCGAGTATCGTAAAGGCTCACAAAATTGTGTTCCTGATGCATTGTCTCGGGTGCATATGGATGCTTTGTCGCTGTCTGATCGTCCTTTAAATATTGATTTTGATTCTCCCTCGTTCCAGTCGGAAAAATATACTGAGCTCATCCTCGCTTTGGAAGCCAATTCAAATAAAAACAATTTAAAAATTCTGGATGGTAAGGTTTATATTAACCTTAAGCCCCAAGCAGTGTTTCACGCTGAAGATGACATTCCATGCTGGAAATTAATCGTTCCTGAAGATTTGCGAAATTCTTTGATAAACTCTGCCCACTCACCCCCAACTTCTGCTCATTTAGGGACTAGAAAGACAATTGACATTCTAAAGCGTTACTTTTATTGCCAGCTTTGTCAACAGATGTTAAAAATTTTACCAACGAATGCGACCTGTGCAAATCTAATAAGGCTCTTAACTGTTGCGTGCGACCCCCTCTTGGAACTCTCCCTGCCACTATTAGACCCTGGTAGCGCATTTATGTGGATCTTTTGGGACCTTACCCCAGAACGCGAGATGGTAACACGTTTATTATTATTGCTGTCGATCACCTATCCAAATTTGTTTTAACGCGAGCGATTCGACAGGCCACGGCATGTGAGGTGGTAAGGTTCCTTGAATCTCAGGTATTCCTTATGTTTGGAGTTCCCGAAGTGGTAGTTACAGATAATGGGAAGCAGTTCGATTCCGTACTTATGAAAGCATTGTGTGGAAAATACGGTGTCCGACATATATTCACCGCGAAACACGCACCTCAGGCTAACGCGTCTGAGAGGGTCAATTGGACGTTACTCGCTGCTCTTCGCTCCTATATAACTAATGATCATAAAGTATGGGACAACAATCTGGCCGCTGTCACCAATGCTCTTCGGAACTCCATTCATGAATCTACAGGAGTTTCACCTCACTTTGCTGTGTTTGGCCAACACGCCATTCTTCACGGCTCAATGTACCCGTTGCTTAAAGCCAGTAAACTTCTTGGTGGAAACCAGATTAGTCTAAATGAAAAACCAGAAATGTTACATCAAGTACACTTGAAGGTTGCGCAACACCTTAAAGAAGCGAATCGAAAATCTCAAGTTTTGTATAACTTGCGTAGCCGAGTCCCAAAAGTAAGGGTAGGACAGACTGTTTTCGTTAAGAATTTTGTACAAAGCAAAGCCACCGACAATTTCGCTGCTAAATTAGCCCCTAAGTTTATTAAAGGTATTGTATCCAATCTGATTGGCAATGTTTCCTGTGAGGTGGATGATGCTAATGGACAATCCATGGGAGTCTATCATCTCAAAGACATAAAAATTTAATAGTATTTATTTTTATCAGTGAATGAAAAAAAGAAACAAAGGAAACTAAGGTCAATGATTAGTTCTAGTTATTTGTTTAAATATTATAACCCGGCATAAGACCCATCTCAGGGACAGGTCGTCCCCACGCTTTGTAACGAATATTTCGTTACATGGATGTCAATGGTGGCCACCCCTGAGTTTGATTTTTTTTATTTGTGTGAGTTAATTTGAATCACGCGATTATTGAACGGTTCTTTATGAAAAATTGGTGAAATGTGATCGGAAGATTTTTTTTTCTGATGGGGGGGTTGGATCGGAGATTTTAAAGTAGACGGATCGGTGTAATTTTGTATAAGTTGAGAATAAAATAAAATTATAAATACTAAAATAAGATTAAAGTTAAAAAAAAAAAAAAAAAATGAAGATCAATTAAAAGATTAAATAAATAAATAAAATTTTGATGATAAAAAAATAGTTAATAATTTAAGATAAAATAAGATTAAAGTTAAAATGAAATCAATTGTTTAAAATAAAAAAATTAGAAAAATAGTATTAGTTAAGTGATTTTTTTTTGTTACGGAACTTATAAAACTGCGAATTGATCTCGCAAAGGTCGAAATCAACGTGGTTTGTTAATGGTTAATAAATTGTGCTTAAATATAATACATTTAATTAAATAATAATAATAAAATAAATAAACAATAAAACTTTATATTAATAAATAAAAATAATAAATTTATAATAATATTAAGCTAAATAAATTAAAAATAGAAAAATGAACGTTCTGTAAGTGTAAATGGACGAAATAGTGAATAGTGTGAAAAAAAAACTTTTAAGTTAAAAATTATAAGTAATCCATAAAAATAAATAAATATAAGTATATAAAAATAAGATATTTTATACTAGTTATTCGTAATAAAATTAAGTGAACTGAAATAAAATAAATAACATAATATAACATGTATAATATAATTAAGAAATAAATTAATAAATACATAATTATTTAAATCTAAATAGAAACAAAATTAAAACGAAATCAAAGACTAAATAAATTATAACCATCGAGGGTATTATTTTGCACCTGACTGTATGGTGTTATATGCAATTTTATAAAAACAATCTTTCTTTATCTTTCTCTATTTTTAGTTAAGTTAGTTAAGATTAGTTAAGTTAGTTAAGTTAGTTAAGATTAGTTAAGTTAGTGAAGTTAGTTAAGATTAGTTAAGTTAGTTAAGATTAGTTAAGTTTAGTAGAAATAATCTGCTCTTTTTTAAACTTTCTTATTTTATATTTGTTATATTTTTAATTGATTTTCGTGGATTATTATTTTTATATTATTTTTTTTTTCTCTTTTCGAATTATATGAATTTACATACATCAATCCTAGTTTTTATTTTATTATTTTAAATTACATGATGGAGTAAAGTAGCTTTTATTGAGAATGTGACCATGGTAAGTAGCCGGGTGTGACTGCAGGGTATGATTGCTTTTGCGGGTTCCTTTTATAATTTTTTTTTTCTAATTTAAATATTCTTTTCCTATCAGTACGGCGGCAACACAAGCTTTACGTATGTTTCAAATTTTAACCCACCCCAACTACTGAGCCATAGTCAAGCTAATTCAGTCCGCCGTTTGAAACCTCTACGTACCGAAACAAATTATCTGAAAACGATATGGGATAAATGCACTCGTGTCCACCTCTCCCATCCAATGAATCGTTACATATTCGAAAGCTGCACAGAAAAACCGTAAAGTACAAAATTTCTTATTTACTTAAACCAATTATATACACATTTGTTTTGCTTTTCGCGAATTTTGATTTTGTTTTCGTTGAGGTGAAAGTGTACCTGTGTGTGAGTGTATATCTACTGTGTTAAATTAAAGTTGATTTGATTATGTCGAGTACTGCTACTCAATCGCGCGGTCGTGTTTTGGCGTCACTAACTGTCATTCGTAAGTTCATAGGAACGGTAACCGATAAAACCACGTGTTCAGAAATTGAAGTTAGGTTAGCAAAACTAGAAGGCCTGTGGAGTGAATTCCAAAATTATGAAGATTAAGTAGCAATCATAGCCACAAATAATCCAAGCTTAGGTCTTGAACTCAAACAAGAGGAATTCGAGAACAGTTTTTTTGAGACTAAATCTTGTTTGTTAGATCTACTGCAGAAAAAACAACCCAAGGTTCCTACTCCAGCACCCAGTACTAGTTCATTCGATTTGTTATTAGACCAACAACGAGCATTTTTAGGAAGCCTTGCTGATCGTACATAAGCAATCAACGATAGGTCTATGACACAGTCATTTGATAATCACAAACTGCCAAAAGTGCATCTCGACAAATTCACTGGCGAATATGAAGCATGGCCTTCATTTTACGACTTTTATATGTCGTCAGTTCATAACGTAGATACCATTTCGAACGTGCACAAGTTCCAAATATTAACAGGGTTGCTTAGAGGTTCACCACTCAATATCATACGAAATGTTTTGGTTACAGACGCCAATTATTTAGAAGCGTGGAACAAGTTAGTCAAGAGGTATAACAAAAAGAGACCCATATTGAACTCACATATTGAGTGGTTCTTCGATCAGCCAGCTGCGTTAAACGGTTCATCGCAATTGCTTCGTCAACTAAGCGACACATCAGACGAGATTATTCGAGGAATCAAGGCACTGGGTAAGGAAGCCGAGCTAAGAGATCATTGGCTCATTTGAATTTTGCTGACCAAAGTAGACGAAGAAACTCGTCTTGCATGGGCAAACGAAACCATAGATCAAGAATTTCCAACATTTGACGATTTTCTAGAATTCCCGAACAATCGGTGTTATGCCAAAGAAAGCGCGTTGGGTGAAACTAAAAAAAAGGGGATTAAGGGTTCTAGTGGTACATTGAAATCAATGTTTAGCTCAGCTAGCAATATAAAGTGTCCATGTTGTAAACGGTCACATTATTTGTGGAAATGTATTTCATTCAAGCGAATGTCAATAGAGAAACGTCGACAGTTAGTCAATCAATCTAACGTATGTTACAATTGCCGAAGGGAAGGTCATGCAGTAAATAAGTGTTCAGTCGATTATTCGTTTCGAATCTGTAAAGCTAGACACAGCACTTTACTTCATTTAGGACCAGAAACTGATTCATCAGAACAATCATTAGTGAGTTCTGTCATTCGAACTGAAGCTACTGCTCAACCTGTTGATCTTGAACTAAATTTGCCACAAAATTCAAGCACGGTCGCTACCGCATTCAACATTAGCAACTCGCGTCTCGCGCTCTTACCCACAGCAGTCGTGTACGTTCGTGATTCTGCAGGAAATCATCACATGGCTCGCGCATTATTGGATTCAGGATCCCAATCGACGTTCATCAACGAATCACTTGTTCAAAAGCTAAACCTCCCACGATCCTATACAAATGTGCGTGTATCCGGCATTTCCGAGACAAAGGCAGAAACGTCAAAGGGTGTAGTCAATTTAACCATTCAATCGAGAATTAAAGCATCTGATCGCTATGAAGTCGAGGCTCTAATTATCACCAAATTAACCTCTTCAATTCCACAAGTCAGAATAAACGCACAATGGATCGACGAAATGAACAATAAGAATCTTCAATTAGCTGATCCTGCATATTACACGCCAAATAAGATCGACATACTGCTTGGAGCAGACATCTTTTTTGAAGTTCTCATCGCTGACAAGTTTACCATCAAAGATCGACTTATTGCACAGTCAACAAAATTCGGATGGGTCGTATCGGGAGCAACATATGAAGGAACAGGTAAAACGCAATCATTTTCAGCGACAATTGAAGACGAAAATATTCCTAGATTGTTGGAAAGGTTTTGGACCTTAGAAGAAATCCCAACCACATCATCAAAAACCGAAGCAGAACAAAAATATGAACTGCATTTCATTGAAACTCATTCGCGGAACGTAGAAGGCAGGTACGTCGTGCGACTACCATTTAAAAACGATTCCAGTGAATTGGGACATTCAAAATCGGCCGCAATTAACAAATTAATGGCCATGGAGCGTAAATTTCAAAGATATCCAAATCTTCAAACTCAATATGTCAACTTCATGGCAGAATATGTCAAGCTGGGGCACATGCACGAGATGAAACCGACCGAGATAACATGCCCGCCGAGCAAGTGTTTTTATTTTCCCCACCATGCTGTAATTAAGCAGGACAGTTCCACCACGAAACTGCGAGTCGTGTTTGACGGTTCATGTAAATCCTCATCGGCGGTTTCATTAAACAATAAATTGCTAGTCTTTTCCACAATACAAAAGGATTTGGTTCCATTCTATTGATGTTTCGAAAATACGCCATTGTATTTACGTCGGACGTGGAGAACATGTATCGACAGATCCATGTCGACAAGTTAGGCCAAAATTATCTACGCATCGTCTGGAGAACTTCGTAATAAACACCGTAACATACGGAACCTCATGCGCTCCATTCCTAGCTGTTCGCACGTTACATCAGATCGCCGAAAACTACAAATCAAGTTACCAAATAGGAGCCAGAATAGCACAGAATGACTTCTACGTAGACGATTGCTTGTCGGGCGCGAATTCAATCAACGAAGCAAAATTAGCAGTACAGGAAGTCTCGGCATTGTTGGTCAAAGGGTGTTTTAATCTCCGTAAATGGAAATCGAACTCACCAGAACTGTTGAGTATTATTCCACCAGCGTCGAGAGAAGAGACAAATCTGCATATAGACGATCGTTCCGCAACAGTCAAAACATTGGGTCTTCAGTGGAACCCGACCAAAGACACATTCTCTTACAAAATAAATCTCGAGCAAACCCCGGTACATTCCAAACGCGAAATGTTATCGCAAATTGCACGCATCTTCGATTCACTGGGTTGGATTTTACCTGCCACAATTATATTCAAAATCAGCCTTCAAAAACTATGGTTGAGGAAATTGAACTGGGACGATCCGCTTCCTGCAGACATCGAACACCAGCGAAGGAAGAACAAATCATCAATGCATGTACTGGAGGATATTGAAGTTCCGCGGTTTTTAATGATGACTGATTCTACAACCAATATTCAAATCCACGGCTTTAGTGACTCATCAGAACATGCTTATGCAGCGGTGACTTACCTACGTACAACCAATAGTCATGGCATAATACACACCAGAATAATCATGTCAAAAACAAAGGTAGCGCCACTGAAACAAGTATCCCTACCCCGACTAGAACTGTGTGGAGCGGTGCTGTTAAGTCGATTAATCAAAAATACGAAACGAGCGCTGGAACTGGAAGATGTGGACTGCTATGCCTGGACCAATTCAAAAATCGTGCTATCCTGGTTAGCCGATATCCCACGGCGATGGAAATGTTTCATTGGAAACCGAACATCAGAGATTTTAGAGAATGGACCTCAAGTACATTGGAATTACGTGACCTCAAAGGGGAACCCTACAGACATCGCTTCCCGCGGCGTACACCCTAAGCAACTTTTGGAATGCACTGAGTGGTGGAGTGGACCTAAGTGGTTAATTAAATCAAAGGAAGAGTGGCCAACACAACAAGTTATCGAACGAACGAACATAGAAGAGAGACAAAATTCAGTGATGTCTCATTTAAATACAAAGTCAAACCACGTCCTAGACGACCTATTCACACGAGTTGAGTCATACTCAAAAATCAAACGCATATTGGCATTAGTTTTACGATGGAAATTGTCATTCCGCAAGTGGGACCTAATTGATCTACTCGAAAAAGCAGAAACTATGTGTGTGAAATGGGCCCAAAATGAAGAGTTTCAAGAAGACATTCGTTGTTTAAACCAAAATAGAAAAATTGGCTCTACAAGTAAGCTGATCTCCTTAACCCCGTTCATCGACGTTGAAGGTATTTTACGAGTTGGCGGAAGACTAACAACCTTGAATGCAACGTTCAACATACGGCATCCCATGCTACTACCCGGCAACCACATTTTGAGTGAAAGAGTAATAAAGCAAACACACATTCAGTACTTACACCCAGGTCCCACGCTATTAACTAGTATTCTGAGACAGAAATACTGGATAATTAATTGTCGAAACAAGGTCCGAATCCATATTAACAAATGTAAAGAGTGTCGAAGACAGAGAGCAGTTACATCACAGCAACTAATGGGCAGCTTACCAACACAGAGAATAACACCAAGTCGTCCATTCTTACATACTGGGGTGGACTATGCTAGTCCACTATATCTCAAATCAAGATACGGAAGAGGTCGTGTTCCTATGGTCAAAGGATACATTTGCGTGTTCATTTGCTTTGCCACCAAGGCTCTGCACATCGAACTGTGCCTTGGTATGACGGCAGAAGCATTCATTGCCGCACTGCGTCGTTTCACGTCTCGTAGAGGTATTCCCTTAGAAATTAGGTCTGATAATGGCACAAATTTCATAGGAGCTAAAAGAAAACTCGACGACCTCACTCATTTGTATAAACTCAATCATAAAAACACGCTAATATCTGAATTTAGTTCGCAGAACAAAATAAAGTTTATTGTGAATCCAGCCAGTGCTCCACACTTCGGTGGTTTATGGGAATCGAGCATAAAGTCGATAAAACATCACCTTAATCGAGTCACCAGAAACACAACCATGACGCCAGATGAGATGCAAACGTTATTGGTTCAAATTGAGGGCATCCTGAATTCCAGACCACTGTGTCCCATGCGCAACGACATAGATGACCTATACGCGCTAACACCAGCGCATTTTCTAATTGGCGAGGCGATTACTTCAGTTCCTGAACCGTCATTGGAGCATGTCACCATGAACCGGTTGTCAAGATGGCAAAATGTACAAGCCAGAATGCAGGGATTCTGGACTCAATGGCGCATCAATTATCTTCATACATTGCAGCAGCGACAAAAATGGACTACGAAAAGTAAAAATGTTTACCTGGCGACTTGGTAGTCGTAAAAGAAGATAATGTACCCCCATCCAAATGGTTACTGGGCCGTATAATCACATGTCATCCGGGGAAAGATGGCTTAGTCCGTGTCGCAACCATCAAAACAGCTTCAAGCATCTTGAAGAGACCAATAGTAAAACTATGCCAGCTAATGTCCAATGAAGAAACCGGTGTCCTTAGTTTCTCAGTTCAATGAATTAAAAGCTGGAGCTTTTAATAGTCCGGGAGTATGTTCAGACAGCAGCGGAAAACGATTTGGATTCGGAGTGTGACTCCATTGCCATTGTGTTGTCAACATGTTTGTGGTTGCATTCAGCACTGTTTGTCAATTGTTGCGTCCGTGTGCTGCAGGTGCACGACACGCGTACTAACATGTAAAAAGAAAGAGAATCACTAAAAAACAAAAAAGGAATTCTGTGTAATATTCAGACTTTCAACTAATATTATAGTTTGTAATGATTAAATTCGAACTCCTTGATGTTCTGGAATCGTTTTAATTTATAATATTGTTGTAAAAAGCCAGCTCATCCATTGCTGCCCAGCTATCACCAAAACGTTTCCTTAATAAATTATTGACATGAAGTAATTTTGCCTCGCTTATTCTAATACCGGGTTCTATTAAATTTGGATTCATCCGTGCCAAGTATTTTCCTCTTTTAGTAATAGATTTAGAAGCTCCAATATCGGATTTATAGGCCACTTCTCCGCTCTACATCTCAACTATACATCTCATAAAATTGGTCATGTAATTGGCTGTAAATTAAGTATTAATGTTAGGATTTTTTTTTAAATCCATATAAATTGGTTTCTTCATTGAAAAATTATTTAAAGACGCGTATAATTCATTTTCACTATTTGGTTGGTTAATTGTTAAACGGTTTATCGGAATCGTGACCAGGGATGAGCGAACTAGATTATACGCCATGTAGTCTACGCGGTTGTCGACAAATAAAATATTAGTTAGATTACTTGGCAATATTTTTTGTTGACGTCGACAATTAAGACAATGTCAACAACCTACGATATATTAATAATAATTTGAAATAAAATATGCCAGCTCGCAAATATCAAATTTTCTTTCTATGGATAACTTCAAGCAAATGTGGTTCGATATTCCTCGTGAGATATTTCATCATCTTCCGATGCGACTTTGGCAGTAATATTATTCCATTCAGAACATATATTTTCAGCAATTTGATAGTATCCGCCATTCTTCTTTTCGCTATTGCCAAATATTTTTAGACAGGTCGAAAACCGGTCGGCTTAGATACTTTGATATAACATTGATATTTGGATTAGCCTTATACCAATTTGTTGCTTCTTTAGAGTAGTGTGAAATAGTTTAATCAGGCCACAACTTTACTGCTGAATCGTGTCAACGAATTCGAGGCAAAATAGGCAAAGATGAGTGGGCTCCAGTGGTGGTCTTAAGCATATAGGCAACCAAGACCACTGTTTGTGGTCCCACGCTTTTGGGGGCCTTGCTAAATTGAATAGTTATTTTTTTATTGTAATTGGTTGTAGTATTCTTTTGAGCCTTGCACAACAAAATTTATTAACACATTTTGTATATGTTTAACAACAGTTAATTTTCTCATATACAATTTATAAAATTTGGTGTCAAGAATTTTTTTTATTTTTATAAAATTTCGATACCAAATTTTAGTCGACTTTACCCAGCTTTCACAAGGTAAAATACACGAAAAATTGTCTGGTACTAATGCAAGATAATTTTTCGTATACCTTTTACTATATGTGAGTGGTTGAAGAGATCGAATAAAATTTTGCTACTGTATGTTGCTTTCTCTGGTTTAATACCCACTGGTTTAAGGTCTCTACTGTATTTAATGTTTTTTTCGAGATTGTGATTAAATGTAGTATATTATACTTTAAGGAAAGCTCTATCAAATAATATTTACTCTAGTCTAAGATTTATTGGCCACTTCTCCGCGGACTAAAATTTTTTGAGATATTTTTGATATGATAAATCGCTTGGCTTCGTTAGATTTAAAATGCCAGCTGGAAGGAGGTCGAATTATAATCGAAGCTTCTGTTTTCCAGTCCTTCACTGGGCAATCCACATCTCCCAGCTTAATTACAGTACCGTGTGCATTGTATATTTCGATATATTCTCCGGGTTTAATAATTGTCTGTTTATTGCGTATCTGAAATTTAAAAAATGGTTAAAAATCATCTTTGAAAATAATACTATATTTTGGCAGCGTTGGTGGAAATAACTTTTACCTCATTCTCTAATTTCGCGAATACCCGGTCAGGAGGTATATACGATTGCCCTGGGATCGGAAATACCAATTCGACTTGTTTGATGTTATCCGGTGCTTCCTTCAACAACCAAGAACAATCATTATAGAATTTTTATTCTGCCCACCGCATCCATCAGCAACTAATCGAACTCTCGCCTTTCCGTTAAGGTTTAGATTGCAAAGGCGATGGTGAACTGCTGATGAAATTTGATTGGATCCTTTCGAAAATAAATTTTCCGTCCAAGTATATAAAACAACACATTCCTTTGATAACGGAGTTTTCGATTATTCCAAATCGAAAGACATTGTCAATAAATCGTCTGCTTCTTCCCGTGCTAAGCCGAAAAATGAATTTGCTCGTCTTTTATGTACCATCGATTGAACCATTAAGTTTTGTTTTCTCTTACTGTCGGTTTCAAATTTTATCCGCTCCTTAAGCATAATACACGTTGAGCATAAATCAGTTGCCGGTGTTTTAAAATCGATGTTAAAGGAATTATTGAAAATATTTCGAAAGTAACTTATTGTTATGTTTAAATCAGCTATCTCTGGATCCGATATAAATAACATAAACATCTTGTTAATATTTAGCTCACTCGGTAAAAATTGTCTTTTCGCAATCTTGCGTACTTCGATTGTTCTAAATTTTCTGATGAAGTTTATTACAGCATCCTTTTTATATTGGTTTCGAGTGGAAATTCGGTCCCCTCCTCGACGGTCAACTGATCAGAAACCTGTATCCAAATGCCTTTTTTAAGACGAACCACTCGATCTTTTTTAATTCCCAATATTCCACAAAAAGCAACTTGGTATTCTCTCGAGATGTTCTTATTAGCTTTTCTCACGTAGTATACTACGGACACGGTTCTCTTTAGCGACGAATTTTGGCCCCTGCATGAAGAATTTACTGCACTTGCGTAGGTCAATAGAAACGAAACTTGTAATATTTTCGTCGAGTTTGCGTAAAACAGTTTGGAAAAGTACATAGCATCACGACCGTTAATTGTATTGCATTGAAAAGTACCAGCACCTTTTTTGTGATTGCAACTTGGCACAATCGATGACCGCTTTTGTTTGTATCTAACAAAAATGCAGAGATTAAAATTTATAAAGAAATGCATTGGTGGCATTATAACTAAGCCACAAGGATAGTCTCAATTCTATTTATTTGTTAAGTGAAATGGGGAACCCCCGTCATGTATGCATAAAGAGGAAATTAAGTTAATATTTCTTTATTATACAAACATAACGGTGATTCTCTGTTTCATTTAGTAAATAAATAGAAGTGCATTCTTGGTTGTGGATTTATTATAATGCTACCACTGTAATTATAAACAGTTAATGTCTTACCTGTTTAGTTTTTCACGGGATCTTTTAGTATTTGAAACCTTTTGCTTTCGTGCTTTTCCACCATTTAAAATAATAATAGGGTATTCTTCACTTTCCATAATACTTTGAAATACTTTTTATTTGCAAATTTCAATTTGTTAAAATCTAAAGAAGCGATACAAAATACACGTCTTAACACTGAATATTATATTTTTTTAAACTAAATAAATGTCAAAATTTTCGCGCCAAATCTATTAGAACTTATTTAGTTTTGTTCGAAATTACTACAGAAAATAGTGAATTTTGCACATTTTCGTTCAAACGATTTTGATACTTTTATTTGATTCCATTGCATAGCCCTTGGAAACACGAATCCAACGATATGTCATGTTAAAAAATTTTGAAAATCGTTAATAACGCACTTTGCATTTGAACGACACATATAATAACATAGCCTTGATACTGTCTTAAGCTCAGATGATCAATATATATTGCCAATCTTTCAGTATTCAGCCTTTTAAAGAAGCTACAATCAAGAGATATATAATTGACCTAACTTATAGTTAATCCCAAAATGCAACTGCCCCCTCTTAAAATGTATGATGGAACCTGGGCAAGAGGCAGGGATGGGCGACAACGTTCACAATGTAGACAATTCCTGAGTGGTTTTTTCAATAAGTTCTAAACTTTAGGGCGACCAAGTCTCTTTAGCGAAAATGCGTTACTGGTGACAGTTTTATAGAATTTCCGTTAATGAAGTTCTAAATCTCTTTTCAAAAAGAGCGGAATTGCAAAATAATTGTGCTCCAATATCCATTAAAAAATCATTAAATTGACCCTAAGCAACGATATATGGCGTTATATAGAATGGGACCTGTTTATAACGGTGGAACGGTCGAACAGCCCGCACAAAAATCGGAAAAAACGGTTCACAAAAATTGGAAATATGGCATAACTGATAGAGATTTTTACAAAAAGGTTATAACTTTCATTAAAAATAATCCGGGGAACTTTAACTATGACCGTGCCATAAAATACAACACACCCCACTCCATGGTAAAACTAATCCGAGTTTAGGAAGGCTATCAGTGCTACCGAGTTATTAAAAAGCCGACTCGTTCAGATAACCAACACTTGTTCGCTAAAAAATTGTGACAGACTGATCACCAAATTTTCACAAAATTAAGTCGATGTGTTTTGATGGAAGACGAAGCGTATACGTGAAATTGGTTTTGATACAATTAATTAGGTAAAAACTTGGATCTTACCAAAAACCGAGGCAATGCTCCTGCTAAGTATGAGCACTTCAAGTTAAATACATTTTCAAAAAAATGGCCAGCTATATGCAGTTGTGGGTTTTTATCACATTTTTCATAATGCCGTTTTTTTGCCGCTAATTCTTCAACACGATTCAGGAGTAAAGTTTTGGCCATTTAGCTAGTTCTAACAGTTAGTTCTCATGTGCAAAAGTCACACCGATAGTTGTACTAGAAACAGGGAGCACCTAACAGAATGTGCGTGTATTTATCCGTAATAATGAAATCTATAGAGATGATTTGTGCAAAAATAAAAAATTTAAAATCATCTCTCGCCATTAATTTTGTTAGGATTATTTCTTGCAAATGTTGGCCGCAACTGTGACTTTCCTTTCTCAAAGTCCAATTTTTGATGATAGGGTCGAGCATATCGAGTGGTATCTGGCAAAATGTAGCTGGGTTATCCACATTAATTTTGGACTTTACATAGCCCCAAAGAAAAAAGTCTAGGGTGTTTAGTGCATTGTTTCGCACGCTGTGTAGCAAGTACCACCGTGTTCTTCGAACGACTGTTCTGGTCTGACTTCAATTTCAGGAAGCAAATATTCCGTTATCATGGGGCGATAACGTGGGCTATTCTTAGGTTCGTCCCGGCCGTCATCATCTTTGACGAAATAAGGACCAATGATTTCAAAGGTTCATAAACCATACCAAATAATGTAAATTGGGATTCAAACTTTCCGATGGTATTCCAAATAGAAGTCTCGACAAGCCGATTATGTCAACCGAAACTTGGTCTTAGAGGACGAAACACATTCCTCACAGAACGCTGATTTTCGTAATAAAGCTGAACAATTTGTAGATGCCGTGTCGGACTCAGTCTTTCCATGATGAAAAGTCAAACAATACTGGATGAAACCCTATGACATGTTTCACACTAATCATGCGTCATTAATTGTCAAAAAGAAATAATTGAAAAAATTACCTCTAGATAAACGCTTTTACAAAATACACCTGCGAACCGTCGCATTCGATTTCAAATCGCCAAACTATCGTAGGTTGTTGACATTATTTTAATTGTCGGCGTTGACAAAAAGCACTGCCAAGTAATCTTCATTAAATTTTATGTGTCGACAACCGCGTGGACTAAATGGCGTAACCTACCTCGCCCGTCCCTGGCAAGAGGTCCCAAAGAAAAGACTGATCTGTTTGCGGAGTATCTCTAGAAAACTTCCAACCGCACTACCAAGATAAACTGCCAACGAAAATATAATTCCAATTCACAAGCTAGAAGAGTTTGACATATACCTCCAGTAACTCTCAAAGAATTAAAAGAAGAAGTGAAAAGTAACATGAATGTTATAAAAGCCCCAGAATACGACTTGATTACTTTTCAAAATTATCATGGCTCTACCTGAAAAACGTTAAAAAATTATACAGGCCAATTTATTTGCTGCCACTTATGTCAAATAATTTTTTTTAATTATGACATATAATTGAGGAGCAATAACTGATTCCTTCACATCAATTTGGATTAAGAGAACAGTATTCTAGGTGCCAAAAATCACAAACATAATTGAAAGAATGATAGAACGTAAAAAAGTATACAGACGCATTTTACAGTGGTCTAAAATACAAGCTGCATACAGAGATCTGCCGAGTTAATTCTATGCCAAACTAAGATCTTATTTATCCAATAGACATTTTCGTGTGGAATTTGAGGATGAATACTCCGAACTAAAGAAAGTCTCTGCGCTGGTGTCACGCAGGGGAGTGTTTTGGTCCCAATCCTCTATTATAGCTGTATATACAAGGGGTTTACCAACCACAAATGAAGGAATCAGATGACACAGCAATTATGGCGATTGAAAGTATTGCCGCCGATGCAACGAGACGAGCTTAATGAGACGAAATTCATGCACATTAACTTTACATACCAAAAAGCTTACCATCTACTGATAGAAATTAACTCACAACAGGTGGCATATGCAAAACACAGCTAAATACCTTCGATGCCGAGTTTAAGTGAAGAGGGCATGTCGAAAAGAAAAAAGAAGCACTTAACATAAAGTGGAGCGATGGAGCATCTTAGTAGATGTTACATCTATTTTGAAAGAAATAAATCGCACACGTGAGCATTGAAAATCAATATTGATTGAGGTGTCACGCCAATTATTTAGAGAATTTAAACTGGAATTGGATATCATTAAACTCTTTCATTGAATTTCACTCCAAAAATTAAGAACAAAGTCACCAATAGACTGAAAGTGAAAACGATTTACGATTTAATTGTAGAATGTCAGCAGTGACCACGTTTTAACAACTGAAGTTAGCCGATGAAGTTGCTTTTATAAATGAATGACCTCTCGATAAATTAGTTATATTGATCATTAAAATAGAATATTATGACAAATTATTTTAACTTGTCGTAGTCAGTCATAGTATTTAATTTAAGACTTTAATTAGATAAAGTCACACGCGCAGCAGCAGCAGAACATCAAATTTTGATTTAATTTTTTATTGGAAATGTGTTTGAAGGAACGTGAAATTTCCTAAGTCACACGATAATTATGGTCATTGTAGCTGAACTGCGTTGGTTTTGTCCAACGTCTAGGACTGATACTATGACGGATGCCTATTCCAAAGTGAACCCAGTGCACTTAACCGGACTGAAATAGCAGAGATTCCTGAGTGCAAATCATACCCTTCCCTAATTCAGTAACGGAAGTGAAATGAATCAACTATAAGTGCCATCCGGGCCATACCAACAACTCCTTTGCAGTTAGTAATAGGGTTTCCAATAAGGACTTGATAACATTTTTTTTTATTAAAACGTAGACCATTTGAGATATCTCTAAAATTGATATCTATGATTGGCAGCTTGAAGTACAATCAAAATATGTATGTATGGAATTCGACATCGTTTATATGTCCACCACGCCCACGTTTGGGATCACACGATCTAGGTGGCAAATCGACAGTAACATTTCTGTATATAACACGTTCAACGAATTCAGATTTCAATAATTCGATTGTTAGACCCGCTGTATGGCATGTCGCACCGTTTTGTTGAAACCACATATCCACATATTAATATCTAGCTCATGCAATTGACCAAATAAATAACGTTGCAATATGTCTCTGTAGCGATCTCCATTGACTGTATCGTGACGGTCAAAAGAACCTTCCAATGACACCACCAGTACCAAAACCACATCATACAGTTATTTTTTGTAGATAAAGTGGTGTTTATTGAAAAATTCGAAAAAACGCAATTTAAGTTGCAGTATGGGTGTGAAGATTTCCACAAATCCACAGATTTTATATAAGTGTTAGTTTCACACTGTAAAATTGAATTCCAATTGGAAAACATGATTATTCCTATTTATACATATAGTACTAAAAATATAATATTTATACGAACTCTGACAAAATCAATCGAATAAAAATTAATACTAGAGATAGGGGAAGGTATTAAAGTTCAACAAGAAGAGAATAAAACCAGCTAACTTAATAACTATAATAAATAGAAAACAAATATCTGGCAAGAGGTGATAATGTCCCCTTAATAATGTCATACAATACTGCCATATAAGCTTCCAGAATCATTTATTCCATAAGGTAAAGGGTAGTTTTTGGCCTTGGTGGATTAAGAATTAAGTCATCTACCTACTGTGCTATCGAAACCTGAGTCCAAATCTCTGGGTAGGGATACAAATAGCTCGTTAACAATTTTATTCGAAATAGCAATATCAGCTTCCCGATTAATTTATTCCTGGGGTTAGGGGGTAGTTTTTGGCCTTGGTGGATTAGGAATATAGTCATCTACCTAGTGTACTATCGAAACCTGAGTCCAAATCTCTGGGTAGGGGTGCAAATAGCTCTTAACAATTTTATTCGAAATAGCAATATCAGCTTCCCGATTAATTTATTCCTGGGGGTAGGGAATATTTTTTGACCTTGGTAGATTAGGAATATAGTAATCTACCTAGTGTACTATCGAAACCTCAGTCCAAATCTCTGGGTAGGGGTGCAAAAAACTCCTAACAATTTTATTCGAAATAGCAATATCAGCTTCCCGATTAATTTATTCCTGGGGGCAGGGGGTAGTTTTTGGCCTTGGTGGATTAGGAATATAGTCATCTACCTAGTGTACTATCGAAACCTGAGTCCAAATCTCTGGGTAGGGGTGCAAATAGCTCTTAACAATTTTATTCGAAATAGCAATATCAGCTTCCCGATTAATTTATTCCTGGGGTTAGGGGGTAGTTTTTGGCCTTGGTGGATTAGGAATATAGTCATCTACCTAGTGTACTATCGAAACCTGAGTCCAAATCTCTGGGTAGGGGTGCAAATAGCTCTTAACAATTTTATTCGAAATAGCAATATCAGCTTCCCGATTAATTTATTCCTGGGGGTAGGGAATATTTTTTGACCTTGGTAGATTAGGAATATAGTAATCTACCTAGTGTACTATCGAAACCTCAGTCCAAATCTCTGGGTAGGGGTGCAAAAAACTCCTAACAATTTTATTCGAAATAGCAATATCAGCTTCCCGATTAATTTATTCCTGGGGGCAGGGGGTAGTTTTTGGCCTTGGTGGATTAGGAATATAGTCATCTACCTAGTGTACTATCGAAACCTGAGTCCAAATCTCTGGGTAGGGGTGCAAATAGCTCCTAACAATTTTATTCGAAATAGCAATATCTGCTTCCCGATTAGTTTATTCCTGGGGGTAGTGGGTAGTTTTTGGCCTTAGTGGATTAGGAATATAGTCATCTACCTAGTGTACTATCGAAACCTGAGTCCAAATCTCTGGGTAGGAGTGCAAAAATCTCCTAACAATTTTATTCGAAATAGCAATATCAGCTTCCCGATTAATTTATTCCTGGGGGTAGGGGGTAATTTTTGGCCTTGGTGGATTAGGAATATAGTCATCTACCTAGTGTACTATCGAAACCTAAGTCCAAATCTCTGGGTAGGGGTGCAAAAGCTCCTTAACAATTTTATTCGAAATAGCAATATCAGCTTCCCGATTAGTTTATTCCTAAAGGTAGGGGGTAGTTTTTGGCGTTAGTGGATTAGGAATATAGTCATCTACCCAGTGTACTATCGAAACCTGAGTCCAAATCCCTGGGTAGGGGTGCAAATAGCTCTTAACAATTTTATTCGAAATAGCAATATCAGCTTCCCGATTAATTTATTCCTGTGGTTAGGGGGTAGTTTTTGGCCTTGGTGGATTAGGAATATAGTCATCTACCTAGTGTACTATCGAAACCTGAGTCCAATTCTCTGGGTGGGAGTGCAAAAAGCTCCTAACAATTTTATTCGAAATAGCAATATCAGCTTCCCGATTAATTTATTCCTGGGGGTAGGGGGTAATTTTTGGCCTTGGTGGATTAGGAATATAGTCATCTACCTAGTGTACTATCGAAACCTGAGTCCAAATCTCTGGGTAGGGGTGCAAATAGCTCTTAACAATTTTATTCGAAATAGCAATATCAGCTTCCCGATTAATTTAATCCTGGGGGTAGGGGGTAATTTTTGGCCTTGGTGGATTAGGAATATAGTCATCTACCTAGTGTACTATCGAAACCTTAGTCCAAATCTCTGGGTAGGGGTGCAAATAGCTCTTAACAATTTTATTCGAAATAGCAATATCAGCTTCCCGATTAATTTATTCCTGGGGGTAGGGAATATTTTTTGACCTTGGTAGATTAGGAATATAGTAATCTACCTAGTGTACTATCGAAACCTGAGTCCAAATCTCTGGGTAGGGGTGCAAAAAGCTCCTAACAATTTTATTCGGAATAGCAATATCAGCTTCCCGATTAATTTATTCCTGGGGTTAGGGGGTAGTTTTTGGCCTTGGTGGATTAGGAATATAGTCATCTACCTAGTGTACTATCGAAACCTCAGTCCAAATTTCTGGGTAGGAGTGCAAAAAGCTCCTAACAATTTTATTCGAAATAGCAATATCAGCTTCCCGATTAATTTATTCCTGGGGGTAGGGGGTAATTTTTGGCCTTGGTGGATTAGGAATATAGTCACCTACCTAGTGTACTATCGAAACCTGAGTCCAAATCTCTGGGTAGGGGTGCAAATAGCTCCTTAACAATTTTATTCGAAATAGCAATATCAGCTTCCCGATTAATTTATTCCTGGGGGTAGGGGGTAATTTTTGGCCTTGGTGGATTAGGAATATAGTCATCTACCTAGTGTACTATCGAAACCTGAGTCCAAATGCAAACACTTGAACAAGTAATGTACCATCAAGAACAAAAAATTAAAAAAATTGGAACGACGTAAGCAAAAGAAACCGAATATTTCTTTATCAATGAAAAAGAAGAGTTAAGTTATACCATCACTATTTATGCATTTTATCGAATTATTGACTAACAAAACAACACCGAACGTAGAAATCACACGAACGAAAAAATCAAAATCTTATTGAAAATCATCTTACAGAACTCTTGGTAAATAATCATTATTAAAATCCTCATCAATGAAAAATTATTTTTTGGCCTATATATTTAGATATAAGAATGTTAAGCGAAAAAAAACACGTAGAATTTACTTTTGCCATATGATTTTGTTCAATTTTAGTGTTTTCTATTCCATTACTCATATACTAATGCCCAAATGCTGTGAAACGGCCTATTATATATTGGTATTGTTATTGTGATCTGAATAGGTCGATTTTTCCATAGAAATGTATGTACGTTACTTTCAGATATTTTTATTTCAGATACCTAATTACCTAAGCATTTAAATTATTTTCAGATATTATTATTAAAGGTTTATGATTATCAATATTTTTATTAATATTTACTATCAACATTCTATAATAATACTGATATTATCATCCGATTAAATATGTATCTCATATCAAATATTTCATTTTATTTTTATATTCTGGTTGTTTGTTTTGTAGCAGCTCGAATATTCGACTCACCGATATTCGATTCTGCCACAAACAAAACAATTAGTGAAATTCAAATATAAATCAACTTATTTGAATTAAGCGTTCACTAACCCCATCACATATCAATCTATCCAACCAACACTATCCAATAACCGAACCATTACTATAAAACATTTATAGTAAAACCATCGCCATCCAACCAACATCACCACGAACTAACAATGTTCGGTGATGCAATAAACATCCACTGCACTTAACAAAAGTGCAATGTTGACCGTCGCCGGCGCATGTGTTCCCTCTTCACAAAACGAAGACGAAGGCGACGTCATCATACAACAGCAAACAAACAACCAACAAGACAACACGTCTTAGTAAAAATCAAAACATAAAAAATAATTGATATACAACACATCGGCCATTCCTCTTTGGGTGATAAAAATTAAATTTTGTGGTGGTGACGAATATCAAATAATTGTGGTAGTGATTGAATAAATTCAATTAATAAATTTTGTATAATAAATGTACAATCTAAAAAATAAATAAATAACCTTAAATAAAATAAATCCAAAGTTATAATTAAAATTAAAATAAATATAATATTGAATTGTAAAATTAATAAAATTTGTGCGTATATTTATTTATCCACAAAACCACAAAAGTTTGTACTGTACGTAGTTACGAGTTTATACGATCGACATAGCGAAATAATACGAATCAATGTATGTGCGGACTGCGGATACGTACGGATAAAAATACTTGATGTCTGTGCCGGTACGTGTCTGTGCTAAACTGAACGGATAATATAAACCAACCTTTAATCGTTCTTTTGATGTACCCGGGTTATTTATAATAATTTTATAGTATATTAATATAATAATTAGATGGCGCTGTTTATATAGTTAATACAAAATTTGTGGTACTAAAATACTTTGTTCGGTTTATGTCTGAAATAAATTTACATTCTAATAAGAATAAAAACAATGTTCACTATGAAAATTATAAATTTAATTAAATTATAATTTCTAAATAATAATAAACTAATTAAGAATAAAATGAAATCAATGTCTTCTCTTAAGATAGTGACTCCAATTACCACGCAAAATTTGAACGCTATGTTTGCCCAGAAACCAGTTCAAATCCAAATTAAATTTATAATTTTGAGATTTAGACTGAAAGTGTTGGCACTCTTTGACATAAATTTGAACTCAGGTTCCATTAGAGCACTAGGTAGATGACTATGTTCCTAATCCACAAAAGCCCAAAACTACCCCCTACCCCCAGGAATAAATTAATCGGGAAGCTGATATTGCTATTTCGAATAAAATTGTTAAGGAGCTATTTGCACCCCTACCCAGAGATTTGGACTCAGGTTTCGATAGTACACTAGGTAGGTGACTATATTCCTAATCCACCAAGGCCAAAAATTACCCCCTACCCCCAGGAATAAATTAATCGGGAAGCTGATATTGCTATTTCGAATAAAATTGTTAGGAGCTTTTTGCACTCCTATCCAGAAATTTGGACTCAGGTTTCGATAGTACACTAGGTAGATGACTATATTCCTAATCCACCAAGGCCAAAAACTACCCCCTAACCCCAGGAATAAATTAATCGGGAAGCTGATATTGCTATTCCGAATAAAATTGTTAGGAGCTTTTTGCACCCCTACCCAGAGATTTGGACTCAGGTTTCGATAGTACACTAGGTAGATTACTATATTCCTAATCTACCAAGGTCAAAAAATATTCCCTACCCCCAGGAATAAATTAATCGGGAAGCTGATATTGCTATTTCGAATAAAATTGTTAAGAGCTATTTGCACCCCTACCCAGAGATTTGGACTCAGGTTTCGATAGTACACTAGGTAGATGACTATATTCCTAATCCACCAAGGCCAAAAATTACCCCCTACCCCCAGGATTAAATTAATCGGGAAGCTGATATTGCTATTTCGAATAAAATTGTTAAGAGCTATTTGCACCCCTACCCAGAGATTTGGACTCAGGTTTCGATAGTACACTAGGTAGATGACTATATTCCTAATCCACCAAGGCCAAAAATTACCCCCTACCCCCAGGAATAAATTAATCGGGAAGCTGATATTGCTATTTCGAATAAAATTGTTAGGAGATTTTTGCACTCCTACCCAGAGATTTGGACTCAGGTTTCGATAGTACACTAGGTAGATGACTATATTCCTAATCCACCAAGGCCAAAAACTACCCCCTAACCACAGGAATAAATTAATCGGGAAGCTGATATTGCTATTTCGAATAAAATTGTTAAGAGCTATTTGCACCCCTACCCAGGGATTTGGACTCAGGTTTCGATAGTACACTGGGTAGATGACTATATTCCTAATCCACTAACGCCAAAAACTACCCCCTACCCTCAGGAATAAACTAATCGGGAAGCTGATATTGCTATTTCGAATAAAATTGTTAAGGAGCTTTTGCACCCCTACCCAGAGATTTGGACTTAGGTTTCGATAGTACACTAGGTAGATGACTATATTCCTAATCCACCAAGGCCAAAAATTACCCCCTACCCCCAGGAATAAATTAATCGGGAAGCTGATATTGCTATTTCGAATAAAATTGTTAAGAGCTATTTGCACCCCTACCCAGGGATTTGGACTCAGGTTTCGATAGTACACTGGGTAGATGACTATATTCCTAATCCACTAACGCCAAAAACTGCCCCCTACCCTCAGGAATAAACTAATCGGGAAGCTGATATTGCTATTTCGAATAAAATTGTTAAGGAGCTTTTGCACCCCTACCCAGAGATTTGGACTTAGGTTTCGATAGTACACTAGGTAGATGACTATATTCCTAATCCACCAAGGCCAAAAATTACCCCCTACCCCCAGGAATAAATTAATCAGGAAGCTGATATTGCTATTTCGAATAAAATTGTAAGGAGCTTTTTGCACCCCTACCCAGAGATTTGGACTCAGGTTTCAATAGTACACTAGGTAGATGACTATATTCCTAATCCACCAAGGCCAAAAACTACCCCCTACCCCCAGGAATAAATTAATCGTTAAGCTGATATTGCTATTTCGAATAAAATTGTTAGGAGCTATTTGCACCCCTACCCAGAGATTTGGACTCAGGTTTCGATAGTACACTAAGTAGATGAGTATATTCCTAATCCACTGAGGTCAAAAACTACCCCCTACCCACAGGAATAAATTAATCGGGAAGCTGATATTGCTATTTCGAATAAAATTGTTAAGAGCTTTTTCCATACCCCCTACCCTCAGGAATAAACTAATCGGGAAGCTGATATTGCTATTTCGAATAAAATTGTTAAGGAGCTTTTGCACCCCTACCCAGAGATTTGGACTTAGGTTTCGATAGTACACTAGGTAGATGACTATATTCCTAATCCACCAAGGCCAAAAATTACCCCCTACCCCCAGGAATAAATTAATCGGGAAGCTGATATTGCTATTTCGAATAAAATTGTAAGGAGCTTTTTGCACCCCTACCCAGAGATTTGGACTCAGGTTTCAATAGTACACTAGGTAGATGACTATATTCCTAATCCCCCAAGACCAAAAACTACCCCCTACCCCCAGGAATAAATTAATCGGGAAGCTGATATTGCTATTTCGAATAAAATTGTTAGGAGCTATTTGCACCCCTACCCAGAGATTTGGACTCAGGTTTCGATAGTACACTAGGTAGATGAGTATATTCCTAATCCACTGAGGTCAAAAACTACCCCCTACCCACAGGAATAAATTAATCGGGAAGCTGATATTGCTATTTCGAATAAAATTGTTAAGAGCTTTTTCCACCCCTACCCAGAGGTTTGGACTGAAATTTCGATAATACACTAGGTAGATGACTATATTCCTAATCCACCAAGGTCGAAAACTACCCCCTACCCCCAGGAATAAATTAATCGGGAAGCTGATATTGCTATTTCGAATAAAATTGTTAGGAGCTATTTGCACCTCTACCCAGAGATTTGGACTCAGGTTTCGGTAGTACACTATGTAAATGATTATATTGATAATCGGACAAATTCAAATATTTACTTTATTCTTTATTTAAACGGACTTATTTCATTTTAAATGCGGGATTGTATGATTCCAATTTGAATTAAATAATATATATGTACGCTGTTCTAAAACTCTTTGACAATTGGATGGTTTGGATCTTTGCTTTCTTGTTTTAGTACTCCTATTTTTGGTTGACATATCATGATCTACATATGGTGCGTTTTTCTATTAACAGAACTTCAAGTTCTATAAGAACATCGGGAATAATACTGGGAATTTTATTTTAGTTTAACCAATATATTTAATTTAAGTTCTATTTATTTGAATAAATTTCAACTTCTAACTATATTTTTTGACGTCTATTGTGAAATAATACAGGTATCAAGCATAAAACAATGAAAAATATTTGTTTAAAATATTTCCTTTTAAAATTTCCCTTTTTTTTCGAGTTCGTGTACTATGAATTTATCGCGAACTTGAAAAAACCAATGTTTTATCCAGAACATTGAAAAATAAAGTTAAATTTTATTTTATTTCGATAATAGTGAATTAAAATGTGTAGTTTAACATTAAATGTATCTTATTTATTGATAAAAAATTAAATTCATTTGGATTTTACTGCAAAAATGAGAAAATTCTTATCCAGAACTTCATTCCAATAAGAAAATTTTTGAATTAAAAAACACGACTATAGTAGAAAATGTAATAAATTAAAAAAATAATTCCAATTAATTTAATATTTCATTTAAACTGTCCCTAAAAATGGTTTCGTTAAACATTTTTACTATTTCCATTGTTTAATTAACATTAGCAGCTCAATTTATTAGATCACACAGAATTATAGTTAGATATGTAAAAATTAAATCTTGCTATCTCAAGTTATGAGCTTTATGTATCGCATTAATACAATTTTTTACAAATATTATATTAAAATAAAAATTATATTTCTAATTTAAATCGAGATTTTTAATATAAATTTAATATTATATTTCTTGGAATTCATAACAGTGTACATTATGCACCAACACATAAAAACTGAGCTAGAATCCAATATGATATGGTTGATTCCAATAAGATTTGTATACGTATTATTGTGGAAAAAAGTGTGGAATACTTCACATCCATGTTGCAGTCCCCGAGTCGGAATTTTTGTAGAACATTTTAACTATTTGTAGACGTTGTTCTTTCGTGTACTTCAACATGTACATGAACATGTTTTCTTTACTGAAGGTTTTGGCTGTCACAGTTTGGTTATTTGTTTGACAGTTTGGGTTCGTTCACAGTGAAAGTTCAAAGTGGTCAAGGCCAAATGGAAAACCCGATACAAGATTTTAGTCCAAGGCTGCTAATGTGCTAATGTGTGCTAAGGTGAGCAATTCAAAAATTTCAACAATATTAGAACGGATTTGGATAGTGCAGTTTGTATCGTGATGTTTTCTAACCAAGAGAATGGAGAGTATAACTATACATCATTTAAGATTAGTTTGTCTGGAAAACAATTCATCCAGGGCCATTAAATCTACATTGTGGCCATTTGAACTTTCAAAAAATTACTTTTTTCAAACACCTTGAATGGTCGGCTGTTTACGTTCTATTTCCAAAACAAAATCAGGAAGGTATATTCAGCTGCAAAAATGTCTAAATTTATTGAAAAACCTAATTTTGACCCTACATAATCTGAGACCCAGCCCCTAAACTTAGGAAGGAGGAGCTCTATTAGGGTATGCATGGTAGATAAAATGTTTACCAGTAACTGTTGGGGCAAATCCCTTCAATTTTAAGAAAACTAAACAAACAAATACTAGCTGATGCAAATTCAATCGATTACGACCAAATATATAGAAATGCAAATTTGTGTCATCCATTCGAAAGAAAAGGCCCTCGCATTACGAATTTGCAGATAATTTATCAATAAGCAAATATTTTGCCTATGTCAAGGTGCGGTCTCCATATTATCAAATTCATAAAACAGCCGCAACGAAGGCATTCAAAAAAGTTTTTGTTAAATATCGCTCGGAAAGATGGGTGGAATCATTACAACAAACTATATATCAAGAAAATATTTCTCAAATACATGTAATAAATAGCAAATTGCAACATTTAATAACCGACGAAAACAATTGCTTGCTACAATGATAGGAAATGGGCAAACAGTTGAACGAATTAAGTGATTCTTTCGACTTCGCAACTTCTAAGGACATTTAAAAGATCATTTCAAACGATTTGTTAATTAGCAAAATATATATCTTTCAAATCATGATGGCTTCCAATCCTAGTTTAAAAATCAAAACAATAATTTGCTCAATTTAAATATTTTGAACAAGGCGAGATCGGAATGAAATAAAAACATGAAAAGCAACGTTCTTCTTCCCATATCAATTCATTTAACCATAACACCATTCGCCAGTATGTGCGAAGGGAAACATGTTGTGGTATCTGCTTGAATGAAAATTGCAACATTACTTTCAGTTTAGGGAGTTTTGAGCATGAATAAAATGAGAATAATATGGAATATGAAAGGTTTTGCATTAATCTAGGAAATGGTTATAATGTAACAAGATCCTTTGAAAATATGAAAAACAATTAACCTTAAAATAAAAAAAAACCGTTTTTAAAGGCCATTACTTGGCCCCGTACTGTATCAATAATTTGGCTTCAACGGTTCGATCCTGAGCTTGGTCTTCATCCTGTCTTAGACAACCTGAAGAAGCCAAGTAGTGCTCTACACCGTGGGGCCAAAGTCACCTGCAGCGACGTCTGGGCCTAACATATGGTGGCTCCTTTCTCTGGTGGCTCTGAGATCTTACGTCATGTACAATATCAGGGATCTTCATTAGATCTCTGATCTCGATATTGTACAGAGCTTATAGATTACGCGCACGATACTTTTCTCAAGTGTAAGGAACCATCTCTCGTACAGTGTCAACCCCGAAATTTCAAATTCATAAAGTGTGTTTTTTTTAGAGATTCACAACTTTGAGTTGGCAACACCGCTTTATTTTACAACCCATTGTTTAGTTTGGTTTGACATTTCATTATGGATAGACTTACATCATAGCAACGCTTGCAACTTGTTGAATTTTTTTATCAAAATGGTACTGTTCGTCAGACTTATCGTGCATTTCGTCCATTTTATTCCTTTTCGGACCACGTTTACTCTTAATGGTAATGGGCATCCCGTGAGACGCCGAACAGTGCGCAATGAAGAAGCTTTAGCCACTGTACAGGAAAGCATTGACGAAAACCCAAATCAATCAATTCGTCGCAATTCTCACCAGTTGTGTCCTTCCACTTTAAGGATGATTTTACGAAAGGATCTTGGCTTAAAAGCTTTCAAGATTCAACTGGTGTAGGAATTAAACCCAAACGATCATCGTATATGCACCGCCAATTCGGCAACTTGATATTGATGCTGAATTGCAAATTATGTTCTCTGATGAAGTCCATTTTTGGTTGAATGGGTACGTAAATAAGCAGAACTGTCGCATTTGGAGTGAAGATAATCCACAAGCTTTTGTCGAAACACCATTTCATCCACAGAAAATTACTGTTTGGTGCGCTTTATGGGCTCGCGGAGTCATTGGTCCATATGTCTTCAAAAACGAAGATGGTTAGAATATAACTGTCAATGGTGAGCGATAAAGGGACATGATTAGAAATTTTTTCGTACCTCGATTAGCTGCGGCATTAATCTTGCTGACATGTGGTTCCAACAGAACCAAGCCACATGCCACACAGCGTGCGCTACAATTGATTTATTGGATTATTTTCTTTCGGGTTATGTAACGTCACTTGTCTACGTCGATAAACCAGAGATAATTGAAGACCTGGAAATCAACATTCCAAGAGTTATTGGCGAAATACGGCCGCAAATGCTGCGAAAAGTTTGTTAAAAATGGTGTTCCATATTGCACCTGTGACGCGCCAGCCGTGGTGGTCACATTTATTTAAATGAATGTCATAATATTTTTTATCCAATAAAGCTCTTTTGGGCCTAAGCTCAGATTCACAGTACTTGATAGATGTTTAGATTTTAACAGTCGCCTTAGAGAATACAAATCACAACAACTACCCGTCAGCTGCGCTTGAATATCCTCACCCACGCTATTTTCGTGTGTAATAAATAATAATAATAGCAATCACTTTTTAAAGGCCATTACTAGCCGCTTACTGGGTCAACCTATTTGGCTCCAACGGTTTCGATCCTGAGATTGATCTTCATACTGTTTAAGACAATCTGAAGAGGCCTAGTTGTTCTCTACATCGTGTAGGCATCAAGGCCTGTATCGACCTCTGCGCCTACCATATGGTGCCTCTCCTTTCAGAGATCATTGTACAATTCGTTCCGGATCAGCACGCAGAACGTGACCGAGCCATCGTACTCGCTGCGGCCTTATTTCTCTGATCTCGATATTATACAGGGCTCAAATTTTGGAAAAACAATTTATAATTTACAAAGAGTAAATGAAATTAATTAATGGAGAAGGAAGAAATTTTTTTTTTTTTTTTTTTTTAAATGGTCTAAAAACAAAAAACCAAATACGGATCCGTAAGAATTTTACTTTCCAGGTGCTAACTTCTTGGCGCATGTTTACCTCTCTGCAACTTTCGAATAACGACCTCGAATGCCGATTGGATGTATTCACCCTGGTAGAAGAAGCATTATTGCCGTCTAGCCTCATTTGATCCACTGGTCGTTCGAACTCATTTTCCTCATCTTGCAGCACTGGTTTCACGACAAGATTGTTGCTATCTTCAGGCTGTCCTGAATAAGCGGCCAAATTCTTCTCGTCTTGTTCCTCTTCTCCAAAAACCGGATTCGAATTCCGTCAAGTTAATTTTTCTTCACGGATAAACTGTTGTTTTGCTAGGGTGATTACTAGTTTTGCAGCCTCCTCCTTTTACTTCCAGCAGCGTTCGTTTCTTTGCTTTCAAATCTACTACTAGTGCCCACAATGCACGAAACCCTTAAAGCAAGACCACACCCAAGCTGTCAAAGGTGGGTGAGCCCATGCTCCTGGTAAATCGTCCTTGGAGATGGACCAATTTGGTGCGCAAACTCAGCATCACCTCCTCTATTGGTTTGTTTAATAGCTCTTCATCGGCCAAAAGTTCTTGAATCCCGAGCAATTTCTTTAGGCAGGTTTCTACCTCCTTTTGCGGATTTTTCGGCGCAGCTTCGTGTGCATCTAGCATCTCGATAAAATGATCTTCCTGTTCCTCCCGAAGCCTCGTCACCAAGATTGGTTTCAAATCCGGCGTTATTTCCCGGTTGCTCAAATTACCTATTCCGCGAACCTCAAATTCAATCAGAAGCTCATCTTTTGATAGCCTCTCGACGTCCATCTTATTTTAATATGTTTATTTATTGTAAAATTTAAAAAAAAAATAACTTTCCCTTCTCGTTAGGGATTATACTTATTTTTTTTATTTTTTTATTCTTAATCTTAAAATTTAAAATCCCTCTCGTTGCTCTCCACTGGTCCACAAAAATAAAAAACTATCCCGCGGTTGGAATAAAATAAGGATAGGAAAATCGATATAGCAATGAGCATTCAAAACCTACTACCAGTAAGTGAGCCACATTGCTACAGTGTCAATCTTCCTAAAATTTCATTAATGAGATTTAGTGGTCATGAATAACACCCTTGTCCTTTTTTCCACAACTCCGGATTCAAATTCCTTTCAGGAAGATACTGGCTGTGCAAGTAATAAGTCGTACGCCATCCATGTAAACAACTATTTAATTCATATGTCTTCTTGACAGAAAAAATAGTTGTTCATCCTACCATTAATGTCATAGCACGCCGGCTATTGCACTCTGAATTTCTACAACATACGTTCATACGCCTATCGGGTTTATTTTCCCACTTGGAATCAGACACTCGTCCATTGGTGGAACCTAAGTCTAACAACCCGGTAGGCAATGACCTGGACGAAACTAAAACTGCTTTTGGATGACTTGCGAGACCCTAATTTGGTAAAAAAAAACAAAGTGAAAACAAACGTGAAATCTAACTACATGTTGTGAGACTCTGGAAAGTCATTTTTTTAATCAATTAGCGCAATTTGTGTTAAGAAATTCAACACCAAATTGACTTACGACGGAGGAAATTTAATAGCAACTCAGTATTGTTCTCTCCAAACTGTGATGTGCTGCGGACGCCTTACTACAATGCCAGGTCATTAGTACCCCGTGGGCAATCCTACTGGCATTGGCTCGGCCACGACCCATCACATATACACCCTCACCTGAATCCGAACACTGAGTTGAGGCTGTACCGGATGAAACCGGTACCCCTGCAAAACAAATTAGGTGGAATCACGGGCTAACACGAGAGAACCCATGCCTTCCCGTGGAGCGGATAAATACCAGCTTAAGTTGGAAAAGGTATTTAAAACAAAAAAAACTTATGATTCGGATGGTTCTGAACTAATCCTTATGTTGGGGTACATTCGTTGCCACCACCACCCACGACCAACATCCCCCCTACCGACCTGACCTTCAGGCTAATGCCGCGGTGGATCAACGAATAGGACAACTTCTATGTAGCTGGGGCCGGAGTAATATCAGCTACCCGTCAAAGGGTAGCTGACGACATATATAACCCCAAGTGCCTCCTGCTACAGTATGTACAGATAGCCTGTTCTCAATTTTAACACAGCATCGAGACTGCGTCACTGTCATCCCACACAGTCGTACCAATTTTATTGGCATTCCTAGGTATTCCAGGGTAGACCACAAACTATCTCGATTGATCGAGTCATATAGGCATGCCGGAAACCAGGAACACCTGATATCCTTAACTCTGTGCATCCGTAGCGAAAACACCTGATAGCCCTCTGCTAGAAGGGTGATCTTATCCAATATAATGTAAGACAGCTACTTAGGACAGGCTGCCTCTTTTTGCATTACGTTCAATCAAATATAGTTATGTCCAAATGAGGTTTCTACTCAAAATTTGTGTAATAAATTAATAATATTTAAAAAAATATTTATTAGCCTAAACTTCGTGTATAGATTGATTGTATCTTGTGGAAAGTGGTCTTCTTGCGATGACTTCCTTAACATAGGCAAAGGGCTAATAGTTTACTGCCGATTTATATAATAATTATTAGCTCTGCGATAATAAAGTTTACAACTACTGGACCATTTTGGACCAAGTCAAAAGAAGTTTAAGTTTCATTTAGTCCTTTAGCAAGCCCAACTTTGTACATAAATACATATTTACCTATGTACAATAGAAAATGGATATCCCTGTTGTTAAATTAATAACGCTTCTCGGAAATTGAAAAGGTTAACCTATAAAAATAGAAAGAACATGTCATAAAGTCTCATATTATGGTAAAATATCCAATATCTCATACAATGAAATCGATAAAAAACCAAAATATAATTCCTTGGAAAACCCAGAAAAACACATAGACAAGAGAATATATATTCATCTATTGATCGTTAAATCTGAACTACCAATAAAAATCGAGCCGAAAAAATATAAAAGAAAAAGTTGTAAAATTCCTGGAAGTGATTTGTTCCCGCACCCCAAAAAAATTAAAACATATTTTCTCGTTTTTGATACCAAAACCATTATTTTTATCTCGCGGGCATATCGGTTTTTACCGTTTTTGTGCTGTGCATCGTTTTATATTTCACATTTCAAACTGAAAAACCATTTACGAGTGAACAACGGCTTCAGAGCGGTGAATAACATTTTCTCAATGTGATTTTAATATCATGCTTATTGGATTTCCGTTTCTAAGAAATTATTCTTTTGATCACTTTATTATGATTCTTTTGTTTTTTTGTGTGTGTGTGTGTATAGCTCTATATATGCATTGATTATATCGGATACTTTGAATATACACAAAATGAAATATATGTGGAAAATATACAATGTACATACATTTATACACAATGTTTGATCACCAACGTTATTTAGAAATTTAATATTGTTGATTCATCTGGAAAATTGAGAGATAGACGAAAAAGTACACAAATAAAAAATAAAAATTCAATTAAATTTTCATTTTTATATTTGAGCTTTTGGATATTGATGTACGTATATAGAAATAATTTATATCATTGGGATAAACCATCGAACTATGAAAATATGCATGATATACATTGAGAACTAAATTTAGCACAACTTTAGCTACAATGTACACACACATTTTTTTTGTTTTTTTTTCTAAATTTCCACGTATTGTGAAATCACATCAATGTCGCGTCATATACCTATACGAGACGGAAAGATCTGATATTTAATCCCAATTTTATTGATTTGCCAGATTTTGGTTTTCTATATAAACATACGTGTACCCTTAAGTCATGCAGGTAATCAAATGGTATTTGCTAGAATATGTCTACTCGTACATCGAATTTTAAATAACTTTTATAAAACAAATAATTTAACTAAATGTAGTAACCTAAAAAAATTAGGACGTTTTTTTCATAAACTCGTATTCGCAAAGTTTGTATACAATAAACCCGCGGGATCATGCTTGAATTTTAATCCAACCCCGATAATCCATAAAATGTGAAAAATTATTATTGGTTTTATTATAAAAAAACAACGCCCTAATTTTTATTTTGATATTTTTATTTTGAGTGCGATCCCATTAAATTTTTTGGTAACTTTAAACACTTCTGACTAAGAAACGATGAAAACCCCTAACATCGATCTTACTTAGATCCGTCAAATCATCCAGATAAGGGGTGTTCCCACAAATTTAATTCTGCTGTATGTTAGACGAGGATAGGAGCTGAGCAGGTGGAATGCAATTTCTTTGTTCTCCTCAGCACCACAGCTACATGGCAGAAATCATGGGTTCGCCAATGCGGCATTGTCCTATATCAGCTGACCAGATCTAGACCTATCAAGCTAGGCCAAATTTGCCTGGTTATTAAATACGAACACCATTAGACCATCTGTCATTCGTTTATCTCAAAGTTTCATCCGGAAGCATCAGTTCACCGAAAGCAAGCGGTATCTTGATATCCAGCCTGCTTTGTGAGATGAGGTGTGTGTGTCTTGACGGACAAGCTAATCTGCCTTAGTAATAATAATAATAAACGGTTTATGAAGAACATTATTTGCCCATTATTATGAGTCAACAATCCGGCTCCAACAATTTCGATCAATTTTCATATGGTGGTTCTCTATTCAGGGATCGCTGCACAATTCGTTCCGAATCAGCACGCAGAACGTGACCGAGCCAGCGTTCTCGCTGAGGTCTTATTTTATGTACATAATCGGGGATATTTATCAGATCGGCATGTACCATCTTCTCCGCATTTTGGGCCGTAAATCACACGCATGATTCTTCTCAAAAATATAAGGAACCATCTTTCGTACTCATCCGTCAGCGCCTAACTTTCACATCCAAACATAACAAAGCGGATCAAGTATTTCCTTTACTCCGTTGTTATTCAGTTCAATGTCGCATATGTCATCTGCATACATATATGCAAGCATCTGATTGGATTGGTGATATGGTGCTGAAATGTTTCAATTTGACCAAAGACGTACTCCAACGTGAGATTAAAGAGTATCCATGACAGAGTACCTCCTTATATCACAGCATAGAGTGCCTTCATTCTACACAACCGCACCAATTTTGCTGGCATTCCTAGCTATTCTAGAGTAGAGCACAAATTATTTCGATTGATCGGGTCATAGGCCTGCCGGAAATCCAGGAAAACCAAATGTATGGGGATGAAAGACTCGTAATATTTAGATAGAATCATCCGCAGCAAAAAGACTTGATCATTACCGATACGAACGATATCCTCCTTAATAGTCACCAACCAGGCTCCCCGCTAGAGGAGTGATTCTATCCAATATATTGAAGGGCAGTAACTTGTATGCTGTGCAAAGGAGAGCTTTCCCGCGATAAATCTCCCACTTCAGGCGGTCTGCCTTCTTGAAGGTAGGGCACACCGTGACCACTTTCCATTCGTCAGGCATAGTTTCGGTTCGCCATACTTATCGAATAAGATCGAAAAGCCAGTTCCACAAAGTATCACCTCCGTACATCATGAGCTTTGAATTAATGCAGTCCACACCAGGAGGGCGGAATAGTTTTAAACTCTGCATGGGCCTACAGTGAATTCCTCAAGAGAAAGATCGTCAATGCAAATCTCCGAAGACTGTATTTGAGGTGACTCAACTGCAGTCTGTCAAAGTGTCCATTCCATGCGTTGAGTACCACATCAATGTTGACATAGTGTAATTCCTTTAATGAAATTTAGAAAACTATGCTCATTAATGAGTTCTTGTACTTTCAGGACTTCTGCTCTTAATGAGAAAAGCCTTGTTTTCCCTCACGATTATGATACGTTGTTGCACTTCACTTTGGGCTATGATCTTGTTGCTCAACTGCAAGACGACACTCGTCATCAAACCATTGTGGTTTAGCTTTCACTAAACTTAAAGTACCGACATTTTCAATACCGCCCAGACAGAGTTCACACAGTCAGACTGTTAATTAGCTTCCTCAATGCTGTCGCTGACAAAATCTTGAAATGAGCTCGCCCTTTTGAAATTAACCCGTGGCAATTAGGCTGCGGGAAATTTTGCGAGATGTGTCCCTGTTTCCAAATGAATTTGTTTGCGAGGGAAGAATGTGCTTGCTAAGATCGTGAGCAATTTCAGTTACATCATTCTCTCACCATTATCGGGCGTAGTTTCGTGTCGGGTGTATACGAATCTATTTTCACACAAGTCAGTCTGACTTCTGCCAACTCTAGCTTTAAAGTCTTCAATTACCATTCTAACATCGTGTTTGGGTATAGTTCCCATCGTCCAAGCCATTACAAAATGATTCTTTACCTTGGGGCTGGCTCACTTCTTTGGGCACATGTACACAATCGGTTATTGATTGCTTGGAAATCCAAAACAACTTTCTTTATCTGCTTCCCAAGAAAAAATCCAGCTCCCAAATTTCCGAGGCTATCTCCACTGTTAAACAACATATAGCCTTGCCAGTATTGGTCTCCACTTTTAGCGGGGGTTCGGTGTTGTTTTTGGCGGTATCTGTGTTTCTTTTTGTTGACTTTCCCTTGACTTTTGAATCCACCTTAAGATTTCATTCATGGCAAGGGGATGATGAACTGATCAGCCATCTCATTTTAAATTAAAGACAATTCTGGGCTACCTTGAACGTAAGGAAGTATCATTGTCCCGTTTTAATAGCAGCTTTACTGTTTCTTAAAATGCGCATATCTTTTGCAGATTATTACATTATACCTCAACCAATCCATGCTCAACCAATCCATAACTTCCATTATCAGCCTGAAAGACACTTTAAAAGTTGAAAAGGCCAAAAGAGAGGTTGACTCACACAATACCCAAAAGTCGACCCCTCATTGTCCATAACAGTCTCAAAGGCGGCTTTAGAGTGATGGAGGTTGATCTGAAGGATCTTAAGCATTAGATATTGCTTACCTCCACCACTGTTGAATCAGAATCTTCTGACGTCGATTCGTCCGGTAGGAGCGCACAGCGTAGTCCCAATGATCTCAATATCTCCGAGTCCAGGGATAGTGTCTCCTGAGCGTCTTCCGGGATGTTTTGGACATCTGGGTCACCAGCAATAGGCGGGACACCACTAGTGGCTTCCCCACCTGCTGCAGTTGCCCCAGGTCTGTCAGCCTCATCGCGCTTATAGATTTTGAGCGTAATCGCTCCAAATCCATAGCTGACCAGGCCTCCAGATTTTGCCAAAGCACCCACGGATTCTCTGTCGATGATTATGACGGCCGATCTGTGATCTGTTTCCGCTTTTACCTCATCTAACCTGGCAATCTTCCAGGTGGCCGTTGGCAGATCCGGATTGCTGATTTTCAACATTTCCAGGATCTCCCTAGGATCACCCGGCTCCGCAGGAATCCAGGCTCGTGCCCTTGGCCTGCAGGGAATTTCTTCCCTAGTCACCACAACTAGATTGGCCCCCGGCCAGACTTCCCCCAGGTTGCCGATCGCCTTTTTATAGAGGGTCACAGACCTCTCATCGGCACAGGCAGTCAGTTTTACGTGACCCCGGTGCCACCCTCCGTCTCGGCAGGACGGAGCAGGTCCTGGGTTCTCCCTCATGATTTTTAGGAAGATGGCGGCTAAGGCCTTCTCCACCTTCCTCCAGTTAAGGGTCGTAATGCTCCCATCTTCTTGTGCCCTGTGAAAGACCGCCATGATCAGGTGATCCTTTAGCACCTCGTTGAAGGGCCTGGTAACATTGTCCGGAACCCGTTTCTTTTTAGCCTCCGTAGGCGGTTCATCATCAGATCTCTGCCTTTTCGGCTGTGAGATCACAACGGAACCCTCCTGCTTTGGCTCAGTGATACGTCTTGCGCACGCAAGCGTATCCTAGTGTCTATCCGTTCTCTGCTCCAACGGAATGTTACAGATCTTAGAGATCATGCGCCAGGCTCTCTTCCTGGTCTGATAGTTTGACACTGGTGGAGGGCCAGCATTCGTGCCTTTCCCCTTTGGTTTCGAGGGGCCAGCCTCATTCGGTCTTATGCCCCTAATTGCACGTTGGAGACCGGGCCTAAAGGCCGATGTCTCCGCAGTACTAGATTCCGGTTTTTTAAGAGCACCGGTCTCTTCTTGTTTTTTATCTGGATCTTCCATAATAGGTCCCACGAGTAGCGGAGAAAGGAGGTCCACCTGTGCAGAGATCCGCAATATACAGGTAAGGCTACATGATCCGGAGGGCGCCAAGTATCCGGATACACCGTTAGAGATTGGGCTAGTTTTTAGACTGGGCCCCCAGCCTGGCCGGTTATTATCACGGTACGATTAACACCTTAACCCGGCCCAGTTATTTAGCGCCGTGTTTTCGCCTAGTACACCACATGGTGTAATAGTTGCCCGGTGGTCACCACGGGGAGGTAACACGCACACTTGTGGAAGCTGCAAGATACGGAGCTGGCAACAAGTCCCAACTTGATTCCCCCAGACAGCTTCTCACCAGACCACCAAGTTGCAAGTTGCTTGGAAGCAAGATTTAAGGGGATGAAAGAAAATAGAATCTCCAAGGATTTTAAAACGTTCTTTAAACGTTTTAAAAGCAAAATTATTGCATGAAGATATTAAGCGATTCGGGCTGTACTGCAACAAATATTTTTGTATTGTTGCAGGAGCATGTATCTATTTCGAAGTATCTGGATTTATTGGAACTAAATTGGGACGAATATTTATGGTCTGAATCGGCAGATTATTTCCGTTGATATTCAACTTGGCACCATCGATGCGGAGTACCATTAAGTTAAGTCAAGTTATTTGATTGGCTCAGCGGCTGGTACCGATAGTATTATAGTTATCACTAAAATTATATTCGAAGGAGCGGTGGGAACTTGATTTTCGTGGAATGAAGTTTTTCCAAAAGCATTATCTAAGAAAGAGTTAACATCTTCACCGGCAAACTCAGCGGAGATACCAAAACTGATGCCCATTCTAAAACAAAAATTCGAGAGAAAAACCCGTTTCTCCCATCTTCCTACGATCTGAGTCCACCTGTTTATAACAGAAAACACTACAATTTTCGGCCACATGGTCTTAGGCATGTCAAATTAAACTTTATTCAAAAACGCGATATACTGCCTAAACACGATGCAACCCGGTGAATAAGTATATAGACTCAATCTATTTGACGAAGAAGTTTATATTACTGACACGATGCAACCCGGTGAATAAGTATATAGACTCAATCTATTTGACGAAGAAGTTTATATTACTGAGCATGATGGAACCGTCGTTACCCAAAAAGTTCAAAGATGGCCAAAATATAGCCGTCTCGCTTATATTGAGTCACAAAGTGCAGCTTCAGTTTCACTTATGTGATCACTCTATACACATACATATATTCTATTTGCGGTAGCAATGGAACCGGTTATCTCTCTGAGACATTGTAATGGGGTGAGTAAATTGCCGTTCGTATGTGCGTGTGATTCCGAACTGTTTTATTCTTTGTCGAAGAATTGTGGCTTATTGTCTGAATGTATACACCACACCGTGTTCCAGAAACTGAAAGATTTTGGTTGCTAAGGCTTTATAGGGAAGTATTAAAAATACTAATTTGTTTTATATTTATTTTCAGCCAATGAGTGGTCTGAGAATCGAGTTAGTGTTTTAAATGTCCCACAAATTTCGCACGATGCAATAAAGTCACTTGAGAAAGTGTCTATTCAAATAAAATGTATGCCGTTTGTGTTCGATGGTCTTTTAGATGACTCAATATGATACGATAGGATCACTGTCCTCCTTTAACATTAGTGCACGATATTACCTGGTTCTTGGTTTGCTAACAAGTGCCGAGATTGAGGATATGGAGTAAACAAATTCTATAGGAAGGGCATCTGGTACAACGTTGAGCGAATAAGTTTCTCATGTCTCACATCTTTCAGTGACATGAGCCATTTATACAGGAAGCGTGATCTGTCTTCACAGTGAATTAGAATAGTTCAATGTACGATCTAAATTTTTGAATTGATGCAAATTCAGTGAGATATAAGAAATAATGTTCTTTATCTTCGATTGATACAACACAGCAATTATGAAACAGATTTGTACAATCAGGATTCACTAAAACTGAAGAACTATAGGTTCATTTTATTATATTGGTTGGAACCCGAACGGATTCCGCACTCAATGACGGGACGGCCCATGGTGCAAACTATAGGTTCATAGTTTTTCAAACATTTTTTGACATTCCATTCAACCTTTTTTGATTTTTTTAAATAGGTTCGTAATTTGAAAAGTTTGGTAGATATATCTTCTCCGCCATCCAGCCATTCCTAATATGTTGCGTGTTTCTTTAACAGGATCAGTTCGTGGCTCATTCTTCTCTATAATAAATCCCAAATACATCACTTGAACTTACCCTTAATCAGTTTAATAATGAGGCCTGCACTTAAAAAGATCCAGGCTATTTTATTAAGGAAAACAATAAAAAGGTTATCAATGTAAACAAAAATGCTGTGGTTTATTTCATGAGGCACTGCTTTGTCCATGAGTCGAAACATCGTCTGACATAATTGAAGATACTTCTCTTATGATCTGCGGAACAGGATTGAATCAGGACTGAAAACTTATACCTAAAGGTATAGTTCATTTTAGAGAGTAGCAACTACGTCTCATGTGATGGGTTTTATTATTAAAACAAACGGGAACGACCACATACACAATAATGGGGTTACAGGTGCCATCTGCAGTTGTAATTGTTAAGTTTATGTATTAAATTAATAAGATTACCTTCTCTAGGAATGATTGAGTATCCTTTCCCAATATGCTAATTGATGCTACCTATCTTCTTGAAGTTAGAACAGGATTTCATCGCAGGGTTTTTAAAAATACCTCCCTAAAAAATCCATCTTCAGGCATTTTAAAAATATTTAATTTATACGCAGTTGGTTCATCAATCAATTTCACAAAAATTATTCAGATCAAAGTTTTAGCTGGCTTGGAAAATTCTCATCGTAATATTATTTAGGACTGGCGATAGAGTCCGATATACCTTTGTGATAAATATGAAAAACAAAAAACTATGCTCCGTCATATGCCCGCAAGATCTCATACCAGCATAAAAAAAAATATTCTGGCAAAAGTTTTGCCTGGCCTGGACACCTCTCAACGATATAATATTCGTTGAGTCTATGGGCTACAAAAAAAATTATTCTGCCCTAAGTATTGCCCGCCTGAAAATTTCTCTATGGGACGTGATTTGAGACTCCATGTAGCTACCTGAAATATGACTGTATAAATAAATAAAATATAAATAATACTGTATGCGAGTCGACGCAATCCAAAAATGGAATATTCAAATGGCCAATATGTAAAATTGTACCAGTATATTGATAGATCAACGTCGGCAGTATTACAGATCTCACAGTAATCATGAAGAGCATCAAAGTTCTTTAAAATTAATAAAATCTAACATTGGAAACCATGTAACATCCGTTTTAGTATCGACATTCATTTAAATTTTGCGTAAGAGAACGTTAGGTGACTAAAATTCCAAAGAGCCAAACATCACTACAGTCCACCGTATTCGTTGTAACCCGGCTTATCATAATTACATATTTGAGATATTTCTTAAATATTTCACGATACCCGCAAAAACAATTAAAACTCTTCAGCTCGCGCTATTTACGCTCATAGCTTAATTTCAAACATAAGCAACGGGAGGTTCATGAACTTTATTTTGTTATTTTATAATACGTCGCATACGGGATGCTTAAAGGTTTTTGATAAAAATTTGATTAATTACATGAATTTACCATCATTAACTGATTTCACGTTTATATACGTTTTCGCATTAAAAACCATTTCATGTGCTCGCACTGAGTATGTCTCTCGCATTATACATATTGTATAATAAATGTTCTCGTATGTTACCAGCCTATATAGTAATATCTCGTAAACAGCGACAGCAGCAGCAGCAGCAGCAGCACCACACAAAAATATATTATCTGTAACCAAATATATCATATTACACGAATAAATTTTCTTTGTCTATTTTCCCTATTTCAGATGAGCTTTCTCCTTCATCATCAGCCTCATTTTGAGGTTTCATAATTTTTCATTTAATGATTTAATCAACAACAAGATCGTCAGCATCATCATCATCATTTTAAAAACGTATATGTACGAGCGATGGTATGTATGATGTTTTGGTGGTTTGATGGTGAAAGATGAATGATATATGTTGTTAAACAATACAGAAATAAGAAATGGTACAGTAGAAAAAAATAAAAATAAAATCGTCAAAAGCTTTTAAAGTTTCGTTTTGTTGTTAGATGGGTGTTATTGTTGCGGTACTATGTGATGGGTTTATATAAAATTTGTATAATGATAGGAAGAAAGCTTTATATACATACGTATATATAGACGCAAAATGTAATATATCTGACATGTGTTATTACACAAACAACTATACAACCAGCAAAAAAAAATTCTTTAAATTTCGTACGTATCTATATAGCTAGAAATATATGTACTTCCAAGCTTTTTTGACAAGTTGTTACCGAACTAAAAAAAAAATAAAAAAATTTTTTGTAGATAATAAAATTTGTAATTTTAATTCAGAGTTTTATGTACTGTACACGCACGCTCAAGATATACATTTTATAATACAGACATAAATATATTATACGAAATTATATATTAAATCTAATTACATTCATTTAAAATTCCACAAAACCCATAATCCAGACCAAACATAAATAAAACCCATTATAAAATTAAAATCATAATCATAATGAGTAATGTACATATATTTGTGTATTATGTATATGTACGATTGTAATATGATGTTTGAGAATTTATATGGGTTTACCAACATCTAATATTTTAAAACCAAGCTTTTTTTTTGTTAATTTTTATTTCCAAGAAATGTTTAACCATAAATAATTTCAATATGAAAAGCGTACGGAATTAATTTCATAATTATAATTTAATTTTCATTTAAAGATTCATATTCGGTTTTATAGTGATATACAGGCGTGACCCATCATTTTGAGCAACTGGCTACTCCATTGATTCGGTTCATTTTACTATCCAACTAAAAACTTCATTATAAAAACATAAATCCATCTACGTAAAAGCATTCGTAGTTCAGTTGTACTGTCAATTTAGGGATCCAAGGTTAACGCGCTACGATTAATATTTTTAATGCTTTTATGTTTAAACAAGAGTACATAAAATTTTTCCAACAAAAAAAAATTTTAATATCAAATTTTATTTGATTTTCCCAAGCACTCTCATAGTAAAACACACGAAAAAGTGTCTAGCGCTATTGCAAGACATTTTTTCGTGTGTTTTATTATGTGTCCGCTTCGACAGTTTGACTAAAATTTGATATCGAAATTTGTTTTCATTTAATTTAATATTTTGTATGGATTGTATTTTTATCTATCGCTTTCGTTACTTAATTGTGGCATATTATCCAATGAGTGATTGAGTTGAGAAAATAATACTCCGCTGGTAGTGCAGGTGGCAAAAAACTGTATACTTGATTGTCTGACGGGCAATGAAACAAAAAAAACTGATCGGTCGTTGTTAAGTGGATTATGATGTTCCGTAAACGCCCAATCATTGGGTGAAATTCGTAATGGTACGTTCCTTATATATAGGTACTTACTTAGTAATCTCAAAAAATAAAACGCATAAGCTACCAAATCATCAATAAAAATCTACTTAGGTAACAAACATTTCGATATAATCAAGTAGATGACGTTTCAGGAAACAACTAAACAAACATAAACAAATTAGGAATTAAATAAAAAGACATATAACGGTGGGCCATTTATCGGTTTAAATTACAACCACCGGTTATTTCGAATCTGGCAATACTTATGTCATTCTATTCTGTCACAAAATTCAGTATATCCACTGAACGAAATGAATCGATTAACGCTTGAGCAACTTAGGGATTTATTGGAAATATATTTCCAAAAGTTCGTTTGTTCGTGAAACTGGTTTCATTGTTGATTCGCCTGCGCGTGCTCGTACAGTGCGTACACCCGAAAATATCGAAGCTGTGGTTGAGAGTGTGCGTGAGAATCTATCAACATCAACTCGTCATCGTTCTCAAGAATTGATCGTTTCACGCACCAGTTTACGTCGAATTTTGCGAAAAGAACTAGGTATGACGCCTTACAAAGTTCAATTGGTTCAAGAGTTGAAGCCGCATGACCATCCGCTTCGTTTTCACTTTGTTAGATAGGCCAACGAGAAACTGCACGATGATGTCGATTTTGCCAAAAAAAACATCTATTCGGATGAAGCTCATTTTCATGGTGGGTACGTTAATAAGCAAAATTGCCGTATTTGGGGATCATAAAACCCACACGTAGTCTTACAGAAACCAATGCACTGATTACGAGTGGCTGTTTGGTGCAGCTTGTGGAGCGGAGGTATAATTGGCCGATGTGTCTTTGAAAACAAGGACTGTGCAACCATAACGCTCAACGGAGACACCTATCGCCTCATGATAACCGATTTTTTTGCGCCCGCTCTTCATGGTATTGATGTGAACGATGTTTCCATCGCCAAGATACGACCCCATAAACATTCGAAAAATTGCTCGAAAATTGGTCCGATCGCATGGGGTACTGTGAGGCCAGCCGCGGCAGCCATATAAATGAAATAATATTCCATCTCTAACCGAAACAATTGTAGTTTACTTAAAGAAACAGTGTGAACTGAAACATCCACACTAACAAACGGAGATAACGTTCGGGAACCTCGTTTTGGAAGGTAAATGTTCCGTTGTAATACACGATATTAAGTATACTCCGTTTCCGATCACATGCGCTTACGCGTTTAGCGCCGATATTGTTAAAATGTACCGGCAAATTCGAGTGCAGCACGAAGATCAAAGGTTTCAACTCATCTCGTAGCGAAACTCACCATCTGAGCAACTATCAACATTTGAGTTAAAAAACGGTGACGTATGAGGTCCCATTCAGCCCCATTCCTTGCCACTAGATGTCTTAAACAACTAGCATTTGATTACTACAGTATTTCACCTATTGCCGCCAATGCCATCGAGAAAGATATCTAGACGTCGACGATTTACTGACAGGAACTTATAAAATTGAAACTTCATTAGGGTTAAAATATGTGGTCACCAAGATTTTACAATCCGCTGGCATGCAATATACGATCTCTTCGGTCTGTAGGGACTCGTGGATATTTTGGGAACATTATTGATCCAGTCGTTATGTCAGTTAAATCTAGATTGGGGCCAGTCACTTCCGCAGCATTTGCACACCTATTGGGAAACATTTCGAGGAAGTCCCATCGTGCTCAACAAATTTACAATTGATCGTTTCTGCCAGATTTGTTGTGCTTTGTACGTGAGGGTATTAGTCCATATTTCATTTGGCACGGCAAAGCAAATCAAAATATTTGTCTATGACAAAGTCTTTTGAAGTCGATATCGATACTTGAGGTTCCACTTCGGCATTTCATCAGCGCTCGAAGCAGTTTTCATGACAATGAATCGCACACGTTAAATAATTGTGAAAAAGCCACGAAAGATGTCAGAATGCTCTATATGCCGAAAGCTGATTACGAAAAAATCGAGTAGATATTATGTAGATCTGATGAAACTGGCAACAAATATCAAGGAAATGGATGGACCTGATCTGTAAGTTTATACGAGGAACGAGAGTGGTGCTGGAATCGGGAATAACCAAGCTTTTGATAAGTATAAAAGGAAGTTAACTACTACTTAAAGTTAATTTAATTATAACGGTTTACGGAAAGGAACTATTAATCGAAGCCGACCATATAAGGGAATAGAAGGGACGGATATTTCAATGCCAAAAACTATAAAGAAAATAGTCACGATTCAAACAAGAAATATTGTTTGAACGAAGTTTATGCTATACTCAATGATAATAAAATAATGGAAATGTGAAGTTAGGAAGTATGACTCCAATCACGCAATGAGCTCACGTCTGTACCGAATCATTTTTTCCAAATTGCTTATATTTCGGATTGATAAATTCCTGTTTATAGCTAATCATTACTCTATGGTTCTATTGATTTTAGAAAGCTGAAATCTTGTATTCTCTCACTTACATAGGGTGAGGTTAATGCAGTTTTTGTTACAAGAGATACAATAAACATTTGAATCAGATAGTGAACCACAGTATGAACCAATAAAATAACATATTTTAAAACAACGATATCGATATGTAATCGATGTGGTCTTGAATACCTGCAACAATTGATATCGAATATGTATATGCTCCAAAGCGGCGGCCTTTTTTTACTTTGCTCTAATACCATTAGTACCTACAAAACATAGCTTTAAACGTAAAGACTAATTCTTTTGTTTTGAACAGTATATTGATTTTTAAGGAATCTTCAGATTAGTTGATGATCTTATACGCAAAGGGCTACTATTGTCACTTACCATATTGATTTTTACGACGAGATTTTGCCTGAATATCCAAGCCTTACATAATAGTCTATTACCTGCACTCGAAACACAACATTATGCACTATAAAGCTACAGAAAGATATCTGTCTAAGCCAATGTTTAAGGAACGTGGTTACAGAAGGTTTAAGATCCGGCCTAAGTGTTGATCGGCGCCATTTTGGCCATCAGGTATGTTTTCAGTGTTTTGTTGGGCTTAAAATAGTTTTCATAAATACCGACCCCAAATCACTGAGCACCGCTACTCGTCACAATTTTCATTCTGTGCAATATGATTCGCGTGAAATTTGTCCTAAACCAAAAATATTAAACTTTTCAGATTCGTATTAAAATGAAGAATATTAATTTGAAAAAATAGGAAATTTTTCTGGTGTTCTGATTCCCGAATCACTTAGGTTTCCCGAAAGTTGGGAACAGGTATTTAGGATTGCATATTTCTGAATAATATATACATTCATAGAAAAATCGATTTTTTCAATTATTTCAGGTGCCCTGATCGGGTGCCACATTATCACTACAGTAGAACTAGGACCATTGCTAGAACTAGAGGAGCACACATTTAGGATCCTCTGAAATTAAGTGTTTTTTGGTGTTTCTGTTTAGCGGTCATTTTAGTGACACCTGCGGTTTTAATTAGAGCTGAGTCTGTTCTAACGGGAAATCATACAGAGAGAATATCTTCACTATACGTAGAGTTTGTTCCTGGACATTTCCGAAAATCTGAGTAATTAGAACAGGCCTATGTATAGCTCAACTTAAAACCATCGGTCATCAAAGTAGCTGCTGATCAAAAATATCGGGAATATTTAGATAAATCATATACATATTTGCATTTTCTTTACTTCCGCTTCTATCGAGGTGCTTTCTTCTACATGCAAATTTATGTTTTTTTTAAACGACTTCGCCACGCCCCTTAAAAATTAATTTCAGATTGGTAATTTATCTAATATTTAAACAGCTTTTCTATTTGCACATACACGATACTATCGAATAACAAAGATGATCGTTATGGCCTGGACTCGAAAACGTTTATAAAATTAACGCCGCATTAGCCGCCATTTGTGCAGTAAAGTGTTGGCATCACCAAAAAAAACAAATTATTTGACAGCTGAGAGGTTATGGTTAGTAAAAATGTGGCGTTACACGATAGAACAACGAATTTCCATTATTGAAGAATATCTTAAAAATAATGAAAGTTAGTTAAATCCAATAGTGTATACTCACTAAAGATCAGTGCCTTCATGCTTAGAAAATTCAATTAACACAACAACTGAAGACAGATGACCATGCACAGCGAAGAGAGTTTGTTGAATGGATTATTGAGCATCATGGATGCTGATTTTTCGAGCAAAATCATTATAAGCGATGAAGCACAGTTTCATCTGGATGGCTTCGTTAATAGCCAAAATTGACACATTTGGGGTACGGCGAACCCACATGTTCATTTGCGAAAATCCAAATGAATCCACGGTGGTGCGGATTTTGGGCTGGTGGCATCATTGGACATCATTGTAACCATCCTTTTCTGAAAATGAAGCTGGTCAAGCAGTAACTGTTACTGGTGCTCGATATCGCGACATGATAACACACTTCTTTCTGCCACAGTTGGATGATATTGACATAGACGACATGTGGTTTCAACAAGATGGTGCCTCATGCCATACAGCTTGTGAAACAATTCAATTAATGCATGAGACATTTCCTAGTCGTTTCCGTGATCAGAATTGGCCCCATAGATCTTGTGGTTTAACACCACTAGATTTCTTTTTAAGTGGTTATTTGAAGTCAAAAGTCTATGTCTATATATATGTATTTTATGATTCATATAATTCAAATCTTGCGTTAATTTTGGGACACTCTTACACCCTTATACTTTGGAAAGCATGAAATTCCAACATAAGAGAATTTCACCATATTTTGCAACTTGCGGGATGTGTAAACAATGTTCATCGCATTATCTTGACACTTAATGCGATAGATATGCATCTTTATCTACCTTCTCCACATCATCATTTGGATCACATCAACGTTGGATCATTTTCTCAAAAAGAAATAGAATATCGCTATCTCCGCTATCTACGCATAAACATACTAATTCGTATCGATCGTTTCTTACATTTGAATATGCGGATGAAAAATTAATCAGGACTATGTAAGTATAAGACCTCAATGTTAGACATCCTTATCATTAAAAATTTGATTTATGGTCATATCAAAACTATGGCCAATCAATAGCTTAATTTATGGATAGGCCCCCAAATGTATGAGAACGTCTAAATTTCTTAGCTTTTTATATATTATGCTATCTGCTGAACCAAATTTGTTATCCGCATTCCGCAGCATAAAAAATATAAAACCATCTTGCTTGTATATAAAAAGTTGGAGAACATTAAAACACATTTTTTTTCACTTCGCATCTCGAAAACTTTTCTCGTTTGTTACAAAATTAATTATGTTCATAAAATTTCATGCTTTTTGATTTGCAACAAAAAAAAATGAAAAGTTTGTGTATAATATGGATGTATATGAACGAGTAATATCAAAAGTAACACAAAAAGATTCAAAAAAGCATAAAATTAATTTTTAACACGCACAATAACATAAAAATTACATTGTATATGTGTATATATTGTGTATGTATATGTACGTTAAACACGGGTGAGAGTTAACGAGATGATCGAATTATTCTATTTTGTGTGTGTGTATGGTGGTGTTCGCTGTCGATTTATCCAGGCATGCGTTAATGAAATAATTACTCTTGTAACTCAATTTATAATGTTTTGTGTAAAAACAATTGAAATACAATGTTAATCGAAGGTTTTTACCTGCACTAAGAAAATTTAACTTAAGAATTTCTACAAATCAAATTTAAAGTGCAACAAACATAGGAATGAGTTGCACCGAGTAAAGTGACCAGATATACTCTTTTCATTGATACTCGTTTTGTTTCATTTTAATGTTTACTGTATTAGATAGCATTGGAAGTTAAGCTAAAAACACAGTGTATTTGGGCAGTGCTGTACTAAAACATTAGAAGCAGATCAAGTTCAAACGAATTTATCGTGAAGAATTCAGGAGAAACTGACATCACATCAGACTTTGCTGTAAAAAATTCAAGCTAGAAATTTAGTAAATGTGCAGGTTGCTTAAAAATATCTCATGGCCTAAACAAACTCGAGGTGTGGGCCGCGACCATTTTGCGTTTATAAACCTAAATAGATGAAATTTAGAAGCTAAATCGACATACAAAAACACAATCACTCTAGTCCACCTTTCAAAGCATGCATTCATAGCAAAATACATGAATAATTGTCTTGCAACAGCCCGAGATAAGTTTTCTTGTGTTTTACTATATAAGTGCTTGGCAAGGTCAAATAAAATTTGATATTCATTTTTTTTGGATTTATCAAATTCAATTTACAATAAATTACGAAAAGTAAAGCCAAGCTTGATAAATATTATGAAAAGTCTTTACCATCGATTAAAATGATTCACAGGTGGTTTATTAATTTTCGTTGTGGTCGTACAAGCACAACTGATGCAGAACGTTCAGAATACCCAAATGAAGTCACCATACCAAAAATGGTTGACAAATCCATGATACGGTATTGCAAGACCGCAGAGTGCAAGTGCACGAGATAGATGGGATAGCAGGCATCTCAGATGAACGTGTGCGTAATACATTACACGAACATTTGAATATGAAAAAGCTATCCACAGGTTTGGTGCCGCGTTTGCTTACAATCAAACAAAAACGCACACGTGACAACTTCAGAGGCAGGTTTGGCGATGTTCAAGCGAAATAAAAAGGAGTTCTTGAGTCGTTTCATAACTGTAGATGAAACGTGGATCCATCACTATACTATCGAATCTGTAGCGGAATCCTGATTTCGATCCTGGCGGTAACACAAAAAATCAAAACTGAAGAGTTACGGCTTACTAAAGCTCAGAGAACGCAGAGATTCCGAAAAACAGCATCAACCTTGTGCACGCACTTGTCAGACCTTACCCCCGGGTCAGCATCCCAAAACGGAACACTTTAATGTATCCCCATTTAATCAATTAATCAATTCACTTTATCACCAATCACAAATAAATATCCCCATCCCGTGTGTGTGTGTGTGTGTGTGTGTGTGTGTGTGTTTTTTTTTTTTTTTTGTTTTACGTAGGAAGATGAAAATCTTAAAAAAGACGTAGGAACCCGGCGTTCTGTACGACAACGGGTTTTACCGTGTAAAACCATCTCTCTTCTCGCTGACCTGTTTTTTCCCCCGCGGTACCACCAATTAAGGCATTCCTTCGCGAGGCAGGTTGTTTAGTTGCTCATGTTAGTTTATTTATTAATTTGTTTTCCTCCCAGTTCTTACAGCTGACTCCTCAAAAGGTAAGCTGCTCGCTCGTCACATCGCACGAGTTTCATGATGTCTACCAGAATTCCACTCATTGCCTCCCAAGCTTCTTTGGAGGTCAGCATGTATTGCACCATTGCGGCTGGATTTACTGGTTGTTTTATCATATCTTCCATACGACCTCGTTTTTCATCGAACCTTTTACATTCCCATAGAATGTGCTGTGCGTTTTCAATTTTATTATCGCAGTACAGGCAGTATTGATCCTCGACATGTTTGTATTTGTGGAGGTATTCTCGGAAACAACCGTGACCCGATAGAAATTGAGAGAGGTGGTAGTTTACCTCGCCATGTTTCCTCTCTAGCCATGGTTTGATCTCTGGTATGAGTTTATACGTCCACCGACCTTTCGTGGATTGACTCCATCTATGTTGCCATTCGGCCAAACTGTCCTCGTTATCCGGCTCCCTTGTGTCCTCTTCCCCTTGTGCGTGCTTTTTAGCGTAAATGGCTTTGGATTTTTTGACTTCAATGTCGACTGGGCAGCGCCGTGCAATCACGTTAGCAGCTTCATCTGAGACGATTCGGAAAGCACAGATTATTCGGATCGTGGTCAATCTATGAACAGATTTTACACCTTTAACATACGACTTGACATTGGTTGAGTCAGCCCTTATCGGGGATGAGTATGTCAGTGTAGACTTTATAATACTTGCGAGCAGCTCTCTGATCGGTTGTTTTGGACCTCCGATATTTGACATCAGTTTTGCTAGCGAAGAATACACTTTCCTGGCTTTCTCGCTTCCGTACTCTAGGTGATCTCGGAAATTGAGCCTGTGGTCTAAAAGTACCCCCAGGTATTTCAGATGCTGCGCGGAAGTAATATAGTGATCACCCACGCGAATTGTGATGGTCTCTACCTTCTTTCGACTACTCATTAGGACCACTTCGGTTTTATGTTCCGCAAGTTGAAGACCCGCTTGTTGCAGCCACTTTCTTATGTCCTCTATCGTTTCGTTACAGCTTGCGGTAACTTGTGAAACGTTTTTTGCCACTACTACTATTGCAATGTCATCCGCATAGCCAATTGTCTGCACATTTTTTGGTTTTGGAATTCTTAATATTCCATCGTTCATGATATTCCAGAGGACCGGACCGAGTACTGAGCCCTGCGGAACGCCACCGGTTACCCTATACTGTTTTGGCCCTTCATCAGTGTCGTATATCAGCATCCGTTCTTGAAATTAGCTATCTATTAAGCGGGTAAGGTAGATTGGCACGCAGAAACTTGGAAGTTTCCTGAGGATTTTGTCCCAATTCGCAGTATTGAACGCGTTTTTAATGTCAAGTGTAATGACTACACAGTAATGTTTGTCGCCTTCCGTCCATCTTTTACCGGCCGGTGCGCTGCGTACTATGTGACACACCTTTGAAATAGCATCGATTGTGCTACGCTTTTTCCTAAAGCCATACTGATCGTCATGTAGCCCGGAAGTAGCTTCCGTGTGGCGCTCTAGTCTGGTACATATAATTCTCTCGAGCAGCTTACCGGTAGTATCTAACATGCATAGTGGTCTGTATGATGCGGGCTGTTCTGGTGGCTTACCTCCTTTTGGTATGAGTACCAATCTTTGTCTCTTCCATCTCTTGGGGAATTTCCCTTCGGCCATGCATTTTGTAAACAGTTTACTGAATACTTCTGGTTTGGCCAGTACCGCGATTTTTAAGACGGTGTTTGGTATCCCATCGAGCCCAGGGCTTTTATTGTGTTTTATCCATGTTGCTGCTTCTATCACCTCCAGAGTGGTGACGGGTGGGATTTCTTCATTTATGTTGATGCAGTTCCACATAAATCTTGGTTTATCTTGTCTAGGGAACAGTGTTTCAACTATATTGTGCATAATCCTAGAGTTAACAGGTGCAAGGGGTGTACAACGTTCAGTTTTTTCATAACAATCTTGTACGCCATGCCCCATGGATGGCTTTCTACTTCCTCCCGTAGCACTCTAAAAGCATCACTTTTGCTTTCCAATATGGCTTTTCTGAGTTGAGCACGTTTAATTTTATATTCGATTTGGAGCTGCAGGTATTCGTCTGTCCCTCTTGCTCTCTGGTGCTTTCGCATTGACCTGAGACACTCTTTTCGTAGTTCTGCAATATTATTATTCCACCAGTAGAGTGGGGGTCTGTTGTTCCCACGACCTTTCCTCGGCATTGCTGCATCGCATGCATTGAATAAACTTTGCATTATACGGCTTGTTTGTTGCTCTACTGTTCCATCCGCTGTTTTGACATAGTTTAGCATGTGCTCTAGCATGGCGCTGTCTAAATTTTTGATTTTCCAGCCATTCTTTTGTGCCTTTAGTGATGCTTCCTTTCTTTGGAATTTTGCTTATAATGGGCATTTTCCCTCTGGCGTCATCTGGCAGTAAGTCGGTCCAGTAAGTCTTCAAACTCGACAAGGTTCATGCTAGGGGGAGCGTAGCAGCTGTAGAAATGCACTCCATTAACTTTTGTATAAGCAAAACCACCTTGTTGGTGCGCAGCTTTTTGTTCGAATGGTAGTCTATTACATACGTAGATAGCCGCCTATTTTGATACATCTGTAGCCCATCTCGCGTCCTCTGTGGGAATTCTATAGGGTTCACTAATCAGCAAAATGTCGGCACCTTCTGCCCTCGCGGTTTGCTCAAACATACTTTGAGCTCCTTCACAGTGATTTAAGTTGATTTTTGTGCACTTAAACATGTTTGTTTATAAGTACCTTAACCGCGTTTTTGTAAACTTGGCATTTATAACTGCCTGATGCATGTTGATTTCCGCTTTCAGGGCCACACAGTATGCATTTTGGCGGAGCTTTACACCCTTTTCTATCATCTTCACTCCTTCACTGCCTTGCAACATGACCAAAGTTAAGGCATCGGTAGCACCTGGTAGGTGCGATGTTACTGTGCAATCTGCAACTGACCCATCCAACACGAACGTGAGTTTTCTCTAGAATCATATTAGCATCCCTGGCTGGTAGGCCTACGTATGCCGTCTGGGTTCCTTCCCTTGTGGTATGTAAACGCTTGACGTTCCCCTCCGTTAGTACACCAATCTTAGGAAACTGCGTAGTAAGAGCGTTACATAATTCTGTTTTTGTGGTTACCTCGTCGAGGTCCCGGCATTCAATGATTTTTTCCTCGCACAGTGTTTTTATGCTTGCAGAATCCTGAAGAAACTCCTCGAGTTTTTCCTTGTAGTTGTTAGCTCGACCGTTGGGATTTCCTTGCAGGGTAAGGAGTAAAACACCTTTTGCAGTCTTTCTTATTTTACTGACGCTTTCTCCGATTTCTTTCAGTTCGGGTTCCGATTTAATTTTCTTTAGCATGTCAGCATATGATATATCTCCTGTGGCTGTTATCATAATCGCCTCGGGTCGCACCCGTTTGTTTTTCCTCGGTGCGGCTTCTTTTTCCTTTTCGGTCTTCTTATTACCTGGGTCCAACCACTCTCAGTCTCCTGGCCTTCTACGGGTTGGTTCTGCTGCGAGTTTGTCTCGGTTTTACCTGTCTCCGTGCTTGTCCCAGTCTCAGGTGTCTTGGGATTCTCTTTTAGAACCTCACTGTTAGGTCCACTCTTTTCTGCAGGTTTTCCTGCTAGTTTGTGCCAGGGAGATGTTTGATCAGATTATAGAAGCCGAGATCAGTTGAAGGATTTATTTGGCTCAAAACAGATTTTATAACGAATAAAATAATTGTCTGTGTAGCTGGACTGAATGAACTGAAAATAATTGTTTGTTGCTTGGTTGGAACGTCTCAAATTAATTTTGTAAAACATACTCTTTTTCGGGGCCAACCTCTAATTGTTTTAATAGCATAACTTAATCTGTTGACATTCTGTTTCAAAGTGGTTTCCGGCATGTCAGTCTTCCATCCCAGTGCAGAACTAGATGGACAGGTGTGTGCTTCAATAGCTTGATTTCAAATATCACTCGATGAATCAGTTGCACGGTTCCATATATGTATAGTTCTCGCTTAATCCGATTGATGTTCTTGTATTTGAACAAGCATTTTTACGAAAAGTTTTCAAATTGATGGGCGATAAGGGTTTAGATTTTCCAGATTTTACAGGTGTTATAGGGAAGTAGTGCCCATTACTCTTGTAGCAGCTTTAAGTATTTTACCACCTATCAAATATCGCCCAGGTGCTTTTTATGCAGTGATCTAGGGTTTCCATAATGTTAGTTGTGACTGTATATACATATATGAGGAGGGAGATTAATTCAAGGAGGTCAATTGAAGGTCATAAGAGACTGTAGACATCTTAATTTTTTTTTTGTAATTTTCCACAGAGAGTAATTTGTCATTTACGTTGCTGTGTGACCGGTCGTATAGTTTTGAATTCCTTTATCACGTACTTTAGTTAATATTATTTTAAATATCCTGACTATAACAGGTTATTCACAAACATCTAGTATAAAGTGGGATTGGAAATACATATATGTCCCTCAATTATTCGTTTTGCACTCATTTACAAAAGTTAACTTTTTAGTGTTACTAAGTTTATTGTAGCCAGCACAGCCCTACTGTACTAAAAAAACTTTCACATCTTTAAAGCCTTTTAGGATTCCTTTGTTTAATATAGCTATGCACCCTCTGTCCGCAATGATGAACTCTCATAAGTGCATCCTTCTTTCTTGCTGTAGCGCTGGGCATTTTGCTATAGTATGTGACCGAAGGTTTATATTCTCTCATAGCAGAAACCGCGTGTGTCATCTAAATACTTGCCTATTTTTTGTTATCCTCCTGGAAATGCTCTACATAGGATCTTCCGACCATCCTTTACTTGTTCTAGAGCTGACCTAGCACCAGTATCGTTTATAATCCTACTTTAGGTTATATTTCTTTGTGATAGAAAAATATATTTGGCCTTTTTAATATATTATGTAACTGTGTTAGGCCAAGCAAGGCTACATTACAGGCCGTCACAGTAGTTCTCATGGGGCTTGTGGTTCCAAGACACGCTAGTCTCTGGCATCAGGCCAGTTGTGGCATTGCTATTTTTTGGTATGTTTTATTCCACCGCATACAGGCACAGCATAGGTTATTTTTAGTAAAGTCATCTGAAACCCCAGGTCCTACCGACCATATGCCTGCTAGCTCGTACCGTTTTTGTTGATCTTTTATTATTTTCATAAGGTGCGTTTCCTATAGATTAGCTCTTCATACAACGTATCGCTAATGTTCCTGACAAACTACATTCATTTACCATGAACTGAGGTATTTTCAATAGGTATAATTATTGTTTTGTTTGGGTTAATTCTTAAGAGTCTTTTTCTTGCAACAATTTCATTGAGATCGTACTAACTCTAATTATTATGAATATGTAGCTGGGTATTGCTGTGTGCAAAGCTGGATTTGATCTGTAAGTATAGTTCATCCATTATGTATTAATCAATCAAAAATGGTGGAGAAATATACTTTCGTATGACTTTGCTTCATCTGAAGTTTTAAGGCGTCCTTTGGTGTGAATGTCATCTTTACTTTCTTCCATTGGCGAGTAACGTAGTCCTTATTCTGGTTAGCTGCTTTATTTTAGATAAGGACATTTTTAGTATTTCTCTCCTTTCTATAGAAGGATATAAGGATAGAAGGAGTACCAGAAGTAGCAGAGAACTCCCAAAGATTCCCTGAAGTTTGAGGTATCTGAAATAAATTAGGTATATATATATATATATATATATATATATATATATATATATATATATATATATATATATATATATATATATATATATATATATATATATATATATATATATATATATATATATGTATATATAGTGCACCCCAATGTGTTTTGAACTGTTTTGTTTAGGTTTTCTCATAAAGTTTTGACTTCTTTGCTAACATCTGTAAGGGCAGGAAGATATGTTTTCCACACACTAGTTATTTTTGATCTTATTACACTCACTGTATGATCAATTGCATTGCCATTCGCTGCGGATGTCATAACTTACGCTCGCAATGCCAACTTTGTTGGAAGATTGTTGCTATAACCGTTCCAATTTTTTTCATCTAGTCATTCTGAATGTCTGTACTGCTTTTGGCATTGGATGCACATTAAACGTTATTTGTCCATGATCTGAGACAGACACTTCAGACGAAACCTTCCAGTCGTTCACCTTTTGTCTTGTTGTGCTTTCAAAGTGAGCTTTCAACGGGCGTTAACCTCATTTAGCCATGCTAAAATTATTCCCAATTAAGAAATCAAGTAATAACTCACCTCGTTGTTATTGTCGGTGCCAGCCCATATTGTCCTGCTGTTCCGTGGTAAGTATAGATCTCCAGGGAATACTCTGACCTTGACTATAATACCGGGCCAGTTTCTGCATTTGACTATTCCTCAACCTCCATCTGGTGTTCCTACGACTGACAGTCTCATGTAGTGTTTTCTTAGCTACCAGTGGGAATACCTTTGTCGATATTCCTCGTTTTGGGAGTTTTAGCTGCGCAACTGGTAGTTGGGCCCGCATCCGGTCATCAATAGTCTTCTAATCATTCTTGATTAGGAAACCCATGCGCCTTCTAGCTGCAGTTTCACCCATCTTTGCGTTACGATTTCCCATACTATCCGCTTTTTCACAAATAGCTTAGTAGTTTTCGTGTATGTGCCTGAACATTACATCCTTCACATCCTTTTTTTTGTTTCTCAAATGATTATTTGAAACACCAATCAAGATATGTTTATTATTCAGGAAACAATAATGCCTAACATGCCAGAGCCCGGTAATATGGTAAGGTGTAAAACCGATGGTATTCAAGATTTTATCATTCGGTGAACGCTGTTCTACCTTGGATTATGGTTTTCTTTTAAATAATTCACGTTAAGCGTTGTACATGTGACTGTTGTCAAGAAAGGAGTTATCAGTGATGGCCATGATAAACCAGCTGTTTATTTTTGTTGGCTTAGGTTCTAGATCAAGTCTAAACATTGGTTGTAGTATTTTATGAAGAACAACAAAAAATCCTAACAAAACAGAATGGGCTGCTGAAACAAAAACGTAAAGTCAACCTTTTCTTTACCATACACAGCATCATGATTACCAATGTGTGGATAATTCAAACATATAATCACTCAAATTGCAATCTCACCATAACAGAACATTAATTGAATCTAACATAAAAACATTCTCATCCAAATTTCACCATCGTTAGACAATCACATTGTTATAGTTGTGCGAAGTTAAACAACCGAAAAAAGTCCTTCTAAATCACAATTCTACGTCTATTAAACTAACTGTAAACCAAATCCTGTATAAATACATACCTAAAATTCTATATAAATTCACATACAAATACATCTAATATTCAAACAGGACGAATTTAGTATAGACAAATACATTAGAGAACCAACAAATAAAAAAAAAATATCAAATTTCCACCTCACTGAATATATCACTTTTATTTTCATCGCAGGTTTTCTCACACTTATCCACACTGTATATATATATATATATATATATATATATATATATATATATATATATATATATATATATATATATATATATATATATATATATATATATATATATATATATATATATATATATATACGGGTACATGACGGTCAGTTGTGTTCCTCTTTGATTTCATTTTATTTCCTCAATTTTCTTACGCTAAATTGGAAATCATTTAGACAAACATATACACGCACAGTATAAACACAATAATACGTTTGATATTTTTCGTTCTGTATATACACAGCTAGGTACTAAATCTTTATGTGTATACCAAGACCCCATCACAAACAACAAATATATATTTCTCATATTGATTACATCTCTGAAAGTGTATATAAGAATAAGAAGACCAACAAGAGATGGCCATCAAGAAGAAGATGTATAATGTTTCAGATAATATTAAATTAATTGGATTTGTTCGATAATTTTAATTAAAGGTTATTATGTACATATTGTATGTACCATAGTTTTGGAACAACAAGCAATATATCAAGAGAGGTGTTATATACCTGCAATGGGACAGTATTTTTAGAGCTATATTAATCTCTTTCAAGATATATATATATATATATATATATATATATATATATATATATATATATATATATATATATATATATATATATATATATATATATATATATATATATATATATATATATATATATATATATATATATATATATATATATATATATATATATATATATATATATATATATATATATATATATATATATATATATATATATATATATATACATATATATATATATATATATATATATATATATATATATATATATATATATATATATATATATATATATATATATATATATATATATATCTACTCACAAGTCATAACATCTTAAGTCGACTAAAGACTAAATCGATTTAAGAGCAGATTTGAATTTAAAATAAAAATATCTTATGTTGCTCCTTACTCTCATATTTCTATCACCCTCACTTTTTGAGTTATTTATTCGATCAAATCATGTAAAGTCCAATATTGCTAAAAATTGAATTTTTCATAAGATCTTATGCCACTTACTCATGAGAGAAATTTTTTTAAATCCCTTATGTTTGTTTAGGATAATATGCTGTAAATAACAACTGGCTGAATGTAAAAAGCGACAAGAAGAGCACCACAAAGAAGCGGATGGGGCATGCAAAGTCAAAAACCATGACAAAATGTTGGCACAAGCTGACGACTCTCGCAAAGTACTCACATTTGACTTGCAAAAATGTTTGCCCACCCCGAATTTAGAAACATCAGTCTCATTTTACAAATGATTATTGTGGACGTATAATCTCACCGTACATGACAGTATCTCAGTCGAACCTGTATGCATAATGTGGCATGAAGGTGTTGCACAGCGTGGAGGTAATGAAATTGCTTCATGCTTACTTCGTTACTTAATCTTAATATTATTAATACTTAATAATAACTTCGTTATTTAATGGCGGATGGCTGTAAACATCTTACCTTGTATAGTGACTCATGCTCTGGTCAAAATAAGAACAAGTTTGTTGCTGTTATGTTTATTTTGTTCATGCAAGTATCACATGGCATTGAGGTAATTGACCACAAATTTTTGGTTCCAGGTCACACGCACATGGAGTGTGATGTGGACCACTCTTTAAACGAGCGAAAGAAAAAAAACTCACACAGCCATTCATCACCTAAGAGATTGGTACCAATTTGTGTGGTCCGTCGGCTCTAAGCGCATTTTTAAAGTTGAAGAAATGAACCAGAATATGTTTTACAGCTTCTCATCTATTTTCCAAGAAAAATTTGTTTGGACGAAAGCAGACGAAAGTGGAAATATGTTTGTGTGGAATACAGTGAAGTGGCTTCGAAACACTGGAACCGTTCAAATGTATAAACATTAAAAAACGCGGCATTACTTCGTTAAATTTAAACAGCGTAAAACCATGTTACACTCGCCCACTGAATATTAGCAGCGCTAAAAAAAGAGATCTACTGGATTTACTTAATTTGGTAGACCCCATTTACCATGAGTTTTATAAAAATTTAGCAACTGAAGATCAACCGGATTATCATCCAGACTTAACGGAAGAATCTGAGAATGAAAATTAAGCTTACCTTTTCTTGGAAGGTTTTATTATTTTGTTACGTGTTTATATTATTATTTTTTTGACTGAAATAAATATTGTAGAATTAAATTATCTTATGTTTTGTTATTTACTAAAACAATTTCTTCAAACATCTAAAGTATACATAAGAGTACAAACAATTTTTAAAAAAATCGGTAAAATTATCAAGTGGCTTAAGTATTAATTTATTACAATTTCATGTTTTTTGATAAAATCTTAAGTTATGAAAGTGCGATTAAATTAAAAGTGGTTGAATAAAGGTAAACTTTAGTTGTCCTCACCTAGAGCTATTACATTACTGGTCCTTTTAAAGTGTCGTTTGAATGTTAAGTCGCTACCACATTTTTAAAAAATTAATTTTCGCTTTGTTTTTGCTCTCCTGAAGCAAAAATCGACTTAAGATGATATGACTTGTGAGTAGAGTAAAAATATATTATATTTCTATAAATATATATATATATATATATATATATATATATATATATATATATATATATATATATATATATATATATATATATATATATATATATATATATATATATATATATATATATATATATATATAGAATATTTGGGATGTGATTTCCTCACAGGTCTCCAAAATATATACTTATACCCAACTGACTAAATCGCTAGTTTCATGTATATATATCAGTTAAGCACATCAAATTCCATTCTAATTAACACGTGGGAAGTGCATTCACCTAAGGCTCAAGCTCAAATAACGTCCCATAAAAATATAGTTGCTAAATCATCAAATATGTAAATGCGCGTGTAAGAATACACGAGCATATTTTTATGCTTTATCAACAATATTTTTTATTATATAAAGAAATACAAAAATGTAAAACATTAGATATAAGTTGATAGTTAAATAAAACGGACTTAGTCCAAAATAACATTTTTTTTAGTTAAACCTACGAGGTTAACCTTAACTGGCGCCGAAACAAATAATAAGTTATCCCAAACGTGTTATAAAGTGTTCTTTACAGTCGATCAGAATAATTTGTAAGAAAAAATATTATAGTAATTTAATAAAAATCGTGAACAATTACTATCCCTATAGTAATTTAGTAACAATTACTATCTCTATAGTAATTTAATAAAAATAGTGTAGTGTGAGTGAACTACGTACCACTAGTTGGCCAAGGGCAAGTATAAACGCTCATAGCCAAACGGGAAATCTGCGAGTCATCCGAGTACACGACGCAGCTTATATCTCCAGGAAAAACACAAATTCCTGCATCAAATTATACCCTAGGAGAAATCCTCATAAATGAAAAATACAATAATATTGTAAGTAAAATTCAATACAATATAAAAATATATAATAATAAAAATAAAAAAACCTTAATAAAATATAAAATCAAATCAAACGATAATTTTAATAAATCGAAACAAATTAAACAATAAAAGTGCAAATAACCGAGAATCACAAAAAGAAAGTGAATAAATTTATAATATAAACCCTAAAATAATAAGAAATACATCATTCAAAATGGCTACACCCGAACAAATGCAAGCAGCAATTACTAATTTAACCGGGGCACTCAATGCGCACATTGAAACAATGAAAAATATCACCCGAAGATTAGAGCGTTTGGAAGCGAAATAACAACCACTTATCAACACCAACGTGCAGACTGGTCCAAAAAACGAAAATCACCTGAAAGAGATAAGCAAACTCCCAGATTGTGTAAAGGAGTTACAAATATTCGATGGAAATACCCTACACTATGTATCATAGGTAAATAGTGTGGAAAACATATTGGAAGACTATGAGATCGTCAAAGATAAACCGATCTATAGAGCCATTCTCCAAAGCGTACGACAAAAAATAAGGGGAACTGCTGATTCGGCACTCATATCATATAACATTTTTAACGGCAGTTGGAGCGAAAGTAAAAACTGCTTATCACTCCACTACGCTGACAAAAGGGATCAACGTACGCTGGAACATCAACTCAGTAGATTAACGCAGAAAAATAAAAGCATCGACGAGTTCTATGCTAACGTTAATCACCAGCTCTCACTCATTATAAATAAAATAAAGACCGAAAATTATAACAAAGACACAATAAAAGTTCTTATGGAAATGTACAGGAACCGCGCACTAGATGTATTCGTTAGAGGAGTATCACACGAGATATCCAAAATGCTAACAATTCAAAGACCGGCAACTCTACCCGAAGCGTATGCATCCTGTTTGGAAATACAAAACTTAAATTTTCGTAACCTAACCATACACAATAGAAGTTTTAACAACACAGTCATAGTTCCAGTAAATCAAATTTATTCGCAAAACAGGTTCCACCAAGAACCCCCAAAACCATTCCAAGGTTATCTTTGCAACAAAGAAATATGGGATATGGAATTAATCATCAATGACAGGACGTTAGATTACCACAACGACCACCAGGAGATGAAATTAATCAACAACAACCACAACGGCCACAACATCCAAAGCCGCCAACACCGATGGATCCACCATCAATAAGAACACAAAGAGTCAATTACATGAATCGCCCAAATTTCAAAAGGGAAATAACTTCAGATGCGAATGTGCAAACCCAAAAACAACAACGAGGATAACGAAGATGAAGGTTCCGATCCAACTGGTGAGGTAAATTTTATAGAGAAGGCCTTTCAAGCCTTCCTTACCTAGAATACAAATGCCGAAACAACAAAATACTCAAGCTTCTCATCGATACGGGGGCCAACAAAAACTTTATAAGGATAGAACTCGCCATGGGTGCACAAACAATAAACAAACCTTTTACCGTCAAATCAGCAGGGGGTAACATACCAATAAAACACAAAATAACAGCACCTGTATTTAAAAGATATGGAAATGATATCCCAGTGGACTTCTTCGTGTTACCTGGTACCTCATTCGACGGCATAATTGGTGATGACACCTTAAAAAAGGAAGAAGCAATGATAGATAGGAGAGAAAACATACTAACCATTTCTGCGGGTGTCAGTATTCCATTGAAAGAGAAAATCTCGACCTAAGTAAATAACATTGAGGTCAGAGATAGCCATTTGAATGAAGAGACCAAACTAAAATTGAAAACATTAATCAATGAGTTCTTATAAGTTTTTGGACCAATCAATGACGAACAAATCATAGATACAACCGTAAGAGCAGAAATAAGAACAACAATGGAAGATCATGTATATTCAAAGACGTACCCGTACCCCATCAACATGAGATCCGAAGTTGATAAGCAGGTAGCAAAACTTTTAGAAGAAGGAATAATCAGACCATCAAAGAGCCCATATAATTCGCCCTTATGGATCGTGGAAAAAAACTGGACGCCTCAGGAATAAAAAAGTACCGCATGGTAATTGTCTTCAAAAAACTGAATGCAGTCACTATTCCTGATACCTACCCGATCCCGGATATAAATAACACCATCGAGAGCCTAGGGAATTCTAGGTTCTATACAACAATCGACTTGACCTCAGGCTTCCACAATATAAAGATGAAAGAAACGGACATTCCAAAAACCGCATTCTCAACAATGAATGGAAAATACGAATTCCTGCGGCTACCATTTGGGCTGAAGAACGCGCCCGCCATCTTTCAGCGTATGATAGATGACGTCCTTAAGGGATATATAGGAAAAATATGTTACGGTAACATAGACGATATAATCATCTTCGGCGGAGAAAACGAGGAACAACATCTCGTTAACGTCATGAAAATCTTCAAGAAACTAAGAGACGCAAATCTCCGGGTAAACCTCAACAAAACTGAATTCTTGAAGAACGCCCAAGTAAAAGCCAACAAATCAAAGAACATCAAAATCGAACTCGGGGATGAAGAACTAAAAGCATTAAAACAGTTAAAAGAAGTTTTATCATCAGCGGACTTACTCACGTTCCCGGATTTCAACCTGCAGCATCGGAGCAGTACTGGCACAAGGAGAAATTGGCAAGGATCGCCCTATTACCTATATATCAAGATCTTTAAATACCACCGAGGAAAATTATGCTACAAATGAGAAAGAGATGTTAGCGATCGTGTGGGCCCTGGATAGTCTACGAAACTATCTATACGGAGCAAAAAAGATCAAGATAGTTACAGATCATCAGCCGATAACTTTTGCACTGAGTAACCGTAACAACAACAATAAACTAAAGAGGTGGAAAGCCCGCATCGAAGAGTACAATTACGAACTGATCTACAAACCGGGCATCACCAACAAAGTGGCATACGCCTTGTCTAGACTTAAGGTGGAAGTGAACACATTATCATCTTCAAGCAGTGGAACAATACACAGCGCGGAGGAAGATGCAACTCAACTAATCCAACATTGTGAGTCACCGATAAATGTCTTCAAAGTTCAAATAATACTCAGTTGTGGGGACGACATGTACATATACGAAGAACCACACAACCAGTACCATCGACATTATATCTCACTACCGGAGATAAACAAAGAGATTCTAACGAAAATTCTGAAAAAGAAATTACATCCGACGTTATTGAATGGCATAAAAATTCCCGAAGAGTACATGCAAACTCTTCAAGAAGTTTACCAACAAAATTTTAACAACTACAAAGTACGATTAACAAGGAGAGTAGTGGATGACATCTGCAACGAAGATAATAAATTCCGAATCATTGAAGAAGAGCACAGAAGAGCTCATCGGAATTGGAAGGAGAACAAACAACAAATTCTCGAAAAATATTACTTCCCACATATGGCCAGTCTGGTTAAGAAATACACAAAAAACTGTGAAACCTGTAAAGAGAACAAGTATGACAGGCATCCTAACAAACCCCAAATTCAAGAAACTCCCAATACCAACATACCCTTCAGAGATTTTACATTTGGATATCATTGATATTAAAGACGAAAAATTTATAACGTGCGTAGATAAATTTTCAAAATTCACTAAATTCTTCCATATAAAGAACCGATCTGTTCTACATTTGAGGGGAAAAATAATTAAGGTGCTACACTACTTCACAGCACCAAAAATTTTGGTAATGGACAATGAACCTAGTTTCATAAGCCCAATTATCACCAGTTACATAAAAACCCTCGGAATAAAAATGTACTTAACTCCAACCAATAAAAGTGAGGTAAATGGGACAATAGAAAGGGTCCATTCAACAATTCTAGAAATCCTTAGATGCATCCAGTCCGAATATAAGGGCCTCACAATAAAAGAACTGGTCAACGTTGCAGTGGATAGATATAATAACACAATACATTCTGTTATTGGGAAAAAACCGTGTGACATCTTTCTCGGACGAATACAACGTAGTAACTACCAGAACTTGTTGGATTACAAGGAAAAAATAAATGTAGACCTCATAGAAAGGATAAAACATAGTCAAAAACTAAAAATGCAAAGGGAAAACGTTAAGAAAAGTGAACCGAAAACGTACGAAGTGGGAGAAACAATATATACGGCCATTAAACAAATACAGGGAAAATCCAAGCCAAAATTCAGAAAAGAGACTGTGGCAAAAGACAACAGAGTCACAGTGATCACCAATTCCGGAAAACGGATTCATAAAACGCATATCAAAAACATCAACAAATAAAAGCTCATTTCTTTCCAGCTTGTGCCTTGGGACGACTGTCATGTCGTTGAACATCTATCATCGCGACACCCCACTAATTTAGGTGAAGGAAGGGAATGGAAACAACATCGGTGGAAACTTCAAGATAATCCACCAAATAGATCTTAGCTGCTACGAAGAAACTCTATCCAGAATCCAGATAGAAATAAAGAACACTGATCCATCTAACATCTTTAAGCCACAATTAGACTATCAGATTAACGAGATCAATAAACTGTTAAGAGAACTAAAGTACCACAACCAGAAAACCAAACGCTCAATTAATTAGATTGGCTCAGCATGGAAGTGGATTGCCGGTTCACCGGACGCAACTGATTGGGACATGATACTCAACAGTCAAAATAGGATTGTAGAGAATAACAACGAGCAGTTTAAAATAAATACAGCCATTACCCAGAAGATCCAACAAATACTCCGTCAGCATAACGAAATCCAGCTACACCTTGATGGTAATGAAAACGAAACATTTCATCAAACTATGTTTAACCGCCTGCAGCTGCTAAAGGAAGAAGTGAAGGAAATAGTAAGAGCACCCCAACTAGCTAAGGGAGGAATAATAAATTCTAACCTATTGGATAAAGGAGAAATTAGCCGACTAGTGAGTGAAATAGAAACTCTACCATATTTCAATGAAATAGAAGCGATAGAACACGCTGAACCAACCATGCCGATGAAGAATACGATAATCTTGTACGTGATATCCATACCAAAAACTAACGGAGAGGAATTTCATCATGTAAAAATAAGGTCTACCATCAAAAAAAATAAACAGATTCACCTAGAATACAATGAAATTCTGATCAACCAGCATAAAAGTATATGGCATAATCGACAAATGTAAAAGCAGAAGAGAGACCATCATATGTGATTACAGTCAGATTCAAGAACTAAAGGAAGACCACTGTATAAACCAACTAATGAAAGGATCTGATGCAGGATGTGAATTTTTATTTAACGAAAAGGAGATAATTGAATCCATGAACGAAAACACCATAAAACACCATATTTCTAAATAATTTCAACGGTACAATCGAACAGAATGGTTCAGAAAAACACTTGGAAGGCAATTTATTGATTCAATATCAAAATGAAACATTACAAATAAAAGGATGGACCTTCACTAACAAAGAGATTAAAACATCCCAAATCCTCCCACCGATTTTGCAAAAAAATATTACTCAAAGGGGAGTAAAGCTCAACTTGGAGTATCTACATAATCTTCATCAAAAAAACATAAAACTATTGGACAAACTGGTTGAGGACTATAAAACTAATAACGCAACGGATGTAGGGATCATAACATTAATTATAACAATAATTATCATATTCACAGCTCTACTGGGATATAAGAAACGAAGAAATGTAGTCTGGCTACCGAAAGAAGGAGTTACAAATCAAGCAACCACATCTTCAGGTATACAGCCAATTCATCTAAACTTTTAATCCACGGGTCGCGGATTTTCAAGGGGGGAGAAGTACATCAAATTCCATTATAATTAACACGTGGGAAGTGCATTCACCTAAGGCTCAAATAACGTCCCATAAAAATATAGTTGCTAAATCATCAAATATGTAAATGCGCGTGTAAGAATACACGAGCATATTTTTATGCTTTATCAACAATATCTTTTATTATATAAAGAAATACAAAAATGTAAAACATTAGATATAAGTTGATAGTTAAATAAAACGGACTTAGTCCAAAATAACATTTTTTTAAGTTAAACCTACGAGGTTAACCTTAACTTGTATATATACATACATAACCGTCCATACAAAATGATTAATCTACATAATATGCATAGAGCTTTTTTACATAAAACTTTATATGGCCATAAGTATTAAAATGAAAAATTCACTTTTCAAATCATGTTTACAGTTAAAACTATAAAAATCACTTTATACAATAACCATTTTATGAAGAAGCATAAAACTAATTTTATGGCAAATTACACACTGAAATATACTTAGCTTTCCTATAAATATTGTGTTATTCTTTGTAAAGTGGAGTTATTTGAAAAAAAAAAACAAAAAGAAAATCTAAACAAAAAGTGACGGCTTTAATAATCGAACAAATAATCGTCGCAGTCTCTTGCATAAGATGCGCCAACAACAATCTTCGTATTAAATTAAAAAGCTTGTATAATTATAATTCGATAGGAGCTAAGTAGCTTAAAGTAGAAACTATTAAGCTTTCGAATGTTTTTATATTTTTTATGTTACTCAATTGGTTTATGTTCATCCAATTATTAAATAACGCGTTAATAAATAGTCACCAAGCTAAATTTGAAACAAGAATAGAAGCTAAATAAAGCTTTTGGTGTATTTGCTAAAATAAATATTAATCTGTGTGCATAAGACTTAAAATTAGAGAGCTTTCAATTGAATCAGAATAATTAATCAAAAGCTCATCCGATGTCCATAAAGTTTAGAATTTTACTCTCATACCTTAAATGGCTTAAAGCTTCATTCAATTCTTGCTGGATGTACTTGACAAAAATCTTAATCCAATATGAAAACTAAGTGACCGAGCCAGGGTACTCGCTGAGATCTTATTTCATTTACAGTATCTGGAATCTACATCAGATCTTTGACCTCGATATTGTACACAGCTTATGGTATGTACCATCTACTTCGTGTTTTCATCAGTAAACTGTAAGGTCATTTATTAAACCTTCAGCTTCATGTCATTTGATAAGTGTTTAGATTTTAGCAGTGGTCTTAAAAGATTCTTCACTCCCTCAAACGTGTAGTGGCCACTGCTAAAATCTGGTGTGCCATTGTCCCTCTAACCAGGTATTATGTATTTCGTTTTGAAGTCATTGAACTGGAGTCCAACAGATGCTGAAAACTCAACAAGTGGATCAAGTATTTCCTTCGCTTTCTTGCTATTCAGTTCAATCACGCATATGCCATCTGTCTGCATATGCGAGCACCAAATTAGACTGAATTTATAAGATGTTGAGCTGAGATATTTCATGTTTTCGAAAGATGTACTCCAACATGAGATTGAAGAGTATCTTGTTCTAAATTTTAATACAGCATGGAAACTGCTACTGCTATTCTACACAGTCGTACTATAGTATTATTGCCATTCCTTTACAGGTATTCCAGGGCAGGCCTCACACTCTCTCGACTGATCCGGTCATTGGTCTGCCTGAAATCCAAGAACACCTGATGTACGGAGATTTAAGTCTCATAATATTTAGATAGAATCATCCGCAGCGAAAAGACCTGATCAGGCCCCCCGCTATAGTAAGATGATTCTATCCATATGTTATGTATAGGACATAGTAACTTGTATGCTGTATAAAGGAGAGCTATACCACGATAATTCTCACATAGTTCAAGTGGTCTCCCTTATTGAAGATAGGGCATATCGCCGCCACTTTCATCAGCCACAACATCGGTTTGCCATACTTATCAAATAAGTAATAAGTCGAAAATACCGTCCCACAAAGTCCCATCCGAATATCAAGAGGTTCGAATTAATACAGTCCACCCCAGGTGACCGGTTTCGTTTTAATCTCTGTTTGGCCTTAGTGAATTCCTCTTGGAATGGGTCCTCACTTCAAATCTCTGCAATTTGTTTTTAAGGAGAAAGAAAATCCCGTAATTTTGCAACGAAATAATGATCGCTGATAAGTCCTTACATCCGAGATTACATCACTATACTCTTGGACCATACCAATAAATTGATTTAAAATTAAAACTTCTGAAAGACTCCAACGGACCGTGCCGCTGGTTGTGTGAGATTTCACCCAATCCTCTTCTGACCGTCACTCTCCTTGGAGCCACCGTACAGCATCACTTTGGAGGGCAGTATTTGTATTCATTCTAGTTCGCACATTTCTGCCCTTCAGAGCCTACAGCATCTCAGGCACCCCGCGATCACAGCATCACTTTTTTTATTGCTTCTTCTTCGGCTTGAGATAAACTTTGGTTACGTTAAGTATAATTACACACTTATGGCCTGACACCGTAAGCAAACGAATAACGCATGCGCTGGATCGTCCACGTTGTTAAACTCAAGACATACTGGCATGTTGTCATATAATCCAAAGCGATAAAGATAGCTATGGTATCCTCCCAACCCATCCCTTTTAAAATTACGTTTGTTGATAATTAACCCCTCGGTTAACCAACAAGGGACCCCTAATGTTTGGCAATATGTATACCACAGGTTGCTCAAGATCTTTGATGGTCTCCCACATGTATATTCCAGATGAGCTCTAAAGCTTAACCCATAAGCAATGTTTTGGTATTATTTTTACAATTTCAGCCCTGCTACCTTTATCCACCGGAACAATAACGATAAGTTATCGGCCAATGCAAAATCTTTCGACGCTTCAGTTGTATCCAGCTTAAAATCTCCTTCATACAATATATTCCTCAGAGTTGAACTAAATATACTGAAGCTTGTGAAACACCGGACGTGACACTATCATTCTCCAGTGATTCATTTATCAATATTATTTACAGGCTCTTCAAAGCTTGGCCTAAGGTCGAGTAATGAAATTACTCCCGTTCAATGTTCCACGCCTAACGTGGGTTCTTTAATTTTGGGTATGGCTGCAGCTTGACGCTCTTTCCGAAAAGATCTTCGGACGTTTTTTTCGACCGCTTGTCATTTAATCATTTACTCAAAAAAAATCTGTTCTGACAGTCAAGCTCGAACACTGCGGCTATTGGATATTCATGGTTGAGAACCCACAAACTTACTCCACGAAGCCGGTACTAGGTTTCCAAATTCCTGCACCGTAATCATATTGTCTTCTCTCTCAAAGAAATTTTTTTCCTTCTAGTATTTTACTAGTGCTGCTAGTTAAGATGTCGGCCGCCTCTTACAAATGAGCCTGTTTGAAGCCGCACGTTCTGGTCAGCAGACACTACTCGCTATAGCTTCGGTATGCGTGTGCTATTTTATTTCCCCCTACCCTGCGGCAGACGATGTTTTACCCCCAACCTAGGGGCATGAGCAATCGGAGGTCCAGCAACTCCACATGGGCATGTGTATGTGTGGAAACACACACCGCATTAGTAATTTTACACAAGCATTACGGGCATGTACCGCCTGGTTTTTATTCATAGCACAAGCAAATTCCAGAAAGCAAGTGAAGCCTCTATACTGTTGACGTTTCCTTTTATTTTTGCTTCTATACTAATGATCGTCAATTTCTTCACTTGCTAAATGTCGGTGTTTTTGGGCGTTATGTCAACCGCATATTCCAGATCCTCTACTGAGGAACAAGAGTGGGTTCATAACTGTCCAATTCTTTAATAACTCTGCTTTCCTGGTTATTCAGTTCTTTGTTGATTTACAGATGTCTTTTGAAATTCATTGCAAACCGAAGATTCAAAAGAATTTGGGCAGAAAAATATAAAATTTCTCAATTGAGAGAAAACTTTAAAAGTGGCAAAGTTTTGACTGGAAGGCATGAAAGAATATGGATTATTTGGTTCCTTTAGTTTGTGACCTTAGAATATTTACATTCAAATTTACTGTCTGGCAGCAATTGTATGCAAGCAATTCGCATCTTAAGAAAAAATATTAGGCTGCGGATGAAAATCAAGCAGATTTCTAGTGAACAGACTATCTTAGTTTTTGAACAACCGCTAGCTACAAACTAGCACTCTAATGAATTCCAATATTGATTTACTATGTAAGAAAATCGAATTGTTCCTAAGCTAGGCAGCTTTGCTTTATTGCTCTAAATCTAAAAATTCTATACGAGATATTTAGCGCTCATAGGATGATATTTTAATGAGACAGAGACATGGGGCATAACTCTATCCCATTATTAGCAGAAATATCTAAAGCAGGCTATGCTAATCAACCATGGGCCAAAATGCCGGCTGTTTTGAAGGGGAACAGATCGAAAATCTAAACATTATGGAAGATGTATCGTAAAAATATCTTGACGCAAGATAGATTGCCGTGATGATATCTAATAATACCGATCTGTTAAAAGTACAAAGCTGGGCGCTAGACAGTTGGCCGAATACAATATATGAAACTGAGAAACTATTTCCGTATTTCATTCGCCGTAACGAGATATCGTGTCTACAAAATTTTTTTTTATGCGAAAACAGGACGTTTCGTCTGCGGGGCAAGCCATCTACCTCAAGGTCATACATAATGAACATTCAGGTATCGTGTGCAAGGAAGCGCTGGCCAGATGTTATGTGTCCAAACATGAACTTTAGTTTCGAGTGTACTGCGAAACATCCTTTGACCAGACTTCATATCAATTTTTCTGATTCCATTTTCATTACCATTTTCATCAACAGCCATGGATAATTTGCATTTCAAACGATCGTTGGAAACTGAGTTCTTCTTTTGGATTCGTTCAGCATCACTCGTCGATATACCATTACTAGAATTCCGTATAGCGACTATTTCGCAGGGACCACAACATCAGAATGATTTGTAGCCGTCAACTCTATTCCATTTTATAAATTTTAATTTTATTTCAGAAATGGCGACATAATGATCTCGTTTAAAAACAATTCTGAACATTACTGGCTGAGAAACAATTTTCTTCAACCTGGCAGGAAATTGAAAGATGCTCCGCACTGGAATCGAAAAATGCGTTAAGTTGATAAAATGAAAAATAAGTCATATATGCTGGGGTGAACCTTGGTTCGATAGGGGTTTGGTCCTATATCTGCAACAATTACATGAACTGGAAGAGGACTTGTCGTCTATTCTGTAGCTTGTTTGAAACATCCTCACCAATAAAAGAAAACATTAAACAAATGGCCGCATCTGGCTCGAAGGACCAAAAAATGAGTGATATAGTTTGACTTACAGTCAATCTTATCAATCTCTTGAATAAAAAACAAGTTTAAATAAAACACGAAAATTTGTATTAGATTTAATAAATTTATTTTAATTTAATTAATACTCGGAGATAATTATTTGTTTTATGAATTTTCTTTTGATGTAAATTCGACATACCAAAATTATAAAGTGACCTGATCGATCTCATTACATTTTAATTACAAAAAAAATAATCCAGTTTTAATATGCATAAGCCATTCGGTTTCGCCGAATATTCATTAAAATATAATGTTATTATAATCTGCGGTGACTTAAACTGTGACCCTATGGTATAGAACCTACCTAAAAAGTTTGGTAAACTATTGAAAAGATTTGGTTGTCTATGTCAAAACAGTGAGCCAACGCATTTCACAAGAACTTCGTCTAGTTTGCTTGATCTGATTATCAGAAATACTGAAAAAGTAGTTTTTCTAAATCAAAGACCAGTGGGATTTTCGGATCGATAATTTATATTTTTTTCATATGATGTCGACAACAACAGAATGGAGTCCTCGATTAGTTTCCGAGATTACAAAAATATTGACACTACTGGTCTTTTGCGCGAATGTGCAAACATACCATGGGGTATATAATATACCATTTATGAACCGAATGATAAAGTGTGCTTTTTAACCAAATGGTTGTGGCATCTGTTTGAAAAACTTGTTCCTATTAAATCATTTCTTTTAAAATCTACTGACCCACCCTGGTTCAATTTAACCTTTGGAACATTTTACGTTTGATAAAAAGCTTGATGAAGAGCTTTATCTGGAATATAAATCAATTAGAAATAAGACTAAACACCTCGATGCTACCTTAGCCTCTAAAACATTTTGGAAATACCTTAATTCCATAACTGCGAATTATCCAATAAACTAAATAACTTAAACATCGACTTCTCAGCGGATGATCTGAATAATTATTTTTGCAATCAACAATCAACACCTGCTAACAGAGATGATTTTGAGTTGAGTGGAGCTACTGATAATGGTTTTAGTTTTCGTAATATTGATATTGACTTAAATGAAGCCTTTAGATCAGTTAAGTCTAATTCTGCTGGTGTGGATGGACTGCCATTAAAATTTATTAAAATGCTACAACCCATTATAGATCGTTATATATTACATGTGTTTAATAGCATTATCACAAAAATAAGCTCTTGTCTATCTGACTTTCTGCCTATTAGTTTGCTACCGATTCTTTCCAAGGTTCTAGAGAAAATACTTCAAACTCAAATTCTGCATCACTGAGAACCACATAAAAAGCTATCCAAAGTTCAATCGGCCTACAGATCTAATCATTGTTCTATAGTTGCTATAATAAATATAAGCGATGACATTTGCAGGCCTGTCGATGACAGACGGGCAAGTACATTGGTGCTATTGGATTTTAGCGAGGCATTTGATAAGATTGATCATAAATTGCTAATAAATAAGTTAGGCGGTTATTTTTAATTTTCTCTGCCTGCGTCACGTCTGATTTCTTCGTATCTCTACGACCGTCGCCAAACAGTTCTTCTCCACTCATCTACATCTAGTATATGCAAAACACTTACAGGAGTCTCACGCAAGGCACTGTTCTTGGGCCATTCTTATTTATGATGTTTATCAACGATATAACTCGTGTAATACAGAAATGTAAATATCACTTGTTCGCTGACGACCTGCAAATACATAAATCTTGTGGTGTAAACAACACCCCGAATTACATTGAGACATTACCAAGACATTAAGAGCAATGTTCCATGGTCAACTAATAAAAAAGCGTTTGCAAAAGAATAACCTTTCTCCTAAACTATTATGGATTACTAAAAAACATTTCAACTGTACACTTCGCCTTCAACTTGTTAAGATGTACATCTTACCGCATTTTATTTATGGATAAATTGTAATATTCGACCTTGAGAACCAATATTTCACTTACTAGCAGTTATTATTGAACTCATGCATAAGATACGTCTTTGGACTGAGAAAATATGATCATGTCTCTCAGTATACAAAAATGTTACTTGGCTGTTCGCTCCATGAATATTTACAGTTTCGGGTTGAAACTGAATATATATATAATCTTGAATATATTTTTAATAAAAAAGAAAAATTAAAATATAATCGACTCCAGACATTGTCCCTATTGTGGATCAAATCCTGCTACAAATAACAATATTTATAAATGATTCAAACCACAAGTTTCTTCCCATAAAATTGTTTATTGCGGGTATTGCGGGTAGTTATGTTTTTTTAGCGAATGGAATTTATTTTTTTACAAAAGTGGAAACCTGTGTTTGTAATTTAACTTCTTTAGACTAAGGTTAGTGAACCATAACATCTTTGTACCCAGACAATTTCCAATTGAAGTATTATGTTTGCATATTATTGTTGTTGAATATATAAATAAAGTCGAACGAAACCCGAAACAAAAATCTCATTATAATTTAAAATTTCATATTTTATGCTATCAAAAGCATTTCAATACTACATCGCTATTCATATAATTTTTGTGTTATAAATTATTGTGTTATTTATCATATAACTTATTATTATTTTACTGCATAGTATATAAATATATACATAGATACATAAGACATATAATTTGATAGAAATAAAATAGGAAAAGTGTCATAACAAAAGAAAAGCAGAAAAACTTTTGTTATATCTTCTTGTTTTTATTTTTTATAACAGACAACGAAAAGAAAAACTTTTCCCATTTCTGTTATATTTTTATAACCTTTCTATGCATACTCGTATACGATAACTGAAACAAGTTTAAAGAAAGGCAAAAAAATATATGAAAAACTTTGTTTTCCACAGCTTGGGTTTATTTTCTTTTTGTTTTGTTATGGTTATAATTTTGTCAGAAAATCAAACAAACAGTATAAAATCATCATAATAACAATAATAAGGCGAATTGTACAAAAAATAAATCAAAAAATTAGCATAAAATATATTTTTGTTGCGGTGGTGTGACCATTTGCACGTCCTATAGGTGTTCCAATCAAATACTTATTTGTATTTCGACACACAATTATTATACATCGTTTATATGTACATACTAAATCTTTAAGCGCATCATATATATATAAAATTTAAACTAAAAACCAAACTGTAAACTATAATTTAAAATTTCACCAAAATTAAACAAATAACCCAAAATTAAAAATGTATTCAAGTTTCTATAAACTAAAATTTTTCCATCAACCATACAACAATTAAAAAACTTTCAATTCACTTGATAATGATGATGTGTATTATGTACATGTATACATAAAATAACAACAGAAACTATTTATGTGGTAAAAAAGAAAACATTCACTCGAATTTTGCTCTAAACTATATTTTGATTCAATAATCACAACCCTGAACTACTTATAAGGATTTAACATCATATACCATAGGATTCCACAATAAACAGACTGAAAAAAAATTGAGCAATTAATTTAATTCGTCCGAGAGCGGATAAAATATAAAAATTTGTGTTTTTAACCAGATTTTCTCTTCCTGCATGTAATAATTTTACATATGTTTCGAAATTGACTTACGGGTATGTGTAATATATACCGGTGTGAATTTTTTACTAATAATAACAAAATATAAGAACAAATACACTCCACTATGCAAGTAACGAGTTTCCAGAGCAATTTTTGGTGATCATACCGATTTCACTTTAGATTGCTCTAAGATGTATTATGGAAATCCTAGCCTTAAGGTTTGTGAATCAATTATGGATCAGTGTACACATGATCCTATGATTTGATCCCATTGTAGCACTCGGTCAATTCGAACATTACAAATTATAATAAAATAGCGGGCTACGCCCGCTCCCCAGCGCGACACCTCCAGGGACATTTAATAAAGTGTTGAAATCGTAATTTTGTGTTAATATAAAAAATAAATTAAATAGATCAGTCGAAGGAAAGACATTATACAAATATTCAATTCATTTTGAGTCATTTTATTGATTTTGTTCATTTCGAAAATAGTGTGACATTTGACAGCGTTTCGTTTTAATTCGATATTTATTGAAGTGCTGTGAGATACACAATATTTCTTGTTTATCCATCTGGTGTGTAAACGAATAAATCAGAAGGTTTTCCGACGCGTGAGTAGGCCACATAGAGCTGCCCATGTGAGAAGCATGGATTCTCCAAATTTAATCCATCACTTGCAACCATTGTCCTTGTTGATAGTTATTGCGAAAGCGAGTCGCACCGGGAACTGCAAACGTTTGAATTCGAATGGCATATCTGTCGGGATCCTCTTCACCTTTGAATTTTCCAGTAATAATTGTTGCCTCGATCGCATTATTCATCATTTTTTTGACTGAGAGTCTGGTTCCATTGCAAAGTTGTGGTGGATTTATGTTTTCAAAGAAGAATGATGGGTACCCCAATTTTCAATGTAAGAACGTGCGGCGGTATGCCTGGCAAATCAAGCGAATTCAAGAATTCAGTTGGATAGTTGACAACTTCGTCTTGATTCACCACAGTATCGATGCACTTATATGTTGTCGTTTCGCCGGGTATTCCATTCTGAATAGTGAAGTTGATGGTATTGATATCGATGTTTTTGGCCGCTAATTTAGCACGCGCACTGAGCCACTGGTGATTTTTGTTGTTCTGTGCAACGTTTGTGAAAACTTTTTGCACCAATTCGTCTATGCTTTCTGTGAACATTGCGTAGATTCATCAATTTGCATTCGCCTATATACAATATCCATTAATTGTATTGCAAAAAAACCAGCCGATGCATCCCGTTGTAGTTGTACACGCATGTTGGTTTTCAAAGTCAATTTCTGTAAATAACGCCACAAAACTGATGATTTGAGACATGCATTAACTTCATCAGCGAGTGTTGAACGTGGTATAACCGGCAGTGTTTGTCGAAAATCACCCGACAATAAAATGAGTTCGCCACCGAAGATCCATGCGTTTCATCTCAAATCTCGCCCCATCTCGTCCCATATGATAATTTGACGCGTTTGGAGTACTTTGCCCATTCCAGAATTTTTGCTGATGTGGTTTGTAAACTCAACGGCAGTTTCAATGCTGAATGCGCCGTTCGGCCACCATCCAAAAGAGTTGTTGCAATTCCAGATGATGCAATGGCCAGTGAAATATGTTTTTGTGATCGTATGATTGCCAAAATGAAAGAAGAAAAATCTTGCCTGTACCACCGGGCTCATCTATTAAAAACAGTACACCGCTTTATTTTGTGATTGCACGCATAATTCTGTCATACGCTATGCGTTGTTCTGGAACCAACTGCGGAAGATTTGTCTGAACAAATGTGCCCAGTTCGTCAGAATCAAAGTGTGTTTCTCCTTGTTATGTATATGTCATCCTTAATGCCTTGTTATGTATATGTCATCAATCAAAATCAATGCCTCATACACGTTTGATGTGAATTGAATGTTCGGATTTTGAGTCGCAGCGCGCACACGATGTAGAATATCTTCACTCATGTAGTCCTTGTATTTTTCCCAAAGATCTTTTGGATTAGATGGGAAGCAGGTTGTCAATATTATGGTAAATAACGTGCGTATTTGCTGTGGTCGAGCAGTATTCGATGCATCAGCGAGTGCAGTGTCCCAATGTGCATCATTCTCAATGTGCAGAAGATTTAGTACCTGCAAGCTTGGCAATAAGAAGCGCACAGCCGACCGTTGACTGTTCTTAAATCTTAGAAAATGTCGGTCCACGTACATTGTTTAACAGCAATCGCAGATAGAAGCATTCTGTATTGTTCGGGTGAACAGTGTATACAGACGACCCAATGGGTCACTGGAATACAAATTTGGATGTCCTTCAACTGCTTTACCTTGTTTGCGACGTTGAAACTTTTTAGCCGATGCATTCCATGTGTAGAATTTCGGTCCTCAGAATAAAGTAGAGCCTTTGCAAAAATATCATCTTGGCACAATGAGTAAAATGCAGTTAAAGTTGATGCCGGTGGAACCAATGCTCTTGCACGTACACTATATGCTGTGAAATACACGCGCTGTCTAGTTTCGAGATGCACCGCCAAGTGTGCTACTGTTGGATGTTGTTCATGGATTGGGAATGATAAGATGCGCCATACTGCTTCATTGCTGCTAATGTAGCGTCCAAGTTGGTATTGGTTGATTTCATCGAGCGGCGCGGCCACATTCCCTAATACTCCGAAGACTGCCATGTCGCTTCCTTTGTCGACATATTTCCAAATGTATTTGATCTACTTCACTGAATTGCAATTCTCAACATTAATGTGAGCTTTGAAGGTCTTTGAGAGCAACGGTGAATATGGCACAACCCAACGATTATTGACTGCGACACCAACGTTTCGTACTGTCAGAACGATGGATTTGCCGCCATCCTCAACTGATCGTCGACGATACAGTGGGTCATCCGTCATTGCCAAAATGATATCCATCTTCTCGTCGTCGTATGAGCGATGAGTATCGGAGACACGCTAAACGTCACCACTTCTACGATGAAGAATTATGTTGTGCGATTCGAATTCTTCGCCAACTATCACGATCGCCACTTCATCGATTGTTGGTGCATTGAACTGTGTTTCGTGTTGGCGAGCGGGTCTTTTGTCTGCTCGAATTACAACTGCTTAGTCATCGGCTGGCATTCGTTGAATGGCCATTTTAAACAACTGAACTAATTCATTGTGTTGATCGAAAAGGGCTTGTAACGCAGCCACCATTTCTCGAATGAAGACTGTAATCATTATAACTGTCATATTGGATTGCGCCAAGATTTAAATCAGCGTACAGTGTTCGTTTTGATCGAGCGGTGCTTATTCGAACATTTTGCAGCCTTCTTTCCCGTACGTCTTCGATCAGTTTCTAACCTCACCTCTCGTTGTTCAAATGATTCAGACGAACGGGTCTCAGCGGCATGAACTCGAAGATTTTCCAGCCTTAATGCTCATAAATTCTTATGTCATCCACAACTCGAAACGTCATCATTCGTTCGCTGTTTTCGTTTTAATTCATATCATCATGAACTGTCACGGCAATATATGAAATTCATTGGAATGACAGTGGCGGCATCTGTTGAAAATTGGTCATACCAACTCAGAAATCTTCATAGGCTCATGCACAACAGCTTTGCTAAAAATCATCACATGATCTAATGCATAATTAACGATTCTATAAAGGACGTAGAGATAAACATTCATTTTTATAAACATAGAAGAGGGTAATGTGATAGTCGTTATTTGCTTGCAATGTTTTTATGTGTAGCAAGGTCATTAGCAGCTATACATGTGCCTCAGACATTGCAAAAAAATTACTATTAAAACTTCCTAATGACATTGGGAAGCGAATGAAATTGATTATGGATAGTGTGGTTTGCTTAAGTTGGTTTTTCCATGAATACTTAGGTCGGCTACACGACTATCAAAGAATGATTAACACTATAATCTATAATGTTTTAAGCAGGCTGCAAAAGGAAAGAGATGAAAACTGTTCCTATATGATTGACATGGATCGCCACATAACTCGTTCACTGAATAATAAGTCGGATATATAATCTGTAGCCACATCTCAGCCATCGTGAAATCCCCGTGAAAACTGCAGCAGTTTCTACTATAGAAGTGAATAATCTGACGATCTAAATACAAACAATTGGTGTGGTAAAATTTAGAGCTAGGCGATGGAAGTCAATGCAATTAGATTGATTCGCACAGAATACGAACCAATCTTAATCTTTTATAAGGAATTTGAATACGAACAATAAACATATTTTCTACTGAACACCCATATGATAGCCTATACTAATATAACAACGTCACTTTAAAGTATTTGCTGCACTCACCAGTGATAAATATATGTTTTCTCAAAACTAAAACTAAAATCAAAGCAGAGGAACAATCAAGCAGAAACTACATAAATTCCAACTACTTGATTTATTTCAATCCTGCGATTCATAGCTCCGAATATTTTGGACATGACTATGTTGTCTTTATGTGAAAGTGTATAGAATTCAAGTGGCGTGGTGACGTATTGGCTCATCTACACCTCATGATCATAGTGAATGACCGTTTACTCGATTTAGGATATCATGAGCATATCAAATTAATCTGGTTTAGTTCTTGTATTGAGTGAATTCAATCTCCCAAATATCATCTGGAATTTTGGTCCTTAATTGAACTGCATTCTACCATGCAACACAATGTCAGAAGCTGAATTTTTATTTATTTATGCCGTGCTCGGTTATAATTTAAACCAAATGAACACCATTGCCAATAGTTTGGAGAAGTTTTTAGATGTTTTCTTCACCAATAAACTTGATGCATTTAAATTAACTGGGATAGTCAATCTATTTGTGGCAAATGATGTGAACCACAAAACGAATGGTTATTGCATTCGACGCTACCCATATACGAGTATACCGAAAAGTCCAGGATACATACAACAATTCAAATACAACTTTTAAACGACATTTCAAATTTTAATACAAATCGTATCTAGATGGCATTCAAGAAAAAAGTAAAAGAAACTCCTTAACTGTTTTGGAAGTACTTTTGGTCGAAACGTGCAATCGAGCGATACCCGGTCAATATGACTTACAATAATATCAACTCATCGAATGCCAAAGAGATAGCCGACAAAGTTTGCAGCATTTTCAATCTGTCTATGGTATAGTTACGAGTTTACCACACCTTGAAAATCATCGTAATAAACCTCATTAAAACCAATATTACTTTTCTTTCACAGCAGCTCACAAAGAATTGAAATATTAAATTGAGTTTTTTACAATAGTCTATAAAATTAGGAAGGCTTTACGTCTATGAGAAAGGTGATCGGGTTGAAGGTACCTTGACCTATCAGAGAGACACGGCTAGGCTTCCCACCAGCTTTTGTTTTTTAGTCCTTCCCTATATATTCAAATTGCGTGATCGAAGTACGGTTAGTAACTATCGCTGGGTGTCTATAATTTCCACAATCCCCAAGCTCTTCGACTCTATGGTACATTGGTTTTTAGTGATTCCATGTAAAAAAAAATGTAGCCACATTCACAGTTTGCTTAAATCCATCCAACAACTAGACACTTTTGAAGAGCCTTTGACAGAGCTCAATTTGTTTAGACTCTTAGGAAAATTAAACTGTAATTACACCCCAGTTAAGCGGTTACAGTAATATCTCTCAAATCGTTGGCACATCTAAGACCTAATTTTATGAATAAATATTATGTTTTAATTAAATTTTCACTTCCTGCATGCAAAAAGTTTGAATTTTCCCAAATAACAAGATTCCACGAATTATTACTAATTATAAGTTGTTTAATGAAATTGGTATTAACTTAAACCTCTGGAAACAACTGAAATGCAACCTTTGGAAACCATATAATTGAGCCAAATAACATCGCTGCTCGTCTAACCTTTGGGGTCTTAACGTAACGGTACATGAACCATATTCGTCTTCAGAAACTTTTATCAGATAAAATTTGTGCGTAAACTTTTTGAAAAACTAAAAAATCAATTTCCTCGTTGCTATAGATTGCCAATATTTCAATAAGCCCTCCAAAAAATTTAAAAAATCAAGTTTGTGACAAATATTATAACTTTACTGTTGCTAATTGTACTGTTCTCAAAATGTTTCACTCAAAACTATATATTTTCGTAGCCGTGATTAGAAATTAAAACCAATTAATGATGATCACCTATAAATCATTAATAAATCAATTAAAAGCTTCCTCCCGGCAAAACATTTGGTTTTGAGAATTTATGATGATATTCTCAGAGCATATTCATATACCAGTTAAAAAACTTCCTATTTTAAGACCACATTGACAGAATTTGTCATTTTTCAATGGCCAAACGTGCCAACTCATGGTCAGATTATCGACGTCTATAAACTTTGTGACCGTATCTGATCGATATCCGATTCCTCATGTTTTATGGTTTTGTATCCAATCTTCAAGATTGTAGCGAGTATTAATTCTTTTCAATTGCAAATCGATGATAGTAAAATTGTTGTCATCGATTTTCGGTTTAATGGGATCATATTTGCCTTTCAATATTGTCATCAAGTTAAATCTTAAAATGGTATTCAAAGTCCACCAAGAGCTAAATGAAGACATTTTTATCCAGTGGATCATGAAAATGCTGTCAGAGATATTACTTAACTTTAATTAGTAAGCATAATATATACTCGAATGGCCAAATTAAACTTAAATTTGTATACTGACAGTGAAACTCCTTAACTCCCATTACCAGTTTCAAAACCTGTTTAACATCCGCTGGATGAGGTCGTTCGCTTTATCTATTCCAGAGAACAAACATAGTTATACCTCATGATTTGCTAATTCGACTTCTGCTGATACTCTAAAAAAATATTTGGAATTACTACAATGGCTAAGTTGGCTAATTGCACCAGTTAATGCTGTATGTTCGTCGTAAAATTTAAGTTCGCGATGCTCCGGCTTCATATATAAAACTTGTTTATGCTATAATGTTTGAACTGCTGGTATTTTGGCTCGGGAATTAATACGCTGTCCAAAAAACTTAAACCCGCAAAAACTTTGGAGTTGAAGGAGTTCGCTCATATTGATAATATGTGAGACATCTGTTATGGTTGTCGCCATTAGAAAGAACAGGTGCTTTACTACACAAGCTTATATAGTTTACACGGCTATTTCAGTATTACACGGCTTTCACAACAGCTCGCATACAACTCAAAATAATAAATTTTACATTAACCATATCCTGCAGTTTCAGGAAAATTGAATGTCTAATCGTAATGGTTATAGGAGCATCCTTACCACTAATCGAATAGGAATATAGTGTCCTCTTAAGCTTCAACTATCAGAGCTCCTCATTCATGGTTCCTTTCGATAGTTTTAATATATTCGCTGATTTTTACGAATCAGCTTGCGAACTGTTTTAATTTTTCCTGGGAGATTAAGTCTAACCAACAGATCAAAATGGTCCATACTGACTTTTCATAAGCCTTCGATAAAGTCAACCAGCCAATTTTTTTATACACATTGGAACAGTTGAATTTTAATTACACCCCAGTTAAGGTGACTCTAGTACTATCTCTCAAATCGTTGGCAAATTTGAGAGCTAATTTTATGATTAAATATTATGTTTTAATCAAATGTTCTCTTCCTGCATGTAAAAATAATAAGTAAATTCTATTTTGTAGTATTGTAAACCTCCACCACTTAACTGTGGGTATAATCATAGAATTTTTATGGATTTTGTTTTTCTTTGCGGCAATCCGTAAACATGCCTAGTGAAAGTGACAGTTGGTGAGAGTTAAAAACGAGTTACAACGTTAAAACGGTTGTTTTTTTTAAGAACTGTATTCTTATACTTCATTAATATTTTGTTGAACCTGGATTTACACGGATCATGTATGCCTCTCAATAAGGCCGTCAAAAAAATACTGAACTATACGACGGAAAACTTTTACAATCATGTCAACCTCGGCTCATCGAGTACTGATCCTGGAACACTAAAATCGTTAATAAATTGTAAACACAAAATTAGCTTAATAGTTTATACGTCAAACGTCATATTTTCACAATACATAACATAAAATAAAAGGAGTTCGTATATTTAGTAGAATCAGCCTGGTACATGCAGGAAGAGAAAATATACTCACCGAAACTAAAATTTATTAATAGATTTCTTTCTCAGACCATCTAAATACCATTTTAAAACATAACAAAATTTATAGAAATGCTATTAACAGACCTGTGCGTAGTACCAGACTCATCGTTCGGGATTATGCCTCTCATCGCATTTCTGAATTATAAGCGTGTGACAGTTCTATATATTCACGACTCATATTTAAATTATTATCATCCTACTTTCCAAATTTATATAGAAAATTAGTTAGGACAAATGAAAGTGCCGGGCTTTCGAACGCATTGTACAATATATTGTACATCGATTTTAAATGGTTATAACTGAGGTATGTTTTGGTTTTGGTTAAACCTTTCAGTGTATTTTTCTTCTTTTATATATTATCTATGATAAATTATGTGGTGTGTGTAATAATAATACCATAAACACTCAGATGTCTGACAGCTTATATTTAACGAAGTTGTGTTTCATAGTGTTACCCGGTAAGTTACCTTTAGTTCGTAAAAACATCTATTAAAGTACAAAAAAAGAGTGTTTGAAAGCTGTAATTACATTTAGAATGTTTAAATGATATTTTCTTGAATAAATCAATATAGCTGTTGTGTACAATATAATATAAACATAAATTATCTTAAATGAAATAACCGTGAATTTTGATTTTAGATGGCGCGAAGAGCGCTAAGTGCAGAAGAAATACAGATTAGGATCTCGAAAAAAATAATTTGGAAGTAGAAATGAAATAAACATCGAGAATAATATTCCACCAGAGGCATTAGAACTTTACGACGTTATCGAAATTGACGTGCCCATACCAAATCGAGAAAAACGTTTGGATTTCGAAACTTGTGGTTCAGACGACGATGACCTATTAATATCAAGCCCTAGTTATTGCCACGGCCAACGGAACTGCAGATATACCTATTTCAGGTACTGTACTTATTGAAAATATACAGTTTACTATAGTAAAAGTGAAAATCAATTGAGACGAAAAGAATTTCAGTCGACCATTACACCTTTCGATCCAGTTCCAAATAATATAATCGAAACTTTAACTCCATTTACTTATTGTATGAGATATATTCCAAATGATTTATTTTAAAAGTACACAAGCCGACCAACTCCAATGAATAAAAATACTTGTTGCGTGGCATATACTAATGGGTTGTATGAAATTTCCACGTTTGAGGTTGTATTGGTCGCCAATTTTAAATTTAGAGCTATTTAAAAACAGCATGACTAATAAGCGATTCTGTCAACTGAGGCAGAATTTACATATAGTGAATAATATGGATCGTCCTAAAAATTGCGATGACAAATATTGTAAGACAAGGCCACTTATAGATGCAGTTCGTGCCCATTGTTTGACGCTACCAGTGGAGGAAGATATTTCGATCGACGAACAAAATGATTCTCTTTAAGGGACGCTCATCGATAAAAACCAAATCGTTGGGGCTTCAAAGTGTTTGTACTGTGTGGCAAAAGCGTAATACCCTATATGATTTTTTTTTGTATCAGGGTAGCAGCACGGGTTTGCCAACAATAAACCTCAAACGTTTTGGCTTTGGAGCCAGTAGTCTATACTGAAATTGGTTGAACGATTAGACCACCTAGGGCATAAATTGTTTTTGACAATTATTTTAGTTCATTGTTCGAAATTTTATAAAATAAAGAAATCAACGCAGCTGGTACTATACGCATCAATGGCTTTGCCAATCCGGCAATCATATATGTCTGATAAAGACATTACCAAAAAAAATCGAGGTTTTTCAAATTCTGTCGCAAGCCGTAATGGAAAAGTATAATTGTTAAATGGAAGGACAATAAGCCGAAAAATCTTGCATCAAACTTCGTTGGAGTTGGATGCACAGATCTGGTAAAGAGATGAGTTAAGGCGTTGAATAAAGATGACCGCATGGGCGGTGTATAGATCTATTGTATCAACTAATAAGCTACTACCGTATTTTCATATATTCTAAAAAATTGTCATTGCGTGTCACTGCACACTTCATTGATTTTGCAATTTGTTCAAGCTGGCTAGAATATAAACGTGATTGCCAACTAACTAAAATTCCAACAAGTAATAACATGGATTTATTTCATTTTAGAATGGAGGTTTGCCGTCGATAGCGGTAATTTTGTTCAGTATGAAGAGCGCATGGCTAATTTTTGGAAGGTAAATAAAATAAGTGAAGAGGATAAAGCCGAATATTTTATAATATTAGCCGGTCCAGAAATGTATAGCATATTAAAATCTCTAACATTGTCGAAAAAAGCCAAACACATTACATTGAGGTCATTAAAATTCTAACGGAACAATTCGCTCCTAAAGTTAATAAGCGGGTTGAACATTTAAATTCAACCAAGCAAGTCAAGAGGAAGGCGAATCTGTTTCGGATTTCATAGTGAAATTAAAAAAGTCTTGCTCAGTCATGCAAATTTGGTGATTTTTTAAAGGATGCATTAGCTGACAAGTTCATAGTTTGGTTGAGAACACCGGCGATACAGCAGGAACTATTGAAGGATGCAGTTGGAGAATTCGATAAATATTGTGAAACTGCACAAAATATGGAGATGTCGGCAAAAGAAACACAGGTGATAAGTAATAAAAGCTCATCTTCACATTTCAGCCTGGTTAAATCGAATGTAAATACCGGTAGATATCCAAGTTTATCAAGAGGTAGAAATCCGTCCTCTTCCAGAAATGTCAAACAAAGTCTGGAACATAGAGAAAATGGAAAGTTCAGCTATAACCGAAGTAGACATTTTAGTCATAGTGAAAGAAATCAACGTTTGTGTTCAAGATGTGGAATAAAATTTCATCACGAAAGTCATGAAATGTTATAACTGCAACCATTATGGGCACACGTCGTAAGATTGTCGCAGTAACATTAAGGTGAAAAATTCTGTCAGGGAGCCAAATATGTTATGTCAATTAGAAGTTAAAGTAGAAGGAGCCATTATGGGTATAAAGGTGGATACAAGCGCTTGTGCGTCAGTAATTAGCTTAGAGAAGTATCATTATAAATTTAGTAAATTATCGTTACATGTGAACCAATTAAGATTCTTGGGGAGGTTAAAGTAAACATCGAGTTTAACGCAAACAAATATAAATTAAAGTTGGTGGTGATTGTAGCCTGGAAAGATTTCACACCACTCATAGGGCGTTCATGGTTGGATGTTTTGAAACCAGGTTGGAAACAATGTTTTGATTCGCAAACAACGAGTATTTGTCAGTGTAAGTTGGATTTTTTTTTAAATAAACCATTTATTTCAAAACTATTAGATAGTTATCCAAAAATAAGGTTAAATTCGGTTTATGATCCACCTATTAAAAATTATGTGGTGGAAATTTTATAAGAGGGTGATGCGAAACCTATTTTTCATTGTGCATATAATGTACCTTTCAAAATAAAATTAGACGTGGAAATTGAACTTGAAAGATTAGTACATAAATAAAAAAAATTTAGAACCGATTAATTGTTCGAAATGGGCAAGTCCAATAGTAGTAGTAGTAGTAAGACCAAATAAAGCAATACGCATTTGTGTTGATTTCAAGGTTACAATCATTAAATTTGTCAGGAGTGAGCATTACCCAATTCCCAGAATAGACGATATTTTAGCAAATATTTCAGGTTGTACGTATTTTTGCGTAATAGATTTGTCTAATGCTTATCAACCATTAATAGTGTCAGAAAAATCTCGGGAATTGCTGACTATAAATACACATAAGGGTCTCTTTAGGTATACTCGATTACCTTTCGGTTTAAAAACAGCTCCGTCTATTTTCCAGTCGGTAATGGATCAAATATTACTAGGTTTAGATTATGTTTCCTGTTATTTGGATGTGAAATGAATCTTACTAAAGTATTAGGTCGCTTAAATGAATTTCAAATTAAAATTAAAGTGGAGAAGTAAAATTTTTTAACAACGTCGGTCAGTTATTTGGGTCATATTATTCCTGGTAAAGGTATTCAACCAAATCCTGAAAAAGTGGATGCTATATTGTCAAGGCACCAATTCCAAAATCAATTACCGAAGTCCAGTCATATTTAGGACTAATTAACTATTATGGAAAATGTATTCCAAATTTGTCGATAGAACTACGGGAATTGTATAACTTAATTAAAAATTATGCAGATTTTTAATGGTCCGAAGAATGTCAAGCAAGTTTTGAAAAGTCAAAGCCATAATGATCCCCATAAACCAATAGTCATAGTTACTGATGCAAGTCCTTTTGGTGTAGGGGCGAAAATGTCTCGTATAGTAAACGGGCAAGAAAGGCCTGTCCTTTTTGCTTCAAGTACACTGTCGCCGGCAGAAAAAAATTATTCTCAACTTCATCGAGAAGCACTAGCCATAATGTTCGGAAATAAGAAATTTCATAAATATATATTTGGTTTACCGTTTACAACATACACCGATCATCAAGCGTTAAAAGAAATATTTAGTTCAAACAAGTCAACACAAGTCTGGCAAAGAAAATGTCAAATGTTGATGCGTTATCACGATTACCTGAAAATGTACCAACAAATATAGTGGTTCAAAAAATTCAATACCTAAATTTTTCTAATAAGTTTCCAATAAATTTTGAAATTGTAGGTGAAGCTACAAGTAAAGATAAAATTTTAATGCAAGTTTATAATAAGGTCATGATCGGGTGGCCTCAGGATGTTCGTAATCAAACAAAAAATCAAACAATTTATCGTGCGAGGATAATTGTTTGTTTTATATATTGTCTAGAATAATAATTCCGGAAGTATTGAAGTCAGAAATTCTAAAAATGTTACATGAATGCTGTTCACGCACAGTAATATTTTGAATTTCACCATGGTGCGCATCTTATATTTTTTTATACTTTATTATTTATAATTATGTGTATACTTCTACAGTAGAATAGTATGTATGTATATAATGACTTATGTATAATAAAACTGGATTATATTTTACTCTTGTATTTAAAAATGTGATCGATCAGGTCACTTCATAATTTTGATTCATCAAAAATACATCAAAATAAAATTAAAACAAATTAATTATCTTCGAGAATTAATTAAATTAAAATAAAATATATAAATTCTAATTTGAAATCTTCGTGTTTTATTAAAACTAATTTTTTTATTCAAATGAGATCGATTTTTAAATCAAACTATCACTCATTTTTTGGTCCTTCGAGCCGGATGCGGCAAATTAATACGTCTTCATTAATATACTTCGTTTAATATTCAAGTGCAACTTAAAGTTATAATTTTTGTTTTGTAAAATTAAATACAAAGTTTGAACAATAAAATCTTCAAATTTAGTCGTGTAAAGTTAAACGTTTGTGCAAAATTAACGGCAGTGAAAAGACAGTGCGTATAGTTTAACTAACGAGTTATTTAATGAGAAAGGTCATCATTTGTACGAAAGTGTCTTCAAGAATCGTGAATGTATAATAATACAGTTCACAAAACCACGTTTTGGATTGAATCATCGTGTGCTGCAGCAGAATTTGAACTGTATTTCCAGTAGTAATCTTCCCATTGTACGTAGCTGTATTATACATCAAAAACGTGGTTCTCATCTGATTTCCTGTCTCGTGGCCATCCAAGGTCATTAATACATGAATGTTAAAAATCAATAATCAACGTTCATCTTAGTAACGCCAACATCATTCATCATTATCTACACTATATATGTATGGTCAATTTATATTCGGTGGATTATCACATTATATTTGCAATTGGATCATTGGATTTCACTTATTATTTGGTCACACCTCATATGCAACAATGACGTTATCAATAGACTATACATCTGAAATATCATCAAGTACCGTATATTCGAACTTAAAGATTGTCCAATCAACATCATCATCATATCTAATTAAATAAATTAGATACATTTGTAAGTTATAAAATATTTAGTTAAGATTAACTTAATTTTACTAAGATTATAAGTTTTTATCATTATTTGTGATCGTTAGCTACGCCCTTGAAAACACATTAAATTTAGGGTAATTTAATTTCAAAGGGGTTAGTGGGTTAGGGTAGGGTAATTTAGGGGTTAGGGTAATTTTTTATCAAATCGAATTTTATTTTCAACTGTCTTATATTTAGACATTTTTGATTTATTTCTTGTGGTGGTTTATTGTTCTATGCGCTTCATTCATTTATTAATCATTCGCTTATCCGTAATTAAATTGTGTAAATACTTTCCGATCATAATAATTCAAGAAACTAACATTAAAAATAATGTCGGATTCTGAAAATCCAACCGGGAGTGAAATGTCTTCTAAAACAAAAGATGCTTTAAAGAAGCAACGAATTGCTTTTAAAGGCCAGCTAACCCAATTTAAAAACAAGCTGTCAACCCTTTCTACTTATGGAGCAATTGAATCTAACATTGGTAGATTAAAATCGTTATATAATAAATATCACCAAGTACAACTCAAAATCGAATTGCAAGATGAAGCCGCTTCAGTTGATCGCGTGTCCTTCGAAGAAGATTATGAGTTTGTAGAAAGCACATTGCTGGATAAGCTACATGATCTCAAGAAAATTGAAAATCAAACTAAGGAACCCATTATATTCGAATCATCAGCAAACAGCGCGCAAATCGAACAAAGTATTCCTTCTATGTCTATAAAGCTTCCTGAGCTTAAATTACCGACATTCAGTGGTGCCGAAAATGAATGGTTAGCATTCAGGGATGTATTTCTAGATCTTATACACAGAAAAAATAATATAGACGCAATTGTCAAATTTGTTTATTTGAAATCACATATTCGGTCTGGTAAGGCATTTGGTCTAATTGAGCATCTTCCTGTAACATCAGATAATTACGAGACAGCCTGGAAAACTTTATGTGATATTGCGATCGTTATGACAATGCGGTTCTCATCAAAAAGGCGCACATGAAAGAAATATATAATGTGAAATCGCCAATAGAAAATTCGCCACACTCTCTTCAAGCTTTCATTGACATTTCTGTCAGAAACTATAATATATTAAAGTCATTACAAGTTCAAATTGAGTCATGGGATTTATTATTAATTCATCACTTGACCGAAAAACTTGACAACGAACCGAAAATACATATTATAAAAATTCCGAAGTAAACAAATTACAAAATTTGTTCGTGTTTTGGAAGCGATTAAAGGTACAGCTACAACTTCAAACAATCAGTTGATACCAAAAGATATAATCAGTTTAGGAGCAAATCTACGTCGTTAGTTTCGAATAGTCCTAAGTGTTCTTATTGTGGTGCGGCACATTCATTACCCAATTGTTCAGCATTTGCGGACACCAAGATCACTCCGTATATGCGTTTTCAATTTATTCGGAACAATCATTTGTGTACAAACTGCTTAATTTTCAAACACAATGTTAGCAGTTGTGACAAACCACCTTGTGGTATATGCTCTCTGAAGCATGTCATCCTTCTTCATTTTTATACAACTTCAAACAAGAAGGCTTCAAATTATAATTCGACTAATCATTCTCAGAGTTTAAATAAACCTAGTAATGATTCTTCAGATCAAAGTGATCAAACAGCTTCAAATAATGTTCAAACTACTGGTATTTCTTTGTGCAATCTAAAATCATTTCGAGTGAACAGTTCATCGTGTTCTCAACAAACACATCAGATTTTAATTGGCACCGCATTAGTCAACGCCACATCTGAATCCAACAATCAGCTTATCTGTAGAGCATTATTGGATAGCGGCTCTCATTTGAATTTTGTGACTGAAAATTTCGTAAAGTTATTGAAACTCAGAAAACAGTCAACAAATAAAACAATATCTGGTATTGGCGGAAAAGAAACTATAATTAAAACAAAGGTTTCTATAACTATATCTTCCAGAACATCGAACTTTTCAGCAACTTTACAATTTTATATAATTCCCAAAATTACAAATTACTTACCCGCCAGTCCAGTAAATGCAAATTTACGATTGATTCCAGCTGAAATTAAATTGGCCGATCCATATTTTCATTTACCAGATAGGATTGATATTTTACTTGGTGCAGAAATTTATAACCAATTATTTACAGGCAGTGTAGCTATTACAGTTTTGAAAAATCTACCACCGTTTAATTCCTCGGTTTTTGGTTATATAGTAAGTGGTAGAGTATAATGTCTTCGTATTCGATACAAGAATGTTCACCCACAGCACTCTGCACTATTGAATCGTTAAATAAAAATATGAAACGCTTTCGGGAGCTAGAAACAATTTCGGTTAAAACCAATCATTCACAAGATGAAAAATATTGTGAGGAACACTTCATCAAAACTCACAAACGGACCAGTTCAGGTCGTTACTCGGTTTCTCTTCCTGTGAATGACGATATTAATCATCTTGGACTTTCAAATTATTTCTCGCTTATGCATTTTTATGCCATGGAAAGAAGATTAATTCGCCAACCAAATATTTATAAAAAAATACCGAGACTTCGTGGATGAATACCTGACTTTAGGTCATATGACATTAGTTCATGATCCAAGTATCATCCTCAATTCATATAAGAAAGCATACTATTTACCGCACCATTTTGTAACGAAAGATAGTAGTACTACCACTCAGTTAAGAGTAGTCTTTAATGGTTCCGCTAAATCTTCTTCAAAAATATCATTAAATGATTGTTTATTCAAAGGTCCCACTGTGCAACAAGATCTTTTATCTATACTTCTGAGATTCAGGACACACATCGCTGCTTTCACAGCCGATATTGCTAAAATGTACCGGCAAGTGTTAATTGATGAAACTCAGCAAGACTTACAACGGATCTGGTGGAGAAATAATTCGTCAGACAATATAAAATGTTTCAAACTGTGCACAGTGACCTATGGAACTAGAAGTGCTCCATATTTAGCAACACGTGCTTTACAGCAGTTGGCATTGGATGAAGTTCATTCGTTTCCTTTAGCTTCGCCAATTTTAATGCATGATTTTTATGTTGATGACGTACTAACAGGTTCTGATTCCACTGATAATGCATTAAAAATTAAATCAGAGTTACTAGAATTATTGAAAAGGGGTAACTTTGAGTTAAGAAAATTTTTTTCAAATGCCCATAACATTTCTTCTGAATCTTCATCTAATGTTACGTTAGTACTTGGTCTTTCTTGGGACACCTTACACGACACATTCGAAATGAATTTTTCTAAATTCTCGTTAGAAACACCATGTACTAAACGAAATGTTTTGTCCGAGATATTGTTTGATCCTTTGGGATTATGATCTCCGATGATCCTAATCGCAAAAATCATAATGCAAACAATCTGGACTCTCCACAATACTGACTGGGATGATGATATTACACATCAACTTCGTGATCAATGGATCGATTTTAAATCCCAATTAATAAAATTACATAGAATTACAGTTCCACGTTGTATTTTAGTGCCCAACAATAAATTAATACAGACGCATCTGAGAAAGGTTTCGGTTGTGTCATTTATTTGAGAATCACGAATGATAAAAATGATAACTATTCTAGGTTAATTTGCTCAAAATCCAGGGTGGCTCCTCTTAAAAGGCAAACCATTCCATGTCTCGAGCTTTGTGCCGCTTTATTGTTAGCACAAACCTTAAATAAGCTAATTGAAAGCCTTAATATGCCGTTGAATCGTATTTATCGTTGGTCAGATTCGGAAATTACTCTTTTGCGTATCAAATCTGAACCATCGAAATTTGCGACTTTCGTGGCTAATCGACTTACACAAATACAGGAACTAACATCAGTACATAGTTGGTGTTACGTACCAACTTCTCAAAACCCAGCTGACTTCGTTTCAAGAGGCTTAATGCCAAGTGAATTTCTAAACCAAGATTTATGGTGGTCCGGTCCGTCATTTCTGTTGGAAAATCAATCAAACTGGCCCAGAAATTCAAATTTGAAGATCAATTCCGAGTTACAAAATTTAGATCTTCGGAAAAATGTTTCATTTTCAATTTGTACTCCAGCTTCAAATTTGGATTTATTTGATCGATATCTTTTACAAAACTTATTCGCGTTACAGCTTACATACTTCGATTTATTAATAATCTTCAAACAAAACATCATGTTAAGGTTATTGGAGAACTTACTTCCAAAGAACTAAACCGTTCATTAATCTGTCTTGTTAAGATTATTCAGCAAACAGAATATAGCACTGATATTCAAAACATTAAAAAATATTCAGCTGTAAAAAATTCCAGCAATTTAAAATTATTATCGCCATTTATTGATGAAATGGGAATTCTTCGTGTTGGAAGAGACGGCTGAGTAAGTCTAAATTACATTCCGCTACAAAACATCCAATCATATTACCAAGTAAACATATAGATTCACAACAATATTAGTTAGATACGAACACATGCGCCTACTACAGTGTGGTGCTCAAACATTATTATATAATTTGAGGTCGCAATATTGGATTATTAGTGGTCGCAATTTATGTAGACAGGTAGTTAATCAATGTATTCTCTGTTTTAGAAATAAACCAAAATTAGCTTCTGAAATAATGGGCGATTTACCTGTTGATCGTATAACTCAATCAAGACCATTTTCAGTAGTTGGTATAGATTTTTGTGGACCATTTTTCGTCAAACCCAACAGTAGGTCAAAATCTAAAATTAAAATGTATGTCTGTTTATTTATTTGCTTCGCGGTGAAAGCCATTCACTTAGAAATTGTGATGGATTTGTCTTCGGAATCCTTTTTGGCATGCCTTCGTAGATTTATTGCCAGACGAGGATATTGTACTAAAATATATTCAGACAATGCCACTAACTTCATCGGTTGTCGTTCTGAATTTAATTATGAACTACGGAATTTATTTCTATCAGAAAAATTTCAGAATGATACAACAATATTTTGTTCAAGTAATCAGATCGAGTGGTTAACTATTCCTCCGCGTTCACCACACTTCTGCTATAATCTGCTATAAAAAGTGCCAAGTGGCACATGAAACGGGTAGTTGGTTTGTCTGCATGTTCCTTGACTTTAGAAGAATATCACACTTTAGTTTGCCAAAATGAAGTCTGCCTTAATTCAAGGCCATTAACTGCAATCTCCAATGATCCCACAGATTTAAATGCACTTTCACCCGGTCATTTTTTTGATTGGTGGCCCTTTATTAGCTCTACCTGAACCATCAATGCTGGATTTAAATATAAATCGATTATCCAGATATCAACTGATTCAAGTGATGCTTCAAGAGTTCTGGAAACGTTGGCATGTTGAGTATTTATCTGGACTTCAAAACAGGTATAAATGGCTTAAACCTTCAAATAACAACTACAAAATAGGCTCTTTGGTACTCTTACATGAAGACAATACACCACCGATAAATTGGATTTTAGGTAGAATAACTGACACACATCCGGGTACTGATGGTCGAATTCGTGTACTTACGATAAAGACTTCGAAATCTATTTTTAAACGGTCAATTACAAAGATTAGTATTCTACCACTTGAATCATAGACTACCAGCAAAAATATATTCAACTTATGAAAAGTTCAGTTTGATAAATGTATTAAATTAATATTTTTAATTTTATTATTCTTTACGATTAAACATACATATATGAATTATTTTATTTTTCATTCATAAATTTATTTTCTTTGTTAAATTTTTTTATTATTATAAGTATGTTGCATTATATAAAATTAATATTATAAGTTTAATATTTATTATTTAAAATTTAAGTGTAGAGTATTTTGAATTAGTTACTTCAAGGGTGCGGGTATGTTCACGCACAGTAATATTTTGAATTTCACCATGGTGCGCATCTTACTTCTACAGTAGAATAGTATGTATGTATATAATGACTTATGTATAATAAAACTGGATTATATATTACTCTTGTATTTAAAAATGTGATCGATCAGGTCACTTCATAATTTTGATTCATCAAAAATACATCAAAATAAAATTAAAACAAATTAATTATCTTCGAGAATTAATTAAATTAAAATAAAATATATTAATTCTAATTTGAAATCTTCGTGTTTTATTAAAACTGTTTTTTTTATTCAAATGAGATCGATTTAATATAAACCAAGAATATTACTTGATTCGCTAAGTAATAAGAAAAATGTTAGATTTGATGGTATGCATGAAACGCATTGTAATAGAAATGAGAGTAAGGATAATACTTACAAATCTAAGTTAATTTTGCAAACAAAGCCTTTCTATAAAAATTTCAAAAAGGAAGATAAAGTCATGTATTTGAGTGAATTTAAAAATTATTTGAAATGGATTCCGTCACGAGTCATAAAACAAGTTAGTCCACTCACCTAAATCATACAAATAAATAATTCAACAAGGTACTGTCACCAAAATAAATTAAGATTGTCAGCGTTACATGATCAATTTCATCCAGGAAGATCTATCTTAGACAGCCAAAGAATCGAAGGAGACTAGTACACTACCGGATAAAAGAAGAAGGTCACTAAGCGAGTCGAATTCAAGTGCGAAAATCAAAACGCACCATAAAAGCACCAGAAAGATTAGTTTATAAGTAGTAATAAAAAATAAATAATAAATTTGAAATCATTAGATTTACTAATAAATTACAGATAATGAATTAAATAAGACAATTTTAAGTATATAAACGAATTGTATTGTTTAAAGTTTCAATTTTAAATGGGGGAAAGTTGTTATGTATAATTTGGAAACCCCTAAAATTAATAACGAAAATTACGCGTACTGTGTTATTGTACGGAATATGAATTATAATTTTGTGCATTGCTTTTGTACGAGTCAAAGTGACATCATTGTATCATAAATTATATTAACATAGCTTAAAAAATATTTGATAAGTTTACATGAGTGAAAAGTAAAATTAACTAAAATTTAAGTAAATGTATGAAGTCAATTAGTAAATACTTTACCTCGATCTATGTAAAAATAGTAAACAGAAATTCTAAATTAATATAGCAATATTGTCTAGTTAACGTAGCTCCAGTTTTAGTTAGTGCAAAAATAGCATTGCTGATTTGCCAAATTAACATTGCGCTGACATTAAGGTAACATATAGCAGAATTGTGAAATTGACGTATAATACCATGTAAAACTATGAAACTATATACATATTTATATATATACTAGCGACCCGGCCGACTTCGTCCGGACTTTTATTGAATTTTTCTATTAACATGTTTTTTTATTATGAACACTTAGATTCACTTGGATTTTCTTAAACCTAAATCTGTACATTTTTTTTTTTATTTTGTTTTGTATTTTCTTAATTCTAAATTTTTTCTTTTTTTTTTTAATTTTTATATTTTTTTTTGTATTTATTCTTAATTTAAATTTTTTTTCTTACTTCTTCTGAATTCGCCGTTCTTCCTCCTTCTAATAAAGTAGCCGCAATTCCGGAGGAAGCGATCGCCAATGCGAAGTTGCCTTGCGATCGTATTTTAGCAAGAATGAGGGATATTAAGAAGGTTTTTCCTGTTCCACCAGGTGCATCCAAATAGAAAAAGCCTTTTCTTTTGCCGCAATCGTTAGCATTATCCTCTCATATATTATTTTTTGTTCGTTTGTCAATTTTTCTTCATTTGACAAAACAAATTGCAACAAATCATTTGGATCATAATTTTGTTCACGCATTATTTCATTATTGGCAAGGTCGAGTGGCGGTCGATTTGGTGAGATCATTTTTAATTGCACCAATGATTCACTTGCAATCAACATGCACGTATCTTCTATTAGAAATAGCGCTTGATTGTAAATTTCTTCTATAAATTCAAGAGTGGTATCTTGGTATCTTCTACGTTGTTCATGTAGAATATCTTCACTCATTGAATCTTTATATTTTTCCCATAATCCAATTGGATTTGATGGGAAGCATGTCGTCAACAAAATTGCGAATAATTGCCGGATTTGATTTGCTGAAGATCCAAGCGCTGCTTCTGCTAGAGTCGTATCCCAATGGTTATCATCTTCAAGCAATTTTAGTTGTAAGCAAGCGTCGTGATTTGTGGCGCACAATTGCCCATTAACTGTTCTTAAATGTTCAAACGACGTTGGCCCTAGTACGGTGACTAACAAAAGTCGCAAATAAAAGCACTCCCGTTGTCGTGGGTGCACTGTGTATAGTCTACCTAAATAATTTACTTTGAAGATTCCTTGATAACCGTCTACTGGGGAACCTCTTTTCCGTGGTTTCCATTTTTTTAATAGCTTATTCCATGTGAAATAGGATGGCACTTCAGAATAGAGCAAAGTTTGTGCAAACTGGCCAAAAATATTATTTTGCTTGCAAAGCTCAAAATATTGTGTTAAAGTTGTTTTTGGCGCAGTTAGTGCTCTTTCTATTGCGTTTTGCGCATTGAAGTAAACGCGTTGGCCATTTTCCAGATGGATGGCTAAATGAATGACAGCTGGGTCTCGTTCATGAATGGGAAAGCTGATATTCGCCAAACTGCCTCATTTGAGCTTATATACCGTCCCATCTGATACCTTGATATTTCGTCGTATTGATTTTGCAAGTTCTGGACTTCAAATACGGCCATGTCGCTGCCTTTGTGCACATATTTGCATATGTATTTAATGGATTTCACAGAACTGCAAAATTCTACATTTATGTGGGCCTTATATGTTTTTGACAACAAAGGTGAATATGGCACAACCCATCTATTGTCTATTTTAATTTCCCAATCAGTTCTCTCCAACATAAATGTATTACCACCATTTTCTTGTGATCTACGACGATATAACGGATATCCATCAACTCCAGTTATGGTATCAGACAGGAGGTCTTTTGGGAAACGTTTCGTACATTTTCCATTATCCATGCAGGGTGATGACGGATTTAAATCACCGCATGGACCGTGAATCATATTCGATTTCACTATTTCGAATAACTCAGGGTCGGTGTTTTGATCTGGTATTTCTGCTGATATTATATTGTCGATTTGTTCCGGTCTTATTTTTTCGACTAACCACATCAAAATATGGGCATGTGGTAATCCACGTTTTTGCCACTCCACAGAATACATCCAGCAACGTGTTTCACCAAATACATGGTGTTTTACTATAAAATCAATTAATGATTTTAATTTTTGTCTGAATACACGTGCTGTTATATCATGGCGATGTAACGCTGATTGCCCTGGTAACAATAATTTTTTTATTTCTTCCCATTTCGGATTGCAAGTGAATGTAATAAACAATTCTGGCCGTCCATAAGCTCGTACGAAAGTCATTGCATCTTGAATGTATTCCTGCATATGTTTTGGGCTGCCTGTATACGATGATGGTAGTATATATGCCTGACCAATGTTGTTGATGTCTAAATTGCTATCTATGTTGTTATTTATAGCGTCGCGTAAATGTATGTATTCTTCGGCGCGCAATTTTGCCTGATTAAATCGGATATATCGCAGACGTTCACTTTGTATTTTGGCATACATATCAACAACATATTGATGAAACAGTTGTCTGCATTTTAAAATGTGATTATCTTCATTGTGTCTCATCATTAGCCGATAGGCGTAATAGTTCATGGCACTCACATTTTTATTTATTTCTTGTCTAGTCGTTGGATCTCGTTGCTTGATGTTAATTTGATAGCCATCTTCTCCTTCCCAGAAGATTATGGGGTATTGTAATGCGTCGTATGAGCGATGGCTATTTTGAATTGTTTGAACAGTATTGTCTCGGCGCATAATTCTTATGTCTCTCTGTTCAAATTGCTCTCCGACCATAACGATGGCTACGTCATTGATGGTCGGTGTATTAAATCGTCTGGAATGTTGGTCGGCGGGTGCTTTCTCTGGTCTTATGACTACCATATAATTATCATTAGCCAATCTTGGCGATACTTCTTTGAATAGTCTTACTAATAAATTATTCTCATGGAGAAATGTTTGTAATAATGCAACAATTTCTCGCTCATTTGCCGCTGCAATGTGATTATAATGGCATCTAATACCCACTTGTTCTTCTTCTTCGCCCATAAAAAAAATCTGCAGGAATTTTGGGTCAGCATTTGGCATTGGCAGCATAGATCCGATTCGATGATAGACTTGCCCTTGAATTTTGAAAGTTGACTCGAAACCTGTGTTTTCCCTGACAGTAGCTCCAAACGATGTCATTTGAAAACAGGAGTTGAATTTTCTTATTTTGCTTAAGAATAATTTAGACTGAGTTGAAACACCGGATATCAGCGATTTTAATGGCTCAGGTGGTGGATGGAGTGCAGGCAATACAACTTTTCCAGACGCGCAGCACATGCCATTTGTTTCGTTATTAAATTTTAATGCATCGCAATATTGGTACATTATGTCCATATCACCAATAACTACTTTGGTGTGCGATGAGTAGTCTATTTCTGGATCATATTCAAATGCCAGACGATTTAAAGTTGATCGCATTAAATTGACGATTTCTCCGATTACGCTGTCGTTCTGATTCTCTGTTTGCATCAGTTGCTCGTTGGCGCAATTCTCTGGAAAAATTGTGCCATATGAGCTCTAGAGTCGTCGTTGTCTTGCAGGCGCTGATTCTCTGTTCTTTGTTCTCTTGCTGTCCGAACAAATTGTGCTTGTCGTGTGTGACGACCAATATTAGACTTTGCTTTTGACATTCTGTTAATAATTTAATTTCATTAAATTAGTTGGCGAAAGTTGGCTATAAACGGAATTAGTAGTTAAAATTACTTTATTTGGGACTGGCTAACACTAAATGTCCAAAATTGAGAAAAAAATTTCTTGAGTTGGCAGATGTATCTGGAAAAGAAACGAAAATTGACGAAAATAATCGTTTAAAAAATGTTTTTGATCATTTCATTCATTCTTTTAATCAATAGATTTTTTTGGCAAAAACAACAATACAAGTGATATTTTTTATTTTTTCTTCTACATATTAGCCATCAAAAACAGTGAAAATAAAAATATTTCCTTCAATTACTCACTTTTCTGTATGCGGAACACAGTTAAAAAAATTTGTTTTTATTCAAAAGTCAGTGTTCGTTCCAAAAAAATGTTTCTGTTTTTTCTTCTTATCTGATCAATATCTAATCTATGTCTGATCAATTTTTCACTGTTTTGGAGATATATTTTGTTTTCTTCTGTAATTCACTTCTTTATGCCATCAATAAACGATAATTTTCATTCTTCTTGCAGGAAAACTGATTTTTTTTTACACAGTTAAAATTTTGTTTTTCTTCAAAAGTCACTTTTCGTGCAAGAAATCTAATAAAAAATTATCGTTTTCTCTTTTTATCTGCGGACCCGGCCGACTTCGTCCGGACTTTTATTGAATTCTTCTATTAACATGTTTTTTTATTATGAACACTTAGATATGCACTTGGATTTTCTTAAACCTAAATCTGTACATTTTTTTTTTTTTATTATAAGAAATATTGTGCATGAATTAGCATTAAGATAAAAATTAAGTATCCAAATAGTTCAGATAGTTTAAGAATTAAAAATAAATGAATAAAAAAAAATAATTTAGAAGTAAGAAAAAAAATTGAAATTAAGAAAAAAAAAGAGAAAGAAATTTAAAAAAAAGAAAAAATTTAGAATTAAGAATAAATAATAAATATAATACAAAACAAAATAAAAAAAAAATGTACAGATTTAGGTTTAAGAAAATCCAAGTGAATCTAAGTGTTCATAATAAAAAAACATGTTATTAGAAAAATTCAATAAAAGTCCGGACGAAGTCGGCCGGGTCCGCTAGTTAATTTATATGTTAATTTGTATTTTTACGACATAAATTGCCGTACATCGACACCAGCGCCACCTAACGGGGTAGAATATATATAAAAACACGCGCCGGTCTTATACAAATATTTTGTGGGCTGGAAGTCGAAAATCGGTTGGGGCATTCAAGAGTTCACCCCTCACAAATAAACGTTCTTTTGATTTTTATATATATAAGGATATATATATATATATATATATATATATATATATATATATATATATATATATATATATATATATATATATATATATATATAAGTATATTTATAATAAATAACACATAAAATTATTTTTTAGAACATTTCATTATTTATTGTCAAATTAATTTAAACTTTAAAGAAATAGACATAGGTAGGTACATAGTTCACGTATATATAATAGTATTATATCATACTTTGATATAATACTATTATATATACGTGAACTATGTACCTATGGAAACCTCTGTGTCAACATCGACGCAGTACTTGACGCATGGAGTGGACACTTTACTGAGCTGCTTGATGTTCATCATGCGTCACAGACTGTTGTTGAGCCACCTCTAAAACAGTCTGCGGAGATTTGCACTGAGGAGCCATCCCATGAGGAATTCACTAAGGCCATGCAGAGAATGAAACGAAACCGCTCACCTGGAGTGGACTGCATTAATTCGGAGCTCTTGATATTCGGAGGGGATACTTTGTGGAACTGTCTTTTCGACCTTATTCGATTAGTATGGCGAACCGAAGTTATGCCTGATGAATGGAAAGTGGCCGCGATATGCCCCATCTTCAAGAAGGGAGACCGCTTGAAGTGTGAGAATTATCGCGGTATAGCTCTCCTTTGCACAGCATACAAGTTACTGTCATACATTTTATTGGATAGAATCACTCCTCTGGCGGAGGGCTTGGTTGGTGACTATCAAGGAGGATTTCGTCCGAATCGATCAGTCACTGATCAGGTCTTTTCGCTGCGGATGATTCTATCTAAATATTATGAGACATCCATCTCCGTACATCAGGTTTTCCTGGATTTCCGGCAGGCCTACGACTCGATCAATCGAGAGAGTTTGTGGTCTGCCCTGGAATACCTAGGAATGCCAACAAAATTGGTACGACTGTGTAGGATGACAGTGACGCAGTCTCAATGCTGTGTTAAAGTTGAGAACAGGCTATCGACAATTTTTGCAGTTAGCTCGGGTGTTCGGCAGGGAGATGCTCTGTCCCCGATACTCTTTAATCTCATGTTGGAGTACATCTTTCGTAAAACTGAAACACCTCAGCGCAACATCTTATATCGCCAGTCCAATCAAGTGCTTGCATATGCAGATGACATATGCGTGATTGGACTGAATAGCAACGGAGTGAAAGAAATACTTGATCCGCTTGTAGAGTTTTCAGCTTCTGTTGGACTCCAGATCAATGAGTCCAAAACGAAATACCTGATCTCTGGTTTTAGAGACAATGGCACACCAGATTTTAGTAGTGGCCACCACATGTTTGAGGGAGTGAAGAGGTTCAAATATTTGGGCTCTCTTATCACTCACAATAACAGTGTGGGTGAGGATATTAAAGTGCGGCTGGCAGCTGGCAGTCGTTCTTTATGTCCTCTAAGGCCACTGCTAAAATCTAAACACTTATCAAGTGCCGTGAAGCTGAAGCTTTACAAAGCGTTGATCAGGCCCGTTGTTATGTTTGGATGTGAAAGTTGGGCGCTGACGGATGAGTACGAGAGATGGCTCCTTACATTTGAGAGAAGAATCATGCGTGTGATTTACGGCCCTAAACGCGAAATAGATGGTACATACCGAGCTCTGAACAATTTCGAGATCAGAGATCTGATGAAGATCCCCGATATTGTACATGAAGTTAGATCTCAGCGAGTACGCTGGCTCGGTCACGTTCTGCGTGCTGATCCGGAACGAATTGTGCAGCGATCTCTGAAAGGAGAGCCACCATATGGTAGGCGCAGAGGTCGTTGCAGGCGACGATGGCTCCACGATGTAGAGAACGACTTGGCCTCTTCAGATTGTCTAAGACAGTATGAAGACCAAGCTCAGGATCGAAACCGTTGGAGCCAGATTGTTGATTCAGTAAGGGGCCAGTAATGGCCTTTAACACTGTTATTATTTATATCATACTTTAATTAAATTTAATCACAATTCTTATAATATTTTATAAAAACTATTAATTTGTTTATAATATTTATATACATATTACATATATGTTTCTATTTATATATCTATATATTATATGTATTTATACAAATATAAATTAAATTAAAATTATAAAAGTACAAAATTCAATTAATTTGTATATTAAATCATACAATTAAATTTAATTATATGGAAGAAAATAGAAATTTAAAAAATATTAATGTAAAATTTGAATACCAAAGTTATGTTTTACTATGGCCAATTTTCCAAATCAGAAATTAGGGTCATAACAGATGGTATTGTTTTGTCGTATACCGTCTTAATATTGTAAAAATATATTTGTAGAAATATTCATATATTGTAGCAAGGTTCTGGATACTCCAGCATAAAAAGTTGATGCATTTTAAAACATAAGTCGAGTGCCTCTAGAAAGCTCCCGCATATAAATTTAAACACATCCACAAATATAATGAATTGAACAGCTTCAAATTTTGTACCGATTGTTATTAACAATGGTTGTAGTTTGGTTCGTTAATTTTTACAAATTTTTTGAAGTTTATCAATTTCAATATCCATTTCAGCTACTGTTCCAACCGACAACAAAAAAGATTTCTCACTGTTTATATCATTTAATTTCTTTCAAATTTCTATAAATGATGACTTATATTCTTCCTGTTTCAGATTTGACATAATTATTGACGGAGTTTTTTTTTCAAAATATCGTTCCATTTTGAACATATTGTTGGTTGGCTTGGGTACATTGTTAAGTAGACGATACTTATCTGCAAAAAAAATACCAAAAAGTTTAATAGGAAAAATTATAGGTCTTAAAATCATACAAATTCTGCCCCAAACGCATGTTTATAAAGCGTCCATTCCTCAAATGTTTTAAAAAGTGAGGAGTCCTGATTTTCCAAAATCTCATTTACTCTATTTTTGGAGCTTACTTGTCATTTTTTGAAAACTAAATCTCGCGGGCTTCTCATATTGCGAAGTTCAGTTTTAATTAAATTATAATCCGACTGGTTGAGAATATGGCCACCTATAATCTAATGAAAATTTCATTAATTATCATTTACACAAATTTAAGCAAATAATTGACAATATTGACATGCTACCTGTTGGCTTTAACTCGGTGGCTCTCATTTCCTTTGATGAACTGCAACTGTCAACAGGTTCATTAAATTTTTTTTATTGTTCTGATTCTGTAAGTAAACTTATTGTACAGTTTACCAATTGGCGGCATATGTTCTCTTTTAATAAAATAAGTGTTCTGAAAATATAATAATGCAAAATAGTTAATTATATGTGAAATTTTGAGTGTTGAATTGCATACTAATAAAACGTACCATATTTTCTCCTGGAAAACATTGAAGCATATCTTTAGCAATTTTATGAATTTGGTTTTTTTTCGGTGTTCTGTTCTTAATTATTAAAAATGCCACAATAAAGGTGCAAATATTTTCTCGTTGACTATTTTCAATAAATTTATTTTTAGAAAAGAATTCTTTGCATTTCCGGCCGCTTTCTATTTGTTGAAGTATTTGGTTTACTGTCTATACAAGAAAAACATTACAAAATTTAGGGTAACAATAACAAATATTTTTCAATAGAATAAAAGAGAAATTACCATATGTATCTCCTGATCTCCAATGTTGTCAGAGGGAGGATGAAAGTTAGGAAAAATTGCAGTTGTACGAGTGAGATCTGGAGAACTGCAGTTAGATGTGGTTAAACTACGATGATGCATTAAACACAAATACGGTTTTTACCACGAAAATAACTTGTATTCAAATTCAATTCGAATTCCTAATTCGACTGGTTCAAATAATCTGTCCAGATGCTCATATCGTATATATTTAAATCGGTGATTGACTAAACCAATCCCTGTGAATAAAAACTAATTACATATACCAAAAAGTAGAAAACTAAAAACGTATTTACTTTCAAATTTTGAGCGTAGAAGTTCCATTCCCCATGATTTAATTACCGATATTGAAAAATATCGATATTGCTATTGCTAATTTACCGATATTAAAAAATATTGCTCACTGTTATTTGATGTTCCCGTTGAAATTTATACACAAAGTGCTCGACTAGTATTTGATAAGCCAATTGTTTCTCCTGAAATAGGTTATTAATTTGGTTTTGTGTCAGGTTTAATATAAACATATATAAGGTCACTTTATCCAAAACAAAAAATTTAAAAAATCTTAAGTTTTAATAGTTGTATATACATAAATGAAAAAAAAACATGTGCTCCTACACAACGGTATCTGAAAAATAAATTGCATACACACATTTTTAAGTACATATTTTAAAAATATAAAAATTAGATTATTATTTATATACCAGCGATATGCTACTTCCATATACAAAACTAAATATGATCAGATTACAAACAGGCAAAGAAATACAATTTACACCAAAAAGCTAACCATTCGCCAGGTAACAAAGGGTAAATTTAATTAATATCCAACGTTGTAACAGAAGACAATAACTTTGTTATAACACATACACCCATTTACACGTAAATAAGTATAAAATTAATAAACAATTGTTACACTAACTTACCTTTGATTGAATCAAATAGATCTGGGGTATAAACTTCTATATTTAAAAGAAACTGTTCAGCTAAATGTTCAATTTTTATTGTATCCATAATACTCGTATTTCACCGGCACTCACTAACACGTTCACTTTAGTATTGTTTCACGATAAAAATAAAACGCATTATAACCGATATTTCATTGCAATGATATTTTAATATTTATATGTAAATTTTACATACTGGTAATAAAAATTAACATTCGAATAGAATAAAATTTACTTAATAGCTATGTAAAATGAGCATTATACTAGTGAAGTTTTGTTTGCGGTGATAAAATTACATAATTGCTAAGTAAACTGAGCTTGAGTTAGGTGAATTTTTCCTAGCATAATGTAACATTTTAACAATGATATTTCCAAATTTATTTTATGCATATTTTACTTGTCTGACTTTAAATTTAGCATCGGTATTGGAAAAAATTGACTTATTTGCTATGTAAAATGAGCATTGTTATAGTTGTATTTTTCTTAGCAAATGTAATATTTTACAAAGCATATAAAAATTTTACAAGGCAGTTAAGTAGATATAACAAGTCAATATTTTACATGTCAATTTTTGATACATTAGCATGGCAACGATCAATTTTACATAAGAAAACTACGCATGGCATATGCTGTTCTAATAAAAATAAGGGTAAAATTTACGTTTTTGGCTTTACATGTCATTTTTGTAAATAAAACATTGCATTTTTTTTCAGTGTTGGTTTAAACTTCTCCAATTTACTAATAATGCAGAACGCGTGTGCGTCATTTAAATTTAATTTAAAAGTGAAACCGGTAAGTTAGTAAAACAACCAATTTCCTTTAATATAATAATTCACAATAATAAAATTCGTTATAACGAAACTTTAATTTTAAATTCACACTCACACACATGCATAATAGTTTGTTGCTGTTGCTTTTAGGAAGACAGATTTAGGACAAATTTTACATACGTTTAATCTGGGGATTTGAGTGTTTATTAGGTATGGAGATTTGAACGTACTTTTAGAACGTGCTTTTGAACGAGCTAATTTCCAAATCATTCAATTTGAAACTATATTTACGAGAGAATTTTCCATTTTGAAAGTTCAAAGTGTTAAAGGAAATTAGTAAGATTTAAATCAGGTGGTTTAGTTGTTAAAATTTTTTCCATATGGAGCCTAGGAATGTGAAACAAAAAGATTATGTCATAATATGTATGTGCAGCCATGAACACCATACGCTTTTATAACATCAACCCTCTACAACCAGTGCACATTTATTGAATAATTATAAACCAGAACCACTACTTACTAAAGCTGAACCATCTTCATTAACGGACTAAAAGGTAAACAGTTTAAAAATCTCAGCTTAATTCAACGTCTGCATATTACTCGAACATGTATGATTATTCCAGAAATAGATCAAATAGAAAGCGGGAACATAAAAAAAAAATCGGTTGGGGTTGTGGCCGGTCTATTTCATCATCAAATCAACTAGCGTAATATTTGGTATATTTAATGGAATTACTCGATGTGGTTCACAAAGCGTGTGGTGCTATCTCCATCAGCTCACTTTTGATCCATTAAACTGGCTGGCACCCTCCATGACTATTATGTAAATTAAGGTTGGGATGACGAACTATCACCAATGCAAGCAGTTATGTTGCAAACCATCAAGGATAATCTTCCAGAATTAGAAAAAATAATAATTCCGCTATGACATAAAACAAGAGAAAACGAATTTAATCAGCAATTGACGAAAATAGTGAGAACAAAGTATGTTTATAGTTGTTTCTAAACTTCGTTGCTTCATCCAAGAACATCAAATACGCCTTTTTACCATCAACCATCTATAACCAGTGCACATTTATTGAATAGTAATGAACCAGACCCACTTTTATAGCCGAACCATCTTCCAAAAAATATTATAAAAAATTACACTGTTAAATTTACAATAACACGCAATGGATGCATTGGCTTCTCCACATATCCTTGTGTTTTTTCCGATTCCCAAATGCGTTATACTAACGTTGCGTGTGAGTCCCGTGTTTTGAACAAATTTTGTACGACATTTTCTTGCGATTTCGAACCAATTGTCAATTTTCTTAAACTATCTGAAAATGTAGGCCAGTTCCCGTGGACATCTCGGACAAAATCGGAAAAAGACCATTAATGGACATACAGTACGATGATGAAATAGGTCACTTGCCAGCACATGACCAAAAGTCGGAACCAACTCGCTGTAAGAATTTAAACTGGAAGGGTCGAACATTTTTTATATGTAAAAAATCCAAAGTGCATCTAAGTGCATCAAAAAGTTGCTTTGAAAATTTTCATTTGAAAAATTAAGAAAACGTATTTCTAATTACTATAACGAATTATAATTATTTTATAATTTTTTACTAATTACTCGTATTAATTTTTATTGATTATTGTTATTTTTTACTAATATTTTATTTAAATGAATTAAATTGCAAAACATATTGTAATTAAAAGACTGAAATAAAAATAAAATAATTTTTGAAACTTTGTGTACAATATATTGTACATTTCTGAAAACCGACCCCAATGATAAAAAATTTAAAAAAAATCGGACTTACTATCTCAAAATAGGCTAAAAAACGCGAAATCCACCAAATAATATTTTCATCAAACTAGATCTTGATTTACGATCATGGTTTAGGTATATCCATTCACTTGATTAACTTTGTCAATGCCACAACGAATCTAGTATACTCATAGTGTTGTAAAACATACAAATTTTAAGGTGTTCGCCCATTAAAAAAAAATAAGTATAAGACACAATTTAGTGTCAATATTATTTATTTCCTTAAACATTTATGTATATACCCCTCTGTCCCTTCTCAAGTAAATTTACTTCAAATATCACTTTGAATGAATAAAATAAAATTCTTTACCAAACAATTGGTTAACCGCACCAACAAAACCATTTAAACTGTAATAAAATAAAAAAACAACAAAACCTTAAAGGAACATAAATAAAAACCAAAACCCCCCTCCCACCCACAATTAATACTTACATTGAGTTTATGTATCCCTTGTACTTGTCAAATATTCTTAGAATTTTCTTATCTATTCCGTATGTATTCGTTTTATGATATTTGTCTTATTTTATATATACGTATGTGTGTTTTATATCTGGAAATGCTTTCAATAATAAAAACAAAAAAAAAAATTTGTTAAACGAAATACAAAACATAATCATAAAAATTTAAAACAATAACTTTACAAGAATTATTGTTGTTAAATATGATATTTTACCAGCTTGACTATACGCGCAGCTTTGTCGTTGGCAGGGAGCAGACAATAATAATAATGTTTACCTATATAATATACATTATGGCCAAATAAATATACGTATACATATACACATACATATACAAACAAATTCGTATAATATAAAATGAAAATTTAAGGAAAAACGAACAAAACAAAATAAAAAAATTGTTTAATTTATAAACGGAAATGATAACAAAGAAAGCTCCGAAAAAGCACAACAAGGCGTCTCCACAGACAAATACAATGTTCTCTTTGTTTGCATCTCGTCTTTTTAGTATCCCCCCGTACATCATCCGTTTGAATAATGGAAATTCTTATTTCTATTTTCTGGGTTTTTCTTGTTTTATATGTGATTACTACTATTTCTATTTTTACTATTGTCATTTTATTTTCTACATTACATGTACTGTACATATTCTTCGTTATTTGTAAATAAATAATTTTCAGTTAAGTTTCCAAAAATTTATTTCGTCTTCATCCGGATGAACGAACCAAAGATATACGAGAATTTTGAAATGGTATTCATAAACATTGTATAGTGATCAGCTGTGTACAGCAATTATCTGTTGGTATCATAAATTTGTCATCTATACTTGGTCTGAATTGGAGTTTTAACTTAGAATTAAACACTGTCCACAACATTAATTAAAAAATAGCAGGGTTTAAGGATTTTCCTCCCAGGCTTACAATTAAATTTTATACCTATAGTTCTCATTCGTTGCCGAAACATCATTCACTTTCCATAGATTGTGTAAAGCTATATCCAAAACAAAGAAGCGCTATACTATGTTCACCAATTTTGTCTGGTGCGAAGCTGTTTTGGGGGAATCAAGCTAGTACTTGTTACCAGCTCCGTATCTCGCACCCAAGTGTACGTGTTACCTCCTCGAGGTGACCACCGGGCAACTGGTACACCATGTCTATGTGGTGTACTAGGCGAAATCACGATGCTTAACAACTGGGCTGGGTCAACGTGTTAACCGTACCGTGCTGATAGCCGACTGTGCTGGGGGCCCAGTCTAAAAACTAGCCCAGTCATTAATGGTGTATCCAGATGCTTAACGCCCTCCGGATCATGCAGCTTTACCTGTGTATTACGGATCTCTGCACAGGTGGATTTCCATTCTCCCCTACTCGAGGGACCTATTATGGATAGTTCAGATCAAAAACCAAAAGAGACCGGCACTCCACGTTCCGCGCTCAACGTCACATATATGTGACATGCAATTACCCCCAGAAACCCATGTCACGCATTTGTGACACAAAATACTATAGGCATAACTCTGCGGTAATACCTCTTTTGAATATTTTTGATATTTTAATATTTTTAGCAATGTTATGGATTACTGATGCTAACCTGTAGCTTTATGTATATAATAATTATTCATGCAATAACTTTATGTTTATATACCTAAGTATACATAGATTATTAATAAGTATAACATCTTTTGTATATGTATTGTAAGTACCAAAATTCTATAAATTAGCAATTTTGGTTCGTTGCATCAGTCAGTTCCGAATATTGAAATTGTGTACAACTAAAATAACCCTAAATTATAACTTAACTTTTAATTATTAAGTTGTCAATAAAATAATAAACAAAATTAGTAAAATATTATATAAAAATGAAGTATTAAAAAATAAATAAATATTATAAAAAAGTGTATAAAAAAATTTCTATAATTTCCACACCGATTCACAACAAAAATTTGGTGGCAGCGGTGGGATTGCTCTATGCAGCAATTCGTGGTGTAGAAATTTCGCTAAATAAAGCACATTTATACTCTCAGTTATAACGTTAAGTTAAATGTTATTTTTAACACAAAAGTAGTGCAATGAACACATGTGCTGTTCATAAAAAAATGTGAGGTGAAAATGATTAACAATTCAATAACAATTTTAATAATAAATATTTAATATATAAAACGTGATCTTATCTTTAAAAAAACAAACTCAAAATTAACATAATCTGATTAAGATTAAAAAAAATGTAGTCAATTTTAATATAAAAATAACAAGTGGACAATAATTTATAAGTTTGTGTGTGGTTGTTCTAAAAAAAATATACATGTTTCTTGATAAATAAGACATTCAATTAAACATCATTTGTCCGAAATACAAACGGAGCATATATGAATTCAATTTCCTTATGGATCCATTATTATTATCGTTTTAACGTAATCAAATCAAACGATTGGATCTTCATAAAATCAACAATTCATCATCTACTGACCGTTGATTGTAATCATAAAGCAATCAAACGGATAAAATATATAAAACAAACAACTTCGTCGGTCCATTATCATAACGTATCATTGTATCATACGATATCTTCTATTTCATCACATGGATATAACTTCCGGTACATTTAATTACTTCCAAATAATCATACGGAATCAAGGTCGCAGCAGCAGTAACATGTAACACGTATGATATAATAACCTGAAATCGCAGCATCAACAGATTCCTGTTTTCATCGAGTTTATTTTACAAATAATATTAAACAAAGGAACATAATCAAAGAATTCAGCATTTCATTCAATGGACATTACATCAAGACGTCATCTCCATCTACCAATTCATTACGGAATTTTGTCAAGGTTAGTTTAAATTTTTTTCTTTATTCTCAATTTTGTTGGCTATCATTAACACAACATATATTCATTTAATTGGTAACTGATCTACTAAATAATTTTGTGGTATAAGAATACACACAATTTATTTATTTACATTAATATTGTTAAATGTTTTGAGCAATTCTAATCATCTTAAATTATTTTCATTTAATTAATTATGTTGTTGTTATCACATTATTCCTCATCTGTTAGTTGTTTTCTTATATTCTTTTAATTTTGAATTTTAATGTCAACCGAAAGTTTAAACAACTCGAAGAAGTACTCGTTCATTACCTTGCGAAATCGAAGTATAAGGAAAATCAAACGACGATCAAAATCTCTAGTTGATATAGATAGCTTAAATTATTCTGACGATATTAAATCTACTGATTTATCTCAAGTAAATATATATCTAAAACAATCTTCTCTTGTAACCATGTCTGTTTTAAATTTAGATGTTGCTCTAAAAATCATTCCTAAGTTTGATGGAAGCACAGATCGTCTCCACAAATTTCTATTATGTTCTGATATGGTGTATAACGACTTATTGCACACAGAACATGAAAAATTTCTTAATTTAATCAAAACAAAGCATTCACATAAAGCGTACGACATAGTGAAATATACTAATTATAGCACATGGAAAGAATTGAAAGATGAACTAAAACATAAATTCCAATGTACCAAATCTATAGAGCAATTACAAATAGAGCTCATTAACGTTAAGCAACAAAGAAATGAAAATGTTACAACATATGCTAGTAGAGTCGAAAATTTACTTTCCGAATTGAATGAAGTATGCATAACTAGTGCAGGTACATCTGCTTCAAAAACCATTGTACACCTAAATTCTAAGACAGCCCTTAAAGCTTTTCAAGAGGGTCTCATTGATCCAATTAAACTTATTATTAAGGCTTGTCGCTTTACTTCACTTCAGGATTCCATAAATAAGGCTTGTGAAGAAGAACTTACACTAAGTAGATACAATACTTCTAATTATTTTGATCAAACGAATAAAGTTAAGTGTCAAATATGCAAGCGATTAGGATATTCTGCTGAAAAATGTTATAATCGATACCCTGATCAGGAAAATCAAGTTTCTAGTAGCATTTTACCAAATCCTATGACGTTTAATAGATATAATGAAATAAGACGTCAAAAACCAGAAATCACGGAAGTTCAGAAAGCTTTAATTTGTGCTTATTGTAAAGCGCCTGGTCATCACATCAGTATTTGTAGAAAACGCCAGTTTGCTAACTTGAACAAAGCTAAAGATACATCAAAACAAGATACTCCATATTCTTCGGGAAATGGTTCGGGATCCGTTCCAGAAATTTCAGCAAACACTCCAGTTCGGATCCAGCAATTAAAGTAGAGTGTTTTCCACATTCCAAAATTAATAATTTACCAAATAAATATGATCATTCGAAGTTCTTAATTGAGTCTACAAATCAAAATTCAAATTGTTTAAACCATAAATCTAATTCAAACTCAATTCACAATTTTTACAATTCAAGTTTAGCCCTTTATTCAATCAATATTACGAATCAAAACCACAATAAAAAATTCGTTGAATTACAGCTTGACGTATTAAACCCAAAATCGTTTCTCTTCTTGGTCGACACCGGAGCTGACATTAGTATAATAAAACGAAATTTCCTGGTTGACGATACACTTTGTTATCCAGAAAGAAAATGTAAAGTTAAAGGTATCACTACCCAGTTAATCGAGTCAATAGCCAGTTGTGATGCAAATATAATTCTATCAGATTCCATATCAATAAATCATTCATTCCAAATCGTTTCTAGTTCGTTTCCTATCTCATGTGCTGGTATTATTGGTAAGGATTTTTTGTCTAAATACAAATGCAAGATAGATTTTTCTAATTATGTTTTTGAAATTTTATATAATGACATTCCAATTCAACTGAAATTAACATCCAACTCATCTGTTCTAATTCCTGCTAGTTCAGAAAAAACAACCTCAGTTTATTCCAGTATTCTTAATGAAGTCGATTATGTATGTCAATCATCTCAAATTGTACCTGGCGTGTACATAGCGAATTCGATTATCAAATCACAAAATAATCTCGTTACTATAAGCATCATAAATACAAACGATTTTGAAGTCGAAATTGAAAATCTTAATTTACCTCTCACCAAACCAGACGAATTTGAAGTATTTCGATTAAATTCTTGGTCAAATGTTATAAACAATCGTTTACAAATTATCGAATCTCTTCTAAAAATCGATCACCTTAATCAAGAAGAACGAAACTCTATTATAAATCTATGTCGAAAGTATAATGAAATATTCTTTGTAACTGGTGATAAGCTTACATCAACCGATATCATGATGCATAAAATAAGAATTGATAGTAACGTAGAGCCAATATATGTCAAACAATATCGTTTACCAGAGTCCACAAAAACTGAAATAAACAAACAAATAAACTAAATGTTGGAAGACGACATAATCGAGACTAGTAAAAGTCCATGGAACTTTCCATTAATTGTAGTCCCTAAAAAAGCGAACAACGAAGAAAAGAATTGAGAATCGTGGTGGATTTTCGTAAACTAAATGACGTAACAATTAACGACGTATTTCCCTTACCAAACATAACGGATATCTTGGATCATCTTGGTAAATCTAAATATTTCTCCACTTTAGATCTTGCGAAGGGCTATCATCAGATTTTATTAGATCCCAAAGATAGAGAAAAGACTGCATTTAATACTCACTTAGGACATTTTCAATTTAAACGAATGCCTTTCGGCTTAAAAACTGCACCAGCAACGTTTCAACGTCTTATGAATACTAACCTAAGTGGTTTAAATGGCATTAAATGTCTTGTTTATCTAGATGACGTGATAGTGACTGGTTATAATCTTATTGATCACAACGCTAAATTAGAATCGGTTCTTGAATGTTTCAAAATCAATAATTTGAAGGTAAATTTAGAAAAGTGCCAATTCTTATCTAAGGAGATCATATATCTAGGTCATACCGTCACTGAAGAGGGAATCAAACCAGATCAAAACAAAACTGATACAATAAAAAATTATCCTCAACCAAATAATCAAAAGGAAGTCAAATCATTTTTAGGCTTAGCAGGATATTACCGCCGTTTCATTAAACAATTTTCCGAAATATCGCAACCTCTTACAATTTTACTAAAAAAGGGTCAACCATTTAATTGGAATGCGTTCTGCGATGAATCTTTCACCAAACTGAAAAATTGTTTACTAAACCCTCCAATTTTACAACACCCAGATTTTGCTTTACCGTTCACAATAACAACCGATGCGAGTGATATTGCAATCGGCGCGGTTCTTTCTCAAAACCCGAACAACTTTGATTTCCCAATTGCATTTGCTAGTCGAGTGCTAAATAAAGCTGAACTTAATTACCCAACGATAGAGAAGGAGTTGCTGGCGATAGTATGGGCTTGCGAACATTTTCGCCCTTATGTATATGGTCGTCACTTTTCCATAATTACAGATCATAAGCCGTTGATATGGCTGTGTAATTTAAAAAACCCTTCCTCTCGGTTAATGAGGTGGCGCATTAGATTGGAAGATTTCGATTATAAGGTTTACCACAGACCTGGAAATCATAATCAAAATGCGGATGCTCTAAGTCGAATAGCAATTGTACCTGATAAATCTTCAAAACTTCCTTGAACATCTAAAGAAATAATGGTCGTAACTCGATCAAAAAGTAAACAACAATCTGAAATTAGGTCAAATCCAGATAATCTTGAAACCAATTTACCGAATTCTAAAATAATACATCTCACTGACGATTCCGAAATTGATAAACTTATTGAAGAATTTCATTCTAAACCTTTAGGTGGTCATCAAGGTGCATTCCGAACTGCACAGCGAATCAAAAGATATTATCATTTTAATAACTTATACACTCGTATTAGAAAAGCAATTAAATCTTGTGAGTTATGTCAAAAAAATAAATGCTGCAAATTCAATAAAACTCCAATGCAAATAACTTCAACATCTTCTCACGCATTCGAAAAGCTTTTTTTAGATATCGTCGGTCCTCTCCCTGTGTCGTATCAAAAAAACAAATATATACTTACCGTTCAGGATGACCTTACTAAATTTTCTTTTGCATTTCCTATAAGGAACCAGGATGCCGAAACCATAGCTCGAATTTTTGTAGAACGAATAATATGTGTTTTCGGTACCCCTCAACAAATATTATCCGATCAAGGGGCGAATTTTATGAGTGATCTGTTTACAAACGTGTGCAAACTTCTAAAAATTAAGAAGTTAATTACAACAGCGTATCATCCTCAAACAAATGGAGCATTAGAACGATCTCACAGAACGTGGACAGAATATCTGAGAAATTACACGCAGTCAGACCCACTCAACTGGGATACTTGGCTTCCTTATGCTATATTTACTTTTAATTCGACTCCGCATAGTGCAACCAAATTCATGCCGTTTGAATTACTATTTGGTTGGAAACCTATGATTCCTACAGTACTACTTCAAGAACCAGAACTAGTTTATAACTACGATGATTACTTATTAGAACTTAAAAGTAGAATGCAAAATTCTTTTCAGAAAGCAAAGGAGAATCTTATAAGTCAAAAACTCAGATCAAAAGAATACTATGATAACAACACACAAATCCAACATTTCCAAATCGGTGATTTAGTTTTATTAAAAAACGAAGTTCGTTTAACCAAATTTTCTCCACTTTGGCTTGGTCCTTTTGAAGTTAAACGTATTAATTCTCAAACCAATACTACAATATTAATAAAAAATAAATTGAAGACAGTTCACAATAATCGATTAAAATTATTCGTAAGTTAATGGTATTTCAATAAAGTTGAGAAGGTCGAAAAGAATTTAAACTATAAAACAAATTTCATATTATAAAACAAACAAAAAAAAAATTATTTAATTAAATAAATAACAATAAATTAATTTTGAATTCAAAATTTATCATAATTAAAAAATAAATTTAATTAGTTTATAGAATTCATTTATATTTATATTATATGTATTATTTTTATTTTTTCAAAAAAACGCTTCAGCGCGGAACGTGTTAAAAAACCTGAATCTGGTGCTGCGGGCACATCGGTCTTTATGCCCGGTCTGCAAAGCTTAAAAGGGGGCATAGGCACAAATGAGACTGACCCCTCGAAAACAAAGAGCAGAGGTACGAATTCTGAACCTCCAGTATCAAACTATCAGACCAGAGAGATCCTGGATCTCTAAGATCTACAACATTCCGTTGGAGCAGGGAACGGACAAGACGTACCACTGAGCTAAAGCAGGAGGGTTCCACTGAGATCTCACCGTCAAAAAGGCATAGATTTAAGGATGAACCGCCTACGGAGGCAAACAAGAAAAGGGTACTCGTATGAAATGGAGGAGACTGTTCAAGAAAGCGAGGAAAAAAAATCCTGCTGCAGTTTAGGACTGTTATAAAGAAGTCCTCATAACGTACAAGTACGAGCTTAGAGCAGCCAAATCGACGGCCTGGGGGCTCTACTGTGGTAACATAGAGGAGTCCTCGGAGGCTGCCAGGCTAGGCAAAGTACTATGTTCTAGTCCTTCCATCCCGAGTTATCTACAATGACCGGATGGTTCATGAACTACTTGTAGTGAAGAATCCCTGGAGCTATTACTAGAACCGGATTTCCAGGTACTTTCCTTGGTACTAGCCCCGGAGCGCCCCATGATAAATAGGGGTCTATAGACTCCGTAAGTTATAAGTAAATAGGCGGAATATCCTATGGGCAATAAACAGTTTTAATCCATACAATTCGAAAGAAGCTTGACTTAACCCCACCCTGACTGGAAGTTATCTTTGCAATGGACTGAAGTAAAAGTAATATTTATATACCTAAGGTGGGAAAAAGCTGCTATCCCAAAGGCTTTAGGACTGCAAGCTTATCCTCTTTTCTATTAAAATCACTGGAAAGATAAATAGAGGCTTACATAAGAGGCTCAATAAAGCCGGGCGAGCTGTCGGGATCTCAACACGCATACTAGGGACGATCGGTGGAAACAGCCATTCCTCCCCTATAGGCCTGATTGAAAAATCATTTGAATACATGGAATATTCAATGGTAACTTTCTTGGATATATAGAGGGGGCCTTTAGCAACGTCAGGCCGGGGGCAATCACTCGGGCCCTTGCGTGCCTGGGGGTAGACGAGTCACTCGGTTGACAGGCAGATACGTGAGCAGAGGGGCACCCCAAGGTGCAGTTTGATCCCCTCTTCTTTAGAACTTGGTCATTAATGACTTGTTACTAACCCTGGAAGGGCAACGCTTTAAGATGGTTGCGAATGATATTGCTATTGCGGTCATCGGTAAATATCCTTGTACGCTGAGTGAGCGTATGCAGCCCGCTAATCTAGGACCTCAAAGGCTTACTTTACACAATAATATGGGAAAAGGTAGTGCGAGTAAATTGAAAAAAAATATCGTTGGAAAATGCATAACATGTATGAAGGGTTTGGGGATCTTTGTTGTGAATCATTCACTAAAAAGTTTAATAGAATAAAAATTATCAAGCGATAAGGCTCTGGTGTACACATACATACGAGTACATAATATTTATAAATAATTGGCGAACACTAATTACATGACGTATATTTGTATAGAAAAAAAAATGTTTAAATTAAAATTACTTCTTATCAACCAACATAAAAGGAAAATCAAAATGAAAATATGAAATATCAAAGTAATTTTTTTTTTTCATTTTACGTTTTGTAGCTATAAACTGTTGGCTCGAGCAAAATATATAAATCCCTGATATTTAATTACGGTTACAAATAAAACTGAAAAGATTTGATTTTCTTTTTGATATCGAATTGCAATTTGTAATTTTTAATGAAGTTCCACAAGTGTTTTATGCTTTATAGCACGAATCGTTATGTTTATGCTTTTATATAATTTAAACAGTATACTGTAAATGTATTCGATGTAAAAAAAATGTATAATTATTTCCAATGCTCTCTAATTTATACGTATTTGACGTACAATGTATAACTGTAATTACGTTCACCTAGAAAGTTTGAAGTACCATTATGATTATCTCTAAAAACTACAGATATATCTGAGTAAATTAATTGTTTGCTATTTATATAGTAATACTAATGCTTAATAGATGGCGCACCGATAATAAATTAAAATTGATACTATTGATAGAAATAATTCTACAGAACTAATATTTATTTGCGATTTTCTAGAAGATTGGCTTCGCTGCTGGTTTCGGTGATAAGTTGTTGAGAAATTGGGATTTGATCGCACCAGAAGATAAAGTTAAGTCTATCAAAGGTTTTGTGATACTGTTACGAGAACTGTATACAAAAGCTTCTAAAACATGAATGGAACTCCTTTTTGACAAGAGTAACGTTGAATTTATCGGCGTGCAAAGTCCAAATTAGAGCGTTCTTGAAAGTAGACTTGGGCAGGGTCAACTCACATGTTTAAAGAAGCGTAGAGAAGTCGCTTAAATGTTATGTATATAGACTTGTTTATGGGCGGCAAATTGTTTTGTATTAAAAAGGTTGATCGTAATGATCAAAGTCTCTGGTTAGACATATTATATGGTTGGGGCTCAAATTTCATATAGGTGCCGAGCAATAACCATGGGAGAAATCGATAAGGCACAAATGTGGTCAATTTTCGGGCCCTTTGTACGTTACTCGCACTGACAGTAATATTGGTGGTATTCTTAATCCATCACGTTTTATTACAGGACATGTTGGTATTGGTACCAGAGATAAATACAATGCATATGGAATATGCATGACATGACAGTATTAATCGAACGGTCAAATTGATTAATATTGCAGGCCAATAATATATAATGTGTCTTACAATAAATGAACTAGGTACTGAAATAGTTAGGGAATTCATGATTTCACGAAGTCTGTTAATTGGTTTCAGATACATTGCTGTTTTGGCTAGGTCCAGGGAGAACACGCTTTGAAATATCTGTATTTTGCTGGAGAAACGTTTAATGAAGAACCCAGCAAAGATTCTGTTTTGCTGAATTTATTTGTTTGTCTCGACATCTGATTATTGTTTTTCGAGTGGATGTGTATACTTTTGAGCATCGTCTATGGCCATCCGCAGTATAAACGTATAAGAGACTTACTTATGATTAAAGCTATAAGTCTCAGTATACCATTATGTTATTTTCCTTGCTATTTTCGATTTTTCTTCTTATTGTGGCGCTACAATTGTATAATTGCATTCAAGCCTCACTCTCCTCACAAGATCATTCAATGCCATTCATCCATTGGAGACACAACCTTCCCTGTTTTCGTCTTCCATCAAGAGAGGGAGTTTTTGTGGTACATAACCCAACATTGTGGTACATTTAATAGGGTCATACCACCGTTACCTTCATTCTCCCTCGTGACAGAACGAAATTTCAAAATTTTACTTACGATTTTCTTCTCCAAAGTGCCCAAGGTCGTTTGGATATCCTTTTCGATTTCATGGTGTTGATCAAGCTTAAGTAGATTCTACTAGCGAGCGTTATTATCCGTTTACTTTTAGGATAGGGTTGTTAGAGTCGATTACACCTCTCAAATATTTAAATTCTTTTACATCAAAATTGTAGCTTCCAATTGTTGCATTTTGCTTAATATGATGGTGGCGAGCTCCTTCTTTTGAAGCGGTCACTTTTATTTGGTTCCGTTTCTCATTTATTTTGAAACCCTGTATTTGAAAATTGTATCTGGTATGTTGGCACCTGAAACTGTAAAATTATTTAGAAGCCAGCTGTTGAAAAATTTGCAGGAGAGCGTATCGCCTATAGGGTTATCATGCACAACGAGCCCAGTTTTGCGTAGGTGCTAATTGCCGATCTGGTCAACAATAGTTTTCCTCGTTGGATGTTGAAATATACGCTGCGAAGAAATCGATAAAGAGATATAGTAAGTATCAATTAGGAGCTCGTATAGATTCTTAAGCCCTAAAGCTCCCACATACGGTTGCCTATCATACAAGAGTGACGGTAAAATTGTGTCTGTATGGTGTTTAATACGGTAATCGTGCTACATAGTTGGATCATCTTGCCACTCTTGTGGACTGGGCAGATAATGTTGGTCAATTCGAACCATATTACTTGTTGTTCCAGATTAACAGGCAGGTGGTTGTAGTGGGCTAATTTTTGCGGATTCAGAACATCGTTCCTTGTGTTAAGCAGTTCTGAGAAATTTTTAGTTTATCGATCTGCGATGCCTGGGACTCGGTGATAAGGTATACTATAATTTTTTATGAAGTTATAATAATTATGTTACTGCCGTTGGTAACAAGCTTTCTGACATTTTTGTCAGTACTGCAGATCAAGACTCTGATCACTACAGATGTTGTGTTTTCTTGTTCGCATGTTTCGAATCGTCAAATGTCTCAGTAACATACAAAATGTTCACAATGCTGCGTAAAGTCCTTCGAAACATGAACTCGAAGCTAAATTGAAAACTGCAGCCAAATTTCGAATAACAAATTTTTACCGAGCAAATAGTACAATGGTTAAAGGTGTGACGTTTGGATCGGAAGTACCGGGTTTGAATCCCAATAGACGCGGGATGCAAAAGGGATTCTTCATCTTTGATTTCGATCAAGATGATGATGAACATATCTATAACCCTCTGTTGAGAGTACAGAATCCATAGACCGAGTCATCGTTTAGCTATACCTGGTTGTAGATGGTCATAGAGCCGGACGATCTTTGATTCCGATTTATATAATTTTTACAATTAGTTGTAAGCCTTCATAAGAACTTGCTAGCCAGCAGTTTTAATTGAATTGTCATAAAAAAGAGATGCATTGAGAATTCAAACCACACTTAGATTATATAAAAACTTTAAAATTTCGTCAATCTGAACATTTTCCAAATTTCAAAATAAATTAACAAAATCCAGAACTCTCGAAATTCTATTGACTCAATCGATCCAAGATGAACACGTATACGATTCTAAAGAGAATACTTTTGATTAAGACATTTGGCACTTTTGTCAATATACAAATTCTGTTAACAAATTTTTAGTTTCTTAATTAAATTTTAAAATTTGACAAATTTGGCGAAATTCACAGGCTAAACCATCATTCATGTCAGTACAGATTGGCATAGAGCTATATAATGTCCCAGTTAAATCCGACTTGTAGTCATACGTCCTCGATTTGGCTAGTAATGGCATAATGTGCAATGAAGCTTATATAAATAAACTGGGAAAGACTTAAACGAGAATCAGTTTTGGTAGGAATTTGTTAAGTATATGCGTAGAACTAGCGCAAAATAGAGCTACCTTTACTGTCTTGTGCATCAGTTGTATATGTGATGGCCAATAGAGAAAATAGTAGTGAAATAACTGATGCTCAGTCTTCTATCCCTCTTCTTGCTATGAAAGGCATTCTGTGCTTGCCTGAATTTCAGTAATTCATTCTTGGCCTAGCATGTGAATGATAGGCTGTTGCTTGAATTTAACTATAATAAGTGTAAGTCAATTTATTATCTTTTGCGGGGGTCAGATATCAGTGCAAAGTCTGGATTCAACTGTCCTAATGTAAGTGCATGGTCTGGATTGTACTGTCCTATGGTGGTAAATCATCGAAAAAGTCCTAGTAAACACACATCGATTTTCATAGCATTATATAGTTGGGCCATCCATATTTGTCGCCTCTCTTGTTAACTGGTCACCAGGCAGGTGGTTGTATTGGGTTTCTTTTTACGGATTCAGAACATCGTTCCCGCATGCGTTGAGCAGTTCTGAGAAAAGTTTAGCCCATCGCTCCATGATGCCTGCAACTCGATGATAAGATTACTATAATTTTTTATGAGATTGGTCCATATTACTGCCGGTTGTAACAATTTCATGATGTTGCTGCGAAGCCTCCTGACATTTTGTCAGTACTCTAAATTGAAACTATCTACGTTGTATTTTCTTGTTTGCATATTTAAAATCGAGTTATCCTGATGGTGTTTTCCTTTTGGAATTATAGCTTGGTTAACCCCATCAATAATCACCTGTACAGTTTCATTATACCGCGCACCTAGAGCTGAAGTAGATTCGTTTTTAAAATTATTTAAGTATAGTTTTCCAGTAACATACAAAATGTTAACAATGCTGGGAAGTCTTGCGAAACATGCACTCGAAATGTTCACGGATTTGTATCGTTTGAATATGTCTGTCTTGAATTATACATGAAGTTTAATTTTTTTTTTAATTTCTATAATTTTGAGTTGATTATTCAACGACTTTTTTAGAAGGGGCCATTTTGATTAAGGTTGCTATATGCCAAACTAAATCTCCGGCCAAGTTTGTTGCATACATGAGACAGATCTTAGTTAGAGCTGTCATTAAATACTTACTCTGCAGACTCTCTATAGTTCGAAACCTCGTTAATTTAAAAAACTTTTCAAATTTCAAATGATTATTTATTGTTCACTGATTCAATCGTAGTATATACTTTTGATTCAAAACGTGAGATTTGTAGAACGCAAGCCAAAAGAAAAAAAATTATGAAATTATGAAATTTCGATGTTTCTGGATTATAATTCGAAAATATGAAAATTCTTCAGATTTACGAATCTACTGAGCTTTTTTAGTTATATTTTAAAATTCGACAAATTTCATGGGCTGAACCAATGAGGGGAACCATCACTCATGTGAGTGCAGACTGACATGAAGCTGTCCAAAGTGCTAATTAAATCCGACCTTTAGTCGTGCATCCTTGACTTGAAGGCAAAGAAGGACATAAATAAGTAGCCAAAGACTAGAAGGAGCCATGGGTTTGAACAAGTAGAAAACCAATTCAACAAAAATCAAAAAACAAATAAATTATTTTCGGTAGAAATTTGTTAGAAGGCGTACTGTTTAATACTGGCCGTAAGGCCCAGAGTACGTGTCCGTCAAAGTAAACAAAGACTCCTCAAATTGGAGGAGTATTCTCAGCCTTGATGTTATTGAAGAATAACTTGTTAAATTAGGGTAATCTGATACGCAGTTTATTTCGTTTTCCGCCCTTATTATGATATGGTGCTTTGAGAAGGGGTTGTTCATCAATCTTTCTAACACTGATTTAGTTGTATGTTCCCTCGATTTTCGGAAGAGAGATCACAAGGCCAAACCAGCACCTGTGTATTATTCTGAATGGTAAACTCTGCTGGAAATTTCGCTTCTAAAAGACACTGTTATTGCTTCGCAATGCAGAAGAGCTTTTGCCACTTTTTGTAGTCCTACCTCCAAAACAAAGCCACCTTTACTGTCCTATGCATCAGTGGCATGGTTGCCAATGGGGAAAATAATTTGTTTGTAGCAAAACCTGTAATGAAATATAAAAGGTGTTCAGTCCTTAATCCCTCTTCTTATTATATGGAGTGCATTTTGTGTGAATGAAAGGCAAAATTTAAAAAGCCTGAGTTTAACTTCAACAAATTTGGTTCGATATTGTATTTTTTGCGGGAGTCTCACGATTGAAAGTCAGTGCAGGATTTGGATTCTACTGTCCTTATTATGGTGGTAAATCATCGAGGTAATTTGGGTTAATAGTCGTTTTCCAATCTGCGATCTAAGTCTAAAATAATCCTTTGGTTGTGTTCAAACTGATGTAATGATCAAGTGGACGTCTGCTTGTTATGTAAGTGGGAAATAAGGTGCTAATGTTTAAGCAAAACCGGGATCATGTCCCAAGTAACAATTTAAGTCGGTTTTACGTTCCGGGCACTCCAAAATATTACTTTGATGTGTTTTGGCACAGTACTTGGTACGTACCAGGCACTATGCCACGGACATATTTGGGGAATGATTTTTGGTAGCAATGCACGGGCCTACAACGTAGTGCAAACGTTTTAGGAACGGACATTGGAACGTTCCAACATCGTTTTAATTACGTTCCAATCACCACCTAATAATAAAATTAACACATATGTATACTTAAAACGAAAATAAGTATTTGGAACAAGATATATATATGTATATACATATATATAGCTTTTTCAGATTAAATTAAATTTTTTCCAAGTTAAGCGCAACTTTTTCAAACATAAACGAAACTATTTCCAAATTGAATGCAATTTTATTGAATTATTTTTTTATCAATTTCATAGAATTATGGTCCCCACCAGAAGCAACCAGCAGAGCCAGAATTTGGTAGTAGACCAAGATGACATGTTTTATAGTTCAGGGTCGGATGCAGTGACTGGAAATTCATCTCCAATCGTTAATTCGAAATAATACATCAAGATGCATCATAGAATTGCAATGTAAACAATATTTCGGAACCTGAAACTGATCAATAGATTCTGGTAAATAATTCATAAATTTTGCCTTCAGAAAATTTTAACTGAACATTGTGTGGATTTTATAATTATAGGTAAACAGTACATTTGTTGAGAACATCGAAAAACAATTGAAGCAAATAAGAACAGAATACGCCGAAATCAAAGCGGAAAACATTAAAATCCGCGTCCAGCTAGATAAAATATTTGAAATACTTGTTTCTAGCTCAGCGCGTAACATAAATGCATCTTGTGATCAAAGAGTTCCTGTTGATAAGGTAACTAATATATTTACAAAATTTTGAATTCCCACTTAAAACACATATTAGTTTATGTGAATTCGATAAGGAACTGCAGAGCAACGCTGAATATAGGACTCATATAGTGAATTAAATTTGAATTTTTTAATTTTTACACGCTATGTTCAATCAAAATACAATTAAGCAATATTAAAACATGCAGTATCTCAGCAATATATTGCCCCCCAAGATACAACCTCAAACAAGTAGATTATATACTAATCTTCTGAAAACGCTAGGAAGTGTCTTTTTAGTTGGAGGTGACTATAATGCAAAAAATACATATTGGGGATCTTGGTTAACGACCGCTAAAGGAAAAGAACTGTTCGCAGCAGGCAAACAACAAAAATGCGAGTTTTACTCAGGCGGTACACCAACCTATTGGCCTACGGATACCAGTAAGATTCCAGACCTTATAGACTTCTTTATTACAAGAGGGATTTCAGATAATTATATCCATATAGAGAACAGTGAAAGTCTATCATCAGATCATTCACCAGTTATAATGATACTTAGCCAAACAATTATTTTAAAAGAGAGCAACGCGAAATTAACGAGCTACAAAACCAATTGGGATCTCTTTCAAACACAGTTAACAGAATGAATTAGTCTGCAGAACCCAATTCAGGGACCAGTCCAAATAGAAGACGAATTAGATAAGCTCATCCATAATATCCAATATGCTGCGTGGGAAAGCACTCCAAATAATAGGCAGGAAATGCTAGCTATCCAGAGGAGGTGAGAGAACTTCTTAAAAATAAAAGAAAAGCACGGAAGAATTGGCAAAAACATCGAAATCCTGAAAATAAAAGAGTATTTAACCATTTGTGTAACAAATTAAAATACCTTATCAAAGACATTAAAAATCAATCAGTTAAGAAATACCTCAGCACTCTAACTGGGCAAAAAGATACTGATTATTCATTATGGAAAGCAACTAAGAATATTAAAAGACCTAAACTTCAGATTCCTCCAATTAAAAATATTGAAAATTGGGCTCGAAATGCTAAACAAAAAGCAGATTTGTTTGCAAATCACCTTGAAGAAACATTCCAACCTTATCCAAAACAAACGAAAGAGGACAATATTACACCAATAAATAAACAAGATGAAGTAAATATTACACCTGTAACATTGAGAGAACTAAAATAGGAAATCAAGAATAATCTGAATGCGTATAAGGCTCCAGGATATGATCTTATAACGGGTCAGATAATAAAACTGTTACCGGAGAAAGCATTGAGGAAACTAGTGCATATAATTAATGCAGCAATTCGACTAAGATATGTACCAAGACAATGGAAAGGTGCAGACGTAAATCACTAGAAAGCAAACAAAGATGCTCAACTATATTCCTTGATGTAGCGCAAGCATTTGACAAAGTATGGCACCAGGGGCTAGAATTCAAACTTCATCAAAATTTTCCGGAGCAATGTTTTCAAATTTTAAAATCATACATATCAGAGAGGCAATTCCGAGTAAAGTATGAGACTGAGTACTCCCAACTAAAAAGAATAACAGCCGTAGTACCACAAGGGAGTGTTCTTGGGCCAATCCTATATATCTCCTATATACTAGGGATATATCAATTACAGAAGAAACAATGGTGACTTTTGCCGATGACACGGCAATACTTGCAACAGCAAAGAACATCAATGACTCCACTAGTAAATTACAGAAGGCTACTAACCTGATATGACAAAGAAATGGCGAATTAAATTAAATGAAGCAAAATCAATCCAAGTGATCTTTACAAATCAAAAAGTTAACCATATACCAATAATGATAAACTCAATAGTAGTACCCCATGCAAACACTGCCAAATATCTTGGTATGACTTTAGATGCTAAGCTTAGATGTAAGGAACACATAAAAAAGAAGAGAGAAGAACTAAACATAAAATTTAGAAAAATGCATTGGCTCCTAGGGAGACAATCTGAACTAGCGATCCATAACAAACTGCTGTTATACAAACAAATCCTGAAGCTTGTATGGACATATGGTAGCCAACTATGGGGATGTGCCAAGAAGACAAATATCAAAATCATACAAACAGTTCAAAATAAAATCCTACGATGTATTGTTAATGAACCGTAGTACATTCGAAACGACAACCTCCATCGAGATCTCAAAACACCTACGACATCTGTACCAGCATCAAAATCTGGACATACGCTGTTTGCTGACTACATCTCCAACAAGAAGACTGCAAAGAACCAAACCACTGGACTTATCGCGACCAGGAGGTCAGTAGACTTACTGTGGCGAAAAATCTAAGGGATTAGTTACACTAAAATGGGGAGAATCACTTGATTACGCCGAATATACAAAATACTTTATTATGCAATGTAAATTACTAAATGGGTACAAGACTCAGTCGTATTATTAATAAACATAAAAAAAATACTACTGGACCAAGGTATAATAGAAATGTTCTAAACTCAGTGCCTTTCGAATGCCTACAAATGTTGAGACTTCTAATCGATCGATGTATTTCAGCTGGTTTCGTTGCATTACAATTCTCTAGCATATCTGACAGTGAGTCAATTTCCCTGCCAGAAAACTTTGTGCGAATCAAATCTAATAAATGCGTTTTTTAAGCAATTTCTTAATCCATTGTACCAAAAATGTCCATTCTCCATAGGAACGACGTTAATATAGTTTGGAGTACGAAGTAATGTTCTGCTGTCCTTTGGTAGGTTATGTTTTTTTGAATTATTCAATACTGATAGAAGTAGATTAATAGAACTATGATTTATTTTACAATTCAATGCTCATGTAAGTAATTCTTCCATAAAAGAAATAGAATTATCCGTGTCTGTATCACTATCTTCTTCTGAAATTTCTAACACATTTTCCTTTAAAGCAATATCTATACATATTGCCATACTCCAGAAGAATCCTGATTTATTTCTTGTGTTATAGAAAATTCACATGGAAACGAATTGTTTCCGCTTGGTGTTTCTCTGTTCTGTACATCATCAATATCACTTGAACACGTTTTGTTTATATTCAATCTTTTATTTACTTTTCTATAAAAACTACTAGAATGTCGGTATAATTTAACTTTTTTTTTTCTAGGTAGCATATTAATAATTATTTAGCACAATCAATTATACAATCAAAGTAATTTCAGATGTTTGTTGTAAAGTAAATGCTACTTATTGGTAAAAATTGCATGTAAATATTACTGTAAAGTTTTGATTTTTGATAAATAAGGTCTATCTAACTTTGTAGTATATATTCTTAGTAGTGGAGACGAAAGTTTTACCTCATGAAACTACTTTAAAGTTATAGTTTTTATGGTGAAGTTAAAGGATTTAATATGTCGAGAAAACATTACCATTCACTCTTGATGTAGCGGTGACTTTAAAATGAAAAATGGATGACATTTTGACGTTCCCGATCATTCAATAAATACTTTAAAAGTTTTTGTAACTTTATAGTAATATTTACAAGTTATTACGACGTTTCCGCAATTTTTTAGTTACTTTTTAGTTACTTAAATTTATTACTGCAAGCACAAAATGTATATACAGTGACAAAAATAAGTAGCTAGTACGTGAAACTGACCTCCTCGAAGTTCCCATACCGTTGTTTGCTGTAGTACCAACTTTGATTGTTGCTTGGAGTATTAATACACTTCAAGTGTGATAAGGTCATCAAGTTCGCGGTTGGTTGTTGAAGCGGTACTCTAGAAATGTGTTTTCGTTCAAAAATCATTGTCGCACTTATTACTGGTCATGGATGGTTCACGGTTCTTTGCAGACGTCCGGATTTTTTCAGAACTAGACCGTTTGGTGTCATAACGTTGCATGCTCTGAGGTTTAGTGCTGTTTTTTGCCTGGAATATCTGCTAAAATTGCATTCCCGGTTCTTTGTGATGTTAGACGGCCGGTCCCTGAACTTTGCCAAGTAAGTGATGGTGTGAAGCAACGCGCTAACATACCATAATTTGCTCATAATTATGTATAATATTGTACTTGAAATGAAGTACTAGAGTATATAGAATAATTATGTAAATACTAAAAAACATTAAAAAATAAGTAGATAGGCAGAATAAGTTTAACCATCGACATCGATGGAACACAAATAAAACATATGTAATGGTCTTATATATAATATAATAAATAAATAACATAAAATTGTAAGGTGATAAAACTTAAATATTAATAATAAAATAAAGTTACAAATAAAAACTTTTAAAATATATACAAATAAATAATAAATAAATAAAATGTTTTTGTTTAACTTATAATTGTCGTGGTATTACCGCTCGGTACCACTACAATTGGTGACAGCGGTGGGATTTGTTATTTTTCACCGTTAATTAGTGCAAAATACAAACTTTAAAAATCATACGATCCTCCGATGACAGTTAAATTTAACATGTGGTAATAAATTAAATAAATTTTACTAATAATAAATCCATTATAAATAAAAGAACAAAATAAAACTTTAGTTAAATGTGATTTAATTTAAACGTGTATATATTCAAATATAATAAACTATTTTATTATTGAAAATTAGCTGCAATAAAAGCCGTAATCTAAAGTATATAACATATACATATGTATATATGTTATCAAAAATAGTGAATTGTTCCACGAAACAAATAAATTAAACTTCCTGCATATTAATAAATTAAAATATATGATATGATATTACGCAAATATCTAACATATGTTATATCAAAGATGACTACAAAGAATCCAGTCTACTCTAACCGTACCAGTAAATACCAACCATAGAAGGTATCATCTTTAGGCATTAAACGGATCATCATCTTTTCATCAACTAAATTTCCGATATATTGATAAACCAATATCAATAAATGTATACATTGAAAACGGGACACCATCAATTAACATTGAAGACAACATTGAAGTCACATGTTCAAACAACAAAAAAAAAATAAAAATCTTGGTAAATATTATATACTATAACTACAATATATAGTTATTCTTCTTTTAGTTCTAAGAATTATTATTTTCCTAATTTAATTTAACTTTAAATTATTTACAACAAAATTAAAAAAAAAAAATAATAATAAAAATTTTAATAACAATAAAATGTATTAAAATTGTTAAACACATACATATATATATTTAATACATTTATATTGTTCTAATAATGAAATCATTGATAAAGCATAAACTTTCATACATAATTTATAAATCATAAAAAGAACCACGAGGTTGTTTGTCCATTCAATTAAAATTTATAATACTAATGGATTAGCGGTAATTCAAGCGGAACAATTTTGAGTTTTATGAATTGTATCTTTTTATTTATATTTTTTTTAATAAACCAATTTTCAATTAATGAGTTCATCTGATGCGTCTAGTGATGAAAATGACCAATCTACAGATTTTTTAACTCTACGCAATATAAAAATTAAAAAGGTTTCTTCAAAATCACGTCAAAGGAAAGAAAACGCCGAAGCTGCTAAACTTTTACCTGAGGATAACGAAAAATTTGATTCGACCTCTCAAAATATAAAACAATCCTCAAACATAAAGCTTTCCGATTGTACTGATTCCTTTCAAAATAATAAAATGTCGGCTTTAGATGTCAAATATGTATTGAAGCTTGTACCTAATTTTAACGGTAACCCTAGAGACCTACATAAGTTTACTGCTAGTGTGGATTATATATATAAAACTTTACGCGAAGCAGATAGACCTGGTCTAATAGAATTATTAAAGTTAAAATTAGACGGAAAAGCATACGACATTGTCCGATACACTGAAATTGATACTTGGGCTGACTTTAAGAAAATTTTAACATCAGAATTTTCAGAGAGTCGTTCTATAGGTCATCTTCAAATGGAGTTAGCTAAGATTAGACAATTAAAAGGCGAAGATGTACGTTCTTATGCAAGTAGACTCGAATTAATCGTACACGATTTAAATGAAGCTTGTATAACTGCTCAGGGTACAAATTCTGCCAAAACCATTCGTGATCTTAACTCTCATATCGCTTTACAGTCATTTCAAGAAGGGTTAGACCATTCCATAAAAAATATTATTAAAGCATGTCGGTTCGATAAATTAACGGATGCTATTAATCAAGCTTGTCAAGAAGAACTTGCAATCAAAAATTTTTCGAGAGTTTCCGCTCCTGATATTTCTTTCAATCGTAAATCAGATAAATTTTGTCAACTTTGTCGAAAGCCAGGACATATTATTGCACAATGCTTCAAAAATCAACAAGCGCCTTCGAAATCTGTGAAATCATATTCTATTATAAGATGTGCATATTGTAAACGTAAGGGACATCACATACAGGAATGCTACTTCAAACAGAAAAGTGATGCTCGTAGAGAAGACTTGGTAAGATCGCATCCAAATGCTTCGGGAAATGTGGAAGGATCTATGAGGCCAACAAAAGACACTCCCTCGAAGGTCCAGAAATCATAGAGTGTCCTAGTTCCAATAAGTTTCATAATACTCTGCACGGTCATTCTTCAATCGAAAATATTTACACTGTAACCAATGATTGTAATACAAACTCTAGAAATCATTATTTATATTTAAATCTAAATGTCAGCAAATTTTCAAATGTTCCTTTTTTAGTGGACACAGCTGCTGAAGTATCTCTTATTAAAGAAAATTTGTTAAAAGTTGATACCATAATTCGTAAGGATAATAAATGTAAGCTTCGAGGAATCTCTAATGATTTAATACAAACCATAGGTGAATGCGAAGCCAAATTAATTCTTCCTAATTGTAAGGAATTAGATATAACATTTCAAGTTATACCTGATTCATTCCCTATTTCATGTTCTGGAATACTTGGACTTAATTTCTTCAATCATTTCAAATGTAATATTGATTTTTTACGTCAAGTTGTCGATATTCCATTAGAAAATTCTATAATTTCACTAACCTTAAATTCCGAACTTCAATTACAGTGTGATCAGTCTATAAAAATATTACCTCGTTCAGAGAAAAATTTAACTATTAAGGTAAATTGTGCTAATGACTCAGAATATATCTGTCCGTCTCAAGAAATCGCACCTTTGGTATTTGTATCAAGTTCTCTTATTAAAATTAAAAACAACTCAATTCCAATTTCTATATTAAATATATCCGAAGCTGAACATAATTTAAATAGTTTCAATCTTAAGGTTGAACCTCTATCTAATTACCATATATTTCATCTTCAGAAATGGGATGATGTACTTCATAAACGATTAGAAACATTGGATTCATTCATAAATTTGCAACATCTTAATAAGGAAGAATATAATGCAATTATTTCGGTAATTCATGAATTTAATGGCGTCTTTCATTTAGAGGGTGATCTATTAACTAGTACAAATGTAGCCACTCATGAAGTTCGTACACTTCCTGATGTTAGCCCAATCCATGTTCGTCAATATAGACAACCACATTCAATCAATATAGAAATAAAATCACAAATCGACCAGATGTTGAAAGATAGAATCGTGGAAGATAGCGCAAGTCCCTGGAATTTTCCGCTCCTCGTAGTACCAAAAAAATCCAGCACAAATGAAAAGAAATGGCGAGTGGTAATTGACTACCGCAAATTAAATCACATAACAGCTGATGATATTTTTCCATTGCCAAATGTCTCAGATATACTTGACAAACTTGGTAGCGCACAATATTTCTCGTCTTTAGATTTATACAGTGGTTATCATCAAGTAAATCTTCAAACATCTGATCGAATTAAAACAGCATTTAGCACAGATGATGTGCACTACCACTTCATCAGAATGCCTTTTGGCTTAAATGGTGCTCCCTCAACGTTCCAGCGTATGATCAACAATGTACTCAGTGGTCTCAATAAAATAAAATGCTTAGTTTACCTTGATGACATCGTAATTTTCGGAACGAACTTATTGGAACACAATAAAAGACTTGTCGAAGTTTTCGAACGTTTTCGAAAATTTAATCTCAAATTAAATGCAAGCAAGTGTCAGTTTGTAAGGCAAGAAATTACTTATCTTGGACATATTGTAACTTCTAGTGGCATCAAACCTGACGGAAATAAAACTTCTGTAGTTGAGAACTTTCCAGTACCAAAAAATTCTACCGATATTAAATCATTCTTGGGGTTTGTTGGCTATTATCGTATAGGTTTATACCCAACTTTTCCGGTATAGCTGAACCTGTCACATCATTACTAAAAAAGAATCAAACGTTTGAATGGAACGCTCTATGCCAAGATGCATTGGACAAACTTAAACAAGCAATTATAAAACCTCCAATACTTCAAATGCCAAATTTTTCGAAACCATTTATCCTAACATGTGATGCCAGTGATTTTGCCATTGGATCTGTGTTATCACAGTTAGTAGGCACGTTTGACCTTCCTATAGCATACGCCAGCCAAACTCTTAACAAAGCTGAACTAAATTATGCAGTTATTGAAAAGGAATTATTAGCAATTGTTTGATCAGTTAACTATTTCTGACCATATTTGTATGGACAATGGACATAAATTTCAAATAGTTACCGACCCCAAACCACTTATTTGGCTATGCAATCTCAAAAATCCCTCTTCGAGACTCATGAGGTGGAAAATTAAATTGGACGAATTCGATTATACTATCGTTCACAAACCAGGATCACAAAATAAAAATGCTGATGCATTAAGCAGAATCGGAATATATTATAATTTCGATACTACCTATGATTGTCATGCGATTACACGATCACAAACAAAAATTTTAAATGAGCAAGTTGTAAACGATTTTCAACCCGAATATGACGAAACCATTATGATGAGACCGAATGAAACCGAAAAGTTTAATAATTGTGTTAATAATTCGGATTCCCCTGACGTTAATAAAATTTCTTACAGTGAACATTTGGATCTTCCTTCTACTAATAATAAGACAGCTATTAATACTGATCTATCTCCAAATGATTCAACCATTTCTTCAAATACTCTCGATCTTAAAATAAATCATTCAAATGCAATAGAGTGCACTTCTTTTAATAGTAAATATGGTGAACATAAATCGTTTGAATATCCTATGAATAATCTTGATATATAATACATAAATAACGAAGCCGAAATAAAACAGCTTATACTAGATTTCCACGTATCTCCACTTGGAGGACATCAAGGGCTATTTAGAACTTATAACCGTATTAAACAATATTATAACTTTCCTAATTTGCATTCAACGATTAGAAATGTAATCTCTTCATGCAAGCAATGCCAAACTAATAAGCACTCCAGATTTACTAAGGAACATATTAAATTCAGGAAAAATATAAACAATACTATGACCGTTCATTAAATCCTATTAAGTTTACCAAAGGCGATTTGGTTTTAATAAAAAATGAAGCACGTTCCAGTAAATTATCTCCTCTGTGGTTAGGCCCTTTATGTCATTCAAGATGTTTTATCAGACGAAAATTCCATTATAAAAGTTGGACGTTCAAATAAGACAGTGCATCATAATCGGCTAAAACATTTTAAGATTGCCGAATAAAATAAGAGTTATAATGTATGAAGGTTCATTTTTGTTAATGAATCTCTTAATTATAGATGTATAACTTTCCATTTATCTAATTAACCTATAAACTAAAATTTTTATTAAACTAATAGATTTTTATTAAATTATTAAATTAAGTTCAAATGAATGAAATAAGTAGAAATAAGAAAATCAAATTAAAATATACATGATGTACGTGAATAATGTAGTTATTAAGTTAAAAATAAATATAATGTAATCTACAAATTATGAATAAATTATCAATTTCCCTGAAAAGGTTATGATTAAATAACCTTTGTCTTTTTGAGGGAGATGTGAAGCAACGCGCTAACAATATGCCATAATTTACTCTTAATTATGTATAGTATTGTATGTAAGAAGTACTAGAATATATAGAATAATTATTTACATAATTATTCTAGGAATATAAAAGTAGAGATAAAAAAATAATATAAGTTCAACCATCGACATCGATGGAAGATAATCATAAAATGTGAAAATGTTCTAAAATTGAAATTAATAAATAAATATATGAATGATAACATAAAATTATAAGTGATAAAACTTATACTATTAATAATAAACTAAAATTATAAACACTTAAATATATATACTAAATAATAAATAAATAAAAGTTGTGTTTTAATAATAATTATCTTGGTATTACCGCTCGGTACCACTACAATCTGCTACTCAGATTATTTCGTTTTCCGCCCTTATTATGATGTGGTGCTTTGAGAAGGGGTTGTTCATCAATCTCTCTAACACTGAATTTGTCTCTGTACTATATAGACGTAGAAGCTGTGCTAATTTATATGTTCCCTCCATTTTTGGAAGAGAGATCACAATGCCAAACCAGCACCTGTGTATCATTCTAAATGGTAAACTCTGCTGGAAATTTTAAAAGCCACTGTTATTGTTTGGCAATGCAGAAGAGCTTTTGCCACTTCTTGTGGTCCTACCTCCAAAATAAAGCCACCTTTACTGTCATATGCATCAGTTGCATGGTCGCCAATGGAGAAAATAATTTGTTTGTAGCAAAGCCTGTAGTGTAATATAAAAGGTGTTCAGTCCTTAATTCCTCTTCTTATTATATGTGGTGCATTTTATGTGAATGAAAGGCAAAATTTAAAAAGCCTCAGTTTAACTTCAACAAATTTGAGTCGATATTGTATTTTTTGCGGAAGTTTCACGATTGAAAATCAGTTCAGGATTTGGATTCTACTGTCCTTATTATGGTGGTAAATCATCGAGGTAATCTGAGTTAATACTCGTTTTCCAATCTGCGATCTAAGTCTAAAATAATCCTTATTGGTTGTATTCAAACTAATGTAATGATCAAGAGGACGTCTGCTTGTTATGCACCGAAAAAAATATTTGATTTTAAAATCAAAATTTTTACTTTCAGTTACACATTTTTAAAATTCTAAAATTTTACTTTTAAAACAATTGCAAAGCGACTAAAACTTAAAAAAATCGCTCTTAAATGAAAATTAACAACATGCATTTACTTTTGAAAAATGTTTTTGACTCAATAAAATACGCTACAACGATAATCAAAATTAGGCAGAGGCAATCTTTTATATTTTCTTAAATATTAACGTCATAAACCAAAAATTATTCATTTAATATATAAATCTTGGTTTTTTGAATTAATTCAGACATACCAACAAGAATTTCATAAATAATAACAGTTTTTAAGGGCCATTACTGACCCCTTACTAAGTCAGCAATTTAGCTCCAATGGTTTAAATCCTGAACTTGGTCTTCATACTGTCTAGACAATCTGAAGAACCCAATTCGTTCTTTACACCTTCATGTACAATATCGGGAATCTTCATCAGATCTCTAATGTTAATATTGTACAGAGCTCGATATGTAATCGCCTTGTGGACCGTAAATCGCACGCATGATTTTTCTCTGCTGCCACCCACACTGTGAGTGATAAGAGAACCCAAATATTTCAACCTCCTCACTTCTTCAAAGGTGTAGTGACCATCACTAAAATCTGGTGTGCCAGTGTCCCTATAACCAGAGATCATGTATGTAGTTTTAGACTCATTAATCTGGATTCCAGGAATTGCATATTGTTGTGTTATCTTATCTTTGTATTCAGGTAATTTCAATAGAGAAAACGAAACTAAAAACCATTGTAATGATTGAAAAGCATAATGAAAGAGAAACATCCAACAATAAAAGTAGCATTTTCGATTCAAATATTCTAACAATTAGTTTAACTTTTAATTCAATTTCAGTATTTTGATATAAAAATAAATGCTTTCGATTCAAAAATACGAATTTCAATTCAAAAACTAGATCAATTACAATGAAAGCATCTCTATTCAAACAAAGGCAATAATAAACAGATGGTTTCCACGTTTTTATATTTTATGCATTCAGTATAAAGGTAGCAGCCGGAAAGGATGTTTATTAAAAATATCAAAAAATCTTCTCGTGCTAAAAAGAAAATTAAAAAATGTTTGGAAATTATAGTGAAAATGAACCAGAAAATGAACCAGTTAGTGTAGTAAATTCAGTGAAAGGTAAATAATATGAAGTCTTTTGAGTGAAACCAGTGAAAGTGTTTTTATTATTTTTATTTCTGTGTATTTAGATCGTGATATTACTATAGAGCGTCTTCAGTATCTTAACGGAAGTGATGTTGAGAAATTAATTCCGTCTCAACGATATGGGCTAATGTGCGAATTTCGAGAAAAATTAATATCATGGAGAATAACGGTAAGTTTCTTGCTAGTTGGAATTTTCTAATTGGTTTCTTTATTTAATAAAAAGTACCGTAACTGATATTTTGTTTCCAATAGGTCGTTTAATATTGTGTACGTAGATTTCCAAATTTAATGGAAATAACATTCGCATGCCTTCTGGCATTATATGCATTTGATTTTTCTGTGTTTTCAATCAATTCAATTAAACTTATTTTAAATAATTTCACATATGTATACATATAGAATGGGTATCAAAAAGACAACGATGCTACTTTGACCACAACTTCTAAAGTAATGGATTGGCTTAAAAATCAAGAATCAATTACAACAGCATCAACAGTGTTAACAAATAAAAATGATTGCTCAACTGGCATTGTAAGTACATATTTTGATTTTACTATTAATAAAAAACAGTATTAAAGGCCATTACTGGCCCCTTACTGAGTCAACAACCTGGCTCCAACGGTTTCGATCCTGAGCATGGTCTTCATACTGTCTAAGACAATCTGAAGAGGCCAAGTCGTTCTCTACATCGTGGAGCCATCGTCGCCGGCAACGACCTCTGCGCCTACCATATGGTGGCTCTCCTTTCAGAGATCGCTGCACAATTCGTTCCGGATCAGCACGCAGAACGTGACCGAGCCAGCGTACTCGCTGAGATCTTATTTCATGTACAATATCGGGGATCTTCATCAGATCTCTGATCTCGATATTGTACAGAGCTCGGTAGGTACCATCTATTTCGCGTTTTGGGCCGTAGATCACACGCATGACTCTTCTCTCAAATGTTAGGAGCCATCTCTCGTATTCATCCGTCAGCGCCCAACTTTCACATCCAAACATAACAACGGGCCTGATCAACGCTTTGTAAAGCTTTAGCTTCACGGTACTTGATAAGTGTTTAGATTTTAGCAGTGGCCTTAGAGGATACAAAGAACGACTGCCAGCTGCCAGCCGCACTTTAATATCCTCACCCACACTATTATCGTGAGTGATAAGAGAACCCAAATATTTGAACCTCCTCACTCCCTCAAACGTGTGGTGGCCACTACTAAAATCTGGTGTACCACTGTCCCTAAAACCAGAGATCAGGTATTTCGTTTTGGACTCATTGATCTGAAGTCCAACTGAAGCTGAAAACTCTACAAGCGGATCAAGTATTTCTTTCACTCCGTTGCTATTCAGTCCAATCACGCATATGTCATCTGCATATGCAAGCACCTGATTGGACTGGCTATATAAGATGTTACGCTGCGGTGTTTCAGTTTTACGAAAGATGTACTCCAACATGAGATTAAAGAGTATCGGGGACAGAGCATCTCCCTGCCGAACACCCGAGTTAACTACAAAACTTGTCGATAGCCTGTTCTCAACTTTAACACAGCATTGAGACTGCGTCACTGTCATCCTACATAGTCGTACCAGTTTTGTTGGCATTCCTAGGTATTCCAGGGCAGACCATAAACTCTCTCGATTGATCGAGTCATAGGCCTGCCGGAAATCCAGGAACACCTGATGTACGGGGATGGATGTCTCATAATATTTAGATAGAATCATCCGCAGCGAAAAGACCTGATCGGTGACTGATCGATTCGGACGAAATCCTCCTTGATAGTCACCAACCAAGCCCTCCGCTAGAGGAGTGATTCTATCCAATACAATGTATGACAGTAACTTGTAAGCTGTGCAAAGGAGAGCTATACCGCGATAATTCTCACACTTCAAGCGGTCTCCCTTCTTGAAGATGGGGCATATCGCGGCCACTTTCCATTCATCAGGCATAACTTCGGTTCGCCATACTAATCGAATAAGGTCGAAAAGACAGTTCCACAAAGTATCCCCTCCGAATATCAAGAGCTCCGAATTAATGCAGTCCACTCCAGGTGCACGGTTTCGTTTCAATCTCTGCATGGCTTTAGTGAATTCCTCATGGGATGGCTCCTCAGTGCAAATCTCCGCAGTCTGTATTAGAGGTGGCTCAACAACAGTCTGTGACGCATGATGGACATCAAGCAGGTCAGTAAAGTGTCCACTCCATGCGTCAAGTACTGCGTCGATGTTGACACAGAGGTTTCCATCACGGTCCCGAATGGCGGTTGACGTAGGCCTGAAAGTATGGTTCAGTCCAGTAATTCCTTTAAAGAAATTACGCGAACTGCGCTCATTACTGAGTTGTTGTACTTTCAGAACCTCGGCCTTCCACCATTCTCGCTTCTTCCGTCTACAAATCCGCTTAGCTGCCCTTCTTGCAAGAGCAGCCTTGTTTTTCCTTGCGATTGTGAGACGTTGTTGCACTTCATTATGGGCTATATTTTGTTGCTCAACTGCAAGACGACACTCGTCATCAAACCAATCATTCTTGGGTCTGACTTTCACTATACCTAAAGTCTGTTGAGCAGCACTGACAACCGAAGTTTTCAGTACCCCCCAGACAGAGTTCACGCAGTCAGACTGGTAATTAGCTTCATTAATGTTGTCGCTGACAAGATCCTGATATCGTTTCTTTTGATCTTCATTTATCAGACCTAATACTGTTTATTATTATTAATAAAAAAATTCAGTAATTTTAATTTTTCTCTACAGAATGTGTCAGATGTTTTAGCGGTTACTGATGAAGGGAAAATCTTTTTAAATTTAAGCAGATGTCAAAAAACTTTATCGATATCAGAACGTACAGAATTGATTGATTTGATTGTACGTTATTATGTATTGAGAAACATAAATCTTTCTACATCTGATTTTGTTCGGATTAGCAAAGAAATAGTGCACTTATTTCCTAAGGAGAATACCGTAAGATAATTATAAATATATAATATACGTTGTTCTGAATTATTTTATTTTTCAATAGGATTCTTACTACACAACTGGTGGAAACGGAGCCAGGCAGTCCGGTTCATTATATTATAAGTATATTAATAACCGCCATAGGAAACGTAAACAAGGAAATAATGCTGTATCTTCTACTTCATCAAAAAAAAACCATTGCTTCATGATATCGTTGAATGCGACGAGGTCATCGCAAAAAAAAATCGAAGTTGGCTGCAATATAATGATTTACCTTGGGATGAAATTGTCCAAAAATGGCGGAGTACTTTTCAATATAGAAGAAATGCAATTTTAAAAAATGATAAGTCCAACTTCGAATTCTTACGGGATTGGCCATTATTAAAAAGCATAAATGGACATAAACTGGTAATTTCATTTACATTTAAAAGTTAAACTATGTATTTATATTTGTTCTTTACTTGTTTCATTTTATTAGGTTGACATTGATTTCTCCATAATATACCCAACGAAGCAAAATTGCTTGTTTGAAAACTGGAAAGAATTTACTGCCAAAATTCTCTTCCAATACAAAACCATCATAAAAGATAAGCAAAGTGTAAATTTATTGAAAAGATGCGATGCAATGGAATATAACAGTAAGTGAATTATCATGTTTACCGTATATAACCTGTGTGCTTATAACATTTCTGTATTAATTTCAGGTAATCGAGATTATCTAATTACACTGCTCTTGAATTCTGTATTGGTTCCCACAAACCGATATTTAAATACATCTAGTTCATCAAAACAGCTGAGAAAATACACAATCAAACAAGCAGAAGATGACTTCATCATTCGTTTCAACAGCGTATCCAACATTCAAAATCATATTCAATGAATCAGAAAAGCATGCAAAGAAAATAGTTCCACTTTGCAACCATTTATAATCGTAATAGGTAGTGATAAATCTAATATTACTTAAGTCGTTTATTTCGATGAAACAATATATAAATCCAATAGTTTTCTGACATGTTTGGATGTTTGTTTTAAAATTTTTCAATGTTTAAATTTAAAATATTCAGATGCATGCTATTCTGTATGGCTTTTTGTACAAACGTATTTCTATGGCATAAAAACTCCTTTTGATAAAATTATTCCAAGCGTTACCGGCTTAATTTCTACTTTAAATTCTTTATATGGTAGTATGTTTCTAATGTAATACTAATTTTCTAAATATAAAGGAGTCTTTAAGCCATTTAAAGTTTGTACACCACCTCAAAACTAGTTCTACATACCAATGTCTAGAAATTGACTGTAGTCAAAAAATTTCTAACATAAAGTCATACAATATGCAATGGTAAAACATATATCAGAAATAAAACTATTTTATAATTATATTAAAAATATTGAATATGTGTAGTTAAGAAATTGTTAAAATTAAAATATTACAACTTGTTACATTATTTTAAAAATAAAAAATGGAATACGAAAATAATAATCATGTTTTATTAGTGCGATCTTTAAATTTGGCAACTAACAAACAAATTATTTTGAAAATAATTTGTTTTTGGATATAATGTATCTTCTTTCAATTCAACAGCATATTGAAAAGAAATTGCCTTCGAATTAATTGTAATTTGCTTTCAATTCAAAGATTTTTTTGATCTAATCAAATGTAAACTGCTTTAAAATCGAAAGCATCCTCGATCAACATGGATTCCGATTCCGAAATCGCTACTTTCAATTCAACGATCCATACTTTTAAGCCAAAAGTTATTGGCTATTGATTGATTAAAATTTATAACTAATATTACTTTTAGAAGAAAAGTTAAATTTTTTGAATTGATGTCAATTTTTTTAGTTACAGATTCAAAAGCATAACTACTTTTGAATCAAAAAAATGATTGTTGGAGCCGTTTAGAAAGTAATTTTTTTGAATTAATATGCAATTTTTTTAATTTTAATGCATTTTTTTTTCAGTGTGTAAGTGGGAAGAGGTGCTAACGTTTGTGATAAGTGTGATAAGGTCATCAAGTTCACGGTTCGTTGTTGAAGCGGTTGATCAATGAATCCAACATGAGGTACTCTAAAAATGTGTTTTCGTTCAAAAATCATTGTCACACTTATTACTGGACATGGATGGTTCACGATTCTTTGCAGACGTCCGGATTTTTTCAGAACTAGACCGTTTGGTGTCATAACGTTGCATGCTCTGAGGTTTAGTGCCGTTTTTTACCTGAAATATCTACTAAAATTGCATTCCCGGTTGTTTGTGATGTTAGACGGCCGGTCCCTGAACTTTGCCAAGTATAAGTGGTGGTCACGTTAGGACCGTGAACATGGCGTACGTTCTGAAGGTGTGGGAACTTATTATTTCTTGTCACCAACTTCATTCTGTTGTCATGTCAATGGCTCTCATTCCATACTCTTTGAAACTATTTGAAAAAGAAGAAGCAGGATTTTGAGTCCTGTTTGAGACAGTTGCTATAACTATGTTTATATTAGGTTTTGATGATCATCAGTGTACATACCTATATATGTATATGGTTGAAGTATTTGTGCAAATTTTAACTAAAAATGTTTTAACGAGACCGTAGCCATATTTGCCTTCTGTAAATTCCACCACTGGTACTGTATAATAAATATCACATCATTTATCAAACTTCTTATATCACATATTTAGAACAGAAAGCTCACCTTGACATCTATATGTGTACATTACAACATATATACATATATAGAACCATGTATCATATAGACTGGATCACATCCTTTTTTTTTTTTTTTAAATTTCTCCTGTTATTGTTGTTGTCGTGTATCCACTAAAAATTAGATTAAAATATACAATTTTTATTCCATTAAAATCAACAAAAAAAAACGATTCTTGGGTACGGGAAATTTGCGACATTCTGTTTGACATAAATAAATGAACACAAATTTGAATTTTGTATGTATATTATGTATATATAATGCCTATAGATAGATAGATAAGCCCATGTTAATTCATTTTATTTTATATACAAACAAACTAAAAAATTATTTTATTTCTACCATTTTCATGTGTCCATATACGTACTAGTCCTATATCTGTCCCGTAAAATGACTAACATTGTGTTATCATCATCATCGTCATCATATTATAAACACACTATACTATCCACATATATAGAGTCATCATTGGATTGTAAATTGAAATGAGATTTTATTTGCTCTCCCAGCATGTTACATACATTTATATTGAACTAACTTTTCTATATGGGTTGTACATAAACACTCGATAACCCCGGAACATATACACAAACATTTTGTATATGGAAAATAGTAAAATCGAAAAAAAATTCCAATCTATCTTTTCCAAATTATATAGTTTTTTTCCGGAAAATTGGGATACATACCAATATTTCTCTTCACATTGCCACCCTTAACATACAAAAAAAAAATCCTGTGAAATAAAACAAAACAAAACTTTTATATTTTCCGAAAAGTTTTCGATTTTATATTTTTTTTTAATTGACTTGAAAATTTACAATTTATGTTAAAGTTCACCTTGTTGACGTTTATTTATTTAATAGTTATTTGGGATATGATAGAACAAAAAAAGAAATAGTTTTGTTAGTTTTTTGGGTTTATACTCTACACATAGCTATTGGAAATTTAATTGAAAACTTTTTTTTTTTTTCGTATCATTTTGTTGGATTTTGTTAGTTTTAAAGTCAATATTAATTGTTTTGAATAGAAAACAAATCGATTGATTTCGTTTTTGTTGTTGATATTTGTATATGGTTTTGAGAGCAGACTATATATTATGTACGTACAAACAAATAAAATAAAATTAATTGAACAAAATTTGTTCAGATGAAAAAATAATGTTAAAAGTACAAGAATAATACAATTAAAATAGAAAGTTGTGGTTTTAAAATTCTCAATAATTAAGTTCCATATACGTACATACGTACACATTTTATTAAAACAAATCTTTTCGAATAATTCGAATTTAATTGGAGTTTATTTAAAACGCAGATGAGTTTTTCTTATTCTGTCAATCTAACTATAAAAGCTTCAATAAAATAAACAAAACACAATAATTATGTTAAAATTAGTAAAATAGTTTAAAATTGAAAAAGCTTTTGGAACAAATGAATTTTTTTTGTTATATCTAATAATTTTGATGTTTTAAGTCTCATTCTTACGCCGAGCTTTTCTGAAATACACAAAATCAAATAAATAGATTTAACATATTACATTAAAATGTTTTGATTTCAGCTCGAATTTAATTTAAATTTAATAATTGAGCTTTCGCTGATTCATTTGACATCAGTAAGTTTTTAAATTATAGATGAATGGACGAGTTAAATATGAGACTGTTGGTCGAGCCGCAACATTTTGTGATTGAATTAACTATAGCACAGTGCTGTTATGAACTTTAATACATGATCGTGTGGAAAATCGATCTAAATCTAATTTGATATCGAGTTCTGGATTTTTTTTACATTTATCAGACAACAATCAAAGTGCTATCTTAGAAATTCTCTCTGTATTCTAATAAAATTCATGAAATGTTAGCGATGATTTCATCAATCGAAAATTTAACATTTCTTGCTGGTGATCTTTAATTGTGGTAAAATATCATATTATGTCAAGCTCTCTACACTTGACTGGTCGACTGAACTTTTTGGAGTTTGCTCAACTATATTCCATCCCATTCAACGTTGATCAAAAAAGCTATAATCTATATCATAATTTTTTCATCTGGAATTGGTTAGTCAAAATGGGTCAGGATTATTATGTTTTTGGCCGTTTCGACGAGAGCTTATTATAAAAAAGCGTTCACCAATGCGCGTGTGTTTGTCCAAAACAAGACTTTTATCATAAGTGATATTTTTACTTTTTATTGAAAAATAAAATTCAGAAGATGTCGTTTATTATTTTCTTTGGTTATAACTGTGATAAACTTTACGTTCCTATTGCAAATGCTGATTTTTTGTCGACATCATCCTGTGAGCTTTTCATCCGGATGAAAAAAATGATGTTAAAATTAGATCTTGGGAGAAGGTAGTATTTTTTCACTTTGTCCGTTGTATGTACGCGTTTCGTAATTAACGTTTAACCAATTATCTGCGAATTTTTGTTACATTAATTGTTTGACGTAAAAGCTTCGGCTCTAAATTAGAGAATTTGTAAAATTTAAATACATATATAGTTTTCAGGTCTAATGAGTTGACTGTAAAAGATGATATTATGGGTTTTCTTCTAGAACAGGTCCGACAAGTCATATTTAGTCTATCAAAATAATTGTGTACAATGGCCTTGCCAATATTATCTTAACAAATTACAGTTTAAATCAAAATCGGAATTTGGGGTTTTATATTTTTTTAATGAACTTCAGAACATATAAAAAACTTTTTTTGTTGAATTAGTTTTTGATCGGTCATTTCCATTTACAGATTACATGTTTTTTCAGATGGTGTTGTTGTGTGTGCGGGCTGTAAATATATTTTTACAGACTTATCGATGTTAGGTTCTTAATATTCATTCTATCGTTTACCTTCGAGGTGTAAACATCGCATTTTGTTTTGTGCAAATTTAATTTTTTTTTTTAAATAAAATAAAAAAAGTCTTTTTACATTTAACAGTTAAATTTTCTTTTCATACCGTGTCAAGAGTTGCTTTTTTTTGCAATTTTAATTATTATTTCAATTTTTTATTATAGTGAATTCAAATTAATTAATTAATCACTAGTGACTTATTCTTAATATTAATAGTATTTTGGTGTTCAATTTTTGTTAGTTTTTTTTTATTTTCTCGTGCGTATGGTGGCATTTTGTGCGCGAAACCGCAGGCTAACGGCGTTCTTCTTTTTTTTTTAAATCGTTTTCAATCGTTCAGTGCCTAGTGGTTCCTGTGTATGGAGTTTTAGTGCTCTGTTTTTTTTAAATCTGTTTTAGTTTGTATAATAGTACAATTACCTATGCTATCTATAGCAGTTTGTACAATTACCTATGCTATCTATAGCAGTAATTTCAGATGTTAATTCTTTCATGGCGGCATATTTTTATTTATATTTATATTTTGTTTTTATTACATTTTTAATTTTTATTTTATTGTTATTTCTTTTTTTCTGTTTTGTCCGTTTTATGGTTTTACTTTTTACATTTTTTTTTCTTCTCGCCTTGCTGTTTCGCGCGCGAAAGGTTAACCGTGCATTTTTTTACTGTTACCTTTCATAATTCGACATTAACGCTTACTTTGTTTTTTTTTTCCGGCTTCCGCTACACATTTTCATGTGTCCAGGAGCGTCAAACACGCTAAATGAAAGGAATGAAAGAAGTTTTGGAACCGACTGGATCTCTGGAATCCGATATCGAGTTTGCTGACCACGCTAGCGTCGGTTGCAACTCTGATATTCCATCGGGTACGGAGAGTCTGCTCCTCAACTCGGATGGCGACGGACCCATGGCGGGGGCCAGTCAGCACACGGGACCGAGACGTCTGGGTAAACGTCGTCGCCAACGTCTCCAGAAACGATTGCCTGGGCTTGCACTGGGCGCGATTCCTGGGCAGCCCAAGGATCCCTCCGGTACGCCGAAGCGTGGTCGTACCACAACTGGCACCACGCCAGAAACGGCTGCTAAAAAACCGCGGTCCTACGCTAATGTAGTCGCCGAGTCATCAATTAAGAAAGTTTGCGTGCGAGAAAATAATTCGGAAATTCCTCTCAACGAGGAGAAACTGGGTATTTTACGGCACGAATTGAGTCGTCGAGTGCTTGACTCGGCTAAATCATCGGGTTTTGTACCGCAGATGCTTGAGTGCTATCTCTCTGATGGTGTCTTCATCTGTAGGTGCAACAACGATGAGACCTACAAGTGGTTTGGAGAGCAAGTCTCCAAAATGAAAGACATTTGGAGTGGTTGCCAGCTATCAGTTGGTGACCCCCAAGGCCGCTTCTTCTACTGACTTGGATCCCCGGTCCGCCAGAGGATCATAGAGTCGTAGCAACCAACCTGAGACTGATGAATCCGAACATTTCGACTGAGGGATGGAAGGTTGTCCGGTGCAAGCGTGAGGCGAATCGCCAATCGATTGTTTTTCGGGTTGACCAGAATTCCTTTGAGAAAATTACGGGTTCCGGTTTAGCGTTGCAATACATGCTAGAGAGGATCTCTTTTAGGGTCATCTCTGGTCCGTAATTGTTTCAATTATTTTATTTTTATTTTTTTTTGCTGGACTTCAAATGATGGCCATGCTCAAAATTAAACAGATTAATTTGCAACATAGTAAGTCAGCTTCGTTGGAGCTTAGGAAACTGCTTTCTATAATGCATACAGATTTTTGTCTAATTCAGGAACCGTACCTTCGTGATGGTGCGGTTTCTGGATTGAATTGCAATAATGGCAGATTTTTCTATAAGAACTCTGTCGGTAAAACTAGGGCATGCATTTTTATTGGCAACAACATTAATGCTTCTCTCGTTCATGAATGTAGCTCGGCTGATCTTACGGCAGTGCTCGTCACTTTAACACTCAACAATTCCTGCACTAAGCTGGTGCTTGCATCAGTTTATCTACCGTATGACTCTATCTTACCTCCTCCCTCAGAGGAGCTGGTTAACCTTGTGACATGGAGCAAGCACAAGCACATCCCTCTTGTAATCGGTTGTGATTCTAATGCTCATCACTCGGTTTGGGGTAGTACGAATATTAATCAGAGGGGAACTTCTTTGCTAAACTATTTAAGTTCTTCTGATCTTGAAATTCTAAATATTGACAGTGAGCCGACGTTTGTTAATTCCATTCGACGTGAGGTTATTGACATCAGTTTATGCTCTATTGTTGATTTAATTTTTTATTGGAGGGTGACAGATGATGTTCTCACCTCTGATCACAGCTGTATTTCGTTTAACATTAACCTTAAACGACCACCGATAAAGCCTTATCGTAACAGGAAATTAACCAATTGGGGACTTTTCTCTAACGAACTGGCTTCTTTACTTACCCCTCCGACAGTAATTCGGTCTAGTAACGACATTGAGATACAAGCGTCTTTACTTGAGTTGGCAATTTCGACTGCTTTTGAAAATTCTTGTCCTCTTATTACAAATCAGAAATCTAATAACAAACCCTTTTGGAATTCTGACCTTAAAAGGTTAAGAAAATCTGCTAGGAAACTTAAAAATAAAGCAAAAAAATTTAAATCGTCAGATTGATTGGGATAATTTTCTGGTGGCTCAGAAAGCATATAAACGAAGTTTAAGATCCGCTCAGAGAGCTTCGTGGTTAAACTTCTGTGAGGAAATTAATAGCCTGTCGGCTGTGGCTAAACTAAACAAAGCCATGGCTAAGAATGGTGTTTGTAGGCCTGATACTCTTCGTCTACCTGACGGCCAGCTTACCTCCTGTCATAAAGAAGTTGGTGAACTGCTTCTATCTGTTCATTTCCCTGGTTGTGCCATTGTCAACTCTGATGATGTTACTACCGTATTATCTAAGGCTCCTTTTGTGGCTCCTGATTGGGACATGGCTTACGAGCTGATCAATCTCCATGTTCTACGCTGGAGTCTATTTTCCTTTGAACCTTATAAGGCTGGTGGGCCTGATGGTATTTTCCCGGCTGAATTACAGCACGGGTTTCCTATTATTCAGGACCATCTGATAAACCTTTTCCAGGCGTGCATTGCCTTCTGCGCTGTTCCTAAATCCTGGAGCAGGAGTAGAGTCGTTTTTATTCCAAAGGCCGGCAAATCAGATTATACGGATCCCAAGTCTTTTCGACCTATTAGTCTGTCTTCAACTTTTCTTAAAGCCTTAGAAAGAATCGTCGACAGATATATTAGAGACAAGCACCTAATTACCTTCCCGCTCAGTAACATGCAACATGCTTACAGAGTTGGTAAGTCCTGTGAAACGGCCCTACATGAACTTGTAACTAGGATTGAAAGATCCCTCCATAACAAGGAGTTTCTTGTAGGTACGTTCCTCGATATAGCGGGAGCTTTTGATAGCACCTCGTTTATCTCGATTATTAATGCCTGTAATACTTTTGGTATTAACCACACCATTGTCAAATGGATTTAATCCATGCTCAAATCTCGCACAGTACCGATTGAACTGGATGGCGTCGCAGTCTCTGTCAAAGTTGCCAAGGGCTGTCCCCAGGGGGGTGTGCTCTCGCCTCTGCTGTGGCTACTGGTCATTGACGGTTTACTGGTTAAGCTCCAGCAATCTGGCTTCATTGCACAGAGCTATGCTGATGATCTTGTCTTAACAGTTTCAGGCAAACACTTGAATATTTTATCCGACTTAATGCTGCAGGCCTTAGATATTGTGGAGGCATGGTGCATTGACAAGGGTCTGCACGTCAACCCGTCTAAGACAGATTTAATTGTGTTTACTAGGCGCAGGAGTGGCCTGGATGTATCCACTCCTTCTCTCTTTGGGAGACCGATTACTAGATGTAACCAAGTCAAACACCTTAGTGTTATCTTAGATAGCAAACTTTCCTGGAAACCTCATCTTGACTCCAAAGCACAAAAAGCTACTGCCATATTTTGGCAATGCAGAAGGGCTTTTGGAAAATCATGGGGTCTAACACCCAGGATGTTGTTTTTTATTTATAAGTCGCTGGTCTTACCGATACTATCTTACGCGTCGGTTGTGTGGTGGCCAGTTGTTAATCTAAAGGCGTCTATTGCTAAACTTAATAGTCTTCAAAACACGGCTTGTAGAGCTGTTACTGGAGCTATGTCCTCGACTCCACTTCTTGCTTTGGAGACCATTCTTTCCTTGCCCCAGTTACACACCTTTATTCGTGGCACTGCTTGTTCTGCAGCGTTTCGCTTGAGGTGCATTGGAGCCTGGAATGTTCTCGGTTCTATCGTGGGGCATAGACTAATCTTTAAAAACTACACATTTTTACCAGAAATCGATATGGTTAATGATAGATCACTACCAGAATACAACTTCTCCAACTTATAGCTTTTCCAGGTTAAATTGAACTTTTTCCAAGCTAAGCGCAACTTTTTCCAACATAAACGAAACTATTTTCAAATTGAACGCAACCTTTTCCAAATTAAATTAAACTATTTCCAAACAGATTACACTTTTTTCCAAATTAAATTAAACTTTTTCCAAATGGAATACAACTTTTGTCTTCTAATTTAGTATGAAAAAAAGTTGCATTCAATTTGGAAAAAGTTTAATTTAATTTGGAAAAAGTTGCGTTCAATTTGGAAATAGTTTTGCTTATGTTGGAAAAAGTTTCGTTTAACTTGGAAAAAGTTCAATTTAATCTGGAAAAGCTATATTCAAGGTGGTTTATCCTTCTATGGATTTGTGGTTTTCGGAGGATTTTCTCCAAAAATTAGACGAGTCCTTAGTCTTTTTTTCAGATGGCACTCGTTCTAGCCTCAGTGCTGGATTTGGAATCTACTGTCCATGGTCCAATCAGAGATCCTTTGGCAGTCTTGGTATTCACTGCACTGTGTTCCAAGCGGATCTCATAGCGCTGACGTATTGTGTTATGGAAGCTTTGAACTTCGCTGTTAAAAACAAAAACATTTTGCTGTGCACTGATAGCAAAGCTGTGCTCAATTCATTGATGATCAAATCCATTGACAATCTCCAAACTTGTCAAGGATTGCAAACGATTCATCAATCTTCTGTGCTCCAACAATACCGTTACGGTAATGTAGGTGCCGGCTCATTGTGACATCGAAGGGAATGAGATCGCGGATTGTTTAGCCAAATCCGGTTCTCAGCTAACTATATTTGGACCTGAACCCGCGGCTCCATTATCTTTTAACTACGTCAAGAAGGTTATAAGGAGGTACGCTTTGAAAGAACTAAGAACACAGTGGCTTGCTACTGCTAGTTGTCGTTTGGCGAAGTACTTCATTAGCGAGCCCAATTTGAAGTCTACTAAATTTGCTCTATCTTTGAAAAAGGACCAGCTAAGAATCTTGGTCGCGATCCTTACGGGCCATGGTCGATTTAAGGGGCATCTCCATCGAATGGGTTTATCTCAGGATGTTATTTGTGATAACTGTCTTGAGGAAGATGATGGCAGCTTGCACTTTGTGTTCAGTTGTCCAGCTTTCAATATTATTCGGCTTCAGGTTTTAAGCTGTAATCAGTTGTCCTCCATACCTTGGTTCAAACTTGTACAGTTTGCTAGGGCTGCAGAGCGCTTCTGCGATTTAGGATAGAATCCTGGGTTTGCACCATGGGCCGTCCCGGCATTGAGTGCGGAATCCGTTCGGGTTCCAACCAATATAATAATAATAGGTTCTTAAAGATTGTAAGTTGTCCATTGTGACTTTTGATTCAATTTTGACTTGAATTTTGACTTGACTTGGGACTTGACTTGTGATTTTACTTTTGATTTGACTTTTAACTTGACAATTGACTTGACTTTTGACTTGGCTTGAGTCTTAACTTGACCTTTGACTTGACTTTTGACCTGAATTTTGATTGGACTTTTGACTTGACTCGAGTTTTGACTTAAATTTTGCCTTGGCTGTTGAGTTCACATTCGACATCACACTAAGTATGATATTTAATTATCTATTGATTGCTTTTGCTTATTGCATCATTGGTGACAGAAATTGTTGTTTTTATTTAACTGTCACTTAAAATTACTTTTCACAAGAAATTAACTTAAGGCTTTAACTCAGATTTTAATTTCAATCTTAAATTTAACTTTTAGTTAAAATGATTTGATTTGTGTTTGACCTTTGCATTTTTTTTTACTTGATTTTTCAATTTGATTTTTACTTGTCTAGCTGTTTTTATTTGGGATACAAATTTTATCTGAATTCTGGTTACCGAAATTTATAGTTTATAGTCATTACGAATTTATTAAATTTTTCAAAATTTAATTTAATTCCATTACATATTAGTTTATTCAAACAAATAACATCAATTAAGTGAGTGTGAAGTTTATAGTAAAATCACAAATAATAATCTATACAGATGATATGCTTAGTCTTCATACTGATCTAGACAACCTGAAGAAGCCAAGTCATTTCACCGTGGAGTCATCGTCGCCTGCAACGACCTCTGCGCCTACCATTTGGTGTACAGAGCTCGGTATATACCATCTATTTCGCGTTTTGGGCCGTAAATCACACGCATCTTTCTTCTCTCGAATGTCTTCTGTCCTAAAACCAGAGATCAGGTATTTCGTTTTGGACTCATTGATGTGAAGTCCAACTAAAGCTGACAACTCAAGTATTTCTTTCACAAGCGGATCAAGTATTTCTTTCACTCCGTTGCTATTCATTCCATTCAAGCATATGTAATTTGCATATGCAAGCACCTGATTGGAGTGTTTCAGTTTTACGAAAGGTAGAGTTAACTGCAAAAATTCTCGATAGCCTGTTCTCAACTTTAACGCAGCATTGAGACTGCTTCACTGTCATCCTACACAGTCGTACCAATTTTGTTGGCATTCCTAGGTATTCTAGGGCAGACCACAAACTTTTTCGAGATTGATCGAGTCATACGCAGCGAAAGACCTGATCAGTGACTGATCGATTCGGACGAAATCCTCCTTGATAGTCACCAACCAAGCCATCCGCTAGAGGAGTGATTATATCCAATACAATGTATGACAGCAACTTGTATGCTTTGCAAAAGAGAGCTATACCGCGATAATTCTCACACTTCAAGCGGTCTCCCTTCTTGAAGATGGGGCATATCGCGGCCACTTTCCATTCGTCAGGCATTACTTATGTTCGCCGTACTAATCGAATAATGTCGAAAAGACAGTTCCAAAAAGTATCCCCTCCGAATTAATGCAGTCCACTCCAGGTGAGCAGTTTCGTTTCAATCTCTGCATGGCTTTAGTGAATTCGTCATGGGATGGCTCCTCAGTGCAAATCTCCGCAGTCTGTATTAAAGGTGACTCAACAACAGTCTGTGACATCAAGCAGCTCAGTAAGGTGTCCACTCCATGCGTCAAGTATTGCGTCGATGTTGACATTTGGTTATATTGAAAACTTAATTCTAAATTAGTGAGTCAGTTTTAAAATTTAAAAAAATGAATTTTCCGATGAAGTCATTTTCACCTCGGCAGTTATGTGAACAAACAAAATGCGGTATTTGGAACATAGAAAATCGACACGTGACAATTGAGAAGTCACTTTTTGTTCTTTACGATTATGAAGAGGAAGACTTAATGGCCGATATTTGGTTTCAACAGGACGACGACGCCCACGATACAATCGAGGTTTTGCGCCCTATCTTCGAAAATCGAAGATTATCAGTTAAAATGACGATGTCGACTGGCTGCCTAGGAACTGCAATTTGGCTCCTTTGAACTATTATTTGAGGGGATCCGTCAAGTACAAATGTTATGCTAATCATCCAGAGACAATTGAGGCTTTCAAAAACGCATTTCAAGTTACTAATCGTCTAACTCAAATGATTGAAATTATACTGAAAACTTGGGTCGACTGAATGGGCCACTATATACTGCAGATCCAGCCGAGGTAGTCATTTGAATGAAATAGTATTCCATTATTAATTGGAAGTTGAACGTACCCTCGAAACGATTGTCGAACGTACATACGATTGTCTCTCCTCTATATCAGCAAACCAATTCTATTCAGTCGTGCATAGCCAATAGTAGAAAATATTTGACACGATCAAATGATTTATCCGGCAACGAACATACATCGCTATATGAATAATTTCACACCAAAAGCTTTAATCAATTTGACATCCTTCTATGCCTAGAATAAATGTGTATATGCAATATCGAAATAAACAAAACATTCTATTATACATTTTTTGAGGAATGGGCTTTTACACGTCATCTAATATTTTCTACATTGACGTGTCGACAACCCGTAGATAACATCAACAACGTAGATAACGTCGATAATGTAGACAATTCCTAGAGTGATTTTGTCAATTAGTTCTAAACTAAAGGGTGACCAAATTTTTTTAGCAACAATGCGTTATGGGTGATAGATGTAAAAAATGTCCGTCACTGTATTGAAATATCTTTTCAAAAAGAGCGAAATTTAAAACTAATCGTGCTCAAATACCATGAATCTACTTCAGCAGCGTCATTTTTATCATTACAAAATTATTAAATTGACCCAAAACAACGATATATATAGCGTTATATAGAGTGGGGCCCTCTTTATAAAATCAGACTCTCACAAAAAACCCAACAAAAAGGTTATAACTTTCATTAAAAATAATCCGGGAAAATTTAACTATGACCGTGCCATAAAATTAAACCTACCCCACTCCATGGTAATACGAATTCGAGTTCAGGAAGGCTATGAGTGCTACCGAGTTATTAAAATGCCAAATCGTCGAGATAACCAACACTTGTTCGATAAAATATGTGCCAGACTGATGACAAAATTTTCACAAAATTTATTGGATGTGTTTCGATGGATGACGAAATGTATATGAAATTGGTTTTGAACACTTCATGATAGTGACATTATTCATAACGATGTATTATGCCGCTAATTCTTCAACATAATTCAGCAATAAAGTTTTGGCCATATATCTCGTTCAAACGACTCTAATTCGTAACTTATTCATTCTCAACTGCGATGGTCCTTTCTCAAAGTCTAATTTTCGATGACGCGTTCGAGAATATCGAACGGTATGTGGCGAATGCCACGAGTAATGTTGGCTTTCAATGCCTAACATCTTGCTTGGTTATTCACATAGACTTGAGAATTTGCATAGCCCCAAAAAAAAGAGTCTAGAGGTCACGATCTAAATAGCCAATCCAACGATCCGAACCGTGAAATTAATTGCTCGCCAACATAATTGTTCAATAACTACATTGCTTCGCGTGCTATATGGGTAATAGTGCCGACTTCTTGGATTCAAATGTCATCGAGGTCAGGCTTTAATTTCAGGCAGCAAATATTCCGTTATCATGGCGCAATAATGAGCACTAGTCTCAGGTACGTCCCGCTAGCGTCTTCTTTTTTGAAGAAATATGGACGAATTCTTTCACAGGCGCCTAAACAACACCAAACTGTCTATTTAGTCGCGTATCATTCAATACGTTAAACTGGGATTCAAACATTTCGATGGTATTCCAAATAGTGGTCCCAACAGGCCGATTATATCAACCATTTCTTGGTCTAAGCGCACGAAACACATTCCTCACAGAACACTGATTTTCGTCATAAAGCTGAACAATTTGTAGACGCTATATGCCAAGGTCAGTTTTTCCATGATGAAATGGCAACTGAATAAATAAGAACACGATGACAGTTTGTCAAAAAGAAACAAATGAACAAATCACCTCTAGATGAACGCTTTTATAAAATTCTCCGGCGTAAAAAAACTTGCGCATTTGATTTCAAATTGTTGTCGACGATGACAAAAAACACTACCAAGTAATCTACGTTATATTTTACGTGTCGACAAGCGCGTAGATTCCATGGCGTAATCTACCTCGCCCACCCTTGATCAGCCCATGTTGTACAATACCAATGATTTCAAAATATGTATAATCTAGAATTTCCATGTGATCTAACCATGAATTACTTGTAGCTTAGCAATTTTTACAAAATCGCTTTTCATTTTGTTTGTGAACATTTTGCACTATTTTAGACTTGGTTACTATGAAAATACCAATGGTGCCTGATTCAATACCTCAGTTTCTATTACACCCAAATTTCCAAATACCTGAACGTCTTATCTGATGTGATACACAACGCCCTTAATATAGTGATAGTTTGGTGTCTTGAAAAGGGGTTGGATGTCAATCTCTGGAAAACTGATCTGGTTGTGTTTTCCAGACGTAGAGACAGTGCTAATATATATGTTCCTACTATATTTTGTAGAGCAATGACAAAGACATAGCACGTCAAACACCTAGGCGTTATTCTAGATGGTAAACTCTCCTGGAAATTTCACCTTGATTATAAGCTACAAAATTCCATTGCTATCTATTGGAAATGCAGAAGGTTTTTTATACAATCACTGGTTTTTCCTTTATTGTCGTATGCAGCAGTTGTATGGTGACCAATTGTGAAACTGATGTCTTTTGTAGCAAGGCTGGATGAACTGCAGAGGACAGCATGTAGCGCAATGTCGTCTACCCCCTTCTTGTTATGGACTCTATTTTATGCTTACCCAAATTGCAGTCTTACATTCTTGGTATGGCGTGCTCTGATTCGTTTCGACTGAGTCATTGAATGCCTTCGGGACTTGTACCTGGCATAGACAAATTCTTAATAAGTTTAAGTCACATATTCCAGAGGTTGAAATGGTGAATAGCCGGCTTTTGCCCGAATTTAACTTCACCAATTCATTCTTCATCGTTTTCCCCTCGATAGAACTGTGGCTCTCTCAGAATTTCTATAGAGAGTTGTCCGAGTTGATACATTTTTTGCGAATGGCCTTCGTTCAGAAGTCAGTGCAGGGTTGTGTTTCTTTTGTCCAAAGTAGGGCTCAGATTCTCGGGTAGTCTATGCAAACACTGGACGGTTTTTCAAGCTGAATTAATTGCACTAACCCATGTTCAAAGAGTGCAAACACTTCAAATTCTGTGGTCCCGAGCCAGCAATTCATCTATCCTTCAACGGTGGTAAGGATGCTATTAAGAAGTTTGCTATGCTTGAACTGGCGCAGAAGTGGCATTCTACTCCTAGCTGTCGAAAGGCAAAACGATTCATCATCGTACCCAACGTGAGGGTCACTGAATATGTGTTATCCTTAAAAAAGAGCAAACTCAGAATTATGGTTGGTTGCACTTATTATGAGACGTTTCAAGGTTCATCTCCAACACATGGGACTAGCTCAGGATGATCTTTGTGACGACTGTCTGGAGGAAGTGTACGACTGTGTACACTACCGTTGCAGCTGTCCGCTCTTTGTCGAAGCCAGATCCCAAATGTTCTCGTACGGATGTTTGAACGTAGATCAGTTATTATCCATCTCTTGACCATGTATCCATTATGGTATTGAGTGCGGAACCTCTGTGGTTGCAACCATTTTAATAAAATTATAAATAAAAACTTCACCAATAGATCAACAGGACTACTACCTGTAACTTTCTATAATATTCCTGTATCACATGCAAATCAAGCAAAATACCTTGGTATGAACCTTGATGCAAAATTAAAGTGGAAAGTACACGTGAAAAAGAAGCAGAAGGGTAAGAATTAAAATATAGACAAATGTATTGGTTAATTGGTAGAAACTCTCAGTTATCCATCAATAATAAAGTTATGCTTTATAAACAAGTGCTATGGGGTTGCATCAAAACCAGCAATCAACAGATAGTTCAACAATTTCAAAATAAAGTTCTCGGAGGAATTGTAAACGTTTCTTGGTACACTCGTAATAGTGACCTTCATAGGTATCTTGGAATAGACACAGTCGTAACTGAAATAAAAAAGTGTGCTCAAAAACACCAAAGAAGGCTCCATCATCACTCTAACGACGAAGCTGTAAGACTACTTCGTCAAGAGGGATCATAAGAAGCCTCAAAAGAATAAAATCTGTTGAGTTACCTGAATAGTCGTAGAGGGTTATGGCCAAACACCAAATCGTTATTGATTTTTAAAGAAAAGAATTTTAATGAAAAGTTATTGGCCTAATTATGATGACTACTTCAGTAAATGTTCAAATTTCTTAAAGCATCTGCATATTTCAATTATGTGCGCTTTAAACCCATACTATTGTTACATAAAATTATTATTTACAACTATAAACAATAGTATACTAAAACTAAAGTTATATGAACATTTTGGCACCAGACATACGTATATAAATGTTGTGTTGGCATGATATCATTACAGAAGTAGTTTTATTTTATTTTAGTTTTCCACAACCGGAATTGAAATAGTAATAAAGAAAGGCAACATTTAATTTGTAAGGTTTTTCCTATTATTGTATCTGGAGAAAATAGTAAAACCATATGTACGCCACAAATATTATGTTAGGTACGACGAATGATAACATAAATTATGTACAATGTGCATTTTAGAAGTAATAATTTATTTATAATAACAGTTTAGTGACCAATCATCCCGTATACATGAACCTTGTGTGCGGTTGTATTAGTTTTAAATATAATTATATATCGACAGACGTACCTGTTATTTATTGAAAATTTTCATGATTTCAAAAAGCACAATTTTCTTTCTTCAGGTTTCTACAAAAACAATAATTATTTCCTTTTGTTTTTTTCGGAAAAATTTAAATATTTTGATTTGTGCTTGATTTGAATAACATTATATTCCAATGCAAAAATTTTCATTCCATATAATTGTAAAAATACAATTATTTAACTTTTATACATAATTTTCATATTTTTGATTTTCCGTTTTTATATTTTTCTTATTTTTTTTTGTGTTATTATTGTTATTGTTGTTATTATCATTTATCTGGAAAAAAAAGTTATATCTACTTAGGTATATATAAAACAACAACGACAAAATTAAAATACGAAGAAGAAGAAAAGTTTCATTAAATGTCATTTATACAATAATATATTAAATTTAAATAATAATAAAATATTAATTTATTCAAATTATTATTAAGAAAGTAACAAACAAAATGGGAAATTGAATAATTTTCATGATATTGAAAATTTATTAATAATTTATTTCTATTTTTGATATTTTTTTTTGTTTTTGCAATAATGAAACTTTTTGAGTAGCATAACCAAATTATAAAATGAAATAATCAAAAATTTTATGGTTCGGTTCATTATCTCTTTGGAATAATTAAGAAGAAGTGAATTCTTCACATTCCACAAATCGGGAACGTTCTAACTAAATTATAGTCAAAACCCCGTCATGAAATTCTGAAACCAAAAGGTTCAGTGGATTTTAGAGCTTAATCTTATTAGAATTGGCTATAAGAACTAAAATAACCATTGTGCGTTATTCCACAAGGAACCAGGGATGGGAATTTACGAGTAATCTATTGCTTTTTGCGCGAAGGGGCCAATTACCCGTTGACCACGTTGATAATGTAGTAAATTCTTAGAGTGGAATTAAAAATTAATTTAAAGCTACGGTGACGAAATATCATTAGGTGATCCTAATGTGATACGGGGGGAGCAACTTATTTATAGAATTGTGCCTTCAACGCATTTTAATCTGGACTTTTAAAAAAAAAGTTCCTTTTAAATTTATATATTGTCTGCAGAGCGTCGTTAAAATCGGTTTTGATAGTAAAAATTGATGAAAAAAATATGATTTAGGAATCGATTTGCAGTGGTGGACTCAAGAGGGTTTGTCACATTCTCCTCAATGACGTCGATTCTCTGCAAGTTTAGTAGAAATCGATTAAACTGCATTATAGTCAGTCGATTTATTCTTTCAACAATCAATTTAAAAAATAGTGTTGAATGATAAAATGAAATCAAACAATCGTCACTATAATCTTTACTGAGCTATAAATCCTTTACTGAGCTAGGTAATTCCCATGTGATCTAAAGGCACAATGAATTGGTACGATACTAATCTATTCAGTGTTGTCTCAAAGGAGCTGGAATACATGGTGGAATTGGGAAAATGCCAACCGTCGTGTTCTCCAGGGTCTATAGTCCTTTGCATAATTGGATAGGAACAACTATAAGCAACAACTTGATTGCAGACCTTGTGGTGATTATAGAATATTAAACACCGTCACCGATCCTAACCGTTACCCTATACTGTATATACAACATTTCTCTATATGAACTTAACCAGTTGTACTATATTCTCTCAAATTGACCGGCATATTGTAAGGGCATATATTTTAATACTTGTTGCTACAGAAGATATATCAGACAGCAATTATCGTTCCTTTTGGCTTATTCGATCAAATGTGTTCAGTTTTCAGTTCAGAAAAAAAAAAATTTGTTTTCGATTATTTTTTTCCCGTAACATTTACTCGAAGAAGGTTGATTTGGAGAACATCTCCACAAAGTTGCAACGTCTAACCGCGATGAATTATTCACGTGAAGCAATGAAAATTTTTACATGTGCACATAATATCTGGTTTGTAATAATTCATCCGCCTAAAAAAATTTATCGTTGGTTGCTGACATGGTCTTAATTGTTGACGTTGATAAAAAACCTTGCCAAGTAATCTACGTACAAAGTACTATGTTCTAGTCCTTCCATCCCGAGTTATCTACAACGACCGAACGGTTCATGGACTACGTGTAGTGAGGGATCCTTGGAGCTATTACTATAGAAACGCATTTCCCGGAGTGCTCGGTACTAGCTCCGGAGCGACCCATTATAAATCGGGTTGTTGGCTCTGTAAGTCTTACAGTAAATAAGCGAAATATCTAATGGGCAATAAACTGTTTTGGGCCGTACAAACCGGCAGGACCTGATGGCATTATCCCTGCGGATATCCGGCGAACTATTGACTTAACCCTACCCTGGCTGGAAATAAGGGGGCCTTTAGCAACATCAGACCGGGAGCAATCACTCGGGTTCTTGCGTGTGTGGGGGTAGACGGGTCACTTAGAGGCTGGATAGATCAATTGGTTAGAGGCAGGATCGTATGACAGGATCTTGGTCATTAATGACCTGTTGCTAAATCTGGAAGGGCAAGGCTCCAAGGTGGTTGCCTACGCAGATGATGTTGCTATTGCGGTCTTCGGTAAATAGCCTTATACGCTGAGTGAGCGGATGCAGTGCGCACTTGGCTGCCTCTCTGAGTGGACACGCGATTGCAGACTGAACACAAACTTACAAAAAACGGAGCTGGTCCTCTTTACCACGAAGCACAAACTTCCTCAGTGTGACCCGCCAATATTAAATGGTACTCGCTTGTTCTTTACGGATAGAGCGTCATACCTCGGACTACTTTTGGGCAGCAACCTAGGCTGGAAACCAAACATCTTAGAGAGAGTAAAGAAAACTATACTATAGCGCTCTACTCCTAAAAAAATGCCATTGGGCAGAGATGGGGTATGGAGCCCCACATAGTACATTGGCTCTACGTCTCAGTGGTCAAACCTATACTGCTGTATGGGGTGGTCGTTTGGTGGCCTGCATTAAAAATTATGGCCAACCTTAAACTATTGATGAAAGTCCTAAGAACGGCCTGCTTGTGTATAAGTGGGGCTCTTAGAAGCACACCTACTTAAGCTCTAGAGATTCTCTTTCATCTCACTCCCTTGTATATTTTGGCCGAGCGCTTGCATCTTGCACAGCCATTCGGCTCAAATCCATATCTATGTGGACTTGTAATAATATAGGGCACTAATCTATCCTATGCAACAGGGGCATTCCGGAAGCTACCGACTATGCTTTCCCTTTGCCATCTGTTGAGGTGAGATTCCAAATTGAGTTTCCACCAGAGAGGACTGGGTGAACGAAACGATAATGAACAATGAGGCGCTAGACTTCTTCACGGATGGCTCAAAAAGGGATAGCGGGGTTGGCTGTGGGGTATTCTGTGAGGCACTAGGGGTTAACCTCTCTTTTCGTCTTCCCGACTTTTGCAGTGTTTTTCAAGCTGAACTTATCGCGATAATGGAAGTCATGGACTGGTTGAAGTATAATGTGATATCTACGAGGGTTATTCACATTTTTACGGACAGCCTGGCTGCTATTAAAACGCTACAATTATACTCTCTGATGTCGAATGTAGCCCAGAACTCTCTGGAATCTTTAAATGAGATGGCTGATTAGTTCAACATCCGCCAGGGCACTTCAATATCGCAGGAAATGTAACGGCAGATGAGCTGGCCCACTATAGGATATAAAGATACCGCTTGCTTCATGTAAACTGCTGCTTCAGGAAGAAGCCATAAAAGAAACGAACGTCAGATAGTCTAACGCCAATTCGTATGTAATAACCGCTGAAATTGGAGACCGCATGTGTCCCAGTGCTACGTTGCTCTACAGTAGAGATGACCTCAGAAATCTTGAAGCTGGATTTTTTTCGGTCTATAAGGTAAAGAAAGCTGTCTTGAATTTCCAAACAGTTATTAACCGTTTTATGGCCTAGTCAGGCTGCAATTTACAAATAGTCTCGATGAAGCCCACGCAAAGCATTTAAAGCAGCGTGAAGCGAATAATTCTTTCAATTAACCTAAAACTCAAATATTGATTAACATTTTTTAGTTTAAGTGAAAGAATAAAGAATAAAAGATTATAGCAATAACTGTATTGTACGGTGTCGGTAAAATAAGCAGCACCCATGCCTTCGGTTTGGCGGACCTGAGATCAAGTCTCAAATAGGTCAAAAACTGTTGAAAAATTCAGCTTATGTTAAAAACTTAAATTTTCTTTATTCAAATGTAATGAACATATAAATATGTAAGATGGGTATTGGAATGATCTTATATGTAAGATGGGTATCGCATTATAATTACTGCTACACCCATTTTCATTACTGCTACACCCATCGCCTACAGCTGAATCTAGTTCTATGTAATTTTTTGATATACATTTTGAGAAAGCACTATTTCATTTCATATAATTTTGTTTGTTTAAGCTATAGACAGCATGAAATTGATGGCACAATAATGACAGCTCTAACCAGCTTAAACTAGTCATTTGAAAGCTCAAGATACTCAGTTCAAACTAGCCAGTTCAATCGAGGCAGTTCAAGCATTAGCCAATTCATGCAAAGCAGTCGAAGCTTTAGCTAATGTAGCTAAGTTGCCCTTACAACCCTAACCTTTGAGTTAATAAGGTTTCGTGTAAGCTAATTCTAGCTATAAGAAGCTGAAACAAGCTAGGTAAAGCGTGTCTGATAAAGCAAGCGAGCTACAGATTGCTAAAACTAGTGTAATTACAATTACTTCTCGAGAATTCTATAGCTAGGAGCTTGTCTGTGCTGGGCAAATCGTTTGATTATAACATTATTTATTAAACAATATTGTGAAAATTCGGTTACCTGATTGACATTCCATTATCCAGTAGCGGAGATGCAGGAATAACTTTCGAATAGTTTATTTTTAAATTTATCTGATCTGGAAATCGTTTGTTGATAGTTCTGTCTGTGACGTTTAGCTTTAAATTGCAAAGGCTTTTATTAAGTTACATCTGAACCAGCGGAAAATCAGCAAAATGGTTACAAATTTCAGTTATTATGGATTCGTGTGAAGATTTTGCAATAACAACGAAGGTCACAGATTATTTTCAATTTATTGTTAACAACTTCATTTACTAAACTACACTGATTTAAACTACTCTTTGCACTAAATTTTAAGTTGTATACTTGTTTAACACCACTTTGCACTTATTGTACACTACACTCACTTGCATTGCAGCATTTTTTATTACTGGTGAAAACAATCAATCTGTGTTTCTACCCTGCGAATTGGTCGCACTTATATGCCCGACTCAAACTATACTCGGGGCGTATATCATGTCGTCATATAATTAGTTCCCCTCTCGACGTATTTATTGCGGAATTTTTTTCATTCGAGAATTTGCTATTTTGATCTAATTTCCCCTTCTCTCGAAATATTGTGCTACAGCCCTTCTAATTCCAATATTTTAATCATTATCGGTAACAAATCCTAGAAGTTGCCACAATGTTGATTATGCGTAATAAAATCTCATGATCAAAATTACTTGCTACATCGTCGAGGAGGGAACTCATAACTATTTAGTTAGTAACATTTGATGGTATATACATACCTAAAATACTCGACCACCTAGTAAGATAATGTTTTGCAGTTTAATCAAAGATTTATTAACTCCAACTTAGATCAGCTACGTACTCGTAGTTTGTGATCGGCTTATTTTTCGGAGAGAAAAATGTTATACCTTACATTGGAAGTCCAAATTATTCTGGTTGGCATTGACTTCTCTCATTAGATAAGCTCTTCCGCAATACCCGGTTAAACCTCTGTACTTACCCATCCGACTGAGGCATGTTTCATATTTAATTTATGTTGAGAATTTAACAAATCTAATGGAATACAGATAATACAAAATTTCGCACTTGGTCGGAGTGTAGTTTCATTGGCACGGATAATTGTGCTTCTTGATTTATAACGTTTGTGCTTCCTCCCATTTCACTGTAATAGTCGATATACACATACCAATAACTTTTTTCTACAGCACTTTCAGATTCACAGGATCTCTTGCCACTATGATCTTCTGCCTACGACTATCCACAGGAATGTAAAGTTTTCCACACCCTTTTTCACAGTAATACGTATACAAATCATATTGGGTTAGTTAGAATTAAATATATTAGTGCGTAAAATGTAAAAACACTCTTAAATGTCCACTAAGCCCAAAACCTACCCCATACCCCCAGGAATCAATTAATCGGCCAAGCTGATAATGCGATTTCGAAAAAAATTATTAATAAGCCACCTCCAGCCAGCGATTTTGACTCAGGTTCTGAAAGTACACTAAGTAGATGACTATTTTTTAATCCAATAAACATAAAAAAACTACCCCTTCCCCCAGGAATAAATAAATCGGGAAACTTATATCACGATTTGAAATAAAATTATTAATGAGCCATTGACACCTCCAGCCAGACATTTGATTCAGGTTCTGAAATACACTAAGTAAATGACTATTTTTAATAACCCAGTAAGCGTAAAAAGTACCCCCTACCCCCAGGAATAAACTAATCGGAAAGCTATTGTATTGCGATTTGAAATAAAATTATTAATGAACCATTGACACCTATACCCAGAGATTTGAACTCAAGTTCCGATAAGACATTAGGTCAATGATTATATTCCTAATCCATCAAGTTCCAAAGCTTTCTTTTACCTCTAGGGATAAATGAATAGGGCCGCTTCTGCCAGATATTTGTATTCTAGGTGAGTTTAGGTTTAAGTGGCTGCTACGGCACACTTAGACCGGTAACGGTTCATTGGCATACCACAATGAACCGTTATACCTACTTACTACCCTATTACCCTTATTTGAACCAGTTTGACCTGCCCTATGCGTGATATATCTCGCACCTTACAGTTTTCTAGATCAGAGAGGCTGTCCATTAAGAAAATTCCCATATGTTTATGCCTTCTAAGTGCTAAAGTCGGACATGACCATAGGAAGTGGACTAAAGTTTCTTTCTCCTTCTCGTCGATAAAGCTTAAGCATGTGTACTGTGAGTATCTCCACGTCGTTTTTAATTTACGTCAACGTAGGGAGATTAGTGTCTTTGAGCGTTTCAAGTCCAGCTTTGGCCAGACTTGTCTTCCTATACACTCCATGTGAGAGTGTTCGGCCACCTTTCTTTCGCTGAGGCTACTGCCTCTTTATTGAGCGGTGTCTCGAGCGCCGTAATAGGCCTACCCAAATTTGCTCTTTCCGGTAGCAGTTAGAGTTCCCCATGACGTCCGAGTGGTCAGTGACCCAGGCTATCCCAATGTTGAAATGCTCACTCATCTCATTTAGAGAGAAGTGGCAACCCAACGCAACTCTTGATGTCAGAGAAACTGATTCCAGCGACTTGATTGTCACCTGAATGTCCACATAAATTGCGATATCAATCGAGGATACCACATTATGTCTCAAACAAGTCAAGACCTCCTCAATCGCTATCACCTCTGCTTTGTATATACCAGGCAGACGAACTGATATATGTATATCTACTTCTAATTTATCACAGAAGACTCAAGCTCCTACTTTACCGTGTATAGCTAGAAGCCATCCGTAAGGCTTCTTTTCCTATAGCGACCCGTTCCTCCAAGACCCTCTTGAAGGGCACGTGGTTCGGAAACTTTTTTCGAAGCATAATGTTGGTGTACCGTAGTCTAAATTCGCCAGTTCCTTCCTTAGCGATCTAATTATCGTCGAATGTAATGTCTGAAAATATTTCCACTGAGATGTGACTGATAGTCCGGTGGCCAAATTTGCCACCTACTGCTTACCATAAATATCGACAGGGAGAAGGTGAAACATAACCTCTAAGGCGCGTGTTGGTGTTGTCATCAGCGCCTCGCTTATATAGGCATACATGTTGTTCTTTACAGCTTCTCGATCTCCTTCCTGTAGTTTACTTTTTCAAGAGCTGGCCACCTCACCATCACCCCATACATAAGTAAAGGACTTACTACGGTAGTGGATAACCAGTGTACCAGGCTCAATATCTGTCCGATGGCGTCTCTACACGAGTATATGGCTATATCTGCCTCGTTTATTCTTTCCAAGATGTTAGGCCTTCAACTAAGCTTACTGTGTAAGATTACGCCCAGAAATCTCGATCTGATTGCCAGTACACATCTGATGACCCACTTCGTAATGATTAGCATCACATTTTGGATTAAATGCGTGTTAAACCGTGTTTATATATTTTCCAGAGACAGCTATCGCTACGTCATCTGTATAAGCAATCACCCCAATCCCTTATCTCTGGCCAGCTCTAACAGCAACCCATTAATCGCTATGTTCCAGAGAAGAGGCGCCAGGACACCCCTCTGCGGGGTTCCCTTAGCCACCTGCCTCCTATTGGTAGATTCCCCCAGCTCTGAGGTAACCATCCTCATCCTCACTTTATGTTTGATTTACCCACTTACAGGGTAGTCCACCCCAAGGAACGGCAATCCCTCCAGAATTGCCTCTTTTTTCCCTTTACAGTACGCCTTTCCAAGGTTTTCAACAGAAAGTATGTTAGAGTTATGGGTCTTAAATCCTTTGGGTAGCCATGTGAGGTTTTCCCGCTTTCGGAATACAGATTAATTTTGAACACCGTTTGATGATTACTTCCAGCCAGGGGAGTATAATCGACGAGTTGTTTTGAATGTCCGCTGGAATAATTCGGTCAGGATGTCTCTGTCGAGTCGTCAAAGATAAGGAGTTTCAAAGATTCCTCACTAGAAGCAGTCTAAGATCCGTCCGGTTTAAGTAGATAACTGGGACTGGGACTTGGCAACTTCTCCCATTTTATCACAGAAGAGTGGTCCAGTTTCTTGGACCACCATGTTGGTTGTTTTTGCTTGCCCCTGGGCTTAACTACTGGGCAAGCAACATTAAAGGACCAGTTGCAGGCACTAGTAATAGTGTCCACTATGCAATTCAGTTCCTCCAATGTTGCTGGCGGCTCAGGTGTCCCCGGCGTTAATAGCTCTTTTAGCTCATTTCCCTATACTTGCTTCAGTTTGTCCTTCTAGGATTCCGAAAAGCTTTCCGAGTATCAGGGTAAACTTTAAGGCTGAATGTAACATATCGATGGTCAGAGAAGGAATGTTCTCACACCACTCTTCATTCTTTGACCATAGGATAAATATTATCTGAGCGAAGGTTATGTCTAGAACCGCCTGCCGATTTTTAGTAATAAATGTTGGTTCTTGCCCAATATTACAAACCAAATGTTTAATATTTAATAAGTATTTAAAAAATAACTTACCTCTTTCGTTGATGTCTGTGCTACCCCAGATTGTTTGATTCGCATTAGCATCACATCCAAGAATCACCCCAATCTTCTTTTTTTCAGATTCGAGAAAAGGTTATCCTGCGTAAACTGTTTGTCCTCTAGGCTGACAGCAGTTATGTCACCATTGGTGAAACAAACACTTTTATAAAATATGTGGATTTTTGGAAAATTCTACACCCATTTCCAATACAATCATACACCCATTTCCAATACAATATAATTATACTGAACGTATTTGGTATTTTGATCTTTCGCAATTATCGTGTATATCGGATAATTCGAAAATTTTATAAAACGCTTGTATATAGTAAAAGTTTTAATACCTATGTAGCTATGTATGGTGTATATTGAAAAATAGATTAATACCATTGAGAAGACGCGTACCTACATAACATAACGTGACAACATAATTGATATATAAAGAAGATTCCTCTGAATTATTAATAATACTCGTATATGTATGTATATAAAAAAAATACTGTACTTATAGAATTTTTAATTTATACGAAATAATAAAGAATTACTTTGTATCCTTCTCGTTCAGAGATCCAAACAAAATTATATTTATCTTACAACGTGACATTTTACTCAATTCTATTTCTACTGCAATTTCTTTACGTTTACAGAAGACGTTGTTTTTATTTATATGGCTTCCCATACACTTTTAAATTTACAAAAAATAAAAAATAAGAAACATAACAAAATAATAATGATAGTAATAACAATAAGAAGGATCGTAAGACACACAGCATATACAGTATACATACATACATATATACACGAAAGCGCATTAGGTTAAGGAAAAAAATAACAATAATGGTATTGTAAGATGCAACGAAGAACAGTTTATTTTATTTAAGACGAAAAATTAAATAAAAGTAAACAAAATATTTGGTGCATATGGGGATGCATTGCTGCTTCGTCTTTACATCAATCCAAAATTGTGCACTAAACGTTATATTTATCATTATATCGAGCGCAACGAGTATTGCATGCTCGTATCAATTATGAAGATGAACAGTCGAAACTCTTCCGAGCTTGGTAATCTGGTACGTACTATATACTAAACCCAATTACAATATGTAATGTGTATACGTATAACACTGACGTTGGTGATTTTTTCTCGATCTGGAATTGAGGAGCAAAATGTATGTACAATTATATGTATTTCGTTGATTCTTATCTCGTTTGATTTCAATTTTCAATTTTAGTTTTTATGGCAATTCAATTTTTATGGCTTCCGCTTATATTATATTTACATACACACACACATATAATATGTAGATGTACTGAAATCATTTTACATCTTGGAGATGTGTACTTTATTGATATAAAGTTAAACATTATATTGGTACATGTATATTGCGCATCAATTCAACCTTAGATTGAATGAATTTTTCAATTTTTAGCAATTTTATGAAAATATTAAATCGGGATTGAAATGCGTGATAAGGTGTTACGTGGAATAGTATTGCTTTGTTGTTTAACGATATATTCGTGCCTGTTTTAAAGAGATATTATATATTGTTGATTGACAATAAAAAATTTTTAAATTTCATAATAAAATTCTATGTGGTGCAGAGTTGTTGTGTGTGACATCAATGTTATTGAAAAGTGATTATTTATTTAAAGCCGGTGCAGCTTTTAACAATAGTATGAAGTTGACAAGGCCAAAAATAAATTAAAATAACTTAACTCTTGTTAGGGTAAGTAGCATGAGCCAGTTTTTTAGCCTCTAGCAAGGCGGTGAAATAAATGAGTTTTTCTTAACCACCCCAAGCCAAGCACGCCGAAATGAAAAGTGTATATTGAATCAAGATGTGCAGCTAAATGAGGGATGAGGCAATGGAAATAGTACACCATGCCTGAAGTAAGCTGAGTTAGTGATGGGACTGACTCGTGGTGCTCAACCTCAGTTTTGCTGCCTATAGTAGCGTATCGCCGTTAAATCACGGGCTGTGCCATTATCCCTATAACCAAAGATTATGTATTTTGTTTTGGACTGTTTCTTTCATTCCGTTGCGCTATTCAGTCCAATCATGTATATATCACGTGCATATAAGCAAACACATGATTGGACTGGCGATTTAGAATGTCACGCTGTGGAGCTTCAGTTTTACGAAAGATGAATTCCAACATGAGATTCAAGAGTATCGGGGACCGTGAATATCTCTGCCGAACACCCGAGTTAACTACAAACATTCTCTATAGCCTTTTTTCAACTTTAATACGGCATTACTATTACACTTCTAGTGGCCTCCCTTCTTGAAGATAGGACATATTGCGGCCACTTTCCATTCGTCAAGCATAACTTCTGTTCGCCATACTAATCGAATAAGGCCATTCTACAAAGTATTTTGTTGATATAAATTTGTTGATCTATCTGTTCGTAGACAATTATGTAGGCAAATACAAGCCAAAGCCACCCTATAGCCCTATTTGGTTCTCGGAATATAGGTGCCAACGGTACCTGAAACCTATTCGCGAGAATACCAAATGCATTCTCCATTATACTCTACTGTTTCATTTCATGATAACTTACAATTAAACCTTCGTTCACTTAAACTAAGGTTTCATCATTTAGTCGGTTAGAGGAAAGGCGTCGTCAGATAAAAATGTGAAAGGAGATGGTATATACACACGTTGATGGTAAATTTCAAGGCTGTGGAATAGGCACCCTTTTTGCTTCTATGTCATACTTCAAGTCGGATCTAATCCAGATCCCGGCATCCCCAATACGTCCATTGATTCCAACATCTGTTTATATAAAACGGTAGTGGGCGTCTGCGATTGCCATCAGGACACATGTATGTGTGTCCTTATAGTATCAATAATTGGATGCCAATCCCTTAAAGGGAATAAGTTTGCAGTGTTTCACTTAAAATAAAATAATTATTATTACAAAGTACATATACGAAGTAAATTTAGTTGCATGCTGGAAATAGAGTTATGTGAGATAAACGGTTGTATTAATTTATTTTTCATGACTTTAATAGATTACAGAAGCATGCAAATAGGAACAAGCGTTTTAAATATTATTACTTCCTGCTTGTAATTTTTCTAAACAGACTTTGATTTTAATTTTAATTTGTTAAAAATTATGTTAATTTTTTTTTAAATAATAGTTTGCTTTTCAACGAGTATTAAGATACGCGAAATAAAAAATTGGCTCAAAATCATCAGTTTTTGGTCAAGCATGTAGTTGCATGCTCGAAATCGAGTTATGTGAGATACGCCGGTGAATTTATTTATTTTTCATGCCTCTAATAGATTACAGGAGCATGCAAATAGGAACAAGCGTTTTAAATATGATTACTTCCTGCTTGTAATTTTTCTAAACAGACTTTGATTTTAATTTTAATTTGTTAAAAATTATGTTAATTTTTTTTAAATAATATTTTGCTTTACTTCGTGTATTAACATACACGAAATAAAAAATTGGCTTAAAAACATCAGTTTTTGCTCATTAATTTAGTTGCATGCTCGAAATTGAGTTATGTGAGATACGCGGTTGTATTTCTTTATTGTTCATGCCTTTAATAGATAACAGGAGCATGCAAATAGGAACAATCGTTTTAAATATGATTACTTCCTGCTTGTTACTTTTCTAAATAGACTTTGATTTTAATTTTAATTTGTTAAAAATTATGTTAATTTTTTTTTAAATAATAGTTTGCTTTTCAACGAGTATTAAGATACGCGAAATAAAAAATTGGCTCAAAATCATCAGTTTTTGGTCAAGCATGTAGTTGCATGCTCGAAATCGAGTTATGTGAGATACGCCGGTGAATTTATTTATTTTTCATGCCTCTAATAGATTACAGGAGCATGCAAATAGGAACAAGCGTTTTAAATATGATTACTTCCTGCTTGTAATTTTTCTAAACCGACATTGATTTTAATTTTAATTTGTTAAAAATTATGTTAATTTTTTTTAAATAATATTTTGCTTACTTCGTGTATTAACATACACGAAATAAAAAATTGGCTTAAAAACATCAGTTTTTGCTCATTAATTAAGTTGCATGCTCGAAATTGAGTTATGTGAGATACGCGGTTGTATTTCTTTATTGTTTATGCCTTTAATAGATAACAGGAGCATGCAAATAGGAACAAGCGTTTTAAATATGATTACTTCCTGCTTGTAATTTTTCTAAACCGACATTGATTTTAATTTTAATTTGTTAAAAATTATGTTAATTTTTTTTAAATAATATTTTGCTTTACTTCGTGTATTAACATACACGAAATAAAAAATTGGCTTAAAAACATCAGTTTTTGCTCATTAATTTAGTTGCATGCTCGAAATTGAGTTATGTGAGATACGCGGTTGTATTTCTTTATTGTTCATGCCTTTAATAGATAACAGGAGCATGCAAATAGGAACAATCGTTTTAAATATGATTACTACCTGCTTGTTACTTTTCTAAATAGACTTTGATTTTAATTTTAATTTGTTAAAAATTATGTTAATTTTTTTTTAAATAATAGTTTGCTTTTCAACGAGTATTAAGATACGCGAAATAAAAAATTGGCCCAAAATCATCAGTTTTTGGTCAAGCATGTAGTTGCATGCTCGAAATCGAGTTATGTGAGATACGCCGGTGAATTTATTTATTTTTCATGCCTCTAATAGATTACAGGAGCATGCAAATAGGAACAAGCGTTTTAAATATGATTACTTCCTGCTTGTAATTTTTCTAAACAGACATTGATTTTAATTTTAATTTGTTAAAAATTATGTTAATTTTTTTTAAATAATATTTTGCTTTACTTCGTGTATTAACATACACGAAATAAAAAATTGGCTTAAAAACATCAGTTTTTGCTCATTAATTAAGTTGCATGCTCGAAATTGAGTTATGTGAGATACGCGGTTGTATTTCTTTATTGTTTATGCCTTTAATAGATAACAGGAGCATGCAAATAGGAACAATCGTTTTAAATATGATTACTTCCTGCTTGTTACTTTTCTAAATAGACTTTGATTTTAATTTTAATTTGTTAAAAATTATGTTAATTTTTTTTTAAATAATAGTTTGCTTTTCAACGAGTATTAAGATACGCGAAATAAAAAATTGGCCCAAAATCATCAGTTTTTGGTCAAGCATGTAGTTGCATGCTCGAAATCGAGTTATGTGAGATACGCGGTTGTATTTATTTATTTTCCATGCCTCTAATAGATTACAGAAGCCTGCAAATGGGAACAAGCGTATTAAATATCATTACTTCCTGCTTGTAATTTTTCTAAATAGACTTTGATTTTAATTTAAATTGGTTAACAAATCTGTAAATTTTTTTTAAATAATATTTTGCTGTACTACGAGTATTAACATATATACGAAATAAAAAATTGGCTTAAAATCATCAGTTTTTGCTCAATAATTTAGTTGCATGCTCGAAATTGAGTTATGTAAGATACTCGGTTGTATTTATATATTTTTCATGCCTTTAATAGATAACAGGAGCATGCAAATAAGAACAAGCGTTTTAAATATCATTACTTCCTGCTTGTAATTTTTCTTAACAGATTTTGATTTTAATTTTAATTTGTTAAAAACTATGTTAATTTTTTTTTAAATAATATTTTGCTTTACTTCGAGTATTAACATACACGAAATAAAAAATTGGCTTAAAATCATCAGTTTTTGCTCAATAATTTAGTTGCATGCTCGAAATTGAGTTATGTGAGATACTCGGTTGTATTTATTTATTTTTCATGCCTCTAATAGATTACAGAAGCCTGCAAATGGGAACAAGCGTTTTAAATATGATTACTTCCTGCTTGTAATTTTTCTAAACAGACTTTGATTTTAATTTTAATTTGTTAAAAATTATGTTAATTTTTTTTAAATAATATTATGCTTTACTACGAGTATTAACATATACACGAAATAAAAAATTGGCTTAAAATCATCAGTGTTTGCTCAACCATTTAGATGCATGCTTGAAATAGAGTTACGTGAGATACGCGGTTTAGAATATTTATTTATTTTTCATTCCTCCAATTGTACTTAAAAAAAAAACACTTTTAAATCATTGCAATTTATTTTTAATCACGAATGTTAGTGGATTTGAGTATTGCTTGAAAATGAGCTGATTTAATAAATTAAACAGAAATCTAAAAATTTATTCGAGAACTCTAATGAATTGAATTAACTATGTCAATTAGTCAATTAACTCAATTAGTTTTATGGTGTGATATTTTTCTGAGTGTTTGTATATGGAAATCACTATTTGGTCGCTGCAAAGCTACGGTGGAAGTTTTCGTACAGGTCGGGGAACACAGCGAAACGGATGGAACGTTTCGACTGTGAAGGTCTGATAAATGAAGATCAAAAGAAACGATATCAGGATCTTGTCAGCGACAACATTGAGGGAGCTAATTACCAGTCTGACTGCGTGAACTCTGTCTGGGAGGTACTGAAAACTTCGGTTGTCAGTGCTGCTCAACAGACTTTAGGTATAGTGAAAGTCAGACCCAAGAATGATTGGTTTGATGACGAGTGTCGTCTTGCAGTTGAGCAACAAAATATAGCCCATAATGAAATGCAACAACGTCTCACAATCGCAAGGAAAAACAAGGCAGCTCTTGCAAGAAGGGCAGCTAAGCGGATTTGTAGACGGAAGAAGCGAGAATGGTGGAAGGCCGAGGTTCTGAAAGTACAACAACTCAGCAATGAGCGTAGTTCACGTAATTTCTTTAAAGGAATTACTGGATTGCACCATACTTTCAGGCCTTCGTCAACCGCCATTCGGGACCGGGATGGAAACCTCTGTGTCAACATCGACGCAGTACTTGACGCATGGAGTGGACACTTTACTGAGCTGCTTGATGTTCCTCATGCGTCACAGACTGTTGTTGAGCCACCTCTAAAACAGTCTGCGGAGATTTGCACTGAGGAGCCATCCCATGAGGAATTCACTAAGGCCATGCAGAGAATGAAACGAAACCGCTCACCTGGAGTGGACTGCATTAATTCGGAGCTCTTGATATTCGGAGGGGATACTTTGTGGAACTGTCTTTTCGACCTTATTCGATTAGTATGGCGAACCGAAGTTATGCCTGATGAATGGAAAGTGGCCGCGATATGACCCATCTTCAAAAAGGGAGACCGCTTGAAGTGTGAGAATTATCGCGGTATAGCTCTCCTTTGCACAGCATACAAGTTACTGTCATACATTTTATTGGATAGAATCACTCCTCTGGCGGAGGGCTTGGTTGGTGACTATCAGGGAGGATTTCGTCCGAATCGATCAGTCACTGATCAGGTCTTTTCGCTGCGGATGATTCTATCTAAATATTATGAGACATCCATCTCCGTACATCAGGTTTTCCTGGATTTCCGGCAGGCCTACGACTCGATCAATCGAGAGAGTTTGTGGTCTGCCCTGGAATACCTAGGAATGCCAACAAAATTGGTACGACTGTGTAGGATGACAGTGACGCAGTCTCAATGCTGTGTTAAAGTTGAGGACAGGCTATCGACAATTTTTGCAGTTAACTCGGGTGTTCGGCAGGGAGATGCTCTGTCCCCGATACTCTTTAATCTCATGTTGGAGTCCATCTTTCGTAAAACTGAAACACCTCAGCGCAACATCTTATATCGCCAGTCCAATCAAGTGCTTGCATATGCAGATGACATATGCGTGATTGGACTGAATAGCAACGGAGTGAAAGAAATACTTGATCCGCTTGTAGAGTTTTCAGCTTCTGTTGGACTCCAGATCAATGAATCCAAAACGAAATACCTGATCTCTGGTTTTAGAGACAATGGCACATCAGATTTTAGTAGTGGCCACCACACGTTTGAGGGAGTGAGGAGGTTCAAATATTTGGGCACTCTTATCACTCACGATAACAGTGTGGGTGAGGATATTAAAGTGCGGCTGGCAGCTGGCAGTCGTTCTTTGTATCCTCTAAGGCCACTGCTAAAATCTAAACACTTATCAAGTGCCGTGAAGCTGAAGCTTTACAAAGCGTTGATCAGGCCCGTTGTTATGTTTGGATGTGAAAGTTGGGCGCTGACGGATGAGTACGAGAGATGGCTCCTTACATTTGAGAGAAGAATCATGCGTGTGATTTACGGCCCTAAACGCGAAATAGATGGTACATACCGAGCTCTGTACAATTTCGAGATCAGAGATCTGATGAAGATCCCCGATATTGTACATGAAGTTAGATCTCAGCGAGTACGCTGGCTCGGTCACGTTCTGCGTGCTGATCCGGAACGAATTGTGCAGCGATCTCTGAAAGGAGAGCCACCATATGGTAGGCGCAGAGGTCGTTGCAGGCGACGATGGCTCCACGATGTAGAGAACGACTTGGCCTCTTCAGATTGTCTAAGACAGTATGAAGACCAAGCTCAGGATCGAAACCGTTGGAGCCAGATTGTTGATTCAGTAAGGGGCCAGTAATGGCCTTTAACACTGTTATTATTATATGGAAATCACGATAGATTTCCTTTCTAACTTACCATCAATTGCACCTGGACAGTTTGGGACACCCCACATTTTGTGGAAATTTTTGGATATTGGTAACCAATCGCTTTCAGTTTCTGTTAACTTGTACACCTCCTCATATTGCTTCAACAGTTACCTTTAAAATTTTTGAAATGGTGAATTGATGGATGCGGAATGGAAGTTGCAGTGAAGTCTCCGTCTACCTACAATTAATTTCCACAGACCTATTCTGACATACAAGTGAGACGAAAAATATAACAAAATAAGTACCTGTGGCCAAATATCTTAATATCATAAAACAACTTAGAAGCTTTCGTGAAAGGTGTTTTAAAATTTTGTTACCAAAACTACTGTAATCTACATTACGCGCAAGGCATAACTTAATACTGGACACTTTCGTTTCATTTTGTAAGTAATATACACATCATAGATGAAATATTTGGTGTACATAGAAAACAAAAGGTCAGCATTTTGCGGTATCTATACAAATTACCAATCTTAAACTTTATACACGTGTTCTTTTTATTCGAGCAACACTATTATGTATATTAAAAATGTTCTGCAAATTGTTTAAAAAGAACAATTTAAATTGTAAACTTCAGTCATTTATCATATTGTATATCCTTTTCACATTCATCTTTAAAAATAATAAAATTCCACCAAAAAAAAAACCATATAATTATACATTAAATGCCGCACACATATCTACATGAACATTTTATACCGCCTATCAGAACATTAGAAAAATCGCATAATTCATCGAATCTACAAGCTTAATTCAAATAATAATGCTTAAAGTTTATTTATTCATAAACAATTTATTATTTTAACTGCTGATGTTTTTTTGTTTTGTTTTTGGTTGGTTTTTAAAAGCTTCTAGACTTAATAAATGTTTGATGTTGTTGAATTGCTATAAAGAATACACAAACGAACACACACAAATAAAAAAAATTGTATATGTTAGAACTTGGAAAAGTTATTTAATGGCACATTTTATGTATACAGAGATTTTCACAGAAGAACGAAAAATTCATAAATTAAACATTTCCCTCTTTCTTACGTACATATATATGTAATGTACATACTCTGACGAAGAAGCTTTACATTATGTACATATATAACCGAAATACACCAAGAACCAAACAAAAAAAAAACGTTTATTTTAATAAATACAAATTAAATTTCCTTATATTTATACAACAGGTATTGTAATGCGATGTATACGGTTTTCCATGTTTTTCACATTCTCATTCTGCGGTGCTTTTATGTATTAAAAATGTATATACGTATACATATATACACGAAACACACTTTGAATCTCTCTCAAATTATCAGCGAATTTATAATCTTTCATTTTGAAAATACCGAGTACAAAAAAAAAATGGAAAACCAAAAAAAAATTTTGCTTTCAGTTTTTCAACTCAATTTCCATTTTTTATCTATTTATTTATTTAAATTTAAAATTTATACGACGTCTAACTTCTTTTATTTTCTATTTTCTCGACTTCTTAGCGTATTTTTTTTTTGTTCGGTCTGTATTATTCTTCGCAACAGTAGTAGTAGTTCTTAAAGAAAAATGTTGTTACCGAAAACAAAAATAAAAACTACTGTGTATTGTGATTTTCCACCAAAACTAAAAAAATAAAATGAAACTTTAACTTTATACTGGTTTCGTATACAAATACCATTTTCCATTTTTACGTAAACTTTCGCTTAACAAATATATCTCTTTTGTATTGTGCGAACGCAAAAAATTGGAGAGAATATATAAAGGAGAACACAGGCAGCTGAAAGCAAGTTTCTTTAATTGAATGCTTTAGCAAAAATATTTGTAATATAGAGCTATGAAAGCGGAAAATGAATAAAATGAAATTTGAATGAAGCTTTTAACAAGCAAAGTAAAAAAACTAAATGAAAATGTAACTTTTTGTTCAATTTAAATATTTTGTAGTACTACTGTACAGCACCAGCTTATATACACATATAAAATAAAGGATTTTGCCTTATACATACATATATGTAAAACAAAAACCGTGGCGAATATCTACACAATTTTAATTAAAGTAATATGCGAAGCACTACAAAGATTTAATTAGAATGTAAAGCTTCATTTAATATTATATTTGTATATGTATATACATATGTATACATAAAATACGTAAAATTATGAAAAGCTTTTTTATATCTGTGTGTACTATATACGAGTACATATAAATATTATATTGTTCCACTTTTCTAGGCTTTCAGTTTTATGTTCTATACTCGTATATGTATTATGTACAAACACAATATCAAAATTTTACTTCAACCTTGGATTATCTTCGCAAAGATCTTTTCGCATTTTGCTTTTAATGAAAGCTTAAATATGTGTAAAAAAAAGTATACGTAAAGTACATATAGCATAAAATTGTGTTTTAATTTGGATTTATGATTTTTCTAGTGGCAGTCATTCTGATAATATATATTATACAGCGATTTTTTTTTCATTGAAAGTAGTACAAAAGCTTTGATCTCAAAATAATGCATGCGCAATGAATCATCGCTTTCAACCGGCACTTATCAATTAGCTTTAGCGGGTAAATTCAAGGGCAAATATATGCATAGGCTGTCCAGATATATTCGAACGCAAAAGAGTATGTTTTAAAAAATTTAAATATTTGATGACATTCTAATTCTAACTAAACAACAAACAGTTTTTGCAGTTTACGCAGTACAGACAATTATTTCATTCGTTATAAATTCAGTCCCTGATTTTGTTTCAAATCTTTCATATTCGTTATAACTTTTCATTTAATTTTTTTTTTAATTAAAAAAATTAAATTTAAATGTTTAAAAAATTAAACATTAAAATTTAATAAAATTCCATTTCAAAATTTAAGGAATTACACCCCGAATGTTGATTTTAAAAATTTGGCAATTTTAAATTTTAGAACCGCGGAAAATACAATAAAATTGTTTTTCAATATTCCGGGCCGTTGAATGGTAAGCACACATGTCTCGTAAACCTAACTTGCACGAACAAGTTTTCCAAGAATACCACCACAGTATCCTATGTTTGTCATAGGAGGCTACTAAACGGTTGACCACCCGCATCTGTCAAAAAAAGCTGTTTATAAAGTCAACAAAATGGAAAATGGATACCGCCAAAACAACACCGGACTCCTGCTCAAGTACCCGGACATGAGATTTAGGATCGACATGTGGAACGTGCAGTCACTTAAGAACCCAGAATCGTTAGAGGGCCTAATCACATGCATGAAGAAGTATCGGCTGAAACTCGTTGCTCTTCAACAAACTCGCTAGCCGCAACGTGGAGACAATATGTCCAAGGGCTATGCGTTGAGATGTATACAGTGGAGATGACCACGGAAATCTTGAAGCTGGATTTCTTTTTGAGCCGCAGGTAAAGAAGGTTGTCGGTCGATAATTAGTGAACATGCGCCCACAGAATTCAGCCAGCCCCAAGATAATGCAATGCAGCCGATCTTCGCTCAAAAAAAAATAATTCACGATATATATAAACGACACATGAACAATGTAAAACAAAGACAAAAAATACGGTGAAGGGTCAGTTTATAGTCCGTCACAAATTTTTATACAGATGTCAGAAAATTGTATCAGCTTTTTTATAATATGAGCACTGAGAAAAACAAATGGTTATTTCTCTAGATATAAATTTATCTTTAGTACAACATACACATGCTACGTTGAAAAGCTCCTCTTCTAACGTCTATAACTTGATAGGAGGCCCTTACAGTGCAAAGTAATAGAAGTAAAGTCATCTTCGTCTTTTGTCTGTTTTTATCTAGACTTCTCAGTTTCTTAATAATCCTTGCACTCATTTTACACACCACCTCCCAAATTTCTTCGGACTGCAGCAGATAATCCACAACTGTTAACGGTGTTAAGTCATTTCCCACAGACCTCAAAAAATACATGCAGTCAAAAAATACATGCTCGACGTTCTCCAGCTTTCTTTCGCACATTGGGCAATAAGGGGAATCATCTTGCTTAAATTTATGTAAATAAGCGCGAAAACAACCATGCCCCGTCAGAAATTGCCATAAATAGAAGTCAATATCTTCATGTTTCCTATTTAGCCATTTAACTACCAAAGGGACTAACCGATGTGTCCACCGACCTTTTCCCGAGCTGTCCCAACGCTGCTGCCACATATTAAAGATCTCTGCGCGAGCCACAATACGATTTCCTCTCTTATCCCCATTTGCACGGCGAGAATATATTCTTTGATGCTCCTTAGCCAATAAGTCAACTGGAGGCATACCAGCCAGTAGACACACAGCTTCATCCGATGCCGTTCTAAATGCACTAATCACTCTCAAAGCGCTTAACCTATAAACAGATCCCACCGGTTGCTTGTATGTACTTCTCTCCATAGCACTGGCCCAGTTTGGTGCTCCATACATCAAAATAGACGTCACCACACTACTCAGTAACAGTTTACGGCTCTGGCGGGCCCCTCCTGGCGTTTGGCATAATTCGCATTAACGCCCCGTTCACTTTTCCAGCTTTTTCCCCAGCGGTATCCAAATGCGATTTAAAGGACATTCTAGCATCAATTATTACTCCCAGATAATTAATAGATTGTGTTGACTGAATCAGTTGACCATCAACTTCCACCATTATGAATTCCAACCTTTTCCTACTGTCGATAAGCACTGCTTCTGTTTTGTGCTCCGCCAACTGTAAACCCACAGATGATTACCAATCCTGAATTATTCTTATACTCCAAATGCAGATTTCTTCCACCTCTTCTTTGTACTTTGCAACAACTACGACCGCAACATCATCAGCAAAACCAACCACCATTGCTTCTTCTGGTATCGGCAGTCTAAAAATATTATCGTACATGGCATTCCACAATGTGGGTGCCAGCACAGACCCTGTGGTACACCTCCAGAAATGTGATGGTATTTAGTGCCTTCATCGGTTTCATACTGCAAAACTCGTTGCCTAAAATAATTAGCCACCATTTAAAGTAAATACAGAGGGACCTCTTTATTGATTAGCGCGTTTAATACGCAATCCCGCAACTCACCGAGTTAAATGCATTTTTCACATCTAATGTAACTACCGCACAGTACTTTTTAGACCCTCCTTTCCATCTAACACCAGATATTGCCTTCAATGGTAGAGCGAGCTTTACGGAACCCATATTGGTTCTCCGCCAAGTCCCCTTTGTTTTTAATGGCCTCCTGTAGTCTCTCACATATAATTATCTCAAATAATTTACCTGCAGTATCTAGCAAGCAGATTTGCCGGTAGGAAGATGGATCATTTCTATTGCTCTAACCTTCCTCCATGCGTGAGTTGAATAAGTTTACAAACAACTCTGGGTATGAGCGGACCGCCGATTTAATTGCAATATTAGGAATTTTAACAAGCCCCGGAGCCTTGCTATTCCTCAATTTACTACATGCTTTAAGCACCTCTTCCTTTGTAATTAATGGGAATATTTCTCTGCCTCCTCTTGTTTCGACATTAACCGTACAATCTGGGCAAGGTACATATCAATAGGCAACAACATCAATGGGCAAGGTACATATGCACCCTTAACCTTTCTCATAACCATTTTATAAGGTCTACCCCAGGGGTCCCGATCAACTTCTTCACACAATTCTTGAAAACATCTTTGTTTGCTTGCTTTAATTGCACAGTTGAATATAGAGCAGGCGACACAGTACTGCTTGCGTAGGTCGTCACTAGTTTCCAATCTTGCACGTTGGTATAAACGTTTAGCTCGAAGGCTTTCTCTACGAAGCTGGGTATTTCCTCGGTCCACCAGAACACTTCTTTTTTCCGATTATCCTTCGATTTCCGCGGCATTGCTGCATCACAAGCTCTTGTGATATGATTTACGATTTGATTCACTTTGCTATCCGCAGTTATGTCCTCCAGCATATAGACAAATAACTTTTCATCAAACATCGTTTGCCTCCACTCAATAAACTTTTTTGTCGATTCTGAACGAACCTTTCCTGGCAGTCCATCTCTTATTTCACAGATAATAGCCTGGTGATCACTATGTGTATATTGTTCACTAACTTTCCAACTCACTATTCTATTTAAAAGGCCCTCGCTCACCCATGTGAGATCAATTATCGACCTAGCGCCTCCCCTATGGTAGTAGAGAAAATTCTTCCAGTAGCGCTTTACCTCTAACATTTGACTCTCGGCTGCCCCACTCAACAGCCCAAGCATTAAAATCCCCAGCTATCAAAAGAGGGTTTCGGTTTCGCGCGTCACTAACAAATCGATCTAGGAAGATTTTGAATTCATCAAGGGTAGCACTAGGGTGGGCATAACAACTATAAATGTGAATACCATCGATCTTCACTCTTACAAAGCCAGATTCTCCGCGGCTGGGCTTCTCCAGAAAGGAACGATTACCACAAGTAGCCGCTTTTTTTGAATAGTCTGATGCCCAAACATTGCAATCGAGCTGTTTATATTGTTCGCATACAATAGCAATGTCAGCGTCTATTTCACGTACAGTTTGCTGCAGCAGGTCTTGTGCAGCTTCACAATGGTTGAGATTGAATCTATGTCTGTTTGATCATATGTATATGAGTCTGGAGTTGTCTGTTAGATATTGCGTTTCCCGTTCATCGTTTGAGCAGTCAGTACAACATTTCCGTTCACGTGTTGTGTTAATGTATTTCTTATTTTAACTTTCTAATTAGTACCAGAATGCCGGAATACAAAATGTTGAAACAATTATCAAAACAATCAGACAAAAGACATCTTTGTAATTTAAAGCGATCGAATTATTTAACGTCACAAACAGGAAATAGTATAGAAATCGAGTATCTCTCAAGTTATTCTCAATACATGGTGAAGATAATTCTCATTCATCTTACACAGAGATTATTCGGAAACAGCCGAATTCTTGTTTGGCCGAAATTTTATGTGAAAGCGTTTCTTTTAATACATTGCACGAAGATTTTGAAAATCTGCAATCAACTTTGTCGGACATGAAAGATGATTATTTGAAAACCACCAATCTTTGGCCAATACTAGCAAAAGCTTGAAAGTTTGAAACCAGTAAAGTGTTTTTTGTAGGGGTTTAGCATGGCTATAGTAAGCCAAACGAATTCAATCAATCCATGAGGCCACTTGTCGATGAACTTAAAACTATTTTCATCACTTAAATTATTTGTTCCGTTTAGGACTTCATAAAAATTTATATATTTCTTAGAGGTTGATTGGAGTGGGATGTATGTATGTAAGAATTCACCAAATACATTAATTGTAACCTCTTTTTTTTTAAATGTTTAGGCCTGAAATATGTTGATCACATCAATGCACAATATAACTGTTTTGTTGGAAAATAATGTATCACATCCGGTTTACGTTTGGAACTAGAACCTAAACAGTCTCATAGTGGATAGCTATTTTCAGGGATGGTTTAAGAAGGAATATGATTTAAAATTATATACGAAGAACCATTTTAGGTTAAAGAAAGTTATAAAGTTATCATTCTCAACAGAGACACCTTATATTGTAAGTACTAACCGTAACATATGTAATATCGGGCGTAAGGCAACTTTCATTACTAAAAAAAGACACCCTGTAAGTCATATAGCAAATAGGCGGAACATTCAATGGGCAATAAACAGTTTAAAGCCGGACAAGTCGGCAGGACCCGATGGCATAATCGCTGCGGATATCCAGCGAACAATTGACTTAACCCTACCCTGGCTGGAAGTCATCTCAAACGCAGCTTAAAACATTGTCAGATTGTTGCCTACGCGGATGATCTTGCTTCTTGTAAACTGCAGCTTCACGAAAAATCCATTATAGAAATGAAGACCAGAGCACATTCAGTGCGCACTCACTCATTTCTGTGAGTGGGCCAGCAGCTGCCGACTGAACGCAAACCCACAGAAAACGGAGCTGGACCTCTTTACCAGGAAGCCCAAACTCTTTCAGTGTGACCACAGCAAGTTGGACTGTAAGTTTTGGACAGTAAGTTAAGCTGGAAACCAACCATTTTAGAAAGAGTAAAGAAAGCTATACTGTAGCGCTCTATACTATTGCAAAAATGCCATTGGAAAGAGATGGGATATTGTGTTTTACATAGTAAAAGGGGTCCACCCTATACTACTGTATGGGGTTGTTGTTTGGTGGCAAGCGTTAAAAATTATGGTTCACTTGCAACTATTGAAGAAAGTCCAAAGAACCGCCTGCTTCTGTATAAGTGGGGCCTTCATGAGCACACCTAAGAGATTCCAAGCTACGTTTCCCACCAGAGAGGATTGAGTGGATGAGACAGTTAAGGACAATAAAGCGCTTAGCTTCTTCACGGATCACGAGAAAAGGGAAGAGGGATTGGCTGTGAGGTATTCTGCGGGGCACTAGGTCTTCCTGACTTTTGCGGTGTTTTTCAAGCTGAAGTTATCGTGAAAATGGAAGTCATGAACCGGTTGAAGTATAATGTAATATCTACGATGGATATTCACGCGAACGGCAGCGCACATCAATATCGTAGGGAATGTATATACAGATGTGGTGGCTTGCAACGGCATACAGCACGCCCTGTATCACAAAATATAAAGGTACCGCTTGCTTCCTGTAAACTGCTGCTTCGGGGAAAAACGATCGATTGATGGTTTAACGCAAGTTCGTGTGTAATAACAAGGCAAATGTGGCATAGACTTGACCTAGAGATCCGGCCAACTGATATCGCTTGGACGCGGTACCATATTGGTATGGTCGTGGGAGCTATCATGGGGCATTGTCACATTGAGGTACATGCGAGCAGACTGAGCGTCCCCGCCCATGATTTCTGCCATAGCTGTGGTGATGAAGAGGAGGAAGAAACTGGGCTCCTTCAGCTCTGCACATGTCCTAGTCTAGCGTACGGCAGAATAGTTAGGACGTTCAACTTAACCTAACCTATTTTTTTTTATGGGCAGTCCTGTTTTTTTTATGAGCTAGTGCTGTTTGATAAAATGTCGTTGTTAAATTTTCTAATACAGATGCAGGCTATAATAATTGTAGGAATGACAGAATTTTGTTATCCGTTAGTTACGCCGGTGGTGGCTCTGCTAACGAATTTAGTTGCGATTCAGTCTTACACTATAGGATCTTGTGATACGGCGTTCTGCTAATGGCAAAATCTTTCCACCGCCGATTAGAGATGAGTTGCACTGATTATTGAATAATCTCTGCTTTTTCAAACCTGTTAAGCGCACAGTTCATTTTATAAAAAGAGGATCCGTCATCTCAGTCCTACATTCCGGATTACAATTCCATATGTGCTCACCTTGATAATGCATGCGTATGATTTACGAAATCAGATATTTAAGGAAAATTATTGTGTAAATAAAATATTTTTTATGCACGCCATAAGAAGTAAGATGATTTACTGTTAAATGTGTATATGGGGTACTTGAAAAGGTTTTTAAAACACAATAAAATCTTATTAAAAAAAAAATCTTTAAAATTTGTAAAACGCGCATTTTCCAGCAAAAAGTGTAAGTATTTTTGTATTTTGATGCCGTTGTTTTTGTTGTTGCTGGTGGTGTGGCGCGTGTTATTGCTGCGTTTAAAATTATCAATAAAATTGGAAAATTTATATAAATTTTCCATCGATACGTATATATGTATAAGTACATATACAGCACACACATACATAGCTTACAAAAAATACGGCTAAAATTATAATTTTTTGCGATTTTTTTTTATTATTATTACATATACATACATACATACATATACAACATTTTTATGTTATTGGGAAAAGTGTGTGAGTACCATTGTATACCATGTATATAATTTATATATTGTGGAGAGTACGTAAAATTTTTTTTTTTACAAGTACAGAAATTGGAAATGGTGTACACGATGCGCTGAAAAACTGGCGTTTTTTGTGGTATATTGCATGTTCCACAATACATCCAGCTCTGCCTATATATATATATATATATATACAATCAATGGCAATCAATGTAATTTTATTATACACATACGTATCTATACATATCCAATGAAATCGGTATTTTATGCGATTTTAACATAAAATACATAAAAAAAATCGAACACATCAAAAATTTTGTGAAGCATAACAGGTAGTATACGATACATCTTCGTTTATATCTTACATATGTACATATATATAGATAGATAGCATACAATACATAAGATGGAAAATTTTTAAAGCTCATTTATGTTTTCATAAAAAATTTAGCGACTTTTTGTTGTATATATAGTGTTGGTGTTGTTGTTCGTAAATGTTTTATATTGATTTGTTGAAGATGTTTCGGATGTGCGTTCCCATAAAAAATTTTAACATATTTGAAAGTGGTTTTGTTGTATTGTATATACATACATATATTACATATGTACATAAAGCTGCTGTTATTCGGTATAATAACATATATTATAAGCTGTGCCAATTTCTTAAATCAATCAATAAAATATATTATGAACAAGATTATAGAATTTAATATGCAAATATTACTGCTTCTGATTTAATATTTTTATTAAATCTGTTCAACATTATTTTATATATGTTGTGTGTGTGTGTATGTATTGTACCCATTTATTCATTATTATTTATAAAAAATGTTGGTTTCGACATCTCTATTTTACACAAAAGCTTTTCATTATTATGATATAGGGTTTTGGTCATCTTGATGAGGGTACAAATATATTCTATATTAAAATCACAGACAGTATAGTGTTTTGTTGTTTGTACGAATTTCTATGGAAGTTTTTTTTAAATGTATATACGGACGAACCATTAGTGATTATGACGTATATGTACATATATACAATTAAAAATTCGAGAAACGATTCAGTCGGTGTACTGGTTTAATTAATTCAGTTTATTGTATTTAATTCCTATAGATAGATAAACATATATTATGAGATGGAATAAGGTGGTTGAAATTTGTTCCGGCCAGGAATGATTCGGTGCCGAGACTGCTTACTACTTCTAGATGTACTGCCTTATTGGCCATAAGTACAAAAAACTGCCACATATCCCTTTCGATCTGGACCGTTTTTCCGTTGGCTATAGTTTGGATGTACAATGGCCCCTCATAATCTAGACCAGTTTTCGAAAATGGTCGGCTTTGATTGCATCGTGCTGTTTCATACGATACATGATTTTATGCAGTGTTTGATGGTGTATCGGGCGCCTATATCATCCAATACTTAGTTCGAACTATCAATTTGCAGACTACATGATTTTTTGGAAGGATGTTTGGGTGCTTCGCCGCAATGATAACGATGATTTTCTTAATCTGCTTCAGCTTCATTATTCTCGGACGGAGTAATCGAATTGTTGTGACTTTCATTTTATCTTCGTTTATTTTTATTGATGTCGATTTAGGAGTTGGCCAATTACATTGACTTTCGCTCAACCACTGTGGACCATGCCACCAATGCTGGGATTAGTCCTCTAGATATGACATCGATACCTCGATTGAATATGGCGCCATTTGTTTCGCGGAATAAATTCTAAAATTGTTGCTGTTCTGTTGCCTATGAAATTTTTCCATTTTCGTGGAACAGAACCTAAACAAAATATAACAGATTTACAGAGAAGACCAGCTCCACATAATTCCAAACGAGGCAGAGAAATTTCATTAATCGGCGCAACCTTATACTCTTCGCATATGTAATGTTTTCTGTTATTTCACAAATCTTATTGATAACTCGCAAATATATAACACAACCATATGCTGCTTCCCAAGCATCGCAAAATGCGTGTAATTGAAGATGTGTTGCATTTCAAATCGATGACATGCACCGCGGAATCCGGATAGATTCTAACTCTGGTTGCGATTGGTAAATACTTTGCCATAAATTATTGATGCTGTTAAGCCACCCTAATGGATCATAGACTTTTGATGCGGCTGAGGGAAACTTACGCTTTGTCCAGTTTATTTTATTATCAGTTGGTTGCACTTTGAATGAAAATATATCACATTGCGCATTCCATATTATTCTCAACATTTTAATTGATGAGTCATGCGTTCAATTAGTTTCGGAATGTTGTCAATTTCCTTTTGTGAAAATGAGCTTAAAAATTCAAGCGAATTGGATTTCCATTTTCGTAACTGGAATCCACCATTAATCAAAACTTGATTGATCTGTTCCTTCAGAAGCCCTATTCTTCTGCTACGGTCTCGCATTCCGTCAGCAGATCATCGATGTAAAAATCATATTGAGCCACATGTGCAGCCTTATCGTATAATCGTTTGAAATCATCGGATGCAGTTTGAAGGGTTTTGACAGCTATAGATATGCTCCACAAGCTGTACCATATGTAACGGTGTTAAGTTGATACACTCTTGGCTGCTCATACGAATTTTCTCGCCAGAGAAATGAAGGGTGTTTCAACAGGTGCGCTTCAACTTATTTCCAATAGGGACGGCGAACGACGCCATATTTTTTATTGTTCTTTTGTCATTTGGAAAGTTCATTAGTATACATTTCATCATGAAACGCTACACACTTCAACAGTGATTGCAAATTGTGCAAATTTTTTATCAAAATAATCGTTCTGTTGCTGCTACTTTAAGAGCATTACGGCCATTTTACGGTCCATTTAACAAGCCAGCCCGTATAGTGGCAAAATTTGAGTCTACGTTTTCGCTACATAATGTTAGGTGCCCGCGAGAGCAAGAAGTGTTCGAAGTGTTGAAAACATCGCAGCCGCCAAGGCTTCAGTTCAAGATGACGCGAATGTGTTGCTCACGCGACGTTCGCAACAATTGTGTCTTTCTGTGACATCATTGTGGCGAATTTTACGTAAAGATTGGCCTACATCCGTATAAGATCAAGCTGACACAACAACTAAAGCCGTTTGACCATTTGAAGCGACGCCGATTCGTGAATTGGGCTCAAGAGCAAATCGAAAATGATGCAGATTTTCACCGAAAAATCATCGTCAGCGATGAGGCTCACTTTTGGCTAAATGGATTTGTCAACAAGCAAAACATGCGTTACTGGGCAGGAACCAACCCACACGTGATTCATGAGGCACCGTTGCATCCCGAAAAAGTCACTATTTGGTGCGGATTACATGCCGGCGGCGTCATTGGGCCATATTTTTTCATCGACGATAACGATCGCCACGTTACTGGTTACTGTTAATGGAAATCGATACCGCGATATTATAAACGATTTTTTTTGGCCGCAATTGAATGGAAGGGACTTGGAGGACATGTGGTTTCAACAGGACGGGGCCACATGCCACACAGCACACGATACAATCGCGATATTGAAGACTAAGTTCGATCAGCGTGTTATATTTCGCGAAATGGGCCCGTCCAGTGGCCGCCGCGCTCGTGTGATTTGACACCTCTAGATTATTTTCTTTGAAGTTATGTGACGTCATTGGTCTATGCCAATAAGCTGGCGACGTTGCAAGAGCTCAGAGCCAATATTGAACGTGAAATTGCTGGAATTTCGGCCGATTTATGCGAAAGAGTGGTCGAAAATTGGGTTCAACGATTGAACTTCGTAAAACGTGCATACGGTGGTTATGCAAAAGAAATCGAGTTTCATACCTAAATTTATATGTTCAAGTTCGTTAATAAAAAAAAAGTTAGCTCAAAAGTCGAACAGTATGTGTCCGTAAAAATGCGAATATCCCTCGTAGATATTACATTATACTTCAACCAGTCCATGACTTCCATTATCGCGATCAGTTCAGCTTGAAAAACGCTGCAAATGTCGGGAAGACGAAAAAAGAGGTTAACCCCTAGTGCCTCAGAGAATACCCTGCAACCAACCCCTCTATATTACTTTTTGAGCCATCCGTGAAGAAGCTTAGCGCCTCATTGCTCGACTGCAATATCTAAGGGAGTAAGATGAAAGAGAATCTCCAGAGCTTGAGTAGGTGTGCTCCTGAGAGCCCCACTTATACACAAGCAGGCCGTTCTTTGGACACTCATCAATAGTTTACGGTTGGTCATAGTTTTTGAAGCTGGCCACCAGACGACAACCCCATACAGCAGTATAGGCTTGACCACTGAGACGTACAGCCAGTGTACTATGCGGAGCTCCATACCCAATCTCTTTCCAATGGCCGATGTTGATGCTAAACCGTGTATATGTATGGAAGACTAACTTCGCTTTAGGCCTAGCCGTCGTGCACATGATTCGGTTATAAATGAGGAAAATGAGCCTGAATCCAATAAAGCTCGATATGGTTGGACTTCTCCGTTACGTGTTTTTATCAACAACACAGCTATTCAAATACATCGTGTGTATTGTTTTAGTATGTGATTTGCTAATTAGGTTGTGTCGATTCAATTTTACTCTCTGTTAATGATACTGCATTGAAACGATCCTGTTTCATTTTATCGATTGAGGAAACTGATTGTACTTCAAGTCCATCCTGATAAAGCAATGTGTGATGGCGTTTATTTCAGATGAGACAGGTAAACTTTGAAACACATTTCATGCTCGTGTTCATTCACTATTTTCGATCGTGCATCCACATTTTTATTTTTAAATACGGGACCTCTAAACAACGGATGTAGCTGTCTACAGGCTATACATTCATCCTTGTGAATTAAATTAGCATATAGCAAAGCTATATACCTGGAATATCATTTTTTTATCACACAATCCTTTAATGTACGCATTGCTTGTTTTAATGTGATATGTTCTTCATATTTTCCTTTTTTTTTTTTTTTACAAGGACTTGGCATAGACCCTTTTTTGGTTCATAGCCTTACCTTACATTCACACAGTATTTATTCAATCCATTCATTCATCCCATTCACAAAAGTACAGTATACCACCTGCGTATTGCATAGCTGTACAGTGACATGAAAGATGGGTGGGCCCATGAGTTCTACATTCCAACAGAGGGTCATAGATGTTTTCAATTTAGTCACCGATGGTAATCGGGAGATGAAAAATCCCTTTTGCATCCCGCCACTGTTGGGATTCGAACCCGGTACCTCCCGATCCAAACGTCGCAGCTTTAACCACTGCGCTATTTGCTCGGTTTTCCTTCTTTAAGCTGATCCTTGTTAGTGTTAAATAGTTCACAAACCCCACAGCGATCCGATTTTGGTCTGTGGAAATCAATATTGAATTGGGTGTTAAATATGTATTGGTAAAAACTCTCCTTGACATTTGGCACATTGTTCTCGGCACACTGGGTTACGTATAGGGCGTACATTTTGGTGATGTTTAGATTGCTCTCTAAATACCGCTAATCCGTTTTCATTCTGCAGTAATGGGATGCTATACTGTTACGCGATCACTGCAAACATTAAAACATTAGCGGAATGTAAACGCTCGTCTTGAATTGACTGCTTTGGTGGTTGCCTGGTTTTTCAAATTTTTTTCAATGGTGGAGATTGATTTAACGTATAATAGCTCTTGAAGATACTGTCTCGTTCAAATTCACTGACAAAAGTTGCACATTTATACTTGCAGTCAGTAAGGCAGTTCTTGGAATTTATTCATTTTTTCGAAGGTCTTATTTTTCCATTATTGTTAATAAATTCCTCACCAGCTTGATATTTCCGCTTTCTTTCATTTACAAGCCATGTTTTCTCATTCCTTCCAACTTTTCTTGGTTTTGACTGTATAATGATATAATTTAATTAATATATTAAACAGCCCCTGTGGTCGGGGGGCACTCACATGTTTCGTAAATCAAAATTGCACGAACATGTTTCCCAAGAATACCACCACAGTATCCTTTGCTTGTCGTAGGAGGCGACTAAACGGTTGGATGGCTGGGCTGGCGAACCGCATCCGTAAAAAAATAAAATGTTTACAGAGTCAACAAAAAGAAAAATGGATACCGCCAAAACAACACCGGACCCCCGCTCAAGTACCCGGACACGATATTTAAGATCGGCACGTGGAACGTGCAATCACTGAGAAAACCAGGAGCATTGGAGGGCTTAATCACGTTGATAAGATAAAGATAAAAACTCATTTTACAATGACTTGGACGATCTGATGGGATCTATACCCGAACACGATGTTAGAATGGTAATTGGAGACTTTAATGCTATAGAGCTGGCAGAAATCAGACCGACTTGTGTGAAAACATAGGTCCTTACTCCCGACACGAAATTGCGACCGATAATGGTGAGAAGTTCCTCGCGAAACTTCCCGCAGCCAAATTGACCATGTGTTAGTTTCTAAAGGACGGGCTCAGGTTGTGCAGGAAGTGAGAACTTATTGGTCAGCAACCAAATAAGTAGGCAGCAGCGATCATCATTTGGTCGCTGCAAAGCTACGATGGAAGTTTTCATACAAATCTGGGAACACAGCGAAACGCATGGTACGTTTCGACTGTGAAGGTTTGATAAATGAAGATCAAAAGAAACGATACCAGGATCTTGTCAGCGACAACATTAATGAAGCTAATTACTAGATCTGGGAGGTACTGAAAACGTCGGTTTAGTCAGTGCTGCTCAACAGACTTTAGGTATAGTGAAAGTCAGACCCAAAGAATGATTTGTTTGATGACGAGTGTCGTCTTGCATTTGAGCAACAAAATATAACCCATAATGAAGTGCAATAGCGTCTCACAATCGCGAGGAAAAACAAGGCTGCTCTTGCAAGAAAGGCAGGTAAGCGGATTTGTAGACGGAAGGAGTGAGAATGGTGGAAGGCCGAGGTTCTGAAAGTACAACAACTCAGCAATGAGCGCAGTTCGCGTAATTTTTTTAAATGAATTACTGGACTGCATCATACTTTCAGGCCTACGTCAACCGCAATTTGGGACCGGGACGGAAACCTCTGTGTCAACATCGACGCAGTACTTGACGCATGGAGTGGACACTTTACTGACCTGCTTGATGTCCATCATGCGTCACAGACTGTTGTTGAGCCACCTCTAATACAGATTGCGGAGATTTACACTGAAGGGCCATCCCATGAGGAATTCACTAAAGCCATGTAGAGATTGAAACGAAACCGTGCACCTGGAGTGGGCTGCATTAATTCGGAGCTCTTGATATTCGGAGTGGATAATTTGTTGAACTGTCTTTTCGATTTTATTCGATTAGTATGGCGAACCGAAGTTATGGCTGACGAATGGAAAGTGGCCTCGATATGCCCCATCTTCAAGAAGGGAGACCGCTTGAAGTGTGAGAATTATCGCGGTGTAGCTCTCCTTTGCACAGCTTACAAGTTACTGTCATACATTGTATTGGATAGAATCACTCCTCTAGCGGAGGGCTTGGTTGGTGACTATCAAGGAGGATTTATGCCTATGACTCAATCAATCGAGAGAGTTTGTGATGCTCTGTCCCCGATACTCTCTAATCTTATGTTGGAGTACATCTTTCGTAAAACTGAAACACCGCAGCGTAACATCTTATATCGCCAGTCCAATCAGGTGCTTGCATATGCAGATGACATATGCGTGATTGGATTGAATAGCAACGGAGTGAAAGAAATACTTGATCCGCTTGTAGAGTTTTCAGCTTCAGTTGGATTTCAGATCAATGAGTCCAAAACGAAATACCTGATCTCTGGTTTTAGGGACAATGGCACGCCAGATTTTAGTAGTGGCCACCACACGTTTGAGGGAGTGAGGAGGTTCAAATATTTGGGTTCTCTTATCACTCACGATAACAGTGTGGGTGAGGATATTAAAGTGCGGCTGGCAGCTGGCAGTCGTTCTTTGTATCCTCTAAGGCCACTGCTAAAATCTAAACACTTATCAAGTGCCGTGAAACTGAAGCTTTACAAAGCGTTGATCAGGCCCGTTGTTATGTTTGGATGTGAAAGTTGGGCACTGACGGATGAGTACGAGAGATGGCTCCTAACCTCCTCTCCTATTTGAGAGAAGAGTCATGCGTGTGATTTACGGCCCAAAACGCGAAATACATGGTACCTACCGAGCTCTGTACAATATCGAGATCAGAGATCTGATGAAGATCCCCGATATTGTACATGAAATAAGATCTCAGCGAATACGCTGGCTCGGGCACGTTCTGCGTGCTGATCCGGAACGAATTGTGCAGCGATCTCTGAAAGGAGAGCCACCATATGGTAGGCGCAGAGGTCGTTGCAGGCGACGATGGCTCCACGGTGTAGAGAACGACTTGGCCTCTCCAGATTGTCTTAGACAGTATGAAGACCATGCTCAGGATCGAAACCGCTGGAGCCGAATTGTTGACTCAGTAAGGGGCCAGTAATGGCCTTTAAAACTGTTTTAATTAATTTAGACAGATCGACTAAAATTTGGTATAGAGAAATTTTAATATTTGTGTTGTTATTTTATTCATTGAACTGATCCATTCTGAAATCAAAACCAATCAGCACGCAGAACTGTTAAATGCTATCAACTCAGTAGAGTTGTTAAATCCTATCAATTCTTTTTCAATCTATATAAGTATGTGCGAACGAAACATTTTCACTGACAAAAAGTTTTTCATTCTAAATTTAGCATTCTTCCTCCAATACCGAAACAACTAACCATGTTCCAGTTACAACGATAAAATCAGTTCAACTATATGCAATTTTATCCGCATAGATTTACTCACGGACAACTAGCAAAGATATTGGATGTCATATAGTCGTACCAATCCTATATTCACTTTAGGATTAGGATACGAAAGTACATTTAGTTTGCTCATTTCCGATCACGTTAATTAATTACATTATTGTTGTCTTCATACATCTTTTACCAAAGCACCTCGTCCAGAATTAGAAGAATGTATAAACCAGAAATCTATGTACATACATAATAAACTAAAAATGTTGGTTCTTAAATAATTCAATAGGATTATTATTTTTATTATAGTATATACAGATATCCATCGTATGTACGAGTATATACCGATATACTCCTGTTGTATATGTACGTACATGTATTCTAAAATTCATTTAATTAGAAAAACTAACAAAATGATTTCCCATGAATATACACTAAAGTGCTCACAATTTCAGAAAATAACACTTGGGAATCAATAAATAAAATTTATTTTATTATTTTTCAATTCATTTCACAATTCAAATAAATTTTATGTTTGCGATTGAAGAGAATCGGAATATATGTATAGCTATGTAGTAGAGTACAGCCAACATAACAATCGACATACACTATATAGTATACGTAAATTTACACTGTGATTAGAAAATTTTCCAATTCAATCGTTAACATTCTATGCGCGTATTATAGTTTTTCCCCAACCATAAATATTTATTACAACTATTCGTACACAGATGTCTCACGTTATCATTCAGCTACTACGACGTGCAAATACAAAAAAGCGGGGAAAATGAACGAAATTTCGCGTTCTCCATAACAATTTTCAATTATACACACGGTTGTATTTAATTGATTGACACTTTTGTCTCAGACATTTACCTGAGCCATCAATTTGCCATGTAATATTTCATACAATTTCTCGCACTACATCTCTATTTATCATACCGCCTAGAGAAAATCTCTACTAAATCATAATAAATATGTTCATATATATCTTGAAGAAACATATATATAAGAGTATATGTTTGAAAGCAATACTAATTGGTTGAGATTATAATTTAACTTTTATTTATTTGAAACAAAAATTGTTAATTTATAAAAATATTGATTAATTGATTCGGATATTTTAATATAAAAATGAACGAGTATGTAAGTTGAAATGAAAAATTAGAGATGCGGATAAAAGATGTTTAGAAGTCAAACCATCATGACATGTAACATATTTCACTTCTCTATATACATAGCCTAGCATAATATGAAAAATGTTAGATGAAAATATTTCAAATAGTTGGTTTGTGCGAAATTGATTCATAGTCCGAAATAATATTTTTTTTTTTTTAATTTTAATTTGAGATCGTTTATTTTTGGATGATTAAATACGTTGATGAGTGAGTACAAGGCTACATATGTATATATGGAAATCACATTTATGTATAGATAGCATGGTTCGCTTGTGCAAGCATAAACGTCAAGTAAAGTGCGACGAGTAGAAATGGACAGCAGCACGAACATCGAGCGGTCGGCACCAAGATTGCCGTGAAGTAGGATGGAGACAACCAAGATCGCGATCTCTAGAATCAGAGGAGAGTCAGCTGCTATTCCATCCTTGTAACGAGCTTGGGATGAGGCGAAGACGATTTAACAGTTAAAGGTGATGTTAACGGGAAGAATTGTGTTATAACCCTGGATACAGGAGCTATTCGATCGTTTCTCGGAAAAGATCTAATAAAGGGAAGTGTATACAAACAGCTAATGTCAATACTCAGTTCCAACATGAAGTACTGGTCGGAAATATAGTGGATGAAATCATTTTGGGTATGGACTTCATGAGAGCGAATGGAGTGATGGATATTGAGCAGGCATTATTGGATTGCAATAAATTCGAGTTGGCACTTACAAGATGCCGGAGATTTTTTTTTTTTTTAATTTGCCTGGAACACATTAAGGTTCCGCACACAATGCCACAACGAGCCCAAAGTGTAAACCTAGGATTTTATCAAATCACGGACACGCGTTCTGCTTCCTTGGTAAATTGAAGAAGTTCGAACCAAGGCAGAGAGGATAGTAGATGCACAGGAATTGTCCTGGAATTAAACACATGAGAACTAATACAATCGAAAGCAGGGCAGCTGCCAATGAAGTGTATGCTATCATCATCATCTTTCATCGCATACGGCATTGCTGGCTAGTCCTATGCGATGGAGATGACCCTTAAAGCGGCCATGGTCAGTAAAAATCGGTACTATTATTCTTATAAGGTATCCTTTTTTAATGAAAGAGCTAATTAGTCAGCTTCGAATTAGGCTTACCAATGAAGAATTAGCCTTACGGCAGGTAGGGGTGGATGGCCACGCTTGTTTTATATGAAGTAGAGCAGCAGTTTTGATTATTTTTTACCAATGTAATGGGGCAACGGAACAGCCGGTTCTGGTTCAAAGAAACATGAATGAGAGTCGATTTTTGCCAAATTGTCTGCAATCTCATTACCTTCAATGTCACAATGCGCAGGTACCCACAAGACCGTAACTATGTTATTATGGCAGAGAACATTCAAATAATTCTTACAGTCCTTCACCAGTTTTGAGTTGGTTAAAGGATTATTTGAGGAATTGAGGACAGATATACTGTCAGTACAGAAAATAATATCTCCACCATAGAAATAGTACAGTAAGTATACCCAAATTGACAGAAGTTCTCAGACCAAACGATGGGCAGCAGATACCGGAGCCACCCAGTTCAGAAAGCGAGCCATTTAAAAAAATTGCTAGCGATTCAGATATTCGCTTTAGAAAGTTTGGTACGAACCACATATCTCTCTTATGGGTAAACCACCTCGAATGATTTGAAAAAGTTAAATTTAGGCAGCAGCCTGTTATTAAACATGTCAATTTCCGGCACAGTTGGTTTAAAAACACTAATAATTAACCAATGTCCCCGCGATATATTACCGAATGCGTTCCACGCCCCAACACATTTCAAGCGAAACTCCGCTGAGCAAGCTGTGCTAAGAATGAATGACTATAGCTGGGGCAAATATAAAATATACTCCATAGCTATAGAAGCGGAGGCGAAGACATGGCTCCAGTAATAGCCCTACACACGATATTTTGCAAACTATTGAGTTCGGCAAGTGATGATTTAAAGTTGACTACTGGCCATCAAACCAGAAATGCATATGTTAGCATTGGTAAATGAATCAATCAACAATAATTCCTAAAGATATGAGACAGGTTGTTGACAGGCAAATAGGAAAAGACTAGGGGTCGACTTGTCAATTTTCGGGATAAAAATAACTCTACTCTTGCTCCAAGATTGTGGAACAAAGCTAAATGCAATGCAAGCCTGGAACAGATGCAGTAAATATTCCCTTATAAGATGAAATCTATGCTGTAATTCAACAAGACAAATAACATCAGGACCAGCAGATTTCTTTGGTACAAAAGAGAATATACTCCAACGCAAAACCTCATGATTTATTAATCTGCAAGCTAAACTCCAATCAAAAGTTTCAACAATGCCGTTAGTGGTTTCGACAATATTGTCGGAATTTAGAGTGCTACAACCCGGGAAATGAGTAGAAAGAAGTAGTTCACCTACTTCCTTATTAGAGCAAGTAAGCTCACCATTGGGCAGTAAAATCGGGTCTACACGTATTATTTCTACTCATTAGGGTTTTGATTAATCTAGCTACAGCAGGTAAGCTATTAACTTTCTCACAGAAATTAATCCAAGATGACCTCTGTGCACATCTCAACGATTTTTTAAACACCTTTTGTCCGTCTAGGAAGCTGCCTCAGTCAGCCTGAAAAATATATCTATATATCTACTATATGAAGATTATAAAAGCCAGGAGGGCTTTTTTCTTCAGCCTCCTAGTGGTTTTCCTTAACCTTTTAAGATCAGAACACAAAAAAGGTTTGTTCCTAGTTTTATGATTAATGATAAGTAGACACGAAATCTCGAATGCAGTTGAAATTGCTTTCGACACTGCAGAAGTTGAACAAATTTCCTTACGTGATTCAAGTATGGAACCAAGCTCAAGAGAGAATGAATCCCAATCGGTTAACTTCCTATTACGGTAAGGTTTAAGCGACCGTTTTTTAAGGTTGATATTTAAAGAAATACACCTATGATCAGAGATGAGAATGTCATTCGTCATTCTCCAGTTAAAAATTGACTCAGTAATGGACATAGAGCACAAACTGATGTCAATCACTTCACTACGATCTGAGTTAACAAAAGTTGGGTGACACCCAACTTTGACAATATCAAGATCCGAGGGACTTTATAGTTAAAGAGAGAGCAGAACCCCTGTTGTTAACATTCGTACTTCCCCATAGAGTGTGATGGGCATTAGCATCACAACCCATTAAAAGAGGAATATTTTCGTTCATACACCATGTTACAAGGTACGTAAATTCCTCAGAAGGCGGAGGTGTTATGAAATCGTAATTCAAATAAACTGATGCAATCACCAGTTCAGTAGGAGTTAAAACAATCAATAATTATTTGTGCAGCTGCGATATCAGCCGAGCTACACTCTTCAATGAAAGAAGCGTTAACATTATTTGAGATATAAATACAAGCTCTGGTTTTCGCGCCAGAATTTTTAGAAATAATTCTGCCACTAGAGGTGTTGAGTCCAGAAACAGGACCATAATAAGCGATGTAGCAAGCAACCTCCTTAATTCAAATGAAGTTGACTTGCTATGTTGCAAGTTAATCTGTTTTATTACAGGCAGTGATGCCATATTTAACAGAAGCAAAAAAAAGAAATACTAAACGCCTTACGGCCCCGAGATAATCTTAAAGAAGATTCTATCAAGTACGTACTACAGAGACGATCCGGGCCCAGCAATGCAGTCAAAGGACTTCAGATCCACCCGGAACACAATCGATTGGCGGTTAGCCTTCCGTGTGTGTCGGATAATTTTCCATTCCTTTACCGAAACATTTGGATTCATCAAACCAATATTAGTCATTACCACACTTGGTTCATCTGGAGGACCAGGAACCCAAGTATGAATAATAAGCGGTTTTGGACCTACAATCAGGAGAGTAGAACTTGATCTGTGGGAAAAGCGTTAATCGAACTCAGAAACATATACGAGTGTCATGTGACCGGATGAAGACAAATGTGAATATGTTTGTATTTATATTTGAAAAAAAATAGAAGACCTGCTATGCGCATATAAAGTGGGTTTCATTTCGAACCATAGAACTTTAAGTTATCTACACTTTTTTCAGAGACAGCTGAAAGGTTAGTTAGTTTGGTTTACCATTTCATAATGAATAGACTTATGTCAGAGCAACGAAAATTTGGAAATTGTTCAAATTTACTCTGAAAATAATGATTCAGTTCGTGAAACTCATCGCGCGCTACGTCATTTAATCTAAATGATAAAACGCGTCTTGTAAGACTCCATGCGGCGAGAACTGAGCAAGCGGTCGTCAAACAACAACAATTTAGACTTCACCTAACATCTTTATGGAATAGTTCACGCCGCCAATTCGGTGAATAGGTTGAAGCCAATATTGGCATCGATGTAAACTTTCCAAACAAAAAGCTCATTTTTATTGTAAGGCTATATCAATAAACAGAATTGCTGCATTTCGAGTGAAGATAATTCACGAACCATTGTTCAAAAACCATTACAAAAACCTTTGAATCATCGGACCATATGTGTTCATAAACGATACAGGTGAAAACGTTACAGTGAACAAAGTACCGACGGTACCTAGAGATATGATTACTAACTTTTTTGTGCCTCAAATGGATGGTTTTGACATCAGGCTATGTTCCAACAAATCTATATACATGCCATTTGAAACATACATTTGATGGGACGATTAATATTGAGAAATGGACCTGGCTGGCCACCGCGTTTGTGTAATTTAACACCGCTGAACTATTTTCTTTGGGAGTATGTGAAGTCACTTCACAGACTATTGACCACTTGGAAGCCAACATTGGACTCGTTATTTCCGAATTATTCTCGAAATGCGGCGAAGAGAGTGATCGAAAATTGGACTTCCTGATTACGCCGAGTATGCGCCAGCCGCAGGGGCCATATGTCCGACATCAAATTTAAATAATAATGGCATAAAACTATTTTTGTAATAAAGTCACATTCGTGGCCATTTCAATTATTTTTCCGGTGTTTTATTTAAACTCAAAGGGGTAGTACAAAGAACACATGTCCGGTTAAAAGCTGTTTTATGTCATCAATACGTACGAAATAACCCAGTAGTCATGACTTGAGCATTTTATATATTTCGGACGTACTTAACAGTTACGCAGCTACCGTGTGTCAAATCCCAACAAAATACAAAAACAACGTTGAACCATCTAGATAATATCAGCTAAATGTTCACCGCGGCATCGGCGCCATACATCATAATCTGTTTATTCAAATTTAGGATGACATCCTGGCATAATTGCTCCTATATATTCCATCAATATGCATCTTTATAATTACATGACTTAAACTATTAATGATTGTAGATGACAGTTGTCAATATGAAACAATTATTTTTTTGACGTTTAGATTTTATTCACCACTCTCATATGTCATATATGTATGTATATGAAAATATATTAAATTAAAAACGGATGAAGATAAAAATTAGGGCGTTGATTTTAGTTAATAATAATCAATGAAGTTAAAAAAAGAAAAAACAAAATATAGTATGTGGTATGTTATGTACGCCATAGAATTTTTTGCAACATAAACAACGCCCTAATTTTTTTTCCATGTGACACCTTTTTATAATTTCTGTTTTGGGTTATGTCTAATTTTAAAAAAACAGGGTGAAAATAATTCCGGAACGTTTATGGAACCGGAAATCGTGTAGAGCTATGCCACTGGTCTATGAATGACATTGTGTCATAGTTGTTATTTACAAAGAAATTATTTGGCTTATATCTTAAGTTTAAACATTATGGGTAGGTTCAAATTTGAATGTGTGTTATTATTCTGTCATAATTAGAGCCACGGATTAGTGTATTAATTTAAATATTGGTTTAGCCGTGCGAGTTGTGTTTGCACTCTATACTCTTTATCAAATTGGAAGAAAATTCAAAATTTTCTTGAAATTTTTTTTAATCGCTTGCAGTTTCTCTATACAAACTTTAAAGGTGGATCAATTTTAAAAATTGCCTATCACTTTCATAAAGAGTATTACAGATTTTATTTGCCTCGTGACTGGGTAACAAAACCAAAGCATGAATATAACTGGGTGACTGGGTAACAAAACCAAAGCATATAATGCACGGGGTTACCGCGTTAAAGGCTTCTTATAACTTGGTTTTTAATGAGAAAGTTGAATTCATGGGCATGGGCTTCATGATTCTTGTCGATTAGATACTTATTCTCACCTCAATATAAAGAAAAAAAGCATTTAGTTGCAAACGGTAATTAAATTAAAATGATATTGCAGTGAACGATTTAGAGGATTAAGATTGAGTATTCTAGAATGATGAACCTCCTGTTGCTTTGTCTATGGAAAAATATAGGTCAGCAATGAGTTTGTTCTATATTATCCAGATCTGAATAAGTCTTTGGAGCCGCGTGATTCCATTCGCATTGCATGTACATAGACTGAGACAAAAGTATTTTTGTGGAAAAGTATCTACAATTAATCTCCTCGCGAGCAGACTAATTTTTTGAATAAGTTAGTCTACCCAAAATAAGTTATGAAATTGACCACAGTCTTACTCTGTAAGAAAATTAAGTTAGGTTGGATAAGTTTTAAATTAATATATTTCTATATAATTTATGTTTAGAAATTTACAGATTTTCGTTGTTGACATAACTACTATAAATTCTGATGGATTTCATTGTTAAATCGCATGTATATGTTGGATGTATTCGGTGAAGTTGCAAAAGAGAAGATTCCCATCAATGGATGGTAAATGCGCCATCATTTTACTACAACAAGCAATAACAGACATGAATGGTCAAATAATAATATTGAATATGCTGAACAATATAACTGATGTTGTCGACAACCCCGGTGGGTGCCGTACTGTCCGTTGTTATCGAAAACATACAACGCATTGTTTACACATAATGAAAACGATAAAATTACAAATAACCAAATGGTACGTATGGCGAATATTTGGTTTTCCTATACACGAATGTAATCCATCCGATGATCACTTGGCGGTACATTTTGAAAATGGGCAGCGCGTTTTTATGACTGCAGAAAATATACAACAACGAGCAACATTACCCCCACCAACAACATTGGCTGCATTTTTTAATTTATGCAATTCGGATATGTTTGCTAAGACGTTGTTATACGCAGAAGTACCATAGCCTATTATGAATGGAACGCATCATTGACAAATTTTCAACAGCGAAAACAAGAAACGGCAGTAAAATGATGACCAAATGTGTATATCGTTCCGATGCAGTTATGGTAGAATGTATATACTGTTCACCCACAAAACGATGAATGATTAACAAATACGACACACTTTGGGAGTATAAAAGTTCAAAAATGACATGACTATATATGAGGACATATTAAATCGCGTGCGGCTAACGACCAATGATGCAACATCAGATAATTCCGATGGCATGTACAACGACACACTGATTGAACTAGAAGACATCAACGGCAATTATGAATAAAACACTCAATCAAGTTGTAATGATTACACCAAATCAATCTGGCAATGTTGTTTTCGACAGAGACCTGCGACGAGAAAGCGATTGCCGTATGCAATCGCACAATTTTGGTCAAAGTACGTTTGCAAAACCAAATTGCATTAGCCATTGCATCATCCGGTATTGCAGCCACACTGTTGAATGGAGGACAAACGGGGTATTCAGCACTGAAATTACCATACATAATTTGCATACAATAAAGCAAGGTCCAATTTGAAAAAAATTCAGATATGGGAAAAATGCTGCAAATATGCAAAATCATTGTTTGTGATGAATCAAACAATCTCCGAACCAACACTCAACTATTCGGCAGCGCTATGATTTAAATTTTCATCAATTAGGCACCATGTAGTATTGAAATTATAGCGACAATTGTTTGCATAACTATTGCATTTGGGCAATGGAAAATTGTCGATACAACAAAATGCATTACAGTGCCAAATGATTTCTGTACATTAGTGTCCACGTTGAGGAACTATAATCAATTGCGAACGCTTTTGCGAACGAGCACTATTACCACCAAAAAATCTGACTTCCGATGATGTCGTCAACTATCCATCGATGAGCTAGGCTTCCCACCATACCGATTACAAATTAAAAAAGGCGTCTCATCTATTTTGCAAAGACACATCGATCCACCACGCCTGTGGTGGTGGTGATTGGCATTCAATGTTCTGTGACAAAATGGAAGAACGATTTGATTGAAGCGACGATAGTAACCGCAAAATATAAGGGAGATGTATTGCTGCCAAGGATTCCAATGATTCCAGCTGAGATGCGGTATTCGAATTCGAGCGTTTACAATTTTTGGTCGATTTGTATCCGCAATCAATAAAGAACCAGGCCAGTCACTTTTAGTCTGCGACATAAACCTGGTTAATCCCTGCTTTCCACATGGACAATTATATGTTGCGTGCTCAAGAGTAGTAAAGGCAAATGATTTATCCATACATTACATTCGGCAAATTCATTAATTTTCTAGAAAGGCGAAGTTAATCGTGAACCTTTTCAGAGCGAAAACCACAAAAAACATCATCATTTCATGCAACCAGGAGTACCAGAGTATACTAAATATATACAACCACCACAATAAGCCAGAAAATATCAATTTTCCCATATATGAAGGTTTCAAAATTGAGATATAATGTTTAAAGCATCAATAATTTCACTCTAAAAACTGTTTATCCTCCCATCGAAGGTTTATTTATCAGGCAACCATTCCTGGACACAACGAAGCAGATAACGTAATCTAGTAGAAATTCTCTCAAGAATAACACTATGATGTAAAACTCCATCCATTTAAAAATAATCTATATTGCCGACCTCGTTGATAAGAGCGTCAGATGGATACGGTAATTACACAATTTGTCATATTCTGTTCGATACACATTCTACAGGCTGCTTTATGATTATAATTAGGCTTACGCAGTCCCCGAATTCCAGTTGAGGACTAGGATGTACTGAGACCAAGTTAATACCTCATTTTCACAACGATTTGGCGTTGGGAGTGCAAGTAATTATTTGAATACGGCTCATGTCACAGCTGCCTATACTGGACGGAAGTATCATGACTCTGGAGGAATAACAACAATCTGCACATAGAGTTCAACGTAGATGATAGCTTTCAAAAATTATGGAATCTTGAAGAAATCCCTTTAGCCATTACATGTACACCAGACCAGCCAAATTTTGAGGACCAATTTAATTCTTTACATATAAAAGAGATTCAGATGGATGATTCCCGATTTTATTTTATCAGGCGCCTTTATTCTTTTGGGATGGCTATCACCAGTAGCGAAAACTGCTTAATCTCTATTTCAACAGATGTAACTTCTACACTTGGGGTGGGACAACGAACTGACATCGAACATGTTCATTAATTAGAAAGGAATACCCGAGTCTAGTATGGCCATTGTAAAGATTCAGATACTTCGATTTCTGAATATTGGATTAAAACTATGGCCACCCTATAGAGAAAAAGACGATCCGGCCCGTAGATTGTACCTTCAAGAAAATTAAAATCACCAGGGCCACAAACCAAAATCAGGATCGATCAACTTATGAGTGAATTAAATGCCACACGCTATAAGCTCATCCCTGTTTATTTTACCAATTGACAAAACCACATCAGTCATATAACTAAGTTTGGGGTATTTCACTCTACTATTGTACGAATTTATCATAAATTCTTGAGACACAAAAATATAAATCACTAGAAAGCAACTCCGTACAGTGAAACATTGAAAATGTGAAACTAACTTCTGAAGACTTAAACAAAGCTGAACGTTTATTTTATGTAAATGAATACAAGAAGAAATTCAAATTCTCTGCTCCAAGAAGCAGTTCAAGAGAAAGTTGTTATCATTAACTCTATTACTGGATAACATCGGCGAACTCATGGTCAGCGGTCAAATAAAGAATACAACTTGATTTTCAAGAATATCAAAATGTTTTGTCATCAACTCACGTTCTAAGCGTGATGGTTCTAGCCTACCTCCACAAATGCTATCTGATTTTTTGTATCTAGGATCTGAATTTAATTCAGTATAAGGCCACAGAGTACTTAATTACTCAGAGTATTATCTTTCCTATGTCTCTGTGGCATATGAAATAATCTAAACAATTTTTTTCGAATTTCATTCAAAGTATCAGCACAAAACGAGATAACAATATATATAATTATCTTGATCTCTTTCGCTCACATGATTGTTATTAAAATTGATTTTCAAGCAAATATTATATAGCTCATCTCACTCTTTATTATATTGCAACCATAGTGTGCCATGAAACGAAATAAAATTTTTGATAAAGGCTTGTACACGAGTTAGGAAATATTTGCTAGGAAATCATAGCCGATCTCTCTCTGAGAGAATTTTTGTGTGATTAAGAGAATTTTTGTGTGATTAAGTTGGTCGTCTGCGAGTTTTTTGCTCAAAGTTAAATATATTTCAACTCAAAGAAGAGAAAAAGGGGCGTGTTTTTCGTCATTTTAGTTGATTTGATTGGGAGAGAGATCGGCTATGATTTCCTAGCAAATATTTCCTAACTCGTGTACAAGCCTTTATCAAAAATTTTATTTCGTTTCATGGCACACTATGGTTGCAATATAATAAAGAGTGAGATGAGCTATATAATATTTGCTTGAAAATCAATTTTAATAACAATCATGTGAGCGAAAGAGATCAAGATAATTATATATATATTGTTATCTCGTTTTGTGCTGATACTTTGAATGAAATTCGAAAAAAATTGTTTTGATTATTTCATATGCCACAGAGAGACATAGGAAAGATAATACTCTGAGTAATTAAGTACTCTGTGATAAGGCCCATAAGTATAAGGCTGAATTCAAATTCAGATCCTATATACAAAAAATCAGAAATAGCTGTTCTTGTCATATATAAAGGTTGAGAAACCATCCATCAGCTCCCGTAATGATAGGTGGTCTAGCTGCCGAGTGAGTGTCGATCGTCTCAAGCATTTAATAAAACGGTCCAGTTAAAATTGCCACCAAAAATGGTTGTTGGTCAACACATATCAAAGGCTACATAGCGATGTTCGTTTGCATGTCCAAAATGTTTATTTGGGATTTATGAGCGATTTAAGCGAAAATAAAAATTAGGGCGTTGATTTATTTGATAACAACCAATGACATTATACAAATAAAAAACATGAATAATTTGTACATTTGGAAAAAGCTCCACTTATTTAAATAAATGACCGATGCCCTTGAGAATTTACGTAACTGATACCTATATATTATTATGACATTGTCAGAACATATTTTCAACAGAAATAAATTAAATTTTTTTTATAATTGGAACGTCCTAATTTTTTTTGCGTTTTTATAATTTCTGTTTTGTTTAAAAAGATTGTCTCTTGGTTTCGTTAAATTTAATAACTTAGTTACATCCAGTTTAATAAATTTTAGTTGTCTGCGGTGACTGGAAGTGTGACGATTTAATTTGATACCTGAAATAACTACGCAGAGTTAAAATAATGTCCAGTTTATTAGAAGAAATTCTTCTTTTAAATTTAATTTAAATATTTTATTGCACAACAATTATCAATTACGAGACTTTATTCTTACCACATAAGTATAACAAAGTAGAAATTAGTTACCAAAGTTTCAACTATGCAAAAAAGAGAACCTAGCTCGTTGCCTTCTCGAGTACTGATGGAAAGTATAACTATTTCTACCCGAAAAGCTGCAGCACACTCAAATGCTAACTAAAAAAATCTTTTAATAGCATAAATAGAAATGTGGAGATTTCTCGGTTTTAGCCCATTCGTCTGTTTCGGTAAATATAAGGTATAGAACTACCCTAACACGTTTCAACTTGTGACAGTTTGAAACAGATTTGGCATTTCAAATATAATTCCGGTACCATTTGAACACGAAGGGCAGCAGTACATCATCAAACTATCAACAACATTCTTGGCAGTGAGCAATTCTCGTGAACACTATTCACCAATGAAAGACACCGAGGTTTGATATTAGTTGTTCGTAATGTTCTGCATCTCGTTCATTTAAAACACCGAATAAGTCACCTATGACATGCCCTACAGCATCACCGTAACCTCGCTTAACGCGTCTTCGCTCTTTATTAGAATTCTGGATTACTGTGTTTGCCTTTTTCATGTTTTCAATTTGGTGCCCGATTTGTTGGATAAGAGCCATGCATATACTATACTGATCTGTGTGGTTAGTAGGTTCTTGGCAAACTTGTTTTAAGTATTTGTACTGCGTATTTACTAGTTTCAGCTCCACGTCAAAACCTCTGAGATCATAGTATAAGATTATATTCCAAGTCGAAGCTAACGGATTAATTTCAGCTTGTCTCTCGAAGTAGAATCCCGGCTGGTGGTTTAGGTATTCTATGCTATACCCTGTTGTACTGGTCCATTCCGCTACCGTATCCTTATAAAATAAGCTCATTAAACACACGGAGTATATAATGAGATTGGATAGCAGGTTGGCCAAACGTCCTCGGGTCATCATCTTATGATTGGTTTTGGGAGCCTGTGAACCAGATGAAACATCCACGGTCCTACAATCCTGCGGTTCAGATTTCATAGGAAGTGATGTATCATCTGCCAAATCGTTGCATCTAGTTGGTATCGGACTAACTTTAGCGATGGATCTTTTCAGAGTTCTGTTTTGAGTTTTTAACGTAACGACTCTAGTTAATTGATCGTGACCTGGATGCGTTTCTATCACTCTTCCCATTATCCACTTAGTGGTTCTTTTGTATATTTGGTTGTTGACTAGGCCATTTCGCACGATGCTGCAAATTCTGTAAATAATTTTTACTCCATATTTTCCAAAATTCATTGTGCATCCTTTCGATTAACTGCCACCTAGTTAATAGTTGTGGTTTTAATTGAAGTAACTTGTCGTCAGGTGGAGTAAGCATAGAGTTTCCTATTAAAAAATGCCCTGGTGTCAGACATTCAAGCTCGCTGGAGTCATCCGTTAATTGACATATGGGTCTAGAGTTTAATGATGCCTCGATTTGATTTAGTAGCGTAGTCAATTATATTTCGAATGTTAGTAACGCGGATGAGATGGTTTTCTTCATATGTTGTTTTACTAACTTCACTCCCGCTTCCCATAAGCCTTCAAAATGTGGAGATCCTGGTGGGATGAAATGCCACTGTATCCCTTGACTTGATAACATGTTTGAAATATTGTTCGACTGCTTATAAATGGACTGCAGATATTTATTTGCAGCAACAAAATTTGTCGCATTATCGCTATATAAGCTTGCAACATTTCCTCTGTGTGCTATGAAGCGTTTGAGAGCAGCGAGAAATCCTTCAAATGTTAGGTCACTAACTAGTTCGATATGCATCGCCTTTGTTGTTAAGCAGATGAAAATAGCGATGTAACCCTTTTGGCTTTTAAATGCTATTGATGGTGTCACCCTTGCGGGTGGCAGGCTTCCCATTAGTAGAATTGCTCGACCAGCATTGAATCTGAAACACTTGTGGGAATGGCGGTTATGTTGTTTTGTAGCCTTTTTGCCTTGAAGAATTCAAAATTGCTTTCTAATCAAAGCCAGTGTTAAGTCCACACCACCATGCAGAGTACTTTTGTGTGCCCAATCCGAGGATCAAACTCGTAAGATGGCATTTATATGGTAATAGCATAGGATGTTTCTCGTTAAAATGCAGAAATGAATGTTGCAAGCGTCCTCCAAAAGAATGGATGTAACGACAGAATTCTGTTTTTACTGCTAACTGAACCCTTTTCCCTCAATTTTCGAATATCGTCTGCGAATGCTGTAAATTGCGTAATATTGAATACTCCAGAATCAAGCATACTTCGTAATTGTTGCTGACATGTTATTGCGTACTCTATGGTCTCTCCATCAGAGACGACGTCATCAACATAAAAGTCTCTCAGAAGAATTTCTGAAGCAATGCGATAGGGTTCTTATGGCCATGTATGGGGCAGAAGATGTACCGTATGTTATTGTTTTTAATTTGTACTCCCTTATTGGGGCCTGTGGATCACTTCTTTAAACTATTCTTTGGAAATTTTGTTGTTTACCGGTCACAAAGATCTGTTTATACATCTTTTCGATATCTGCTATAAACACATATTTGTGTTTCTTCCACCTTCCTGTTGCAGTGTCGGGCCGACAAATTGGATGTCATTGAAACTTATTCCATTTGATGTCTTCATTGAGGCGTCAAATACTACCCTTGGTGGTTGTACTGGATTGCTTTACGACTGCGTGGTGTGGTAGGTAGCTTTTGTTATTATTGCACCGTCCCCTAGATTTATTGGAACCATATGTCCCAGTTCAAGATATTCATGTAAAAAGATGTGGCATTCTTGTTTCAACTGAGGATTCTTCTCTTATCTCCTTCTTGTTGGTAAAGTGACTTCATACCTTCCATCTACCAGTATTCATACCTTCCATCTGCCAATTGTCTTCCATTCAAATTTAAACCTTTTAAAAGTGCACAATGCTTTAATAATAAACACGTAATTTCTTGAGTTAGATCTAGTGGTTCAATTGCAATCATGACTTGTAGATTGGGCCCAACAATTTTTATACATTTAATTAAAGCCTGCACTTCAAATTATCTGTTCATACTTGGTACAGTTTTACCTTACAAAATACACAGATGATAAACCATTCTTGACTATGGCATTTCGATAGCACACTGTTTCTGGTTTTAAATATTTTCAGTTCACGCACAGTTCAAAATTCCAATCATCGACAAAAGTTACTACTTTATTCGGTAATTTGCAAGTTATTTTTGTCATCGCGCTCATTGCAAAAAATCAAACAATTAACCTATATATATGCGCAAGCAACTGCTCTGTCAAAATTTTTAATATTTTTGCTGACAGGAGTAAACATCTATAGCGAGATACAAGTATATGTACATGAAACGAAAAAACACACAAAAATCTCAGTTTTATTTAGTCCAACATCCAAAAGAGCAACAAAAATTTGAATATTTTTTATACGATTTTTATTTTTAAAAGAAAATCTAAATTTAAAATTTTTTACAATCACGAAAATTACTTTTTGTACATTTCAAAGTAAAAATATTTAAAATCAAAAAAGCAAAAAATTATTTTTATTTTTATTTTTATAAAAGTGAAAGTAGATTCATAAAAATTAAATTAAAAAAAAACCGCTCGCAAGTGGATCACTCAACCGCATAATCTCATCAGTTTCTCTCATAAAAAAAAAATCGTGGTCACTTTTATTTCCAATTTTCTTCGCGGTGGAAATTTATATTTAATTTTTGTCGGTGTATAGGATTTAAAACAGGTAGTTTCTGGTATTTAAAGTTATAAATATAAGACGCATTTGTTTTATATACAAAAAAAAATATGTTTGAATGCTTCTCGCACGCGCTTACTTTTTATAATGTAAAGTTATGTATATGCTAAACTTCTTGAGAGGCTATTGGTTAAAAAATAAAGTTGACTAATATTTTAGTGACTATAACAGCATACAAATTTGAAATGTTTTAATTTTATTTTAATAGTGCAGGTCACCGAACAACTGAAAGTATATGAAGTGAAGCAAGCGAACACACAGCGCAATCCAAATTCAGAAGCAAAATCATCTAAATTGCTGAATTCAATAATGAAACTGAAGCTCTTTGTAAGAGTCAATGAAAAACCCAATTGAAACTTTTCAGAATTAAGTGATCTACCGGAAATCAAATGTTATTATTGTCTTTCAAAACAGTTTACAAGTCGATTAATTTTAGTACTCAATGCTCACTAGTCCAATGATAATACGAGCTTATACATCTGCCTGGTTTGAAACAAAATCGAACGCATGTATCGTTGTCATAAGTTAAAATACTGTTGTTGACCTTGAGAAAGGACTTGAGACCTAGAATAGGAATTGCCATAAAGTGGGAAACTATAAACAGATGTAAATCCAGATGTTGTATGAAAAAGAACATGGCGAGATTGGACTAACATTGTTGCAAAAATGCTGAATTGCTAATTTTCAAATTTATTCTAATGAAGTTTATTTTTGATCAATCAAAATTTTAAAAGATGCTAATAATCCAGCTTTTAACCACGCTTGTATTTGCTTTGAAAAGTAGAAAATAAAATTGTTCTTCCTTACTCCTATCAAGGTATATTTATAACAAGTAGAAATTTACAATTAAAATGACTAAAAATATAAGCGTGGGGCGCTTCTTCTGAATGTATATACTATCTCTCAATATATCATTTTTACATTAATACTGAAAAATGTTCTAACAAAAAATTTATTGTTAGGATACATCAGAATACACTGTTCCATTAGGGTTACTAAAAGACTTTACTAAGACTTTGGGTCTAGTGGTCTTAAATTACAAATGTCGTAAAGGAGCGCCCCACGCTTATATTTTTAGTCATTTTAATTTTAAATTTCTACTTGTTAAAAATATACTTTGATAGGAGTAAGGAAGAACAATTTTATTTTCTACTTTTCAAAGCCTTTTCAAAGCAAATATAAGCGTGGTTTTTTAAAAAGTTTTTTAATATAGTTTATTTGTTACTTTTTAGTCATCGAAATTTGCAATCAATTTTTCGACCATGTTAACATTTGTCAGGAAGTTGCAAAAAGATAGATGGTATATCTATCATTGGACCTTACCTTTTAGAGTGCGATCCGAGAGCACTATGCCATATGATTAGTTTTTATTATAGTCAACTTTTATAAGTCTTTGCCAAATTTTGTTATAAATTTTTCAGAATCTTGTATTGTCATCGGAGTTAAGCCTACATGCAATATTTCAGCTCAATTGGACTATCGCAAGTGGTTGAAACATTGATTACAAAATTGGACGTTACAAACAGATACACAGAGTGAGCTAATAAGAGCGTGGTAAAAATAGGGACAATTGAACTGTAAACTATATTCAAAGGTTTAATCCGTTTAGAGCACTTATGAAATATTCTAACACAATATATTAATTATATTTACCAGAGAGCGTTTAAGCCTAATTTTATTTTCGTTTTCTTCACTTTATGTTGCCTTCACGCTGACAAAATAAAATTTGTAGTAGAGTAATCTAATTTCTGTAATAACTGGAATCATTTTATTCACAAACTATACATGTAAGATTTTTTAATTTACTTCTGTAAAATCCTTAATTGAGCTTTTGAATTTAATGTGCCTACACCAGAAAGCTTTGAGTAACAGAACTGTTAAATTAAATTGCTAAATTACAATTAATCGCCACCACAACATATTAATCAGATTAAGCTGAAAGCTTTAATACTTTAAATTATTACAATTGCCCAAAGCTAAAGAAACTTTATATTGTATTAATGCTGTTAAAATAAACTGTAAAAGCAGTATGTTCCATTGTCCCTAATCGACGAAAGCTTTATATTTCCATACTTCTATGGCAAGCTTTTAGTATTCATTTCTGTAAAATCATTTATAATAAAAGTTATATTATAAATTAAAACCTTGCACTATAATCAGAAAGCTTCAAGCTTTCAACACAAAGCACAAAGCTTTTTTAAGTTAAGCTTTTGAACATCTGCTACAAAATAACAATACAAATAATCTATAAGCTTTCAGTCAAGAACTAATTAAAAGGATTGATAATATTTTACTACTCATAAAGCTTTGAGTTTATGAATATCAATTTATAACTTGTTAAAAGCTTATAATTTTGCATTATGATTGTAGTCACAAAGCTCAATTGCTAAAGCTGAGAATTAAAATTAGGTTTTACTAGGTGTTGTTTCAGATCTAATTATACATACGAGTAGTTGCAATGCACCCATACTAGTGAAGCTTTAATTTTGTTTAATTTAAGATTAAAACAACTCTGGTCCATTTAAAATAGTTTTAGAGATAAAAGAATTTGAAATTCAAAACTATTTCATTCCCGAACATTATTCGGTAGTAAAACTTTTAGTAAACTGGAAGTTATGAGGTTTGATATCAAAACAAAGACGTTCGATTCTTAGTTCTAAAATTATTCAGCTTGTATACTGCCTGAAAGATAAACGAAAATCATGTTTTACTCTTTTTGCAAGAAATAATCTTTCGCGCACCTGAACAATAAGTGCAAGCAATACATATACATATTTTCACTGATGTCGCCCTGTTCGGGAAAGTATTTGCAATATTTGGAAGTTTTAATATTTTCAAGCAAAACACGGCTCTCGATGTAGTTTTGTCTTCGATTAATCATTATATATGCTTGTTAGTATTTATTGTAAACAGTCGCAGCTTTCTATTTGATGGTATCACCATCATAATTTTCGAAATTTTATACCAAACATAAATTATGTGCCGCTCCAAAAGTGCCGGTGGCGATAGGCTGCAGGTCTAAATTGGTAAGAAGAGCGTTGGGACTAAGTTGCAAATTTGGTAAATAAGTTTATCATCCTGAAATGTATATGGTAATATAAGGATAAAAGGTTGAATATAGATTTCGTAAACTTTGTTGATGAGAAATGATTAAGCTTTTCCAATCAATAAAATTACCCATCGATATAAACATCCGCAAATAAATGTAACAATATTTGACATAATAAGTACCAAGTCATCTCAGATCTAAACTATAGAAATATGTGTGCTTTTGACAGTAGATTGTTATATTTATCCCAAAGCATTACTTGAGATGTAAGATTACCGGTGCCGATCCCCAAACAAGTTTTAAATATGTCCGCAACCTGAACGTATATGACAATCTAGGATAATACTTCGACAAAAAATGATTGAGTTTCATTACAATAAAAGGTTCGTCCTTCGCACTGGGCTGCTATCGAAAACTGGTGACCAAGTTTCATAGCGTCCTGTAATTTTGAAATTTGTTCCATTTGACCCAAAAACAATAAAAATGTTAATCCATGAATTTCATGATGTTGAAATCTTTGAGCTAAGATCAAATGCTAATGATGTGATTTACCTGACTGAAAACAAAATAAAAGAAGATGTACTGAAAAGCCTCTGTGGTCGGTGGGCACACATTTCTTGATAACCTAAATTGCACGAACATGTTTCTCTAGAATACCACCATAGTATCTTTTGCTTGTCGCACGAGGCGACTAAACGGTTGGATCACTGGGCTAACGACTCGCATTCGTAAAAAAATAAACTGTTTATAAAATCAACAAAACGAAAAATGGATATCGCCAAAACAACACCGAACCCCCGCTCAAGTACCCGGAAACGAGATTTAGGATCGGCACGTGCAATCACTTAGATGGCACATATACCGAGCTCTGTACAATATCTGATGAAGATCGCCGATATTGTGCATGAAATAAGGTCTCAGCGAGTTCGATGGCTCGGTCACATTCTGCGTGCTGACCCGGAACGAATTGTACAGCGATCTCTAAAAGGATGACCACCATATGGTAAGCGCAGAGGTCGTTGCAGGCGACGATAGCTCCACGGTGTAGAGAATGCGACATGGCTTCTTCAGGTTGCCTAAGACAGTATGAAGACCAAGCCCATGATCGAAACCGTTGGAGCCAGATTGTTGATGCAGTAAGGGACCAGTAATGGCCTTTAAATATTCTTTTATGATTTTTATTATTACTGAAAACCTTGATGTAAGAGTTAAGATGCTACCTGAAATATATCTTAATAATAATAAAATTCTGGTTTGTGTTGTGTACAGACCACCAATGGCAAGAAATAGTAACTTTAACTTTGATTTGAAGAAAAATAATTCCGATGTTTAGTTAAATATCGGAATATGCTGTACAGCCTTTCTCTTGAGATAGGCAATTATGCCACTTAGACAGTCAAAGTCAGTCATTCGAAAACATGTCTGATTTTCGATACTTTACTAAGGCATATTATCATCATGACAATCAATCAGCTTAGAGAAAATTGCATACTATATACTTGAATTGTGGTTCTGAAAATTACTGACGATATTTTTAAGAACTAAACTCGAAAACAATGTACTATATTGAGCCGTCTGGAGTTCAGTTAAGCTTTCGATTCCATCATATTTGTCCAACTGTGATTTAAATATGTCAATGTCGGTTTCTTAGGCTGCACAAGACATGCTCTTGGATTAGATCATTCGCCACAGTTTCAACTGTCTGATCGGATATTTGGATCATATATTCATTGTGGCATACAGTCGATGTAGTTTTGGCACAATCGTCGTCATTTCAACGGCGTTAAATCCGGCTACATTCGTGGTATTCTTTTAGATACGTATACACTTAGAAAAAACTCGGGGTTTCCAAATATCAGATCGCAGCGTTAATGCAGGTACCATAGTGGAAGTATTCAGGTATTTTTTCAAACCACCGTTTTCCATAAATGTGGGCTAAAACGAACAGGCCAAGAAAGATGCGCATTGAAGGAATTAAATCAACCCACTTTTGGCCTTGGGTCAAATCACGAAAGTATGCTATTCTAGCGTTGTCGGTTCACATTTCTGTATCGCTAAATGTGTATTAGGTACTCGACCACTTCCTTCAATTTGTTTATTTGGTTCACCGATATCATCTATAGATATATCGCAGGCACGATTTTTTAATAGCTGATGTTTTTTTTTTAGTTTAATGGGGCGAATTTTATAGATATCGAAAAAATCCAAAATCGAAAAATTTCATAATAGGCCCCCGCAGGGCAAACATCATTTGCAATAGTCTAAAAAATGTGGCAGCGGGCCATTACAGTGAAACGATAGACCTCTAAACTCGAGTGTAGCCAAAGGAGACTTCAATTCAAGGCGAGGGAAGCGAGTCCTTTGGTGTCAATTTGCTTAGTTTCCACAAAAGCAACACACAGCAAGCAACCCAAGAAACGAATCAAATTTCAAACAGCGCATAGTCCGTATAGTATAGAGAATAAATTAAAAGATGGCCGAGCCAAATTGCTTCACTATAAATGAAGAAAGAAAGCAGTAATTAGGCTGATTTATTGTTTTTCACTTCCATCATATTACTATGAACTCTTCCATATACTTGCCGTATAGTTTAGAAAACCAAGGATTGATAACACATTTTCTTTCTTTTACATGTAATCGTTGCAATACCATTATGTAGGACTTCCAAAGCAGAGTTGCCAGAAATCGTCCCTTACTATTCCGCGCAGTTGTGTGAATGAAGCAGCACACATATTCTACAATATAGTGAGCTTTCTATGTTATGACATATCTCTTCCAGTCCCACAGCTTCCTGAAAGTGAAGTCAATATTTGATCTGATTTTACATATGAAAATGGCTTAATAAGGACGTGCAGCGTACTTATCTTCGATGCCACCAGGAACAATCCATTAAAATGAGGGCGGCTGGTCATCGAGAGTGACTTGGCAGAAATTCTGAACCTAGATTAGAAATCAACACCACCGCAGGAATGTAATAAGGGATCCGCCAGTTGAAGATTTTTCAGGTGATCATACTGTTTGACCTGTAGCTTATTGGTTGGTAAATTCGATAGTACAGCTTTTTGTAGTTAAATTGTAAATTCCACAATATTGTCCCTAGAATCGCACTATCATCAGCAATTGTTGTGAGATATGTATCTGGTGTAAAGGAGGTAGAGTATCGGGCCCAAGAAACTACTTTTAGTTACTCCTCCTAAAATGTTGTTGAGCTCTGAACATTTCACTCGAAAGTGTCGATCCTCCAACTATATGATTTTAAGATCATATAGAATTATTTTGGTAGATGTTTCTGAAGTTTGAAGAGCAAACCCCTGTGCCATATTTTATCGTATGCCTGAGGTACATCTAGAAAAATGTCAGAACATAACTTTTTGTTCTCTAATGCATGATTCTCTATCACATTAGTAGTTTATTCCACCTGATCTATGGTTGAAGGCTTCTCTTTAAATCTTTTGGAATTTTCTAGATCCAAATTAATTGTGTACAACACTATTTTTAATTTTAATTATTTTAATTTATTAATTAATTTTATAATTTGGTTTAATTTGTTTTTATTTATTTATCTATAAAATTTATTTATTTATTTATTTATTTCACTTTTAATAATCAAATTAAATTTTATTTATTTATATTTTTCAACACCACAATGCACTAGATAAAAATATGGTTGACTTATGTTGCGTAAAACCGTATGTTGTCTTTTTGCTGTTTTGTGTTTGACTGTGTTGTGACGTCGCCTTCGTCTTCCAAAATACGTGTCGTATTTTGGAGAGGGAACACATGCGCCGGCGACGGTCGACATTGCACTTACGTTAAGTGTTGCATCACCGCATTGTTATTGCGTGGTGATGTTGTTAGATGGCGACATGCTTTACTATAAATGTTTTATAGTAGTGGTTCGGCTATTGGATATGTGATGGGGTTAGTGAACGCTTAATTCAAATAAGTTGATTTATATTTGAATTTCACTAATTGTTTGTTTGTGGCAGTATCGAATATCGGTGAGTCGAATATTCGAGCTGCTACAAATCTTAACCGATCTTGTGGGATGAAATTTGTTTGCTCTATAATTAGTTTCAGTCTTGCATGGGTAAATTTTTTTTGCTGAAAGTTGCATTGATAATATGTAGGAGTTTGCAAATAGCTTTATGGAGTACCTCCTAAATTATTTGTTCTGTTATTAAATCATAACCTGAAGATTTCTTAGATTTTAGCTAGTTGATTTTCGTTTTTATGGTCAATCTTCATAGACGGTGGATTTACCAATGATGACATTGGTGTACCACATGTTGTCTTATCTCCTTACCACCTGGTGTATTATCTTTAGTTTAACTCTCCGCTATAGACTGCTTCTTTGCTATGAGGAGGTGCGCTAGCACGGCCATTCGGTTTACAATATCATCCCATTTAATGCAGTTTCACGCTGAACACCGGATATGCAAGGGAGTCGCTGTTATTGATTTGGTCCGATCCCTATATGCAACACGCGGGGCTGCTATTCTACAATCTGACAAACAGAACCAGTTAGATTCCGTAGCCTCTGTTGTTTGAGCAGCCTCAATAACCCTGCGCATGATGGATGGCTCATTTTATGGTATAAAAGCTACACACAAAAGCTGAATGGTGTTCACCTATTCGGTAACATGGCACGGGAGAAATTATGTTTAGATGGTAATTTGGAAACTTCACAGCAGCATTGTTTACATTCAGGGATGGGCGGGGTAAATTACCTCATGTAATCTATGCGATTGTCGACACATATCTAGATTAGACCGATTAAATGGCGATTACTGATAATGGATTAAAAGTGATTAGACTCAAATCACAGCTAAAATACTTACCAAGCTTTTGTGTTGCTCTGCGTAAATTATGCGAATCAGCGATTGTTCGAATATAACGGATTGGACTTTATGAATTAGCTAAATTAGATGCTACTTCAAGATATTTATCGATCTCCAAATGCTATAAAATAACGGGTGCTGGCTAAAAGAAGATGCTATAAGTTGTGTTATTTACATGTAAGAGGATGCGAAGCTGTTAGTGACTAGCGATTCAGTTAAACTTGACAAATAATAATTTGACACGTATGTGAAATTTGTCATAAACCTGTCTTAAAATGTATCAAAAACAATTTCCTTATATATGCATAAGTGTAAACGCAGAATTCCTCGAAGTAACGTATGATTCAATATTGGAAAAGATAGGGGAGTAGTACATTTAGGACAATCTAAATTTTTTTGAGATAGTCCCAGGAAACTAACACATTAATAACATATGTACCGCGACGTTATTGTGTCTTAGTTTTCCAAAAATCATTTTTTTTTTAAAGTAGAGGATTAGGAGGTTTAAGGGTAAACATTTGCAAAAATAATATAATAGAAATGTATGGGGTCATATATCAAACTTGGTTCCTCTAAACTTCCCAATCCCGTGTCTTTTCCTAAATTGAAATATTTTTTAAATAGTTTAAAATCAATGACATCTTGGAATATTCGGCATTATGGTGTTAGCTTCCTATAATTATCCCTTGAAAATTCGGAAAATTCATCTAATGCACACATATTATGATGTCATACCAAACTGGTTGCCCTAAACCAACTTATCCTCTACTATTTCCAAATCAAAAATATTTTTCCAATAGCTTAGACTTAAAGACGTCTTGGTATACTTATGCCTTTATTATGTTAGCTTCCTAGGATTTCCCAAGAAATTTCGGAAAAATCATAAATAGATAGATAGATCTACGAAACTTGGTTGCCCTCTTTCCTCCTAATCCCCTATTTTTTCCAAATTTAAAATATTTTTCGGATAGCTTAAACCTCCAATGGCATCTTAGATTTGTTTTTTTTAAATCTCTACTTGTTATGGGGCTCAAGGCTCTCCCGGCTATTTCGGAGTTAGGTTAAGGGTCAAAGGATTAGGCCAAATCGAGGACGCATGGCCACAGGTTCGATTTGTTTAACCATCTACACCTTGTATAGCTCCATGCCAGCCTGAACTGACACGATGGGTGCTCGGCCCATGGATTATGGACTCTCAACAGAGGGTCATAGATGTGCTCATCATCATCCCAATCGAAATCAAAGATGAAGAATTCCTTTTGCATCCCGCCCCTATTTTGATTTTAACCACTGTGCTATTTGCTCGGTTCTACCAAAAAAGCTATATAAGAAATTTATTTATTTGGTAAACCAATGCCAAAAGAAATAGCTTGTGAGGAAATAGTCACATAACCGGTAAAATTATTGGATTTATAAAACATGATACTCTCACTAACTTCAGTAAAAAAATGTTAGGATTTAGGACAAAATTGAACCGTCTATATATAGAAATGGAAATTTTGAGCTTAAAAAAAATCATAATTTTTTTATTTTTAGGTCAGAATTCTAGTGAACTAACTTAACTGGTTTAGTTTTGATTTTGAGGCCTTCCCAAGTTGTGAAATAATGTCAAATTTTCTAACCTAACCTATTTTGAAAACAGATTAAAATACATTGAATGTGATTATAAAACTTAAGCTGCCCGTATAATACAATAAACCTAAAGAAATCACGCCACTGAAATTTAGAACTAGTTCACTAAATCACTCTCAAATTGCACAGCTGTAAGTCAGTTAAATCGCACAGCTTCAGTCAGTTTCTTTTAATCTAAGGAAATTGTGTGCAGTATCGCAAAAAAGTTTTTATGTGATTCAGGATCTTTACCTTCTTGATGGTGTAGGTTCTGGATTGAAGTCTGTTACTTTTTATTTTACAGAGAACTACAACAAGCACTGTAGTAACAACAGTAACCGACTGCGAGTCAGTGATCTTCGATATGAACAATGTCGTTGGGTACACCTCGGGTCTTGCTTCGCGTCTAGCTTGTGTGATTCCGATGTTGAACAGCAAACTAACTAGCTTGTAATCATTATTATGACTTCTATACTTGTGCTGAAACAAATCAACTTAGACCATAGCAAAGCTGCATCGTTTGAGCTTAAGTTGTTGCTCGCTTATTCGCAGGTAGACATTTGCTTAATTCAGGAACCTTACCTGCTTGACGAGGTGGTTTCTGGTTTGGTTCCTGTATGTGGCAGAATCCTCTACCGAGGGTTCAATGATAAGGTAAGAGCCTGCGTGTTTATTTTTAACAATCTTAGTGCTACCGTAATTCATGAATATTGCTCAGCGTACGTTGCAGCTGTACTCGTCCCTCTCAAATCGTTGAACTCAGTCGTTTCACTGGTGGTAGCATCAATGAATCTGCCTTACGATTCAGTGTCACCTCCTCCCTCGGAGGAGTTCAGCAACCTTGGTCGTGGAGCAGGACAAATCATTTACCTTCAGTGGTAGGATGCGATGCTAATAGGGGTTTATCTCTACTTAATTACCTAAGCACATCTGAGCTTGAAATCCTTAACAGAGGCTGTGAGCCTACCATTATTAATTCAGTAAGGAGGGAAGTGATTGACATTAGTTTGTGCTCCATGTCAATTATCGATTTGATCTGTAATTGGAGGGTAACCAATGACATTCTCACCTCCGACCATAGGTGCATCTCGTTTAATTTAAATCTTAGAAGACCTACTCTTAAACCTTATCGTAATAAGAAGCTTACCAACTGGGAGTTATTCTCTCTTGAGTTGGAATCTCGGCTGGTTTCGTTGGGTGAGATATGTTCGACTGAGGATATTGAATTGATAACTTTGACGCATGTAGTCACGGAGACTCAAAAACAAAGCCAAAAGAACTGACCTTCAGGTTGATTGGGATAACTTTTTGGCAGCTCAGAAAGAATATAAGAAAATGCTGAGATCCGCTCGTAGGACTTCTTGGATTAGCTTCTGCGAAGAAATTAATAGTATCTCTGGGATCGCCAGACTTAATAGGTCCTTGGTTAGAAATGATTCCTGCCGACTCGATGTGCTGCAACTTCCTGATGGCAGATTTATCCCTTCCAGGAAGGAACTGCTACTTTCTGTTCATTTCCCTGGGTGCAATGTTATCAATCATGACTATGTTGCTGACGCCCAGCCTAATGGTACTGATTATTCACCTGACTGGGACTTAGCCTGTAGGCTAGTCACTCTCAACACCTTGCGCTGGAGTGTTTTCTCCTTCTTACCTTATAAATCAGGTGGTCCAGATGGAGTTTTTCCTGCTGAATTACAGCAAGGGTTTCCCCTAATTCAGGAACATTTGCTTCGACTCTGCCAAGCGTGCTTTGCGTTTGGATATGTTCGACAGTCCTGGAGCAGGAGTAGAGTTGTGTTTATCCTGAAAGCTGGAAAGACGGATTATACCGATCCCAAGGCATTTCGCCCCATTAGTCTTTCTTCAACTTTTCTCAAAACTGGCTGGAAAGAATTGTTGACAGATACATTAGGGATCATAATCATCTCAACATGCTTACAGAGTTAGGAGATCATGTAAAACTGCGCTGCATGAACTTGTTACGAGGATTGAAAGATCGCTTAGTATTAAGGAGTTTCTTGTGGGCACTTTCCTCGATATTGCTTTCCTTGAAGCCTGCTCAAACTTTGGAATTGACCAAACCATTGTTACTTGGATTGGATGTTTTCTGTGGTCGCGCATTGCTGTGGCCGAGCTGGACGTCCTTTCCAGTTCGGTCAAAGTTACTAAAGGTTGCCCCCAGGGAGGTATTCTGTCACCTCTTCTGTGTCAAGAGAAGGGGCTGTACGGTAATGCATCGAAAACTAGTTTGATAGTCTTCACCAGACGTAGGAATACTGGAGCTCTGTCTGCTCCTTCTCTTTTTGGAGAAACGATCGCTAGATCCGACACAGTAAAGCATCTGGGTGTCATTCTGGACAGTAAACTCTCCTGGAAATCTCATTGTGAAATAAAACTGCAAAAGGTCACTTCCTGCGTGTTGAAGAGCATTTGGGAAGTCCTGGGGTCTGACTCCCAAAATGCTGATGTTTATTTACAAATTTCTAGCTTTACCTATGCGATCTTACGCGTCTGTTGTTTGGTTGCCTGTGGTGTTCAGTCAATTTCTGCCATTGCGAAGCTTAATAGCATACAAGGTATGGCTTGTCGAGCTATTACGGGTGCTACTATGTCCGCTTCTTCTATACTTGCTTTGCAGGCAATTTTATATCTGCCCCCACTGCAGTCGGTCATCCTAGGCACAGCATGCTCCGCTGACTTTCGCCTGCTGTGTATTGGTGCGTGGAACGCTCTCGGCCTTATCACAGGGCATAGACTAATCTACAATTTATTCAGCTCATATATACCAAAAATTAATATGGTTAATGACAAATTGTTGACAGAATTCTGCTTTTATATCTCTTTCTCGGTGGTTTATCCAACGAGGAACTCATGGTTGTCTCAAGAATTCAAGAGCTGGGTGGCTCAGTCGCTCGTGTTTATCGCTGACGGGTCTCATTCTAATTTTGGTGCAGATTTCGGAACCTATTGTCCTGAACATGACCTAAAATCATGTGGGAGTCTAGGCCGGAACTGCACTGTATTCCAAGCGGAGCTGATTGCTCTCACACGTTGTGCGTGTGATTGATGCTTCTAACCTTGCTATTTCCGGAAAGGACATTATTCTATGCAGTGATAGTAAACCTGTGCTCAATTCATTACAAAATCCTATGAACACTTCCAAACTGGTCAAGGCCTGTAAACATTTTATTAACGTCCTTTGCTCTAATAATCGTGTCAGAGTTATGTGGGTTCCGGGTCATTGTGGCATTGAAGGTAATCAGATAGCTGATGTTTTAGCTAAAACATGCCCAAGGATGGAATTCATTGGACCTGAACCGGCAGTGCCCCTGATCTTTAATTGTGGTAAGGAAGCTATTAAGAACTACATAGCTTCTACTACATGCCGAGTGGCTAAGTACATCATTTGTGAACCTAATCTGAGGCTCACAAAGTTTGCTCTAACTTTGAAGAAAGACCAACTGAGAGTTCTGGTCGCTATTCTGACCGGCCATGGTCGTTTTAAAGTCCATTTAAAAAGACTGGGACTTGTCAAGATTCGTTGAGTGACAACTGTCTTGAAGATGACGATGACTGCATTCACTTTGTCTGTGGCTGTTCCGCTTTCGAGGTAGTTAGGTCCCGATTTCTTAATTATAATAGATCTTTAAATGTAAGTTAATTGCACCATTGGCTCAAAAAGGCCTTGAGTGCGGAACCTGCTTGGGTTCCACCCAACTTTAATAATAATAATAAAACCACTCTATCAATAGTGCATACAATATCGACGTTCTCTACGAATAGTCTACGTTGTGTACGGTACTTATATTGTCGACGTTGTCTACAAGTTGTCGATACGTCGAGGTAGAAAATTATAGATGACGCGTAAATGCTCATCTCTGTCGACAAATTGAACGTCACCTAGAATATATAAACAATACTCAATATTATTTCCAATCGATTATAAGTTTTATCATTTTGAATAAACTTTCAGATAAGATTTGAATATATTATAAGTATTTAATTTTTAAACTTGACACTTCAAAAATTTATTAACATTCGACCTCTATAAGTTTTATGTATTTTTGTTACATTTGATTATCGATGAGTTTTAAATGTGGTCCAGTGCAAACACACCGGTTAGAATAATTAATTATATGTCTGCCACAATGGCCATAATATGCAACAAATCATGATACAAATATAAATGACAGGCACACTGACACTAATTGAACAAGTAATTTAGCAGTGGCGTGATTTATGCGCGAGTGCTATATATTCCCCCAAGGCAATAAAAAATTATATTCACTACAGTTTTATGATTAATAAAAATTGTCAAATTAAAATTGGAAAATGGCAGATGGTCTAAACAACGCCACTTCATTTTCTAATTTTTTATGTTCAGTATGGTACGCATAATGTCAAAATAAATTTCGGTAGCCGGCGAAACATGACATCACCTCAAATTATTACCACTTGTGTTGTGTTTTGTATGGAGCATAATAGACATCTCATTTGTCCTCTAAAAATAATCATTTCAATATTATTGTAGATAACTCTATATTCTTGCCAAAAAAAAACTTGTTTAATGGCTAATTATCACTCAATATGTATATATACAATAAAACATAACCCCTTGATTTTGAAAGCACCTAATTTGCGAACATTTTAAAGATGTGATAAAAATTAAGACCAGACGGAAAAAAAATTAATGGTTAAACTATAATATTCACCTACACCTTTCATTCATGCGTGTATATACGGACGTATTATACACAAAACGCGAGGAAATAAATTGTTCATCGCCCTTTCACATAAAAATTAAATTTTATTTTTATAACATTTTCTTAAAATAATAAAAATAATAAATCTATTTTATTTATTTAATTTTTTTTTTAAATGTTAAATAAAAATGTTCGATAATATTTTGGAATATAGAGTAACATCGAGTAAATTAATTTGAACGAGCACTATTATCTATGTATATCAAAATGCTTAAAAAATAAATAAAATTAATTATTTAATTTAATTATTTGCGCCAATTAATTTAAATTTCATTAAAAATGTGGATTTTTATGTTTGTTAAACCCAAAATATGGAAATAAACAAAAAAAATGTGTTTTTTATATTTTATTAATTAATAATTGTGTAAAACATAAAATTGAATTAATTAATTAACTTATTAGTATATGTATATATATAGTTATTGCCGGATTGTTGATTTTATTGAACAATAATTATGTTTCACTAAATTTAATTGAAGCTTTTTATGATTTGAAATTATTTATATAGAGACTATATTGTATATTGTGCAATGGTGCATGTTTTTGTTAATAAATTTGAATAACCTCATGATGTGTTTAATTAAACTGAATTTGGTTTTTTATATAAATATATTATGGGAATTCCCACCTCCATCCCAAACCTATATATGCTTTGGTTATTGTTATGAACATACATAAGGTTTAAATATAACAATTAACGATATAGGGGCGGTAAATATGTATACGCAGGTTATCTCTAAACTTAGTGCACTAAATGGTACCATTGAATTCATGGCGTAAATCTCTTCTGCAAAATTTCATGTTACAGCTAAAATTAATTATCAAAACGACAAAAATCTTTTGAACCAAATATTTTTGACTTTAATCCAAAAATTAAAACTTTAATTTAAGTAATTTCTTCTTAAATCTAAATAGTAGGGCCAATGCTGCATTGGATGAATCTAATAATTTAAATAAGTAATTAAATGAAACACTTGCTTGGCCGCAGGAACATATAAGGATTCTTGAAAACGAAGTTAAAGCTCTTAAAGCAAAGGAAAACAAAGAAAAAAACGAGAAGGAATGATACACGTACTCCTCCTCAACTAAAAGAGACAATTCCGAAAATAATCCAAAACAATCCAAAAAAATTACCTTCACCACCCCCAATAGTTATAGCTGGAGTTAAAAACTATGATCTAAAACAGATCAGTTTAACACAAAATTGATGAGTGGAAACAACATCGAAATAAACTTAGCAGATGGTGAAACCTACAGAGAAATGACAGAAATGTTAAGCGAAGGGGGACATATTCCTGGCATACGTTTGAAAACAAACAAATCAGACCAATTAGAGTAATGGCTAAAAATTTGCACTCTACATGTAAACCAGAAAAAATAATTGAGGACCTGAAAGGTAAAGATTTAAATGCAACTGAAGCATCAATTAAGCTAAAACGGAGAAGTAAGGAGCCTCTGAACATGTATATGCTGACATTCAGCGCAGATGATGATATTGAAAAAAAACATCCAATCAAGTACATCTTGGGATGCAAAGTCAATATTGAGCCCCTAAGAAGATCCTAGCTTATACCACAATGTAAAAAATGTCAAGCATATGGACATACTCAAAAATACTGTAACAAAGACCCCAGGTGTAATACTTTTCAATCTCATGTTGGAGTACATCTTTCGTAAAACTAAAATACCACAGTGTAACATCTTATATCGCCAGTCCAATCAGGTGCTTGCATATGCAGATGGCATATGCGTGATTGGGCTTGTTGAGTTTTCAGCTTCAGTTGGACTTCAGATCAATGAGGCCCAATCGAAATACCTGATCACTGGTTATAGGGACAATGGCACACCAGATTTTAGTAGTGGCCACCACACGTTTGAGGTAGTCAGGAGGTTCCCGTGTACATTTCTAATTTCACCAAAATCGATTAAGAAATTACAAGGTTCCTCACTGATTGGACTCCAGAACTTCATGTACAAATTATATTATTTAATTATTATAAACCCATTTTCATCGTACGACGAATTTCATCGTAATCGCGGAGTAAGAAATGGCCAAGTTGCTTCATAATAAACACTTCGACCTATTGCAAAAATTATCTATAAAAACGTACCGACAGGTAAAGGTTAAACATTCTGTTCTCTCGTTAAACCAAATAAATTCTAGCCATTGCTTTTATTTTTGAAAAGGCTTATTCAATTTGGTTCAACATTCAACATGGAAGAGTACGGTGGTAGGAACCTTAAATCATTTCCTGTGGTTTCTATTATATCCTTGATCTGTGCAGTTTTGTGGATTTGAGCATCATCCATTACAAAATAGAACTCAGTTTATTAATTTTGCAACGAGTTCTTCAATGAATTTGCAAAATTGAATTAGAGATTCAATTAGAGGTAGAGATTGAATTTTTTTGGAACGGATAATGCCCAAATCTATAAAACTGCATGAATAAAATAAGAACCTCAAGAACTCATTTAAAGTCCCTAACACCGTACTCTTCCATGTTGAACCCAATTGAAAAAACTTTTCATAAGCCGTGTTTATAATAAGAAATTAAAGCGATTTCGGCTTGGTTGAACATTCCGGGTAAAAAGAAAAAGAGGCTCTTTTATTAGATTAAAACTCATATACCCGTCTTAATTGTTTAGTTAGTTTCCTTATTTCAAATCACAGTCATTAAAATTATAATTTTTCAAATTTTTATTATATTGCTGCTTGCTGCGCTTCGTTGGCCAGGAGGCAGCGGTATCATCCTAAAAAAACCTAGGTACAGGATACGGTACAAGTGGGCTGCCTCCTTGAAGACGAGTTTATGCATTTCTATCTTGCTGCAAAATATTCACCGACTATATATGTATATGTATAAGCAAATCAGAACAACTAGCCATTTCGTAAACAAATTACCCCTTCCAAATTAAAGTAATTTTAAATCGATGCAAAATGTGCAGCAGGCTGGCAACTGCTATAAAATAAAAATATGCTCAAATTTTCACTCATTATGTCAATTTTAGCTCTTTTTCAATTTTTTTTTTTTTTTTGCTATAATGTCGCTGTCGTCTTAACGTTGTCCAAATAATGACATGAATTTGCTGAAACTACAAATATTTGTTTAATTTCTAATTACTAATTATAATGTGTTTTCATTTTTTTCATGGGAGAATATGTACTGTCATTCCAGTAAAAATGGCTACACAACTTTTGCGGTCGGTGCAAATAATTTAAAATTAAAATGTGTTTTTATAATGGTGGAAGCTTTTCTAAATAAAATGGTTGTAAATTCCGTATGATCGTTTGCAATTGCGCTTTCTCTGGGATAGCTTCAATTAAACTTTGGTAGTATAACTTCATTTGAGCCAAATAGAGACTAAAACTTTCATCCTTGCCTTGCATTCACAACTTGGAAGCAAATATACAGAGAACGATTCTGCAATAATAAAATTCATGCTGTTTTCTTATTTACCTGCTTTCTAAATGAATTTATTTCGAAAAAGTTAAGTATATCCGACTCCTCGAACGACACATTTCGGAAACGTCAAGAGGTCGTGGGATTTCTCAAGTGTGTCCAAATACCCTTCCCCTAGTACATACCGTTTAAAATTAGGCTTCGGTTACATTGGATATGAAAAGTAAACTAAAATCTCGTCTAATTCGTACGAACGACCTGAATTTGAACTGGATTTCAATATACCAACGATATATTATGTTTTTTGATCAGTTGTTCGTTGGAATTGTCGGAACACTTTTCGCGCACGTGTCCCATGTAAAAAAGGCAACAATTTATTAACTTTTTAACTTTTAAAAACTATGCCCTATTTTCCAGGGAGCCACGTCTACAAAGGCTAGCCAAATTACGTATTTACAGTAAAAATGGATTTTGAAAAATTAAACTTGTGGAAGAAAGACGCTCTTTGTGGGACCAAACACACAACAGTACAACAGCAAGGGATGAAATAAAAATTATTGAGGGAATTTTTTTTTTAGATTTTGCATATTATTTTAATAAAATCAATTTTAATTCTTTGTAAATATTTCAAATGATAAAATCTCTGCTATCTCAGAACAAAGTTTTACTATACATACATTGCCAAAAGTTCCAACATTCTAATCTTCACCAAAATACTGAATAACAACTTTAGTGTGGTTGATTATAACATATTTAGGCTATAACCTGTTGCAGTTTGGTATAGTATTTAATTTTGTTTCTTAAATACCAAATGGTTATAGAACCAGCACAGTTTCAATCGCTCAACTTACATTTACATTTACAACTTATATTTACTAAAAACAATTCATCGATTAAACAAAAGTACTAATGGACTTGATTTATTTGTTGCCTCAATTCAAGTGATGCGACCCATTTGACGTCTGATACAAATAAAAATCCTCCAATAGATATACGTACTCGTAAAAATCATATTAAATATTGTAAGAAAATTTGGTAATGGATATACAGACATTTATATAAACATAAATGTACACAATGTATAGGTACGTATGTACCAGTATATCCAACAAACTAGAGATTATTACTTTCCATTAAAAGAAAAATTCTTAAATGGATTTTCTTTTTATGTATTTTCTTTTGTTTATTTATTTTAATTTTTTTTATTACAGTTTAGTTTTGCTCTTTGCATTTACATAAATTAAAAATATTAAAATTTTCGATATTAAAGAACATGATTTGGTAAAATACTGAAATTATTAGGTATTTTAGAAGAAGAACACACATCAACAAAATTTTCCCATCTGGAATAAATTTGTGTTTAATCTCTATAGATATAGTGAACGTCCATATAGATCAGAAGAAGAAGAAGAAGAACATTTTTTTAAAAATACTTTTTTTGTGAATTATTTTTATGTTACAATATTTCTCTCGTACATAAATTTGATTTTTTTCTATTTTTTCGAAAACCTTGAGATAAAAACACAAGAAACAGAAATAAAAAGAAATATTTTTGGTAAGATTACATACCTTTAGTTTATGTTGCTTTAATTATTTTATTTTTTGTATTTTATGTATATGTGTACGTATTATGATTTATAGAGAGGCTACCGAACAACAAACAAAACACCCAGTGAATATTTTTAGCGGAACTTTTTTTTTTTTTGTTTTTGGGTTTTAGAAAATAAATTTTCTCAGTCGCTTTTATCAACCGAAAATTTATGGGTTTAAAAGTGTTTCTTCCGTTTCTTATCATGTATTTGCATTTTCGGGAAAATTTAAAACAAAAATTATATTTATTGTTGTTAAACAGTAAATATAGGCGGTGGAGAAAACGTTGCCTCTAATGTAATTATATGATTGTGTACATACATACATATGTATACAATGGAAATTTATTGCAGATGGAATAAAATTATTCGCCAATAGCTTTTCATAAGCAAACTAATAATTTTTTTTACAATTTACACGGCTGATTCAAATTATGTTAATGAGTTTAATGAGAATAGCATAATTATAATATTTTTCTATTTATTTAACTAATCTATTATTCCATAGATGGCAGTCTATTAATCTATTTTAACAATGCCTATCGTTTTAGGTGGACCATAATTTCTCCGAATCTCGTGAAATTTAGTTATGCATAAAGAAAAAACAAAAAAAAAGTCCGGCACTCTCCAAAACCAGACCAAATCGGGGGAGAACTCGACCCGGAAAGGTTGGGCTCCCTCCACAGTATCATAAAAAAAAGAAAACTCTATGGCAACAAAGCCAAGAGGCAGCGGTATCATCCTAAAAAAACCTAGGTACAGGATACGGTACAAGTGGGCTGCGATCCATGAAGGCGGGTTTATGCATTTCTATCTTGCTGCAAAATATTCACCGACCATATTGTTACGTTTTTGCCTTGTCAAATTCAAGGTTCGATCACTGGATTGTGAATAAAACAAACGATGTAAATTTTAGAACACACTAAATTTATTTATTTCCGATTAAACACTAATTTAATTATTTCACTTATTTAACTTAATTATTTAACTTCACAATAATTATTTTACTACACTTTAACAACACTATATTACGCTTTAATAACACTTTATTTTACTTTATAAACACTTTCCTTTTAATTACTATTAGCCCTTTCACGGTTAAAACACAACTGATTTACTCCCAAATGTCTATCGCGTATTTATACCAAATATTCTAACCATTCTAGAAATGTCTAGAATATTCGATTAGTCTAGATAAGTCTAGACACCTCTACTGTTCTACTTTATAACAATTTTACACTAACGATAGTATCGCTATTCAAATATAGATGTCGCCACGATCGTAACATTACCCCCTACCTAATCCTGATTCGTCCCGAACAGGATCCAACTCATTTCCCCTGTAGATCGCTAATCGCTATATATGCACAACCTTCAACTTCCCTCGCTGCCTTTTCTTGATCCGGTAGACCACGTCATTTATTTTGGTGATGATGGTGTACGGCCCTTCCCATGAAGGTTGCAGCTTTGGTGATAAACCCTTCTTCCGTTGTGGGTTGTAAAGCCATACTAAATCTCCTTCTTCGAAACCTTTATTATTTGCTCGTATGTCATATCGAGCCTTCATCCGGTCACTTGATACTCGTATCTTCTCTCGTACAAACTGGTGTACCTGGTCGAGTTCTCCTCTCATCTGGTCAACATAGGATTCTCGCTGGTGTCATTCCCGTTGAGTCATGTACTGCTGATCGATACGCCATCAGGAACATCGGAATATGTCGGTTCCAGTTGCGTTGATTATCCACGACCTTTGCTAAATATTTCTCCAACGTCCCGTTGAATCTTTCCACCATACCATCCGACTGTGGATGCAGAGGCGTTGTTCTTGTTTTATTTATACCGAGCAACTGACAGACTTCCTGAAATACAACTGACTCAAAATTTCTTCCTTGGTCTGTGTGAATCTCCATTGGTACTCCAAAACGACTTATCCAATTATTAACCACGGCGTCAGCTATCGTTGTTGCCTCCTGATTAGGTATGGGATACACCTCTGGCCATTTGCTAAAATAGTCCATTATTACTAGCACATATTTGTTACCAACATCCGTAGTCCGGAATGGTCCTGCCACATCCATTGCGATCCTTTCAAACGGCGCTCCAACGTTATATTGCTGCATTGCTCCCCGACTTTTCCGTGCAGGACCTTTTACCGCCGCACATTGATCACATCTTTGGCACCACTGCACTACAGATTGTCTACATCCTGACTAGTAAAATCGTTGACGTATTTTGGCAAGTGTTTTATTAATTCCCAGATGATCCCCACTTGCCCCTCCGTGATACTCCTTCAATATCTCGGCAATCCTAGACTTAGGCACCACTTTTACCGATTGTTTCACATTACCGTCCGAGCTTTCCCATATTCGTTTTAAGCATCCGTTCTCGATTTGGAGGCTATCCCATTGTACCCAGTAAGCCTTTACCGTGGGACTCTTATCCGCAATTTCACACCAAGTTGGACGATTTCCTGTCTCTTTAAATTGCATGATTATTCCCAAATCTGGATCTGCTAACTGCTCGTCCCGAACCGTTTCATCTGTCCATTCCTTATCGGGTAGTATTTGCATAAGCCTGATGTCGATAACGTATTCCTTTGCTTCTATACGCCCGCAGTGCTTACATTCCACTTGACATGGTCGTCTTGACAATGCATCATCATTTCCATGTGCACTCCCTTTCCGATGTTCGATCTGGTAATGATAGCTTTGTAGTCGCTCTCTACTTAATACTCGTCGTTGCATAGGAGATCGCGATCTTGTACGTCTCCATTTTTCTTCTTTACAGTCTCTCGACATATGACCCATTTTGTCACATGTCCAACATTTTATTCTGCTACCACCCTCTCTGTATCTTGGAACCGACCGTCCGACGTTGGTGCTGCTATCCATTTCTACTCGGCGTACCTTAAGCGACGGTTTTATGATAGCCTACGCAGTCTCATTTATTAAAGCACACGCGATGGTCTCGGCAAAAGTCGCCTTAGGTGATAACATCACTGCTTTACGTGTTTCCGGATCCCGTATTCCATCGATGAATGCGTCCATTTTAATCCTCTCCATGTAATCGGGAGATGTATTCACATGTGCCAAATGCACTAGGCGCTCGACTGCTGCGGAATATTCTTGAAGAGTCTCTCTGATCTTTTGACATCGGCTCTTCAACTCCATACGATACATCTCTCGCTTATGGTCACTTCCATACTTGCGATCCAGCGCCTTCATTATTTCGTTGTAATTACTACGGTCATACTGCGGAATAGTCTGCAGTGTTTCAGCCGCTTCTCCTTTTAGAGCCACTATTAATGCTGTTCCCCTATTTGCGTCATTCCACCCATTTTGGTTAACCGTTGTCTCAAATTGAAGTTTGAAAACCGCAAACGATGTTGTGCCATCAAATATCGGTGGCTTTAATTTCATTGCTTGAATTGGCTGAGCTACTGGCGATGCTGGTCCGTTAACCTCTATACATAGAAGTTTCTTCTCGAAGCCTCGAACTTTCTCTTGTATTTCTTCCATATCTGTTTGTATTTTTCCGTTGCCGTCAATAACTTTCTGCTCCAACCCTTGGATGTCCTTTTGTAATTTTTGTTCAATTTGCTATACTTCTTCATGTAAATTGATATACGTTTCATTGAATTTCTCGTCCATTTTGTTATTGATCTCGCCCACTAACTGCTCCATGCGCTGATTGGACTGTTTAATTTCTTTCATTTCCTGATTTAATTGGCTACTGGACTTTTCAACTGCCTTTTCTATTGACTGTTCCATTTTCAAATTGGACTGTTTCATTTCCAAATTGGATTGTTGAATAGCAGCCATTAACTGCGCCATATCGAAATTTCCAGAAGGTACCGCTGCAACCTCCACTACCGCCTCTTTACTTTCTCCATTCTCTTCGTCCCCTTCTGCGTGGTCGGAAAATGTCGATTCGTCAAAATTATAACTAGCCGGATCATTACCCTCCAGCTCTAATGCTTGAAGTAATCGTTGCCTCAATACATTTTTCTGGCCGACCGTTGATAAACCACGTCGCTCCAACTCTTCCTTTAAATCGGAAATCTTCAATTCGTCTAGAATCATCTTTTAATTCACAATCCCACCGCTGTCACCAATTGTTACGTTTTTGCCTTGTCAAATTCAAGGTTCGATCACTGGATTGTGAATAAAACAAACGATGTAAATTTTAGAACACACTAAATTTATTTATTTCCGATTAAACACTAATTTAATTATTTCACTTATTTAACTTCACAATAATTATTTTACAACACTTTAACAACACTATATCACGCTTTAATAACACTTTATTTTACTTTATAAAAAATGTATGTAATATTGCGTGAGGAACTAAAACACCGCTTTGTTAAACACAGCAAACCACTTTAGTTAATTTATTATAAATAAAAGAAGTTAATAAAGAAGTTAATATGATATGAACTTTATTGATAATATATTATTTATGATTTAATTTTAATTATTTATTGGTACGTCTGGATAGATCGCCAGTTGATGAGGAAGAGAACATAATTTTAATTTCTATCAAGATTGTCATGTTTTTTATAGGAACATTATTATTTAAAATCAAGCTTAAGCGCATAAATTTGAATTATAGTATATGTTCTAAAAATTAGCATAACTGAATTGTTCCTAATAATCTAGTACAAAAAATCATTGATAAACTTGATTTGACATTCTGTTTACAATTGATTGTCATACAGAAGTATAACTAACTATATAAATCTGATTGGATTGTGTTAATTTATAATGGTTTTAATTAATAAAGATAAGTTTTTAAAAAAATATTTAAATATATACATAAATCAATTAATAAAATCTGATGTTATAACTAATTATTGTTTTGTTTTAGTTTAATGACGTGTGAGACAGTTTGCGCTCAGCTAACACCGTTTTTCATAAATAAATTTGTAAATGAATAATTATTGTAGTTTGATATACAAATATAAGTGAATCGAAGTGGTGCTTTTTCGTGTTGTTATTTCGCAAACAAACACTTTCCTTTTTATTACTATTATCACTCTCACGGTTAAAACACAACTGATTTACTCCCAAATGTCTGTCGCGTATTTATACCAAATATTCTAACCATTCTAGAAATGTCCAGAATATTCGATTAGTCTAGATAAGTCTAGACACCTCTACTGTTCTACTTTATAACAATTTTTCATTAACGATAGTGTCGCTATTCAAACATAGATGTCGCCACGATCGTAACAATATTTTCTATTTATTTAACTAATCTATTATTCCATAGATGGCAGTCTTTTAATTATTTTTAACAATGCCTATCGTTTTAGGTGGACCATAATTTCTCCGAATCTCGTGAAATTTAGTTATGCATAAAGAAAAACAAAATAAAAGTCCGGCACTCTCCAAAACCAGACCAAATCGGGGCAGAACTCAAACCGGAAAGGTTGGGCTCCCTCCACAGTATCATAAAAAAAAGAAAACTCTATGGCACCTAGGCCAGGAGGCAGCGGTATCATCCTAAAAAAAATGGTACAGGATACGGTACAAGTGGGCTGCGATCCTTGAAGGTGAGTTTATGCATTTCTATCTTGCTGCAAAATATTCACCGACCATATATAAGCAAATCAGAACAACTAGCCATTTCGTAAACAAATTACCCCTTCCAAATTAAAGTAATTTCAAATCGATTCAAAATGTGCAGCAGGCTGGCAACTGCTATAAAATAAAAATATGCTCAAATTTTCACTCATTATGTCAATTTTAGCTCTTTTTCAATTTTTTTTTTGCAATGTCGTTGTCGTCTTGACGTTGTCCAAATAATGACATGAATTTGCTGAAACTACAAATATTTGTATGTATTAAATGGTAAGATTAATGTTAATTTTAATTTCTAATTACTAATTATAATGTGTTTTCATTTTTTTCATGGGTGAATATGTACTGTCATTCCAGTAAAAATGGCTACACAACTGTTGCGGTCGGTGTAAATAATTTAAAATTAAAATGTGTTTTTATAATGGTGGATATGGATGTGATATTTATTATTTAAGATAAGTGTTTATTGTTTATTAAAATTTTGGTTTATCTTGATTGTATATTTCAAGATTCATGTACTGGAAGTCCCAGTTGGAAGTAAATATTTCTGGTAAAATTTTGAGATAAAATTATTTTATAGTGGTAAATCATATATACACAGACGAGTCATTTGTGGCAACATTTAAGATTTCACCGAGTCGTTAAGCCATTTGCTTGCAGCGTCTAAGGATGTACCCGAAAATTTACGATTCGCCCTTATTTCAATGATTATATTCGAAAATGCCACACTGGTGAATGGCCGTATCATTGCTTAGTATGTGGAAAACTTATTATCACCCGATCAATATTTTAACAACACAGACCTATACACCGTGGAGAACGCCAATAATAGCTGTGTTTCTTGACGTATGATCTGATCCGGATCAGATCATATCTGCTTCCCTTTCATTTGTATAGCCGCGTTTCAGGAAATCAACACAAAAATTGTATTATTTTTTGTTTTTAGGTTATTATATTGATCCTAGTAGCATTTTGGTTCAAAATTTTGATACAAAAACAAAAAATAGTACAATTTTTATGTTTGTTTCATGAAACGCGGCTATACAAATGAAAGGGAAGCAGATATGATCTGATCCGGATCAGATCATACGTCAAGAAACACGGCTAATATAGATGCGAACTGTGTGGTAGACGATTTTATCGAGCAGACGAACTAGAAAATCATATAAGAATTCATACTGGCGAGAAACCCTATCCCTGTGAGTATATTGTTCGAAAGCATTTCGACAAAATATTTTAGACTGTAATTGCACTCCAATTGTGCGACGGCTCTATCAACTGCAATTAGGTAAGTCGAGGTGCCACACCAAATTGGAATATAAGCTACCCAACAGTAGAATGTTTTCATCTTGGACTCCTATCTAGATTTATTCGTTTGGTTGATATGGTTGATCCACAAAGGACGTCGAAAGGATCGTCTATTATTATCAAGACGATTTGGCCGATGATGGTGGTAAAATACTAGAAAACGGGAAAAAACCGTTCCTCTGGCTTGGACCACGTTGCAGTGAAGTTAAAATAAATCGGCCCAATATACAGCATATGAAAAATAAACAATAAGCTCGTTCTCGTAAATTTTCAAAATGTTTTCGCGGATGGACCGCGTACAAAAACCACAAATCGATTTTTTTATTTTAATTTTTAAAATTGTAATGTTTTATGTATCTTATACACACTAATAAAATTTATTACATTAATTAAATTTTGATTTATATGCAATTTATACATTGCTATCGAAATCAAAATCAGTTCTGAGGTCGTTTCGTTTTCTGATAGTCTTAATTCGTGATTATTATAACCTTCTTCTGGTGTATCATACATGATTCAGTATTTACAGTGGTTGTGAAATTACAGTGTGTACAATTATTTTGAAAAATATAAACCTAAATATGGTGGAACAGTGTTTCCAGTATTAAAGTCGGATGAGTTAGTAACATTTGGTTGTGGTATTACGAGTTTGATTTCCGTCTCGAGTTGTATTTTATGTGATATATAATCATATACTTGCTTTGTAAATATAACTTCAATTTATTTACATTATGTCAAAATTATGTCCAAATAATGTCAATATTATGTCAAAATTATGTCAAACTGACATAATTTTTGACATTCGCAAATTGAGCAAAAAGCCATGTATCAACATACTAGAATAAAAAGTGGCTAACTTCAGCCCGTTTTGCAGACAATTTTGCAGCACGATAGAAATGCATAAACTCGCCTTGAGGGAAAAGTAGTTCGTGACATGGGTTAAGAGTATCGCCGCCTGTGGCAGCTCGAAAAGGGACTACGTGTCTAAAAGACAGCTGTCCCAGGATAAGCTGGAACCGGTCGACAGTAAGCGAGCCAAGTTGCAAATGAACAAAACAACTTTTATCAAACACCGGCCCAAATTGTTTAGCGACGTAATGAAGGAGCATGTGATTATGCTAGCCATCATTGACAAGAGTCAAGAAGATGGTGGTATGCATTCGAATTGACTGAGGCTGGCGTATAATTCGCTAAACTCAGTCTGCCTAAAGATGCTAGGAGAAAATCTGGGACCACTTCCATGCGTTAAACTAACAGCGTATACCTGGAACAAAAATCGGTCGATCTTTATAGATTGGCAATAGCTGAGGCACGTGCGTGGCGGGTTAAGTAAGAGAAGGAAAAAGAGGGCTCTAGATTATTCACTGTGGTAATCAACAAAAAGTCTCTAGCCCCTCTTGCTAAGTCAAAGGAAGTAATCAAATTCTATTCGGGTCGATTACTCTAAGAATTTACAAAAATTACGAAATTTAGGCATCCACAGGGGAACCTGTAAATAATGACAACCCATCTACTTTAAACTCACCCGAGCATATAGAGAAGGAACATCAGATAATGGAGCCTTACGAAGTGGCGGTATACTGAGAAGAAAAATGGGTAGTCTCCTTTCCCTTAATCAGATGAGGATAATACCTGTCGTACTTGGGGGTGGAGGAAATACTGGTGTCTAAGGACTACGATAGAGAAGCTGTAAAGGATGGCCTGTATGCTTATAAGCGAGGCGGTCAGGACGACAACCATACGCGCCCTAAACATTATGTTTCACCTTCTTCCGGCCAATATTTTTGGTAGGCAGATGTTGGCCCATACGAATACGGGGCTATTCAAATAGATCGCTAGGGCAGGAACCAGCGACTCTCGACTATACTGCACCAACTATTTATATTCTTCATGAAGAGCTTCAGGACCATTTGTCTTATAGGGAATGTTGCGGAGGAGCGGGTTTTTTTTTATCATGGTGATTTATAGTTTTGCATATGATATGGTGTCTTCCGGAAATTATTTATTTTTTCTCTGGCGAAGATACTCGGGCTCATTCGGACAAATTTTTACCATTAAGACTCTGCTCTGCATATCTGTACGAATTGTAATCCTTTATACGCGTACAGTTTCTTGCCATATTTTCGTAATTCAAACGATTCTGGTTATTTCAAGACTGTCTATTCATGCTACGTCATAGTTATCGCATAACTACGGGCACATAAAAATTGAAATTTGAACTTTGATTTTTTGAGTTGAGATCAAAATCAATAGTAAAAAAAGTAGGCAATTTCTAATTTCTGATTTAAAAAATTAAAAAACGCCCTAATTTTTATTTGTATTTAAAGAAAAATTTTCGTTGTCATCTTTATTATGATTTTGTTTTAAAATTGGTATTCATTCCATTTCCCATATAAATTCCCACGTGAAATCTACTTTCTAAAGAAGAGCCGAAGAAGACCAAGAATTTCAATGAATCGTGTGGCGAAAAAATAGTAACATTTGGAAGTACCAGTGCCACGCTCTTGGTTCGCTGCAACAGACTGCTTTCGAATTCCAGTAGGGATATTCTAAATTGACTGAAACAAGTCTAACCAAATTTTATATAGAAGACTATTCTTGCCTAGTACTGATAGATGAACCCATGTTCCAAAAATGAACGTTGTACTACACCAAAAATTATGGCCCGCATCCGAGGTGGTTATTATGATGGCATCAAAATGCGAACTGAAGAAATAGCTTACTTTATACGCGTTGCCATTAACTGGCTTCACTGCTAATGTGCAATATTCAGCGAAAAATTGCGTTGTAGATTATGCGTAACGTCTCGTTTTTAACCGCAGCAAGAGTTGGGGAAAAATCGGCAGAGGCTACGTTACAATTTTTGTGTGCATGGTTAGCAAAGCGAGGCAATTACCACCTCGATTATTTTGGTCGTATCACGTCATTTTTCATTAGTACAGTCACGTCACAACAATTTCCTATTCTATTCTCGTCGCCCCTTCAAATGACTTGTCGCGCAATTTTTTCATGTGACAACAATATTTTCAAGCGACTACAAAAAACACGAGTTTTTTGATTTTTTGTCTGGCCTAACTATGTTGTAAATTTTCGCGAAATGTAGTTCGTTAATCTAGAAGAATGGTTGGTGGTGGAAAAGTTCAATCTGTACGATTGTATCACATTATAGCCGAGTTTAAAGTGTGGTGCCAACATTATGGCATTACATTTCGTATTAAAGGCAGTAGAGCCGTTTGAAGCCTATAGTTATTTCTGAAAAGATGTTATTTCTGAAAATAACTGGAAATCAAATTGTTATCTCTGATCAGTAACTCAAAATGCCGGAATGCCAAATTGTGCAATCAAAACTGAATAAACAGCGAACAGTGGCTGTGGTAATATCTGTTAATAATTATACAGTGGCTGTGGTAAAATCTATTACTGGTATAGCTTCTGGTCAACGTGGATAACGGTCTATTAATGTGACACAGTATTGTTGATTATCCGATATCGGTCCAATGATATCGAGTGGAATTTCAGTAAAACAACTTGAAATTTGGTTAAAAATTCCCGTGAGAAATTTTATATACCTGGGTATCTCTGACTTTTGACAGTCAATACAGTTTTGTGCCATTACCTTGAGATCCTTTTTAATTATCACATTTTTGGTTAATATTTTAACCATCGATTTAACACCAGGATGCGACAAATTATGAAATCATTGAAAAATAATCTTTCGAATCACCATTTCGTGTAAGTTCTTGTAATTTGACGTGTGCGTCAGCAATAATGGCATAATCGATACTCTCTGGAATTGAGATTTGGTTAATGCGCGAAAGCGTGTTATCTATATGCCCGATATATATATATATATATATATATATATATATATATATATATATATATATATATATATATATATATATATATATATATATATATATATATATATATATATATATATATATATATATATATATATATATATATATATATATATATATATATATATATATATATATATATATATATATATATATATATATATATATATATATATATATATATATATATATATATATATATATATATATATATATATATATATATATATATATATATATATATATATATATATATATATATATATATATATATATATATATATATATATATATATATATATATATATATATATATATATATATATATATATATATATATATATATATATATATATATATATATATATATATATATGCTGGACGTCAGTAGTAAACTGTCCTATGAAAGAAAGGTGCCTAAACTGTCGTGGTGATGCTCTTTTTCGGTTCTGTTGAAATGCGCAAATAAAGGAAAATTATACGCCCTTCAAAAATGTATTTAGTGCGGTTGCCATGTACCTTTATAAAACAGTTGAATAACCGCTCCTATAGTTGTGTCCAAATCGTCCACCATGATGGCTAGCCGAGCTGATGCTAATGGATATGCGAGAACACTTGCCTGAAATAAATGGGACTTACATTTTCCTAACGCTGCTTTTGATGATTCGGAACATGCTATTGGAACCTTACTATTCCTACGATATCCTTTCAGAAATCGTTTAAAAACGATTGGTCTCTAGCTGCCAAAAGTACAAAACGCCAATAAAAATTTAACATATACCTCGACACCTTTTAGCTGATGAACGGTTAATGAACTGTGCAATAACACATATTCGTTCTGACGATGGCAGACCAAATCAGTTCACTAAGTGTCCTAAAAAATGTATCTCTGGTTTAGCAAAAACGCATTATGTATGCCTCAACCGTCGAAAAGACTGGGTTCCATGTCTGAGACAAAAGAATAAACTCAAATAAAACAAACGGTGTAGAACTGGCTGTTTTAGGTAAATATCGCATGGTTCTATGAAAATTTGATGATATATACTCACTAAATCAAGTGTCGAAAACACGCTACAACCTGGAACGAGCAAAAAAAAAAAAAAAAATCCTTCTGATACGGTAGAGGTTAGCGATAGGGAACGGTGACGTTGTTCAATGCTCAATAGACACAGCAAGGTCTCCAATCACCGTTATTCTTGCGAATTAGGTCGACATATCTCTTGTGCTATCATAGATTCAAAGCAAATTTTACTAGCTTTCGGAGGACCACGACAAAACAATTAGCTATTTTGTGCTAAATTCTAGTGTTACTTAACGTGTCTCCCGTGATAATTGGTAAAATTCAGATATTACTTTGACTCTTGCCAAATTCATATCCAATTTGTCTATATCGGAATGTGAGGGATCTGATTTTCGTTTTAAATTGACTTCTAATATTAAATGATGCCTTGAACTCTCACCATCAATGCACGCCGTCTTATGCTATTGGGAAATTGTCTTGTTGAATTATCTTTTGTGACCGATTTAAGGACGTGATGCATGATACAATATGATTGCCCCAAATCTTCGATGATAATAACATTCTTGGTTGTCTCAAACAACTTGTCGCTCACGAGAACGAAAACCATATCGACCTGTATCACTTCGGTATATGCTGCGGAATCTTGTATTATCTTGTTTTAAAGCAGGGATTTCAGCCATGATTTTTGTTTTCAGTTTATTGAATTTCTTATCGAAATTAGACTCGGTATTGTATGTGGAACTGGCTTTAATGGGGTTGGATACAGAATGAATTGACTAATGTGGCATTGTCTCAACTACATTGTCAGTAAGTCTCATCCGTATAATTGATGTATTGAATCGTCGTTAAAATTTACAACAGGAACCTATATTGAAGTTCCGCCCTCGAGTTGGAACCTATTGAGGTTCCCCACTCAACGCCACAATGGACCCATGGTGTAAACCTAAATAATCTATCCTAACTTGTGATTACACAACTGCTAAAATTTGGCAGTAAATAAATCATATACTTCCGTCCACCTCACATGTAAAATCGTTCGTACTTTCAGTGTTTTTTAACTCTGTCTGCATTCAAAAATATAATGATTACTTAACCTTAACTGTATATTATAATTGTACATAGTTATAACAGTTTTAATTTATTACATCCGATATTTAAAATTAAAATGATTTTTATCGACATTTTCAAAACTGAAATCTATTATGTGAAACAACCAAACGCAAACAATAGTTGAGTGATTAAAGTATCAAAGAAAAAAAAACGATTGAAATGAATTTTTGCAGACTTATTACAATTTATGGTATCATATGTTCAATAACATGGGCAAGAGAGCCAATAAAACGATACATCATAATCAAAGGTTTAACAGAGTGTCACGGATAGTTTCGATAGATATTAAAAAATGTTCAGACACAACGGGCAATGTTGAAAGTTGTAAACAGTTTATACCACGCTTCACCATCAATAATATGTGCGAAATTCTGGAAATTGAGGGAACGGCTTTAACTAAATTTACGTCACACATAGAACCACCTGGTACATGTCCGCTATATGGCTCGTATAAAATGAACGCAATACCAATCGTTGCGGAGGTCATGAATTACATGCCAATTGGTAATAATATACAATCATACTATGTGACCATGGTTGGGGAGTATAAATCCAAAAAAATGTTTTGTATCCAATTTTATATTCAAGTACGACCACGTCGATCGTAACTATATCTATTTATTTAACACATTTTAGATAGGGATAATTTATAATAGTTTCGCTAGCACGTTCTTCACACGATTATAATTATGTTGTATAAAATCTTGCTGTTCAATCAATCGCAATAAAAACTATAAACGAATATCGTATTTTAAAAATTGTATTTAATTGTGGACCACACTGGTATTACTTACGATTAAAAGTATGAATGCGATAATCGGCCACAGGATGGGTACTAGTAAATTAACAACAATCTGTGTAGCGGTCCAAGAAATCACTAAAAATGCGGCTATTAGAATGATTGAGGTGAATTCCATTGGGATGTTCCGGTTCGCTGACAAGGAATCGAAAATAACACTTTTAATTTGATTCATTTGGTTGTAATTTATTTTTAAACTTCAAATTTTAAACAAAAACTTGAACAATGGCATATGCAAGAACACTTTGATTCGTGTCAAAAGCTTATATATTAAACTTAGCTGCTATGATGGCTACGTATGATCTGAGTTGTAAAGTGTATAGTGGGGTTCACAAATTCTTTTGAGAGATCTTGAAAATCAGAATAAAAATGTGTATTCGGACTCTTAGTGTTGGGCATCACATCCCAATAGAATGCTTTGATTGGTAATGTGTGTGTTAATTTGGTATCAAAGAATAGTTTACAAATTTACAAATTCCCAATTCAAAAATTTAAAATTAAAATATAATTTACTTGCTTTTCCAACCAGTTTTCGTTATCAAATTCGAGATAATGTGGCCACAGATAGCACGCCTTTCCAAATTGAAAATAATTACCAGGATCAATGAAATTGTCAGTTGACACCAAAAACGTGATCATCTGTGCATGGCGGTGCACTTAAGGTTAATTTTTTTCTTATCTTTTCCAAATTAGAAAAAAACTAAAAGTGGTCGTCCATCGAGTGTCTGAAACAGTGGAATGACTTTGTATACAGGATTAATCTTGAGGCGTTATTTTTATTGTTCTTTAATTTTCTGTTCTTTTCAGCACTGACAAAATTGTATTACTGTTTTCAACTACCCTTTGAAACAGGACTTGACACCGGAGACTTTATTAAAATAAACTTCAAGTCAACTTACGGATTTCATTATCGTTTTTGTCTGTCATTATCTGCTGAAAAATTAATATGATTTAACTGTTTCATGCGGTGCTGGGAGATTATCGAATGGTCATTCTTGGGAGAATTGATTTCTTTAGACAATTAATAATAAAGAATATGATTTTGGGCCATTTGAAAGGTTTCTCTCTCTGAATTTTTGAGATCGATGTTATCTGTGCCTCAGTACTTTACCTGTCGTCCGGCAGGTGAGTGAAAGCCTTCCCAGCGCGAAGTTCTTTTTTTTATGATGCTGAAAGCCCCATAATTCTTCATTTTAATGGAGCGATTGCTTGACCCTTTTAGACTATATCATTTACAGACTCGGTAATTTACTAATTTTCTACCTTCTACATCAACCAGTATTCACTAGAAAGTTGTTGTGGTGGTTACTAAATGATGTACCCATGGCAAATTGTCAATACACGACCATTTATTTTAAATTGATGTTTAGAAATAGGCAAAATTTGCAAAAGCTTCCAGAATGTATCAATGCCGTACTGTTACATCCCACCTCTCATGAAGAAGCTAAACTTTTCCAAACCCAATTTTATTAATTTATTCATTTATTAATTTATTCTTTTAAATTCTTAAATTCTAAATTGCTTCTTTTCTACTGGTCGCATGTGAAAAAGTGTGCTCTTCATCATCCATTGCTGCATTGCCGTAAATACAACAGGAGATACTTGTGTGCAGATACATGTAAAGGTACCCATGGCCCGTAAGGATTTGGATCAAAAAGTAATTTACTTCGCCACGTTTCTTATCCATCCAGGCGGACAGGTTTCTAATCAGCCTTTTTGTCCATCTACCGCGGCTTTCGGACTCCCCCCTCTCCCAATAGCAGTGACTGACATGTTCTCTAGCTGCTTTTCTTGCTTCTACGACGCCAAGATCGCTTTCTGTATCATATATGGTTTTCTTTTCTTGCGCCATTAGGTGGGCATCACTCCAGCGATTACCAAAACCGCAGATTCTGATACATTTCTATATGTGCTGCAGATCCTAAGGGTTCACGGCGTTGTACCGTCACCATTTTTTTTACGGTATACTTCCTTTTTAATAGTGGCTGCCTATGTTTCACATCCATATAAAAGGATGAAGATTGTCTCCTTCTTTTGGCCGTTGATCCTGCAATGTTTGTCATTATTCTGCTCAGTGCAAGGGTTCCTTTCGAAACCTTTTCTAATGAGCGATTAACTTGTTCCCCAAAATTGAGTTTTGTATCCAGGTGTATCCCCAAATATTTGACTGCCATTTATGGCTGTATCTCCTGGTTTCCTACCGGATGCCATCGTATGATGCGTTCCAGAGATCAAGCCCTCGGAATAGACCCTCGGGCGGCACCACCTGTGACCTCTTTACTGTATTGTTCTTCTGTGTTAATATATTGGAGGTAGCTGTCCATTATAAGCAAAAGATAGTCTGGTACCTGGAAAGCGTTTGATAACGCCGACCATCTCACCGTTCTTAAAATGCGTTCTTAACATTCAGTGTAGCCAGTAACACTAGCTTCCGTGAATTGTGATTCCCTTGTTGTGCTATAAGAAAAGCTCTCACAACTTCTTCTACTGAGACAATAGTAGACCGAGCCTTTCTGAAGCTGTATTGCTTATTTGATAGGTCCCTTGATGCTACGATAGCGATTTGTCAGGCGTGGCTTTAGTAATTGCTGAAAAGTAGTTTGCACGCTATATCTAGCATACACAGAGTTCTGATGGAGAGTTCGGGTCACCCTTCTTTTTGGTTACGAGTACCAGCCGTTGCGTTTTCCATGCTTTCGGAAAAACTTCTTCCTCGAGACAATTATTGGACATATTAAGGAGTACCTCCGAGAGAGATCGAGCTATCACCTTCATGACTTCCGTGGGAACTCCATCTAGACCCGGTACTTTTTTATTTTGGAGAGAGGGGTTGGCTTGCTGAATCTCCTCAATCGTGAAAACTGGTACACCCTCCGGCTTCATGTTCCGCTTCTGCCATGAACCCATCTCTTTTTCTTGCCCTAGTGAGGGAGCGTTTTAGGCGTAGGCAATTCCTCCAGAGATTTGCTATCTCGTCGGACCACCAATAAACCACTGCCATTCTTCCCGTTGGGCCTATTCTTTTAGACATCGAAGCATCACATGCTTTTATTTACTAGTCTCATTGTGAGAGTAGCAATTTTATCAGGTGATCCGGTTTCACTCAGTACTGTGTCTTTCCCCACTTTGATGGTAGACGTGAGATTTTCCTCGAATAGTTTGGGGACATTCCATTCCCTCACGCGGCCATCTGGGTTGTTGTGATTCTCTTCGTATGCTGAAGGTAATTTATTGATGGTCAATGATGCCCTGTGCTACCGAGTCAGACAAAAGTGTGATGTCTGGCAAAATCGTCTCAGCGTAGCCCGGTTTTCTGAATGTTGATACACTACCCTCGTTTAGCGATTTTGCGTTGAAATCTTCGGAATATTTGGCACACTCATGACCCGGGTACGTGTTTCAGTCTTTCAGGCCCACTGCTAGTTCCTCGCAGAGAAAGCATTTTGGCTGAAAATGATAATCCTTCATTAGGTGGCCCTTTTCACCACATTGAGTACATGGCCTTTGCAGCAATCTTTTTGGTGGCCATAGTTGAAACAGGCGTAACACCTTGTTACAACAATTTTCCGCAGAACTCTGCAGTACAGCCCACCTATTTCAATATGACCTATCCTAAGGAGATCAAGCTTTGCACGTGCACCGATCTCCACGAATGCCATCCTTTGTTCCTTTCTATTTGTTCTGGTGAGTGATATCTCTATCTCCTAATTGCCTCCTTAACATCCACCTCGGTGGTTGGGCACTCCAGATCTCTCATTTCTAGAGAGATTTTTGGCTCCAGTTTTCGCACGGTACTAGTCACTCACAAAGCAGCTGTTAGGACATCTGCGTAGGTTTTACCCTCTCCAGTTTCAATCAAAAGGGGATCCGGTTTTAGTTTCATTCACAAAGATCTTCTTCTTCTCCTTTTCCCTTTTGGTTTCGCAGAGCGTTTCTGTTGGACTAAAGTCCACGATTGGGACTCCTTTCCTTCTTTTTGCCTTTTTACGGCTTCCGATTCAGCAGGGCTAGAGGCGGCTCGTTTGCTTCCATCCTCTTTGGGAATTTCGGCATTATTTCTCGTGTTGCTCCACATTATTCACGGCTACTGTGGATATTTCTTGTTTACTTCATATGGATGACCGGTTTTCTTGTCACTGTGCTGCCATCCAGCTGTTTCTGTAGTAGGTGATAGCATCTATCAACTCCTCCAGTTCTTTATAAGGCCAGCCTTGACATAGTTTGAGATGTTTCGTTGCCTTTTTGTCGCGGACTTCAGTTAGCTAATAATTTCGTTGGGTTTCTGTAGCTCGTCTTCTTCACCTTTCCTCTTAATGTTTATATATGAGAGCTTTGGCGAAGAGTGCTGTGTCGGCTCTTCTACATTTTTATTGTATGTATGGTTCTTGCTAATTGGGACCGACTGTGGCAATTCGGTTATTAAGTGCCAGTATAGGTTCACGAGGGACCGTGACATGGCCTTTTCGATATATATTTGGGGTGATCTTGGGAAGGCACTGCTTCTCTTGAAAGGGTCCAAAGATCCTCGTTCACGACGCTTTCTCAGTATCTAGACGTTCCGGATCGCATAAGTATTAACTATGAATTGTCGAGTGATCTGGATTGAAGGCTAAGTTGACCACCTCCAGCCCATTGCGGTCGTAGGGTAACAACGACGTGGAGGCTCATGTTTGGTTTAGAGCATCCGTCTCTGGATTTTTTTTCACGTATAATAATTAACAGTGTTAAAGGCCATTACTGGCCCCTTACTGAATCAACAATTTGGCTCCAACGGTTTCGATCCTGAGCTTGGTCTTCATACTGTCTAAGACAATCAGAAGAGGCCAAGTCGTTCTCTACATCGTGGAGCCATCGTCGCCTGCGACGACCTCTGCGCCTACCATATGGTGGCTCTCCTTTCAGAGATCGCTGCACAATTCGTTCCGGATCAGCACGCAGAACGTGACCGAGCCAGCGCACTCGCTGGTATCTTACTTCCTGTACAATATCGGGGATCTTCATCAGATCTCTGATCTCGAAATTGTACAGAGCTCGGTATGTACCATCTATTTCGCGTTTTGGGCCGTAAATCACACGCATGATTCTTCTCTCAAATGTAAGGAGCCATCTCTCGTACTCATCCGTCAGCGCCCAACTTTCACATCCAAATACAACAACGGGCCTGATCAACGCTTTGTAAAGCTTCAGCTTCACGGCACTTGATAAGTGTTTAGATTTTAGCAGTGGCCTTAGAGGATACAAAGAACGACTGCCAGCTGCCAGCCGCACTTTAATATCCTCACCCACACTGTTATCGTGAGTGATAAGAGAGCCCAAATATTTGAACCTCCTCACTCCCTCAAACGTGTGGTGGCCACTACTCAAATCTTGAGTGCCATTGTCTCTAAAACTAGAGATCAGGTATTTCGTTTTGGACTCATTGATCGGGAGTCCAACTGAAGCTGAAAACTCTACAAGCGGATCAAGTATTTCTTTCACTCCGTTGCTATTCAGTCCAATCACGCATATATCATCTGCATATGCAAGCACTTGATTGGACTGGCGATATAAGATGTTGCGCTGAGGTGTTTCAGTTTTACGAAAGATGTACTCCAACATGAGATTAAAGAGTATCGGGGACAGAGCATCTCCCTGCCGAACACCCGAGTTAACTGCAAAAATTTTCGATAGCCTGTTCTCAACCTTAACACAGCATTGAGACTGCGTCACTGTCATCCTACACAGTCGTACCAATTTTATTGGCATTCCTAGGTATTCCAGGGCAGACCACAAACTCTCTCGATTGATCGAGTCGTAGGCCTGCCGGAAATCCAGGAACATCTGATATACGGAGATGGATGTCTCATAATATTTAGATAGAATCATCCGCAGCGAAAAGATCTGATCAGTGACTGATCGATTCGGACGAAATCCTCCTTGATAGTCAGCAACCAAGCCCTCCGCCAGAGGAGTGATTCTATCCAATACAATGTATGAAAGTAACTTGTATGATGTGCAAAGGAGAGCTATACCGCGATAATTCTCACACTTCAAGCGGTCTCCCTTCTTGAAGATGGGGCATATCGCGGCCACTTTCCATTCGTCAGGCATAACTTCGGTTCGCCATACTAATCGAATAAGGTCGAAAAGACAGTTCCACAAAGTATCCCCTCCGAATATCAAGAGCTCCGAATTAATGCAGTCCACTCCAGGTGAGCGGTTTCGTTTCAATCGCTGCATGGCCTTAGTGAATTCCTCATGGGATGGATCCTCAGTGCAAATCTCAGCAGTCTGTCTTAGAGGTGGCTCAACAACAGTCTGTGACGCATGATGAACATCAAGCAGCTCTGTAAAGTGTCCACTCCATGCGTCAAGTACTGCGTCGATGTTGACACAGACATTTCCATCCCGGTCCCGAATGGCGGTTGACGAAGGCCTGAAAGTATGGTGCAATCCAGTAATTCGTTTAAAGAAATTACGTGAACTGCGCTCATTGCTGAGTTGTTGTACTTTCAGAACCTCGGCCTTCCACCATTCTCGCTTCTTCCGTCTACAAATCCGCTTAGCTGCCCTTCTCGCCAGAGCAGCCTTGTTTTTCCTCGCGATTGTGAGACGTTGTTGCACTTCACTATGGGCTATATTTTGTTGCTCAACTGCAAGACGACACTCGTCATCAAACCAATCATTCTTGGGTCTGACTTTCACTATACCTAAAGTCTGTTGAGCAGCACTGGCAACCGAAGTTTTCAGTACCTCCCAGACAGAGTTCACGCAGTCAGACTGGTAATTGGCTCCTTTAATGTTGTCGCTGACAAGATCCTGATATCGTTTCTTGTGATCTTCATTTACCAGACTTTCACAGTCGAAACGTACCATGCGGTTCGCTGTGTTCCCAGACTTGTACGAAAACTTCCATCGTAGCTTTGCAGCGACCAAATGATGATCGCTACCTACGTATTTGGTTGCTGACCGATAAGTTCTCACATCCTGCACAACCCGAGCCCGTCCTTTAGAAACTAACACATGGTCAATTTGGCTGCGGGAAGTTCCACGAGGATGTGTCCATGTCTCTAGATGTATGTTTTTGTGAGGGAAGAATGTGCTTGCTACTCTCAGATCATGAGCAATTGCAAAGTACATCATTCTCTCACCATTATCGGTCGCAGTTTCGTGTCGGGAGTACGGACCTATGTTTTCACATAAGTCGGTCTGATTTCTGCCAGCTCTAGCATTAAAGTCCCCAATTACCATTCTAACGTCGTGTTCGGGTATAGATCCCATTAGATCGTCCAAGTCATTGTAAAATGAGTCTTTATCTTGGGGCTGGCTGACTTCTGTGGGCGCATGTACACAAATTATCGACAGGTTGGCTAACTTCATGCGCAAGCGAAGCTTACACAATCGGTTATTGACTGCTTGGAAATCCAAAACAGCCTTCTTTACCTGCGGCCCAAGAAGAAATCCAGCGATCCAACCGTTTAGTCGCCTCCTACGACAAGCAAAGGATACTGTGGTGGTATTCTTGGGAAACATGTTCGTGCAGTTTAGGTTTACGAGACATGTGAGTGCCCCCCGACCACAGGGGCCAACATTTTTTCACGTATACAATCCAAAAAATACGCCGTAATCATCCGCCCCTTACCTAGAGGACAGACGCTGTATTAAGCCGCACCATCGGTGAACAGACGCTTCGATGTAGTAGGGGTTTGTTAATGGCGCCACTGGCTCGACATGTCACATTGAACTTCGTCGGTCATTACTAGGGATTTAATGACATTAGGGCACAATGCCTCCCCTCAACCCCCAATGCCTATTAGACCCTCACTTCATGTCAACTCCGATCGGGAGCTACTTATTGAATATATTCGTAGGTACCCTCCAGATCTGGAGGCCGATCATTTTTCCGCCATCTGTCGACACCCTTTGTAGCAGGAAATTAATAAACTAATAAATTATTAAATCAATTAACTAAAAGATTTTTTGGGTGGGGATGATAAATTTCCGCTATATTTTTAACTATTTCATGATTTGTCTGTTCGAATAGACCCTTTTGATTATTTTCTATATGCTGACTGTCGGTGTGAAATGTCCTTATAGAAATTATTAAGACTTTATCGATACTTTTGAGTATAACTCAATTAGTGTAACGTAATTAGTTCTATTCGAATCTTCTTAATAAATTACCATGAGACAAATTGACTTTCGTTAGGTTTTTCGATATTTGTATCGTTCCGTTAAAAATTGCCAAAAACTTCACACTCGTTCATTTTCAATATCAACATATTAATGTACAGCGACGGTGGGACATTTTTTATTTTCAGCATATATATATACGAGTTTTAACGCGATATTACTAACATCGTTTCACATTGTAAATTCCATTGCCATGCAGATGAACTTCAAGTATATTTGTCCACCTTCAAAATGATTTATGTCCGTACGTTTATAGCTCAAGTTCTGAAGTTTACTATTTGAAACCATATGCACTCAGTGAAATAATTAGGAGTATTGTTGAATTATATAAATGACTCACATTGTTATTGTTGAAATTCAATTTGCTGTTTACGTTAACAAATAACCAATTACCATCAGTTTATTGCAGAAAGTAATTGTCTTATTTTTATTAAAAATTGAAAATAAAAAACTGCAAACAATTTTTTAATCGTAAAAAAAAGTGATTTTGTGGGAAATTCTATTTTTTGTTGTTTGCTCAAAGCATTTGAAATATCATTTGATATATTGCGGTTTGCCTAAATAATAAATATTTTAAGTTGCGCGCGGTGATACCGTACAATTTTATTTTCAGTTTCAATTATTTTTTTTTTTTTATAATTCTTAAAGTTAATTTATGGCTGCACGTCTATAAATATTTCAACGTACCTATTTCAATTTATGTTGTTTGTTAATTCTTTGCGGGTATGTCATGTGTGTATACATATATACAAAAAGAAGTCAATTGAGATAATCATCTCGCGATTTTTTTTTTTAATGTGTTTGTTTGATAGGTTTTTGCGCGAATTCCACGCGAAATTTGCAAAAAATTTTTGTAAACTTATTTTTAATCCGCATCTTACTCGTAAGTGACAAAATTTTTTGTTGATTTATTGAAATTTCCCATAATGACATCATACAATATATACTATTATTGAGTGTATGGTTTTTGTCAAAATTTTATGTTATTTTAAGTGAGCTGCCACACCAGGTGCCTTATATACATATACGTAAAAATTGTTGATCCAAACTCAAGTTATTAAGATCATTTGGTCATAAAATCCAAAAAAAAAAAAAAAATACGAATCGGTGTTACTGTGAAAGTGAAATAATTTTATTGACAATATTGCGTTGGGTTGTTTTTGAAGATTTTAACTACAATTTGTCATAAGTGTGTACAGAATATATATATTTTTTTAAAGGTTAAATGAAGAATGAATTCCGGGCACTCGTGCTCGAATCATACAAAAATTATCATTGTTTTATTTCAACGTTAATGTTCAAGTGTTTATATTGGGCAATTAACATGATACGAACTGTCAAGTATTTTATATTTTTACAAAATGAGTTAACCCATCTGATTATTAAGATACATGTTGTGATCTAAATTTATAATTCATAATTTATTGTAAGTTGTATAAAAAAAATATTTACGTATCGATAATATTATCCTCTCAAACGAAATATTATGTCTTCCGCAATAAATCACTTTAACGGCAAATTATTTTATTAATAGACGCGGGTTAATTGAAAAGTCATGCTAATAAATATTTAAGACAGTATGGTTCTTTTATAAATATTTATAAATATGTATGTACAATAAAAAAAAAAACACTATGTAGTGATTTATTTTCAATGGCCTTACTTTACAGTGTAGGTATATAGCACGGGCTCAATTAATCATGTCAGTCGAATTATGACAAACTTCCTGGCGATTAATTTCTGTTTAACCATATGTTAGCAACTTAATTTTTGCACTAACTAACTTCACTATTTCATCATGTACAAATAGATGAATAATATGTTAATGAATCAGAAACCGAGAATCGAGAAATTAGATTTACCAAATGTTAATAATTGTGTTCGTAGAAATGAGTTAATAATTTATTTCACAACTTTAAAAAAAATGAACAACCTGTTTACAGTGACTTTGTTTCCGGTTAAATATTTTCTAAATAATTGCACATTTTGTCGATGAATAATATTAATTAGATGAGGAATTGTATCATTGATATAGAAACTATACCAGGGGCGGTATATTCATAGAACGGAGGTATAAACAGTAACATGAGACAATGGAATATTTTTTTTTTATTATCTTTTTCTTATTATGAAATCTTAGCAAACTGTAAAAGTTTGAACCAAGGAATGTATACTAACTGATCTACGTTTAAAAATCCGGAAGACAACACTTGGGATCTAGCTCCGACAAAGGCCGGACAGCTGCCAAGGTAGTGTAAGTTCCTCTAGGTAGTCGTCACAAAGAGCATCCTGTGCTAGTCTCATGCGTTGGTGATAAGTGCGACCAGAATTCTGAGTTGGTTCATTTTTAAGGATAATACAATACATATTTAGTGAACCTCAGTTTGGGTTTAATAATGAAATGTATCGCCTTTCGACAGCTAGGAGTAGAACGCCAATTCAGTCCCAGTTGTAGTAGAGCGAACTTCTTAATAGCGTCTTTACCACCATTGAAGGATAGAGGAATTGCTGGTTCGGGGCCAACAAAATTATTACGCGAACTAAAAAGTCAGCAACCTCACTTCCCTCAATGCCACAATGAGCAGGCACCACATGATCCTTACTTTCGTATTAGAGCAAAGGAGATTAATGAAGTGCTTACAATCTTTGACTGGTTTGGAAACACCTCCATCGCACTATGGGTGTCTATAGAAATCCTGAGATAGCCACCATTTTCTCGAAGGGAAAACGACGGAGAATGAATTGATGAAGTGAAAAGCAGGTATAATAGCCTTATTAAGAATCTGTCTATGCCCTGTATAAGTCTCGAAGACATTCCATGCCCCAATGCACTTTAGTCGATACGCAGCAGAACACGCTGTACCAAGAATGTGGGACTGCAATTCGGGCAGTAGTAGAATAGACTCCATAGCAAGAAGAGGGGCAGACGACGTAGACAATGGAATAAATATTTTGCTGTTTTGTTTTTTTTTTCACTTTCTTTTTGTGACACTTTCATAAAAATTTCACTAAGGTCAAACAGAACAACTAACAACTGCAGAAGCTTAACTTCGGATTAGATAGAAATCAATGAATGTATGTCGAAGTTGTGGGTTATAATACTCTTCAATGTACATGAATGTTATTCCATTACCATAGCTTATTCGATAAATGTGTCCAATTTGTCCAATCGGAAGCTCCATCAACTTCTGTATATTAAATAAAAATGATTGAAACGTTCAGACAAAGGAATTCCAATTAACTGTATTGGTATACTTTTAAAGTTGAAGAAAGTGCATAATCTGTAGATAAGCCACAGAATTGTAATGTCTTGAGTAAAACATTTTAAATTTTATAAATTGGCGGATGAATATTGCAAATATTTTTGAAAACAGTGTTACAGTGTAAAAACTGCAAAATTTTTCACTTAACAAGCTCAGTGTGCGGTAGTTATTCCAAAGTAGAACGAGTCATTTTTCCGGGTCCAAATGCTACTATCGTTAGCATTCAAAATTCACAGTTGCAACGGCCCTTGCGCTTCGCTGCGGTACCGGTAAACCACGCTAAATAACTCGAAAAAACTTATTCCGAGAGTTCAAGGTTCTCTCTAAATCCGAACTAATGGTCTGGTATAATTTTTTTATCATCCAAAATTGGTTTGAGTTTTTGAGGAAGCTTTTTTTCGAAATGTTTTGATAGTACTGGTAACAAGCTGATGTGATGATAAGAGTTTACTTATGGTTGATCTTTACCAGGTTTTGGAATCATTATGAATTACGAAATTTTACAGGCCGCTAAATAACACTACTCTGCCAATGTGATACTATTTGCATGCGTGGTATACCGGTGGCTAACATAACAAGAATCTATTTAAAAAAATCGGAATAATTTATAAAAACATGGCACACAATACCTCCAAACAAAATCATCATATTGATTGAACAACACATTCAAACATGAAAAGGTTACACGCAAATCTTTAAAATTATGGCATAGTTGTAATAAATTATTGGAAAACTGACGGTTTCTAAATTATTGAATTTATAGAAAATATTCTGATTTAATAAAATATTCTCGTCAAGAAATTTTTCTTTTTGCAAGGAAACCAAATTTACGGCTAGAAAAGTTTGTTTAAAATAAGAAACTGCACGTTTTAATTAAGAAAAAAATTTATACAATAATTAAATCAGTTTCTTGGTGATAATAAATTAAATTCTTTCCGTTTTCAATAATATGACAATTGGCGATATTTCGAGATTTAGAAATGGCATATCTATGCCTGATTTCAAACCCAAGTATATATTAAACCATTTATATCGCTCTGTACTTAACTGCTTAATATTTCAGGAGTAGCACATCAATATAGAATACTGGTGTTGTATGCGTTTTTAAATGATCTATACGTTTTTAAATTCAAGCAGTAATCTGATATCGCTGTGCTTACTTGGTTTAAGCGACACTTTTTCAATTTAAAGATTTTCCAGGAAACTGCCCATTTCAATGGAAAATTAAAAAATATAAATTCATTTTCGGAGGAACGTACACTAACGTTCACCAAGTGAAAATAATTCGTTAACTTACACCAAAATGCATGGACTTTTAGCCTATGGAAAAAATGTTCAATGCAAAACCACCTTACAACGATAGTAAATTTAAGTTTTTGAGAACCATTCCGCTGTTTTAATTTTAATTACTCTTGAGGTTTCGGAACTGGGAGACGAATTTTAATATTCAACCATTTTTAAATGGTAAAAAATGTCTCCTTAAACCTTTTAAGACATCCCATGAGTGCTGCCGTATAGCGAATACTTACTTTAACCGTCAACCAATGAATTTGCATATTTTATTTATTTATTTCCTATTAGTATATTGATGATTTTTGCAATAATCTTATGGGCACTATTTTAATACTGAATCCAAAAATGAAGAGTGAATTGATAATTACAGAGCGAGTCGTTAAAAAAATGTAATTCAAGAACAGTGATACGAAAAATTATAATTAAGTTAGTTTAAATTTTTGGGATACAGCTACCCAACATGATTACGAAAGATTGCGACCTCTATCGAACTTGGATACAAAAGTTTTTATATTATATGTGGTTCTCATTGCTTCAAACATCATCGCTTGAAAATGTTCGTTTGCGCTGGTATCCAGAAATATAACGGTTTAGAAATGTCGCAAAAGATTATAATGCTGTCAAATATTTGGAATGATCGTTTAAACAGCCGGGGTTGCGGAATGTTATTGATGAGGCGGTCAGAGTGTCTGGTTTACATATTAAACCACGATCGGGACGAAAGTTATGCAAATTTTTATAACTTTAGATTGGGTGCGTAGTACCTATAATTGAATTATAATTGTTTAGCTGGATTTATTGCGGGAACTAAAATTGGTGACAACGGTTTGTGTTAAAACCCCACTGACATTTGGAACCAATAAATTTAATTTAATCAACATTAATTATTGTTGGTAAAACTTGTATTTCAATCAAATATTTGGGAAAATGCCACATAGCATGGTAACGTGATCAGATCCATCCATCAGAATGAGCAAGAGGCGGACCTGCCATTCTGATTAAAGAGAATATAAAACACAACGAAGAATTAAAAATTGAATGTGAATCTATGCAAGGTACAATTATCAAAACTAGCGCAAAATATACAAAGAAATTAATATATCAGCAATATACTGTCCACCACGACATAATTTGGAAAGAGACGATTATGAAGAACTTTTTAACGTCATGGGAGGTTGTTTTATCATTGGTGGCGACTTCAATGCGAAAAACACACTGTGGCTCCATAGTTACTACACCAAAAGGGAGAGAGTTGTTTGAAGCAGGAAAAAAATTAAAATGTGGTTTTCGATCTAGCGGCTCTCCAAGGGGCAAACAAATTCGAAAAATTCTCAAGAATTATTAAAACAAAACATCAATCAAAAGTTAATAGGAAACATATAAAACAAGCTGCGTGGTAAAGTACATTTTTCAAATACGCAAATAACATCAACTGTAACAACTATCCACTTGAAGTAAGAGAGCTTGTAGCAAAGAAATGTAAAGCTCGAAAGTATTGGCAAATAAATCGAACCAAAGAAAATAAAACCGTCCTTAATAACCTATGTAACCAGTTGAACTCCCTGATCAGAATAGTTAGAAACTTACTGGCCACAAATATACCAAATGTTCCTTATATAGAAAGCAACGAAAATACTTAAGTTGGCGAGACACCTAAAAGGAACATTTCAATCATTACCCAGGCAAACTGCGGATGAAAATGTTAAACTATACTGAAACGATCTGACGAGCTTGAAATGCAAAGTGTATCTCGAAAACAGCTAAAAGAGAAAATTTCAAATTTAAACATGAAAAAATCTCCTGCGTACGACCTCATAACTGGACAAACCATTAAAGAACTACCAAATAAAGTGATACGTAAACTTCTCCATATAATCAATGCTGTATGTTTAGACTAAGATACGATCCAAGACAATGGAAGGTGGCAGAGGAAATCATGATCTTAAAACCTTACAAACAATGTAACTATAAAAAGTCCTTCAGGTCGATATCCATACTCCCAACCATATCCAAGATTTTTGAAAAATTGCTCCTGAAGAGAATGAAACCCATCTCTGCAACATATGCTGCTGATACCGCGATTTTGGCAGTTGGGAACAATGTAGAAGCAGCTACTAACAAATTGCAAAAGTCGACGAAACTAAATCTATGCATGTGAACTTTACTAATAAAAATATTACTAATAGAATCCCAATCATATTCAACTCTAAATAAGTTGCCTATGCTGATTCGGCGAAATATCTATAGGTATGACGCTGGATGCCGAGTTGAGGTGCAAAAAACATATTAAAAAGAAAAAGGAAGAGCTGAACATGAAGTATAAGAAGATGTATTGACTCTTAGGTAGATATTCTGAACTATCCATACACAATAAATGACTTTTAAATCGGCAAATACTGAAACCGGTATGGACCTATGGTATACAGCTTTGGGGTTGTACCAATAAAACGAACATCGAGCCTTAAACTGAAGAAAGGAGCAAAATTCCTTCATTTTACTTCTCACTTTGTTGGTGCTCAGTTAGCGTCAATGCTACTGATCTTTGTTTACGTTTACTAAAACTTCTGGTTTGCAATTTCGCGCATCTCTTGAGAATGTCTTTTGATGTGCAACCCCTTTATAAGGATTTTTATTGAACTGCTTACAGTAAGTTTCTAGTATAGCACCCAGCTTTTTTTTTACGGACATGAAGTTTCTATGGATTTTTTATGGAACGGTACAAATGTCAAATGTTTTTAGGAATGTATGAAACCTTGCCGGGTCTAAATTTTCAGGTACTTCTTAGTTTTTCTGTTCAAATAGACTCTAATGGTAATTTCGTATATATGGTGACTATTTGTGTTAAATGCCTTGTTGCTAGTGACGTCATATATTCATCCAAGACTTTTAGGAACGGACACCATTTCGGGCCTATATTTTTTATTAGTTTGGCCTTTTCTTGAAAGACTAGAGCTTAATGGGCATACCCAATATGGTGGCTCTTTGTCTAAAATGAGTTTAATAGAAATTATCAAATCGTTATTGACGTCATATTTTCACATGGATTCTTCGATATTTTTGGGAAAGGATGAAATTCTTCAGGGTCTCTGTTTTGGCGTTTTTCTGTTACACTATAGAGCTTACTGTGTTAATCGGCTGTGTTAAACCTACATTTTCTTCAAATTTTCACTATTTTCCGATAAGTTGTATATAGTCTAAGCGATAGGCTTAAATAGAAAAACCGATTACACTCACTCAAAGCAATAGTATGCGTAGTCTCTGAACTAAAATTATTGCAGTTTCCATACTGTATTTTTAAGATTGTAGCACCCCTATTTACACCCACATGAATTTTTATTATTTTATAAAATTACTTGCAGTGTCCGGTACGTAAACAGAATAAAATTAAATTCAGCCACAATGAGTTAAAGTCACACGTATATAAAATATTATCCGCATTTGAACAAGGTTGCGTTTATATTTTTTATAGCTTAGAGCCATCTGGATCCTATTCCTAATAATAGGTAATAATAGTTATCGCGCGGTTTCAAGCGGTATTTTTATCACATCATAACAATAAAAATTATTCACGATAATATCGCGCAGTGTTCATACAGCATGAAATTTACTCGAAACATTGTTGATTCACCACACTATACCTAGTTGTTGTAAGAAAATATTTTTCTTAATCATAACAGTTAATTAATAAAATTTATGTAAATTTTCTCTTATAGCTATACTCACGTACACTGATATAACTATAAAATCTATATATTCGTGTGTGTGTTTATAGTTTATAAATACACCAAAGGCAAAACGTAGATCTTTTATTTTTGTTACTTTAGTATACTGTAGTCAATTAGTTTGTTGAGTTAAACATTTTCCGAATCTGTAAACGCACATATAAATTTCCTACCTTTACAAACAATTTCTCATTGAAACCTGTGAAAAAAATTCATTACTGCGTGCGCTGTATATATGTACATACAATAAAGAAAAACAATTCTCTTGTACAAATGAAAATAGATTTTCAGTTTTTCTTCTTTATCTCAAAAACAAAGAATTAATTTTAATTTTAATTTTTATGACAATAATCACTCTATACCATTACCATAATCATCATCATCATCAAGATCATCATGAAAATATAGCAAGAAAAATTAATTTTTTTTTTTAAACAATTTATTACGAATTTTCCGCTTAATTTTTTTTTTTTTTAATTTTTTTTATTTCGTTTAACAATTTTTTTGAAAAACCACACTCAACTTCAGTAAGTGAATAAAGTTTGTGAAATCCATAATTTTTTTTTGGTTTTTCTTTTGTTTAATTAAAATAATTTTTGTAAGTGAATAGTGAACCAAATTAATTATCAAAAAAAATTATTTTATTTAATTAAAATTAGAAAAGTGATTGAAAAATTGTTTTAAATTTGATATTGAAGTAAAAAATTAGTGATTTGAAACAAAAAATATATATTTTATAAATTTAATTAAATAATCAAGTAAAATCAAACAAAAAACAATTAAATATGCCACCAGTAAGGATAAACTATTATTCACTCACTCAAAAGGGAAAGGGCCCAGGAGCGACCGAGGAGGAAAAACAAATCAAAGCAGACAAGGATAAATCGAGCTCATCGTCATCGGCTGAGGTGATTACACAACAAACTTTTTTATAATTTATTAAAAGTGCACGAGCTACATACTCGAAAATTATTTTGGATATTTTCCAATGTCGCACTTTTGGAATCGTACCGAAAATCTCTATATAGCATTTGGATAATAAATTTGACGTCCGAAATTAACAATCTTGTTGTCATACGGTTTTATGGAACATGTGACCGACATAAATTATATAAGTCAAGTTTCAACAAAAAATAACTTTGAATTTATAGTGGTTTATGGATCCGGTGTATATAGTGTGTTTTAGTTTCAGTTCGCTTGGTGTGTGGCAAGTTTTTTCATGTTTGTTGATACGTTTTGACATTTAGGTATACTTATGCGAGATTTAAGTGGCCACATAAAATTTTTAATTTGATAATCGATCTGTCTCCATGTGTCGTAAACAAAACGATTAAAATGTCTGCGGACCCTTTTAAGAATATATACCGAAATGTTTGTCGAAATTTTCGGCATAGATGATTAGCTTTTATAGATTAGAAATTTCTAAATTATGGAAATTCTTCAATTCGCAGTTCTAATTTAATTCGTAATTCAACTAAAAATTCGTAATTTAAATCCAATATACAAACGACATAAATTCCATCAAATTATAATTTAATCCATCGGAATTTAATATCAGTTCTAACTCTCGAAATTTGTGATATGCTGAGGTAATGGCTTCCTTCACAAATTACGATCCAATTTTTATCAGCCGCATTCTGGATTAGATTTCAATTTTTAACAGTTTGGTTTGAATCCTGAAAATTATTCAAGGTTCTTGGCCATCAACCATCAACTGGCTGGAAGTTTTAAAAATATTTTATAGATTTCGTTTGTAATAATAATGTTTGTTAACTTAAAACTCTTCGTCTACCTGACGGTCAGCATACCTCCTGTCATCGAGAAGTAAATGAGCTGCTTTTGTTTGTTCATTTTCCTGGCTGTATTAATGTCAACTCTGATGATGTTACTGCCATTCTCAATAAGATTTCTTCTGCTGCTCCTGATTGGGACTTGGATCATAATAATCATTGCACCTTATACGGCTGATGAATCTGACGGTATTTTCACTTTTACAGCATGGCTTTCCTTTAGTTCAGGACCATTTGAGACATTTTTTACAAGCGGGCATTGCTTTTAACACAATTCCAAATCCTGGAGCAGGACTAAAGTTATTTTTATTCCGTAAGCTGGGAAGTCCGATTATACGGACCTAAAGTCATTTCAGCCTATTAGTCTGTCCTTTACTTTTCTTAAAGTGTTAGAAATAATCGTAATAATAGGAAGGTTATAGTCAGTAACATGAAACATTCTTACAGAGTTTGTAATTCCTATGAAAGAGTTGGTATAATTACTTTCCTATGGACATAGCGGGAGCGTTTGATAGTACTTCGTTTGCTACAATTACTAATGTCTGAACCAAACTTGGTATTAATCGCGCCATTATGTCGATTGAATCGATTGTCAATGGTTCGCATTGTGGAGGCTGGGCAGGGTGGCGTAATTGTTTCTGCCAAAGTTGCCAAAGGTCGTCCTCAGGGAGGTGTGAAATAATCTCACCCTGCTGTGGCTTTTAGTAATTGATGAGTTACTTATGCTGATGATCTTATTTTAACAGTATCGGACAACCACCTGAATGTCTTATATGACTTAACGCAATATGGTTTAACTATTGTGGAGGTATGGTGAATTGCGTATGCACGCCAACCCGTCTAAGGCTGATTAAGTTACCTTTGCTAGGCGCAGGTGCACTCTGGACCAACCATTTCCTTCACTTTTGGGAAACCTAAAGCCAAATGTGACCAAGTCAAGCACTTTGGTGTTCTCCGAGATAAGCAAACTTTCCTGGAAATATCATCTTGATTGCCAACTTCAGAAAGCTACTTGCAACGTAGAAGAGGCTTTGGGAAATTCGGTCGGTAATTATTGATAAAATGTTTTAAAGCAATCTTTTAACAGACGCCGCACAATCACGATAAAAAGCGGATTAAAATCAATTATTTTGGCAACCGAAAATGTTAGAAGTGTACCCACGTTCATACGTTTGGTATTTTTGTTTTCCAAATCCACCATCGGTTTCCATCGCATAAATATTTAATATATTTTTTTTTTTTTGCAATTTCAACGAATTATGAAATTTTTCGCTACGCCAGATTAGCCGGTTATATTAGCATGTCGTTCTAATACTGACGAATAATTTAAATTACTTGGAATTATCAAATTATTTTGAAAGCCAAAATAATTAAAATTTTTATTTTCTATAAATTTTATGAGTTCTTTGAATTTTTTATACTATAACGTGTCAACGACTAAAACGTGTTTCAACTCTATATTATTCTGAGTTGGCTAAATGTTGTTAAATTGGTAAATAAAATTAAATTCAGAGAATGGTCAAGTTCATTTATGTTACCTTACTTAGTCCTTTCTTGCTTTCGTTATAAATTTTAATCAGCGTTTTAATCGTAAAGGCCGTAAGTTATTTATGATCACGGGAGCCACTTCGTTGACACTCATGAGAAAATATCTAAAATCAAAATTCAGATTTAAAATTTTCAATGTCTTCAGTTTTTTTTATCGGCGGTTGGTATTAAAGCGTGGCACCAAAAGTGCAGTGACAGTGACGACCACGATTTAAACATATTCCCTTCTACTACTCGCCGATGAATCCTAACAATTTATCCTACAGTTAGCCCTGTGTCTAATCACAAATTAATAAACAATGTTGTTTTGTACAATAAATTTGATGAACATTTTTGTGGCATTGATAATTTCTGATTGTAGATTTGATTCGTTGTTTAAGGAGTGATCTCACCTCTGCTGTGGCTTTTGGTTATTTACGAAATACTTGTAAAGCTGCAGCAATCTGGCTACATTGCAGAGAGCTAGGCTGATGATCTCATTTTGACAATCTCAGGCAAACATCTCAGTATCTTATCCGACCTAACTCAGCATGCCTTAACTATTGTGGAGGCATCGTGTGTTGAAAATGGTCTTCACGTCAACCTTTCTAAAACTGATTTAATTGTCTTGACAAAGAAGAGGAATACTCTTGTACTATCTGTTCTCTCCCTTTTTGGGAGAACGATCACGAAATGGGACCATGTCAAGCGTGTTGTTGGTGTTATCCTGGATAGTAAACTTTCCTGGAAGAATCACCTGGATGTAATCTTGGGGCTTAAGCCCTAGTATGCTATCTTTTATTTATAAATCACTGGTCCTACCGGTAGTATCGCTTCTATTGTGTGGAGGCCAGTGGTTGACTTGAAGGCTTCTGTAGGCAAGCTTAATGGTCTACAAAATCTTGCTTGCAGGAATCCCTTCTTTCCTTGCCTCAGTTCTGCACCTTTATTTTAGGCACAGCCTATTCTGCAGCATATATTGTCTGAGGTGCATTGTGGCATGAAATGTTTTCGGTTCTATCGTGGGACATCGACAAATTTTTAAAAATTATTCTTCATGTTTACCAGATATGGTTAATGACAGACTACTACCCAAATTCCATTTCTCAAATCTTTTCTCGGTGGCTTATCCTGCGAGAGATTTGTGGTATTCGCATGATTTTCTTAACATATTAGATGAGTCCATAGTCGTTTTTTCTGATGGCTCTCATTCTTACCTCAGTGCAGGTTTTGGAATCTACTGTTCTTGGACGAATCTGAGACTTTTCGATAGTCTTGGTTCGCATTGCACCGTTTGTCAGGCGGAACTAATAGCGCTGATACGTAGTGTTATTGAGGTTTTGAATTGTGCTGTTAAAAACAAAAGTATTCTACAGTGTACAGATATAGTAAAGCTGTACTTAACTCTTTAAGAAATCGCTTGACTGTTTCTAAACTCGTCAAGGAATGCAAACATTTCATGAACCTTCTTTGTTCATTGGCTCATTGTCACATCGTAAGCAATGAGATCGTGGATTGTTTAGCCAAAGCTGGCTCCCAATTGACTTTAGTTGGTCCTGAACCAGCGGTTCCTGTTTCTTTCAACTACGCGAAGAAAGTTATAAAGGACCACGCTTTGAAAGACCTAAGGTCTCAGTGGCTTGAGACTTTTAGCTGTCATAAGGCGATGTACTTCACTGAGGAGCCCAATTTGAGGTCAACGAAGGATGCTTTATCTTTAAAAAAGAACCAGTTTAGAGTTTTGGTAGTGATTCTTCCGGGACATGACCGTTTTAAAGATCATCTACATCGTATGTGCTAATGATGTAATTTGCGAGGAAAGCCTTGAGGAAGATGATGACTGCCTTCACTTCGCGAGCAGTTGTCCTGCTTTCAGTTCTATACGAGTGCAGGTATTCAACTTTAGGTCTTTAAATTTAGATCAGTTGTCCTCTCTGCCTTGGTTTAAACTTGTTCAGATTGGAAGAGAATCCTAGGTTTGCACTATTTCCCTTTGTGGCATTGAGTGCGGAATCCTCGTGGGTTCCAGCCAATTTTAATAATAATAATAATATAAAATGAAGTTAGGGATGAAAACTGAAGTCGATCCCAAATCTCCCGATAATCGTATTTTTGCTTTCTAGTTGCATTACACGATGTATAGTCGAATGGAAAATATTTGTATGAATTCATTGGATTTGTAAGC